>BSBK01003332.1:2500-1312500 GCA_027943335.1 Chamaecyparis obtusa | reverse complement strand
AGATAAAATCAGCAACATTGTATTCTTTTGCAACTAACTCACATCTAGAGCCTTCACCTCCACTCTTCAATGTATATTTCACCATTTCATATACCTTTTTTTGGATGAGTGTCTTTCCAAAATTGTGATCCAAACCCTCATGAAAACATGATCTAAACTTGGACAAGCCACCACATTCTGAGCACTTGGCATTTAAGCAATCTTTTTTATAAAATAAACAACCATCATCTCTATGACATAAAAATTGATCTAGCAAGTCTCTTGATGATTTGGGAAGACCACTTGCACCACAATCCTCTAGCATTTCATTAGTATGCAAAGTAGAGCGAATGGACTGTAATAATTCATGATGCATTGAAAACTCAGCATGATATTTGCAACAACATGTATTCCGAATCTTAAGGGGTACACAATAAAATGGCTTCACGGATTCAAAAGACCTTTGTGATATTTTCAATGTTGGATGTGTCTCACAAAATTTTTTTATACAACATTGTTTGACTTACCTCCACATAATGTTTAGGATGTGGAGTGTGGTCTCGATTTCCAACTCTCAACTTCAAGACATCCTTCAAATTTGGTGACACTCTTGAGTTAGCATCCCAAAATTGTTGAATTTCATCCTTGACAACATCTGTTAGCTTCTTATCGAAACGTGGAAGTCTCCCACCATAAGCCCCATGTATCAATTTGAAGCGGATCATCAAGTCTTTCTCTTCTTGCAAGTGCTCTACCCAAAGTTTTATGGTCTATATTGAAGTCAACACAAGTTTCTCTCATCAAACGAGCCTTTCTCAACTGCTGACTTACTAAGGAGGTTGTAATAATCCTCTGAGCAACTCTCTTGTCTTTTTCTCTGCTAGTCTTCCCAATGCTATTGAGAGCATTGAAAAGATTCTTCACAACAATGGCATTTCTCTCCATTTTTTTGTTCACACGAATCTTCAATTTCACAAGCACAGGTCTCATCTTTTGCATCTTTAACAACTGCACAAAAATTTGACATTACTCAACCAATGTCTTGTTTCCAAAAAACTGATCATAAAGTCTTGAAGCCCACAACCTAATGGTTCTATGTGATCTATTTCCTTCCCAATTATTCATAATGTTCTCCTCAATTTCAATTAACCAATTAGGTCTTCCTGAAAGCCCCGAATTTGAAGTTTGATTATCTTTATTGCAAGGGACTTCATTTCGCATATAATTTGGAGATGTGTAATGTTCATGTGGTTCTTGTGCAACATTTTCATTCCCGAAGTCTACATTTTCAATCTCCATTTGTACATTTTCAAATTCAACATCCTCTTCACTTACAACTACATTTACGGGGTTCGATTGATTAATGTTTAACATACCTTCTCTCCTTCTTCGGTGATTTTCCTTATCCTTTTCCCTATATGCTTGAATTTCTTCATCCATCAGCTTCCTCTTGCATTTAGCCTTTCGATGACTACTGCTTCCCATGGTGAGACCAAAAGTCAAGAAAAATAAAACAATGGGCCCCAAATCACATTTTTTTTTCTGCAACGTGTGAAAAAAGTATAAAATCTCATGATTGTTTGGTCTGTGGGGATAGGGAATATTTTGGTCAAATATTACCTGTCAAAAATTGGGTATCCAATTTCATATCGGGTACTCGATATTCCTAGGCAGATCAAAAAAAGGGCGGGGGCAAATGAAAAAAATTAAACTTTTACATATATTAATGTATATACATATATATATATATATATATATATATATATATATATATATATATATATATATATATATATATATAAAAGAGGCATATGATATATATAATGTATTATTATATACTAGTTAATATATAATGTATTAGTATATACTAGTTAATGTATAATATACTAATGTACTAATGTATAATATACTAATTTATATTATATACTAATGTATAATATACTAGTGTATTATATACTAATTTTTATTTTCCATTTCTTCTAGGTCTTTAAAGGTAGCTGGCTAAATCTTTGTATTAAATGTTAGGGAATGCATGAGAATAATATGATTCTGAGCACGATCATGAGTCCCTACAGGGGCATAGTTGTGCCTTTTACAGGTGTTGTAAGCCCTAGCTATGCAGAAATGGAGGCTTTGAAGAATAGTTCACTAGAGGTAGATTACAGAAGCAAAGGTCAAGAGAATCACTCTGTTTCCACCACCTGTGGCTGTGAAATGATATCTTTCCCTACTTTTTCAACCGGAACGCTAAATTGCTAAGGTTCTCAAAATAGATTCTGGTTGAACCGGACAATTGTACCACACCTGTTGATAATCTGACAGCTCAATAGAGTCATTGGGAGGTTAAACAAGAACAACTGGATGGATCTTTGAACCGGTCAAAGATTATGGAGAGTGAGGAAGGGTTTGATAAAATGAGTAGCTGTACTAGAAATTATGCAAGCGTCGTACAACTGACCGCATTAATAAATTTAAAGAAGAGATTAGCCGCAACACAACATTATGAGGAAAGCCTTTCCATTTTTATGGCACCACCCTGATATTATGAAGAATGTCTTGCCGCTTCAATGCCGACACCGCCTCTATCTCAGACTTTTGCCATTGCTTCTCATCAGTACTTTGAGATATGACATGGATTGTGGGCTTTTAATGCACAACATAGTCCGTCATAAATTATCTATAAATTGTTGGCAATTTGGCTAATGTGGATGCATAGATGTTGTCATTATGGCAACATATGATCTCTATTGAGAGCACAGAATCTAGAATGCAAGTATGGAAAGTTGAAGGAAGAAATTGTCTAAGTATGGATACAGTGATCCTGACAGAGCACCCGATGAAGATTTAGTTGGCGACGTCCACTGGAGAAATATTTTTGTTTGTGCAGTTAACTAAAGCTTCTATAGAGTATGAGGATACCCCATCTCAGTGTGCATAAATTTTGGAGCAGTACGAACAAAGTTATTCAAAGTTTATCGAAGACAGTTTTTTCAAACAGAACAATTTTGGAGACAGTATTAGTGAAAGAGTTAAGGGATTATTTTTTGCTTGTCAAAATAATGACTTAACATTATGAAGGGATGACATCCTAGATTTTTACTCTTGGATAAATATTTTGGAAGCCGAAAATGTAAAGTTATTAGCTTTAATAACTCATATATTAGGCATACTTGAAATGTAATGAAATATACAAGTGATATGTAAAAAGAAAGAAAAGATAACTTGCGATAGTTGTATATTGTGATAGCAGCAAAGGCTATTGATGTGAAGTTGTAAGTAGTAACATATTACAGTTAGAAACATTTTGTATTACCTGTTTGGGCAGTGAGCTTAGCTGGTGATCAGGTTTTGTAATCTAACTCCTAACAGGGTTAAGGCTTCTAACAAGGCCTAAAGTCCTTTAACCAGGACAGATCTACTATATATTGTAAATTGACTCTTAATAGGGTCCAATATCCCTAATAGGATACTTTTGATTAGTGATCTTTGTGGGTACCATCCCCATCAGGGTTTTCCCTTGGCCAGGGTTTCCTCGAGAACATATGATGTGTTATGAGTTCTTTCTATTTACTGCTATGTTTGTTAATCAGCTTGATAATCTTTGTATGCACTAAAGTAATCTATTATATCCATAAGTGGGTAAAAGAAAAAGTTTGTGAAATACTAATTCACCCCCCCCTCTCAGTATTTCCTATTTCTAACAATTGGTATCAGAGCACAGTTACTCAGAGAATGAACATTCAAGGAAAGCTTAGTAGCTTGAGTAAGATCTCTATGGATATGGATCAACTTCAGAAGAATCTTGAAGAAGCTCTTGAACAGATTGATATGCTTACTGATGAAAGAAACTCCTTAAGAAGAAAATATGAAGATGCAAAGAATGCTATTAACAAATTAAAAGGTAAGATTGAAGATCTAAAATCTGAAAAGAAATCTGATATGCTTGTTGAAGATTGTGATGAATTAGAAAAAGAAAATGAGATCCTTAAGCATGAGTTGAAGATAGTAAATCTGAAGCTTAGTATGAAAGATGAAAATTTGAGATTTGATAATGAAAAATTGAAAATTGAGAATGAAGATCTGAGGTCAAGACTTGAAAAGGAAACATCTAAATCTGAAAAAGTAAAAGTGCAGTATGTGGAACTTGAGAAGTATAACAAAATTGTGAAAGGTGAATTAACTCAATCTAAACAACAACTTGAAAGGCTATATTCAAAAAGTGATAAGACTGAAAAACAAATTTCTTTTAAAGAACCATTCTTTGATAGGATTGGATTTGGATATAGTATGTTTAGAACAAACCATGAAAGTAAGAAGCCAGATCTGAAGACATCTGAAAGTGTGGAGGAAATAAAGCTAGATGAGAACACATTGGAAGATCCACCTAAAGAAGAACCACCTAGAGAGAAAGAAGAATCAAAGCAAGAAGAATCAAAATAGGAAGAATCATCTAAAGGTATGCAAAGAGAATTCAAACATAGATGTTTTGCTTGTAATACTATTGGGCACATGAAGAGAGATTGCACAGGTAAGCAATTTAAACCTTTTAATGGACATTGTTATAATTGTCATAGTTTTGGACATAGAGCTAACGAATGTAGAAGACCTAAAGTAATTTTGAATAATTATGATAGAATGATTGGGAATACTAACAATGCAGATAAGAAATCTATTGAAGAAATGAATCAAAGAAAAGTGGTAGTATGTTTTAGATGCAACAAAGTAGGACACATTGCTAGAAATTGCAGGTCACAGATTAACCAGCAAGGACAGAGATTTGGAAACAATGGAATCATTTGTCAGATATGCAACAAGTTTGGACACTCAGCAAGATTTTGCAGAATGAACAATGGAGGTTATCATCATAACCCTAACCCTAGGAACAATGCAAGAAGGAATGAAAATGCAGGAAACAAAGAGAAAGGTTGCTGTAGCAATAAAGATGAAGTAAAATTTGACAAAGGCACAAATCAAGGAGGTATAGTCAGCACTGAAAGTAGTCAGGAAGGTAATGTAACCAATGGTAAGGATGAATCTTTACCTGACCCTTCTTTAAGTACTTAAATTATGTAAGTTTCTGTAGTTTAGGACTTAGGATTAGTGTAGATTAGGAATTTGAATGAGTTAAGTTTTGCGTAGTTAGATATAGGTTTATTATGTTGTACTAATGCTATGGTTAAGTGCGCAAAAGAAAATATTGTGTTTTGCGAGGTCACAAAAAGTTTTATGGTTGCAAGTTTGCAGAATCAGCTTTTTGAAGTTTTAGTGGCAAAATGAATGAATGTGATGTTAGATCGAGTTAATGTGAAGTGTTATAAGGTTGAAATCAAATTTATTATGATTAAAAAGTGATTGAAAAGTGATTTGAAAGAAGAAAAGCAAGTTGAGGATGATTTGAAGAAGTTTGGAAGCAGTTTGCAGCGACGATCATACCGAAACCCTAGATTTGCAAAGTTGAGGTATTTCTTGATCTTTAATCAGTTGATAAGATGGATATTTCTATGATTCATAATGTTAAGGATAAGAATAGACCAAAGATTAAGAAAGAACTAGTAGAACCAACGAAAATTGATGACAGTCTAGCATTATCATTTGTACCAGATGGAGTATTGCACATTGAGAATGTTAAAGGATATTTAGGTTGTAAGTTTGAAACTTTGGGAGATGCAAATTGTAGTGATGATTACAGGAAATTGTACAATCAAGACATGTCAGTTAAACCAGCTTATGGGCACCTAGAGAACAATGAAATTATCAAATATTCAATGAAGTATGAATTCAATGATGAGGAATGTACCAAGATCATTTTAAGTAGAATCCACAATGGAAAATTCTGGATGGAGGATAGAGTTATTGATATAACTGCTGACCTAATTCATGAAGTTACTGGATTATCAAAACTTGGAGAGATTCCACTGAATGAAAAGAACATGAGAAAGATTGTTTTAGACAACACTGGATCTAGTTATAATGGTAGAGGAATTGTGATAAGTAAGATTAAGCAAGATGATGTTAGGTACCTTTGCAAGATCCTAACAACTAAATTCTATGGTAGTTCAAGGGAAGATGACATGGCTACAGGAATGATTCATGTAGCTTATCTTATGTGTATTGAGAAGAAACCGGTAGACCTATGTGAAATTTTGAAAATTCAGTTATTTGAGAACTTAGAAAAGATTAAGAAGGCTAAGTACACACAGTTTAGGTTTTCATCTCTAATAACCTATATGTTTTTCCATATTTTGAGAAGATTTCCTTACATAGTTGATTGGAGTGACAATGTGAACACAATGGAAAGAATAAACTCAGTCTACATGAAGCACCTTTTTGATAAAGTTAATGACAGTGTGAAGCTTGTATTGAAGACTTTTCAAAATATTGTTAAGAACAAATCAAGGATTCCTCAATCCTTAGTTGAAAAGCATAAAGATGACATTTGTTTTATGGTTGACACTGATTTCACCTACATTGAAGTAGTTGAGCCTAGAGTGGAATTCATAGACCCTCTTGGCTATGAAATATTTGAAGTAGAAACAGTAGGATATGTGAATAGATTGTTAAAGTGTGAGTTGGATGGTCATGCAAATAGGTTTGGAACCTATGAAGAGAATTTCAACTCTGCAATAAGTTTGAGAGAAAAGAAGCAATCTAGTAAGAGAGTTGAATCTACTATGAAGAAAATATTGAAAGAATCAGGTATGTCAAGTCATGAGTTTGACATAGCTAAGAAGACTGCAAAAGCCCTGAGGCAAAGTGAAAAACTTGTAATTCCACCTGAGACATCAAGTGCAGATCCTGTTGATCCTTTTGCAGTAAAGGTAAAAGTTGAAGTACCTGAAAAAGATGAAGGAGATAAATCTTTTTCTCCTATTCCTAGCAAAATAATAAAAGTGAGTGCAACAGGACCTGGCAAGAGACAAAAAGTGGTTGTACCACCTATACCTAAAAATGTAGCAGTAATTAAAGATGATTATGTAGTTTCAATCAAGAAGAAAACTTGGAAACCAAGAATTGAAAGAGTTAATGAAGATATATTGAAGCATGGAGACTTCACTAAGTTGAATAAATTCTATGATCTATATGGATCATTTGACAGATTGAACTTTGAAAATGCAATGGTTACACACATGATTGTGGTAGATAAGAAACTTAGCACTATTCATGGTAAGATCCTAGAAGATTTGTATAACAGACTTGTGAATAGAAAACAGAGAGCACAAGAAGAGGACATAAAAATGAGAGAACATGTAATCAGACAGTTCTGTGAAGTTAAGGATGAAGATCATTTGAAGAGATTCTTGAAGTCTCTTGGAACTTTATTGAGAACTAAGAGAAGAACAATCCTTATAATGGGAGGCAAAAAGGAGGAAGTATAGAAAGAGACAGAGCAAGCAGTAATGCAAGTTCTTGTAGATATAGTTGTAGAAAAGCATGTTGAATCAGACCCTTAGCAGAAGCAATTAGAGGAACTGCATATAGAGGAAGTTGGTATTGAAGAAGTTCCATCTTCTTCACATATCAATATTGGCAAAGAATCAATGGATATTGAAGGCACCAAAGTGACTCTAGAATCAGATGATGCAGTATTTCATGATCTAGGAAACATTGTTGACAATTTGTCTTTGGGAGAGTAAGAAAAGGTCACAGAATTAGAGAAGAATACAGAGGCAGAGGAAGCACCAACTATATTAGAATCAGTTCCAGCAGAGCAGTCAGTTAAAGGCAAACAAATTTTGACAGAGGCCACTACCTCTAGTGCACCTTCTATACCAGTTGAAGACATTAGTGCACCTGATAGTAAGAAGAGGCATATTGGTTCAATGTTTGAAGACCTTGGAGAAGAAGTTGAAGATGATGATCAACTTGAGTTCATCACATCTCTGAATAAAATTATTGGAAAGAATAAGAAGGTGAAAGACCTTGAAGGAAAAGTTAGAGTTTTGACAGAGAAACTTGAGAGTGTGATCAGCACTAAGGTATCTGAATCAGATCCACTTGAGAAAGCTCAATCAGTAATGAATTCTTTTGACTCTAAATTTTATAACTTGAAGGATATTGCTAGAATAAAAGCTCAGGAAGACTTTGAAGCAGAAATGCAACAAAATTTAAGTGTAAATATTCAAAATGATATTGGTAGTTGATATGTATGCATAAAGAATTTGAGGAGACATTTTGAGATAGGAAAGAATTTGTACATACAATGCACTAAATCAGAAATCCTAACAGTTGAAGAGGATAAGAAGATCAGAGAGAATTTAGATGCTATTACAGCTAAGACAAATACCTTGACAAGCCCTAATGTCAAGATACGTTTTGTAGAGAAGAGCATAAGGAAATTGAAAGATGAAATCAGAATGTTACCAGAGGAGAAGAACAGAAAGATGATCAGGGTTAACATCTTGAGAGAGCATGTCTCAATCAAGATATCAATTGTTGAAGATCAAATTGAATAGTGTCTTTCAGCAAAGACATCATTTCAGAAGTTTAGCTTCAATTCCCTGCAAGCTTGTCAGACAGCAGCATACGGATTGAGTACTATACTCAATGTTGCTGAATCCATCAGGAAGGTATGGGAGAAATATTTTGAATCTTGGAAGTTAGAGTTTGGTGATTGTGTTGCAAGCCTATCGGCTTTGCAATAACTAATAATAAGGTATAAAGTTTTTAAAATTTTTTGTACACCCTATCTTTGTCATTGTTGTCAAAGGGGGAGAGATAGCAGAAAATTGAATATATGTTGAGGAAGGATACTCATAGGGGGAGCTATTCTATGGAGTATGATATTGTATACATATTGTATAACTTTTGGCCACAAAATTTTGTATAAGTGTTTTTTTTTAAAGTTTTGTTTGCACACTTAGCCAATTTTCCCATATGTTGCCACCAATGACAAAGGGGGAGATTGTTGGCAATTTGGCTAATGTGGATGCATAGATGTTGTCATTATGGCAACATATGATCTCTATTGAAAGCGCAAAATCTGGAATGCAAGTATGGAAAGTTGAAGGAAGAAATTGTCTAAGTATGGATACAGTGATCCTGATAGAGCACCCGATGAAGATTTAGTTGGCGACATCCACTGGAGCAATATTTTTGTTTGCGCAGTTAACTAAAGATTCTATAGAGTATGAGGATACCCCATCTCAGTGCACATAAATTTTGGAGTAGTATGGACAAAGTTATTCAAAGTTTACGGAAGACAGTTTTTGCAGACAGAACAGTTTTGGAGATAGTATTAGCGAAAGAGTTAAGGGATTATTTTTTTCTTGTCAAAATAATGACTTAACATTATGAAGGGATGACATCCTACATGTTTACTCATGGATAAATATTTTGGAAGCCAACCATATAAAGTTATTAGCTTTAATAACTCATATATTAGGCATACTTGAAATGTAATGAAATATACAAGTGATATGTAAAAAGAAAGAAAAGATAACTTGCGATAGTTGTATATTGTGATAGCAGCAAAGGCTATTGATGTGAAGTTGTAAGCAGTACCATATTATAGTTAGAAACATTTTGTATTACCTATTTGGGCAGTGAGCTTAGCTGGTGATCAGGTTTTGTAATCTAACTCCTAACAGGGTTAAGACTTCTAACAAGGCCTAAAGTCCTTTAACTAGGACAGATCTACTATATATTGTAAATTGACTCCTAACAGGGTCCAATATCCCTAATATGATACTTTTGATTAGTGATCTTTGTGGGTACCATCCCCACCGGGGTTTTCCCTTAGCCAGGGTTTCGTCGAGAACATATGATGTGTTATGAGTTCTTTCTATTTACTGCTATGTTTGTTAATCAGCTTGATAATCTTTGTATGCACTAAAGTAATCTGTTATATCCATAAGTGGGCAAAAGAAAAAGTTTGTGAAATACTAATTCACCCCCCCCTCTCAGTATTTCCTATTTCTAACATAAATCATCATGCGTTACAGTATTATGCATGTTTTTGAATGACTTACTCGAAGAATTTAATTTTCACTGTAATTTTGGCTCCATGAATTATCATTTTGCGCTTGGAGAGAAGTTGTGGATTAAAAGACTTTGATAAATTTTCTTTATCTCATTTTCTTTCTCTGCCATTTCTGAGTGACAAGGCGTACTAGGACCCTTAGGGAGTCCCCATGACCCCTTTTGACACATTGGAATGCTCAAGTGTGTCTTAAAGGGTCTAAGGACCCCTTTGAACACACTTGAGCATTCAAATGTGTCAAAAGGGGTCATGCGGACTCCCTAGGGGTGCTAACACATGATAAGGCATACTAAGACACCTAGGAAGTCCCCATGACCCCTTTTGACACATTCGAATGCTCAAGTGTGTCCGAAGGGGTCCTAAGACCTCTAAATACACACTTGAGCATTCAAATGTGTCAAAAGGGGTCATGGGAACTCCCTAGGGGTCCTAACATGTGATAAGGTGTACTAGGACCCCTAGGGAGTCCCCATGACCCCTTTTGACACATTTGAATGCTCAAGTGTGTCCGAAGGGGTCCTAAGACCCCTTAAGACACACTTGAGCATTAAAATGTGTTAAAAGGGGTCATGGGGACTCCCTAGGTGTCCTAACACATGATAAGGTGTAATAGGACCCCTAAGAAGTCCCCAAGACCCCTTTTGACACATTTGAATGCTCAAGTGTGTCCAAAGGGGTCCTAAGACCCCTTAAGACACACTTGAGCATTCAAATGTGTCAAAAGGGGTCATGGGGACTCCCTAGGGGACCTAACACATGATAAGATGTACTAGGACCCCCAGGGAGCACCCATGACCCCTTTTTGACACATTTGAATGCTCAAGTGTGTTCGAAGGGGTCCTAAGACCCTTTAAGACACACCTGAGCATTCAAATGTGTCAAAAGGGGTAATGGGGACTCCCTAGGGGTCCTAATGCGTGATAAGGCATACTAGGACCTCTAGGGAGCCCCCATGACCCCTTTTGACATATTTGAATGCTCAAGTGTGTCCAAAGGGGTCCTAAGACCCCTTAAGACACACTTGAGTGTTCAAATGTGTCAAAAGGGGTCATGAGGACTACGTAGGGGTCCTAGTACGCCTTATCATGTGTTAGGACCCCTAGGGAGTCCCCATGACCTCTTTTGACACATTTGAATGCTCAAGTGTGTCCGAAGGGATCCTAAGACCTCTTAAGACACACTTGAGCATTCAAATATCTCAAAAGGGGTCATGGGGACTCCCTAGGGGTCCTAACATGTGATAAGGCATACTAGGACTCCTAGGAAATCCCCAATACCCTTTTTGACATATTTGAACGCTCAAGTGTGTTCGAAAGGGTCCTAAGACCCCTTAAGAGACACTTGAGCATTGAAAAGTGTCAAAAGGGGTCATGGGGACTCCCTAGGGGTCCTAACACATGATAAGGCATACTAGGACCCCTAGGGAGCCCCCATGACCCCTTTTGACACACTTGAACCCTAGGGGTCCTAATGCATGATAAGGCATACTAGGACCCCTAGGGAGCCTCCATGACCCCTTTTGACACACTTGAATGCTCAAGTGTGTCTGAAGGGGTCCTAAGACCCCTTAAGACACACTTGAGCATTCAAATGTGTTAGGAGTCATGGGGACTCCCTAGGGGTCCTAACGCATGATAAGACATACTAGGACCCCTAGGAAGTCCCCATGACCCCTTTTAACACATTTGAATGCTCAAGTGTGTCTGAAGGGGTCCTAAGACCCCTAAAGACACACTTGAGCATTAAAATATGTCAAAAGGGGTCATGGGGACTCCCTAGGGGTCCTAACTCATGATAAGGCATACTAGGACCCCTAGGAAGTCCCCAAGAACACTTTTGACACATTTGAATTCTCAAGTTTGTCTGAAGGGGTCCTAAGACCCCTTAAGACACACTTGAGCATTCCAATGTGTTAAAAGGGGTCCTAAGACCCCTTAAGACACACTTGAGCATTCAAATATGTCAAAAGGGGTCATGGGGACTCCCTAGGGGTCCTAACGCATGGTAAGGTGTAGTTGGACCCCTAGGGAGTCCCTATGACCCCTTTTGACACATTTGAATGCTCAAGTGTGTTTGAAGGGGTCCTAAGACCCCTTCGAACACACTTGAGCATTCAAATGTGGCAAAAGGGGTCATGGGGACTCCCTAGGGGTCTTAACGCATGATAAGGCATAGTACGACCCCTAGGGAGTCCCCATGACCCCTTTTGACACATTTGAATGCTCAAGTGTGTCCGAAGGGGTCCTACACCTTTTGACACATTTGAATGCTCAAGTGTGTTTGAAGGGGTCTTATGACCCCTTCAAACACACTTGAGTGTTCAAATGTGTCAAAAGGGGTCATGGGAACTTCTTAAGGGTTCTAACACATGATAAGGCATACTAGGACCCGTAGGAAGTCCTCATGACCCCTTTTGACACATTTGAATGCTCAAGTGTGTCTTAAGGGGTCCTAAGACCCCTTAAGACACACTTGAGCATTCCAATGTTTCAAAAAAGGTCCTAAGACCCCTTAAGACACACTTGAGTGTTCAAATGTATCAAAAGGGGTCATGGGGTCCCCCTAGGGGTCCTAATGTGTGATAAGGTGTACTAGGACCCCTAGGAAGACCCCATGACCCCTTTTCACACATTTGAATGCTCAAGTGTGTCTTAAGGGGTCTTAGGAACCCTTAAGACACACTTGAGTATTCAAATGTGTCAAAAAGGGTCATGGGGTCTTCCTAGGGGTCCTAGTACACCTTATCATGCGTTAGGACCCTTAAAGAGTCCCCATGACCCTTTTTGACACATTTGATTTCTCAAGACACACTTGAGCATTCAAATGTGTCAAAAGGGGTCATGGGGACTCCATAGGGGTCCTAACGCATGATAAGGCATACTAGGACCCCTAGGAATTCCCCATGACCCCTTTTGACACATTTGAATGCTCAAGTGTGTCTGAAGGGTCCTAAGACCCCTTTAGAAACACTTGAGCATTCAAATGTGTCAAAAGGGGTCATGGGGACTCCCTAGGGGTCCTAACATGTGATAAGGCATACTAGGACCCCTGCGGAGTCCCCATGACCACTTTTGACACATTGAAATGCTCAAGTGTGTCTTAAGGGATCTTAGGAACCCTTCGGACACATTTGAGCATTCAAATGTGTCAAAAGAGGTCATGGGGGCTCCCTAAGGGTCCTAGTATGCCTTATCACACGTTAGGACCCCTAGGGAGTCCCCATGACCTCTTTTGACACATTTGAATGCTCAAGTGTGTTTTAAGGGGTCTTAAGACCCCTTCGAACACACTTGAGGATTCAAATGTGTCCAAAGGGGTCATGGGGGCTCCCTAGGGGTCCTAGGACACCTTATGACATGTTAGGATCCCTAAGGAGTCCCCATGACCCCTTTTGACATATTTGAATGCTCAAGTGTGTCTTAAGGGGTCTTAGGATGCCTCTAGACACACTTGAGCATTCAAATGTGTCAAAAGGGGTCTTGGGGACTTCCTAGGGGTCCTAATACACCTTATTAGGTGTTAGGACACCTAGGGAGTCCCCATGACCCCTTTTGACACATTTGAATAGTCAAGTATTTCTGAAGGTGTCCTAAGACCCCTTAAGACACACTTGAGCATTCAAATGTGTCAAAAGGAGTCATTGGGACTCCCTAGGGGTCCTAACATGTGATAAGGCATACTAGGACCCCCAGGGAGTTCCTATGACCCCTTTTGACACATTTGAATGCTCAAGTGTGTCTGAAGGGGTCCTAAGACCCCTTAAGACACACTTGAGCCTTAAAATTTGTCAAAAGGGGTCATGGGGACTCCCTAGGGATCCTAACATGTGATAAAGCATACTAGGACACCTAGGAAGTCCCCAAGACCCCTTTTGACACATTTGAACACTCAAGTGTGTTCGAAAGGGTCCTAAGACCCCTTAAGACACACTTGAGTGTTCAAATGTGTCAAAAAGGGTCATGGGGACTCCCTAGGGGTCCTACCGCGTGATAAGGTGTAGTAGGACCCCTAGAGAGTCCCTATGACCCCTTTTGACACATTTGAATGCTCAAGTGTGTCTTAAGGGGTCTACCCCTAGGGAGTCCCCATGACCCCTTTTGACACATTTGAATGCTCAAGTGTGTCTTAAGGGGTCTTAGGACCCCTTAAGACACACTTGAGCATTCAAATGTGTCAAAAGGGGTCATGGGGTCTTAAGACCCCTTAAGACACACTTGAGCATTCAAATGTGTCAAAAGGGGTCATGAGGACTCTCTAGGGGTCCTAACATGTGATAAGGCATACTAGGACCCCTAGGGAGCCCCCATGACCCCTTTTGACACATTGGAATGCTCAAGTGTGTCTTAAGGGGTCCTAAGACCCCTTAAGACACACTTGAGCATTCCAATGTGTCAAAAGGGGTCATGGGGGCTCCCTAGGGGTCCTAATGCGTGATAAGGTGTACTAGGACCCCTAGGGAGTCCCCATGACCCCTTTGACACATTTGAATGCTCAAGTGTGTCCGAAGGTGTCGTAGGACCCCCTAAGACACACTTGAGCAATCCAATGTGTCAAAAGGGGTCATTCCAGATTCTTTAGTGCTTCTAGTGAATCCAAATTAAGTTCTTATAAAGATGAGATGTTAGTGAATGACTTCTTGCTAATACTACTCTTCCACCAGATCCAAATTTCAATCCTTTTTTGGATCTATAGGCTCAATCGCGAGCCCACAAGATTGACCAAGAGAAAAATGTGATTTTATATCAACTGATTACAAAATGTTCAGTTGAGGAGAAAATATTGCAAGGATCAAGAAGAAAATTGACTATGGAAAATCTAGTTATGAATTCTGTTAAGAATGAAACTATTAAGGAATTGCATGAATCACAAACCATGAAAATAACCTTCTGCAACAAAGAACATTCAAGCTATAGAATTTATTAACTCTGAATTTAAATGTCTTATCAGCATTCATGGAAGAGATTTCATTAGCATCCATGGAAGAAATTTCATTAACTTCAGACAAAATCATCTAAAAAAATTCATTAACTTCAGGCGAAATCATTTAAGATAGACAAAAAAAAAAGTGTATTACTCAGAAATGATCGAGAAAGAAAATGAGATAAACCAAATTTATCAAATTGTTGCAATCCGCAGCTTCTCTCCGAGCACAAAATGGCAATCCATGGAGCCAAAATTATGGTGAAAATTAAATTCTTCGAGTAAGTCGTTCATAAACGCACAGAATACTGTAACGCATGATGATTTATAGAGAATTTATGATGGAGTATGCTGTGCAAAAGCCCACAATCCGTGCCATATCTAAGAGTACTGATGTGAAGCAATGGTGAAAGTCTGAGATAGAGGCGGCGCCGATATTGAAGCGGCAAGACATTCTTCATAATATCGGGGCGGCACCATCGAAACGGCAAGGCTTTCCTCATAATATCGCACTACCACTAATCTCTTCTTTAAATTTATTAATATGGTCAGTTCTATGACGCTTGCATAATTTCTAGTACAGCTGCTCATTTTACCAAACCCTTCCCCGCTCTCCATAATCTTCGACTGGTTCAAAGATCCGTCCGGTTGTTCTTGTTTAACCTCCCAATGACTCTGTTGAGCTACCGGATTATCAACAGGTGTGGTACAATTGTCCGGTTCAACCAAAATCTATTTTAGATATTAATATATAATTAAATAATATTTAATGTAAAATGTATATTATATAATATTTAATATATAATTGATATTATAAATATTTAATATATTAGATAATATATAAAAATTCTATATATTAAAAATTCTAAAATGGGAGGGAGAAAGTGGAGGGAAGGGAAAGTGAAAATTAAAAATTATGTCGTCATTTTCGGGTACCCGAAAATATCGGGTACCCGATTAGGCTCGGTATTGCCTTGTGCACCAAAGCTACATGGTCAACTATTGAAATGTCTCAAATATGTGTTTTTCCCTTGTTTCTTTGAGTTCCAGACTTCAACAATGTAGCTGAAGACTTTTTTTTCACCTGAATTTGATAAAATGAAAAGGGTATTTTAAATATATTATTAGCTTTCTATCGATATAATTGCTGTCAAATTTTGAATTCAATAAGTAATTGTTAGTTATTTTCTAATGGAGCTACCTTTAAAGTGCTGATTTATATACTGATTGAAAAATGACTATAACTTTCAAACGGTATAACATTTTTGAAATCTGAAAAATGTGTCACATTCTATGCTTCGCCTACTATAAGAAAAAAATAAAATTTTTGAATTTTGTAAAGTTTTGAATGAGTTAAGATGGTCAGACACGGAAGTTTTTTTATTCTGAAAATGTTGTAGCAGAAAATTCATAATTAATTATTTTTTTGGAATAAAATTATAAAAAAATATGTGTCACATCTGGGCATGAGTCTACTACTTATATATTAAATCTTATAAAAAAATATTATCATTTGATCATGATTAAGGTGGTCAGACATACACCTACTTATTTTTTTCCTGAAATTTTTGTACTGCTGTATTGAAATTTATACTTTTCACCAATTATATTAATTTTTTTTTAGAAAAGGCCTACTAGTTTAGAGACTACATTAAATTTCCTACAGATTCTATTCTTACAATTGTTTGGTATTAGGTTGATAGCTAGTTCAAATTTTCACATCAAGTTGACTAACCCTAATTTGCTGATTTTTCATTACCACTTTTGGGCATAGTTTGGCCCCTCATGATCTTGCACATACCCATCTTTGTAGACCTAAGATCTTAATGCTCATAGATTGGTTACTTTGTTATTCTTAATTCCTAGATGCTTTAAGGACTCAAAGAACACACTTGAAATATAGTTTTCCTTGGTTCATTAACTATCTGTTGAAATTAAAAGACCAAAATAGGGCCTTGAATTAAAGGAGTTCTCCAAAGTAGTCACAAATATTCTATTTGTCCTAAAACCAAGGCTATTTTTTGATAAACTATTGACAATAGAGGTTTATGTTTCTACCATCTTGGGAGGACATTGTGTAACTTGGATGACAATGTGGAAATAAGATGATAGAGTAGGTGTACTAGTGTTGAGGCCAATGAGATTTTGCATATACTTTCTAAATTCCTTGTCTTAACTTCCATATTCTATATTTTTTCAAATAATTTAGCTTTGTGTTGCTTGTGTTGTCTAGTTTTCATTTTTCGAGTTTAAAGTTTCATAGTTAGGTAACATAGCTCATATAGGAATTGATATATTCTAGATAAGATTTTGAATATACCATCTATCATGAATATGAATGGTCCTACCACTCATTGCACAGAGGTGACATTCCCAAGAACAAAGCGTTGAGAATTCCAAAGATGTAATCTATTTTAATAGTATTCCAACTTAAACACACTTAATCGTGGCATTTTCCCAAAATCAAATCCACTTAACAACACCAATTATATTCATTTATCACTTACTTACCATCTTATTACATAAACAAACAAATTATAATCATTTGAAATCATATTATTTATTTTTATCAATATTCTATCTTTAAATTAATCCAGTACAACTAGAGATTGTATTAGTCTCCCCTGAGTTAACTGTATAGAGCGTTTAAGGAATGTTCAAATGTTGATGTTAGAAAGTAAAGACCACCAATATAATTGAGAGGGGGGGGGGGGGGGGGGTTGAATCAATTATTTGATAATTAAACCATTTATCAACTTCAACAACTTTAAACCATATAATCAATGCAGTAACCAACCATAGAAAGATAATCATACACAATGACACAATAACACAATATATGTTAACTAGGGAACCTCTTGATCAAAGAGTAAACCCCGGTGGGAATGATGCCCACAAAATGATGCACTAATATGAAAGTTCCTTGTGAAAGGATGGACCCTGTTAGGAGTCTTATGAAATACATTCAGTATATATGAATCTCTGTTAGGAGATTTTGAATCCCTGTTAAAAGATTCTAACCCTGTTAGGAGTTATGGAAGACAAAAGGACCCACTGCCCAAATAGCTTCAAGGCAAGATCTCTGAACTCACTGTCCAACAGATCTTAGGATTAATCAACAAAATAATATGAAATATGTTACCTCCTTCACACTGTGCCAAAACCGCACTCTCTGCTACACAAGATCACAGATCCAGATCTATGTACTTCACAAGTCTTCCTTCATTACTGAATTAGCTCTTTTCTTCACTTCATGCATACATTTGCATCACAACTTTCACAATTTCATATCACAACTATTACAATCTCATTACAATAAGGAAAACATTCCTTCCTTTATACCACACTCAAATAATTACAAATGAGTCTGCATGCAAATACAAAATAATAATTTCAACACGCTACATCAAAATTACATAAAACTATTGGCTTCCAGATACAATAACTTTCCAATCATGTGACCTCGAAGTTTGCGCTATGAACCACGTCACTACCAATGAGTCTCAAACTTCTTTTTAACTGCGCAGAATCAGATTCCATCCCGGTTAGGAGATATCCTCCGATTACCAAAAACCGCTACTCAGGAATACTACCAGAATACTGCTTCCACCAAAATGCTTATAATTTTCATGAATAAATGAATTTCCTTTTGCACTCTTAACCATAGGCTAATAACACACCAAAGAACATACCATCAACTGCGCATAACTCAATCTGCAATATAACATGTGTGCAAAACAAAATTGTGCCTGCTTCACTGCTAAACTCCAGAATATCACTGTGTTGACATCAATGACAATCATAGCCATGAATGCAACAACCACTGCTATGGAATGACTGCCAAAGGCTTCAGCATTCATTCCTAACAATTTCTCCCATTGGCATTGATGACAACATAGATGAAAAATATCCAATGTTCCAAAAATCTAATCAATGCTGCTCAATTGCTTTGTTGCTCTTCATCAATCAAATCTTGCTTCGTTATCCTATTCAATCTTTTCAACAAATGTAGTTCCTTAATGTTTTTCATGATTCTCTCCCCCATTGACATCAATGATAGAAATTCTATCACTATGTCAAACAATAGCTCAATGTCAAAAGACACTGTTCAGAAAATAAATATTCACTAGAGTCCTCAATGACTCAGCTCAGATACACATACTCCCCCATATAGGAAGTACCAACATCCAATCCAGAAAATAGATAGGGCCATATTCCACTAGACGAATGCAACCAACTGTATCATTACTCAAAAGTAGGCTGGGGCATAAACCCAAGCTACCTCTCAGATACTCAAATGTATCCTTAGGCAAAGGCTTAGTAAATATATCTGCTATCTGCTCCTTTGTGCTTATGTACTCTAGTTTGACTTCTTTATTTGCAACTTTCTCTCTTACAACATGATACTTGATCTCTATATGCTTTGTTTTAGAATGTAAAACAAGATTTTTAGACATACTAACTGTACTTGTATTGTCACAATGTATGACAATAGGCTCATCAAACTTGATTCCAATGTCCATCAACATCTGCTTCATCCAAATTATTTGATTATAATTGTTTGCTGCTGCTACATATTCTGCTTCTGCTATACTCTATGAGATACAATTCTGCTTTTTGCTCAACCAAGAAACTAATCTTCCTCCAAGAAAAAAGACTCCACCACTGGTGCTTTTCTTATCATCAACGCTACCTCCCCAATCAGCATCAGTATATGCATATAGGGTAAAATCATCAGAAGTTTCATACCACAATCCATAGTCCATTGTGCCTTTAAGATATTTCAATATCCTTTTTACTGCTGCATAATGTGATTCTCTAGGTTCAACTTGAAATCTTGCTACCATTCCAACTGAATGTTGTATATCTGGTCTAGTGTGTGTCAAATACTGTAATCCACCAATCATGGATCTGTATTTCTTTTGCTCAACTGCTAGTGTCTCATCTTTACTAGATAATTTATGTCCTGTAACCATAGGTGTTCCAACTGGTTTACAATTCTCCATACCAAATCTTTTCAACAAATCATTCAAGTACTTTGTCTGACTTACAAAGATACCATCTTGTTCAGGTGTTCTAGGGGCTAATAACTATCTCTTAATACCATTTACTTCACAAAAGGTGTTAAACTCTTTAGATGTAAATTCTCCACCTCTATCAGATCTCAAACATTTAATCCTCATTCCTGATTCATTCTCAACTTTATTCTTCATGACCTTAAACTTATCAAATGCTTCAAATTTTTCTTTCAAAAATGCAATCCACATCATTCTTGTAAAATCATCAACAAGAATCATAAAATACCTTTCTCCATAAAATCCTCTAGTCCTAGTAGGACCGCTCAAGTCTGTATGAACAATCTCCAACTTCTTTGTAGATGTGAACTTCTTGCTAGGAAATGAACTCCTTTTCTGCTTAGCCATCACACATTCCTTGCAAATCATGTTAGTAGGCTTCATAATCTTAGGTAAATCTCTTACTGCAAGTGTAGAACTTACTTTCACAATATTATCAAAGTTTATATGACAAAACCTTCTATGCCATAACCAACTGTCATCAATCTTAGTCATCAAACATGTCATCTCAGTAGGGTTCAACTGAAATACATTACCTTTGGTTCTAGATCCTGTTCCAATCAAATTTCCATCTTTATCCTTAATCACACAAATTTTCTCCGTAAACTAAACTTGATATCCTTTATCCACTAACTGTCCAACACTCAAAAGATTATGTTTCAATCCATCAACAAAGTAAACATCATCAGTATTAGTCTTTTCATCAAGAGTAATAGATCCTATACCTTTAATCAAACAAGGTGCATTGTTACCAACTCTAACAACTCCTCCATCATAATTGTTAAACTTTATGAACTTTCCTTTATCACCAGTCATATGATGTGAACAACCACTATCTATAATCCAATCAGCTTTCTTTTCAACTTGGGAAACTAAGACTTTTTCTTCTTTAATATCAGATTCAGAATTTTTTTCCTTAATTGCTACAAATCCTATGTCATCAAAGTTATCATTATTACTGTCACTTAAATGTCTTTTAATTCTTGCTTCAATTTCTTCATCATTTGCATAATAACATTCTTTAGATCTTCTAGACTTAAAATTATTTCTATACTTCTTAACTCTCTTAGGACACTTAGATGCAAAATGACCATATTCTTGACATGTCCAATATTTAAAGATTTTCTTACCATCTGGTTCTCTTTTCACAAGCAAGGCAATACCTTCTTCAATCTTCTTATCTTCATCAGATTTGGATCTGCCACTGCTGGCATAATCTCCATTCACACTAGTACTTCTAGACAAAGTAGGTCTGATGCTAAGAGCATTGAATGTTGTCTCCACTCTAGGTAGTTCTCCTGATAATCTCAAATTCATCTCTGCTGCTTCCAATCTTCCAATAAGAGTCTCTCTTGAAAAGTTTGGTGTACAAGGTATCACTTGTTCAATCATTTGTGTAGTCTGCCTGAATACCGGTGTCAATGTTCTCAAAATCTTCCATATTACTTCATTCTCTGTCTTTTCACCTCCACAAGACTTTATTCCTGCAACAATTTCTAACATCCTACCAATATAACTTCTAACAGATTCATCTTTCATCATTCTTATGTCTTCAAATGCACAAATCCAATTATGTAACCTAGCTTTCTTTGCATGTTCATCACCTTCAAAAGTAGAATGCAAAGCTTTCCAAATATCATGAGATCTAGTTAAACCTTTTACCTAATTGTATTCATTCTTCTGAAGTGCTGATAAAAGTGCTTCTCTTGCAAGTATGTTACACATGAATAGATCTACCTCATTTTTAGTACTTGTTTCAAGATTGTCTTCTTCAATTATAGTCTTTTCATTCTTTGTAATCAACCAATAACCTGGTCCTAAACACAAGAGACTTGTCTTCATCTTTTCTTTCCAATTGTCAAAATTTACTCCATGAAACTTAGGGCTTTTTTTTTAAAATTCACCATAGATCTCCTTAAGTTGTTAAACTTCTCTTTCAAGGACCTGCCACTCTGATACCAATTGTTAGAAAGTAAAGACCACCAAGATAACTAAGAGGGGGGGGGTGAATCAATTATCTGATAATTAAACCATTTATCAACTCCAATATCAACTTCAATAGCTTTAAACCATATAATCAATGTAGTAACCAACCATAGAAAGATAATCATACACAATGACACAATAACACAAGATATGTTAACTAGGGAATCTCTTGATCAAAGAGTAAACCCCAGTGAGAATGATGCCCACAAAATGATGCACTAATATGAAAGTTCTTTGTGAAAGGATGGATCATGTTAGGAAATACATTTAGTACATATGAATCTCTGTTAGGAGATTTTGAATCCCTATTAAAAGATTCTAACCTTGTTAGGAGTTATGGAAGACAGAAGGACTCACTGCCCAAACAGCTTCAAGACAAGATCTCTGAACTCACTGTCCAACAGATCTTAAGATTATTCAACAAAATAATATGAAATATGTTACCTCCTTCACATTGTGTCAAAACTGCACTTTCTGCTACACAAGATCACAAATCCAGATCTCTGTACTTCACAAGTCTTCCTTCATTACTGAATTAGTTCTTTTCTTCACTTCATGCATACATTCACATCACAACTTTCACAATTTCATATCACAACTATTAAAATCCCATTACAATAAGGAAAACATTTTTTCCTTTATACGACACTCAAATAATTACAAATGAGTCGGCATGCAAATAAAAAATAATAATTTCAACACGCTACATCAAAATTACATAAAACTGTCGGCTTTCAGATACAATAACTTTCCAATCATGTGACCTCGAAGTTTGCGCTATGAACCACATCACCACCAATGAGTCTCAAACTTCTTTTTAACTGCGCAGAATCAGATTCCATCCCGGTTAGGAGATATCCTCCAATTACCAAAAACCACTACTTAGGAATACTGCTATAATACTGCTTCCACCAAAATGCTTATAACTTTCATGAATAAATGAATTTCCTTTTGCGCTCTTAACCATAGGCTAATAACAAATCAAAGAACATACCATCAACTGCACATAACTCAATTTACAATATAACATGTGCGCAAAACAAAACTGTGTCTGATTCACTGCTAAACTCCAGAATATCACTGTGTTGACATCAATGACAATCATAGTCGTGACTGCAACAACCACTGCTACAGAATGATTGCCAAAAGCTTCAACATTCATTCCTAACAGTTGAGAAGATGTCATTCTAGGTAAGCTTGAGAAAAACCATGAAATGGACGATTGGAGAAGATTCCTTAATGAGTTGTGCAATGAGCTATTATGTGCAGAGGACCTACATTCTTATTATTCAAGAGATTTTCCATGCTGGAGTTCCTCTCCAGCTTGGAAAAATGGAATCATGTACTCCACAATGATATCTTTCATCATGTTTTCTTTTCCTACAAAAATGGAGATGACAGATCAATTGGAAAACTCCACCTGTTTGGATTCAAATTAGATTCTTTGCTAATACTGACTAAACCCCACCTGCCATTACCAGCGCAGAGTTTTTATCTGTTGTCTAACGGTCAATACCTCACCCACGCTGCCCACACGGAGTAAACCGTGTGCACATTTCGAATTCTTGTTAAATACCCACTTCTGAACCAATCTCTGCACCGTTTATGCTCTCCGGAGAACATATCTCAAAACAAGTATTTGTGTTAAGGATTATAATTTGTGTGTGTGTTAGCTTTGGCAACATGTCAAACAGGGTTTTTATCAGCTCAGTCATGGCGGTGGTGTTGAGCATGATTGGTTTTATTGGAGTGACTGCTCAACATGTTTCAGCCCCTGCGCCTGCCCCTACCAGCGATGGTAATTAAACCCAAATGCTATTCCTCTGCTTTCTGATTTTTTCTTGGAGTAAAAATATGTTAACAGCACTAGATTAGTACATTGTTAGATTGGTTCACTGTGGTTTTAGAGAGTTGGGTTTAGGGTTTTCGAGTTGACCTTTGCATTCAACAAATACCCATCTCGATCTCAATGAATTGAAGAGTTGGGCTCTTCAGTGCATCAATGAATTAAGAGTTATTGGAAAAGATTAGTACTCTGTTCGATTAGTTCACTGTGGATCTTGCTGGGTTTTAAAGGTCGCCATTAAGCTTTATTCAAAATGTATCAAAACAAAAAAAAAGTCAATTTTTTTTTCTAGATTTGCAAAAATATAGTAATTTTTTTTCAGATTTTTTGTAGTTTTCGATCACAAAATATACAGATCATGAAGAACAAATGATAAAAATTTCGTGAAAATCTGTTATATTTTCAATATTTATAATTTTAGAAATGATCTTTGCATTCAAAAAATACCCATCTAGAATTCAATGAATTGAAAACTTGGGTTCTTCAGTGCGTGATCCCCTGCATCAATAAATTAAGTTGTTTTTAAGTTAATTGTGTATATTAAGTGAATGATTACCTCCATGGATAAATGAAGAGTTATGGATAATTGAATACTGTGAAAAATCAATGCCAGCTAAAAGTTACTGAACAGTACTTCATTTGTGCTGCTTTTTAATTATGTGATTGAGTGTCTGAATGCAGGAAGCGCCATAGACCAAGGAATCGCCTACATTCTCATTCTGGTGGCCCTGCTTCTCACCTATTTCCTGCACTGATTTCACAGTGCACACAAGACAAGATATGCTTTGGTCTATGTGAATCATTTGGGTTCAGGAGGATTCTTTTGCTTTGGTCTTTGTAAATTTTCAACTTTGATTAAGGGGACTGGATCAACCCTGATCTTCAATTCTTTAATTCATTATCCATGTCTTTGCTCTGCTGGGCATAATTGTTTAACATGTCTCATCAAGACAATTTTATATTATCTGCCTGTGCAAGATACTATGACATTCTAGTTCTCTTAACAGGTAGATTAATGTGTACCTGCCAGCAAATCAAAAGCTAAAACTTTTGTATGTAAAACAACTATTTATATTTCCCCAAGTCAAGATTCGAAACTTTTAATTCAAAATACTTAAAAAATACTCTGGTAAATCGATTTCCCTGTAACGAGTTTGATGTAACTTTTAAGCCAAGCATTGCCCTGTACATTCACATTAATTGCTGCTCTTTCCGCCCCGCCATTATAAGACTGTACAGAAGCCTTCAAACGCGAAATACTGTTTTTTCTAATTGAAAGAATACAAATCCAAAATACAGATTATGGAACCTGATTATAAAACCCTTACAGAGTTTTCATTCATATGAAATTATCAGGTGTGAATAAATTTTATAATTTAACTCAAAAATTACAGAATTGAGTAGCAAACTACACAGTTAAATCTTAAAAGTGATATTACAATTTAACTTATTGTAAAAAAAATATCTCTTTTTATCAAATTCCACAATCTTTACCAGCATCCTCTGTGCTGCTGCCTAAATGGAAACTTTAGAATGGGTATAGACATCCATCGAAACGTAACAGCGAAAGGAAATTTTGTTCATTGTCATAGTCTCAACTGGCTTTTGTAGAAGTGAATGCAAAATGTGGAAATATATGTTATGGTTTCCATATTTTCTATAAAAATCTGTTGTGTTTTCCACGTTTTGAAAGTGCATTTTGTATGGAGGATAGTGGCGTCCCTTCATAAAAGATTATGAAAATCTATGAAATTACAATGAATACTATTAGTTTTATTTTTTAAGTCCCTCATGATTAAATTGGATTTCACATGTAATTGTGATCTCCTATATGTGATGATTTTTGACTAATTTAGTAATTTGATCTTGTTTATAATTCAGCAATCTAATTATAATGGGTTAAAAGATCTTAGCTTAAAAATCTGCTTTTCAAGCATATCACATTTTTTATTATTATTGAAAAATTACATGTTTAATGTAAAAGATATCAGATTTGCACAATTCAAATGATATAAAAACTAATATTATATAATTGAATTCAAAATTAACTGGCACTAATGCTTTTTGTTTTTTATTAGATAAGCAGAGAAAGAACCAATGACTGAAACAAAGAAAAAATACTTAAGTAAATGAAACATATATGCAAGAAATTACTCATTTTTCATAGTTAGGAAGAGTATTTACAGCAATGGCTTTTGTAATTTCAAGAGTGGGAAAGGAAACCAATTTAATAGTGGTTGCATGTATTAGGATAGTTGAACAAAACTATTAATCTTTTTGGTGAATTATGAGCGGAAATGAATATGCATGCTCTAACACCTTCAAAAACTATCTCAATGGCCTAGTAACCATTATTTTCCTAGGATAAGTCTTAGCCTTGACTGAAACATAGAAAAAGTGTTCAAGTAAATTACTAAATTTTCATAGTTACAAAGAGTTTTTATAGCAATGATTTTTGTAATTTTAAGAGTGAGAAAGGGCATTTTAGCTTTGTTCTAGTGAGGGCTAAGACTTATTTTACGAAAATAATGGTTACTAGACTATTGAGATAGTTTTTGAAGTTGTTAGACCATGCATATTCATTTCCACTCAAAATCTACCAAAAATATTAATAATTGGGTTCAAATGGCCTAACACATGCAACACCACTAAATCAGTTTCCTTAGCCTTGATCATAACAAAGAAAAAATGCTTAGGTAAATGAAATATATGCAAGAAATTACTCAATTTCATAGTTAGGAAGCGTTTCTACGATAATATTTTTTGTAATTTCAAGAGAAAGAAAACCAATTTAATGGTGTCTATATGTGTTAGGGTAGTTGAGCAAAATGATTTATCCTTTTGGTAGATTATGAGTGGGAATGAATATGCATGGATATGACAGCAATGACTATATTCTATTAAAAGGAAAAATAAAAAAATATTTTTTATTTGGATTTTTATGCTAATATATCATTAAGAGATAGGAATGAAGGATTCCTTGTAATGTATGGGTATATAGGGGAAATGACCTAATATCCAAGCACCTTCCAATGATTGTGATAGTATTTGTTGATTTAATACCTATACTTGTTGATTTAGCATCTAATATTTTTGACAATATTGCAGCCAATAGTTGTGACTTTAAAGTTGTTATTGTTGATGATGACTACTCATAATCGAATGAAATATATCCCTTAGTTCTAAAAAGAAACCAATCATGTGATGTCCCTTCAGTGACACAAGTATCAGTCTCCCTCTTACACCACCATTGGTCTCAACTTTTTTGAACTGTTTTGGACGCTTTTGCAAAAAGCATGTTGATGTGGATATTTGATGATGTGGTCCAAAAACCTTAGTTATAAGCAGGGGACTTGCCAAGTAAGTTTCTACTAAAAATTATGAGTGGGAATAAAATTAGAAGTGATTTGAAATTTTTAGATGGAATTTTGAGAAGCACAAAGTTAGGTTGCTCAGCTATTGGTTCCTTCCCCTACCTTAGGCAATAAGAACCCATAGAGGATAGATGAGGAGTATATTTTGTGTAATACATGATGTAACCTTTATGGATCCTCTCAATTGTCATTGGGAAGTCTTGAAACATGGTGTTGTTCTTATATGGTTGGTTTAATATAATATATTATCTAGAATCATGGTGTGCTTCCATTGCATACTTTTCTTAAAGAGTTAGAGATGCTTCTCTCATTTTTAAAACATTTATTATTGTAACCATAAAAAGTCTATATGCTCTAGAATTGAAGTAGTTCGGATTAGTAAGTTTATATGTCATAGAAGAGAGATAGGTAGTCAATTGTTTATGTAGAAAATTTTTGGTCTTTGGGTAAGTGTACGAAGATGGGGGAACAAAAAGAGGGTATAAGATGCCACTTTTTTTTTCCTGAAATCAACAATTTTTGAGCTTCAATGAGAAATTGAAGATAGTTAGACTCGAAATTTAAAGATGCGATAAAAATAAAAGTTGTAGTCCTCTGATCTAGTTTCTAAACTACTTTATAAAAAAAAATGGTAGAGTTCAAGGCCCTCAAAAAGGGGGAGCATAGAAAGTGGTCCTATTTTTTGAGAAAAAACATAACATAGTGTTTGGTGTGCTCCCCCTAAAATATTAACTTTTTTTTATGAAAATTTTTAATCGCTCATGTGAGAAGCTAGCTAATAGTACATAGTTTATCTACTAATTTTTTAAAGTATATTTAATTTTTTACAAATTTTGTAAGTGGAGACATCCTGAAAAATGTGAAATTTTTGTGAGCCCCCTAGAAATCATTGAAAACTAATAAAAAATCATAACTTCTTTTCTTTTAAAGTGTGTAGAATAGAGTCTAGTTTCTAAAAAACTAAGTTGTTGTAAAATTTAATGAACGAGCCTAAATCTAAACCCACAATACTAAACATTGACTTTTGACAAAAATTTGACATACAATCAAAAGAAATTAGAGATTAAAGACAAGTAATATAATAAAAATTCAAAATAAATTATATGGTTAGATAGCTAACAAGGAGATCTACAATATCATGTCATTTGATTTTATCGTTATTGAACTACAAGTAAATTTGACGGAGGGCACACCAAAAAAGTTCTAAAATCTTTGTATGTTTGCTGGAAAACACATCTTAGACATGTTTGAATCCTCGAAGCCTCTGGGTTGGATCTCCAAATAAAAGCCCAACCTTAAGCATGGTAAATTCTAATGCATTTAAAAGGGTGTACACGTAATAATGTATAGGCGCTACACAAATTTAAATGTTTACCCAAGGTTGCATTTGGTGGAACATCAAAATGAAATGGCTTACATAGAGCATATGTGCTATAGTATGTATGCCCTATATGGCAATAAAGAAAGACAAAAAACCCTTCTAAATAGGGCACACTCATGCCAATTTTAGCACAAGGAGCATACATAAAATGTAACATTTAAGTATAAGTTACATAGTCAAGTTACATTTTATATATATACTTAAGTTAAATTTTACATATATACTTTTAGGATGTTTGGGAATGGTTTTAGCTTCATAGGAGTTAAGATAAAGATTCTAGATTTTGAGGTCTTTTAGGAAATTTCAGACTTACCCAAATTTTTGGAATCAACACTTTAGCTTTAGCATGATTCCTGTGGACTATTGATTGTAACCTTAAGCCCTTGACTTGTGAACAATAATTTGAGGATTGTTTCTTATTGTACTCTCTCTCTCTCTCTCTCTCACACACACACACACACACACACACACACACACACACAAAGGGTCCTAAGATGTATTAATGTGTCTTGTGACACCTTTACAACACTTATGATCCCTAATATGTAGAGAAAGGGATCCTAATGAATCATAAGGGGTCCTAAGACCCCTTAAAATCCTTTGTGACACCTTACCATACATCTTAGGGGTCCTAGGACACATTAATGTGTCCTAGTGTATGGTAAGGAGTCCTAAGGGGTTGTAAGGGGTCGTAAGACACATTAATGTTTCCTAGGACCCCTTATGACCCCTTAAGACATCTTACCATACATCTTAGATGACCTAAAGATTCCTAAAGGGTTAGAAGGGATCCTAGGACACATTAATGTGTTCGAGGACCCCTTAAGACACCTTATAACCCCTTAGGACCCCTTACCATATACCCCTTACAATACACTAGTGTATGGTAAGTGGTACTAAGGGGTCTTGGGGGTCTTAAGGGGTCTTAAGACAAATTAATGTGTCCTAAGACCTCTTAAGACCCCTTAAGACCCTTTACTATACCATAGTGTATGATAATGGGTCCTATGGGTTTTAATGGGTCCTAGAACACATTAATGTGTCTTATAACCCCTTAAAAACCCTTAGGACCCATAAGAAAGAGAGAGATTGGTCCTAAAGGGTCATAAGGGGTCTAAGACCCCTTAAGACACATTAGAACCCCTTACCAAACATTAGTACATGGTAAGGGGTTGTAAGGTGTCTTAAGGGGTCCTAGGACACATTAATGTGTCCTATAACCCCTTAGGACCCCTTAGGAACCCTTTCCATACACTAATGCATGGTAAGGGTGATATGAAACTTGCATAAAACAATATGACATTTCTACATAACCCATTATAGATCTGAAGCAAATAAGCACTTAAAATCCACATGCAAGAGAATAGACAACATACTGACAAAAATGTGACACAAGATATATCCTGGGAAACCAGGTCATGAAGGAAAAACCTAGCTTCCAAAAGAATCCATCACCATGTATTATTCAACAAAACACCATTGCAATACAACCATAGAAACCTTCAAAGCCCTAACCACAACCAAGCAATCCATGTGAACAAGCATGAATCCACACATCTCGTGCCATGCTCCTAACCTTCACAAATACTACCTTTGGCTAACCTGTTTCCTCCTTTCTTACCTCAAAAACTACCCTTGTGGTTTCTTTTATAGAAACAAGCTCCCACACAACTACAAAGTGGTATTACATAAACCATCTACTACCAAACCCTATTGACTCACATTTAATATTGGGTACTATTATTTACTTTATTTCCCTAATATTAAATAATTACATCAAATGATATCACAATGTTACAATACAACTCACAAACAATATTCCATGGGAATGTCTACATGTTGCACATCCATCTAGGTGCAATATTAATTTACATAATAAAGTGAAATAATACAATAATAAACATTATTATGCAAGGTGTACAACACCATTTTCTCAACAATCTCCCACTTGTTTTATACATTGCATAAGGGTTGATATGTAGCCACATAAATGAACAAGGGAACAATCCCTTCTAGCACATACACCATCATGAACCAAAGTACACCATGTACTCAATCAAGGTACCCACAAAAAATCAAAGTATCCACCATCTTATACATGAATGATCCCACCTCCTATTATGCCAAAGCCCCATGACATACAAATAAGCCATCCAAAGATAAATCCACCCAACCTATCACATAAGAAACATAAATCTTGTACCAACTGATATCCAAGCACAAAGACTCAGTCCAAAGGTTATTAATAACATGTATCCGTAGTCATCAAAACCATAGCTAAAATAGTACCCACAACAAGTGCTAACCAATCCAACTATCCATACCTCTAAGGTATACCGAGTGAATACCAAATCAACATATCCAACCTGTAACCTGAAACCACAAGCCTCAAAAGAAATACCTGCCACATACACAACAAGAAGCTCTCACTGCAAAGGTAATGTCGATTCTGAAAAATAATCCACTCACAATATCTCATAGAAGTGAATTCATGTAGTATCAAGGACATCCACAACAATGTGCACAACATATAAACCAATATCCTACAAGAAAAACTCTCACAAAAGGTCTCCAACACTCTCCCAAGTTCTCCACAACCAACAAAGAAAAAGAGATCGGGAATAACCATGTCATCTCTCACATGATACACATGAACACAAAACATTGATCACAAACTCCAACCAATCTCAAAACTAATGTAAGTGAAACTAAACATCTAGGAAGATAACCGATACCAAAGAGACTATGAAAATCATAACCTCTATCATGTCCTTCTACACACACCTCTAAATGCCAACTATGCAAAGTATGATCTCCTCCATAATACCCCAAACAAGACGCCACAACAACACACAAACCATACCATATATACCTATATTGTCTTAAAATGGAAGAACTTCCATGATAAGAGCATTTAGCCCTTCGAGTAAGTGGTTTGGGGTCATGTTAATCACCTTGATCAGGTCTTTGCATGTATTTGGCTTTCTCCCCACTTTCCACTTCTTCCTGGCACTTGATTTCTTCATTCTAGGTGAAATTAGGGTTAGGATCCTGATGATTCTCCTTAATTTCCCTCTTCCATGGCTCTATTTTCCAGGTAGGATTTAGAAATAGGTCCTCCTAGCCTTCATCACAGTAATCATAGGATTTTATGTCTATCCTTGACATTTTGTCCTATTTTGATATCATTTCTAGGTTTCTGGGCATCCCCGAGACCTCCTGTCTTGATTTTGACTGAGTTTGGGCCCAGGGTCAAATTCGAGGTTGATCTTGAATAGGTTAGGATCGAGCTTGAACCTGACTAGGTTAGGATCGAGGTCAAACCTAACTAGGTCAAGTCCAACCTCAATTTTGCCCCCCCTCATTCAAATTTCCAAAATCCTAAATTTTTGGGATTCAGGCTTTTGGGATATTTATTTTCCCACCTCTAGGTTGGCCATTTCAGGTTTTGAGATGGTAGATCCTTTAATTTCATTTAATCTAGGTATATTTTCTAAACGTTAGGACCTAATTGAGATTTAATTCTCCAAGGTGGCCCCTCTAGAGGATTGTGTCCTAGTTCATTATAAAAGGAGGCCTTCCTCTCTCATTTTCACATCAAGTTTTCATGATCAAGCACTCTCAAGCAAGGTGATTAATCCAACATCCTTTATTCACATCTCATCCACAATCAAGCAATTACATCTCAAGCTCTCAAGCATTCAATCAAGTCTTCAAGAATTCAAGTGTTCAAGCATCCATCCATCAAGGAGATCCATTGTTAGTTATTGAAGGATTCAATCTCTTTAGAGCCCCCTTTGATGATCCATCCTTCTACATTCATTCAAGCCTTCTCATATTAAAAGATCAAGTCAAGATTGGTGTTGAAGATCAAATGCCATTGATTGGAGACATCCTACATTCATCCTACATCCATTGAAGCATTCCTACTTGTGGATTTGAAGATTTGAATCCTCTACAAGGACTTCAACATAAGCGAGGTGATTTGTTTCAATTGATTTGTTTATGAATAATATATTTCAATTCAATTTCAAGGTTAATTCTTAAATTGGGGTTTGACCGAGGTAAACCCCCCATACAACAAAAACCCCCATTTTCTTGTAGGTACAGGTGCGAAATTTTGGATCTGAGAGCGGATTTGGATACCCTTTTCAACAAACTTTCGAGATTTGAGAACATAATTCAAATCGGACTTCAAATAAAGAATGTAGTATTTGACCTTTTATGAGGGTCAAACCCAACCTGAGCTTATCTTGGAGAAAGATTTATGGGTTTTCTTTGTCTCGGCATTTCCACTCTAAAACAGGTTTCAGAATTTCCCGAAAGTATACACAGACATTAGAATTTGACATTTTCCAGATCTGCCCAAATTTGAGGTTAGTATTTGTATTTCAATTATTCCATATTTCAAGCATAATTACATTCATAGGGAAATATTGGATTTAATCTCTCTTTCTTCCATATTCTTCATAAATTGATTCGATTGTGTATTAACCTCTTGGTTGATCAAATTGGATCTCTTCCTTGGGAATTTGGGTTTGAGAATAGATCTCATATTTCCCCCTTTACATCTGAATAGGGGTGAATCCATTTTACCACTATTCATTTTGGTGAACTCGACATACTTACTCTCTTTTCTTTTGTGGAATTGGATGCCTTATTGTGCTTTCCTTTTATCTTGTTAGTATTAGATTTTTCCATTGTGTTAGATCTTGCATGCTAATTAGATTTGATATTCATACTTTATGTGTTCTTAGTTTAGTTCATTTGTATTACATTGGTTTATGAGCTTTACGACCACTAATCCTACTTATAATATTCCAGTTAGAAGAAGTCGTAGACTCATGGGTGCCTTTGATCCTAAATCTTCCTCTCCTTTCCTTAGGATCCCCAATTTTAACTTGATTCTTCATGATTCCAATCCTACTATGGAGCAAAAATCTTCTCACTCATCTGATGATGAGGATGACACTTTAAGAGTTCCTCCTGAGCAAGGCCAAAAACTTTCCACTGAACTTGATAAAATGGGTAATTGGCTGCTTCAAGAGAACCATAATCAAGATTCCATTCAAGCTATAGAGGCTCTTAAGAGATTTCTCCGTGATAGTGATCAAGGTGTTAACCTCTTGCGTGGTATAACTCACCTTGTGCATTCAAATGTTAAATCTTTAGTTCAAGAAGCTCAAGATTTAGGGTTGATTCCTCCTATCACTAGTGTTGAACCTCCTTCTAATCCTTTACCTAGTATTCCTACCTATACTCCTTTGGTGACTATGACGGTTCCCTCTGTTCCTATGAGTGTTCCTCCTGTGTCCCTTCCTACATCACAACCTTCATATCATAATGTTCCTTTCACTTATTCCAATTCACTTCCAACTGTAGTTCCTAGTGTTCCTCCAATTGTGTCTTCTATTCCTGCAACTTCTTACACTTTACCTAGTGTGTCTAATGTTGCTACTCCTCCTATTTCCTCTAATGATTCAACAATCATTAGTTTGGCTCAAACTATATCATCCTTACAACAACAACTTGCTTCCTTAACTCAAAACAAGTTTAGTATTCCTGCATGTGACATGGGAAGTCCCTTGTCCCGAGACATCATTCATACTCCTGTTCCTCAGCAAGGTGAGATGCCTCATCTTGAGAATTATAATGGAAAAGGAGATCTTGTTCATCATGTTAAAACATTCCAAATCCCTTGTAGTGATTATGCTCATGACCATAGGATTTTAGCCAAGCTGTTTGCTAAGACCTTCCGTGACAAGGCCTTACAATGGTATTGTTCCTTGCCTCCTTATTCTATTGATTCCTTTCCTCAGCTTGCTAATGCCTTTTTTCAATAATTTCAAAATAATATTGGCCTGCAAGTGTCTTTGACTAATTTGATGCATTGTAAACAAAGTGCTAAGGAAAAATTGACTGAATTTATTGGTAGATTTAAGCATTTGTATGCTCAGATTTCCTATCCTGTTCCTGATATTGATATTCAACATATGTTTATTTGAAATCTGTAAAAGGACATTAGAGATAAGATTTTGCTTACTGAATTTACCTCTTTTCAACAAATTTGTGCAACGCTTCATCGTTATCAATTACAAGTGAGTCAATTTGAGAGCAACACTCCAATGGCTCCTGTTCCATTTGATAAAAGTGATGCTGCTCCTAATCCAAACAAATTTAAAAAATTCAACAACTATGTCAAGATAAACAAAGAAGGGAATGTAGTTGCTGATCAAGTTGTTGTTGCATCTCACAATGCCACTTCTGTATCCACTTCTTTTTGATTAAATCGTGTGTTTACTCCTCTTTCTGAATCTTTACATGCTATTATGAATAGGTTGTTAGCTACTAATATGATTACTTTACCTCCTATTTGACCTTTGTTACCTACTACGATTGCATCTAAATCTTTTGATCAAAATGATTTTTGTCAATATCATCATCAGAATGGTCATGATATTGAGAAATGTTATTCTTTAAAACATAAGGTTCAAGATCTAATTGATTCTAAGGCTTTATCTGTTGATAATCTAGATAGTAGTGGGAACAAATCTGTCTCTCCTCCTAATCAAAACCTTCAAATCTATACGAACCCTTTACCTACGCATGATACTAATACTATTGCTCAACCATCTGCTATGGACATTGTGTATGATTCAAAGATGGATGATCTCAATCATGTTGTTAATCAAGTGGAGCATGTTGATCAATCTATATCTCCACCTCAACCTCAACTTCAACCTCAACCTCAGATTCAACCTCAAGTTCAATCTCAACCTTGACCAAAACCTAAACCTAAAATGAAAAATTAACCTAAACCTCGACAATAATTTAAAAATAAAAGACCTCAAGAACTTTTGATTACCTTTGATGACTCTAAGACTATTAAAGCTCCTGATGGTCCCCTTTACATTGCTGCTAGGATTGCTCAGAAACCTACTCATGGTTGTCTTGTTGATCCTACATCCTTAGTCAATGTTATCACTAAAGAAAATATTTTTATGAAAAGCTTACAACGTGACTTTTTTGATACATCAGATGTGTGGATTCAAACTTGCAATGATTTTCTTTATCCATCATTTGGTTCTATTACTTTACTGGTTGAACTTTGTCAAAAAATTGTGAACACTACCTTTGTTGTTGTTCCTACTTCTGATCAATTTCAACTTAAGCTAGGTTTGCCTTGGGTAACTGCCATGCATACTATTTCTTCACCTATCCATAAGTTTCTTAAGTTAATTCATGATGAAGAAGTGAAGACGATTAATCATAGTCTATATTAACCTTCTAGGCCTAGAGATTGTGCTGCTTTGGATTTATTTTGGCCTTCATTACCTAATTCATGTCCTCCTCGACCTAATAATCTTTTTTGATCATATCAAGCTTATAAACATCGTAAAATTCTTGAATTAAGTTCACCTCCTAGGGATCTTAATCATGGTCTTTTACCTACACCCTCGAGACCTCCTTTAACTATGACCTCTAGCTCTATTAATCAAGTTCCATCTACCGCACCTATCAAAGATCCTGTGATTGTTTCTCCTATGGTTAATAATCCTATTGATCTTCCTAAAGAATCTATGAAGGATCCTATGATTGTTCCTCCTAGTTCTCAACCTATTTCAAATAAATCAAAACGTAATCGATCTGCTAATGAATGTCGTAAAAAACATCGTGCTCATGCTAAAGCTCAAAGATCTCTACCTTTTATAGATAAACCTATGCATAATATGGTAGAATAGATTGTTACTAATAATGATGTTCACATGCATGATTATGATGATTCTATTCATATTTTAGATCCTATTTTGATTAATTTGGATGAAGAAGATACTCTTGATGATACTAATGATGTTAATGATGAATATGAAACTATTTACATTGACATTGATTTACCTAATATGCTTTCATCACAATTAACTCTTACACCTAGTCTCGAACATTGTGATTCTCAAGAGGATCCTTGTTTGGAACTGACTATCATCCCTACTATGTTGGATATAGTCCCTCTTGTGAGTTACCCACCTTCCCTAAATGATATACAACAAGATGGGGAAAGTAGGCGGCACGCTTGATCGATTTGTCGTTTGTGGTAGCTTTGTTGTGTGTTTTCCTACTGTACTGTGCTTCTCCTATAATGTGTTTGCTAAATGTTGTTAGATTCTTTTATACGGTCCTTATTACTCAGTCGGTGCAAGGTGATAAAGGAATCAAAACTGTTGTTCAAATTCCTCTATATGTATCTCTATTCTTCTATGTGTTATTCCATGTTATGTTGTAATTGTGCTATTGTTCGTAAATGTTTCCTTGTGTAATCTGCTTGGATTCAAGATATGGTAGCACTAATTCTTTTTGGTCTCCATGTCATGGTTCGAAAAGATTCTCCTTTGTATATCTTATGTGATCTTTCCTCCTTTGTGATTGTAGTTCTACTTTCTTTGGGGAATGATGTCAATTCATTTGCAATAATATCATATATATATTATCTTATGATCATACTGACCCCATAGTAGGTAGATCCCTTCTGTGTTCCCTATATGTTTCTATGATATTCCCTTGATTTGTCTTTGTCTGGGGGCATCTCGACGTGGAAACGTAATCAGTGGAGTTGTTTATATTTCCATTAAAGACATTGCTCCTGTTAAAGTGTCAACAATGACTTTAACATGGGGGCATACGCTCTGCTCACCTGTTGCACACACACACTTTTCAATACACACATATTTTTCAAGATACTTTTTCCCTTTTTGGATTAGTAATTAATCCTTAAAGCATGGGTTTATATTTTAGGATCTCTTGATCCCTCCTGTTTCAAATACACATATTTTTTGATCCCTTAAGGTCGGAAGTGTCCTTAAGACTGGATCTCTTTTGTTTTTTGGTTTTATTCTTATGGAATAGAATATTCCTAAGGATGAATCCTTGATGGGTTGACTAGTGAGTATCCACGTTCACTAGGCGGCTCAATTCCATCTTTCCAGTTGCGCCATTTTCCTATGTGGTTCACAATGGGACATAAGTTCTCATTGGGCGAGGTAATCACACCTTTCTCTCTTTAGAGATGTCTCTCTTATTGTGAACTAGGAGTCGACGAAGACTTGAGTCCCTGAGGACTTAAGGTTTTTCTTTGTCCCTTGGATTACAATAAGATTATCTTTTCATTCTGATCTCCTTTACCAAGAGTTTGCATCGAGTCCATAATCTTGCTAAAGTGGGGGCTTAATGTATCATCTTAAAATGGAAGCACTTCCATGATAAGAGCATTTAGCCCTCTGAGTAAGTGGTTTGGGGTAATGTTAAGTGCCTTGATCGGGTCTTTACATGTATTTGGATTTCTCCCTGCTTTTCACTTCTTCCTGGCACTTGATTTCTTTATTCTAGGTGAAATTAGGGTTAGGATCCCAAGGATTCTCCTTAATTTCCCTCTTCCATGGCTTTATTTTCTAGGTAGGATTTAGAAATAGGTCCTCCTGGCCTTCATCATAGTAATCATAGGATTTTATGTCTATCCCTGACATTTTGTCTTGTTCTGATATCATTTCTAGGTTTCTGGGCATCCCCGAGACCTCCTGTCTTGATTTTGACTGAATCTGGGCCCAGGGTCAAATTCAAGGTTGATCCTGACTAGGTTAAGATCAAGCTCAAACCTAACTAGGTTAGGATTGAGGTTGAACCTGACTAGGTCAGGTCCAACCTCAAATTTTCCCCCCCTCATTCAAATTTCTAGAATCCTGGATTTCCAGGATTTGGGCTTTCGGGATATTTATTTTTCTGCCTCTGGGTTGGCCATTTTGGGTTTCAGGATGGTAAATATTTTAATTTTATTTAATCTAGGCATATTTTCTAAAGGTTAGGACCTAATTGGGATTTAATTCTCCAAGGTGGCCCCTCTAGAGGATTGTGTCCTAGTTCATTATAAAAGGAGGCCTTCCTCTCTCATTTTCACATCAAGTTTTCATGCTCAAGCACTCTCAAGCAAGGTGATTAATCCAACATCCATTATTCACATCTCATCCACAATCAACAAATTACATCTCAAGCTTTCAAGCATTCAAGCAAGTCTTCAAGCATTCAATTGTTCAAGCATCCATCCATCAAGGAGATCCATTGTTAGCTATTGAAGGATTCAATCTCTTTGGAGCTCCATTTGATTATCCACCCTTCTACATTCATTCAAGTCTTCTCATATTGAAAGATCAAGTCAAGATTGGTGTTGAAGATCAAATTCCATTGATTGGAGACATCCTACATTCATCCTACATCCATTGAAGCATTCCTACTTGTGGATTTGAAGATTCAAATCCTCTACAAGGACTTCGACATAAGCGAGGTAAATTATTTCAATTGCTTTGTTTATGCATAATATATTTCAATTCAATTTCAAGGTTACTTCCTAAATTGGGGTTTGACCAAGGCAAAGCCCCCATACAACAAAAACCCCCATTTTCTTGCAGGTATAGGTGCGGAATTTTAGATCTAAGAGCGAATTTGGATACCTTTTCGGCAAACTTCTGAGATTTGTGAACAGAATTCGAAGTAGACTTCAAATAAAGAATGTAGTATTTGACCTTTTATGAGGGTCAAACCCGACCTGAGCTGATCTTGGAGAAAGATTTCTAGGTTTTCTCTGTCTCGGCATTTCCAGTCCGGAACAGGTTTCAGAATTGCCCGAAAGTATACATAGACATCAGAATTTGACATTTTCCAAATCTACCCTAATTTGAGGTTAGTATTTGTATTTCAATTATTCCATATTTCAAGCATAATTACATTCATAGGGAAATATTGGATGTACTCTCTCTTTCTTCCATATTCTTCATAAATTGATTCAATTGTGTATTAACCTCTTGGTTGATCAAATTGGATCTCTTCCTTGGGAATTTGGGTTTGAGAATATATATCATATTTCCCCCTTTACATTTGAATAGGGGTGAATCCATTTTACCACTATTCAATTCCAAAGAGATTATGCAAATCATAACCTCTATCATGTCCTTCTACACACACCTTTAGATGCCTACTGTGCCAAGTATGATATCCTCCATAATATGCCAAACAAGAAACCACAACAACACAAACCATACCATATAAACAATGATGGATGTAATCCTCTCATAAGAAGATCAAACTCATAACCATTCCTAATCCAAGGAACATTCCCAATAAAACCATCTCCTAAACTCAAACATGATGATATTATAATAAAAAAATATGCACAAGGAGATAACCAATTCCAAAACCATATGTCAAATAAACCCTTCATAACTAACTCAGACCATAGCTCAAGATCCATAACCATGAAAGATAAGCATAAACATAATGCACCTGAGAAGAAAAAAAGGGCTATACCTCTCAAGTAGTAAACCACTGAGTAGACCAAGAGTGCGTAATTAGAATTCTCATCAAGATATCCAAGTCTCTAACCAAGAATAATCTAAGAACAAACTCCTCTCAAGTCCATGTCAGGTGAATGCCCCTTGGTCTTCCTGTTGAAACTATCAACCATCCCAACACATACATCTCTAATCCTAAGAGAAAATTAGTATCACCTCTATCTCTACGTATCCTTGAGAACCTATAACCAATCAATCCATGCCAACTCCAAATGCAACATAGAAATATCATGAAGTATCCAACAAATGATCAATGTACTCAATACAAAGAAAATAAACCAAGATCAATATCACAAATCCAACCTAGGAATCAGGATCATAAACATGACAACCATGATCTAAATCATCTCATCCAAAGAGATACCATGCTCCATATGAACATACCATAACATGCCAAACTCTAAATGTGTATCAAGAGTGTACCATGACATAATAAATAAACCATCCCAAAAACCAAGGATAACATGTCAAATGAAAAACATAAACCACACCTTTACCAAGAACCCCATGAGTCCTCAAGATGTCACCATCTCCACATACCAAGAAGATAACCACCACCTACAAGTGCACCAATAAATGTCAAAGATGCTTTTGTAGCAACAGGATCTAAGACACCCTCCAACATCTTCAAGCACTAAATCCATATCACTACCAACAACTCCCACTCAACCGTGGTACTGAGTCACCCATGGCATCATGATATCCATATCCTACACCAAGAAGATCAAAACTTTTAATAAATAAACCAGGAACTAATCTTGTATCGCCACACCATCACTGTCACAAGCTCCCACTGAACTGTGTATCCAAGCTATCCATGATATCATGATAAAATCCATCCTCTAACATGAGAATAAACCAAGGCATCAAACCATAAAATAAATCAAAGCTAGCAATCATGAGCTCCCCAAAAGAAACCAAATAACCATGATCCTCAACCAGGAATATATACCACCATAACTAAATCAGGAATCCAAACTAATGAGCACCAATTAATTACCTGTATATCCAATCGTGTAATGCAAAAATCCATGGCACCATGATCACATCCATGAACCAAAAATCTAACTATCAAAATGTCCTTGACCTATCAACATTATTTAGTCAACCACAATCATCCATCGTGACTGTACCTAGTAACAACATCTCATCCATTCTACATGAAGAGAAATCATAAAATCATGTGACTAAGGGCATAGACAACCCAAATCCAAGCCACAAATATGAATATACATAAATAATGAAAGATCAATGAGAAAAGACAACCCATATCCAAGTCATAAATGCAACTTGTAAGTATAGACCGCTTACAACACTGCATAACTTGTAGATCCAACAAGTCATCATACATATCCAAAATAAACACTGATAACCATATCATCATGAGACCAATCTGAAATATAAGTTGATTATACAATGACATCAAATCCTAATCTCCAAAAATAAACCATGTCATAAACTCACAATGTCACCATAGTCAAAATAAATCACAAACCCGTTCAGATCAATATATCAGTAAATAAACTATCTAAACCCACACCAAATTTGAACAAATGCGTAGAGCTCTCCAAGATCTTTCCATTGACTATTCGAAGTCCAAAATCTGACTCCATATGCCCAAGTTATGCCCAAATCTGTGCTCAAAATAAATAACATCTAACTTTTGGGCTCTTAAAACCTAACAAAATGTTAAAATCATAGAATCAAACCCACACCAAGTTGCAGTGCTTTGAATTAGCTTTCCAACAACTATAAGAAGTTCAAAATCTGATATCCTAAGAGAAAGTTATGGTCGTTTTACCAAGACAGTCTTTTTACCATTTTCACTATGATATATTATTTTTGTGACAAAAATTTTTGACGGGATTAAATTTGACGACCTTCACGGGCTGAAACTAAAATACCTTTTTCATTTTCTATTAACATTTCCAAACTAGGGCATATTTTATATCAAAATTCATGGCAAGGCCAACCCAGATCCAATGGTGAGGTCCATTTCTACCTAGGAGGTCATCTATGCAAACTCGCCTCCAAAATCCTCATTTAAATGAAACAATCCAAAACCCTTTTCACCAATAATTTTTCATGCCCAAAAATCTGCCAATAACCCATCATAACAGCAAACCCGAAACCCTCAGATCTTCAATATGCAACCTACAATACCCATTTATCTTGCCAATTTCTAAAATCGTTTCATGCATTCCTATGGATTCAACCTAGGGTTACAACACTACAACCATAGCTTTGATACCACTTGATAGGAAACTTGCATAGAACAATATGACATTTTCACATAACCTATTATAGATCTGAAGCAAATAAGCACTTAAAATCCACATGCAAGACAATAGACAACATACCCACAAAAATGTGACACAAGATATATCCTGGGAAACCCTCATGAGGGAAAAAACATCAAATTACAACAAGATATGGATAAGGCTCATGCCCTTTCTTCTTGCACCATGTCTTCCTCTCAACCTTTTCCTTCCTTTGATCAACCCATGCTTGAGCCTTTAAAGGAAGTTTATCAAAATAACAATATGAAAAGGATAAACATGATGATTTTGTTTGTATTTTAGATTCTATTAATATTGATATGGAAGATACTCTTGATGATGATTCTAATTCACATGTTAGTGATGATGAATATGAGAATATTGATATGGATTATGATTTTACTAACATTCTTTCGACACATCTTACAATCACTCCAAGTGAAGAGCGCAGTGACTCCCACTAGAGTCCTTTCTTGGATATGGTAGTAGCTCCCTACTATGTTGAATGTTGTTCCTCTTGTGAGTTTCTCACCCTTCCCTAACATTTCAGACCAAGATGAGGGGCATGCAACACACTTTATGTGGACTTCTTTAGCTTGGTAGACTTTTTGTGTTTGCGTTGTGCTTTTTGTTATATGTTTTTGTCTAGATTGCTTCAGATGATTCTTGACTTCTTCCTTGGTTCAAGATGACAAAGTAGTCAAACACATTGTGCGATTATTCTATTTTTATCTCTCTCCTATTTTGTTGTTAAATTTTTTGTTTTATAGTGCTATTTTTTGTAAATGTGCCCTTATGTTATCTACTTGGATGCTTGTGACATAGTAGCACTAATTCTTTTAGGTCTCTGTGTTGCTGGCCCAAAATGTCTCCTCTTCATGTATCTTACATGTTTTTCCTCCATTGTGTTGTAGTTCTACTTCCTTTGGGGAATGATAACATTTCATACTTGATATAATATTACATATTATCATATGATCATACTGACCCCAAAGTTAGTGGATCCTTTCATGTTCTCTATTTTTTTATGTGTTCATTTTTCTTTACATGTTCTCTCTTGGGGGAATTTCCCAGTGGAAACATTCTTTGTGGATCCATTTCTTCTTTCTCTAAATCCATTGCTCCTATTGAGGCATTTGCAATTTCTTTAACATGAGAGCATACACTCCACTCTCTTTTTGCACACATGCACATTGACAGTTTTGTCTCCTCTATTAAACTATTGATAGTTCTTGGGGGCTCTTTTCTCTTTTGGATCTCTCTTTGGATTATTGATAGTCCAAGAGGCCCGATCCTTTCTTTTTTATCCTTCTTGGGACTATTGACAATGTGGGAAGACTGATCTCCTTTTGATCCTTTAAGGACACACACATCCTTATGCCTAGGTTGTCTTTTGATTCTTACTTTTGGGACATGGAGTTCCCTTGAAGTTGAGTCCTTTGGTGAGTTGACTAGCATGCCACACATACTTTCCATAACATTCAATTCACCTTAAATAGGTTGACTAGCATTCTACACACACTTTCTAGACCATTCAATGCCATATTTTGTTGCACCCCCTTTTCATTCTTTTTTGTTTCATGTAGTTCACAAAAAGGAATACAAACCTTATTGGGAAAGTTTCTTACACTTTCTTTTTAGTGACATCTCTCTTATCTTTTAGCTTTGGATGTGATGAAGATTAAAGTCTCTTGGGGGATTGATGATTTCTTTTTCTCCCTAGCCATGATAAGGTTAGCTCTTTCCGTTTGATCTATTTTATAGTGAGTTTTAGGAAACTCATACTCCCACTAAAGTGGAAGCTAAATGTACCGTCTTAAAATGGATGAACTAATTATTTAAGACCTTTTAGCTCCTATCTTTTATCAACATTTTAGACCATGGATGGATTCATTCGCAAGTCAACCTATTCCCTGGAGATTATGAGCCTTAGACCTGGTGTTGTCTTGAGGATTTAATTTGGAAAATTTGGTGACCCGGACGACTTGCTTTATTTTCCTGCCTAGAAACTAGTATAAAAGGAATTCTAGGCACCTCACTTTAGAAATAAGGAGGAAAATTCATGATATAAATCTCATGTTCAAGCAATCAAGCATCCAAGCATTCAAACATTCAAGTCTTCAAAAGGTTCAAGGATCCTTTATAGGCATCTTTCCTCTTCAGGATCTAGCATATTGTTGGCCATCAAAGGAGGATATCTACATTGAGGAATTCATCATTTTATTAATTTTATGTACACTTTTACATTCATGGCTTCATGAAGTTATTTTGGTATATCCATAGCTTTTGTGGAGATTTCCTACATTGCAAGTTCAAGATCAACATACAAACACAATACAATCCTTATTAACAATGGTTTCTTCAACAAGGTGAATATTTACATTTTTATCATTTTATTTACACATTTAAATTTAAATTAAATACTGATTCCTCAATCTAGGGTTTGACCAAGGCAAGCCCTTATCCACCCCAACCCCCCAAAACTAGAACTTTTTATGTGTAGGAGAAAGATCTTAGAATTATAGGTACAGATCTGGAAGTTGCAGATAAAGATCTACCAAAAAATTTTGGGTCAACTTTAGTAAACTGCTTGGGGAACAAGGTTTATTGGTTGAAAATTTTTGGAACACAGTGGCATGGTGGATCTATTCCTGACAGATTGAGATTTTCAACATTTTTTGGGTTTTTAACCATGATCATAGATCCACAGTCGTAAATTCAGCTACAAGTCTAGAACAACAATTTTTAGAGAAGTAAAACATATTCCTCTTCATAATTCAAGGTGATTACCTCATCATCTATTTCATATCTTAGCTTAGATTTATTTTCACATCTTGGTCGGACTAATTGTTTATGTTTAGCACCTAGATCTCTATTGCTTATCTTGGTAAATAAATTAGTTCAGTTTTACAAGTACATTTATACAACCTTAATAAAATATTACATGGGATGAAAAAGGACTTTCTTATGTACTTCCTTAGTGTAATTTGGGTTTAGCATTAGCATTCCCTTTTTCTAATCTAACTTAAGTTATATTGAGAGTTACGCTTGGAAGCCCCTATTTTTCCTGTATTTCTAATGGTAGTATGGAAATGGTTAATTAATGAGCACATCTCACATAGTTCACATTACTAAATTCATTAGCACTTATTTTCCCCTTGAACAACATCAAATTGGATTATTTTTGAGTTTACAAAGATATTACTCCTCAAGAATTTAAAATCTCTCATGAGTCGTCAAATAAAATACCCAACAGTTCTTTCCTTCCTCCTACAAACCACTTATTTTCTCACTTGGGGTAAGTTCCCCTCAAATTGAACTTCCACTTTAGGATTAGTGGAATTTTTTATTGCGTAGAACGTAGATAAGAAAAACTATACATTTGGTTGAAGGGACAAATAAAAGAAAGGAACATTTCTAAAGAATCCATTTTGAAAGCATCAACTAATAGTAGACCACATAGAAAGAGAAAATTTTCCCTCTCCCCACTCCCCCTCTTACACTTCCTATTAAATACTATTGGCCATTAGATAGAAAATAAGAAGGGTTGAATAATTTTTAAGTCATTAGAAGTACCATGATGACTAATCCTCCTTCAATTCATTAGATGAATGCAATCGAATAGAGTGCAAAAATTGATACCATTTGGTGATGTATAAAATAGAGAGAGCTATATAAGAATAATTTATATATAATTTTCTACCTTAAACTACAATTTAATAAATTTCACTATTATAGTTATTAAAACCCCAAATGGAATTTTCTACCTATGGGAAATGATGAATATAGAAACAATGTGATATATTTTACTTTATCCATTGCATGGAGTTAACACAAAAAATAAGTTCTTATTACAAGTGAATTAAAAAAATTTAACTTGTTCATAAGATAAATTGTCACCACTGATCCCTATAATTATGTTCTATGTATTCCTAGTTGTGAGATAATGAACAATCAAATGAACTCGACTTAGATAAAAAGTAAGAATTTCAAACTTTGAGCATTGCAGAATTTTACTAGTGTATCATTTGAATTTCCTCGTAGCCTCCTTTGTCTTGGAATCTATATTTAAAAATAGGACACACAACCACATTGTAAACATGTAGATTTATCATTTTATCATATCTAACCTAGTTTGACCAAAAGGTCAAAGTGATTTAGGTAACTAGTCTTTGGTAGTGTTGAGTCTTCTTGAGAAAGGTGTATTTATTTACAATTTTTTTTCTTCAAACTCAATGGAATGTTGGTGATTCAACTACCTCTTACCTCCCATGAGCTACCTTGGAGATGACATAAGAAATAATCCATTCTAACTTACCTTGGTAATACCTTCTTATTTGTTGACTCATTGAAAGGTTCACCTTTAATATTTCATTATATAGTTAATAGATCATAACCACCAAAAAATTCAAATAAACTATTTTTTTGGAAATGTATATTTATATATAATATCAACTATATAATTTTCGTTGTCAAACTTGTAGAAAAATAATAAATCACACTAATCCAAGACACTAGACAATTACTATGAGAGTAGCAATTACTAGGTGGCTACATGTTCTTATATATTAATGTTATGTTAATAATCCATAAAATGATTCCCATTTTGAATAATTTTTAATTATTTGAAATATGTCCCTTGAACTAGAACTGAACTTAAATGGGAAATAACATTCCAAGGTAAGACATACATGCATACAATAATTTCAAGGTACAAGATAGAAGGCCTATGTAAAATTTTTTATTTAATTGACCTACATAACAAATTTTGAAAAATATACAAGCCATCAATAATCAATTTGAACCTAAGATTTATTGAAAACATATTTAAGATATATATTGAAATTTAGATAAATCAACATGATAGATCATCACTATATCATTGAACATATGAGGAACAACATTTTATTACTTGTTTAATTATTATTTTTAACTTCTTCATTGTTCTGTATAGCACAATAAATAATAAATAACACTATCTATGTTTGCAACCCTCAACTATAACTACAAAACATCTTCAATAGAAAGTTCATGTTGAAATTTCAATTTAAAAGATTAGAACCACTTTCAAGGTCTAGATTTATGTTAGATACTTATGATGTTACTCTAAATCGACGTGTTTAAAAGTATCTTCACATACATGTAAATGTGTGCACTATATAAGTGTGTTATAAAAATATACATACCTATTTTAATCAATCTTGACATACGGTCATAATCACTAGAATGGAAAGAAAGGTATTAAAAAATTTCAGCCTCCTCTTTGTCATATGTCTATGCAAAGATACATGCAAAATATTCGAGCAAAATAATTATGCAATCCATTTGTCAAATGTTAGAAGGGAATGATGGATATTCCAATTGAATATATAGAAAATTCATATCTCATAAAATAAAATTCTTCATACCTATAGCTGAGTATTATCCTTGTTTGAAATTCTCTTAGACATTGTCAGCGTTCCTTTTCAATAGCCATCTTTCCTTTTTTTTTAAATTCCTCATGCCTCTTTCCTTTTTAAATCTTGGGACAAAACAAAATAAAAAACAAGAAATACCTACTCCATTTCCCTTGTTGCATGTTTATTGAATGAAGAGGAGGACTAAGGAATATTCCCACTCCCATAACTTGAAACTTTCTAAGTTGAGAGTAAGCAATTGATTGTCTAGATCAAGCATCATAAAAAGGTGGCTAACATATAACAAATGATTTGATCAATTCATTGATACATTAAGATTACAAGACATAATAACGTTGGATAGAATAAATCAGCCACAATAACTCAAGGACAAAATAACCCAGGGTCATAATAACCCAATCTAAAATAACCTATAGTCAAAATAACCCATGGACAAAATAACCCATGGATAAAATAACCCCATAAGATTATACAGAAAGGAAAACAAAATTTATAAATTGCAAGTATATTTATTAAAAAAGTTTTTTATTCAACTAGTCTTTTTAGTCTTTTTGTAATCTAATCACATCACTAGAAACTCTGAGGAAAATTTAATATACTGTTAAAAAAATTATATAAGAAAATATTTTTTTTTATGAATTTTGATTTCTCTTTTTCTCATCACTCTACACACTCTTAATTATTCTCCCCTTCTTCCTTCCTTTACTTCTCTTAATTCTACCACTTTATATATCCTCTTAATGCCTTTTCATAATGCCTTTTGACTTATATCTTTTCATAATAACTCTTATTTAGATTATTCCCACGAATTTGTCTTTATTTCTATAATTATTTACCATTTTATAAGTTATTTAAACATATTAAAGATGTTTTAAGGCCATTTCAAGGGTATATAATGCATATATGATCTAAAAATGACCTAAATATCCTTTATGGTGCCTCACAATCCCTTTTTTAGCATACTAACTTGATCTAAAATGAACATGGGTTATTTTGTCCATATGTTATTTTGACCATGAGTTATTTTGACCATGGGTTATTGTGTCCTTGGGTTATTATGGCAAGGTTATTGTGTCCAGGGTTATTTTGGTTGGGTTATTATGTCTGGTTACCATACATTAATAGTTTATCTAGTATTTTCCACTAGAAGCTAAAAAAACAAGTTTATATTTTATATTTCATTCATAATAAACATCTAGCAACTCCAATCAAGATACAAATAATTAGAAGAGAATTCTTACATACATATTTTGTATTAGTTCTTTAAGAGAACTATCGTGAAAAAAAAGAAGAAAATTAATATACTTGTAAAGATCATAGATAGAGTCATTGCACATAAGTTAATAAATACTAAGTTAGGATGATGTGCCCAAAAATACTTGTAGATAACCATATAAACGAATTATGGGCAAGAACACATTACTTTAATAGTTACAATTAATTTACTCATTACTAGGTAATTTCTCTAAATCACATCACATTGCCACTTCTCTAGTTTTACGAGAATGTAAATTTCACCATCTACTTGGATAAAGGTCTCATCAATTTTATTAGCATAACTGTGGTTGGGTCTATAGAGCCTAAAGTGACCATCTCTTTTTTATCTATTATCATTCTAAGAAACCAATATAATACAAAATAAAAGATAAACACCCCTCTTTTATCTATGATTTGTATAAGAAAACAAGACACTGCAAATAGAAGGTAAGCATTTGAATCTCTTTTATATATATTAATTATTCAAAAAAAGAAAGATACTACATAGTAAAAGATAATCATCTCTGTTTGATCTATGTTCATTCTAAGAAAATAATATACTACATGTAATAAAGTAACCATCTTCCCTGTTATATATAATCAATTTAAGGAAATGAGATACTACACAATAAAATATAATCATCACTATTCTAATTCTAAAAAATTAACATATATACTACTACTGGACATCATATTTTATTTTTCACAATGTAATGAAATAAACCATAATTAAACGATGATAATAATAATATTTGCATGTCCAAAGCATAATAGATAGATTATTTATTTAGAGAAGTTCAAAGTGTTTGTTTGTTAAGAAGGAAGTCCAAGTCCGAGTGTAGCAAAACAAAGCATTAAAGAAAGAGATTAACAGCAATATCTGAGTCCGTCATCACAAATTCCTGGCTCACAGCACAGTAAGTCACCCTCACAATCAATCTCGGTAGTGCAATGCGGCCATTGCGCACAGGGATCAATTCCATAGCAATATCCCAGTTGATCACCACACCTTCCGATCTCGTAGCAATAAGAATCATCTTCTTCACACTCAGAATGGTCACGACAGGTCGACCATTGAGTGCAGGGATTATCATCCACCTTAGCCAAACAACAATGTCCCACTTGGTAATTACACCTTCCGATCTTGTAGCATGAATAATAACCTTCACATTGAGAATTGTCAGTGCACTGAACATTGCAGGGATTACTCCCATCCGCTTCTTTGCAGCAATATCCATTGTTTTCACCACACTCTCCGATCCCGCAGCATGTATAAGCATCTTCCACACACTTTGAACTGTCAAAGCAGGTGTTGGGATTGGAAGGCCAATGGACTTTTGTCTGTTGTGCCTTGTCTTTTTAGCTGCTCAGTATGAGCTTATAAATAAGACTCTTATTGTCATTTGTAAACATTCTGATTTGAAGATTAATATAATTCTTCTGCTCTCAGTGTGGACGTAGCCACTATTGTGGTGAATCACGATAAATTGTGTGTTCTGTGTATTCTACTTTTTAATTCTATTTTTCTATTATTTTATTTTCGAATTGGTTAAATATACAATTGGTATCAAAGCGAGCTTAATCGCTGGTTGAAGATTTCAATTTTAGAATTATGGAAGAAGAGTTCAGAAATTCTCTAGGAAGAACTATGGAATATGGAAGATTCAAATGAAATCTCTGTTAGTCAACAAAGAGCTTTCTTTGGCACTTGAAGGAAAAGAGAAGAAACCCACAGCCATGTTAGATGAAGATTGGGGAAAGCTTGATGAGAAAGCCATGGCAACAATCTTTCTTGTATTAGGCGATAATGTGATGTATAATGTTTCGGACAAAAATACAGCCAAAGACGTATGGGATAAATTGGCTTCAACATATGCATAAGCATCCGCTGTGAACAAAGTCTTCATCATGAAGAAGTTATATAAACTTAAGATGAGGGAAGGTGAAGTCATGACAAATCACCTCAACGAATTCAACACCTTGATCAACCAAGAAAATTCAGTTGGCATGACACAAGATGATGAGAATAAGGCTGTTCTATTGCTATGTTCTCTTCCTAATAGCTGGGATGGACTTGTGACAGCCATAAGCACTTCTACATCAACTACCAAGAAGCTGGTTTTTGATGAAGTTTCAGCCACCCTACTCTCCGAAGATTTAAGGAGAAATAATGATGAATCCTCTTCCGGTAATGCTCTCACAATAGTGAGCACCAAAAATAGAAGAAGAAGCCAATATAGAGGCAGATTTAATAACAATCGGACGTCCCAATCTGCAAGAAGATCACAGTCAAGAGGGAGACAAAATGGTTGTTGGTTTTGTGGGAAGGTTGGGCATGTTAAAAAGGATTGCAGAAAATATAAGAAGGCACAAGAACAAGTATTGGAAAGTCAAGCAAACACAATTTGTGAAAAGGATCCAGGTATCCTAATTTTGTCAACAAGTGATACAAAAACAAATTTGTGGGTAATTGATTTGGGAGATTCCTTTCATGCTTCCTCTCTCATGGATGCATTCACAAATTACCAAGAAGGTGAATTCGGAGAGGTATTTTTGGGTGATAACAAAGCATGTAAAACTATTGGGAAAGGAGATGTTGTCTTGCATCTTGAAGGAGGAGAAAAATTACTTCTCAAAGATGTTAGACATGTTCCTCAATTAAAGAGGAATCTGATTTCTATCAGTCAATTATACACCCAAGGATTCAAAACTGAACTCACAGATACATGGGAAATAGTCAAAGGTTCATTGACTATTGCTAAAGGAGACAAAATCGGTAGTCTCTATATTTTGAAACCCATTGATAAGGTGGGAGCTGCTTTGACACTTGTGGACAATAATGTTGCACTTTGGCATCAAAGGCTAGGCCATATGAGCAAGAAAGGCCTTGAGCTAATGCTAAATCGTGATCAACTACCAGGTCTCAAATCTATAAATTTGGAATTTTGTGAGCATTATCTTCATGGGAAACAAAAGCGGGTCAATTTTTTGAAGGATGGACATGATAAAAGGACTACACCTTTGGAGTTAGTGCATTCGAATGTCTTCGGACCTACGGAGGTAACCTCTTATGGAGGCACACAATATTTTGTCACCTTTCTTGATGATAGCACCCGAAAGGTATGGGTTTATATGCTTTTTAGAAAATCAGAGGTATTCTCTAAATTCAAAATTTTTAAAGCTCTTGTGGAAAATTAGAGTGGTCATAAAATTAAGTGTTTGAAAATGGATAATGGAGGTGAATTTTGTTCGTTGGAGTTTGATAACTTTTGTGCAGATCATGGTATAAGACAAATTAAGGTTGTTCCTTATTCGCCTCAAGAAAATGGGGCAGCAGAATGGTTAAATAGAACCATTCTTTAGAAAGCATAGTGTATGCTTTCCAATGCCGGTTTGGGCAAAGAATTTTGGGTGGAAGCCTATAATACAATAGTCTATTTAATCAATAGGACTTCTTCATCTCATCTAGAGTTTGGCATTTCGAAAGAGGAATGGCTGGGAAAAAAGATTTCATACTCACACATCAAAGTTTTTGGGTGCGAAGCTCAAGTACCTGTTCCAAAAGAATGAAGGACAAAACTGGATTTCAAATCACAAAAGGGCATATTCGTTGGTTATGGTGAAGATCAGTTTGGTTACAGAGTTTGGGATCCGATTGAAGAGCGAATCATTCGTAGTTGTGATGTCATTTTTAATGAGCAAAATTTTTGAGCTCCCGCAGACATTGATAAGTCTGAAAATGATTACATATTTTTCAAAATACCTTCAAATGGTATTGCTTCTACTCATCAGGGAAGAAGTTCCCTTCAGGTGACTCCAACTTCTATTCTAATCCCTCCTTCTCAATCCTCATCAAGTGAAGATGATTACCCACATCTGTTCAATAGAGAACAGAGAGATGGCAGTCAAAGTTCTTTTGAAAACAGGGGAGAGGCTATGCTCTTCCCTTCCCCTCTCCACGGTAGTTATGAAGGAAATTTACACTACAATTTGCAATCACCACATGGAGATAATGAAACTAATTTTCAAGAAACTCATGGTTGTCCATTGCTATCTCACGATAGGGATGGAAGAGCCCACGATAGGCTTCATGAAACACACGACAGCTTTGAAGATCCACTGCCAACTCATGGTGGGGACACCACTGACAATGATACAAGGTAGGACTATGCCTATAAGGATGTGACTCACGACAGAGGAAATCCTCACAAGACTAGTCACCGTAGGGATATTACTCTCGGTAGCCATGATATGTGGAAAAACACTCACGGCAATGTGCAGTCTCCTCACGACAAGAAAGAAATAGCTCCTGGATATTATGAAATAGCTTACGACAGTTTGTATTCTCCTCACAACATGTCTCTTCACGACAATTTGCAGTTTGAAGGAGACACTCATGATAGAAGCATTGGCGTTCCTATACAAAATATCCCACGCACTCATGTTCCAATGCATGGTTCCGCAATGCCTAACCCACACATTGCTCCCCTTCACACTTTTACAGAGTCTCCCCTACAGACTGCTACTCTACATAGCACCTCCTAGGCAGAGAGATCTCATGCCAGTCCTACTCACGAAGATCACTCTCTCAGTCATTCAAATGCTAGTGAAGACCACTCTCAGCACACGGTTATGAAATAGTCCACTTTTGGTGACCAGCGTGGATAGACCACAGAGGATATAATGAGCACGTCTATTGGTGGGGATAATGTTCAAAAGGGAGGAGTCTTAATAGGACAAACATGTCGTAATAGCTCGGGTATACAGAGGACATGCTCTTTTCCCATTTTCAAGGGCAGTCCTCATGAATTACTTACCGAATCAAATACCAACATAGATCCTTCACTTGGAGAAAATAATGATAATCAATTGTAGAGAATTCATTCTTGTGAACCAGATCATCCTGAATTGAGAAGATCCTCAAGACAAAGGAAAGTTCTGTCAAAATTCTCTTATTATCAACTATTATTTGCTGAAGAGGCAGAGCCAAAACTATTGATTTCTGAGCAAATTGAACCTGCAAATTTTAAAGAGGCATGTATAAGCAATGATAAAAACAATTGGTTTGTTGCTATGACAGATGAAATGAGTTCGCTTGAAGCAAACGAAACCTGGGATTTGGTTGCTCTTCCACCAAATCGAAAACCACTCAAGAACAAGTGGGTTTATAAATTGAAAGATGAAGGAGGAGGTCAAAAATAGTTCAAAGCTTGGTTGGTAGTAAAAGGATATTCTCAAAAACAGGGGATTGACTTCGCTGAAATATTCTCTCCAGTTGTGAAGATGACATCCATCAGAACAATATTGGGATTAACAGCCATTTGGGATCTTGGATTGGAACAATTAGATGTTAAGACAACATTTTTACATGGAGACATAAATGAGGAGTTGTATATGCATTAGCTTGAAGGTTTTGTGAAAAAGGGGTAGGAACATCTTTTTTGCCAGCTGAAGCATAGTTTGTATGGGCTTAAGCAAGCCCCGAGACAATGGTATGTCAAGTTTGACTCCTTCATGCTTGAACATAATTTTATCAGATGTGAATCTAATCTGTGCATTTACTACAAGACACTCCTGAATGGTGAATTTGTTATTCTTCTTCTCTATGTTGATGACATGTTAGTAGCAGGAACAAGCTCTAAAATTGTTAGTGAGCTGAAAATTAAATTGGCAGGCACATTTGCTATGAAGGATTTAGGGGCAGCCAAGAAGATTCTTGGTATAACGATCACCTGGAATAGGAAGAAGAAAGTAATTACATTGTCACAAAAAGAATACATTGACAAAGTAATTTAGAGATTTGGTATGACTGATGCACATAGTGTTTCTACTCCACTTGCTTCACATTTTCAGTTATCAGCAAATTTGTGTCCACAAACACAAGAGGACAAGGAATATATGGAGGACATTCCTTACAAATCTACAGTTGGTAGCATTGTGTATGCTATGGTTTCAACACGTCCCGACATTGCTCATTTGGTGGGAGTTTGAGTAGATTCATGAGCAATCCCGAGAAGACTCATTGGGAGGCCGTCAAATGGATATTAAGATATCTTAAAGGCACTTTAGATTTGGTCTTATGTTTTTGTAACAATCATGAACAGTTACGGGGATTCACGGATTTAGATCTTGCCAAAGATTTGGATAAGCGTAGATCTACTACCGGTTACACATTCATGTTCGCTGGAGCTGCTATTAGTTGGGCCTCAAGGCTGCAACATTCTATTACTCTTTCTTCCGTTGAAGCTAAGTATTTGGTGCTTTCCGAAGGTGCTCAGAAAATGATCTGGTTGCAGCGATTACTTGGTGAAATGAAGTATCAACAAAATGATTATGTTCTTTTCAGTGACAGTCGCAGTGCCATATTTATGGCTCATAATCATACTTCTCAACGATGTTCAAAACACATTGACATCCATGCTCACTTTGTTCAGCACATGGTTGAAGAGGGCAGGTTGAAGGTTGAAAATATTGATACTAAGGTCAATCCGGCAGATATATTCACTAAAGTTGTAACCAAAGAGAAGTTCGAATGTGCAAGAACTTCTCTTGGACTTGTTAAGCTGAAGTAGATCAGCATGTAAAGTAGGGGAATGCTTGATCAGTTGGATTATCCGTTGACTTTCGGTGAGAGTTTGTTGGGATTGGAAGGCCAATGGACTTTTGTGTGTTATGCCTTGTTTTTTCAGCTGCTCAGTATGAGCCTATAAATAAGACTCTTATTGTCATTTGTAAACATTCTAATTTGAAAATTAATATAATTCTTCTGCTCTCATTATGAACGTAGCCACTATTGTGGTGAACCACGATAAATTATGTTTTGTGTATTCTGCTCTTTAATTCTGTTTTTCTGTTTTATTTCCGAATTGGTTAAATATAACGCAAGGATCAACGCAGGGATTTCCAGCCACTGCCCTACCTGCTCATATATCATAATATATATCACAATCGTCAAACTCAAATTCAAAATACTACTATATTAATCATGAGGTTGAGCTACTACAAATGCCATCCATACCTGCCATTCCCACTACCACTGCCATTGTTATTATCAGTAGCACGCAAAACAACTTCATTGCCTTTGCCATTGTTATTCTCTCTTTTATCTTCTGCTTCTGCTTCTGTTGTGAACAAATGATAATCCAATCCTATTTATAGAGGGGAATGGCACCCTGTTATTTTAACTTTAGCAGCCGTCCCAAACATTCGGAGATTTAATCCATAACTCTCCACAATGCATATTTTTATAAGAAATGCTATGATTGCAGGATATACGCAAAATAGGATTGCAGGATATACGCAGAATAGGATTTTTGAAAACTTTCAACCAAACTTTATCTGCAGGCATTTTGTCATGTCTAAGCTTAATAGAAGGGCGATTGTCATCAGATATGCGATTAGCACAATGCATTCGGAGAATTAATCAAGAAACTTGTAGCCACTGTAGAGGCGATCACCACAATGCATACTAGGCAATCTAAATATAAGAAGATCAAGAAATTTGAAGCCATTACTAATTCTAACATCATTATCTTTCTTTTCCACACATTTCTTGTTTCCTTCCATCTTGTTTATTATTTGATCATAAAAGTTATATTAGAACAGTAAACTCACCACATTAGTTATGGTAGATCTATCTTTAGTTGTATGGTATCTTGGTGATGGTATCAAATTTTTAACCATTTCTTATATAATTTATCAGTCTATTTATAATGGTAAAATGAACTTAGAGCATATTAAAGTTTTCCTTGAAATGAATTTATTGCTTTAGAGAAATTTTGAATTTTTGCATTAGACTCTTGTATTGTTAATTTCTTAAATGTTGAGAGGTGTGTGAGGATCTACCATGAAGTGCTGTCATTTTTTTGTCATCCTATTTGTTTGGAGCATATCCCTTTGCGTCACATGTCCTTGGGCTCATGTTGTAATCCATTTTTAGCATTTTATGTCATGGAGAATGTCACTCTTCTTTTTATATGTAGAAGAATAGGTGTGCTTGGGCCTTTTTATATCTTAATATTTTTAGTTGTTTGGAGTTGTATAGCGTTATAATCTTATTCTACGAGTCTTGATTATTTTCACTAGTCATATAAATGGTCATTAGTTCTATCAATGGTTAGGACAATAGTACAATTATAGGATTGAGTTTAGATTCTAGGCATTTATATATTCTCAGACACTAACACCATTTTTGAGACAGTTTGGTAGGTTTGATAGTATCATTCTATGTGTTGTGCTCCTTTTGATGTGTCCTTCTAGCATGTTACAGTGCTTTGGCTCACTATTTTCCTTATATAAGTTCTAAGGTTATATTGTATCCATTCATTTTTATTACATATCACACAAATTATGTACTCAAGTTAAAAAATAATATTTGTTGATCTAGGTTGTCAACTTGAATATTAATCATCATATCTTCTAACTTAAATATGTAGTTGCTACTATGTATGTGAACCAAGATCATAAGGAAATAGCTAGGATAGAATCATAATAATGCCTCACTTAAAAAATAGATCAAGGTTCAACAAGATCGGGTGCTTGAATCAACATTAATCAATATAAAAATGGGAGAAAACATCCTTATGATGAAATAATAAAATCAAGGAGGTTCCAACAAGACCTCACCTAAACCACCATTTGGAACAAGTCATAATGCAATAACTGAACAAGCTCAAGGGCTCTTAAAAGAAAGGCTCATACTCAAACAAATAGGACTTATATGCCAAAGTACTAGGACTAGGGAATATCATCAAGCATGCTTACATGAATTGCACTAGTACCAAACAATGACCATTATTTTGCATATGTGAGAATGATGAATGAGAAAAATCGCATACCCAAGTCACCCATAACCTTGTGATAACACTCATGACATGCTTGAGGAATTTAATTATCTTAATTAATGTTTTAACCAATTATTTAATTATGCTTTCTCTTCTTAAGAGGCTCCTCCAACATGATTGCCAATTGTTCCTCTGACAGGTTAGGGATACATTAGTAGCCACTCCCTAGACCTATTTCATGCTCATAATCCTAAGGTACAATCCATTCTAATAAAGGAGGTAAAGGAGGTCGAATGCCAAAACCAAGGGAAACATCAAAATGCAACAAAAGACTCAAAATTCATGTTTCAAACCAAAATCCATTATTTACTCAATTGATCAATATACCAGTTGAGGGAAGATCCTAAAATGATATAACATTACAATTACCCTTACTCAATGGTCAATATACCAAGAGGTTAGATCTCAGAATCATCTTGCAATACAACACTTTTGTAATAAAATATATCAATTTTTTTCATTTATAATAAAATTATAACACATTTAAACTCTTTTTTTGTAAAAGTAATGAAAATTATATACATGACTTCTTATTTGGTGGAACACATGACTTCTTCAAAAAGAATAACTACATGGTTCATCCTTAATATTTCATTACATAGTTAATACTTAATAGATCATCAGCACCAAAAAACTTAAATAAACTAAATCTCTTTGGAAATGTATATGTATATATAAGATCGACTATATAAATTTATTTGTCGAACTTGTAGAAAAAATAATAAATTAGTCCAAGATAGTAGAAAATTACTATGATAGTAGAAATTACTATGGAATGACAGATATTTCAATTTTGATTATATAAAATATTTTATATCCCATATAATAATATTATTCATACTTGTAGCTAAGTATTCTCCTTGTTTGAAATTCTCTTAGACAATGTCAGCTTGCAATTTTAGTAGCTATCTTTCTTTTTTCTGGTTCTTCATGCCTCTTTCCTTTTAAAATCTTTGGAAAAATTAAAATAAAAAACCAATCTCAATCTTAGGATTTTTGATTCCATAGATCAAATATGAATCCTTGTAAACTAGGACTGGCAGTGTACAGATGTGTCTTATTGCATTTTTTTTCTTTAATGAGATGTTTCTTACACATTCATTTTCTTTAAGGATATAGCAAGGCATTGAGGATACTTTAGTTTTCTGATCTCCAGAAAAATCAATGTGCACTTTATTTTTAAGTAGTTGTTAATAACTAGTGTTTAAATTTGATGGTTGAACCCTCCTCACAAGTTTATTTCTTAAAGTTTATCATTATTATTTCCATCTACATAATAGTTAATTTTTTTTTACAAAAGTCAAATTTAATGTAATAACATAAATATATTAAAATTTTCAAAAAATCATCGTGCTCTTGGTTTAACATTATTATTGCATCTCCCCTTACCCTACCACCTATGAAACTCACTGATATCAAGACTAGAATCAAATAAAGTGTTCCTAGAAGACTCAATTGAAAATTTAGTACTATAAGAAGAGGAGCACACTATTCTCTCTTCTTCTTCCTAATTATTTTGTAGTCTAGATCGGGGTTGCCCAAATAGTTGGCTAGACTAAGATTTTCTATATGATCAGCCTATGTTTTCTTATTTTAAAGATTTATTATTCAAGTTCTCCTTATTCTATTTGTATGTTGTTAGATTGATCTAAATGATGCATTCTACCCTCACAGATACATGACAATAGAAAGTTTACATCATGCTAACATTTCCCTCTATATATTTTGCATGTTATTCCCTTCCTCGGATCTTGGTTATTGGGGGATTATCCAAATCGTTGAGGTGTTGGTTCACTTTTACATTTAATAAAAATCATTTTTATATATTCAGGTGTTCACCATTTCTATTTTTCCTTAACCATGTTTTTTGATCCTCTATTTAGTGTTCCATATATTTAGTATTTTTCTCTTACCTAATCTTTGGAGATGACATGAAGTTTATAAAAATTTAATATCATTTCCATATTGAACCAACTCAACCATATCTTATTAGATTATATATTGTAACAACTTCTTTATATCAAATTTCTTTCTTTGTTCTTATTTATTTTGTATGTGTACATTTTTCTATATGTACAGAAGATGAAGAAATAATATGATATATGCATTATACTATTCCTTGTTTCATTAATATCTCCTATAGCAAGTCCTTTGTGTTTTGTTGTTATTTACATTGTTTACATATTTTCTAATCTTCATCTACTCTATTGTTACTTTATATGTGGTGTTCTTTTCCTCTTTTGTTTATACATTCTTTTTATTTTATAAATTCTTCCAAATACACTATTTAAATGTTTATATTTTTATAACATTTTACGTTGTATTTTGCCTTCAAACTAGTTGTTAAATTTATATTACTATTTCTAGGATCATTCTCTTTCTTTTTCAAATATTTCTTGGTTTCCTTCTATCTTTTTCATTATTTGATCATCAGATATTCTCTCGTATCCTTTGGTGTGTGTGTGTGTGAACCTCCTTTTGGATGAAATATAAATCCACCACATTAGTTAAGGTAGATCTATCTTTATTTGTATCATATCTTGGTGTTGGTGTCAAAGTTTTATCTATTTATTATCTAATTTATTATCCTATTTATAATGGTAAAAATAACTTAGAGCATATTGAAGTTTCCCTTTAAATGAAATTAGTGCTTTAGAGAAATTTTGAACTTTTTCATTAGACTCTTGTGTTGTTAATCTCATAAATGTTTGGATGTGTATGAGGATCTACCATATTCAAGTGTTATTTTTTTTCTCATCCTGATTGAAGGATATGTAAGTTGTGTTGGGAGAATATCCCTTTATCTTACATGTCCTTGGACTCATGCTGTAATTGTTTTTTAGCCTTTTATGACATGGATATTGTCTCCCTTCTTTGTATATTTAGAAGCATAGGTGTGTTTGATCCTTTCAGTATCTCAATGTTTTTAGTAGTTTGGAATTGTATAGTGTATATTTATTAATATTATTTTATGAGTCTTGAGTCTTTTCCCTTGGCATATAAATGGTCATTTTTTTATATCTATGTTTAGGCCAATAGTAGAAGTATAGGATATTGGAGTTGATAAGAAAATAACCCACAACTCCCAAGAAGGACCTGCATGCAAAATCTTGTAACAAAAATAGAGAGAAGAAAGAAGCTATAGAAGCTTGAATGCATTAATCTACAGGAGAGGATCCATTCCTTGATGTGAAAAAATAAAATTTTTAATGCAATAATGAATGGTATATGTTACAATCTATTATGAAAAATGAGTTCAATCTTTATAAAGGAGATCCCAAACCATAAAAGGGTGGAGAAACCTAGGTTCCATTATAATAATAATTAATAAAGTACAATTAATTATTATATATGCCAATGTTTAGCTTAAGTAATACAGAGATAATAAGTGAATTAGTAATTAAATCAATATGATTTAATTAATAAGTAAATCAACTTATTACTCTAACACCCCCCCTTAATACGAACTTTGGGAGAAGCTAAAAACCTAGAAAGAACATCTAAAAGAAAATGGGTCCCAACAACTAAAGGCCTGATCAGGTACCAAGTAAAAAGAGAGTCTATGTAAAAGAGGAGAAATAGAGAAAATCACATGGAAAAAATTCTACTCCAAAAAGAGACAAAGAATAGTGTGAAGGACTGAAGAAGCCTCAAAAATTATGAATGTTCCAAAAAATAGGAACAAGGATGAACATGTAGTACACCACTGAAGCAAGAAGCTAAAAGTGTTGTCAAGAAGTAACAACTGATGTGAAGATCCTCCACTAAAATAGAGCATGATTAGGTAAAGAAGATTGTAATATGCATGAGTGCCCTCAAATGACACTACTCGAACCGGAAGGAAAATAAAGGAAAACAAATGAAGTATAATATATAGAATATTATGATCTGCACGAGTGCCCTCAAATGACACTACTCAAATCAAGAGGCAAGAAAATGCAAAAACTTGAACTTGAAGATACAGGTGGCATAAAAACATCAAAGTCTGAAGAGATGATCAATGAAAGATAGAAGAGTGCTTCCAAGAATAGGAAAGAAAGAGTGTCCATATGGTAATTGATCCATCTCACCGAAATGCATAGGTATCTGGCCATTGCATCCACCTAGTACATAGGAACAAATACTAAATACATAGCTCACACTATCAAACAAAGGAAGTAGAAGAACCAATAGTAGAAACCCCCCATAATGCTGATAAGGGAGAAATGATAGGTATAATGAAAAGGATGTCCAATTTGAACTACATGATGAAGAAGAGCCAAGAACATCGAAGGTACAAAGAGAGTACACACACAAATAGAGATACTTGAGGCTAATGTCATTGGAGGAATGCTCATGTGATAAAGGTAGATGAGAAAAAAAGGAAAAACATTAAACCCCCCATGGAACTTTATAATTGAGTGCAAGTACAAAGAGCACGACCATGTGCAAGATCCCATACATGCAATAGAGTGACACTTTATCTCAATGTGTTTGCATTAAACAATGCTACAAAATAATGTATACATTTCTCAAAGAAGAGGGAAAGACTTCTAAAACAAAAGAACAACCAAAGAAGAGCCATTCCACAAAAGGAAGAGATCCTAGGACCTAGAAAATACAAGATATTCACTAGAGCGCAGAAATGAAAAAAACTAAATAAAATATACCTAAATTGGAATCTGGAAAAATGACTCATAGCACTAGAAAAATCATAGAATAAGCTTTCCAACAATATATTATTTTCCCAAAATGGAGTCTGGATGCGCAAGATATGGCTCCAAAAGTGCAAAAACAAACCTCTAACTTTTATAGAAAGAAGCACCATCACAAAAGAAAAATCATAAATTCAAACCTCTTGATACCGATATATCTCAGAAAGAGATTTCTGAAGATGTCTCGTTTTCCCAATTTTGACACCGTATGCTCAAGTTATGAGCAAAAAACCACAAGCTACATCAGAGGGCCCAAAAAGGGTGTTTGAAAGTGTTGATGTAGTGCTGATGTTAGAAAAATGTGAGGCTAAATTTGATGGTCAAATGGTCATCACCATAGAAAAAGCCAGGGGGCTAAAAATATTTGGCCCCTGGTCATCTTGGTGACCAGTGACTTGCTCCAAGGCACTGGTCGCTGGGAGCTGGTCCCCATGTGACCTGAGGCTCCACACAAGGGGGTTGGAATGCTAGCAGATAAGCCCAGTGGTAATAGTGACTGTCAGTTCCATTGGGGGTTACCATGGAGGTAACCATGGCATAACCACAACCGACATCGGTGGTCGTTGGGTGGCCAGTGGGTGGCACCTAGATGGCCGCACGGTAGTGCTCGGGTGGCCCCCAATTCACAAATATTTTTAATTTTTTTTTTCACTTCAAGATGTGTTTCAAAGCTGTATGACTCTGATACCATGTTGGGGTTGATGAGAAGAAAATACACAACTCCCAAGAAGAACCTTCATGCAAACAACTGTCACAGAAAGAGAGAGAAGCAAGAACCTACAGACGCCTGAATGTATTGATCCATGAGAGAGGATCCATTCCTTGATGTGCAAAAGAAAAAGTTTCAATTCAATAATGAATGGTCTATGTTATAATCTATTATGAAAATAGAGGAGATCAATCCTTATAAAGGAGATCTCAAACCCTAAAAGGGTGGAGAAACAAGACAAAGAATCAAGGATAGTAGACCCCAAAGAAGGAGAATACTTAATGATGAGAAAGAAACCTATGTAGAAGAAAGAGAGGCAAAATGTATCTATTTTTAGAACAAATTGTAAAAGCTATGGAAAGGTATGCAACATGATCATATATTCTGGATCATTTGAGAATTTAGTATCTTATGAGATGGTGAGAAAACTTCATTTGAAAACATTTCCACTTAAGCATCCTTATAGTGTGTCATGGGTAAATAATGATAAGAATTTAGTGATTAGAGAAGAAACATATGTTGATTTTAATAATTAAGATTATCATGATAGGGTAATTTGTGATGTTGTTGTTGGCAAGTTGAATATACTATTGTATATGACTAGATATAGTGTTGTCATTATGGCACAAAGTCATATAGTGTTTTGGAGTCAGCGCACATTATCAAAAGATCAGATTTTGGCTACGTACAAAAGACTAGACAGTTAATAGAGCACCAGTACATCAGAGCATCAGCGTAGGTATGTATGACCTAGTTATGATATGTGCCCTTGAAATTAATCTTGTATGTATGTATTCATGCTAAGTCTAAGAGTGCATGATCAGATATGACATTATGATGAAGATACAGATAGTTGAAGAAGTACAACTAGTGAATGCCAGAATAGAACAAAGTATGTAGCCGACTAGTAGTATTTTGTTTAGCGGTTATAATATTAATTTGTAAAGGCTATGCACCTATTGTAATTAAGTTGTAGACATGTAATTATGTTTGTTTGTAAACATGCTTTAGCTAATTCACTTGGAAGCATTGTATGTAATCGGTTACAGGCTAACCTAGTTAATTTTTTTGATATGCACATATAAATATGAGATGCACCCTTTGTATTAGGCATGGAAGCTGATATAGAGATAAGATAAGTAGATAAGAGGTATGCAAAGAGTAGAGAGAATGTATTAGAGCTTTACAAGTGGTCAAAGCATCAACGCATCAAAGGAACTGATTAGAGAAGTAGTGTCACAACACCAGTTCATCCAACAAATATAGTATGTATTTGACATTAGAAGGTTGTAGCCTTCATCACTTGAGTAGTGAGATCTAGGATAGTGTGTCCCCACCCCTAAAAAGGTTATTATAAAAGAATCCTAATAGGGTTCGACCCTTGACAAGGTCACTGTACTAAAAGCATTGTAATGTACAACTCCTAACAGGGTTGAAGATCTTCTAACAAGGATCACAAGACACTAGTACAGTTCTTAGTGGGTGTCAATTCCCACCGGGGTTTTTACCTATTTGGGTTTCCCCATAATCATATTGGTGTTATGTGTTGTGTTCATGTTTCTTATTTATGTTAAGATTCATTTCAGTACTTAAGCATTCAAGTTATGTTTCAAGAGTTAAGAAAAAGATTAATTATAGTGAACACTGATTCACCCCCCCCTCTCAGTGTTCTCATTCCTAACAATTGGTATCAGAGCTCTGGTCCTCATCAATGAAGTTTAACCACTTGAGGAGATCATGAATAAGGGATAAATGAAACATCTGAAAAAGAATCTTGAAGCTTCTCTTGAAGACCTTGACAGATCTGAAAAATAAATTGAAGAACTCAAAGAAAAAGTTAGTGATTCTCAAGCATTCATCAAAATACTAAGAAAAGATTTGAAAGATTGTTCTAACAGTGATTTAGGGATAATTGTCAAAAAGATAAATGAAGAGAACACATCTCTGAAAGATCAAATTGAAGAATTAGATGATAAGCTAACAAACAATCAAGAAGTATATGGTGAATAAGTCAAAGAGAACCTTCAACTGAATGAATAATTGAGGCAAGCAAACATGGAAATCTTGGAGCTAAGAAACAACAAAGAAAAGTTGGAATCTGAATTGAAAGAATAAAATAATCACATTGACAAATTACACACAAGAAAGGATCTGATATAATTTTAGTTATATGCTAAGAATCTTAGGGGAGATACCAACGACATTGGATTCAATGAAGCACACAATCAGGTTGATGACATGCGAGCAAGAATGAAAGCACCAAAACTCAACAAAGATGCCAAGAAGACTAGAAATCAGACTAAAGACAATATTGAACCATCTAAGGATTAGCGCAAGCTAGTAGACATAACTTGTTATGCATTTAACAAGCATGGACACATAGCAAAGAATTGTAAAGAGGTAAGACCTTTCAATGGTTACTTTTATTCATGTAATAAATTTGGTCATAGAGCTATGAATTGTAGAACAAGTCAAAAGAATAGGACTCAGCATGATTAGAGAAATCAGAATCAAACAAATGTAAGAAGTTCACAAAACATTACATGTCAGATATGTAATTATAATGGTCACTTAGCTAGACAGTGTAAAATGGTAACCCATATCAATGCACCAAGGAATTTAATGCCTACAATTATTTTTCACTCTTGTAACAAGGTTGGACACATCTCAAAGTTTTGTAGATCAAGGACACAAAACTAGGAAAGCCCTAAAAGGCCAGAAGAATCAATACTGGATACTGAAGGAGAAGTAAAGTTTGTGAAAGAGTCAGAAGATGTGAGCTTGATTTTGTTAGAGATAAAGAAGGATAAGGTTGATGAGTATGTATTGGATGCGTCCATAGTGGACGCACCCTCTACATCTAGATGAATGGCCCTCAGGGTCATAGGGGGAGCTAATTTAGCTCTAAACCCCTGTGTGGCTAGTATAATCACCCTCAGAGTATGCACCTTTAGATTTAACATTTTGGAGACTAATAGAACCTATGTGCAAGAGCGCACTACCTGATTGATTACAGAATGAAAGTTGGAGATTTTTAGTGAAATACTGGTTTACACGGCAAGCATTAATGGAATAATTTTTCACTTTAAAGTACTTGGAGACTTACAGATCACTCATTACATTCAAGTTTGAGAGATTGGAGAACACTGAAGCCCTAGTAGTTGATTGTGAAGGATTGAAGTGTGATTCACCAGTGAAGAAGTGTATTTGATCAATTATGGAAGCCCTAATCCATCATGATGATTCAGAACTTCTTGGAAACCTAATTGAAGTGATATTCAAGTAAGTTATGGCTACTCCTATTGTGTTTGATGTTGCAGAGAAAAAGAGATAAATTTTCAAGAGGCACCCTTTCAAATCTACCCTAGATGATTTAGAGGGAGCATTCTCCTAAAGCCCTATGGGTGTTATGCATGTTGAAGACATCCGTGCATACATTTACTGTAAGAAGGAACCAGTAGGTCTTGACAGAATTAGAGTGTACATAGAGACCATGATGAAACTAGATAAAACCTTTCTTTATGAGTTTATGCAATTAGAGAATCATCCTATTGTTGAGTTCACTATGGCACATGAGTTTTACAAATATGAGTGGATCAAGATCTTGTTGAGCATAATCTGATGATCCTAAGACAAAGAAGGTCAAGATTGAGAAAAGTGAAGATCCTAAGGATAAACAGGACAAATTTTATGCTACCTCTCCTGTGCCCATAGAAAAAATTGATCTTACAAATCCTCTTGAGTATAAGGAAATGCCCAAGAGGAAGAAGGAAATTAGCACTAGTCACCCATCCTCGCAAGAAACCAGAAGTAAGAAGAACACTCAAGCACCTCCACAAGTAGGTTTCAAACCTAGTCTTAGTATTGAGTATAAGGATTATTGAGGAAGGTAGAATTGATCAAGTTGGAAAATTCTATGAGAAATACAGTGAAATAGAAAAATCAGAAATTCATGGAATGATTATCAAACATATGCTAAAGTTCAAAAGGACAGTCCTAGAACTGAAGACAATGATTCCAGACAATGTGTGGAATATCTTAGAATTCTTAAAGAGATAGGCTATTGAAGAGGATCAAAGGATAAGAGAAAAGACTCTAGATGAGAGCCTCCCACTATGCTCTATAGAAGAGAAAACCTTCTTATTATATTTGGTGAAACCACACCTCTGGACTAAGACAAGAACACTACATATCATGGACAAGAATTATGAGTTGGTTGCAAAGGAAACAGAGAAAGCCTTTGAGAAAATTTTTCTGAACAGGCACATGTATCCACCTATTGCACCCATAGCTCAAGTGCCCACAAAGGTAGCCAAGGAGTCAAAAACTACAAATGTACCATTTACAGGTCCTTAGGATTCAACTCCTATAGTTGAAACACCTACAGAGGTAGAAAAGTCTACGCCCATGACAAAGACACAAAAGGATAACACTATCATTATTGATAGTGTAGAGATTGCTATGGTGGCTACAGATAATGACTTGGACAAGTTTGAAGAGGCTTTCATAAGCACACAAGAGGTTGAAACTTTACGCGGTGACTATTCACCCAAGTTACAAGAAGAAGAAGAGAAGGAAACAAGAAAAGAGACACAAAAAGAAGAGATAGAAAAAGAGGAAGAAAAGGTAGAAGAGAAGAAAGGAGAAGAAGAGGTAAAAGGAAGTGAATAAAAAAATGAGCCATCTATTAAGATGCAAATTAGAGTAAAGAAAGAAGTGATGGATAGTACTCCCATTACTCCATTACCCTCAGCATCATTGTTGTCAATTTTGACACTTGACACCACTAGTTTGGATTCTTGGGGAGAAGAAGACCCGATCAAGATCAGTGTCTTAGCCATGGAGAAAGAAAAAGAAAAATAGGTAATGAGGAACCCCCTATCTATTGAATCAGTCAAAATATGAACAATTTATTACCTTCAGACAAGAAAGTGTCTAAGGTCAATATAGTTGATGATGTTAGCAACATCCTTACAGCCTTCAAGACTAACTTCTCTAGCTTGGAGGAATATGCATCTCAAGTAGCAGAGGAGAAATATATGAAGAAGAGGCTAAGTGAATTGGTTAGGAACTTTTCACTTGACCTAAGTTCACTAAAGATTGGTCAAGCATCTTTGAAGGAATTTGCAGCAAAAGGTAGGAATATCATTGCAAATTGTATGGACCAAGATAAACTGACTAATGATCATTTCAAGAAGATACAAGAGGCAGAAGCAATGATAGAACAAGTAAGGAAATTAATAGAAGACCCCTCCATTGATGTAAACATGTGTAATAATTTCTACCAAGGACATTTAGACAAGATTGAAAAATCTGAGAAAGAGATGTCTAAGATAAGGGCAAGACAAACATAGCTAAGGAATGCTCTTGCGCCCTCCCTAGATGTGCTCAATTAGAATATCAAGGAGATCGATGCCACCATGGTGATATATGATCAAGGTACTAGCATAGATTTGGAGAAGATGGAGAAGCTGACATATGCCTTATGTGTCCATATCCAAACTGTCAATGCACTGATTTGCATTTTGGAAACAAGAGATCTAAAAGTTGTAGATAGCATATCTGAATGTCTTAACATTGTAAGTACTTGTAGATACAGGTTTTTGGAACACCTTTTTCATTAATGTCAAAGGAGGAGTATTGTATAGAATATGGAGTATTATACATATGTAAAGAAGATGTATAGAGTATAAGGGATACATAAGTTAGAATATGTAAAGAGTTTTTGTATAAGGATACAGTTAGTAACTTCACCATATTCCTTTGTTTCCATCAATGAAAAAGGGGGAGATTGTTGGAAAGTTGACTATAGTGTTGTATATGACTAGATATAGTGTTGTTATTATAGAAACAAAGTCATACAGTGTTTTGGAGTCAGCGCACATTATCAAAAGATCAGATTTTGGCTAAGTACAGAAGACTGGATAGTTAACAAAGCACCAGTAGATCAGAGCATCAACGCACGTGACATAGTTATGGTATGCACCATTGAAGTTAAGCTTGTATGTATGTATTCATGCTAAGTCTAAGAGTGCATGATCAGATATGATAGTATGATGAAGATACATATAGTTGAAGAAGTACATCTAGTGAATGCCAAAATAGAACAGGGTATGCAGTCGACTAGTAGTATTTTGTTTAGCGGTTATAATATTGCTTTGTAAAGGCTATGCACCTATTGTAATTAAGTTGTAGACATGTAATTATGTTTGTTTGTAAACATGCTTGAGACAATTCACTTGGAAGCATTGTATGTAATCGGTTACAGGCTGACCTAGTTAATTGTTTTGATGTGTGCATATAAATATGAGATGCACCCTTTGTATTAGGCATGAAAGTTGATATAAAGATAAGATAAGAAGAGCAGAGGTATGTGAAGAGAAGAGAGAATGTATTAGATCTTTGCAAGAGTTCAAAGAATTAGTGCACCAAAGGATCTAATTAGACAAGTAGTGTCATAGCACCAGTTCATCTAGCAGATATAGTGTGTATTTGACATCAGAATGTTGTAGCCTTCATCACTTGAGCAGTGAGCTCTAGGAAAGTTTGTCCCCACCCCTAACAGGGTTATTGTAAAAGACTCCTAATAGGGTTTGACCCTTGACAAGGTCACTCTACTAAAAGCATTGTAATGTACAAATCCTAATAGGGTTGAAGATCTTCTAACAAGGATCACAAGACACTAGTACAGTTCTTAGTGGGTGTCAATTCCCACCGGGGTTTTTACCTATTTGGGTTTCCCCATAATCATATTGGTGTTATGTGTTGTGTTCATGTTTCTTGTTTATGTTAAAATTTATTTCAGTACTTAAGCATTCAATTTAAGTTTCAAGAGTGAAGAAAAAGATTAATTGTAGTGAACACTGATTCAGCCCCCCCCCCCTCTCAGTGTTCCCATTCATAGCAGTTGTACCTATGCAATGTTGCCACATTATTCTTGGCAGGCCTTGGTGGTCTTCTAGGAGGATAGTGCAATATGGGTTGGAAAATACTTGTGTGTAAAAAAGGGAAGAAGTTCATTCTCACACCTTTACCTTGTGATGGTAAGGTTAGAATCATCTATTTTGGTAAGAGATAGTACTTGGGAGTAGGGTAATCTTTAAGAAACCCCCCCTTTAAGAAAGGTGTAAAAAAGTGGAGAAAGTTAGAAGGGAAATTTTTTTTTTTTGCAAAATTATTTTCTTTTCAAAGAAAAAAAAAATCTCAATTGGAAAATCATTGATGCTCCCTAAAGCTAGGTGGAACTATCTTGGCGAAGTGTTTTTTTTTCATAACTACTAAAATATAAATTGGCGAATATAAAACAATATTTCTATTATAAAAAATATACATTGGCGAATATAAAATAGTATTTATATTATAAAAAATATAAATTGGAGAATATAAAAGAGTATTTATATTATAAAAAATATAAATTGGTGAATATTTGTGGTGACTGGTAATAGTGTGCGTAGTTTCGGTAGGCTAAAAGGAGGGTGGATGCTGACAATTACGAAGATACGTAATGGTCAGGTTGACGACGTGCATGACTTCAACGGTTAAGCTAGCAGGTTGCAGTTGAAGGCCACGAAGATATGCAAAGGATAGCTTGACAGTGTACATGACTTCAGAAGTTATGATCGTAGGTAAGATATGGGGGTTCCGAGGCCACGTTGGCAGTTTGCATAACTTAGCTGTGAATTTGAAGTGACATTGATCACTGAAGTACAATTAATTAGACTTAACGATGACAAGATTTTGATTAGATGTAAAAAAAGGTTAATTTGTACAAAATCTCAGCTATGAATCGTAAACATTCATTATCTTTCTTTTTGGAGCCAAGTCACATTACATGAAAGTTTAATGTGGCTTCCAAGTTGTCAGTTCAAAATTTAAAATCATAGCTAGGATATGGTGGTTCCGAGGCAACACCGACAGTTTGTGTAACTTGAGTGGTACATAAATCCAGGTCAGGATTTTGATTAGACATTAAAAAGGATAATTTTACGAGATATGAGCTATGATTCATCAACATTTATTATTCTTCTTATCGACTTCGGAGCCAAGTTACGTAGGAAATTACAATTTTTGCAACTTTTCTTTACCGATATTCATTAATTTCCTTTTCCCAGGCAAGCTACCTGACGTGAAACATTCCTTCAAAATTTATTGCGGCTGGCGAGTTGGTGATTATTTTCTTTATATACTCCTCGGTAGTGGAATTGCAGAGCATAGGAGCTTTCTAAATTTCTAAATTTGGATGACAAGTTGAAGTTGGTGATTATTTGTATCTGTATTTTTTGGGCGCTTTCACAAAATGGGTCTTCTAGTAGTTGACGGATCATCAAACGAGAACCCAGAACCTATTATCCAACCAAATTTGGATATGGAGGAGGAGATTCAACAGGATGTCCTCAGTCATCTAGTGTATGCAACAAGGGATCATCATCATGCTACCAGTTACACCGGTTACCTGAGTGACATGTTCAAACTTGAAGTAGAACATGACAAGGCGGAGATGCGTGCCATTTTTGACGATCATGGCTATGACCAGGAGGCATTCCAGGAGGAGATGAATCAGATGATCCTGTTATTTGCTGGTCTGCACATCGATTAATCTTTTGTTCTTTGTGGATCTTACTAAAATTTTTGTTACTTGTAAGTTGTAATTTGTAAATACGAACTAATCGAATGTAGTTTTCATTTTGGTTTTGAAAACGGTTGGTCCACAGCTGTTCAGTGAAATTATGAATCAGTTTAAGTTACCAGGGTCTAGTATTATGTATATAATATATTGTATACCAGTTTTTGAATTAAATAGTAATATTGGAGTCTGTAAATTTGTAATACTGTATAGTGTATACAAATGAAACAATGAGAAGTCAGAAGACTCTTTTGCAAATAGTGTTACTGTGTTACTATTTTTAGTTTTAAGTAATACGCATTTGCCGTTATTTGCTAATACTTTAAATTTCAATAGTCAATACACTAAATTCTAATACAGTAACAATAGTTTTATTATTTATAAATTGAAAAATATGTAAATTGTAATTAGTAAATCAGAATGCTAAATCAGAGTACGCCAAAGTCACGCATGCCATCAACTTGACCATTACATATCTTCGTAACTATTAGCATCGACCCTCCTTTTAGCCTACCGAAACTATGCACACTATTACTAGTCACCACAAATATCACTGCAATTTCGCGGCTAAGTTACGTAGACTTCTAACGTGTCCTCGGAACCCCCATATCTTACCTATGATCCTAACTTCTGAAGTCATGTACACTATCAAGATGTCCTTTGTGTATCTTCATGGCCTTCAATTGCAATCTACCAGCATAACCGCCGAAGTCACGCACGCCGTCAAAGGTTGTTTCGTAACTTCTCAACGGTTAATTTTTTATGATGGTGATCGGTTCTGAAGTTACGCAAGGTTGTTTCATAACTTCTCAACATTTAATTTAATATGATGGTGATCTATTTCGAAGTTACGCCTACCTATTTCATAGCTTCTCAACATTTCAAACTTTAATTTATTATGATGGTTTGGGGTTCCGAAGTTACTCCTGGCTGTTTCGTAACTTCTCAATGGTTAATTTATTATGATAGTTAGGGGTTCTGAAGTTATGCATGGCTGTTTCATAACTTCTCAACGGTTAATTTATTATGATGGTTTGGGGTTCCGAAGTTATGCCTGGCTATTTGGTAACTTCTCAACAGTTAATTTATTATGATGGTTAGGGGTTCCGAAGTTACGTGTGGCTGTTTCGTAACTTCTCAATGGTTAATTTATTATGATGGTTTGGGGTTTCGAAGTTACACCTAGCTATTTCGTAACTTCTCAACGGTTAATTTATTATAATGGTGATCGGTTCCGAAGTTACGCATGGCTGTTTCGTAACTTCTCAATGGTTAATTTATTATGATGGTTTGGGGTTCCAAAGTTATGCCTGGCTATTTTTAAACTTCTCAACGGTTAATTTATTATGATGGTTAGGGGTTCCGAAGGTACACCTGGCTATTTCGTAACTTATCAATGGTTAATTTATTTATGATGGTTAGGGTTCCGAAGTCCCAACTAACTTCGTGCGTAACTTTGTAAGGGGTTGAAAAGTGAGAGATGGTCTGAAGGAGAGTAAGTTGCATGCCACATGGAAAGTGGGAAGTACAAGTGTCATCATTCATGCGGTATGCAGGCTGTGTCGTAACATCTCAAGGTTTCATTTTTCTGGTCAGTTTAACAGTCCCAAAGTTTCAAACAGGTGTTGCATGACTTTGCAAGTCTCAAAGTTTTTGGATTTCAAATTCAAAAGGCCAAGGGCCAAGGCCCCTAATTTGCAAGTAGCAATTTAGCACAGTTGAGATAGGGTATTAGGGACCTAGGGTTAGAAACTTAGATGTACCATTAGCATCACTTCGACAATGCACTAATTATTTGCTCTTGGATCACCGCAAAATCTATGCTGGAAGAGTGGAAGTGACAGTTGACAGTGACACTTTTCTGAAAAAGGTAATTACTAATTTCATGCGTGGGTGACTGTGCTTGATGAGACATTGAGATTTTAATTTTAATATAGTAGGTGGCCTGGTGGCTAGTAGCCTGGTTGTACTTGTGAGTTTCTTGTTACTTGTTAGTTATTAAATATAGTTCACACTTTAGAGCATCCATAATTTCCAGAGTCGAAGAGCAACAAGAGAGTTTAGTACTTAAAAGAATGGCAGAACAAGGATCTACTGATGTTGTTGCAGAACTGGAAAAGAGTGCCATTGTGCATTCAAGAACAAAGAGGCCAAACATATACGCTGAAGAATGGATGAAACTATTGCCTGGATCCTCAAATTTGCAATAAGCTAACACTTATGAATGGAGGGACCCTTATGCATTTTTTAGGGATGTGGAATGCCCAAACACAACTGGGTATGAGCTCTTCATGTTTTTCTATAACAATAGAATTAGAGGCCCTCCTGTTTCAAACCCATGGGATAGGAACTTGGCAAAGTTGATAGTACCTGAGGTATTTTTGGATGTAGACCTCATGAAAGTGCTAATTCAAGCATACAATCTAGTGACACAAGCTTTCCACAAGCATGACAAGTCTATACTCTGCATGTTAGATAGATCATCTTTTACTCAAGCTTTTGAACTTTAGGGACCTATGAGCATGGAGATTGACCTAGCAGGAGAGGAGGCCCTATTTAATAGATAGAGAAATTACTACCATGGAAGAGTTATGAGGAGGCATATTCCTAGAGAAAACAAAGAGGCAAGGTTGTTACCGAAGAAGGTTGCAGATTCATTTGATATTGAGCCTTTCTTTCCCTATTTCCAGAATACCATCTACAGTCTACACAAAGTTATTGGACTAGATGGAGGTTCGATAGTGACTCCTGACATTTTTGTCATGGCTACAAATGTTCAGGATCAGTACATCAACAAGGAGTTTGATTATGTGGGGCACATAATCAATGTAATGCACTCTGAGTTGATGAATGTGAAGACTGATTTGAAAAGCTTCAAGTTCAATCACTACTCCATGTTGATGCACCTAATCCTCTATTTCAATATTGGCTACATCAACCCAGGATTCATCGATGAGACTGAGAATGAGGGAGGAACTATTTCGGTTCAGCTGTGGACCAGGTTATGGCATAGAACTTACTATTTCTCTAATTCCATTGCTTTTTATAGTGATTTTGTGGATCCAGTAATGAACATGTTAGGTATTGTGAGGAATAGATTTCCTTTACTTGTTAGAAAATTGCTTAGACCCGTAGCATTTAATATTGACAATGACATCAAGCATAATTGGGGTGATATGTTTTTTTTGAGGATTTTACTATTATAAGAGTGTATACTTGCCCTCAACCTCCACACATACTGCCAAAAATTGTCCCAGAAAGATTAGCAATAGTAGAATTCTTGTGGCAGCTTATCATGATGGATAGAGAGCACTTAAGCCCTAAAAGACATAAGGGAACCTTTCTGCCAAGGAGGTTCCAAATAGGGGATTTCTCTATAGGTAAAAATGCTGTGGACCAAATCCATGAATTCCTTAGACAATTCAAATTTCCTTTTGGTAAAGCAAGGATGTATGACCCTGAAGAATTCGTTAGAGGAGCATTGAGAGAAATGAGGAATCACAATTTGGCTCTAAATCAGCCTATGGCAAAGGAGGATGTTATTAGAAATGTTTATAACAAAGTTACTTGTGAAGAGAGAACCTGTAAATGGGAAAATGTTGTAAGGGTAGAGGAACAATTAAAAAAGGTAGACCCTACCTTCCCTGGTTTCTTTCTTGATCTCAAATACATTAAGAAAATTGAAATGTGTTTAGAGAATTATGAAGATATTATGTCTAAATTGCCAAACATCCCTGAGGAGAAGGAGGAGGACAGAATAAACCCTAAAGAAGTTGAACCTGATGCAGAGTTTATGGGAGAAATAGAACAAGCTGAGCCATCCACATTTGAGTAGGGGCCATCAAAGAAACAAAAGTTGATGAATGTACCACAAAAGGCAAGGGAAAAGGCACTACAAATCCTACTAGGTAATAGCCATTACTTTGCTGACTTAAGACAAAATTTTTTGACATCAATGGCAGATGAGGGAGAAAAGGCTGTAGATGAGTTAGAATTGGCTGCAGCTAGATTGGATGACAGGGTCATCCAAGCTAAAGAGTTTATAGATGATGATGAGTTCATCAAGTCTGTTGAGTTTAAAAGTTTTCTCCTTAGAGTTAAGAAGAATGAATTAACACTATCTTTGAAACTAGGGGAATCACAGGAAAAAACTGTTCAAATGATTGAAAAATTACAAGCCTACAATCCCAACAGTGAAACATTAAGTGTGGAGGAGGCAAGAGATCTTGTAAAGAGAAGTGGCATGTTAATGATCCTTGGATGGGACTTGGAGTCCTCATTCCTAATTGACCAAATCAAGAGGCAAGATAAAGCTATAGCTTATGAAGCTTTTGGCCCTAATGGACTCATGAGGGGTTCTGGATTCAATATGGACACTAAGACACTAGTAGTATGGTGTGTGGCCCTAGAATCTAATAAGCCCAGATTGGTTGACATCCAAGACACCGCATAGGGTAGCCAATTAATATGGAGGTTGCAGGACACTACAGGATCAGAGATAGAAAATCTCCTACATCATGCATCCTCCATGAATAAAGTAGTGGTTGAGGACTTGGAGAACAGGCTAGCCAAGACATTTAGAGATTATGTGGCATCTAGAAAAAAGTTTGAAGAGGAATTGAAGAAGAATTATTTGCTGGATAAGACTGTGAAGGAGCTAAAAGATGAAATAAATACTCTAAAAAATCATTGCAGGGCATTTACAGAGGTCTGTGATGCAGGGGTCCAAACTAAGCATGAGGGGGGCTTAGCTCCATAACTTGCAATAGAAAAGAGAATAATGGACATTGATCAGCTTGAGCCTACTGATACTGGAATTGCTGAAAAGGAGACTTTGAAGAAGGTGCTATTGCACAGAGTAAATATTTTAAAAGGGAAGTCTCAAATCCTTCATAGTACTTTCATTTCTTTGTAGGGGACAAAATATCAATGTTCTAATGCCTTGTCTGTACTAACCCCATTATTTAATACTTGGGGCCCATACTTGCAATTCTTTGATAGGTTAGTTTTACTAATGGGGAAAAAAATGGAATTACCTAACAAAATAATTGATGTTAAGGAAATGGTGTTATTAGTAAAGGATTTGTATGCATTTTTCATTGGCAAGTTACAAAACGTTTAGGCAAAGCTTAAGGTTTTTGCTGAAGAGTCTGAAGGATATATCCTTGCTATTGTGGACAAAGAGGGATAGTTGAAGGAATGCTAGGAGTGGGTTGATTCTTTCAACCAAATTATGGAATGTAGGAAGGTGGATTCTTATTTTGTTGGTGATGTTGACATTTCAACTTTTTATGAAGTTGTGGATGAATTGTACAAGTAGGAGATTGACATGAATAAGTTTGCTGCTGAATCTCGAGCCATAACGGATGCCAAGTGGATCAAATGCCTTGAAGACTTGGAGACAGTTAGAGAGGTAACTTGGCCATCAAAGAGGGACATTGTGGTGTGGGAAAACATTGTAGAGATTCAAGACTTTTTCTTTCCATATTGACATGGATGATGGAAGTAGTTGAGACAGTTCTGGTATTAGATGAAGAGCCAATAGAGGGAGGCCAGTTAATTCGAATAGCGTATCTTATGTTTGTGGTTCACCTACTGTGGATACACCTTTGGTGCAAATCAAGATTGATTCTGAAGAATCCAGGCTGCCAGCTTTCACTCTAATAAGTTAATAGCTATTTCCAAATTTGTTTAATTTGCCAAATGCCAATGTTAGTTTTTATTTTCTGATCATTGATCATTGACATTGATGTATAAATTTGAAGTAAGTTTTAGTTAATACAAATATACAAGGATATTTTGTAAATAGATCATAGAAGTTTGGTAACTAGTTACTGGTACTATGATCATTGATTCTTGAATTTGAAATTTTGAAGTTAAATTTAAAATTAATAGTCTAATACATGGATATTTTGTAATTTTCAATTTTTTTGTCATTGTGCCTGTTTAATTTTGTAAAGAGCTCATTGGCTCAAGTCAAGACTCAAGAATCTCAATTCTAATTAAGGAAATGCTTAGTATTAGGAAATTAGGTAATTGACAAATGATAAATTGACCATGTTGGTAGTATTTTCAGTTTTCACAATTGTTTTCAGAATTTCCTGCAATTTTCCTCCCGAAGGCCTAGGCCCTAAATTTTGATCAAAATGTTAAAACCTAAGTGCTCGGTTGAGATATGCTCTAAATTCTAAAAATCCATTAAACCCTAGAAAGGCTCAGATTAGTTCTATTTCGTCGTTACTTTTTCAAAATTTCAAGTCACTTAAAAGAACCTATAAGCATGTGCGCATTACTAACAGACCACCAACAATGTTTCGAAGTAACACTGGGTTGTTTCATAACTTCTCCACGGTTAAGTCGTTAGGATGCTAATGGGTTCCAAACTTCTGAAGGAATCCTGACTCATGGCGTGTGTAACTTCGGAAAACTTTGTTAGGAATAGTTGGTTTACGGAGCTTCACGAGGGTTTGTTGGCCATTAGTGTCAGCGATTATGAAGCTACAATGAAGCATCTGGCAGAAAGGCGTAACTTCAGAAAGGTTAATCAGCTACAAGATTAAATAGCAGAGAGGTTATGAAAGGTTTTGTGCAGGACTTCGCAAGGTTATATCAAATTACAAATTTCTTGAACATTCTACAATTACAAAAATCATACATTCTACAATCTACATTACAAAAATCATGAATTCAAAATTTCAAATTACAAATTACAAAAATCAAAATTCAAATTACAAAAATCATGAAAAATACTTATTACTTGTACCTGTAGGCTTGTAGATGAATATGAGTCAATTAATAAATTGCCAATAAATTAATAAATATTCAGAATCAAGTCCAATTCCATTATCAATTTATCTAACAAGTACAGTAATAAGTATACAGTGTATAAAATTATAAATACCCATTAACGGAATGCTAATTCTAAATCACTTCAGTCTTCACTCAGCATCAGTGAGCAGTCTGCCTCGCCCTCCTCTATATCCCACATGGAATCCAACTCCTAAAATTGACTACTACTACTAGAAAGAGGTTCTTCTTCATTCTGAGTTGGGTATTCAAAATCAAAAAATTCTTGATCTTCATTCTGAGTCTGGGACCAAGATCCATCGTTTGTCTCTAAACCACCATGTTTTGATCTAGTGTTCAAAAGCCCTCATCTTTCATGTAGGGAATTCCAAATTTCCAATGCCCTATCATAAGGAAAGTCTATAACATTGCACTAAGTTACAAACAATCTCAAGCAAGTTTCCAAATTTTTGTCTAGTTTGTTTTTGATCTTTGATTTCAAAAACCCCAATGCACTAAAAACTCTTTCATCTTCCATTGACCCCAATATCATTGTTTGACATAAATCAGCAAGTTTGAAATATTCTGATACTGAATCATGCAGTACTTCACTCTGCTCTATCCTTTTCCAAATCCTGATTATTGCACCAGGTTGAAATGGATTCTCCAAGTTTTTTAACTGCAATTTCATACATGATGCAAATTGTCTACATTGTTTTTTAGGATTAGCTGAATCTATAATTCCATCAATTGGTTGTCCATTGCAATTTGCATGTTTTGAAAACTCTCTAATCAATTCATCAATTTTTTTATGAAACATATGAGCATCAAGTTGTCTAGCTCTAATGTTTTTCCAAAAATGAGGAAACACACAACCCATGGCCTCAAGAATTTCTTCTCTAGGGAATCTTTCATGAATCTCACTTGAAATTTGGTAGGAAATTGACTTCAAATTATCACTAATAGATTTAACAAACATGTCAAAATCAGCCCTTTTAACTGGAAGTAGTTTGCCTCGCTTGCCCGTCTTAGATTGGTGCATTGGTATTTCATATCCTTTCACAAACACACATAAATCATTTTTTGCATTGAATTGTAAAAAATTCTCAGCATGATTCAAATCTGTAATTATTTTCCACCTGAAAAAATTTGGGCTTTGAAGTGTTATCATATCTGAGTATAAATTATCCAGTGCAAGGCATGTCATTCTACGTAAATCTGAGTACTCATGGATATACATAGTCCTATCTTGGGCTTTCTTAACAAGCTTGTTCATTAAATCTAGCATTGGGAGAAGACTGGCTAAAGTTAACAGTCTCTATATCACTTAACTTATGTAACAAATAAGGAGCTTTGTCTACTGTGAGGCATTGCTCATATATTACTCCGATCAAGGATTGATATTCTGTTAGAACTCTTTCTACTAGTCCATGCAAAGAGATCCATCTAGTCTCAACATCCTTGAGAAGCTTGTTTCCTGGTGTTACTCCCTCTAAGAAAATCTTAAATTCTACAAAACATTTAGGACTTCTGTAGAAGTAAGAGTATATGTCGCGAACTAGATCTTCAAATTTTGACACTGTAGGAAAATTGCTTACAATTTTATATGCTAAATTCATTTGATGGGCCATGCAATGTATGCCAAGCATGTAAGGTGGAATACTAGTTTTTAATCTTGCACATAGACCATTCCTTTGGCCTTGCATTACTACAGCTCCATCAGCTCTAACACACACTAACTTCTTTCCAATTGTCAAATCATCCATACCAGCAACTTCATTCAAAGCATTCTTCACTTCAAAATATAAGTTTTCTGCTATTGAATTGCCCCTCATTTTACGAACGCAGAGTAGATGAGCTTGGTGGACATGTTCTTTTACTGTATACACATGCATACAAACCCAAGCAGTGTTATCTACTGTAGTAACTTCATCTATGGATAATGAAATGAATCTGGACTATTTTACTTTCTCCTGTAAATTTTGCTTTTCAACCTCAGAAAGACAATTTGCCATCTCCCATCCAACGTTTGTTGACCAATGTGACATGGGATAGTGAGGAACTTTCAAAAAAGATAATAAATTACCATATTTTGAGAAGTCTCTCATAGGACGCCCTCTGGACATAATATGAAAAACAACACTTATTTGAACTATCTTTGCCAGGTTTGCTTCATTGGCTGCATGTTTAAACCCAGTCTTGATTGAATTTTCACTACTAGCAATTACTGCCATTCTCTTGTTATGCTCTTCATATTCTATGGCATACTTAACATGAAGACATTCTTCCTTTGATTTCCATCTCACTACTAATATTTCTTGTCCGTCTATGGTCTATTTTTCATAAACCTTACCAATATAGGTTTTTATAGTGTCAAGCTTTAGCTGCAACTTCTTCTCTCTTTTAAGTTTCCAGGTACAAATCTTACACCTGCATTATGTTGGTTGTTCATCATTTCTTAGGACTGGTTCAATGAACTAGTACTTTTCTACCCAATCAACCTTAAAATTTCTTGCCATTTCCCACTCTCGCCCCATTTTTACTTCCCTTTTTCTTTTCTTCCTACCAACATTATTATTATCTTCATTGCTAGTATTTTCTTCCAACTGGTTCTGCGTATCCCTTATAACATCTTCTCTCGTGCCACCATTGTTATCCTCATTTGATGCATTTTGATTTTCATTTAACTCAATGACAACCCCAGCTTGTGGTACTAGTACTGGTGAGCTACTGTGAATGGATTTTGCACTCGCAATTACAGATGTTGATGGAGTAGAAACATTGCCAACTCCAAAGAAAGCCTTTATCATAGTATCTTTAATTTTTGGGCATTTTGATGGCCTCCTAGGCCCTTCACTACCCCGAGGAGTCTTACCCTTGTCTAGCTTTCCAATCTCTTCACTGCCCTGAGCACAGTGAGAAGTTTGAGTCTCAACCTCCCTTGATATCTGAATCCCTTCAGCAGTAGTAGCCTGAGGATACTCAATCTCAGGATAGTCACCCTTGTCCGACATCCTTACCCAATGACCTCTCACTAGTCACTAGGATTCTATCCTCTAGGAATTATAATTAATAGCATTACTGTGAAATGTGAACAAATAATTGTTTACCTTTGTCCTGCTTCCTCTGATTTTTGACTCTCTGAAATGCTGAATCCTCTATTTACTGTTGCAAGATTGTTATTTGTAAATCTGGCCCTCCAGGCTCCAGCTCCAAAAATTTGTAACGACACATGATAAGACTACTTTTAAGTTTTCTAAACTTGATTTGAATTTATATCAATCCATGATTCCAAATTCCAAATTTCCAATTTTTATTTATTTTCAAATTCCTAGGCTTTTGGTGAAAATGTGCCGAGTGCCGATCTGATCAATGCTATTTTTGGCAAAAAAATAAATATACGTGGTGGTTAATAAAATAATTAATTAACGGGTTGGTGAAATACGTCGTGGACCAATAAAACAATTAATTAGCGGTGTGGCAAAATACGTCGTGGACCAAAAAAACAATTAATTAACGGGTGGCGAAATAGGTCATGGTTAAGATAACAATATAAACCATTTGGCTATTTCAAATTTTATATGCAATTCATAATGAATATTGCTGGTGAATAAGAGACCGTTAAAAGAACCATGTCACATTAATTATAGGTGAATATGATGGTCAATAGCATCAAACGACAAATCTCATTGGTGATTCGAATTAATATTTAGCAGTTACCGTGTCAAGATTGGGTGAATATTTGCCAGCCTATACATGCGCAATTCACCAATTTCATGAAACATTATTCCCAGAATTCACCACTAAAAATTATGCTGCTCGGGAGGCATTAACAGTCAGTACTTGGTTAAGGATCAGACTATGAGACAGTCTTTGTTAATGGTGAAGCATGATGCTGCTAATAGCATGAAGGATGTTGGTGACAATCAGAAAAATGACATAATTTTTGGGGAGTATGGTGTCCTCTAGTTGATAAGAGGAGGAGAAATTATTTTAGGAATAAAGAAAATGTTTGGAAGGCAGGAACACAAACAACATTCTAACTATTCAAAATAACATGGAAGTGTGAATAATAAACATGTTTTATGTTATGATTTTGCCAACAATATGAATGCAGGTGATAATAGAGTGTTATAGATGCCTAGAAGGGAACAAGGATGCATAGTACCATCTAGAAGGATGGGTGGTTTGAATAGAAAGAGCATTGGCTCTTGGAAAAAGAGCACTTTTGAAGGTGGGGTGTATGATGTAGGAGCATCCATGAAAGAACCTAGGAACATGAAGGAGTCTATTGATAAGAGCATGAAGAGGACCATGAAGACATCTCTCAAAGTAAATTAGGAGGTCCTGAAGCCTATCATGATAATTTTCAATGATCAATTTAAAGGAATTGGTAAAACTCCTAAAGGGCCTTATAAGAACCTTAGGAGAAAGATGATGTAAAATGAGCCATTAGTGCTCCATGGGGTTATATTGGGTATTTAGGGCCTTAGAGAGGTTATTTAACCCTATGATATTGGAATCCATTTTATTCGATGAGTCTAGAGGTCTAATTTACATTTAAATGTAAGTTAGAGTTTGAATTTTCAAATCCTAACAGCTAGTTAGGAAAAGGTGGGAAATTAGATTTTAATGGTGTCTAGTCAGTTTAAAGACTTCCAACCAATTGGGGCCAGTTTGGGAAGTTAGTAGATGCTCATTTAGATTGGTTCCAATCCTAATTTTGTTATGGAGAAGAGATTGTATGGACTAGTGAAACAATATGCAGGGTTGTACTTGGTTTTGAGCAATAAAAGAGAGTTTTACTTACAATTTTGTGTCTTGCTTTGATGTTCCTTTGAATACAATCAAAGCATAACATTTTTATATGATTAATTTTTTTTTTGAATTCCTTACAAAGCATTTTGATTGATTTTTAAGCCAATAAGGTTGATTTTGCTGTGAAAGTCCTCGTTTGACAAGGGTTTTAAGAAATGAATTGAAGATTCATCCCCATTCTATGATTATTGTGATTTGGGGATGAATCATATTACTATATTATATTTAATTAACCTTTTGGAAAGAAAGGATAACACTTATATGCAAGGTGATCACTGGAGGAGTGACTGATTGTATGGTTTTGGTGAAGAAAATGGAGGTATGGGTACAACAGTGAATGATCTACCTTCATGAGTTGTATATTTTATGACTTAGAGTGCATGGATATGTTCATTTAATTGTGAATCAACCATTTTTTTGGTCTAGAAAGGCTTGGAGGGTGTGGATTGAAGAAACCCTTGTTTTGAGGGCTTGGGAGTAGCTATATTAGGGGTTTTGCATTTTTATTGTTCAAAGGGGTTATTTAACTTAATATTCCTTTTGTTTTGAACCATATTGAGAGACTGTTGAAAGTCTTTTTTCTTGGGATTAAGATTGGTTTGTACTTGCTTTGGAAAATGGGTCATTTTTGTGCTTGAAATAGGGGCACAGTGTGAGGTTGGGTATTTTGGTCTGAAAAAACCAATGCTAAGGTTGATATATGTTAAGGAAGGATACAAAGGATATCTAAATACAATGTTTATTTGTTTGGTGTTTTGGGAAATTTGTGTGAAAAACCAACTTTTCTATTGCTAGAGACCTATTAGGGAAACAATTAGGCCTAGCAGACAAATAAGAGGTTTGAGGTGTTGGGTCTTTTGAATAAACCTAAAACTTGTTGAATCTTGTTCAATAAAACTTTTTAAGGTTAGAAACAACCATCTTGGTGTTTGGGAAGGTGTGTGAGTCAGTGGCGTGGTTTTGGCTATTTAGAAGCCTTGGGTTTTAGGAGGCCTAGTGAGGGCTAGAACCTTTCAAAATTTGATCAGTTATTGTATGAAATCCACCAACATCCCCAACCTCTACTTAATTTAGGCACCAAGAGAAGTTAACCAAAATACAAATGAAGAACATCAAGGAAGAAACATATATTAAATAAGGATTTAATCGACATTTAATGATTAGCTATGATGAGTTGGATGATCATGATGACAAAGAGAGTTAGTTAAAAATATCTACATTTATAAGAATTCAAGGTGAAGATCTATGAAAATATATAAATAGAAAAAGAGATGGAACAAGTTTCAAGAAAAGTTCAAGTTCCTAGGTGAAAATAAAATGTGTGAGCGAGATCCTGATTCAAGGTATAATGAATTGGATGGTTAAGATTAATCAAATGAAAATGTAATAGAGGAAATTAAGAGGAAAAAATTGTCTGTATAAATGATGTATTTGTATGAAAAAATTGTTAGAAAATTCAATAGTTGAAGGGTCACCGAATGTTGCAGTGAAGAAGGAACAAAGATATTTTGAGTGGAAAGGAGAGATTTGATGATGTGTTGAAGCTAGTGGATAATGAAGAATTGAAGTGAAGATTGAAGAGAACAAAAATGATCTAATTGAGAAAATATAGTCTCAAATTTATAGGTCAATTTATTTATTGTTTCTTACTAGTATTTATAATAGAGAAATCTCTTAAGAGAGTGGATTTAACGATCTTATTGTAAAATCCTTGAAAAAGATAACATTCTAAAGAGTGTTTGAAGCCCTCTAACAAGGCCACTCCTAACTGTAATACCCCAAAAATGGGCTATCTATTCATTAACGTCCTACATCGACAAATCGAACAAAATCGACATCGAAGTCCTAACCTAAGGCACATCTGAACATCATCAAATCTAATTGATTATCTTAAATTTTGCATCAGGGAATATTCCTAGTAATATTCCTAATTATCTTAATTATCTTTAATTTAATGATTATTTGGCGATAAATCCATTTATCCTAAAATTTGATTGATTAAATATTTTGCATATTTAATTAATTAGATTTAATATTTGCCACTTAATTGTTTAATTAAATTTAATTCTATCTATTATTAATTGTATTATTTAATTTTGACAATAAATCAAAATTCTTATGAATAATTGATTAAATTCTTATTTAATTAATTAAAGCATGTTGTCATTATTTAATAATATAATTTTTAATAAAAGTTTGGTAAAATAGTTAATTAACCCATAAATTAATTATTTTATTTCAAAAAGCAGTTAAGTTGAGAATAAATCACTTTATTTATTTATTAAATCATAATTATCCATGTGCACATTCAAGGACCAGTTAAACTCAAAATTGGAAAATCAATGCAAGTTGTTAGCTTTTTGAAACTCAACATCTTTTTGAGTTTTAAAGTGGATCTAAACTTCTAATTCGAGTTGAACTGTGCTTTTGCATGATTTTTGTGACTTAATCATCTGTTATTTAAAAATAACTCAAAAATCAACTTGAGTTATTTTAGTGATTTATGGCTTTTTCCCATGCACCTCCAAAGCCCTGGATTTCTATAAAATGAAGGCTTCAGCTCTTCATAATCATCTCATATTTTTGCACAATCACGCTGGAGAATTGGAATTGAAGAATCAAAGCTCTTGGGAATCGACATCTTTGTGAGATCAATCTTATTTTTGCATTCATATTGCATATCATTGTTAGATTAGCATTCATAGCATATCAATTTCATCTAGCATAGATTCATATCAAGTTTTCATTCCTTATTGCATCATAAAATCCAAAAAAAAAAAATAGCTTAATTGCATTCAATCTCATATCTAGATCAATTGCATTCAAATCCTTCATTTAGGTGTCGTCTAGGTCACTGATCTTGATTACAATCTGAGAACATCAATCTCGCACCTATTAGAAGGCAGTAAATCACTTGGTTAGATTAGTTTTCAATTTTGCACGATTTTGATTATCACTAACCTCTAATGTTTTACTGAGTGTTGTGTCTACAGATCAGTTACAATTTTCACACACACATTTCTGGTGCCCACCGTGGGGCCCTGAAACATGTTTCCAATTCAATTCTATCAATTTTTGTCTTTTTCTTCTCGAGATCTGTGCAAAACTATGATTTTTAATTTTTGTTCATACATCCGTCGTATGAGTTTTTGACAAATGTCATATGGGAGCATACCCATTGTCATATGATACTGGACCCACTGTCGTACGACAATCTATCAGATCGAGACTCATTTCATCACATACCCACTGTCGTTTGGGAGCTCAACTGTCGTATGGTAGCATACCCAGTGTCGTACGAGTTTCTGGACTGTCGTCTGGGAGCATACCCACTGTCGTACGAGTTTTGGTACCAGATTTCAATTGTCATTTCATTTTTGTAGACAGTTTGTTAGATTTGATTTTCAAATTTTGACTGACAGCTAACCCTAACAATTGAAATTTACTATTTCTGATTGATTTCTGCTGATTTTGATTGGGAAAAGTGCAAGAATTGCTAAAAATTAGGTAAAATCTACTAAGCACGTTGCGAGGATCATGAGGTATTCTCCTTGTTCTGAAAACATTTCAATTTGGACTTAAAATAAATCTCTCACGTGTCAAGCTTGTGTGCATCTTTTCATGCTTTTGATCTATTTCTACACACTTGCATAATTTGATACTAGGTTGTGATCCCTTAAGGATTCATTAAGTAGTCTTAGAATACTTGTGATTGATCTTGATTGTTATCTTGGGTTATTGGACTCGCTAATCTGCCGGCCCCTCATTTCCACCCCGTGGTTGCAATCTCAGTGCCATAAAGGGGAGGGGTCACTAGGATAGAAGCGTTAAGTGTTCCACTTGGCAACCCTTTTGTGCTTTTAGGAACTCACTTGTTTTCTAAGTTGTGGACTCATTTTCAGCTTGTGTGAGGTGTTAAGTGTTCCACCTTGTGGACTCATCTCATATTTTCTTTAAGCATTAAGTGTTCCTCTTTCTACTTTTTGGATGCTTTTGGTAGATTTGCTTTCAGAACATATATCTGTGCTCACATAGTAATTAGGCCCTATGAACACTATTCGTGATTCTTGAGAGATTGGATTCCTAGATAAATCTTTCTTGATGATAGAATCCTTGTAGGTAGGGAGGATACTTAGTGCATTTCACATTCAACTTGGTTAGTGCATCTTCTCTTATTGATCGACACATTCTCTCTCCAGAGAGGTTGATAGATCACGTAGGGTTGATATCACGAGCTTTGGTGAATCAAAATTGGTTAGTGCATCTTCTCTTATTGATTGATACATTCTCTCCCCGGAGAGGTTGATAGATCACGTGGAGTTGATATCACAGACCTTGGTGAAACAAACTTTGTCTTAGTGTGTCAGATTCATCTGCTTGCTTTGTTTGGGTTAAAAGTGAAGAGGTGTCAAACCTTGAATCTGGAGCCAAGTTCCCTTGTGGTATAAATCTGTGAGTCACCTTTAGAGAGGGTTAACCATAGCGGACGATCCCTTCACAAGGAAAACTACGTTGATAGAACCTCAAGTGGTCATAGCCATTTCAGACGTGGTAGTGATAGCCGCTATATAAATGTCCTTGTGGAAGAAATCTCCACGGGTATGGTTCATTGTTGGGTTGTCAGATCTCCCTAGCATCTCTTGAAGATTAAGTTCTCGGACTGTGTCAAAACCCTGGTGCACCGGGATTGGAGTTCACCCCTTTGAATCATAAAAGTTGCAGAGTCAAGCCATTACTAAAAACCCTAGAGAGGCCAATTTTTCATTTTCAGGTATATGTGTGTTATTGCAAAACTTTTCAGAACATACACAATTAGTATTCTCAGGGATTAGCACAATTTGGTCACTTGATTGTTCATGTGCAAGGTTGCTTTTGCCCTTGTTCATTATTTTCAGACATGCTTGGAATGACTTGCTTGCTATTCTGCGTGCTTGTCTATCTACTTGGCTATTAAAAATGATCAAATCTGGACAGTACAATTTGCAAACAATCTAAAATTGAAGACCTTAAATTTTGCAAAAATTAACATAAAATATTTTCTGGAGTCAAAAGTCATTTCAGGAAGTCAAAAGTCATACGAGTTTTGTCAAGTGTTGTTTTAATATTGCCCATCTATCGTATGATTGAAAACCCAGTGTCGTACAAGTTTTCAAACCAACAAATTCAAGAAAGTCAAAACCCTGTTAGCAACTGTCGTACAAGCTTTGTCAACTATCATTTCATTGCTACCCAACTGTCGTACGAGTTTAGCAACTATCGTTTCATAGACTACCCAGTGTCGTACGAGTCTGTAGAGTGTTGTTTGGAAAAATTTGATAGAGTTGTCAGAAATTGTCAAATTGCAAGATATCCAATGTTTCCAGCCTAGTTCCAGAATCTGTCAAAAATATCATTGTGTCAGGAACAAAGCAGTAGCTATTGAGCATTCTACCATTTTATGAGATTGATCTTTTGAATCCGATCTAGCCTTCTGTTTGATCAATTTGAGTCCTTTTTATCTCGTGTCAAAACCTTGTCATAACTATCAATCTTCAATCAATCTTCAAAAATAGACTAAGTGTTGAGAACTCGTGTCCGCTATCTTTTGGGCAATCTATCCCATACATCCAGGGCACAGTATCCTTCACCCACATCTCATCAGATCTTCAAAACAATCATAATCTTGACAAGGTTGCGTCATCTGACTTTCTCGAATCAAATTATTCTTCTGTTGTCTTCGTACTTTTCTTCTGTTTCATTCAAAGTTAATGGTGGAGACCAGAGCTTCTTCACACAAGAAATCAGAAGAAACATCTCAGAACTTACTTTTGACCACTATCCCAGGTCCAACTCTTGAACAACTCATCAAGTTAGGTATCTATGAAGATGACGGTCTTGGTAACTTTTGATTGAAAACTAGTTACATACCTCCTTTATCAACTCACAGAGGTAATCAACAAACTCCTCAATCTGTTCCAGGGAGCCCAAAAAATCCTACCATGTCTCAAGTAGGGACAAACCATGGTTCTCTAGGAGGAGGATCCCAAGGACCCCATTCTCAACATAATGCTGACCAAGAACCTACACCCTTTGAAATCCATCGATGTCAAAATGATGATGAATTCAAGAGAATGATGAGGCATTTCTTGAAAGTGGATAGAGAAGCATACTTTTTGCAATTAGCCCAGGAAGGAGCTAAACTTCCTCCTCACTTCAATGTCGAAGATATCATCACGCATGAGGAAGAAACTCTGATGACGGCCATAATAAACCAGCTGCATGCTATGCAGGTCAAAATGGATAAAATTGAGAAAGAGAAGGAACCCAAGGAATTCTCCATGGAGGCCCTTTGTCCTTTCCCATTTGAAAAAGACTTGTATATGCCTCCATTCCCAAAAAGAGTGGAGATGCCAAAGTATGACAAATATGATGGACACTTTGATCCTCAAGATCATGTCAGAGAGTTCTGTACACAATCCATGGAATTCATGCATGAACTGACTTATCTGATGCATCTTTTTCCTAGATCCTTGGGAGGAGCATCCATTCAATGGTTTTCAAGATTACCTTCTACGATCAAAACTTTTGAGGAATTGATTAAATTGTTTTATCAACAATATTCCTACAATATTCAACATCCGATTACCATGATCGATATTTGTAACCTCAAGCAATATCCAGGGGAATCATTCCTAACTTTTCTCAAGAGGTGGCGAAAGAAGTTTTCTCTATATGCTAGACCAATTCCCGAAATGGAGAAACTTGAAATCTTTATCAATAACCTTGTTCTAGAGCTCAACTATCCATTACAAATGCAAGATCATGTATCTTTTGATAAAATGGTGGATAATGCAACCAAGATTGAGAAAGTACTTGTCAAGAAAGGAGAAATCACACTTCAAAAGGACAAGTCTGAATCTAGATCTAGCTCAAAAGATAAAAAAAAGAGCTGGAATAGAAACAAAGGTATCATCTCTGATGGTGTTGTTGACACTATTTGCACCCCATCAAAGGAACTAGCCTACAATCTCACCCTTGCCACCAAAGCCATTGAAGCTTCAGAGAAAAAATCTATTGAACCATCTCCAAAGAAGCCATTCAAATGATGGGATAATAAATGAAAGTTTACTCCCCTAGGAGAATCTTTGGAATCTTCCCTGAGAACCCTGATAGCTGATAACATGATCTCTTTACCACCAATCCAAAACCCTGATCCACATCCAAAACCATATTGGTGGAAAGATAATGAATTCTGTGCTTTCCATCGGACTAAAGGCCACAAAACTAATGGATGCTTCCACTTGAAGCATACCATTCAAGACTTGCTAGATCAAGGGGACATCATGATCGATAATCGTACCAACAATAATGATCGTACAGCATTTACAGAACCATTTCCACAACATGGCAAGGGAGTTTCCACTTCTTAGCCTAACATGGGGGCAAAAGTCAACTAGGCCTACCTTGGAAACAATGTTGTCATCAATATAGTTGAACCATGTCTCTCTGAGAGCTGAAATGTCGTCATGATTGTATGAAAAGATAGAAATCATACCTCAGCTAATGCAGTTACCAGATCACAAGCTCAGGCTCATCTGAAAGGACAAACACCAAGTTCATTTAATATCCCTAAGATACCTTTCAATCTCACGTCTGCTTCTAAACAGAAGGCTGCCTTGAAATCTTCCAATCCAAAGGATACAAGACCTAAATCTTACAACATCATCCAACAACTCCAGCATACCAATGCCAAAATCTCTATGTTTGAGTTACTTTGAATATCTCCAGCTCATAGAGATATCCTAGACAAATCTTTTCTCGGCTCTAATGTTCCTGATGATCTAGATCTAGATAGGTTCCAGACTATGGTTGGTCATCTAACGTCTCCGCAATATATCTCCTTTTCAGAGGAAGATGACAACTCTTTGAGTCACCCACATAATCAGCCCTTACATAGAAGTCTTGATCCAGAACCGTCGAGTCAAATGTGTGTTGATAGATGGGGGTGCAGGCCTCAACATTTGTTCTTACAACTTAATCACACAGTTGGGATTCTCAGAGATGGCTATTGATCCTCAAAAGAAGATCACCATAAAGGCCTATGATGAATAGGAAAGATCTTCTAAAGGCACCATTGTCTTACCCATCTGAGTGGGTCCGGTCATCAAAGATACCACATGTCAGGTGCTTGATCTACCATTGGCTTACAATATCCTTCTAGGGAGACCCTGGATACATGAAATGCAAGCTATTCCTTCTACGTACCATCAATGCTTGAAATTTCCCTATGAAGGGGTAGAAGTTACTATCCCAACAGACCTGAGTACAACTTGCAATACATTGAAGGAAAGTGCCGATAAGCTTGTTCCCAATAACAAAGAATCTTCCATCAAGTAGCTAAATGTTGCTTCCACATCTAAGATGGATGACATTGTTAAAGAGATCAATATCAAAGAAAATGGGATGGGAGAATACACTATAGAGCCAGTCTTGTCTCTGACATCTCTCCCTATCTCGCCCAAGTCATATGGACAATCTTTGAAGCAATCTAAATTAGAACCTAAGGAACCTATGGAAGCATACAAAAGAAATTTTGTGGCGGAGCAAGTATCCAAACAAGAATTTGAAGAGGATGAAGCTGTGCTTGCATGGCTATACAAAGATGATTCTGAATCCAAAATTGTTCAACCTAGTGAATCTATAGCACCTACAATCCCTTCTAATTCATATGGTCCAGGGAACAAATTGATAGCTAAGATGGGATATTCCAGTCAAGGACCTCTAGGAATCCAAGGAAAGGGTCTTGTGACACCCATTTCACATATTGGTAGAGCCAACAAAGATACTAGTGGCTTAGGCTTTAAGAAGAAACCCTATCATCTCAAAGGTGGTTGTTCTCATGTCATAGAACAAATTGCACCAGGAGAACCCCTTCTCAAGAAAGAAGAAATAGAACTCTCAAATGATGATTCAAATAGTTCAGAACTCATCCCCTATGAAAAATTGCCTAAAGAGATCAAAGATCTTCTTGATGATAAAGATGATCGTATCAGAAGAATTAATGTAGTAGAAACACAAGAACCTACTATAGCGCAAGAGATGGTTGCACCACAAGAACCAGCCAATCTCGAAGGTGATCAAACTGATCAAGAAGAAGGGGGTAGTTATTCTGACACTGATTCCCATGAATATGAATTCAAGTCAGAGACTGAGGGTAATCCTTCTTGGGGTATTCATCCTGATTTCACACATTTTCTAAGATTTCCTAGAGATCCTGAATCAGAAGCTGAGTCAAATGACTATGAATGGGGTGCCATTCCAGAAGAAGATGAGCTTATAACAGAGAAATATATTGATGTTATTCACCAATATGTATCTCAACCCAATGTAGGTCTAGAGCGAAACAATGAACTTAATGTCTCTGATCCACCTATGGCTGAAGAAGACTCCCATGATGACATTGAGCCTATTCACGAGTTAAACATTTTGAGCTGTAATATCACCTTTGAACTTGAGTGTCAGGTTAGGACCAATGATGACATATCCACATCCGTGAACACCATATCCCAAGCCTTTCCCACTTTGACTATCCAATGCCCTGATCTTATCGACCAAACTTCCACAAACCCAAGCCATGGTGTTTACACCTTTTCCAGTGACTATGCCCTTGCTTGCTACCTCAATGTAGTCAAACCAATGAGGACTTCCATCAGTGAACCGAGTGTCAGCATGACCGAGTCAGACATCAAATATCTTAGTCAAAAAAATAAAAATAAAAAGAAAAAGAGTTCTGAGGGTGAAAACCACTTTGTGGCAGTCTCAGAACTGACAAAAGTAAAAATAAAAGATGTATCCAAAGGTGAAAACCTCTCTGAGGTGCCTAAGGATGAGATATTTGATGTCCTTCTGAGTCATTTACAGGGCAGATCTCCAGTTCTAATTGAGCCCACCCAATCCATCAATTTGGGTACAACAGAGGAACCACAATTGGTACATGTAGCACAATCTTTATCAGAAGAAGAGAAACAAAAATTTACTACATTCTTATCAGAAAAAAATATCAATTTTGCATGGAAATATTCAGATATGCCAGGATTGGATCCCAATCTCATTATGCACCATCTATCCATTGCTCCTGGAGTAAAACCAATCAAGCAAAAATTGAGAAAGATGCATCCTCATGTTGCACTCTTAGTCAAAGTAGAACTAGAAAAACTCCTAAAAGATGGATTCATCTGTGTCATAGACTATGCTGAGTGGATCTCCAACATTGTACCTATTTCAAAACTAGATGGTTCAATTAGAGTGTGCACGGACTTTAGAGATGTGAATAGAGCATGCCCTAAGGATGATTTTCCACTGCCTAACATTGATATGATAGTGGACATGACTACGGGCTATGAGATTTATTCCCTAATGGATGGCTTTTCTGGATACAACCAAATCAAAATTGCTCCAGAAGACCAAGAGAAAATTGCTTTCACATGTGCGTGGGGAACCTTCTGTTGGAATGTTATGCCATTCAGACTCAAAAATGCTGGAGCTAAATATCAAAGAGCAATGATATCTATTTTTCATGATATGATGCATAGAACAATGGAGGATTATGTGGATGATACCTTGGCAAAATCCATTGTTAGAACTGAACATCTAACAGACTTGAGCATGATCCTCGACAGAATGGAAAAATTTAGTCTTCGACTAAATCCTAAAAAGTGTGCTTTTGGAGTCACTTCTGGAAAGCTCCTAGGATACATCATCTCCAGAAAGGTATTGAGGTCGATCCAGCTAAGGTGAAAGCTATAATAGAGATGCAGCCTCCCAAAAATATCAATCAAATGAGGACGTTGCAAGGCAGAGTGCAATCTATCAGGAGATTCATATCACAGTTAGCTGACATATCACAACCTTTCACAAAGACATTACATAAAGGTGTGACGTTTTCCTGGAATGAAGACTGTGCAAGGAATTTTGATCATATCAAGAATTATCTCTTGAATCCTCCTATCTTAATGCCTCCTATTCATGGGAAGCCATTAATATTATATGTCTCCGTAATAGATACATCACTGGGGGCATTGCTAGCACAGCATGATGAGAACAAGAAAGAAAGAGCCATCTACTATATCAGTAGAACTTTAGTGGCCCATGAGAAGAACTACTCAATGATAGAGAAGGCATGTCTAGCTATGATCTTTGCATCACAGAAATTGAGACACTACATGTTAGCTCATACTACTCATTTGGTAGCTAAAATTGATCCACTGAAATATATCCTAAGCAAAGCTGCCCTCACAGGTAGACTAGCTAAATGGGTCATGCTCTTGAGCGAATTTGACATTGAATATGTTGAAAGAAAAGCTATCAAAGGATAGGTCATTGCTGATCAATTAGCTGAAGCACCACTATTTGATGATACACCCATGCAAATGGAATTTCCCTATTCCTCTATCATGCACCTCTCTTCTAGAGCATGGCAGTTATTATTTGATGGCTCCTACACATAGAATGGATCTGGAGCAGGCATATTGTTCATCACTCCTCAAGGATACTCGATACCCAAAGCATTCAGACTAAAGTTTCCTTGCACAAATAATATTGCTGAATATGAGGCACTTCTCAATGGTATGAAAATGGCAATATAGTGGAGAGTTACAAAGATGCACATCCATGGAGACTCACAATTGGTTATCCACCAAGTCAATGATGTGTACCAAACCAAAGATGAAAAGCTCATTCCTTACAAGAGAATGGTAAATGATTTAAAGAAATACTTCATCTCTATCACATTTGAGCAAATACCCAGAACAGAGAATAAGGTTGCTGATGCAATGGCGACACTATCTACTCTCTTATAGCAGCCCGAACATGAGCTACGCTATGAGTTCCTGGTGGAAGCCCTATCCTATCCTGCATATGACTCCCCTAAAACCCGCATGATCTGCACTATTGTAGGTTATGACTCATCTCGCTACAAAAATTTATTCTCCTATCTCCACGAACAAATCATCCCTGAGTCCTTTAATCATTTTGAGAAATGAAACCTTATCTGATCCGCATCCTGATATGTCATCATTGGTAATGATCTGTACAAATGAGGTCTAGATGGTACACTGCTTAGATGTTTAGAACAGGAAGAGTCTCAACATGCATTAGAGGAAGTCCACAAGGGTATATGTGGATCACACTCAAATGGTTTATCGTTAGCTCGAAAACTTATTAGGGCTGGGTACTATTGGCCTAAAATGGAGAAAGAGGCTATTAAATTTGCTAAAAACTGTCAACAATGTCAAGTACATGGCAACTTGATTCATGGTCCAGGGAGAGATCTAATTCCCTTTACTACACAATGGCCTTTTCAACAATGGGCATTTGATCTCATAGGCGCTATCCATCCACACTCTTCTAATGGACATACCCATATAATCACAGCTACAGATTATTTTACAAAATGGGTAGAAGCAGTTCCTCTAACACAAGCAACGGGGAAACAGATCTCTATGTTCATCCTGAACTACATCAGTTGCAGATATGGGATCCCTCATTCCATAGTCACAGACAATGGGGGACCATTCAAAAACAAGGACCTAGATGACTTATGTGCCAAATTCAAGATTACTCAACATTGGTCATCTATCTACTATCCTCAAGGGAATGGACAAGCTGAAGCTTCAAACAAAAATCTCTTGAAAATCTTGCACAGAACAGTGAATAAAATAGGAAGAGACTGGCATGTGATGATCAATCCAACTCTCTGGGCCTACAGAACTAGTATCAGAATGCCTACAAGGGCTACACCTTTCACTTTAGTTTATGGGTCTGAAGCGGTACTGCCTACTGAGGTTGAAATCCCATCACTCAGAATCAGAATGCATGGACTTGTCATTGATGAAGAATACAGAGTGTCTAGGTTACAAGAACTTGAATTACTAGATGAGTGCAGGCAAGCAACGTATGATCATCTCAGAGTGTATCAGAAAAGAATGTCTAGAGGCTACAACAAGAAAGTCAGACACAGAGAATTTCATGTTGGTGATCTAGTGTTGAGAGAAAATCCTAAAAATCAATCACATCGAGAACGCAAGGGGAAGTTCAAACCCAATTGGCTGGGTTCCTTTGTTATCACTGCTACTTTTGGCTCTGGTGCCTATCAACTCTCAATGACTGAAGGAGAATAGCTCTAAGAACCAATCAACATTCTCCATTTGAAGAAATTCCACACCTAAGGCATTTAGTGCTTGGTAAATGTCTTGAAAAAATCCTAAAAATTAGAAAAAGTCCTTAAAAAAAATGAACATCTTGGTGAAAACCTAGCAATAGGCACCTTGATGATTCACAAAAAAATCAAAAAATATAAAAAATTCAAAAAAATCAAAAAATATCAAAAGTACAAAAAAATTGAAAAAATGAAAAATACAAAAAAAAAAAATGGAAAAAGAAAAAGTGCCTTGGTGAAAACCTAGAAACAGGCGCCTTGGTAGCAAAAATAGAATCTCTGCCAAGATGGTGAAAACCTGGCAAACGGGTGCCACTTGTTCAAAATGCTCCATCTATCAGTGCAATCTTGGTCTTTCCCAGCTTTCAGTCTACTTTAGTCTGTATATATCCTTGTTTCGATAAGTCAGTTTGTACACCAATCAGCTCAAGCGTCTGTATCCTATCAATGTTTAACACTTGGGGGCAATCAATGTCATATACTATGGTCTCCAGTGTATCTTAGATGTATCCCATCCAGTCAGAGTCCTTTGAAGCTTCATGTGAGTCAGTCAAGTCTGTCTTGTCTCCAGAAAGGCTTTTGCATCTACAACAACGCAATCAAACATCAAAACTCAACTCAACACAATCTATGCTTTTTACATGCTTTTATCTCCTTGTATGCTTACTGATTCGCATTGAGATTTTTGCATATTCTGGCCCTTCGAGCTCCTCCATGATGTCTTTTTAGGATTTAGAGAGTGATGACTGGGGGCATAATCTTTTCTTGGTTTTCTGCTTGTATGTGAAATCTAACAACTTTGGAAATTTTGGATTGAAATGGTGTCCGACTGTAAAAGCCTCTATCTCGAATTGGATGGCCATGCGTACCTCGACCATTGATACCCAGAAAATTCAAAGATGTTTGATCTAACTATTATCTTTTTGAAGTAAATTCTTTCTCCTACTGTGAAACACGATCTTACCTAAGGATGTGAACGATAAAGGGTCACTATGGGTAATTCACACTGGATTTAGAATGATCTTTTGATTGTTTGATGTGTATGTTAAATGCAAGGTGTACTCAAGTCATCATGATGTTTATGTTTTGATGCTTGTACAAATTTCTATATCAAAATGGACATGATATTCAGGTCATCCTGGCGTTTGTGCCTTGGTGCTTATATCTAATCCAACATTTCGAAAATAAAATCAATATTCATATATCCATGGTTGTTGACCAGTGGGTGTTGTATTGATTCTTGTGCATACAAATCAATATTCATATGTCTATGGTTTCATAGCTAGTGGGCATTGTATTGATTTATCCGGTTACCTAAAAGTTCAATGATGATAACAAATCGACACATGATCAGTGACTAGGTCCTAGGTCTTAGGTTGCATTTCATCTTGCATGTCTCTTTGCATTTTGCATGTTTGCATGATCTCACAATGGCTAAATAAACTTCGAAGCTTAAAGGATTCTTCAATCACATCTTCAAATCTAACAAGAGCTGAACCTAACTCGAAGGTCTCTTCATAGAATCGAAAGCAATGATCCTCCTGGGTTAACCATCTTTTTGACATAAGACTGAGTACTTGTCTTCATCAACTTGCAAAAACATATCATGTATATCGTTGCATTTACATATCATATCATAAACATTTATTGCATTGCATTTACATCCATTGCATAAACATACATATTTCCATAATCATTACATCTGCATAACATTCATACATATGAAAGAAATCATTGCATTACATTGATCCATACATACATTCTACACTACTCATAGCATTAACATCACATGATATCATCATACATAACAAAAATGACAAGTACACATGATGTCACAACCAAAAATATTGATCTCATCTATATATCAAAAATCTCAAATAGTCAGGGGTGCACTACTGGCACAGGGTACAAACGAATGAGCTCTATAGAGCTATCAGACACAATAATGTATCAATGAGAAAGTAACAGATGAGAAGAGAAATCAACTATCAGCATGCTCCTCTGCATCTCATGGAGGAGGAGGTGGTGCATTTGGTATCGCCTCCACTCTCGGTGCCCTAGCTCCCTCTGATGCTGCCATGTACTGAGAATAGGTGGGCACTCTCTGTGCAGCAGGGACTACTACATAATAAGCAGATACATAATATGAGGCCCGCGCAGTCTGATGAATCACCTCTGCCTGTAATCTTTGTATCTCTGCGTGCTGCTCTGTATGCTGCCTATCTGCCTCTCGATGCCTCTCCTCTAATCTAGCATTCTCTATGTTCAGGTCCCGAACCTGGACTCTAAGCCGTCTGATAATCTCGGTTGAAGTAAGAGGAACTACAGGCTCTGCATCAGCTGCTGGCATATCTGTGTCCTGTGCTGGCTGTGCTGACTGATCTGCATGTAAAGAAGTGCTAACCCTGTGTGCCTTACGGCATCTAACCTCAGCACCCAAATCAAATGTGTCATCCACACCTATACCACCTGCAAACTACTCAACTCCTAGAACATCATCTGCAGATCCTACTCCGCCCAGTGTACCACTCTCACCTCTGCTCCATCTCTGTGTCCCAGAAGATGTACCCGCTATAGATGTAGAAGGATGCTGAGGCCTCGCATGTCCTAGTGCTCTTTGTGAGGAAGCCATGGCTCTCTATCTCAAAGGAGTAGGGTGTACCACCTGTGGTCTCGGTCCTACTCTCATAGGAGCCCTTGTAACATCCATAGACTCCTCCATGGAGGGTATCAGCTCTGTAGGATCAGAAAATCGGTGAGTTCGGTGATCAGCAAGCCATGCCACATATGCATCTATAACCCCTGCATCCACCACCTCTAGGTGATACTCCTAGTCTCTCCCAATGATATGACGGTACTCATTAGCACATAAAGTATAACTGAGCCATGGTGTCCATCCGAGCCCTATCTCACACACAATGCGGGCATAAGCAGTATACTCCTGAGGGACATCCTGAATACGTCCATACTGACACCAGACTCTAGTAATCAAAAATCTCTCCAAGACGGTGGAGGTCCGTCCTATCAGTATCCTGCTCTGGAAAAAGAATGAAAATTGCTCTCTCGTAGTAGGCCAGGCCTCTATCTATAAATATGGCCTCCAGATCATGAAGGTCATATCATCTAAACACCAGCGCAAGTACTCGGTGTGTCCCATGTGAACCTGTGTGACATAGCTGGCATAAGCATAAATTACAGGGTCCTGTGGCTGCCTCTACGTCTGAAAAATTGGCCTCAAAACTGGGATATGCTCCCAAGCCCATATCTGTAGTACCAACACTCCTGAAGCAAATGTCTTGCAGTCCTGATACACGACCTCGTGCATCTCAGAATACAAGTGAGCCAGTAGACACTGACCCCAAGCAAGCTTAGTGGGTGTAGCCATCAAAAGTGCTACCATAGGTGCCCATCCCATCAAAAAGCCATTCTGCTGACGGCCAGGCATAATCAACTCTCCAATCATCCCCGCAATGATACACTCTAGATGATGTGTTTGCCCATATCTCTGCATGAGTGTCTCCCAGGATATAGACCCAGTCAGTTGGGTATCATCACCGAACAGTCATCTGAAAGCATGCAGACCAGTAGATCCTTCGTTCACATACTCAGGTTGACGAGGACTATGAAATGGAATACAAAGGATCCTATACACATCCTCTGGTGTAACAATGATCTCTCCGGTAGGCAGGTGAAAGGTCTGTGTCTCAGAATGGTATCGCTCTATCAGCGCAGTCAGTAGGCCGTGATTTACCCTAATATTGGGTAAATGTATCAAGTGCTCAAAACCACATGTAGCAAGATGAAACCTCATAGGGTCTGGCAAGGTGACACACAATCTCTGGGTGGCTGGATAAGAATGGCGAACATGTACATCGGGATATGTGACCTAAATCATAAAGAAACAAGGTGTTTTATCAGAAATTCAGTTCAAAATCAGGCCAAAAGTATCAAAATGACACAATTTTTGAAGTTTCAGAAGGTGGGGCAAAGTGTCTGCAATCAGGCAAAAGGATCAAAAAAGTTAGATTTTTGACCTAAGAATGAGTTTTTAACACTATTTTTCAAACGACATTCCAGACTGGCATCAAATGTCGTACGACATTCCACAAGAGACCAAACGACAATGCATAGTCATACAACACTGCGCTCGGATTCATACGAGTTTCGAGGGACCTGATGAAATGTCGTACGACAAAAGGGTCCCTCTCATACGACACTTGGGCATGGTTAAAATGACAAACTAAATTCAAATGAAATGTCGTACGAGTCTGGACTGGGACTTGTACGAGTTTCTACACATATGAAATTCAAAAACTAAAAACGTGTATGGAAAAATTTAAAAATGCTATAAATCATCAAAACATGCATTTTCAGAGGGGAATAGAGGTCCACCTACCAGATGTCCATACTGTCGAGGTCTGTCATGTCTCCGGCTGCACTCAAAACGGTGCGAACTCACAGGTACCTTCAGTTCTCGTTGGTCTGCCATTTTTCTCGCTCAGATGGCTCCACAAAATCTCTAAAGTCAAAGGGTTGAAATGAATTGAAAATGACCCTTCCGGCCTTTATCTAGTTTTCGACCTAATTTTTAAAAGTGCTCCATTTTCCATGAAAATTGCACCCCTGGCTAATTTCGACGTTTTGAATCCATTTTCGGGATCAAAATTGAAATATGAGATCGTTTATTATGTCAAAATCACGATTTAAAATTTTTGGGACCAGGATGGTCTACTGCTTGCATAATCGACCTTCAATCTTATATCAAACTATCAAAATTTCAACTTGGTCAACCTTGGTCAACTCATGGTCAAACCTAGTCAAATTCGGTCTCCAGGACCTCCGAACGATGCAGAATGCATTCTCGGACGTATATAACCACTTCTCAAATCAATTAACATGCTTCTAAACTATAACGCTGACTTTTCTTGTCAGATTTCAATTTTAATCCCGAAGGGGGCATGGTATTGCACATCATTCAAAGTCTGTAAATCAAATTCTATCGATCAAATCTATCAATATCTTTCATCAGTGATCAAGACAACAATCACGTCTAGTTACTGATTCATCAAAAAAGTCCTCATCGCTCGGGGAAAATCTATCATCACTTGGGACATATTAGATTCATCAAGATCTATATCAATTTGGTATTCTCTTAATCTTGTAAACTGTATCAGTTTTTGCAACCATCAGATCATAGTGTTCTTTCCTTGGTTCTTCGGCGACTAAAGGGTTTGCATGTGATACCTGCTAGTTCTGCTAAGACAATTGAGTCTAGAACGGGTCACTCACTTCTTTGCAATCCTAAGGTTTGGAATCAGGCATTTTGACACTTTTTCGCAATCATAGGTTCATTTTCTGTTATAGTAAACATTATCTTTGGTCATGCAGGACCTACTATCTCCATATCAAATCAATATCAATCAGCTTCTGTCTCATATCAATTATCAATTTCAAACATCAGTTTCATATCTTTATCAAACACAGACTATCTTTGAACCACTGCGCTTCGCACAGTAATTCAAAGAGGGTCAAAATGTAATACCCCAAAAATGGGCTATATGTTCATTAACGTCCTACATCGACAAATCGAACAAAATCGACATCGAAGTCCTAACCTAAGGCACATCTGAACATCATCAAATCTAATTGATTATCTTAAATTTTGCATCAGGGAATATTCCTAGTAATATTCCTAATTATCTTAATTATCTTTAATTTAATGATTATTTGGCGATAAATCCATTTATCCTAAAATTTGATTGATTAAATATTTTGCATATTTAATTAATTAGATTTAATATTTGCCACTTAATTGTTTAATTAAATTTAATTCTATCTATTATTAATTGTATTATTTAATTTTGACAATAAATCAAAATTCTTATGAATAATTGATTAAATTCTTATTTAATTAATTAAAGCATGTTGTCATTATTTAATAATATAATTTTTAATAAAAGTTTGGTAAAATAGTTAATTAACCCATAAATTAATTATTTTATTTCAAAAAGCAGTTAAGTTGAGAATAAATCACTTTATTTATTTATTAAATCATAATTATCCATGTGCACATTCAAGGACCAGTTAAACTCAAAATTGGAAAATCAATGCAAGTTGTTAGCTTTTTGAAACTCAACATCTTTTTGAGTTTTAAAGTGGATCTAAACTTCTAATTCGAGTTGAACTGTGCTTTTGCATGATTTTTGTGACTTAATCATCTGTTATTTAAAAATAACTCAAAAATCAACCTGAGTTATTTGAGTGATTTATGGCTTTTTCCCATGCACCTCCAAAGCCCTGGATTTCTATAAAATCAAGGCTTCAGCTCTTCATAATCATCTCATATTTTTGCACAATCACGCTGGAGAATTGGAATTGAAGAATCAAAGCTCTTGCGAATCGACATCTTTGTGAGATCAATCTTATTTTTGCATTCATATTGCATATCATTGTTAGATTAGCATTGCATATCAATTTTCAATAGCATTCATAGCATATCAATTTCATCTAGCATAGATTCATATCAAGTTTTCATTCCTTATTGCATCATAAAATCCAAAAAAAAAAAAAAGCTTAATTGCAATCAATCTCATATCTAGATCAATTGCATTCAAATCCTTCATTTAGGTGTCGTCTAGGTCACTGATCTCGATTACAATCTGAGAACATCAATCTTGCACCTATTAGAAGGCAGTAAATCGCTTGGTTAGATTAGTTTTCAATTTTGCACGATTTTGATTATCACTAACCTCTAATGTTTTACTGAGTGTTGTGTCTACAGATCAGGTACAATTTTCACACACACACTAACACGGTGAAGATCCTAATAGATCTAAGGTAAATCCCTTAATTAGGTCACACCTAATAGTGTGTATTGTATTCTTTAACCATATTAGCTCTTAACTGAGCATACTTTAGAAGAATATTTTCTTAGTGGGTGACAAGTACCACAGTGGTTTTTCTCAAAGCTGGGTTTGCACATTAAATATTGGTGCTACATGTGATGCATGATTTGTGTAAATGGTTTACTAATTTTTATAGTTTATTTAGTGTTGTCAATAAATTGTGATTTTTTTTTACTGATATTCTACCGAGTTAATCAGAGAAATGTTTTTAAGGTATTTGGAATCAAGGATTACTTATTCACCCCCCTCTTCATAATCCAACAGGACCAACAATCCCTTCTTATTTATCCTTTTAAAAGGACAACAACATATATTTTACATGGTTTTCATAGCACAACTCCCTTGAGGAGAAAGAGAATCTCCTTGAAAAAAAATTGAACTGATTGGAGATATCAACTTGTCTAAAAAAGTCACACTATTCCAAGACTGTGTCATGAAGATAATGAATAATTTTACACAAGTGTTGAACAACCATCTTAGTATGATGACAAATCCTACCTTTTCTTTCCAAACAAATATGCCAAATAATGAAAGTATGTCCAAGGCCCATACAACCTTGAGAGAAGAGGTCTTATCCCCCGTGGGTCAAAAATTTAGCAAAAATAGAAATATGCTAGTAGGCCTAATTCAAAATTGTGTACCAAAAGTGTCAAATATCCCTTCAGAAGGAGACACTAAAACAAGAGTTGAGAAACACACTCCTTACTATTGTAGCACAAAACACACATAGAGGGACCCTAGAAACCCCACTTGCATAAATTATCCCAAGTAAGACATCAATTTTGGACCACCGGCCACAAGAAAAGTTTCTCTTAGGGAAAGAAAATATACTCTAAACATTTTTCCACCAAGGCACTTCTATAACTCTAAAAAATTATCTAATAATCTTGAAGTACCTAGAAGTAATAGAATACTTACTAGAATAATCTTTTCCTTAGTATAGTATATCCTACCTTGCCAATGAACTACACTCATGAGAAGAAAGAATCCAAAACAAGTCTAGGTTAACATCTCTTGATCCACCCCGTATCCATTCATGGGAATGCCTCCATCTATAACCATCAACCAACTCTAAATTTTAAATATTCTTATAATGTGAGCTCTTATCCCAACCTTCTACAATAGAACTATAATAGATAGGTTCGATATGTTGATACATTGAAAGGATAGGGGGCTTTTCATCCCATGAATCCAACCAAAAGAGAGCTTAAAATCCCTCATTGCATATGATCCAAAAGATACCATTTTAAATAATTTGAGCCCAAATTTTTAGAGTATGCTAAATCAAAAATCCCCTTCCTTCCACACAACTATAAGGAACATCCAAAGAGTTAACACCTTTTAGATACTTATGGATGATAATGTGAGCTCAAACCTGATACTAATAGGTACACTAATGTGATTTTAAGTACGTAGCTAGATCTTATAATTTTAAGAGATGAAAAAGAGACTAAGAATCCCATCCTTCTTTGTCTTACACATACATTCCCACTTAAATAAGATCCATTTAAAACTATTAAAATTACCACTCCAAAGGAATTGACAGGAGAAAGCATCAAATTCCTTTGGAAAGTACATAGGGATCATTTGAATAAAATAGTTATAGATAAGAAAAGTGTGGATCATGGACTAAAGAAGAGTCACCTTAGCAATGATAGAAAATCATAGATGATGTTGGAAACAATTGTCTGAAGGAAATTGCTACTCAATTATGTATTGTCTTTGATGTCACACAATGTCATAGTCCGCAGTAATCAGTTCCTACCGAGCTCAGTCAGTCTGCCAGACAGGAATATTAGTGCTTACCGAGTCCACTCGGTTATCAAAGAAAATCAGTGTCTACCGAGTTCACTCGGTTACCAAAGGAAATTCAGCATTTACCAAGTTCAGTCGGTCATCGAAGAAAAGTTAGTGTTTACCGAGTTCAGTCGGTCATCGAAGAAAAGTTAGTGTTTACCGAGTTCAGTCGGTCATCGAAGAAAAGTTAGTGTTTACCGAGTTCAGTCGGTTATCGAAGGTAAAGGATTGTCGGTGTTTACCGAGTTCCCTCGGTCTCCGAAAGATTATAGAAAGTTATGGTCACCGAGCACTGTCGGCCCTTGAAGGATTTTTGCAAATAGAGTTTGCTTAATTCAGCCGACTGTTATACTAAATAATGTCGATTTGACAAATCTAAAATCATATAAATAAAAGGTCAAATGTGAAAAATGAATAAGAAATATAGCAGAAGATTTACAGAAGAAAAGCAGGAAAGGTGTATGTGAATTTGTGAAGGATGTTCAGATATCCTTGAGGTGCAGTAGAGATTTATTCGATCAGAAAGGATCAGACTTATGCAGAACAGAGATCTGTAATCAGCAAGATAGTTGCATTATTATACAGGTCATTTTTCATTGTTACCTTCTTATCATTGTAACAGTGTATTCTAAATCTCTTAACCGAGTTGGTTTAACAACCATATTGTAAATCCTCTAACAAGGTGACAATTCCATTGAATTGTTTTCAAGACCTCTTACTAGGCCACTCCTAGCAGGGTGTTTTAAATCCTCTAACAAGGTCACACCTAACAGTGTGTTTTGTAACCTTTTACCAGGTTGGCTTCTAACCGGGCATCACTTCAGAAAAGTGAAAATCAGTATCTAGATACATTGGTGGTTTTTCCCATATTGGGTTTCCACATTAAATCTTGTGTCTCTTGTGTTCTTAATTGCTTTCTCAATCATATACATGTGCTGATAATTTTGCTAATACTTTCTGCATCTTCAAAGTTACTGCAATCTATTTACCGAGTGCTAAAATAGATAACATTGTTAAGATATCTTAAGGGATCTGCAAAGAATTAATTGTGAAGTGTTTTATGGTTGACTGATTCACCCCCCCTCTCAGTCACTTCATCCATATTCCATCAGATGAGTCTTGTGGGTAACCTTCTAATGTAGCTTGTCCAAAAAATCCTACCAATATGGTCTAGGAAAACTAATAATAAGATATGGATACCTAGATAGTGAAAGTGAAGATAGCCAATATGAACCCTCAAAATATTTGCAATCCTTCTCTAAATAGTCTTAGGAGTATCTAAAAAGTAAATTGAAGATTTATGCTCATTAACTTTCTAACTAGATGTAGCCAAATAAATAAATATATAATGTCTATTTGAAAAATTCAACCTCCTAAAGATGAGAAACCCCATAAGAGTAGTGTCATCTAAAAATAGAATCATAGAAAGATTTGGAAACCCATTACCCTATCTCTAACCCCAAATCAAGCCACTGGAAACTCAAGATTTAAGAAATATTTCCAAGACCTCCATGAATACACAAATAGGAAGAAAGATGATCCCCTTGGTGAAGGCCCTTGAAAGCTCCAAATAACTCATTTGACTCTCTATTGACAATAAGAGACATGGATAAAAAAGTAACACAACTCATTGTCCAATGGACCAACTCCTAACTAAAACCAAAGGTAATTTCATTTTCTTGCAAAAAGCACAACTTAACTCTATTATAAGCTTTGGCCATAACAAGCTTGATGAACATATATTTCTTCTTAGATGCCAACATAGAGTGAATGTATTTAAAAGAAACAACCCCTTTATCTAGAATTTGTCTGTCTGCCAAAAAAACCCCTTTCTCATGCAAGATCAAAGTTAATAGCTAGGTTTTGAGCCTATCAGAATTCAATTTAGCTGGGCCTAAAAAAATTCATTTGATCAACATCTTCCTCTTTAGGAATAAGAAAAAGAAAATTAGAATTCAAGGCATATATAATTTATTTGTTTCCATAAGATTCTTGGACCACTTATAGAAAATCCAAATTATCAATATCCCAAAATTCCTAAAAACATTATATGGGAAACCCATCTACGCTTGGAGGTTTATCCTAATGCATCCCAAAAACAACCTCCTTAAATTTAGACAGAGATATCAAATGCATGAGGGAATCATTCCTCACATTTGTGACTACATAGGGGATATATGCAAGGATGATATTCTCTTTATACTTGAACAACAAGATGTGAGTCTTCAAAAAAGATAGAAGTATAGTATTGAGTAGCTTTTGGAACTTACTAATTTGTAGTTCTCTTAAATGCATTGAACATCATGTATTACTAAGACATACTAATTTTTAGTCTTATTGTGTTTAATAATTGTTTTCATAACTGATGTAGACATAAGATGAGTATATTATGCTATGAATCTAAAGTTAGGTTGATCATTTATGATAATAGTTATGATAATTGGTGGTGTGCAATTGTGTTTCCTTTTGAACACCTTTTTATGTGTTTTATTATCCCTTAGCCTTTCCTAAAGTCCCTTATGTGCCCTTAGTTATTGAGGAAGTTAAGTATATTTAATAAATTTGTAAGAAAGAGAATAATTTCTAAAATAGTGCACCAAGTGCAGAAATAGACAATAATTTGGATTGGTTTCTGCTACAGGAACTGAATAAGGATGAGTGTGTGGCTGCAAGAGCTTTTGGAAGATTGGCTATTTTGAGTCTACAGTTTGGAGCCATGAATTAGGAAAAAACTTTGATGTTATCTATTTATAGTTTAAAACTCATGGCCAGCAGCTAAAACAAACTTGTATAATTTTAGGATAATGGCCTACGATCATAATCATCTAATCGAAATTCTATTTTGGAGCTTTAGAAGCTATATAAACTCATGTATGTTTGTAAGACATGGAGATGTATATCAATATATTAAGACTTTATTATAATCATTCTACGTGTTAGTATAGCGATTGGAATTGGATTAATTAAAGAAGTCATGTGATTAAATGCTCCTCACCATGAGAACCAGAGGCAAGGCCCCCTCTCAAGAAACTTGGTGAGCTTGTTCATTGTCTGTACAGCTCATTTATGTGATTTCCTTTTTATTCTCTATTCTCATATATGTAATTGTGGGTGAATGTATTTACTTATTTGATTCTACATCTCAGGTTTAATAGTGACTTCATTTCAATGCATATATAACAATGGATGGACATTAAGAATGTAATATGTTCTATGTTTTTGTAAGGAAGGAAATAGTTTATAAACCTCTAAGGTTTCATTTGAGTTAGACCATTTCATTATATTTCCGCCACTACATGCCATTCTTCTTTCACAGTATTCTGAGCTTCCTATTGCATCATACTATCTCTCACTTCTTATATCAACTGTTATTGGAGACTTCCTATTGCAAATAAACTTCTTATCGCAACTGAACTTCCTGTTGTAAACAAATTCCATCCTAGCCCTTATTATTAAACACACATTTTAGAGCAGAAAAGTATGGTTTGTAGTGTGATCTTTAATCTTGTTATTTGATTTGAAATTAATTAACTCAAGTGTGATTATGATATGAGATTTAATTAAGACTTTAATGATTGAAGTTGTTGGATTGAAAGTACATTTCATTTTGCAAGTGTGAACTCCTTATGAAGAAAGTTGGATTCTTTGAAGTGTGAATTTCAATTCATTAGTTAAAGATCTTTTAATTTGATTCCTTAAGTGTGTGAATTAGATTGCATCCATAACCACTTGGCCTACTATCTTCATCCCTTGAGCAGATAGCCACTATATCTATCATCATCTCACGAGTCCTAGATTGACACTTGTAGGGTATTTTAGTCCAATTTATATCTCAAAATAACTCATCAAAATAGAGCTCAACTTTAGCCAACATTTTTGGTGCCATTTCCAGGGGAGAGATATTAAAGGTGTGAAATCGTAGTAAGTTAGGTTACGAACGGTGTGTCTTTGGGAGTTTCTGATCAAGTGTCAAACTTTCCCAGTATGGTACCTTAGGTTTGCATTGTAGTAAACCATTTAGGTGCATGAGTAGACCTAGAGATAGTCAAGGAAGGTTAGTTAAAAAATATTTAGTAGATAGCTCAAAACCCCAAAAGACACAAAAACAAAAAGATCTTGAGGAAACAAAACCATAAGATAAACTAGTCTAAAGTTGCTACAAGTGAAAATCTGTCTAGTTCAATCCCATTTGCAATTTCTCTTGAGTTGTCCAAACAAAAAATTCAAAGATTCCTTTGAAGCTAGGAGTAGCATACCTCGTAATAATCCTTTCCAAACTTCTTATACTCCTTGGGAATTCAAAGTTCTTCAAGAAATCATGGGTGATAATAATGAAGGAAACCAGGGTGGGGGTAATTAGGGTAATGGAGGACAACCTAGGAAAGAAAGGGCTATGGTGTAACATAATCCGATAACTATTGAATTCCCTATCCACCATCTTGAAGATAACACACCAATGAAAAATATACCCCACTCTGCCTTACCTATCTTTAGGGGATTAACTATTGAGGATCCTTATATGTTTCTCTTTGAATTTGATGTTCTCTTCCATAGTTACAACTACCAAAATGATGCTTAGAAGCTCAAATTGTTTCCAACAACACTTAAAGATGTCGCACTTTGGTGGTTTATGAGCCATTGGGATATTCGAACTTGGGAACAAATGAAAGAAGCATTTTTGGAGAAATATCAAGAATATTGTAAAACAAAGGAAATGTGGGATGAGATCTTTCACATTGTACAAAAGGAACATGAATCAATAGAGGAATATTTGGCATGATTTTATTTTAGTTTCCAATGGTCCCAACGTCCTGATTTGACCACTAACACTATTAAAATGTTGTTTCTTAGAGGGATCAGGGGTGCAAATATGGATGCCTTAAATTAAATGGGAAAAGGTGATATTTCAAAATTAATTTTTGAAGATATTAGTGATATTTGCAGGAACTATTCTTGGTCTCAGTGATTAGTATGAGAAAATCTAGGTAAGTTTCATTCTATGGGGAGTGCTACATGTATAACTAAATATAAAATTGATAACTTTCTTGAAGATCTTAGAACTGACTTATTACATCATATGAGAAAGAAAATTGACACACTTTATACTCGCAAGATACAAGAGGAGGTTGATAAGAAATTGGCTTTATTTTTCCCCACTTGTAGAAAAAAACACAGTACTGAGGAATGTCCTTATAATAGGACAAACATTTCCTCTCTTGAAGGAGCCAGTAAAAATTTTGATTTGCGACCTTTTCTTATAGAAATGCAAGATCAAGAATACTTTGAGGAACCTATTTATTTTATGGCACCTGGATGTCCTTTTTTCGATCCCATGTATCTTGGTATGAAAAATTATTATCTTATGGGTCAAAATAAATCAAAGAAATTTTTAAACCAACTAGGGGGATATGGGGGTTGACAAAAATTTCCACAACCAGCACCACGGCAACCATCCCCTTAGTACTCACAATGGATACCAAAACCTCCAAGTGCACATCAACCATTACAGCAGGCATGGAGGCCACAACCACCACATTCATCATTCTATCCATCACAACAACCATATCCATTTCCACAATACCCTTCACCTCTTGTAATAAGTCCATATCAGCAACCACAACAATTACTACCATCAATTCTGCCACCTTTTAATCAACCTTCCAGTTCTTCTCAACCACTGAAAATGATACCTATGCCAACACAACCAACACCCAATCCTAATAATAAGGTAAACCAACTTGTATACAATAATGAGGTGGCAGGTTATCCCACTTATCTAATAAACAACCTTTCAATTGATGGAGTTCAACTTCAGTCTGGAAAGGCCCTTTAAGGCCTAACTATTACAGAAGTTGAGGATTCACCTGATGATATAGTTGAGCTTGACAATCATAAGAAAAAGCCTTTCAAAAAAATGTATGCATTTGTTTTATGGAAAAATTAAGGAACATTAATTTATTCAAATTCCTTTGTTGCAGGCAATTCAAGATGTACTAGTCTATGCCAATGCCATTAAGGAACTTTGTGGAAAGAAGCAGAAAAAGAAAGAAGATTCAAAAACTATCCAAGTTATTAGACAACTTGTTGACTTAATGCTAGGAAGGATTTCTATTCCCAAGTATGTAGATCCAAGGAGTCCAAAGATTAAGGTATGTATTTGTGATTTGATTATTCCTAACACACTTGTATAACTTGTAGAAACAATAAATGTAATGACTAATGAGACCAAGGAGAAATTAGATTTACTGTAGTACCTCCATATTTTACTTTCAGTTTATCAGTGCCGTAATCTTTTACGCCACATTGCATGTGTGCATTTATGGATATTGTTTGAGTGATTGTGGATTTATCTGGATCATGTTTATGCTATGATATTATGTGATTTCATACTTAGATGATTGTGTTATTATGATGTGATGTTTCATGTTTCAGTTGGTTTATGATATACTTACCCCATACTAGCATGTGTATGGTGTTTATATATATGTATCTATATCATGTGTCCTTATGCTAGAGGGCGGAGGCGTAGTTACTCACTTTGTCAAGATTCACTCAACTGACCGTACCCTATCATTTCTTGTTATATGTTGTATGTACATGCTTTGTTTTGTGATGACAGGTTTGCAGGTACAGGGCATCATCTTCCTTGAATTAGCAGGAGTGAGCGTGCCTATAAATACTCGTCTCAATTGTAAAGAGGGCAGATGACAGATGGACCCAAAACCCAATCCTTAGCCTATTAATCCTAATTGTTGGATAAAGTATCAGTTGACTACCTTGCCCAAGTTTGGTCAGGTTGACCTAATTTGTGGATCCCATCTTGTGAGTTTGTATGATGCATGAATGTTCCTGAAATATTGCTTTGATTTAATTGTTTTGCTATGGTTATTTTAATTAATAATATAGTGGGAAAATAATGATTAAAGTATTTCTTATGTCATTGAATAATTATTAATTAATTAAAAATCAAATATGAGAATATTTGAATTTAATTAATTAATTGTGCTAAATTATGATTTAATATGTTTTTATTAAATTGTTGAAAAATTAGTGCATGATTTAATTGTGTCATAATTATTAAATAATTTAAATATGGAATTTTATATTACATGTGCTTCATTGATTTATGTGAAATTGGATTTCATAAAATAACTTGTAAATAGAATTCTATGTTGAGTTGTGCATAAATAATATATTTTATAATTATTAATTGGAATTTTCCCTCAACTCAAAAAAAAGAGGAGTTTGATTAGGATTTGCCTGGTGACTCATTAGGGTTTGCACGATAGGTGGGTTTGTTTTTCTATTTGGGGAAAATTTGCATTCATTTTGAAAAAAACCAAGTTTTGTTGGAATTTTCAATTTGGGGAGAGAGCAATTTTGGAATATTTTTGTGCTATCTTGTGTTCTTGAGAATTTGGTGTGTGAAATTTTTTGGGGGAACTGTGTGTGCCTCTGGATTTGGATTCTACATATGTTGTGATTCAGAGTTGCAGGATTTGAGCTTCTACATTTCAGATTTGGGAGATTCATCAACCTATAGACAAATCTACATCAAATTTATAGCATTGGAATTGAGGTAGGGTTTTGATGAATTTTTCAGTATTTTTGTCTGTAGAAATTAAGTAATAAGCTTTGCCTGTTGAATTTAAAGGCTAGATTAGTAATTCTGGTTCAGCTTTCATTTTTAGGATTTTAAAAGCTATTAGAAAGCTTTTTCAGTATTTTATTACTACTTGGCACAATAGGGAAATGCTGGCAAAATCTTTGGGAAAACATTCAACCTAGAACTCACAAAAAATGAAAAAATAATTCTAGTATAATAAAACTATAGAGAAGATAAATTTATTAAATGGGTTGTGTAGAGAAAATGTTTTTGGAGTGCAAAAATGAATTCTGGGCAAAAAAAAAAACCCTCCTTGTGAAAAAAGATATTAAGAAAATATTACACCAGTAATTTCTTTTTAGCATGCTTTGTTGTAAAATTTATTATTGTATTAGAATACAAATATTCAAACTATAGAATAAGACAAAAGAAATAAACCCATGTAAAAACTTCCTATTCTGGAAAATTCTCTAGGCCTATGTGTTTTTTCCATTTCTGGAAAAAGGGCCATTGAAAAGGGATATTCTTTTGGAATCCTAAAATTAGTATTTAAAAAAAAATAACTGTAGTTGTATTGTAAAAAGTTTAAAAAAAAAAATAAATTATTAATTAATAAATGAGGGAGGGCACGGGTTTCGATCCCATACCCCCTGTCACCTTGACTGTCGTGCCAAATTTTTTTTGGAAGTGATTGTATTATTAAAAAAATTTGTTAAAAAAAATAAATTAAATTGATGTACAGGGGCGGGGACCACCTCTCCCCTACCCCCCTCCCTTGCATTTGTATGCAGGCCGCATGGGAGCCCATGCGTAGACCTGATACTACGCACGGTACCATGCATAGTACCAGGCCTGCGCACGGTCTACCATGACAGACCTAGGTATGGGGTACCTGCGCAATGGCAGGGGTTGTCCCCCACATAATTTGACTTTTGTTTATTTTAGATTTTATAATATTTGCTTTATCAAATTCGGTCATTATAAATTGTTTTAATTTTGTTATATTAATTTTATTCTATATAAAATTTATTTTATGTAAAATTAAATTAAGTGCTTAGGTTATTCAATGGATATTAGTTAATTTTCTTAGTAATTAAAATTACTAATTTTATTAAAGCTTTGCTAATTTACTTTAGCTATTTAGTTTCAATAAATTTTATTATCGAGGTTTATTTATATTAAGATAAGCTTGATTTCTTAATAATTTATTTAATAATAAATTGGTTGATTATGAGCTTTTCATAGTTAGTAATTTATTATTATTGGATAATAATAAATTTTATTAGTAAATTTTATTTATCATTGGTAGAACATGTTATTTAATATTATTCAAAATAACAATTGTTTTGATGGATTAAACTAATGTTGTTAAAACTATATGGCTAGGGGGCAATAAATTAGGTTTAATTAATTGATAGAATTTGGGTTACTTGTTTCAATCGGCTTAAGTATGAACATCATGATGTGATGTATTTATGTGTACAAATTGGACTTTTATTTAATGGTGAAAACATATAGATTGTCTTATCATCTGTACATGCTTTATTTTCTACTGAAATCAGTTGTTTAATTCGATATGATTTTATCTTTCCTAGATGTTGAGTTTGTCAGTTTTATGGGAACTAGATGACCTAGGAAAGATAGAAGCCTAGGAATTATTCTTTGATCATGTTGTTTATCATGTTTAGCATGAGTGTGTATTCTATATTTTCGAGTTCACCTTATAGGCTCTTGTTTTACTATGTGATTCAGTGAACATGATATGTAGTCAATCTTGGTTTCTGTGACGATTCTGGATGTGTGACTATTTAATTTATTTGTGACTTGATCTAGGAGAGATCTATGAGCCTAGGGTAGTTTACCTAGATATGTGTTAGGAGGTGGCTTGCAATAAGCACCAGGGCGCACAAGTGGCTGCCATGGATCACTTATTGTAAGTTATTGTAAACAACTGATAACCTAAATTAAACTAAGGGAAATAAATGAACTTAATAAGATAGTTTCCTCTCCCATGCTTGAGTGCTTGTACAGAATGAGATGAGGATGAGATGATGCTTGCCACCTATTGAGGTGTGTGTTCTGGCATAGTCAATGGCTTCGTCAGTACGAGAAGACATTGATTCCGTGTATGGTCACTTGAGTTTCAGGATCTAGAGAGATTACCAGGATGAGACTCAAGGGTTGGATGTACATGATGACACCTACCTACACATAGTCTAGTTATCCTAGATGGTCGGTTTCCTCTGAATTAGTGAGTCATACCTTTCACTATTTTTGTTGACCTTGAGTTAGTAAGCTATCAGGATTCCTTTCCTAGTGGTATTTTCTGATTTCGCTTGATTATCCGATTGGGGTCCGATGTTATCTCCTCAACACAGTGGGGTAGACCTTTGTGGTTCTACATGGATGGGTGGTAGTGATTCTTTACCATTTGAGATTCGACATCCTGGTGTCGGTGCTTGATGGTGTCTTTGTAGTTGGATCCTTGTGCTACTTCTTCATTGATGTTCTTTCTTTTATTCTTTATTAGTAATCCTGCATTAGCGTATCGCATGTGATACCTAGTCTGGACATTGTATTATCATAGTTAGATTTATTAATACATACCCTGTGACATGTGCAGTGGATGTCAGTTTATGTTTATGTCATGGGTGTCCATGAGAATTGTATTTATTATTATCATGTAATTGTAATTTATATGTTATGGAATCTTTTGTTATCATTCTTTAGTTGTGTTTAATTCTTAAGTAATTCTACGTCATGGGACCCGTTGGATTTGTAACCTATGTTTGTGATGTGTGTTATGTGAGTTAATGGTAATTGCTTCCGCACTGTTTCTATCTTGTATGTTAACTTTAAAAAAAAATATTCACCAAACTTAGTAGCATGTTTTAGGTTAACTTCTCTTGGGTTCCCTGGCGGGGCATTACATCTGGTATCAGAGTGGAGTTTCTACATTGGGAAGTCTGGGTATGTATGCTCATTAGGTCTTATGTGTGTAGCTTAAACTTGAAAACAAAAATGTAGACATATAACAATTTTGTTATTAGATTGATTACTTTATGATCATCTTGTCTTGATTTATGTTTTGATATATGTTCATGAGTGTTTGCTGGTTTCTACATGTTGCAAGAATCATGCCTGTAACTAGAGTAGCTAGAGGTAGAGGTAGAGGTAGGTTAGGTGGATGTGGTAGGGGAAGGAAACCTAGCCCTTCCACTTGTGTTGAGCAAGTTAGTAATCGCCAGCAGTCAAGAGATGAGCAGGGTGGTGAACAGTAGGGAGAATCTAATGGGTAGGATACTAGACAGCTCCTTTGAGCAATCCTTTCTCATCTTGGTCCTGATCAGGATAGAGAAGATCAAGATGGTTCACATCATTCCCATAGGAATGAAGGGGAGAGAGACAGGGAAAGATCCAAGAGTCCTCTTAAGAGGAAATTTACTATGGATCCTTCAGTGGTTGCAGCAAATCATATGAGGGACCTTATGAGAGGAAAGCCTATTCAAAGACATGGTTGATAGCATTGGAATGAAGTTTTTGCATGCACCCATTTAGCAGCAACACCAGAGCTAGATATGTTGTGACTCAGCTCACAGATTTTTCAGTAGTATGGTGGAAAATTGAGGAAGAGAAGCTGGGTGTTTGGATGGACACAGTTACTTGGGAATTATTCTTGGAGAATTTTCAAGAATGTTTCTTATCAGATCAATGGAGGAAACAGAGGGCCGATGAGTTCCATAATCTGAAGCAGTTGACTATGACCGTGAGTGAATATGAGCATAAGTTCTTTGAACTTAAGTAGTACGCCAAATTTGGATAGGACATAGCTCTATTGGTGCAACATTTTATCAGGGGGTTGAATGCCCACATTATTGGAAAGGTCTTACTCTTTGAGCCTAAGACCCTCAAAGAAGTAGTTGTGAAGGCTACACTCACTGAGGCTAATATAGCCTCGGGCTATGATCGGCAACCAGGTGGTTCTTCAGGATCAGGATTCAGAGGGAACTAGTCCCAAGGTAACGGAAACTTCAAGAAGTCGTCAAACTTCTATAAGGGTAACCAAAACCATCAGTAGGCTAAAACCCTTCCACCTCCTTCTTAGAGTAGTGGTTCTCATTCTAGGAACTTTTGGAATGGCAAGCACTCTAAGCACAATCAAACTGCTCAACCAGCTCAGAGTGTACAATAGAGTGCTAGCAAAGGCAGCTTTCAACAATCTAGTGCACCATCCGGAGGAAAGCGTAACTTCAGAAACATGGGATGTTTCACATGTGGACAATTTGGGCACATAGAAGTGAATTTCCCATAGCGTCCCCCATAGTACTCTTCTCAGAGGCCAGCAGCTTCTAAACCCATAGTTGGAGATGCAGGGCGCACACATAGAGTGTTCACTGCATTGGATCAGTGGCAGGTAGATCATTAGGGTATGGTAGTTGAGACCACAGGTACTATTCGAGGCATACCCATTTATATTTTATATGATTCTGGTGCTACTGACTCTTTCATATCTCCACTTTTAGTTGAGCATTGTGGGTTGGTGGCTGCAAAGCAAGATAGTAGTTGGCAAGTGGAACTAGCCTTAGGAGCTAGGGTTGTGATAGGATCTTTGGTCCCTAGGTGTGAACTAAATTTGGGTAAATTCTCTACCACTATAGATCTATGTGTGATTCCTTTGGGATCATATGGGGTTGTGCTGGGTATGGATTGGTTAGAAGCTCATGGAGCTAGCATCGACTGTAGGAAGAAGACCATCATTTGCAAGGATGATGAGGGTATAGAGTGTTAGATAGTGGGTATCCCATGACCTATTTCTCTCTGAATGATTTCAGCTATGCAACTAAAACATTGTATGCGAAAGGGTTGCCAAATGTTTGCGGTGACTCTGAATGAGATTGATGAAGAGGAAAGTGAAGACAGGACCCTAGATCATCCAGTGTTGCAAGAATTTCTTGATGTCTTTCTGACAGAGATTTTGGGTATGCCACCTAAGTGTGACATTGATTTCGGCATCGAGCTTGTTCCAGGAGCTGAGCCTATCTCTAGAGCTCCATACAGGATGACTACTCATGAGTTGAGTGAGCTCAAGCTTCAGTTGGAAGAGTTGTTGGCAAAAGGGAGCATTAGACTAAGTGTTTCTCCATGGGGAGCACCAGTCCTCTTCATTAAGAAGAAGGATGGATCTTTATGCTTGTGTATTGACTACAGATAGTTGAACAAGGTAATGATCAAAAATAGATATCCATTGCCATGCATTGATGATTTATTTGATCAGATTAAGGGAGCTAAGGTGTTCTCTAAAATTGATCTAAAGTCAGGGTATCATCAACTATGGATTCATGATGCAAATATTCATAAGACTGCATTTCGTACAAGATATGGGCATTATGAGTTCATAGTGGTACCTTTTGGCTTGACGAACACTCCATCAGTGTTCATGTGCTTAATGAATGGAGTGTTTTGAGAGTATCTAGATCAGTTTGTATTGGTCTTCTTAGATGACATATTGGTATACTCTAAATTCATAGAAGAACATGAGGAACATCTTGGACAAGTTTTGCAGTGTTTGAGGGAGAATCAACTCTATGCTAACGCAAAGAAGTGTGATTTCTTTCAGACAGAGATTCAGTATCTTGGTCATATGATTTCAGGAGAAGGTATCTCAGTAGATCCTTCAAAGATTCAGGCAATTGTGGAGTGGCCAGCACCCACTAATGTGTCTGAAGTCCATAGTTTCATGGGTTTGGCCGGATATTACCACAGATTTTTCAAGGACTTCTCTAGGGTTGCACATCCTATCACCTCATTGTAGAGGAAAGGGAAGAAGTTCATTTGGACAGAGAAGTGTGAGGAAGCTTTTCAAAAGCTTAAGGAGTGTTTGACTAGTGCCCCTATTCTAGTAGTGCCAGATCTAGCCAGAGATTTTGTTGTTTGTATTGATGCATCTTTAGAGGGTATTGGAGCAGTCCTCATGCAGGAAGGATGAGTGATTGCATATGAGTCTCGCAAACTCAAGGATCATGAGCTTAATTATCCTACACATGATCTTGAGTTGGCAGTGGTTGTCCATGCTTTAGTCAGATGGAGACACTTCTTATTAGGGCACCGTTTTGAGCTTCATAGTGATCACCATAGTCTTCAGTATATATTTACCCAACCTAATCTGAATGCTAGACAGAGAAGGTGGATGGAATTCCTTTGCGAGTATGATTTTGAGATCAAATACATCCAGGATAAAGAAAATGTGGTAGCAGATGCTTTGAGTCACAAGAAGAAGATTGTATCAGCTATGAATCTTAGTGTGGATTTGAGGAGCAGGATTCTTCAGTCACTTCCCAAAGATACTTTGTATCAGGAGGTGAGTTCAGTGATTGAGTCAAGGAGACCATTGGAGGGTAGGTTCTTAGGTTTTGTCTTGGAGTTAGATGGACTTATGCGACATAAGGGCTAGATATATGTAGTCCCATTGGATGATTTACATTCATTGGTTTTATCAGAGGCTCATCGTGCACCTTATTTGGCACATCTAGGTGTTAAGAAGATGCACGCAGACTTACGATAGCTTTATTATTGGCTGAGCATGAAGCGTGACATTGCAGATTTTGTGGCTATATTTCTAGAGTGTCAGAGGGTCAAGGGGGATCATCAGCATCCAGTAGGGCTTTTACAACCTAATCTCATTCCATCTTGGAAGTGGGATATTATTTCTATGGACTTCATTGTTGGATTGCCTATGACTCCTTGTAGACATGATGCTATCATGGTAACCGTTGATCAGTTGACTAAGGTGGCACACTTTTCTCCCATGAGATCTTCTTATACATCAGCTTTTATGGCGAGGGTCTTCATGCAGGATATAGTGAGACTTCACAGAGTTCCATGTAAGATTATCTCTGATCAAGATCCTATTTTTACATCTGCATTTTGGACTTCACTGTAGCATGATCTTGGTGCTCAGTTGAATTTTAGTTTGGCATATCACCCTGAGACTGATGGTCAAACAAAATGGGTTAATTAGGTGCTGGAGGATATGTTGAGGATGTATGTCATGGACAGACAGACTCACTGGGAGGATTATCTATATCTAGTGGAGTTTGCTTACAATAATGGATATCAGAGTTCCATTGGCATGTCACCCTTCCATGCATTGTATGGACATCCTTGTCGTACACCATTGAGATGGGACAAGCTAGAGGACCATATTCTTATTGGTCCAGATATGCTTCGTGACATGGAGCAGTAGGTGATTTGTATCCAAGAGCATGTGGCTACTACGTAGGACAGATAGAAGAAGTATGCAAATGCTCACTAGATTGATAGCTAGTTTGTAGTTGGGGACAGAGTATTCTTGAGAGTGTGTCCATGGAAGAGTCCAATCCATTATGGAAAGGGTTCAAAGTTGGCACCTTGATTTGTTGGTCCTTTTGAGATCCTAGAGAGGATAGGTCCAGTTGCATACCATCTTGCTTTGTCACCCAGCTTATCATGCATTCATGATGTATTCCATGTTTTAGTACTTAGATGATATATTCTTGATATTACACATGTACTTGATTGGAATGGCTTACAAGTGGAGGATGGACAGATGGCATTGGAGCCCATATGTATCCTACAGTGTCAGGATTTGATCCTTAGGGGTCGAACCGTCGACCAAGTAAGGGTCTAATGGGATCCAAACGATGAGACAATAGCTACTTGGGAGGATGCAGCTAGATTCTGAGAATCTTATCCCTACTTGTTTGCAGGCTTCCAGGAGTAAGCCTGATACAAGGGGGGGTGGATGTAGTACCTCCATATTTTTCTTTCAGTTTATCAGTGCATTACTCTTTTAGGCCACATTGCATGTGTGCATTTATGGATATTGTTTCAGTGATTGTGGATTTATCTGGACCATGTTTATGCTATGATGTTATGTGATTTCATACTTAGATGATTATGTTATTATGATGTGATGTTTCATGTTTCAGTTGGTTTATGATATACTTACCCCATACTAGCATGTGTATGATGTTCATATATATGTATCTGTATCATGTGTCCTTATGGTAGAGGGGGGAGGTGTAGTTACTCACTCTGTCGAGATCCACATGACTGACCATACCCTATCATTGCTTTTTATATGTTGTATGTACATGCTTTATTTTGTGATGACAGGTTTATAGGTATAGGGCATCATCTTCCCTGAATTGGCAGGAGTGGGCGTGCCTATAAATACTCGTCTCAATGGTAAAGAGGGGAGATGACAGATGGACCCAAAACCCAATCCTTAGCCTATTTATCCTAATTGTTGGATAAAGTATCAGTTGACTACCTTGCCCGAGTTTGGTCAGGTTGACCTAATTCATGGATCCCATCTTGTGAGTTTGTATGATGCATGAATGTTCCTGAAATATTGCTTTGATTTAATTGTTTTGCTATGGTTATTTTAATTAATAATATAGTGGGAAAATAATGATTAAAGTATTTCTTATATCGTTGAATAATTATTAATTAATTAAAAATCAAATATGAGAATATTTGAATTTAATTAATTAATTATGCTAAATTATGATTTAATATGTTTTTATAAAATTGTTGAAAAATTAGTGCATGATTTAATTGTGTCATAATTATTAAATAATTTAAATGTGGAATTTTATATTACATGTGCTTCATTGATTTATGTGAAATAGGATTTCATAAAATAACTTGTAAATAAAATTCTATGTTGAGTTGTGCATAAATAATATATTTTATAATTATTAATTGGAATTTTCCCTCAAGTCAAAAAAAAGAGGAGTTTGATTAGGAGTTGTCTGGTGACTCATTAGGGTTTCATGATAGGTGGGTTTGTTTTTCTATTTGGGGAAAATTTGCATTCATTTTGAAAAAATCAGGTTTTGTTGGAATTTTCAATTTGGGGAGAGAGAGTAATTTTGGAATATTTTTGTGCTATTTGTGTTCTTGAGAATTTGGTGTGTGAAATTTTTTGGGGGAAGTGTGCTTGCATTTGGATTTGGATTCTACATATGTTGTGATTCAAAGTTGCAGGATTTGAGGTTCTACATTTCAGATTTGGGAGATTCATCAACCTACAGGCAAATCTACATCAAATTTATAGCATTGGAATTGAGGCAAGGTTTTGATGAATTTTTTAGTATTTTTGTTTGTAGAAATTAAGTAATAAGCTTTGCCTGTTGAATTTAAAGGCTAGATTAGTAATTCTGGTTAAGCTTTCATTTTTAGGATTTTAAAAGCTATTAGAAAGCTTTTTCAGTATTTTATTACTACTTGGCACAGTAGGGAAATGCTGGCAAAATCTTTGGGAAAACATTCAACCTAGAACTCACAGAAAATGAAAAAACAATTCTAGTATAGTAAAACTATAGAGAAGATAAATTTATTAAATGGGTTGTGTAGAGAAAATGTTCTTGTGCAAAAATGAATTTTGGGCAAAAAAAAATACCCTCCTTGTGAAAAAAGACAGTAAGAAAATATTGCACCAGTAATTTCTTTTTAGCATGCTTTGTTGTAAAATTTATTATTGTATTAGAATACAAATATTCAAACAATAGAATAAGACAAAAGAAATAAACCCATGTAAAAACTTCCTATTTTGGAAAATTCTCCAGGCTTGTGTGTTTTTTCCATTTTTGGAAAAAGGGCCATTGAAAAGGGATATTCTTTTGGAATCCTAAAATTAGTATTTTAAAAAAAATAACTGTAGTTGTATTGTAAAATTTTTTTTTAAAAATAAAAATTATTAATTAATAAATGAGGGAGGGCACGGGTTTTGATCCCGTACCCCCTATCACCTTGACGGTCACGCCAAATTTTTTTTGGAAGTGATTGTATTATTAAAAAAAATTGTTAAAAAAAAAAAATTAAATTGATGTACAGGGGTGGGGACCACCTGTCCCCTACCGCCCTCCCTTGCATTGGTAAGCAGGCCGCATGGGAGCCCGTGCATAGACCTGGTACTATGCACGGTATCGTGCGCAGTACCAGGCCTGCGCACGGTCTGCCGTGGCAGACCTGGGTATGGGGTACCTGCGCAGTGGCAGGGTTTGTCCCCCACATAATTTGACTTTTGTTTATTTTAGATTTTATAATATTTGCTTTATCAAATTCGGTCATTATAAATTGTTTTAATTTTGTTATATTAATTTTATTTTTTATAAAATTTATTTTATGTAAAATTAAATTAAGTGCTTAGGTTATTCAATGGATATTAGTTAATTTTCTTAGTAATTAAAATTACTAATTTTATTAAAGCTTTGCTAATTTACTTTAGCTATTTAGTTTTAATAAATTTTATTACCGAGGTTTATTTATATTAAGATAAGCTTGATTTCTTAATAATTTATTTAATAATAAATTGGTTGATTATGAGCTTTTCATAGTTAGTAATTTATTATTATTGGATAATAATAAATTTTATTAGTAAATTTTATTTATCATTGGTAGAACATGTTATTTAATATTATTCAAAATAACAATTGTTTTGATGGATTAAACTAATGTTGTTAAAACCGTATGGCTAGCGGGCAATAAATTAGGTTTAATTAATTGATAGAATTTGGGTTACTTGTCTGAATCGGCTTAAGTATGAACAACATGATGTGATGTATTTATGTGTACAAATTGGACTTTTATTTAATGGTGAAAATGTATAGATTATCTTATCATCTGTACATGCTTTATTTTCTACTGAAATCGGCTGTTTAATTCGATATGATTTTATCTTTCCTAGATGTTGAGTTTGTCAATTTTATGGGAACTAGATGACCTAGGAAAGATAGAGGCCTAGGAATTGTTCTTTGATCATGTTGTTTATCATGTTTAGCGTGAGTGTGTATTCTATATTTTCCAGTTGACCTTATAGGCTCTTGTTTTACTATGTGATTCAGTGAACATGATATGTAGTCAATCCTGGTTTCTGTGACGATTCTGGATGTGTGACTATTTAATTTATCTATGACTTGATCTAGGAGAGATCTATGAGCCTAGGGTAGTTTACCTAGATATGTGTTAGGAGGTGGCTTGCAATAAGTGTCAGGGCCCACAAGTGGCTGTCGTGGATCACTTATTGTAAGTTATTGTAAACGAGTGATAACCTAAATTAAACTAAGGGAAATAAATGAACTTAATAAGATAGTTTCCTCTCCCATGCTTGAGTGCTAATACAGACTGAGATGAGGATGAGATGATGCTTGCCGCCTATTGAGGTGTGTGTTCTGGCATAGTTAATGGCTTCGTTAGTACAATAAGACATTGATTCCGTGTATGGTCACTTGAGTTTCAGGATCTAGAGAGATTACCAGGATGAGACTCAAGGGTTAGATGTACATGATGACACCTTCCTACACATAGTCTAGTTATCCTACATGGTCGGTTACCTCTGAATTAGTGAGTCATACCTTTCACTATTTTTGTTGACCTTGAGTTAGTAAGCTATTAGGATTCCTTTCCTAGTGGTATTTCCTGATTTCGCTTGATTATCTGATTGGGGTCCGATGTTATCTCCTCAGCATGGTGGGGTTGACCTTTGTGGTTCTACACGGACGGGTGGTAGTGATTCTTTACCATTTGAGATTCAACGTCTTGGTGCCAGTGCTTGATGGTGTCTTTGCAGTTGGATCCTTGTGCTACTTCTTCATTGATGTTCTTTCTTTTATTCTTTATTAGTAATCCTGCATTAGCGTATCGCATGTGATACCTATTCTAGACATTTTATTATCATAGTTAGATTTATTAATACATACCCTGTGACATGTGTAGTGGATTTTAGTTTATGTATATGTCATGGATGTCCATGAGAATTGTATTTATTGTTATCATGTAATTGTAATTTATATGTTATGGAATCTTTTGTTATCATTCTTTAGTTGTGTTTTGTTCTTAAGTAATTCTACATCATGGGACCGTCTAGATTTGTAACCTATGTTTGCGATGTGTGTTATGTGAGTTAATGGTAATTGCTTCCACACTGTTTCTATCTTGTATGTTAACTTTAAAAAAAAAAATTCACCAAACTTAGTAGCATGTTTTAGGTTAACTTCTCTTGGGTTCCCTGGCGGGGCGTTACATTTACAAGGGCTCAGACCTACTCCCATGGTATTACAAATGGTTGACCATTCCTTGGTGAAACGATAACGTATGCTTGAAGACATTATCATTTCTATTTACTCTTGGGACTATCCCACTAATTTTATCATATTGCAACCTAAAATTAAGCTAGGGGTATACCCCCTCATTCTAGGAAGACCTTGGTTAGCTGTTGCTAATGATTTCATTTATTTTTGGTCTAGAAACATGGTGATTTCAAATAGGGAACATACAAAAGAGTTAATCTTGTACCCTTCGACACAACCTTTGAAAGACACAGAAGCACCCTTGTGGGTTGACAATGATTTGGAAGATTCTTTGGCCATTTTAACAATAGAACAAAGTAGGGTCCTAAAAGGTACATCTGAGGACACTATCATTAAATTTTTTTTGTAAAATCATTATGAGGTTCATGAAGTTTTTGAGTCAATTCTTTTTCTTAATATTGTCAACAAAACATGCCCATTTGGGGACTTTCTACTAGTAGGTGACTCATCATCTATTCAACATTTTATTACTCTACATCAATTGTTACCCCACACTTGTCACTATAGTCCATTTTTTATGTCCACTTCTAGCCTACAACTTCATGCTATAGAAGCTCCTACACAATCTCATGCCACTGAAGTTCTCCTTGGGAAAACACTCAATCTTAACCCAAGTCTAAGTGAATCGAAAACCAAGGAATTGGTTGAAATGCTATGCAAATACAAAAAAGCCTTTTCTTTGGATTATCATGATATGCGTGGTATACAACCTTCTACTTGTACTCATAATATCTATATAGATGAAGGGAGTAAACTTTTAAGACAACCTCAAAGAACATTAAATCCAACCCTAAGGGAAATCATGAAATAGGAACTTCAGAAACTCCTAAATGTTGGATTTAATTATCCCATATGATAGCCAATGGATATCTCCTTTGGTATTTTTACCTAAGAAGAATGGTAAATGGTGGATATGTGTTGATTATAGGGCCCTTAACAAAGCCACAAAGAAGGATCATTTTCCATTGCCTTTTGTCGACCAGGGTTTTGACACTTTAGCTGGTACAAAGTTCTTCTCTTTTATAGATGGCTTTAGTGGATATAACCAAATATGAATTTCCTAGAAAGACCAAGACAACACTACTTTCACATGTCCTTGGGGTACATTCTCCTATAATATTTTACCATTCGGATTGTAAAATGCCCCAACAATCTTTCAAAGAGAAGTTTTAAGCATTTTTGCTGATCTGATTCATGATTGTGTAGAAGTATATATGGATGACTTTACCATGTATGGTGACACTTATGAAGAAGGTAAAATAAATCTTGATAAAATCCTTAAACAATTTATTGACACTAACCTTTCTATAAGTCATGAGAAATGTCATTTACTAATGCTAAAGGTATTTTTTTGGGTCACTATATATCCTCTTGAGGAACTGAAGTAGATTCCAAAAAGATTCAAATCATTCAATATCTTCCTATACCTACTTGTCCCAAAGTAGTACATATTTTCTTAGGACATGTTGGTTATTATCATTGATTCATTCAAAATTTTAGTAAGATTGCCTCACCACTCTTTGAGTTGTTAGGTAAAAATGTAAACTTTTTGTGGACACCAAATTGCCAGCGAGCTTTTGAAGACATTAAAGGTAAGCTCATTTGTACTCTTGTGTTACATGGGCCAAATTGGGAATTTACTTTTCAAATTCACATAGATGCATCTGACACTTCTATGGGAGGTGTTCTTGGAAAAAAAGAAGATAACCTCTTCTATTCTATTTATTACATTAGTAAGAATTTTACTGGCGCTAAGGTAAATTATATAGTACTGAAAAGGAATTCTTGGCTGTTGTGTACGTAATTAACAAATTTTTCCATTATATCACTGGTTATAAATTTTTTTTACATACTGATCATTCTACTATTTGATTTTTGATGAGTAAACTAGTGGTTATTGGTCACATAATTGGATGGTTACCTCATTTGCAGGAATTCGATATCACCATACTTGACAAACCAGGATGTGAAAATGTTATAGCCGACTTTATATCATGGTGACAAAATGTAGATGAACCTCACCCAGTTGATGATGCTTTTCCTGATGAACATCTATTTGCAATCTCTATTAAAAGTCCATGGTTTGCTGATATTGCTAATTATCTTGTTGCTTACAAGTTTCCATCTTACTTTTCTCCTAGAGAAAGGAGAAAGCTCATTGGGCTTAGTGGCTAGTATACTTGGATTAATGGTTTACATTTTTTTATTGGAATCGATAATGTTATGGGTCATTGTGTAGCAGAAGAAAATGTTTTTGATTTTCTTCATGCTTGTCACTCTGAACCCTGTGGGGGCCACTTTGCAGCCCAATGTACTGCTAACAAATTTTTGACTGCTAGATATTATTTGGCTACCTTGCATAAGGATTGTAAAAGGTTTGTTCAACATTCTGACAAATGTTAATGGATGGGTCATCCTACTCATTTTGATGAAATGCCTCTACACCCTCAATTGTCTATTGAACCATTTGAAAAATGGGGGTTAGATTTTATAGGACATATTAATCCTCCTTCTTGGAACAAGGAATATATTTTAGTGTACATAAATTATGTTACAAAATAGGTAGAAGTAGTAGCTTTGAAACATGCAAGAGATATAAATGTTGCTAACTTCTTGTATTCAAAATTTTTTACCAGGTATGGAGTACCAGGTGAGATTGTTACAAATCAAGGAGCACAATTAACTTCCAATCTAATAAATTCCTTAGTCTAGGAGTATGAAATTAAGCATCACAAGTCCTCTCCATATCATCCACAATCCAATGGAAAAGTGGAAGTAACCAATCAAGGATTAGAAACTATCCTAACAAAGATAGTAGCCTTACACAAAAGAGATTGGTATGATCATCTTCTTGAAGTTGTATGGGCTTACCATACCACTTGGAAGACCACCATTGGGCTCATCCATATGAACTTATTTATGGCAAGAAAGTTCTTTTACCCATTGAATTCAAGATCAAGACTCTTTGTAATACCATTCAACTTGGAATGAGTCTTAGAGAAGCTCAACAGGCTTGATTGGCTCAACTTCATTATCTTGATGAAATGCATCAGGAAGCCCTTCACCATGTAGAGATGGTCTAGCAACAATAGAAGCATTGGCATGACCATTTCATCTAGCCTCATACTTTTCAACCCAGTGATTGGGTGTTACTCTACAACTCCCACTTCCAAGATTTTCAGGGAAAGTTTCATACTCGATGGTTGGGGCCATATGAGATTCAGACCATCTATGACAAAGGAGCTATTCACCCGTGTATTGTAGATTAAGACCACTAAGCTCTTGTAAATGAACATCGCCTGAAGCTATACAAGTGTTCTCTTTCCAAAGAGACCTTCTTTCTTGATATATTCAAGGAACTCATTGTTGTTCCTTTTGGCATGCTCCGTGATTAAAGAATCCATATTTTATTATTAAACAAAAAAATACAATAAAAGATCCAACAATGAAAACTAGATTTTTGGCGTTGTTTCCCAGCTATGAGTTGAAAACTAGCGTACCAGATGTAATACCCCAAAAATGGGCTATAAGTTCATCAACCTCCTACATCGACACATTGAACGAAATCAACATCAAAGTCCTAACCAAAGGCACATCTGAACATCATCAAATCCTAATTGATTATCTTAAATTCTGCATCAGGGAATATTCCTAGTAATATTCCTAATCATCTTAATTATCTTTAATTTAATGGTTATTTGGTGATAAATCACAATTATCCTAAAGTTGATTAATTGAATATGATGAATATTTAATTAATTGATTTAATTCTGCCACTTAATTATTTAATTGAAGTTAATTCTATTTATTCCTAAATTGTATAATTTAATTTTGATAATAAATCCAAAATTCTATGAATAATTGATTAAATTCTTATTTAATTAATTAAAGTAAGTTGTCAATTTTTAATAATATTGTTTTTGAATAAAAGTTTGAAAAATAATTGATTAACCCATAAATCAATTGTTTTATTTTTCAAAATCAGTTAAGTTAGAAATAAATCACTCTATTATTAAAATAATTCATAAATAAATCATGCACAATCAAGAAAAGCATACAACTATCAATTATCAATTAAAGCTAAACTCTATTTTGAGTTCAACTGTGCTTTTGCATGTTTTTGTGAATAAAATTATCTTTATTTTCAGATAACTCAAAAATCAAGCTGAGTTATTTGAGTGATTTATGGCTTTTATCCATGCACCTCTAAAGCCCTAGATTTCTATAAATTAAGGCTTTAGCTCATCTCAAAGGATCTCATAATTTGTGAACTTATGCTGGTGAATTGCTATCTGGAGAATCAAAGCTTATTGCGAATCAAGGTTATTGTGAGATCAATTTGGTTTTTACATTCATTTAGATTCATTTTCATATTGTTGTTAGATCAATTCATTGCATATCAATTTCATCTTAGATTCTAGATTCATATCAGTTTTCATCATATCATTGCATAGAAAATCAAAAAAATATAGATTAATTGCATTCATATTTCATATCATTTTTGCATTCAAATCCTTCGTTTAGGTGTCGTCAAGATCATTGATCTCGATAACAATCTAAGAACATCATACTCGCACCTATTAGAAGGCAATAGATTGCTTGGTTATTTTAGCTTTCAATTCATTACACGATTTCAATTTTTGCTAACCTCTAATGTTTTACTAAAGTGTTGTGTCTATAGAACAGGTACAATTTTCACACACACATTTTTGGTGCCCACTATGTGGCCCTGAAATGGGTTTCCAATTCAATTCTATCAATTTCTATCTTTTTCTGCTTAGTTTCTATGAAAAACTACAATTTTTAATTTATGTCTATACAATCTTCATACGAGTTTCTGACAAAAGTCATTTCACATTGTACCCACTATCGTACGATAGTCTATCAGATCAAGGATCATGCCATGCAGTACACACTATCATTTGAAAGTTCAATTGTCATTTCATAGCACACCCAATGTCGTACAAGTTTTTGGACTATCATCTAGGAGCACACCCACTGTCGTATGAGTTTCAAACTATCATTTGGTAATAGACCCACTGTCGTACGAGTTTCAGCATTAGATTTACACTGTCATTTCATTTTTAAGGGTAGTTTGTCATATTTTATTTTCAGATTTTGACTAACGGCTAATCTTAACGATTGAAATTCTCTATTTTTGATTGACTCCTACTGGTTTTGATGGGAAAAAGTGCAAGAATTGCTAAAAGTAGGTAAACATATACTAAGCGCATTGCAAGGATTCTAGGTATTCTCCTTAATCTGATAACATTTCAATTTGGATCCTAAAATGAATCTCTCATGTGTTTGGCTTGAGTGTTTTCTTTACATGCTTTTCTTCAAATTTGCATAATTGAATACTAGGTTGTAACACCTTAAGTATTGATAGGTAGTCTTAGGATATTTTTGATTGATCTTATTAGTGAAATTGGGATATTGGACTTTCTTATTCTTACTCACCCCTCATTTTCACCCCGTGGTTGCAAGGTCAGTGCCATATTCAGGGGAGGGGTCTACTTAGAAAGAGTGTTAATTGTTCCACCAGTTCTTTCCCATTTTGTGCTTTTCGGATCTCATTAGTATTCTAGGGTGTGGACTTGCTTTTAAATTTGTGTGGGGATTTAAATGCACCACTTTGTGGACTCACCTCATGTTTATTTGAAGCATTAAGTGTACCACCTTTTTGTGCCTTTGAATGCTTTTGGATAGATTTTCTTTCTGATATATTTGTCAAAACATAGTAATTAGGCCCTATGAACACTATTTGTGGTTCTTGAGAGATTGGATTCCCAGCGAAATCCTTCTTGATGATGGAATCCTTGTAGGTAGGGAGGATACTTAGTGCATCTCATGTTCTACTTGGTTCGTGCATCTTCCCTTATTGATTGATACATTCTCTCTCTGGAGAGGTTGATAGATCACGTGGGGTTGATATTATAGACCTTGGTGAGATAATCTTCATCTTAGCGTGTCGAATTTATTTTCTTTCTTTGTCTGGGTTAAAAGTGAAAAGGCATCAAACCCTTGGATCTAGAGCCAAGTCCCCTTGTGGTATACTATTGTGAGTCACCTTTAGAGAGGGTTAACCGTAGCGGACACTCCCTTCACAAGGCAAACTGCATTGATAGAACCTCGAGCGGTAATAGCCATTTTCACCGTGGTAGTGATAGCCACTATATAAATGTCCTTGTGGAAGAAATCTTCACAGGTGTGGTTCATTGTTGGGTTATTAGATCTCCCTAGTAGCTCCTGATTGATTAAATTCTTGAACTGTGTCAAAACCCTAGTGTGCCAGGATTGGAGTTCACCCCTTTGGATCATAAAAGTTGCAGAGTCAAACCATTACTTAAAACCCTAGCGAGGCCAAATTTTTATTTTCTAGGGTATATGTGCGTTATTGCAAAACATTTTTGGAACATACACAATTAGCACTTCTGAGGATTAGAATGAATAAATCACTTGATTGTTCATGCGCAAGGTTGCTTTTTCCCTTGTTCATTATTTTCAGACATGCTTGAAATCACTTTCTTGCTATTTTTCATGCTTGTTTATCTATTTGGTTATTGAAAATGAACAAATCTATTACAATCCTCAAATCTGGACATTGAAATTTGCAAACAATCTAAAACTGAAAACCCTAAATTTGCAAAATTTGAAGTGAAATTCCTTTCTGGAGTCAAAAGTCATCTCAGGAGGTCAGAAAGTCATACAAGTTTTTATCAAATGTCATTGCATCACTACCCAACTGTCGATGGTAAGGAACCCAGTGTTGTACAAGTCTCTTTGCCAGTCAAAATTCAAAAAGTCAAATCCTGCTAGCAACTATCGTGCGAGTTTTGCAACTATCGTATGAGTTTTTCAACTGTCATTTCATAGCATACCCACTGTCGTGTGAGTTTTTCAACTGTCGTATGAGTTTTTCAACTATTTTTTCATAGCATACCCACTGTCGTATGAGTCTGTAGAGTGTCATTTGGGAAATTTTTGAAAGTTGTCAGAAAATTGTCAGAATTGCTAGATACTTAGCTTTTTCAGCCTATTTCCAGAACCTGTCGAACAAATCACTGTGTCAGGAATAGAGAAACAACTACTAAGAATCCAATCATTTTCCTAGAGTGGCCTTTTGAATCTGATTCAGCCTTCTGTTTAATCAATTTGAGTCCTTTTCATCTTGTGTCAAAAACCTTGTCATAACTATCAATCTTCTATCAAATCTTCAAAAATAGACTAAGTGTTGTGAACTCGTGTCCGCTATCTTTTGGGCAATCTACCCATACATCTAGGGCACAGTATCCTTCACCCATGTCTAATCGAATCTTCAAATCAATCAAACCTTGACAAGGTTGTGTCATCTGATCATCTTGATTCAATTCAATCTTCAGTTATCTGGATCTTATTCTTTTGTTTCACTCAAAGTTAATGGTGGAAACCAGAGCTTCCTCACATAAGAAATTTGGAGAATCATCCCAGACCTTACCTATAACCACTACCAAGGGTCCAACTCTTGAGCAACTCATCAATTTTGGTCTTTACGAGGATGACGGTATTGGCAACTTTTGATTAAAAACTGTTTAAATTCCTCCTCCATCAACTCACGGAGGTACCCAACAAACCCCACATCAATCTATTCTAGGGAGTCGACAAACTCCTACCATGTATCAAGAAGGGACAAACTTTGGCTCTCAAGGAGCTCAATCTCAACATGGTGCAGATTAGGAACCCACACTTGGAGAAATTGCTCAATATCAAAATTATGATAACTTCAAACGAATGATGAAGCATTTCTTGAAAGAAGATAGAGAGGCATACTTTTTACAATTAGCTCGTCAAGGAGCTAAGCTTCCTCCTAATTTTAATGTCAAAGCTATCATCACACATGAGGAAGAAACTTTGATAATAGCCATGAAAAAATGGATACATGCTTTACAAGTCAAACTTAACAGCCTTGAGAAAGAAAAGGAACACAAGGAGTTCTCCATGGAAGCTCTATGCCCTTTTCCTTTTGACAAAGACTTGTATATGCCACCATTTCCAAAATGAGTGGAGATGCCCAAGTATGATAAGTATGATGGACACTCTAACCCTCAAGACCATGTCAGAGAATTTTGTACACAATCCATGGAGTTCATGCATGAACCGACCTATCTGATGCACCTCTTTCCTAGATCTCTGGGCGGAGCAGCCATCCACTGGTTCTCTAGATTGCCTTCTACTATCAAAAATTTTGAGGAGTTGATCAAATTTTTTTATCAGAAATACTCCTACAATATTCAACATCCAGTCACCATGATTGATATCTGTAATCTCAAGCAATATCCAGGGGAACCATTCCTAACATTTCTCAAGAGATGGAGGAAGAAGTTCTCTCTATATGCCAAACCTATTCTAGAAATAGAAAAACTGGAAATCTTCATCAATAACCTTATGCCATAAATCAATTATCCTCTATAAATGCAAGATCATACATCTTTTGATAAGATGGTGGATAATGCTATCAAAATTGAAAAAGTGCTTGTGAAAAAAGGAGAAATCACACTTCAAAAAGACAAGTACGAATTAGGATCTAGTTCTAAAGACAAGAACAAAAATTGGAACAAGAACAAAGGCATTGTCACAGATGGCATTGTTGATACTATCCATGCCCCATCAGAGGCACTGGCCTACAATCTGACTCTTGGTTCCCAAGCCATAAAAGCTTCAGAACAAAAGCTATCCGAACCATTTCAAAAGAAGCCAGAATACAAATCTTGGGATAAACACCAAAAGTTCACTCCTCTTGGAGAATCTTTAGAAATAGCTATGAGAACCATACTAGTTGAGAACATCATCTCTTTGCCAACAATCTAACCACCTGATTCTAAGCCTAAGCCAAAATGGTGGAGAGAAAGTGAATTCTGTGATTTCCATCGAGGTAAAGGTCACAAAATGAATAACTTCTTCCAGTTGAAACACACCATTCAAGATATGATCGATAATGGAGACATCACAGTTGACAATCCTAAGAGCAATAATGATCATACGACATTTACAAAACCATTTCCACAACATGGTCAAGGAGTTTCAACTTCTCAGCCTAATATGGGGGCAAAAGTCAACTATGCCTACCCTAGAAATAATGCTGTCATCAATATGGTTGAACCCTGTCTCTCAGAGCATTGCAATGTCATCACAATTGTAAGAAGAGATAGAAAAAGTCAATCCACCAACACAGTTACTCGATCACAAGCCCAAGCACATATGAAAGGACAAATCCCTGATTCATCAAATGTCCCTAAGGTGCCCTTCAATCTTTCATCTACTTCTAAACAGAAGGTTTCTTCCAAATCTTCCAATTCTAAGGATACAAGGCCTACATCTTATAGCATTGTTCAACAACTCTAGCACACTAATGCCAAAATCTCTATGTTTGAGTTTCTTCAGATCTCTCCAGCTCATAGAGCTATACTAGACAAAGCTTTGCTCGGTTCCAATGTTCCTGATGACCTTGATTTAGATAGGTTCTAGACTATGGTTGGACATCTTACATCTCCACAATATATCTCCTTTTCAAAGGAAGATGAAAACTCCTTGAGTCACCCACATAATCAGCCTTTGCATATAGAAGTCTTGATCTAGAACTGTAGAGTCAAATGTGTGTTGATAGATGGGGGCACTGGCCTAAACATTTGTTCTTACAGCTTGATCACACAATTGGGATTTTCATAATTGGCTATTGATCCTAGAAAGAAAATAACTATCAAAGCCTATGATGAACAAGAAAGATCTTCTAAAGGCACCATTGTCTTACCTATCAGAGTGGGTCAAGTTATCAAAGATACCATATGTCAAGTGCTTGATCTACCTTTGGCTTACAACATCCTCCTAGGGAGACCATGGATACATGAAATGCAAGCTATTCCTTCTACATACCATCAATGCTTGAAGTTTCCTTATGAAGTAGTAGAGGTTACTATGCCCATAGATCTGAATACAACTTGCAATACATTGAAGGAAAGTGTCGATAAGCTTGTGCCTAATAACAAAGAATCTTCCATTGAATCAACTAAAGAAGCATCCACATCTAAAATGGAAGATCTTGCAAAGGAGGTTAATATCAAAGAAAATAGTATGGGAGAATATACTATGGAGCCAGTCTTATCTTTGACATCTCTCCCTATCTCACCTAAGTCTTATGGACAATCTTTGAAACAATCCAAGCCCAAACCTAAGGAACCTCTTGAAGCATATAAAAAGAATTTTGTGGTAGAACAAGTATCCAAGCAAGAGTTTGAAGAGGATGAAGCTGTGCTATCATGGCTATACAAAGATGAACCTAAATCCCACAATGTTCAAACTAGTGACTCTACAACACCATAGATCCCTTCTAAGTCATACGGTCCAAGAAATAAGTTGATAGCTAAGATGGGATATTCAGGTATAGGACCTTTAAGAGTCAAAGGAAAAGGTCTTGTGATACCTCTACCACATACTGGTAGAGAAAATAAAAATACTATTGGCCTAGGCTTTAAGAAGAAACCCTATCACCTCAAGGGTAATTGTTCTCATGTCATAGAGTAGATCACACCAGGAGAACCTCTTCTTAAGAAAGAAGAAATAGAACCATCAGATAGTGATTCAGATAGCTCAGAACTCATCCCCTATGAAAAATTTCCTAAGGAGATCAAAGACCTTCTTGATTATAAAGATGATCCAATCAAAAGAATTAATGTAGTAGAAACACAAGAACCTACTATCAATCAAGAGATAGTTGCAACACAAGAACTAGCTAATCTTGAAAACAATCAAGAAGAGGGAAGTAGTAGTGATTCTGAGATAGATTCCCATGAGTATGAATTCAAATCAGAATCTGAGGGTAACCCTTCTTGGGGTATTCACCCTGACTTTACTCATGTTCTAAGATTTCCTAGAGACCCTGAATCAAAAGCTAAATCAAATGACTATGAATGGGGAGCCATTCCAAAACTAGATGAAGATGAGCTTATTACAGAGAAACATGTTGATGTTATTCACCAATATGCACCTAACCCCAACGTAAGTTTAGAGAGAAATGATGAACCTATCGAGTCTGATCCACCTATGGTGGAATTAGAATCCCATAATGACATTGAGCCTATTCATGAATTGAATGTCTTAAGTTATAATATCACCTTTGAACTTGAGCATCAGGTTAGGACCAATGATGACAGATCCATATCCATAAACACTATCTCCCAATCTTTCCCCACTTTGACTATCCAATATCCAAAACTTATTGATCAAACCTCCACAAATCTGAGCCATGATATTTATACCTTCTCAAATGACTATGCCCTTGCTTGCTACCTAAATGTAGTTTAGCCTATGAGGACTTCCATCAGTGAACTGAGTGTCAGAATGACCAAGTCAAACATCAAATAGCTTAGTTAGAAAAATAAGAATAAGAATAAAAAGAAAAGGAGTTCTAAGGGTGAAAACCACTTTGTGGCAGTCTCAGAACCTACAAAAGTAAAAATAAAAGATGTATCTGAAGGTGAAAACCTCTATGAGGCACCTAAGGATGAGATATTTGATGTCCTTCTGAGTCATTTATAGGATAGATCTCTAGTTCTAATTAAGCCCACTCAATCTGTCAATTTGGGTACAATAGAGGAACCACAATTGGTACATGTAGCACAATCATTATCCGAAGAAGAGAAGCAAAATTTTACAACATTCCTAACAGAGAAGAAGATCAACTTTGCATGGAAATACTCAGATATGCCAGGGTTGGATCCTAATCTTATCATGCACCATTTATCTATAGCTCCTAATATAAAACTTGTCAAGCAAAAATTGAGAAAGATGCATCCTCATGTTGCACTCTTGGTAAAAGCTGAATTAGAAAAGCTCCTAAAAGCTGGATTCATCTGAGTTATTAACTATGCAGAGTGGATCTCCAATATTGTATCTATTTCTAAACTAGATGGTTCAATCAGAGTGTGCACAGATTTTAGAGATGTGAATAAAGCGTGCCCTAAGGATGATTTTCCACTACCTAACATTGATATGATAGTGGACATGACTGTGGGTTTCAAGATGTATTCCTGAATGGATGGTTTCTCTGGATATAACCAAATAAAAATTGCTCCAGAGGATCAAGAGAAAACTGCTTTCACATGTGCATGGGGTACCTTCTGTTGGAATGTCATGCCATTTGGGCTTAAAAATGCTGGTGCTACATATCAAAGAACAATGACATCTATTTTCCATGACATGATGCATCAAACTATGGAAGATTATGTTGATGATACTTTAGCAAAATCTATGATTAGAACTAAACATCTAAAGGACTTGAGCATGATCCTAGACAGAATGGAAAAGTTTAGTCTCTGACTAAATCCTAAGAAGTGTGCTTTTGGTGTCACTTCTGGAAAGCTCTTAGGATACATAGTTTCAAAAAAGGGCATCGAAGTTGATCCACCTAAAGTAAAGGCTATAATGGAAATGCAACCTCCAAAGAATATTATTCAAATGAGGACCTTGCAAGGAAGAGTTCAATCTATCAGAAGATTTATATCACAGCTTGCTGATATATCACAACCTTTTACAAAAGCATTACATAAAGGTGTGACCTTTGCATGGAATGAAGAATGTGAAAAGAACTTTGACCATATGAAGAAATATCTATCAAATCCTCCTATCTTGATGCCTCCTATTCATGGGAAGCCATTGATCTTATATGTCTCTGCAATGGATACATCACTGGGGGCATTGCTAGCACAATACGATGAGAACAAAAAGGAAAGAGCTATATACTATATCAGTAGAACATTGGTTGCATATGAGAAGAACTATTCAATGATCGAGAAAGCTTGTCTAGCTATGATCTTTGCATCACAAAAACTGAGACACTACATGTTAGCTCATACCACTCAATTGGTAGCCAAGATTGATCCACTAAAGTACCTACTAAGTAAAGCTGCCCTCACAGGTAGATTAGCTAAATGGGTCATGCTCTTAAGTGAATTTGACATTGAATATGTGGAATGAAAGCTATCAAAGGATAGGTTATTGCTGATCAATTAGCAGATGCACCTATGATTGATGACAGACCACTACAAATGGAATTTCCAGATTCCTCTATCATGCATCTCTCTTCTAGAGAATGACAATTATTCTTTGATGGCTCCTATACACAGAATGGATCTGGAGTAGGCATATTGTTCATAACTCCTCAAGGATACTCAATCTCAAAAGCATTCAGATTAAAGTTCCCTTGCAAAAACAATATTGTAGAATATGAAGCCCTTTTGAATGGTATGAAACTAGCAATTGAGTGGAGAGTGACAGAGCTACACATTCATGGAGACTCTCAACTTGTTATTCATCAAGTCAATGATGTGTACCAAACTAAAGATGAAAAGCTCATTCCTTACAAGAGAATGGTAGATGATTTAAAGAAGTATTTAATATCTATCACATTTGAGAAAATTCCTAGAATGGAGAACAAGGCTGCTGATGCAATGGCAATGCTATCTACTTTATTATAGCAGCTTGAACATGAGCTACGCTACGAGTTCCTGGTGGAAGCACTATCTTATCCTGCATATGACTCCCTCAAAACCCACATGATTTGCACTGTTTTAGGTCATGATTCATCCAGATACAAAAACCTATTTTCCTATCTCCAAGACCAAATTATCCCTGATACTTTCAACCACCATGAAAAGAGATACCTTATCCATAATGCCTCTTGATATGTCATCATTGGTCATGATCTGTACAAATGAGGTCTAGATGGTACACTACTTAGATGTTTAGAACAGGAAGAGTCTCAACATGCATTAGAGGAAGTCCATGATGGTATTTGTGGGTCACATGAATAGTTTAACACTAGCTCGAAAACTTATTAGGGCTGGGTACTATTGGCCTAAAATGGAGAAAGAGGCTATCAAGTTTGCTAAGAATTGTCAAAAGTGCCAAGTGCATGGCAACTTAATTCATGCTCCAGGGAGAGATCTAATCCCCTTTACAACACAATGGCCTTTTCATCAATGGGCATTTGATCTTATCAGGATGATTCATTCTCATTCTTCTAATGTACATACCCATATAATCACAGCTACAAATTATTTTACAAAATGGGTAGAAGCAGTCCCTTTGACACAAGTAACAGGAAAGAAATTATCTATGTTCATATTGAACTATATCATATGCAGATATGGGATACCTCATTCCATAATCACAGATAACAGTGGACAATTCAAGAACAAAGACCTAGATGATCTATGTGCCAAATTCAAGATCACACAACATTGGTCTTCTATCTACTATCCTCAAGGGAATGGCCAAGCTGAGGCCTCTAACAAAAATCTATTGAAAATCTTGCACCGACCAGTTAATAAAACAAGAAGAGAATGGCATCTCATGATCAATCCAAATCTCTAGGCCTACAAAAAAAGTATCAGAACACCTACTGGGGCTACACCTTTTGCTTTAGTTTATGGGTCTGAAGCAGTACTACCTATTGAGGTTGAAATCCCATCACTAAGAATCAGAATGCATGGTCTAGTAACTGATGATGACTATAGAGTGTCTACGTTGCAAGAAATTGAACTACTAGATGAGCACAAACAAGCAATGTATGATCATCTCAGAGTATATTAGAAGAGAATTTCTAGAGGCTACAACAAGAAAGTCAAACATAGAGAATTTCAGGTTGGTGATCTAGTCTTGAGAGAGAATCCTAAAAATCAATCACATTGAGAATGCAAGGGGAAGTTTGAACCCAACTTGCTGGGTCCCTTTGTTATCACTGCTACCTTTGGCTCCAGTGCTTATCAACTCTCGATGACTAAAGGAGAACAGCTCTAAGAACCAATCAACGTTCTCCATCTAAAGAAATTCTACACCTAAGGCATTCAGTCTATGGTAAAATGTCCTGAAAAAATTTTAAAAATTGGAAAAAGTCCTAAAAAAATGAACATCTTGGTGAAAACCTAGCAATAGGCACCTTGATGATTCACAAAAAAAAAAGTAAAAAATATCAAAAATACAAAAAAAATGAGAAAAAGAAAAAGTGCCTCGATGAAAACTTGGAAACAGGCGCCTTGGTAGCAAAAATAGAATCTTTGCCAAGATGGTGAAAACCCGACAAATGGGCACCACTTGTTTCAAAAAACTCCATCTATCAGCACAATCTTGGTCTTTCTTAGCTTTTAGTCTTGCTTTATTTTGTACATATCTCTCAGTTTGTTTCTGCATTCTTGTTTTCAATAAGTTGGTTTGTACACCAATCAGCTCAAGCGTCTGTACCTTATCAATGCTTAACACTTGGGGGCAATCAATGCCATATCCTATGGTCTCCAGTGTATCTTAGACATATCATATCTACTCAGAGTCTTTTGAAGCTTCATTTGAATCAATCAATTTGTCTTGTCTCCAGAAAGGATTTTATATCTACAACAATGCAATCAAACATCAAACACAAACTGAAAACAATCTATGCTTTTTACATGCTTTTATCTCCTTGTATGCTTACTGATTCAGATTGAGATTTTTGCATATTATGTCCTTTCGAGCTCTTTGATGATGTCCTTTTTAGGATTTAGAGAGTGATGACTGGGGGTATAATCTTTTCTTTGTCTTCTTCTTGTATGTGAAAATCTAACAACTTTGGAAATTCTAGATTGAAATGGTGTCCAACTGTAAGAGCCTCTATCTCGAATTGGATGGCCATGCATACCTCGACCATTGATACCTAGAAAATTCAAGGAAGTTTGATCTAACTATTGTCTTTTTGAGTGAGTTCTTTCTCTTATTGTGAAACATGATCTTTCCTAAAGGATGTGAATGATAAAGGGTCACTATGGGTAATTCACATTGGATTTAGAATGATCTCTTGATTGTTTGCTGTGTTTGCATGCAAGGTGTATTTAGGTCATCATTGTTTGATGTGTTTGTATGCAAGGCATATTCAGGTCATCACAATGTTTATGTTTTGATGCTTATACAAATTGCTATATCAAATGGACATGATATTCAGGTCATCCTAGCACTTGTGCCTTGGTGCTTATATCTAATCCAACATTCCAAAAATAAAATCAATATTCATATATCCATGGTTGTTGACTAGTGGGTGTTGTATTGATTCTTGTGTATACAAATTGATATTCATGTCTATGGTTTCATAACTAGTGGGCATTGTATTGATTTATTCGGTTACCTAAAAGTTCAATGATGATAAAAAAATGACATATGATCAGTGAGTAGGTCCTAAGTCTTAGGTTGCATTTCATTCTGCATGTTTCTTTGCATTTTGCATGTCTACATGATCTCACAATGGTTAAATGAACTTCAATGCTTAAACAATTCTTCAATCACATCTTCAAATCTAACAAGAGCTGAATCTCACACGAAGGTTCCTCCAACGAAATAGCAAGTAGAATTCTTTTTCGGGATCAAAATTGAAATCTGAGATTGTTCATATTATTAACTACTTGCATAATCGACCTTCAATCATCACAGAAATCTAGTATTCAACTTAACTGATTATCTTCCATCAAACTATTGGAATTTCAACTTGGTCAACCATGGTTAACTCATGGTCAAACCCAGTCAAACTTGGTCTTCAGGGCCTCCAAATGATGTAGAATGCATTTTCAAATGTGTATAACCATTTCTCAAATCAATTAGCATGCTTCTAAACTATCAACACTAACTTTTCTTGTCAGATTTCAATTTTAATCCCGAAGGGGGCATGGTATTGCATATCATTCAAAGTCTGTAATCTAATTTGAAATCATATCTTTGCTAAAATCATATCTTTCCTCAGTAATCAAGACAACAACCATGTCTAGTTGTTGATTCATCAAAAGTCCTCATCGCTCGGGGAAAATCTATCATCGCTTGGGGCATATCAGATTCATCGAGATCCATATCAATCTGGTATTCTCCTAATCTTGTAAATTGTATCAGTTTTTTGCAACTATCAGTTCAAATGTGTTATTTCCTTGGTTCTTCGGTAACTAAAGGGTTTAGATGTGATACCTATGTGATTCTTCTAAGGACAATCAAGTCTGGAATGGGTCACTCACTTCTTTGCAATCATAAGGTTTCAAAATCAGGCATTTTGACACTTTTTCGCAATCATCAGTTCATTGCTGTTATAGTTAACATTATCTTTGGTCATTCAGGACCTAATATCGTCATATCTTTCATATCAGTTTCATATCTTTATCGTACACAGACTATCTTTGAACCACTACACTTCGCACAGTAATTCAAAGAGGGGCAAAATGTAATACCCCAAAAATGGGCTATAAGTTCATCAACCTCCTACATCGACACATCGAATGAAATCGACATCAAAGTCCTAACCAAAGGCACATCTGAACATCATCAAATCCTAATTGATTATCTTAAATTCTGCATCAGGGAATATTCCTAGTAATATTCCTAATCATCTTAATTATCTTTAATTTAATAGTTATTTGGTGATAAATCACAATTATCCTAAAGTTGATTAATTGAATATGATGAATATTTAATTAATTGATTTAATTCTACCACTTAATTATTTAATTGAAGTTAATTCTATTTATTCCTAAATTGTATTATTTAATTTTGACAATAAATCCAAAATTCTATGAATAATTGATTAAATTCTTATTTAATTAATTAAAGTTGTCAATTTTTAATAATATTGTTTTTGAATAAAAGTTTGAAAAATAATTGATTAACCCATAAATCAATTGTTTTATTTTTCAAAATCAGTTAAGTTGGAAATAAATCACTCTATTATTAAAATAATTCATAAATAAATCATGCACAATCAAGAAAAGCATACAACTATCAATTATCAATTAAAGCTAAACTCTATTTTGAGTTCAACTATGCTTTTGCATGTTTTTGTGAATAAAATTATCTTTATTTTCAGATAACTCAAAAATCAAGTTGAGTTATTTGAGTGATTTATGGCTTTTATCCATGCACCTCTAAAGCCCTGGATTTCTATAAATTAAGGCTTTAGCTCATCTCAAAGGATCTCATAATTTGTGAACTTATGCTCGTGAATTGCTATCTGGAGAATCAAAGCTTATTGCAAATCAAGGTTATTGTGAGATCAATTTGGTTTTTACATTCATTTAGATTCATTTTCATATCATTGTTAGATCAATTCATTGCATATCAATTTCATCTTAGATTCTAGATTCATATCAGTTTTCATCATATCATTGCATAGAAAATTAAAAAAAAATAGATTAATTGCATTCATATTTCATATCAGTTTTGCATTCAAATCCTTCGTTTAGGTGTCGTCAAGGTCACTGATCTCGATAACAATCTGAGAACATCATACTCACATCTATTAGAAGGTAGTAGATCGCCTGGTTAGTTTAGCTTTCAATTCATTGCACGATTTTGATTTTTGCTAACCTCTAATGTTTTACTAAAGTGTTGTGTCTACAGAATAGGTACAATTTTCACACACACACCAGCGACTCCTAGTTTTAATAAAATCCTAATTGTGAAAACTCATTTACCAACACCATTAGGTGGGATTAGGCTGAAAACCAAAATTTTGGCAGTCTTTTGTCAAAAAAAAAAAACACCATATTACCATAAAACTCTATTGAATACTGTTATAGGGACATACATATTGCCTTCTTCCAGCCTTTTTTTTGTTGTGACAAGAAGTTTTCTTACTTTTAGTCACCTTTATCGCTAGTGGTTGCTACTTTTCCTCAAGTTCCTACCACCCAACACTTCTTTGACATTCCTTACACTTGGACCCTTCAAGTTCCTATCACTCATGGTTTTACCACTCACACCAGTCTTTTGAGAGGCTTGATGACTCTACCTCCTACCACATTTCTTCTCGCTTGGTGCCCTTTTCGGTCGCCGCATTTCCTACCATCTATGTCCTACTTGTTTTGTACTTTGGCCGTCTCATTATTACCATATCATTCAAATATTTGCGGTTTCATTGGATTTCTCTCTTCTGTTCTTCTTCAAACATATTTTTGCGCTGGTCACTTACGGCTACATGAAGTATTCTCTCACCCTTACCTCTTTATTTTATGTACTTTATTTTCTTCATACTTATGTGGCATGTCAGGACGGTCTAGCCTTTCCTTTGGGGGGATGATTCTATGCCACATCATTCTTTCATGTTTAATTCTTATATCAACCTTGCCTTGACAATTTTTACCTAGCCATGTCACTCTCTCATGTTTCCTCACCTATCATTTTGTCATCATTACCATTTGTGGTCATACTTTCACCATTTACTATTTTTTCATAAGTTAAACTTTTGCTTCCTATCATTTACTTCATCATCTTTATCCTTTCTATTGTTCCTATTTTAGAAATTTGTTTTTGAATCCTTCACTTAACACCATGTGGGGCTGACATATTCATCATGAACTTGACTCTATGGAAGAATTGATCACTACTAACGAAGCTTTAAAGGATTTTGCACGTTCTGGGTGGTCACATTTTTTTGAATGACTATGTGGGTTTGATGAGCAATTGCAGCAGAGTTCACTATGGGTTTCCAAGGTGAGAATGTCATTATGCGTGGGTTGCATTTCTATGTTAATTTAGAGACAATCATAGCTATTATTGGCCTACCTCAAATTGGTGATCACTATTTCCCCATGGGGTCATCTAGAGTTATAGATTTGAAGCCTCACAAGAAAAAATTTCTACAACATGGAGAATTAGTGGAGAATGTTCAGGGGCAGAGATTGGTTCACAAGTCTTTACCAGAACCATGGAATGATGTTTCAAAATTCCTAATCAAATATGTCACTTGTGAGGGATGCTACAAGTATGTATTTTCCCATCACTTCTTCCTTATGCTCCATCTATGCTATGTAACTCTTATTAACCTTCCCTATTACTTGTTATGCTCTCTGAGGCATTCATGTAGTCAGTTTTGTGAAGTTCATATTGATTCTCTTTCCCATCATGGGTTGATCAAATTACTTATCCTCCAAGCACTTCGGTCTACTCAACTTTTCCTAGAAAGGGATGTTTTTGTTGATTTAACCAATGTAGGAGACTTTAAATCCTCTCGCGTGGGCAAAACCTCTGAAGCCAACCCTTCTAAGAAATAGTAGGCAAAACCCTTGTATTCCAACCCTAAAATGCCAAAACCCCTCATAATACAATCCCTCAAATAGGTAAAGGCTAAATTACATCCTAAGAAGAAGCAAGGAAACCCAAGCCCGCATACCATGGTCACTAGGTAGAAATAGTGTACCCATACAAAATTATAGGAACTCACCATAGTGTCTCATTCTATTCAAGATGTAGAATTTATGACTGTCCAAAAACCTACATAGAAAAAAATGATTGTATCCTCACGGAATTGAAATCACAACAGAGGTGATACAAGAAATAGAGTAAACAGAAAGAAACTTTTTCCTCCTTTGAGTATGAGGAATTAATCTCTAAAGGTGAACAAGCAATGGAAGAGGAACAAGAGGTTGAAGAGGATTTTGAACAAGAAAACCCTAAGGGAGAAGTTTTTTTGGAAAACCAACAAGAGAATCTTACTGGAAAACTTGAAATTGATGAAGGGGAGAATGTGGAACCTATTCTGGATAGTCAATGAGAGGATTCAACTAGAGATCCTCAAATTGAAACCCTAATGACAAGTGTATCTATAGAAAATATAATAGAAGAGGCCAATGATGTTCCTCTTAGCAATGATACTCAACAAGAAGAGGGTATAATAGGTGAAAATTCTATCTTTGACATTGGTAGAATAAAAGTAAAATATATCATACAGGAAATAGAGTTTCAACAATCTGAAGAGGAAACAAAGGATATTCCTAATGAGCCCTTCCTTGAGGGTAAAGTTTCTATTGAGTAGGAATACCCTATTACCATGGTACCTCAACAAAGTCAAAATGAGGATGCTTCAACAACTTAAAAAGTTCCTGAAGTAGAACAACATGCATCCCGTGTTTCATATGCACAATTGTGGTAGATAATCACCAAGCTCTATCATTCTAATCAATAGATAATATAATAGTTGCAAACAATATCTAATAAAGGAAAAGAAACTACCAATAAGGTGAGCACTATAGATCTAATAGAAACCTTCAAGAATCTCCTTGCCTAATTTTTAGAGGCTAATTGTCCAACAAGTTTGCATGAGGACACAAAATCCTTCAGCTAGGGGGAATGATGGTGTGCAATTGTGTTTCCTTTTTAACATCTTTTTATGTATTTTATTATCCCTTAGCCCTTCCTAAAGTCTCTTGTGTTCCCTTAGTTATTGAGGAAGTTAGGTATATTTTATAAAGTTTTAAGAAAGAGAATAATTTCTGAAATAGTGCACCAAGTGCATAAATCAACAATAATTTGGATTGGTTTCTGCTAAAGGAACTCAATAAGGACAAGCATGTGGCTACAAGAGATTTTGAATGATTGGATTGACTAGATAAGGGCATCATAGTTTTTTTTTTTAATTCCTATTAATTAGATAGGCTATTTTAAGTCTATAGTTTGGAGCCATGAATTTGGAACAAACTTTGATGTTATCTATTTTATAGTTTAAAACTCATGACCAGCGGCCAAAACAAACTTGTATAATTTTAGCATAATGGCTTGTAGCCATAGTCATCTAATCCAAATTCTATTTTGGATCTTTAGAAGCTATATAAACTCATGTATGTTCATAAGACATGGAGCTAGATATCAATATATTAAGACTCTATTATAATCATTCTATGTGTCAGTATAGCGATTGGAATAGGATTAACTAAAGTAGTCGCATGATTAAATTCTCTGCTCACCATGGGAATTGGAGGCATGGCCCCGTCTTGGGAAACTTGGTGAGCTTGTTCATTGTTTTTACAGTTCATTTGTGTGATTTCCATTTTATGCTCTTTTCTCATATATGTAATTGTGGGTGAATGGATTTACTTATTTGATTCTACTGCTCGAGTTTAATAGTGACTTCATTTTAATGCACATAGAAAAATGGATGGACATTAAGAATGTAATCTATGTTATGTTTGTGAAAGGAAAGAAATGGTCTATAAACCCAATTAAATTCCAACCTCTAAGGTTTCATTTGAGTCTGATCATTTCATTATATTTCTGCCACTAGATGACATTCTTCTTTCACAATATCTAAACTTCCTATTGCATCATGTTATCTCCTAGTTCTTATATCAACTATTATTGGAGACTTCCCATCGCAACTGAACTTCCTATCACAATTGAACTTCCTGTCGCAAATAAAATGTATCCTAGCCTTTATTATTAAACACACATTTCAGAGCAGCAAAGTTTAGTTTGTAGTGTGATCTTTAATCTCGTTATTTGATTTGCAATTAATTAAATCAAGTGTGATTATGATATGAGATTTAATTAAGACTTTAATGATTAAAGTAGTTGGATTGAAAGTATATTTCATTTTGCAAGTGTGCACTCCTTATGATGTTGGATTCTTTGAAGTGTGAATTTCAATTCATTAGCTCAATATCATTAAATTTGATTCCTTGAGTGAGTAAATTAGATTGCATCCATTACCACTTGGCCTACTATCTTCATCCCTTGAGCAGATAGCCACTATATCCATTATTGGCTTATGAGTCCTTGATTGACACTCATAGGGTATTTCAGTCCAATTTATATCTCAAAATAACTCATTAAAATAGACCTCAACTTTACTCAAAAATAATCTCATTGATGTTAACTTAGTGTTCGTTGGTTGAGATTGTACCTATTATATTGATGTATGTTCAGATGGTTAGATACAAATATTTTGTAATAGTTTGAGTATTTTAATGTAATGGATAATAAATTGATGTCTCTAGATTCTATATCTATGACTGCACATGTTTTTCATATGTATGTAGTGACTTATGATAGATTAGAGGGTGAAAGGTTAATAGGAAGAACAAGATGAAACCAAGGAGGAATGATTTGATATTTGTGTTAAATATGTTTGGACCCAGGTTTTGTGATTCAGGATATGTTATCTTGACTATGTTATGAGATTGCTAGCATGACTACATCATGATTGGTGAATAGAAGATAGAGTTTGAAGAAATAGAAGATAACTTAGTGAGAAGCAAGCTAAGTTATTAGAAAAATTGGTCAGATCCTTGACCGATGATGTTGTGTTGTGTTTTTATAAGTGGTTACATTTTTAAAGGATTGTGGTGATGTGATAGATGGATGTGGAATGATGTGTTGGAATTTACATGATTGTTGGGATAAAATTTCTTGGTGTTGTGCAATAACATTAGAAAGTATGATGTGGTTTGAGTTTTCTTTGACAAATCAAATGTGTGATGGATTTGGAGGTCAACATGAATATGAAATTTTAATTTTTAATTGGTAATATGTTTTAGTGTTTAAGGATTGAGTGGGAATGATTTCTAATCATGAAATTCAAATGTATTAGGGATTTTTTGAAGCCTTAAGTTGTAAAGTGTATTTATATGTAAATTGATGTATTATGGAGTGAGTGATTGGACAAGAAAGATCACCACTTGGTAGGGGTGATATTGCATGGTTTAGATGTTCTACATGTGAAGTAGAGATTGAGCTTGAATTGAATTTGTACTAGTAGAGGAGAATTGTTATTTTCATAGAATAAGCAATGGGTTTACCTTCCTAATTCAAAACAACTCCAATAGCATTACCACTAGCATTATAGTCTACTCGAATCACCTTATTAAAATGTACATGGTCTAACATAGGTTGTTCTGTAACTTTTCTTTTCAACAATTCAAAACTCTTTTTGGATCCTATTGTCCACTTGATCTCTTTCCTATCCCCTCTCATTGTTTTAGTCAAGGGTCAATAAATACTACTAATTTTTTTAATAAACTTTATATAAAAGATAGCCAAATCATGAAAATATCTTACCTCAATACCACTCCTAGGAATAGGCCATTAAAGGATAGCCTTCATGTTATCTGGGTCCATTTTTAGACCTTCCATTGAAACTACAAATCCAAAATACACTAACTCCACAAAAATGGCACTTCTTTAGATTAATCAAAATCTTATCTTCCATTAACCTCTCAAAAACCCTATGAATATGAATTACATTTTATTTTAATTTCCTGCTAAAGATAAAAATATCATCCAAATATACAATGAAAAAATTACCTACAAATTATTCTAGTACTTTATTTATGAGCCGCATGAATCTTCTTGGTGTATTGGTTAGCTCGAAAGGCATGACTAGCCACTCATACAAGCTGTCTTTTGTCTTGAAGGTTGTCTTCCATTCATCTCCTTCTTTGATGTTGATTTGGTGATATCCACTCTTGAGGTTTATCTTTGTGAAATACACTTCTCCACTCAAATAATCCATAATATCATCCATCATTGGCAACGAAAATCTATACTTAATAATGATCTTATTGATAGCTCGAGAATCTGTACACATCCTCCATTCTCCATTTTTATTTTTTGTTAATATCATTGGTACAACACATGGACTTAAAACATCTTGGATCAATCTCTTCTATAAAAAACCTTGCACTTGTTTATTCAATTCCTCACTCTCTACTAGAGTCATACTATGGACTCCATTATTCCGTAAACTGGCCGTTGGAATCAAGTCCATCTTATGAGCGATCTTTCTCACTAGTGGAAACCCATTAGATACATTAACAAATACAATATCCTGAAACTCCTCCAACAAGTCTATAAATTCTACAAGAACATCTTCTACTTCCTCTTTAAAAACATTTGGAATTAAAGAAAAACAAATATGTTGTTGTCTTGTACCTTCTAAGAACTTATTTCCATCAATTAAACTGTAGACACCTAAAAATCCTTTAGAAAATAAAGTATTTTTATTTTTTGAAAAATCCTTGATGACATCATCATTTATTAATTAATTAATTATTTAATTAATTAATTTATTTTTATGTCATTAAATCCCTTTATCTTAATTAAAAAAATTTAATTAAGAAATCCCTCCCAAAAATGTTTAAATCTTATTTAAACATTATTCTCCTTATTTATTAATTATTTAATTAATAGATTGACCCAAAATCCCAAAATAAATAATTAATTTATTTTTTGCCCAAAACTTGGCCAATTTCCTTTAGACCACTAACCTCTTCCAGAATCTTCTAATCCTTTCTTAATTTCGATTAAAAAGGCTAATCCCATCCTTTCTACCCCTAATCCCAAGGCTAAATATTTAATTAAGATTAAATATTTAAATTTCATATTTATTGAAAATATTTCAATAAATATTCCCAAAACTTAAGCTTTTGGAATGAATAAACTTTTATTCCATAAAACCAAGGAGAACTCTAGACTCTTCTAGAATCTTCTCAAATCCAACCTCTTCACCCATCCTAATCCTAAGATTATCCTAATCCCAATCCTAATTCCTCCCTTAACCTTGTCACATTCCCTAAACAAGGTTAGCCAACTCTTAAGCTTACCCCAAAGTCAACAAAGAGGGCTTCCCTTTTTGAAATGCATTGAAGGCATTTAAGGCCTCCTTATCCCTCTTACATGCACTTATGGTGCATTTAAGAAGCCCCTCACCCCTTTCTTACACCCTTTGACCTTAGGTACATTTCCCAAATTGTGCACATTCCTCCCATCTTTCAATCCAATGCCCTTGTGACACTTGTCACAAGGAGGTGATCCCTAAACTAGCACAATCCATGTGCTCCTTTTTGAGTGAATCTTGGCCTCTCTTAAGGATTTCAATCCTGGCCACTCATTCTTCCTTCCCAAATCCTATAAATACCCCTCCTTTCAAGAGCAAAATCAATTAGCTTACTTTCACTCTCATGCATTGTTATAATGCCATTTTCATGTTAGATCGTAGCAAATCATTCTAATTAGCTTACTTTTTAGCATTTTAGCTCATCTTAGCTTAGTAATAATGGATTAACATAGTTTTTATTGTCTTGCATAAGCATAGCATCATATCACATCTCTAATTTGGTCTAAAATCAATCTTAGCATAATCATATTTGCATTGAATCTCCATTTGAGCATTCTTGAGCCTCTTGAAGCCTTAGGGGCAAATCAGGTGATCTATACCTATTTTTGTCCCATTTTGGGGTTTTTCATGAGCTTCAAATCATCCTAAATGCATTTAGAGTATGCTCCAAGTGCTTAGAGAGCACGCCCACATACCTCTTATCAGAGCAAATCAAACAGTGCTCGGGTGCACCCATTTTTGGCTCAATCTGAGGTGGCTAGCTTAGAGTTTCCTTGTTTTTGTTTTGATTGTATGCTAGATTAAACTCTTAATGTTTGATTGATTTAGGCCTTTCAAAACAGATAACAGGTACCCTTGAAAGCCTTGCTCACATTCTGGCATGCCCGGTGGGACTCAAACCACAATCAGCTTGATCAAATCACACTTTTTCAATCTCCGTGTCGCAGGAAATGAAAAAAATCATGCCTTCAGAAAAAGAAATGTTGCCTACAGAAATGAAATCATGCCTTTTAGAAATAAAATCACGCCTTGAAGCAATCAAATCACGCGTAAAAACTCTATTTTCACGCCTGGTTATTGACAGATTTTCGCCAGCGATAACTTCTATTCTGCCTCTACTTCTTCTTCTGTCGCCTGCATGTAATTAAATCACGCCTCTGACACAAACTTTCGCGCCTTCGGGTACAAAAACCTCATTTCTAGTTTTTCTTTTGTCGCGGCTGGTATTTCTTTTATCGCCTTTGAACATTTAGGTGTCGCCTATAAGTTTTTTTTGCCGCCTCTGGTCAAATATTTGTTGCCTAAAAAAATTGTCCGTCGCCTTTGCATAGTTAATCTGTCGCCTGTAGAGGTACAGAATGTCGCCTGTAAGAATGAAATGTCGCCTCTGCACTTTCCAGCATTGCGTATAAGCTGGACAGTGTCGCCTTTTGGTGTTTTTCTGTCTTGAATTGCTTGGGACTGGATTTATTTATTTTTATTGCAAACAAAAGGTCAAACTCAATCTTGAATGAAACTAAAGGAAAGAACTTAGGTCCTAAAGTGTCATTGTCATTTTGAAAATCAAACCCAATCTCGAATGCACTAAAAGGAACGAACACTCTATTCCCTCTCTTGTTTCAGATTTCAAAGCAAGTAAACGAACACAATCTTGAATGATCTAAGGATAAAACAAAGCACATTTTCAAAGTTCCTAAATCAACTCGCAAATATCAATCTTGAATGCCCAAAAGGAAAGAACTTGCAACCACTCAAATCTTTTACATTTTGAAGAAAGAACAAATCAAAATCTAATCACGTGTGTCTTCATTTTCAAAAGTTCAAACACACTTAATCAAATTGGGAAAATGAACAAACTTGCTTGATGTGCATCTAGGAGCTTTCATTTTCTGTAAATCCTTGTTAAAGTAAGCAACGTAGAACATTTGGACACGGACAAGTTCACTTGTTCTACTTTTAGCGAGGCCTGTCTGGGGAGAAAAGTGCTTCCTCCTCGGAGAACGCCCTCAAACCGGTATCCCCCGGGCCGGTATATAAATAAAGTGAAGGCAAAAAGTACTCACTTACATCTCCTAATCGCCGGGCGTCTTGTGCCAAATGCAAATGTCTGGGGAAAGGTAAATATTCCTCCCCCAGCGTTGTTGGCTAGGCTCTCAAGTGAGTCACAGGCGGTCAGCATAACCCCGTATGGAGACTCCACGGAACTATTAGAAACTTGATAAAATAGAGGCTACCCTATCTACATCCGAAAGTATCAAAATCCTTGTGTAAGGACCGATTCCAAGGGGTTTACCGGGTCGCCTCAAGATTACTCACCATTTGTATTCCCTTCTGGGGGATACCAAGCTGTGGGCAAGCGATTTTGATACTCACCTTCCTTAGGTAGATCTGTTTGAAGTGCTTGACAGTCAAAGACTCCGTGAAAACACTTGTTGAAACATACACTTTCAAAGCTTTATCAAAGTCAGTCATCCTGTTTGTATCCCGCAAGGTTGCTTTGCCCTTTGCAGAGATTGCTGTGTCAGAAGTCTTTTTAATTTATCCTTTGCCACTTGAGAAAATCAAATCAATCAACAAACTTGATACTCAGAAAATCTTGCAGAAATCAGATATCCAAAGAGCCTTTTGTTCTCAAACCAAACCTATCAGAATTTTCCCAAAGATATGCCCAATTTGATCAAACATCCAAAAGCCAAGTTGCCCAAAACCAAAGATTATCAAGAGAAGAAAGTTGTAGAAAGAAACCTCAAGAACCATCAATCCTCTATCCAAGCAACCCAAGCAGAAGAAAAATATCAAGAAAAGCTTGATAATATTGGCTATAATGCAAGAGTCAAAAAGTTTGCCTACCGATTCCGAGTGAACCATCGCTACATTAACCTTGAAAGAGAAGATTAGCTGGATCCATCACATGTCCTATTCTACCTTCAGATCTCACAATCTTATCTCGGTAGTCCCTCATCCTAGCTTCATCCTAGTTTCATTCCTGCATTATCATCAAATCCTTAGTTGCATTCTAGAAACCTTCTTAGTTGCATACACCATCATCTTCCTAGCAGCATCATAGATCATCCATCCCAGTCACATCTGCATCATCCTTTTAGAAAAAGCATTGTTCCATCATCCTCCACCATCTTTTCATCAACAATCCACCATCAGAATCCCATATCCTTCATCCAAATCCAGCATCCATCATCTAAATCAGAACCCACCATCTTTTGTACCAAATCCAGAGATCCAAATCCACAAGTACTTAGTGTTCAAAACCTTTGAGTTGTTTCCATCCCTTATCCTAAATCAAAAATCATCCCCTTTTTGACAGAGCATTGTCTAAAGGAAATCCAACTTGTCCTTGCATAGCCTCATCATCTCGAGCAAGAGATTGGCTTGTATTGATAAGCATCCAGTTAACCGAAGATCATTAGTCTATCCTAGGTTGGCCCAAATCCTATCACTGATCCTCCATCGGGAAAAATAGCAGCTCATTGTTGACACTTAGTAATCTTCCACCAGCATCCCACCAATCCTCCACCCAATCTTGACCCAAATCAGAGCATCCCACCAAGCCTCCATCATCACCAAGCCTTTTTACCAATTTGCCACCATCTCCCATCAATCTTCCACCATCCTTGATCCAAATCCGAGTAGTTCATCAATCCTTGCTCATCAATCCGAGTAGAAATTCATCATCCTTAGAAGTTCCTTAAAACTTGCATCCACCATCCTTTAGAGTTCTTTAGGAAACATCTTGCATCCATCTAGCATCTGCATCTCCATGCCTGTCGAGACAAGATCTGGATCTAGGAAGCGAAGGCACATGAATCCTTATCCAATCACCAGCTCATCTGATCCCAACATTTTTACCAGTGCAATGGTAGCCTATGATCCCCAAATACAAATTGGAAATACATGGGATGATCCCAATATCCCCTCAGCTCCTCTAGCAATAGAAACATTTGTGAATCACCCAGAGAATCCACCAGCAGTCAATACACTCATAGCCCAAGACCAACAGAGCATGTTCACTAATTTTGCACAAAGGCATACTCCCATTCCACCATATCTTCATCCTCGTATTCCCATAAGTACTATCCAAATCCCAGCACAAGTATACTCTCCATTCATCCAACCATTCCCTGATCCCACCTTGCAAACATCTCAAGCAACTTCCACCATTCACCTTCTTCTGCAAGGAAGCTTCGCAAGCCCTGTAACACAAGCTGTCACACCATCTGCTCCATTCCCTATCACAGGTACTTCATCATCTGCCATGGCCTCCCAAGCTCTTGCACAAATCCAACACTTGTCACAAAATCAACTCCCACCTCTTACACATCCATTTACACAAGCAACTCCATCTCCTTCCACACCATTCTTTTCAGGAGGGATGCAATCATCCTTCCCCCTTGCTCCGCAAGCTTCAACATCCATACCATCTTTCCCAAGGTCAACACAATCGTTTCCCCCTTTCACCCAACAAATGCCAGCATCATCTATTCCGGGGGCGGCGCAATCGCTCCCCTTTCCTCCTCAGCACGCTTCCGCATCAACATCACCCTTTTCATGGGGAGCGCAAACGTTCCTTTCCTTTCCCCCCCAACAAGCATCTACCCAGGCACAAGCCTATCAAAATGCCTTCACCACAGGGATGCCCTCCATGGGCTTTTCCAATCCACCATTCATATCCCAAACTCCCATCACATCCACCTTCCCGGCATCTACTGCAACACAATTCCCACCACACACTAGCTCTCGTTGGGGCCTCACTCAAGAAGAAATGAAAGCTTGGGGCATACCAACCCATTCCCCTACATCTATGTTTGGAAATCAACAAGCCACCTCCTCACAAGCAGCACAACAACCATCACAACTTCTACCAGCTTCATCCTTTACAAACCATCCATTCACAACACCTAATGCCTTTCAGCAAGTTCCTCCACCTCAGTAGCAAAGTTCATCCCTTTTCACAAGTTATCTTGCCCAGCCACCCTTTGCTTCAAGCTTCCCCACATCAAATTCACCCTTAAGCAATGTAGGAATGCACCCGACCTACATTGGTCAACCACAGAGCCAAGTTCAGCAAGGACCATCTTACCAACAAGTGGTGTCATTCCACCAACCTCCCCCACAACAAACCCCTATCATTCCCCAGCAACAGCAAGCTTCCCCCTACCAGGCGCAGCAACAAATTCCTATCATCCCACAACACCAGCAAGAAATCCCATATCCATCGCCACAATATCCCCCTATGCCACATCAGTAGTATCCTCCCCAGCAAACATTGCTCCAAAATCCACTCTAATCCGCCTATCCCGCTGGGCCATCTCCATATCCCGCTCCACAACACCCACCTCAAATGGGAGTACCTACTCAAACACCAATCAATGTCGAGTGGGAAGCCATGAAGAACACTCTTAAGGAGCTCCAAACTGGTACTGAGAGCAAAACCTACAAGTTTGAAGAAGTGTGTCCTTACCCATTTGACCGATCCATTGCTGCTATTCCCTTCCCCAAGCACTTTGAAACACCTAAATTTGATAAATATCAGGGGAAAGGAGATCCAGTCAATCATGTTAAGGAATTCTATATGGCGTGCCAAGAAGTGGCTTATAGTGATAACTATCTCTTGCGCCTATTCCCCAAAAGCTTGGGAGGAACTGCTGTTGAATGGTTCTATAAAATACCCAGTGGGACCATCACAACCTTTGCTGAACTCTCTGAGAAGTTCATCAACCATTATGCCCACAATGTTGAGAATGAGTTGACCTTGTTAGATCTTTGCAACTCAAAACAAAAAGATGGAGAAAGCCTAGCAGAATACTTGCAACGATGGTAGAACCTTACCACCAGGTTATCATACCAACCACCAGAAAAGCATTTGACCAAAATTTTCATTGATAACCTGCATCCTAAGCTATCCCACTTCATGCGGATGAATTGTCTCCAAACCTATCAAGATATCAAGAGCAAGGGGATAGGTATTGAAAAGGCCCTCCTAGATGAAGGCACAATTTGGCACTTCAAAAATGATGCCCAAAAACCCAGCAATGATAAATCCCGTTACTGGAATCGTAACAAGAATGTTGTTACTGATAGAGCCACTGATATCAAGCATGTCCAATTTGTTGTAGCTAGTCCTCCATCAACTCCTGCATACCAACAACAACAAGTACCCGCCCATCAGCAACCTCCTCAAGTCCATCAACAACCCATGCAACAATATCCTTCTTAGAATAATCAGCAGAATTATCAGCAGCAAGCCCATCAAGCCTATCAAGGTAACCCAAACAATCAAGTCAATGCCGTCAATATTGCTCCCAAGCAGAACAAACCCAGAGCTCAAAATTATCCAAAGAAGACCTTCACACCACTGGGTGAACCTCTAGATGTTATCTTTCATCGGATGGCCAAGGCCAACTTGATTACATATCCACCAATTCAGCCAGTTGATGATACCACTCCCAAGCTTGATTGGTACAAAGATCATGAGTACTGTGATTATCATCATGTCAAAGGACACACTACCTTGAAGTGTATGAGACTCAAAAACTATATCCAAGATCTCATTGATCAAAAAAAGATTCAAGTAGATACACCCGCTCAAGCCTCACCAAATGCCAATTTACAAATCTATCAGAATGTGTTCCCACAACACAATGCTGGGAAGAATCAAGCTAATACCAATCATCCCCAGAATCATGGTAAAGGCAAGCAAGAAGATCACACTACTGCCTACATCAATTATGATAAATTTGTTGGATGTATAACCCAAGTTGAGCCCACAATCAATACCATCCATGTCAGAGGAGCAGACAGTCAATGTGCTGTTACCACCCGTAGGGGTCGAATAACTATTGTTGGTGCCCATCCCAGGCCAGTACAAAATGCACACAATGCACAGTACAACCTCATAGAACATCTTGGGAATACACCAGCCCAAATATCCATCCTAGACCTTCTCAGCACTTCACCTCTCCATCAGGAGATCCTTGACCGAGCTCTCAAAGAAGGACATGTCCCCACAGACATTAACACCACCCAGTTTGAGACCCTTGTGGGACATCTATCTGCAGCCTATGCTTTATCCTTCAAACCATCTGACATGCCAGTCGTTGCACCTGACCATACTCCCCCTCTCCACATCGCCGTCATGGTCAGAGACTTTGCCATCAAACGGGTCTTAATAGATAATGGCTCAACCCTAAACTTGTGTACTTTGAAATTCATTCAGCAGATTGGGTTCACCCAGGCCGATATAGCACATGAGGTAATCACTATCAAAGCCTATGACAACTTGGAGCGTACCTCTGAAGGTACCATTTCTTTGCCCATTCAGCTGGGCCTAGCAACACAAGATACTATTTGCCATGTTGTCGATCTTGACCTACCATTTAATATCCTCCTAGGCCGACCATGGATTCATTCCATTAAGGCTATACCGTCTACTTACCATCAGTGCATCAAATTTCCGCATCAAGGCACTGAGGTTACCATCCATGCTGACCCCCAACCCTTCGCATACTGTCGTGCGATGGAAGCATCATTCCCTCACTCCACTCATTGTCCTGGAACTGACATTGGTACTTCTATTGCCAGCTCATCCCAATCCCATTGCGATCCAGAAACCATTCTCACCTCCACCCTCTCTTTCGTCAACATAAATAACCAGGGTTGTGGTGAATATAGCCTACATGATGCATTTGCCGTAGGGGCCCTCCCGCTTGATCCACATACTCAAGGGCGCCCAGATCACCAAAGCAAGCCTATTGAAGAGCATCATGAAATCAAGAAAATCGAATCTATGACTTTCGAATCCCATGGCAACATAAATAGTCAAGAGATGGATCCTGACATAAATAGGTGGTTGTATAAAGATCCCCCATCACCTGACACTCAACTTCTTGGCTATTTCAAAGATAAATATCCAAAACAATATAAGTATACCACTGAACAATGGCACTATCAAGGCGGTGGTCTAGGGCCACAAGAAGGCGGCAACCAATATCCCATCACACCATCAAAGAATCCTGAACATCAGGGTCTTGGTTTTAATACCCCTCACCTGCATATACAAGGGCATAAATCAAAGAAGAGGTATAAATCACTCCAAGAATCCAATAGATGTAAACAAAGATAGGAAAGTTTAATTTTTTATGCTTAATCTCATTTATCACAATGGTGTCAATGTCCATTTGTCAAGGTGACAAGCATAGTTGCATCTTCTATGATAATTCTATGACAAATCATTCACTACACTTAGTAATTTTAGATTTATAGGTTTCAAGCTTTATGGAACCAAGACTAATTGGATGTGGATGCAATGCAAAAGTAGACATTGCATTTGCAGAAATATTAACAATAATATTGTTGAACACGATCAATTCAAGATAAATACATAATTGATATTCTGCAAGAATTCATATGTTGGGTGCAATGTAACAAGGATACAAAAGATATGGTAAATGAATAGTTGTGGAGCATGATATTATAGAGCTGGTTCATATTGCATGATTGGGCCCTTTTGTTAGGAGAGGCTTCCCAAACACTTGATCAAGTTTCAATGAGAGAACTTCATTAGCCAAAAAATGTAAAACTGCAGAGTATATGTAGAGTGTAGACTATTCAATTGACATTGATGCTATAAGTTCAGTGGTAAGGATTGTTTCTGCAGCACAATAACAAAAACTTGTACCTTATAGAGAAATGAATGTTTTTACCTATGTAACTGACAAACTATAAACCAATTTCAAAAAATCTATACGATGTGTCAAACTGAAAATTCCAAATGTCACAATTGATCACCGATCACTCTAAAGTAGCCAAATTATTGTTGGCCAAATTACAGTTGCAACAATATTGTAGTCTCTTTGCTAAATTATTGTTAGGCACATTATCTTCATGTCAATGAAGAGATGATAATGGCCCCTTGATCCTCTCTTTTGCTAAATTATTGTTAGCCACATTCTCTTCATGTCAATGAAGAGATAATCCCCCCTTGACCCTCTGCAATTCATGTTATATATACAATAACATAATCTCTTTACTTTGTCTAGTCTAGAAGAGAATCTCGTCTGCAATAATGAGAGTCAGCTCTATCCTTGCTGTATAGTTATATTTGGAAGATGACTATTTCCTTTGAACACATGTCAGTTTCCCCTACCCTGCCTTGCGATGGTACTCCACAATCATTTTGGCACATTCCCAAAATCGCCCTTCTGAGTAGCCAGTATGATGTTCCATGGTCCTATTCCAACAAGGAACTCTGTTTAGTGTACATTGTGCTGTGTACACAACTGCAGTTGCTATCATTGATGGTGGGTACCTCAACATTTCATACTCCACCAGACAAAGCTCAATGAAGAAGAAGGACAATTCCTCCAACTCTTTGTCAAATTCAGCTGCCTTGAGATATCTCTTGATGAAAACATAAGGGGTTGGTACTGACATACTATCATATTGAATTCCAATGCATTGAGCATTGATTTTTCCATTTTAAAAACTTCTTCTTTAGTGTAGACTTTGTCTAAAATTTGGATGAAATCATCAACTACAGGAACAAAGACCTCCTCATACTTGCAGGCCAAAAGCATAGCAGTAACCCCTACTAACTGTAAATGCTTTCTCATTACCTTTTCTTTTGAGAGGTATCTAGCAATAATGTTAATTTTCAAGAACAATGTTTCATCCATGAGTTCAAACTTCAAATGTACCTCAATGAGCCAATCAATCAGAATACCCCCCATTCTCTCATTTATATCCGTTTGTTCCCACATATAATCTCGAGGAACACAACTAAGGTGCTCCCTTTCTCTATACATAGTGTAAATGTCTTGTACATATTCTGTAATGGACAATTGGTTTTCATCATCTTCCTCATTAATATTTGATAGTACCATTGGATCAACTAGATCTTCCATTTCAACTTCATGACATTCTTGCAAACCCTCGGGTTGAAGTGCAGAAGATCCATCTAGATCTTCCATATCAACAACCTTAGAATCTTCAACTTCATGTATATTCTTATAATGTTGAGTATCCTGTACCAAATGTTGATTATTTTGCCAATGTAGCAATATAATTCCTGGTCATAGGGCGATCAATTGGGAAAAAAATTTCTGGCACCAACTACTTGAGGATTTCTTCCAACAACATTGCCAATATCAGAAAGGGCCCTTCGCCCTTTACCCTCCATTTTAAGGCCTTTGTTATAGGTGGCCTTGCCGGCATCAATCATGTTCTCAACACACCCTCGCACTAACTGCCTAGTGAAAGACATTGTTATGGGGTAGGGAAATTTGAAAAACAATGGGACTACAAAGAGAAAAATGAGAATAGGGATTGATTTTTTCTTCTCTTTTCATTTCTTCTAATGAGATTTCAGAGAGTATTCCCAAATGGGAAAGGTCCACCTTGGATTTCTAGAGGCATTAGGTTTGAAAAATCATTAAAATTGCTCAATCAGTAGCAATAAAAGTAGCATAAAAATGCATTTACCAATCAGTAGCAATAAAAGTAGCATAAAAGTAAATTTACTAATCAGTAGCAATAAAAGTGCTCCTCTTATGTCAGAAGCACCACCCAGAATATTTCCTCTTCCCTTGCTACCAACAGCAATGCCTAGAGCAATATCATCTATGGCATCCCTAGCCAACTGAAGTGGCCAATACAAAAGAGCTATAGGAATGCAAGCTACCAGTTGCCTGGGAGAAAAAACATAGCCTCTCAATAGTAGTGCTATCATTGATGTTGATTTGTAACCATACTACAAAAAACCAGATCCAGATCTGCTTAAATGTCTACCATCTCTGAAATTCCTTTCCCCTTGGTCTGTCCTGAACAATAGGTTATCAGACTTATCATACACATCACTGCTACTGGTTAGACTACCAAAGGTGGTGTTATCTCTAATATATGCATTATTCTGAATGGATGGCACCATTGATGGATATATCCTCAAACAGAGTTGTGAAAAAAGCAGGTCACACATCTTCAAAGTCGTGATTCTGTTAGTCTCATTCACAAGAAATATTTGTGATAATGATGCATTCATCAAACCAATAACTATATTTGCTTTCTCTTCTTCATATAAGCCATTAGTACCAACCCGCCCATATTCCCTCCCATCTGTTTCACCATGAGCTTTGTTTTCATCCAACACTGACAACTGACATCGAAGAAGAAGCCTTTCTAAAATTAGAATAAACCCCCATCTTATGTAGTTATACTTTGATGTCAAGAGTCCAGATAGTAATCAAAGAGATGAAGAGACACGAGATAAACTTTTCTCCTCAAAATGATCTGAATCAGATCTCTCAGAGCCTCCAAAAAGACCAAATTGTCGTTGCAAATTTTGAAGTTCCATCCTATTGCTCTCTCTAACTATTTCCACAAATAGGAGTTCAACAAGCCAAAAGTAACCATTTTGACAATAAATAGCTCTTGAAGAATGCAAAAGATATTCCAGTGTGGTCCAAGCCTGCAAAACACTAACTGAATCCCCTATTGTATCCTGTTCTTGTGGACCCTCCTGAATGTGGATAAGAAACTCGTTCACCATTGTAATCTAGAGCATCTCAGTAAACTCGTCATCTAAATGGGCATAATATGATACAACAAAATCTAGTGATTCCACTATATCCTCCAACAACTCAGTATTAAGATGGCCACTAGCAACATCACGTGACAGAGATTTAACAATTGACTTTTTTCAACTCCTCCCCAACACCATGCAATCCCAGCAAGATTTCCAAAAGAAGAACCAAATGATCTTTAGGTTTTCCATTTTTGAAATACCAATAGATTCCTCTCCTTTTTTATTATGCATCTTTGTAAATTTATAATTAAGGTTGACAGAGTGTAATTTCTAGCACAATATATTTAAGTGTTTCTCATGAATGGATGTGCTATTTTTCTTTTTATAGAATCAGATTTGAGTGTTAGTCATCGTTGGATGTGCTATGATCCTTTTTAAGAATCAAATTTTAGTTTTGAATGGAATTTAATCACATGCCATAAATCATAATCCTCACCATTGTGTGTTTTTTGTCCTCCATATTTTGTGATGCTAGTGTTTGAAAAATTTATGTTTATATCACTTGCATGTTCCCCAGTTTGGTGAAAACTTGGTGTTTCTATGAGATTTCAGTTGGCCTGTTATTCAAATTAGCACCCATTTCTGTTGCAATTAGGATGGAGAAACTTCTAATCTATTTGTTTCTTTTTTCCTTTTTGAGTCATGTTGTTGTAGGGATATTCCCACATCTGTATTGGGATTTTTTGTTTTCCATTGGGCTAGTCACATATTATGCGAAGAATTGAGTTGCTAGTTTTAAACACTAATAGGTAATAATCTCTTCTTGATGTCGTGTGGACACCTTAGTGATTATCATGTGGCTCAAAGGGTCTTGACTTAATTTTTTTCAATCTATTTCAACAGAACCTTATGTGAGGCCATGCAACTGAGTAGGATTCCCTTCTAATAATTCATGTGCTATCTCCCAACTTGTATCATATTTTATATTGATGCTTCACTATATAGGGCTTGGGCTTATTGAATAATTAGGTATAGTGGTACCACCATATATATGCTACTCCTTGCAGAGCTTATTTTACTTCAATGGAAAAATGATATGATTATAAATTCTTTCATTATTTCAAAGGTGATGGTTTTTCCCAACCCTGACCTTATCATCCACCAAGCTTGTTTGAGAAAGTAATGTACTTTAATTTCCTAAAGCAGGGCCATGCTTGATGTCTTACTAAAAAATAGAGAAATTCAATCTCGCCATCAAGCTTGAGCTCTGTAAGTTTTTTATATGGAAGGATACTTTAATTTGTTTTTTTGATTTTGGTAACCTCCATTTTTTAATTACAAGGTTTACTTCTATTTTTTTATCTGCATCCATTCCAACTTTACCCATATGTGGACTAGTTTTCCAAGTGGGTGTATAGCCACTGGAGTTTATCCTAGCACCATTTGGTCATTGGACATTCCCACAAGGTAATCCTAGCATTGTTAGGCAATTTCACTCAAACATGTAAGGCAGGGGACCCTCAAGGGGTTCCATGGTTTCTTTCTGGTGATGTGGGTTCCTAAAGTAGTCTCTACCCCCTGTTAGGCTCCTAGTTTGTCTTATAGCATATAGGCAGGTGGTGCATCCCATATTTTTTTGTCTTTTTGTATTACTATTGTGGGTTTGTGTCCTATGTGCCTCTGACATGTACTTAAATATCATGGGTTGGTTTGTTCCCTTTTCCACACTCCATTGCACGAGCACAATTAGTTGTTTTGCAGCTGTCTTATTTCCACATCGGGCAATCCTAGTTGTCTAGTGGACAATCAACCTCTTCTCTATCTTGCTGGTTAATTGGTGAATCAATGATGCATAGTCTGTTGTCTCATTAATATTGTGAGATAATGGATTAGATGTCGTAAAGATGCTAATGAAGCCTTTTACAATTTGAATATCTCAATGATGATTCAACCATCTGTTATGGTAGTCATAATAGTTCTCTTTAGTAGGCTGTGTATCCAAAGGGAGTGCTTCAACATTACTAGTAACCATGAGATAAAGGCATGGTTATCTAGGGATAACATCAAACAGACTTAGCAACCAATTAATGAAATACACTACATTAAAAACATGCATAGCATTTCCAAGATGAATTTGAGATCCTCACATCTCTCAAGAAGCATCCAAGTTTGTGATTGTTTCACGACAAGCAATCTTGGACAAGGCGGATTGAAATGTCCAATTTAATGGGATTTGATAATAAATTAAATTATTAAAAAAATATAATAATAAAATAAATTATGTGTGTATATATATATATATATATATATATATCTTAGTTACCGTGTTCGCCCCTAGACCCCTCCAGACTAGCTTGGGTTCAAACTGGTACTTGGTTCTGGTCCAGTTCGCCTGTGGGTTTGCCCAGGGTTCGAACCCAGGCAGGCTGGTTCATCTAGGCCAAACCCTGGTCGAACCAAGGTAGAACCAGGTCGAACCCAGGTCTAACCAGGTACATTTCCAATGAGAAACATTCTATAATTTAGTGCAGAAAACAATTATTACAGAATTTGAAAGCATTCATAAAGCCCACAACTCTGAAAATACTGTGACTTCTGGCTGGATTGATTAGGTAATCAATTATTGTCAAATGCTCTTAGTAAAATTTTTAATGGAACTCAAGCTTTAAAATCTGGCAATTGTTTCTTGATGTCACTAGATGGATATGTAGAAAACCACAAGAACATAAACAGGATTTAGGTTATGTGAACACAATTCAGCAGGTTGGTTAAATGGATGCAATCTGGATGAGCAAGATTTCCAAAAGAAGAACCAAATGATCTTTAGGTTTTCCATTTTTTCCATTTCTTATTTTCTCCTCTCAAATTTAGTAATAAAGTTGATGGTCAAGAAAAAAAGTAGCCTCCATGGCTCTGCACATGATTAAATGATCATTGACCATGCCCACATCAATCATCAGATTGTTGGACAGTTGACTAGTAAAATAATAAGATTGTGTTCAAGGAGTACACTATGAAACTCATAGGTAGGCAACATGTTAAGTGCCCATAATATTACTAAATAGCAGAGAAACTCTCATTAGTTGTGTTGTAATAGGGAGCTGTGAGTGAAATGATACTGTATGCACTTGTGTTGCAAAGGAAAATGTTACCTACATGAGTTCTGCACATCACAATTTGCATCTTTTTTCGCTGCAATTAACAATATCAAACAATTAAACTACCTGGTCTAGTATAAGTCTGTCTTTATGCTTTAAAGTTGAAGTTTGACAGGCTACTTGTCCACTATGGCAAGTTAGAGACTCGACATTCCTTTTAATTATGAAGAAGAAGAAGAAGAATAGATATTCTATTAGATGATTGAAACTTAGTTTAAAGTTCCAATTATTTAAAGTCAAAACAATGATAATTGAACTCAATATTATTATTTTAATATTTTGATGTTGATATGATGCTATGATTACAAGTTTATGGTGTTTTTGTGTTGTTTTTATGATACTATGTGACATTCTAATTTTAACTCATGCATCTAGGCTTCATAAATATGTATATATATATTTAATTTTAAAATTTTTACATGTTTCTTCAAACCCAAACCCAAACCCCTTTTCAAAATTTTGTCGAACTTGCGAATCGGTTCTTCGTACTCAAACTTAGAACCAAAATCGAACCAGTAACTTAGATATATATTAAATACCTTTTACTAATATATGTAATACTCTTTCATGAATGAAAAATAATTTCTTCCTTTTCTACATTCAAATTTTTCAGTTTCAAACACTCAATTGAACCTCAATTTTTTTTGAAATGTACCAACAAAACTGTACCTTATACCTTAGTTAATCATCTATCTAACTCTTCCAATTTGAGCTGGTAGTGAGAATTGGTAACAATAGTAGTGGTAGATTTTAGTTTGATTGGATATACAATGTCCACCTTTTCTTAAGGATCAAGAGTATTTTCATGGAAATGTAAGCTTCAGCAAAAATTATCTCTACTTCCACTAAAGCTAAGGACAAGGCAGCTATGAGTGTTGGTTGTGAAGCAATTTGGCTTTGTAGAACTTTGACAAATTTTCAACTTCCTCACCATTCTCCAATTCCACATTTCTATGATATTAAGGGGGGTTTAAAGTTGGCAAAGAATCTTGTGTATCATGTTCACACACAACACATTTAGATTTATCATTATTATATTTTGTAGTTAGTATAGTATGGAGATATGCTCCCTATTTCTATGCTATTCATGAGTAGATTGTTGGTTTAATGACTGTACCACTTGGGCCTATTCATTTCCTCAAATTCTGTGACAAGCTTGGTGTGGTTTTTTAGTTTTGTCATGAAGGGGATTATTATAATTTAGGATAATTAGTATTACATTAAGTAATTACCATAATAGTATAATTGATTACACTTATGTATTCGCCTTTGCTCATATGTGATTGACATCTATTATTAGATGCTCATCAATAATATTAGGTTGCCTTCTCCTCTTGAGATTATCAAGCATCCTCTCATTCTTACACCATCTCATTCTTCTGCTTATACTAACACAGTAGCCATAAGTGCATTCAAGTAATGTAGTTTTGACATAGAATTTTATCACTATATTATACCTTGTTCACTATTTTGACACCATGGATTCTTTTCACTATTTCTAGCTTTTCGAAGGTCACTGCTCTTTAAGTGTTTTATGGTTTTCTTATTTGAAATTAGCTTGTCTTAATACATATTATTATTTTACTTGGTTTTTGTCACACCTCAGGGGCATTATACACAAGATATATAATTTTTTGTTTTATTTCACATATTTTATGAATCATAATATATTTTATTATTTTATTTGAAAAAAAATAAAGATATCCTTCTCTATAGTAGACCATATGAAGACAACCTCCCATTGTCACACAAATCTCCTTTCACTTTGTTCAATATGATTTTTTCCTTGTTCTTAATTTGATCAATGTGTAATAGTTACATTAATAATATTGACAGTGCATTATATCTTATTGTTGATCTTTGATTTCAAACATTGTAGTCTTATGTCTATCTCTATGTCATTGATAGAACAATGATAATCATAATCATAGCTGGTTCAGTATTTTTCATTGCAAAAGATAATCATAGAAGGACTAGACCCTAGTTAGTACAACATGAAACATAACACTAAACATAGTCTCAAAATGCTATGGCAATGCAAAGTTTCCATCCATCATTTTTAGCGAGTTTGTTGTCATTACTAAAATAGGATTTGGACCTATTGGTTTGGTGAGGTTTCTAATCATTAATAAAAAAAATTTCCCTCATGAAGGTTGTGCCCAGAACTTGATTAGTGTTTCCAACCCTAACAGGCATTGTGTGTTGTGTTTGAGATTATTGTAACTGTTGTGAGACCTTTTAGGCTATCATACAAATTTTCTAGCCACTATAGGTTCAAATAATAATTTGTTTTTAGTGTTTGTCTTATTGAACAACTGCTCTCATTATGTTTGTTGTCATGGAAGAAAGGTTCCAAACCTGTTCATACACCTTCTAGCTACCGTCATACAGCTTCAACTCCATTATTACATGTTCAACACAAATTTCAAGGGTTTGCAGCCTACTGTATCACTATGTGGGCTATTGTAAGTGAAAGTGTTGATAAAATAAATATTGTTGTTTTCCTGAACTATTGTAAAAATGATTATTTTCTATCATATAATTGCCTAAATTATGCATAATTTATCCACAACACTGGTGATGGTTGAATTTATTGTTGAAAAGGTTCCAAACCTGTTCATGCACCTTCCAGCTACCGTCGTACAACTTCAACTTCATTATTACATGTTCAACACACATTTCAAGGGTTTGTAGCCTACTATATCATTGTGTGGGCTATTGTAAGTGAAAGTGTTGATAAAATAAATATTGTTGTTTTCCTGAACTATTGTAAAAATGATTATTTTGTATCATATAACTGCCTAAATTATGCGTACTTTATCCACAACACTGGTGATGGTTGAATTTATTGTCCATAGCATCCCTTTGGATTTGTAAGGCATTGGAATACTTAAATATATAATGGTCAACATTAATTTCAATGGGGTCTTACTACTACATTGATATTGATTCATTATTTTAGCTTGCACATGTTTGAAAATTCACCTATTTACTTAGATTGTCTGAGCAAGAACATTACAAGATATGCCTAGATCATGTTATCAATATTCTATTCCAATTTTGGGTGCCAATTTTAGATTCAGACTATATTAAGTCTCAACTTTCACTTGCTCTAGCCACAATCATATTTTGTTACTTTTTTTTATCTTTTTAAGTACAAAAAATTGCTAGTAAGGAATATGAACCTCACCCATTTGATCTGTAAACTAGTTAGGATGCTACTCTAATAGTTCGGGCATAAAACATTCTACAATACAAGATGAAAATTTACATATTAGATGTTAAAACATTTGCTTAATTTAAACAAAAAACATACAAGTGTTGGAAAAAACTAAGCTAATATGGAAAAAGAGAAAAAGGTAACAATCTCAACCTTCTTGGGCAGCTTTGGGAAATCCTCATCCTAGTACATAGCTGCTTGCTGCTTTATTTGACAAATGGACTTTCTTGATCTTGGCTCCTTCTGATCTTTCCTTGATGTTAATACCAAATTTGAATTCTGTTACTTGTCTTTTTTTTATTGGTTGTTTCATCACCAAGGAGGTCTTCCTCTTTCTAAACATGCTGCCATCACCCTCATCTCTATCTTGGCTCCTTATTGTATTGGATATTCATTTCATAGGGGTATTTGTCCTAGCAAGCTGTGCATTGGCTGGATTATATCTTAAAGGAGTTGAGGAATTTTTACCCATGTTGCTACATTATTCATTCTTTTCTCCATTCAACTTTCTAGACCTTGGATTCTAGCTAACCAAAACCTGGGGAGGTTGTTTTGACCTAATGACAATGCTCCAAAGTCCAAAACAAACTTGGCATTGTCAATCCACTTAAATCCTTGTGGATTGCAGGTTGTACTAATAACACTTCTTGGATTGGATAACTCTTCCATGGCCAATGCTAGAATGAATTAACTTTAAACTCATCTTATCTGTCTTATGTCTATCTCTATGTCAAAGAGAAGTGATGTAAGAAGTTTTGAATGAATAGAACTTAAATTCTCTACAAACTTGACAGTCACTACCATAATGGGATAGTCTTGGCTTTGTGTCATTAAAACTCTTATTTCCAATGAAATATTGATTTGAAATGTATTAGATAGATGGTGGATTGAGTTACTTTAGATTCCATACCAATATTGTATTGTGTTGTTGAGTTTTGAAGTAAGAAAATAATCATTTGCTGACTATTCCTAAACAGAGATTTAAGTGCAATCAGAGATTTATTTTGAAGTTTCTATGAATACCTAGATGTATTATAACCTATAATAAGACCTAGTAACCACCATGAAGATGCACAGTGAGATCAGAATATAATGTGAAGCCAAGGCAGTATTTGCAATTGCAGACATTGTTGAAACTTCAGACACTATCAAGATGTGAAGATTACACCATTCAAAAACAAGTTATAACTTATAAGAGTATTAATAACATAAAGTTTCATTAGTCCATGATATAAATGCAATGAAATTTCTGCATTTAAGCATGTGTAAATTTTTACATCAACATTTCGGATCATACTTCATGATTCATCACCATTCTCTGGCTCTTCATTCTGATGATGGATCATAGTTCATTGATATAAAATACACTTAGTTTGATTCAGAAATTATAGATAAATAGAAATTTCACCCATAGATAAACATGGTAGCATACCAATTTACAAAGATTTATTGATTTACTTTCTATTTTAATTAATAGATCCATATTTGTTACAAATATTGTTGAATGACTATTAAATAATATGTGATCTGAATGAGACAAGTCATACAAATGATTGTTGAACTTTCTTCTCAATTGCTAACTATGCAGGTGCATGTAACTATTCGGCTTATATTCATAATACATGTCCTTTTTTCCTGCCTAACTGAAATATCAGAGAAGCTTTGTTATTTCTATTAACTTCATGTATTATAGACCATTTGATTTGTTAAGTATGCATAATATGTCATTTTTTTTATTAAATACATTGCATAGGTAATATTCTGGATGAAGTACTTGAATCAGATCCAATTTATTTTCTAGGCTTGGAGTTCTCTTCCTTGACTACGAAGAAATAGGTTTTGAAGCAGCTAAAGTTGAAAAGTGAATTACAAGATTATGGTGTAAGGAATAAAAAATCTTTGAATTCTGAAGCTCCCAAAAACAATAAGTCTGAATATTCATCTTTCTTTTCACTCAAATTTTACTTTCTTTTCACTCAAATTTTAAAGAGTACAAGTTCTATTGTAATTGAATGTTACTTTTGAGTGCAATTGATGTACATTAGTCATTTGTTGGCATCAATTTAATTTCAAATTTGTAAGCTTCACACAACCAAATTAAATTTATCTGCGAGGTTCCACCTAGTTGTGTTTGATACCTAGGCAAGGTGGATTGTTGAGGACTTGGAACCTAAGATCTCCCAAATGCTGGTTTGAGTCCTTGCGAATTGATATGTCAAACATTTTTCAAACCTTTTCAAACATATGTCTGGAAAAATAAATTAAATCCTCGTATTCTGAGATTCAAACCAAAGTGATATTGGAACTAAATAATATGTCTATCAACAACATGCCAAAACATGAAAACACTAACATAGAAACCTTAGATCTGATATATCAATTGATTGCAACTGTTGAAACTACAATGGTGATAGGCTATATTGGAAAACTATTTTTAGAATTTTATGAAAACATATTTTATTGTACAGGTCAAATTTGAGTCATTTGAATTATCAAGGGTTTTACACTACAATGCTGGAGAAGGATGATGAAATACTTTATGTTGTGTCAATCAGGTATTTTTTGCTTTTCAAAATTTTTTGAAGGTTTTGTTGATTAACAAGCAATTTGTTTGTATATATTCGAGACTAATAGTTTCATTTAATCTGTACAATACACAAGGAATAATTCTCTAGAGGCTCACTTGATGCAATTTTTATGATTGCTAAATCATGACACGGGATCCATGGAGCCCGTTTAGCAGAGATGCCTCTTATTGGAACTTGACATCATTATCGACGCCAAGGAATGTGTCGACATTTAGTAAATGCAATTGAAAAGGTATGCTAGGACTTCTTATATAGGGATCAACATTTTAAAGAAGATCTATGTTAGACATCATTTAAGTAAATAGCCTATTGAAAACCTAGTATATTAAGTAAAGTTACTATGTTTTGATCTTAATGTGCTGCTCCTTTATAATGAAAACTATTTTATGCTTTGTGCAACATCTATATTATCTTTGTTTGAAGCAACCATTATTAACAACAAAAATGTATGTTCTCCATTTCATTCATCACTGATTTCATTAATATGAATAATGATTTCCTTTGTTGTGTTCTTTGTCTCTATTGTTCACTAGTCATCCCCCCCTTAGGCTTTGCTACCATTGAACTATAGATGGAAAAAATTGAAATCATGTTTAATGGAAAGTACTAGTATATATGGTATGATTATTCTTGAAAGGGTACTAGCTCAATGGAAGAGCACCTACTTTACAAGTAGGAGGATGATGGTTCAATTCCATCGTGCCCTAATATGATTAAATATATGACTAAATAAATGACCAAATAAATGACCAAATAAAGGACCAAATAAATGACCAAATAAATGACCAAATAAATGACTAAATAAACAACCAAATAAACGACCAAATAAATGACCAAATAAATGAATAAATAAATGACTAAATATATGACCAAATCAATGACCAAATAAATGACTAAAATAGTTTAGTCATAAATTTGGTCATGAGGTAAATGACCGGCAATAAACTACCACTGGTCACGTGACCAAATTTGGTCATTTATCTACAATTTTTGATAGTTTATTTGGTCATATATTGATGTTTTTGTACTAGTGTTAGAAAGTCCCAATAACTACTTTTGACACATTGGAATGCTCAAATGTGTCCTAAGGGGTCCTACATCCCCTTCAGACATAGTTGAGGGTTCACATATGCCAAAAGATATCAAGGGGACTTCCTAAGTGTCCTAGTACATGTTAGGACCCTTAGGAAGTCCCCATAATCCCTTTTGACACATTAGAACCCTCAAGTGTGTTCTAATGGGTCGTAGGACCCCTTCAGACACACTTGAGGGTACAAATGTGTTAAAAGGGGTCATGGGGACTTCCTAGTGGTCCTAGTATGTCTTATCATGCGTTAGGACTCATAGGAAGTCCCCATGACCCCTTTTGACACATTATAACCCTCACATGTGTCCTAAGTGGTCCTACAACTACTTTGGATATATTTGAGAGTTTAGATGTGTCAAAAGGGCTCATGGGAACTTACTAGGGACCCTAGTATGCCTTATTACATGTTGAGACCCCTAGGAAGTCTCAATGACCCTTATTGACACATTGGAATGCTCAAGGGTGTCCTAAGGGGTCCTACAACCCCTTCAGACACACTTGAGAATTCAAATATTTCAAAAGGGGTCATGGGGACTTCTTAGGGGTCCTAGTATGTCTTATCACATGTTAGGACCCCTAAGAAGTCCACATGACCCTTTTTGACACATTAGAACCCTCAAGTGTGTCTTAAGGGGTCGTAGGACCCCTCCAGATGCACTTGAGGGTTCAAATGTGTCAAAAGGGGTCATGGGGACTTCCTAGGGGTCCTAGTACACCTTATCATGTGATAGCACCCCTAGGAAGTCCCCATGGCCCCTTTTGACACATTGGAATGCTCATGTGTGTCCTAAGGGGTCCTACGACACCTTAAAACACACTTGACCATTCAAACATGTCAAAAGGGGTCATGGGGACTTCCTAGGGGTCCTAGTACTCCTTATCATGTGTTAAGACCCTTAGAAAGTCCCCATGACCCATTTTGACACATTGGAATCTTCAAGTGTGTCCTAAGGGGTCGTAGGACCCCTTCAGACACACTTGAGCTATCCAATGTGTCAAAAGGGGTCGTGGGGACTTCCTAGGGGTTCTAGTATGCCTTATTACGCATTAGGACCCCTAGGAAGTCTTTATGACCCCTTTTGACACATTAGAACCCTCAAGTGTATCCTAAGGGGTTTTAGGACCCCTTCAGATACTCTTGAGGGTTCAAATGTGTCAAAATGGGTCATGGGGACTTCCTAGGGGTCCTAGTATGCCTTATCACATGTTAGGACCCCTAGGAAGTCTCCTTGACCCCTTTTGACACATTGGAATGCTCGATTGTGTCTAAAGGGGTCCTATGACCCCTTCGAACACACTTGAGCTATCCAATGGGTTAAAAGGAGTCATGAGGACTTCCTATGGGTCCTAGTATGCCTTATCATGCGTTAGGACCCCTAGGAAGTCCCCATGACCCCTTTTGACGCATTAGAACCCTCAAGTGTGTCCTAAAGGGTCGTAGGACCCCTTCAGACACACTTGAGGGTTCAAATGTGTCAAAAAGGTTCATGAGGTCTTCCTAGGGGTCCTAGTACACCTTATCACATGTTAGGACCCCTAGGAAGTCCCCTTGACCCCTTTTGACACATTGGAATGCTCGAGTGTGTATGAAGGGGTCCTACTCCAATGTGTCAAAAGGGGTTAAGGGGATTTCCTAGGGGTCCTAACACATGATAAGACATACTAGGACCCCTAGGAAGTCTTGGTAACCCCTTTTGACATACAATTTAAATATTATGATCTATAAAGTTTATATATATATATATATATAAAAGATATTATTATATAAAATATATATTAATACATAATTATATATATAATACTTATTAAAAATATATAAAATATTTACATAATACCCCTTAATACCCCTTAAACATTATATATATATATATATATATATATATATATATATATATATATATATATATATATATACACACACCTCTTTTTATATATAAAAGTTTAATTTTTTCATTTACTCCCACCGTTTTTTCATGTACCCAAAAATATCAGGTACCTGATAATGGACTAGTGTAACTTTGACCAAAATATTCCTTGCTCCCACATACTAGAGAAGCATGAGATTTCAGACTTTTTTCATGGGTTGTAGAAAAAAAAAAGTGATTTGGGGCCCATTTTTTGTTTTTTGTCAACTTGTGGTCTCACTATGGGAAGCAACAGTTGTCGAAAGGATAAACAAAAGAGGAAGATGATGGATGAAGAAATTCAAGCATATAGGGAAAATCATTGAAGAAGGAGAGAAGGTATGTTAAACATTAATCAAGGTGACCTTGTAAATGTAGTTGCAAGTGAAGAGGATGTTGAATTTAAAAATAATATTGAAATTAATTTTGTGAATAACAATGTATGGAGTGAAGATGAAAATGTACAGATGGAGAATGAAAATGTAGACTTGGGGAATGAAAACGGAGACTTGGGGAATGACAATGAATGGAATGAAGATGAAAATGTACAGATGGAGATTGAAAATGTAGACTTGGGGAATGAAAATGTTGCACAAGAACCACATGAACGTTATACATCTCCAGATTATATCCAAAATGAAGTCTCTTGCAATAAAGATAATCAATCTTCAAATTCAGAGCTTTCAAGAACACCTAAATGGTTAATTGAAATTAAGGAGAACATTATGAATAATTGGGAAGGAAAGAGATCACATAGAACCATTAGGTTGTGGGATTCAAGACTTTATGATCAATTTTTTGGAAACAAGGCATTGGTTGAGAAATGTCAAATTTTTGTGCAATTGTTAAAAATGCAAAAGATGAGACCTGTGCTTGTGAAATTGAAGATTCATGTGAACAAGAAAATGGAGAGAAATTCCATTGTTGTGAAGAATCTTTTCAATGCTCTCAATAGCATTGGGAAGACTAGCAGAGGAAAAGACAAGAGAGTTGCTCGGAGGGTTATTACAACCTCCTTAGTAAGTCGTCAGTTGAGAAAGGCTTGTTTGATGAGACAAACTTGTGTTGACTTCAATATAGACTGTAAAACTTTGGGTAGATCACTTGCAAGAAGAGAAAGACTTGATGACCCACTTCAAATTGATACATGGGCTTATGGTGGGAGACTTCCATGTTTTGATAAGAAGCTAACAAATGTTGTCAAGGATGAAATTCAACAATTTTGGGATGCTAACTCAAGAGTGTCTGTTAAAATAATAACAAAATATAGAGAGACATGAAATTGTTTAATGCAATGAGCAAGGAGTAAGAAGATTTACCATGAATTAACACAAAATTAGGAGCATTCACCAAATATCAAAGCAACAAAGGAGACAATATTTTGAAGGAGGAAAAGCATAAAAAAAATCCCGTGATATAATGAATGTGGAAAAAATGCCTAAGAATGAGAGAGATAGAGAGAGTGAGAGCTTAGCTCATACAATAATGTTCAAGAAGAAGAATTATCTCATGTGAAGAAAGAAGGAAAGCCATCTCTTTTAATAGAGATGTGAGAAAGGAGTTACATTGTAACTCCCATTTCTATGTATGCCACATTTCACTCGTGTGTGAGACAAGTGTAGGATTTCTCATAAGGAGGAATATCTATTTTCCTTAATAAAGGAAGTACAAATATGACATGTCCTCCCACTTGGACTAGAGGATGAATACAATAGGATACCTTGGTTTATTCTTTAAATACATAATTTACCAAGGAAAGATTAAATTCTAACACCCCCCTTTAATCTTTACTTGGGGTAATTACATCAAGGGGTATTAAACCCAAATTGTTACAATGAAATTCAAATTTCTCTCTAGAAAGAGGTTTTGTCAAAATATCTGCAATTTGATCTTCACCTTTGCAATAGATGAGGGAAACTTTCTTTTCTGCATTGTGCTCTCTAATGAAGTGGTGGTGGAGATAAATGTTCTTTGACTTTGCATGGTAAACTGGATTCTTTGCCAAGGCTATTGCACTTTGATTATCACAATACAATGGTGTAGGTTCTTATTGAGGTAGACCCAAATCTTCAAGTATTCTTCTAAGCCATAGAGCTTCTTTAGAGGCATGAGTACAACTTTTATATTCATCTTCGGTAGAACATAGAGACACAAATTGTTCTCTTTTACTTTTCCAAGATATAGAACCTGAACCAAGAGAAAAATAATACCCAAAAGTAGATTTCCCATCATTGGGGTCTCCACCTAAATCTGAATTAGTAAAACCTTTTAAAGAAAAATCAGAATTGGCATCATAAAATAATCCTAAGTTAATAGTACCTTTAATGTAACGTAATATTCTTTTAGCCATTTTGAAGTGAGTTTGTTGAGGTTTGGACATAAATCTTGAAACTAAACCAACACTAAAAGATAAATCAGGTCTAGTAAGGGTTAGATAAATTAAACTACCTACAAGTTCTCTATAAGGAGTAGCTCATCTATGAAAGGAGATTGCATATATATCATTAACTTAGTTCCTAAATCACATGGAATTGAAACAGGATTAGCATCATTCATATGAAATCTATCTAGAAGATCTTTAGCATATTTACTTTGAGAGATAAAAATACCCTTAGGGGTTTGCCAAATTTGCATTCCCAAGAAATAATGTAAAAATCCAAAATCTGTCATTTGAAATTTTTGGTTGAGTTGGAACTTAATATTAGAAATTAAATGGTTAGAACTAGAAGTAAGAATCAAATCATCAACATACAGAATGATAATAATAATGTCATCTTCATTATGCTTGATATACAAGTTAGGATCATTTTTACTTCTTTCAAAACCTTGAGAAATAAAGAAAGCATTAATTTTGGAATATCACTCTCTAGGAGATTGTTTTAAACCATAAATAGACTTCTTGAGTTTACATACTAAATGTTTATTACCTTGTTGAATAAAACTAGCAGGTTGAGACATGTATATTTCTTCATGCAAATCGCTATTCAAAAAGGCACTTTTAACATCCATTTGGTGAATAGGCCAATTCATTTTTGTAGCTAAAGCAAGAAAAACTTTAATGGTAGGCATTTTAACAATAGGAGCAAAGGTTTCATTATAGTCTATTCCTTCAATTTGAGATAAGCCACATGCAACTAGTCTAGCCTTAAATTTACTAATTTCATTATTGGAATTTAACTTAGTTTTATATAACCATTTATAGGAAACCAAATTTTTACCATGAGGTAAAGGAACAAGATCCCAAGTGTTATTAGAAATCAAAGACTCATATTCTTCTTGCATAGCATTTTTTCAATGAGGTTGATTTTTAGCTTGAGAAAAAGTTTGAGGATCATTAGAATTAGAGAGAGAAGTCATAAGAGCATAATTGCAGTAGTTTATCCTTTTAGGTTTAAGTCCACCCATTATAGAAATGTAATCATCACCTTCATTAAGTAAATCTTTAAACCATTTAGGATTTCTTCTAGAATTAATAGAAATATTACTAGGAGGGGTAAATAGATTATTACCATCATCATCATCATCATCATCATCACTGCTACTACTAGAAGGAAAAAAATCATTAGAAGGAGTATCATTACTATCTTTATGTTCATCATTATCCTTTTGAAGAGTATTAGTATTATCCTTGGTGTTAGGAGTAGAAACAGAAGGAATAGAAACATTAGGAATAGAAATGTGAGGAATAGGGCTGAGAGAGGGAGGTTGGTCCTCCACAAGAACTAAGTTGTTGTGACTAAAATCAAAATCTGAAATTTGAGAATAGTCATGGACACCATTTCCAGCAATGCAAACATCTCTACCTATTGAACTTTATTAGTAAGAGGATCATAAACTCTATAACCTTTAGTGTTCTCAAAATAGCCAACAAATATATGAGGTGAGGATTTAGGATCTAACTTTTTCCTTTTCTATTTAGGTGTGTGAACATAAGCAGTGGAGCCAAAAATCCATAAATGAGACAAATTGGGTTTTCTTCCTGACCAAGCTTCTTCAGGAGTTTTATTTGGTAGGGCCTTAGTAGGAGTTCTATTAATAATATAGGTGGCACATGCCATGGCTTCAGCCCAAAATTTATAATCCATATTTCTAGAATGTAAAAAACATCTAGCCATTTCTACTATTGTTCTATGCTTCCATTCTACCACACCATTTTGTTCTGGTGTATAAGGAACGGTAAGCTCATGTTTAATACCAAACTATCTTAAGTAAGAATGGAAAGCATGATTAACATATTCAGTACCATTATCAGTCCTAAGAATCTGAATTCTACAACCACTTTGTCTTTCCACAAAAACATGAAATTCAACAAAAATATCAAGGACTTGATCTTTACTATGTAAGAAATAAATCCAAGCTCTACGAGAATAATCATCAACAAAAGTTAAAGCATATTTATAGCCTGAAATAGAAGTATTTTCCATAGGACCTAAAAGATCACTATGAATGAGAACTAACTTATTATTAGCTCTCCAAGATGATTTATGGGGAAAAGATTCTCTATGCATTTTACCACTCATACATCCATTGCAATCAAACTTAGAAGGAGTAAACTTAGGTAGCCCATCTACCATATTTTCTTTTTGCATTAATGAGATATAATCAGAATTTAAATGTCCTAGCCTCTCATGCCAAATGCGAAAATCAACAGTAGTAAGTAATGAATATCTAGGAGAGGAAAATTGATAAAATTTAACTAGATTATGATCATCCAATTTAGTATTAGGAACTATATGATCAGTAGTGGGATCAATGATATGGTAATTATTTTTATGAAACTCAACCTTATAATCTTGACATAATTGTGGAACATAAATAAGGTTAGCTTTCAAATCAGGAACATAAAGCACATCATGTAATTTACCATTTGGAATAGAAACATCCTTCAACTTGACAACAATAATTATCAGCTAAAGAAACATGAATATTCATAGAATCAGGTCGCAAAGAATCAAAGACTTCTTTATGAGATGTAACATGTTGAGATGCACCACTATCAATAATCCGTTCAAGTGGTTTAGAAGCATTAAACCAAACAGTAAAAGTAGAATGAGATTGATTCCCATTAGATTTTCCATTTGAGTAGTTTTGAGAATTAGATTGATCATCCTTTTGTTTCTTAAAATAGTTATGTATTAAGTGACCATCTTTGCCGCAATAGGTGCAATGTGGCCTATTTGAATGATTACTATTATGATAGTTATTGGAAGGCCTAGAATTGTAATGATCATTAAATTGTTGGCCTGAGTTATTATTTGAATTATTAGTATTGTTAGATCTTTGATAATTTTGGTTATTTTGATTAGTGTTAGAAGATCTATTTTTATTGTGACTTTGAGAGACATATGCATGTTCGTGAGTTTTAAGTATGCCAAATTGAATCAATTTTGCTTCCTCTTGACACAACATATTTTGAAAGATGACATAAGTTAATTGAGATGCTAAAGAAGGAATAGCTAACTGAGAGTAAATATTTGTAATAAACTGTTGGAAATGTCTAGTCAAACATTTACAAATAATTATGTGGATTATCCTTAAATCAGAGAGAGGAACTTGTAAACCAGTTAGTAAAACTTTAATTGAATGAAACTTGAGCAAGAAATCATCAATAGAGTTGAAGTCGGTACACCTGAGGTCTTCAAGTTGGTCTTGAAGCTGGATTTTTTGAGTCTTGTCTATATAGTCATAAGTATTTTTCAGGATGTCCCAAGCTTGATGGGCTTCTGTACAAGAGAAATTAAAACATAGGAAGAAGAGGGGGCATGTAATTGTAGGGCATGATCATATTAGTAAGCATCGAAAGCATCCATGAGGTAGGAGAAATGTCGGTGGCATGCACTACCATAGGATCCTCTTCAACAAGTATCACCCTGGTTATTTCGGTAAGGTTGGTATGCACCACTTCCACAAGCTTTTAAAAAAACACTAATTTTTCCCTATCGGGATGTGACAAATAATTCCACAACAACCTGATCTGTAGCTAGATCAATATAAAGTAAAATTTTTAGTCCATCCACTAATTCTTCTGCAATGAAACCCACTTTACTATACGCAATGAAGATCGAACAAAATGGACATAAACACATGCAATAAAGGACTGAGGAAACGGGCTCAACTCCTCAGCAAGATAAGAATCAAATGCGATCTTTAATAGAACAAAATGCATGAGCTAAGTAAAATAAGGGATCCTAGATTGAAAATTAATATAAAACTTTATGTATGATGATTTAATAAACCCTATGAAAACCAAACATATCTAAAGCAAGATTTTGACCTTGTAAAACTTAGGTGTGCAGGAGTTAAAGTCATGGTGAAAATTGAAGACACAAAGGGTTAGTCAACTGTGTGAAACCCTATCAAAACCTCAAAAATACATTCAACACAAAATTACATTCAATATCATTCAAACCCCAAAAAATAAGACTACATTCATCATCAACCTGTTGCTTATACAGGCCAAACACAAAAGCTTCCTTGTAGAAAACAATTCAATGCACAATTCAAATGGAGCAATCAAATATTAGAGATTTAAATCTACAGAAGAAATAGCACATGGAACCACTCACATTCAATCTACACAATAGGTCAATGCAAGATAAATTAAAAGCAACTATAAAGATTTTTGGAAAGAAACGCATGCATGCAGTGATAAGGCAAAAAAAATGTATGTAATAATGAAGCCAACAATGCATGCAAAGATAGAATCAATTTGAACTATCATGCAAAGATATAATGAGTAATGATAAGGCAATCAGAGATAGAGAGCAAAAAAAATGCAATATCATTAATATAATGAGGTTAAAATGAAATATTTGAACTTCTAGGTTTAAAATTTCATGGCGGAATGAACGAAAATTAGAAGATTTTGATATAAATTTTTAAAAGTATTACAATTTTAAATTATAGTGAATGATATATTCTAAAAGAATATTAACTAAGGAGAAAAGATTCAATACTCTCTAAATAACGTCTCTGAATTTGGAGTGCACCAAGATATGGTAGCTTCTTTACTTACACACTCAAAACATAATTAAACCAACCTGCTCTGATACCATGTTAAAATAATAACAAAATATAGAGAGACATGAAATTGTTTAAAGCAATGAGAAATGAGTAAGGAGATTTACCATGAATTAACACAAAACTAGGAGCATTCACCAAAGAGAAAAGCAACAAAGGAGACATTATTTTGAAGGGGGAAAAGCATAAAAAAACCACCGTGATATAATGAATGTGGTAAAAATGCCTAAGAATGAGAGAGAGAGAGAGAGAGAGAGAGAGAGCTTAGCTCATACAATAATGTTCAAGAAGAAGAATTATCTCATGTGAAGAGAGAAGGAGAGCCATCTCTTTTAATAGAGATGTGAGAAAGGAGTTACATTGTAGCTCCCATTTCTATGTATGCCACATTTCACTCGTGTGTGAGACAAGTGTAGGATTCCTCATAAGGAGGAATATCTATTTTCTTTAATAAAGGAATTACAAATATGACATGTCCTCCCACTTGGACTAGAGGATGAATACAATAGGATACCTTGGTTTATCCTTTAAATGCATAATTTACCAAGGAAAGATTAAATTCTAATAGTGTCACCAAATGTGAAGGATGTCTTGAAGTTGAGAGTTGGCAATCAAGACCGCACTCCACATCCTAAAAATTATGTGGAGGTAAGTCAAACAATGTTGTAATCAAAAATTTGTGAGACACATCCAACATTGAAAATATCACAAAGGTCTTTTGAATCTGTGAAGCCATTTTATTGTGTACCCCTTGAGATTCAGAATACATGTTGTTGAAAATATCATGTTGAGTTTTCAATGCATCATGAATTATTATGGTCCATTCATTCTACTTTGCATACTAATCAAATGCTAGAGGATTGTGGTGCAAGTGGTCTTCCCAAATCATCAAGAGACTTGCTAGATCAATTTTTATGTCATAGATACGATGGTTGTTTATTTTATAAAAAAGATTGCTTAAATGCCAAGTGCTCAGAATGTGGTGGCTTGTCCAAGTTTAGGACATGTTTTCATGAGGGTTTTCAACACAATTTTGGAAAGACACTCATCCAAAAAAAATCTATATGAAACAATCAAATATACATTGAAGAGTGGAGCTGAAGGCTTTAGATGTGAGTTAGTTGCAAAAGGATACAATGTTGCTGATTTTATCTTAGATTTCAAGACAAATATTTTTTACAAGTATGCAAGGCATAGTCACAGGTCTCAATGGTTGGATCAACAATTCAGGACGTGTAAGGACACTTTCCCCATTGGAACTATTATATCCATTGTAGAATTTGCGGAGAACTATACATTGCAGCCCCAAAATGAGACTCAAGCTCAACATTACAATTTCATTCAGGTTGCTATTTTTGTACACATCACATATAGACATTCCCCTAATAGCACAAAAGATGAGCGAAAGATAATCAAAGAGTAGCATTTTTATATGAGAAATGATAGGTCTCACTCTCATTAGTTTGTTCAACATTATTTCCAGAACTATTTTGAGTTCTTGCAGGAAAAGGGTACTGCTATGGATAGGCATCTCATTTGGTTGGATAATTACACTGGTCAATTTAAGAATGCCAAAATGTTTTATTGGTTGTGTAGAATGCATGTGGAGAGAGGTGTACCTCATATTTGGATTTTTTTTGAGTCTGTGCATGGGAAAGGGGAGCATTATGGGGCAGGTTTGTGTGTGAAGAGAGCTCTAGTTAAGGAGCAATTGAGGATTTCAGGTGTTGTACTTCTTGATGCTCATTCTATTGTTGATTGGTGTACTTTAGCATTGTCACAGGGGGGAATCTTGATTCTATAGTGCATAGATTCTTTTGGTTGGTTGAGGAGGGAACTATAGGAGATAGATTGTATTGTCAAACAGTGAAAGACTCTTCAAAAATGCATTCATTATGAAGCTCCAATAGTAGTACATGGACCATTTGGACACGAGAGTTGGATTCTTTTTGACCCATGTATTTTTAGTATGATTGGGATCATTGTGAGTCAAGTGAGTGGGTGGATACATGGGTTCCACAGTATCTAACTCCTTTATCTTTGACACTATCTATAAGAAATGATGACATGGACACTTCAGTTGAGTATGACCATCTTTCAGATCTTCTGTAGCCAGGAGATGTTTTTGCATTGGTTGAACTATAGGAGAATGATGAGAGGTCAGATTATTGGTTAGCACATTGTGTATGAGGTAAATAGAAGCTTGTACAACTGATGACAGATGGTGATGGGTTCATATATCCTACTGGTTCAGTTGTTGATGCGGGAACATGTCTGTGAACATACATGATTAGGAAGAATGGAATTCCTACATTTGAAGACTATGAGAAGTAGAAAACTATTCTCATGTATTCACACCTTGTTATAGCAACAAATATCAAGTTTTCAAAGCATCAAGGAAGACCAAAGATAGAAGACCTTTGGACTATTAGTACTACTGATCATGAAGCACTATTGGAGACCTTGAAGCAAAGAGATGACCCTTCAAGAACACTTGACTAGGTAATAAGTTAACTTAGTGTAATGTTCTCTAAGTTCGTTAAGCTTAATTTCAATACATTAATTTCACCTTTCTTAGATTGTATTTTTAGTCAATAAATTTTTTTTTGTATGTGAATTGAAACTTGTGCAGGATCACCTATGAAGACACCTACAGTCACCATGGATCCAATTAGAGATAGAAGGACAAAAGGATCCTTAATGTTTAATTAAGATCTTTTGAAGCCTATAATGGCAATTTGTAACAATAAATTTGATTTAAAAGTTAAATGTCCTAGAAGTCTTGATAAGGACTTATGACCAAAATCATGTATGGGTGGCCAATAGTTCCAACAAGGGATCTAAGTATACATTTTCTCAGAAAAAGGCAATGAAAACACATAATTTTATATTATTTAAGTATGTCATTTGCATGGTTTTAATTCTTACATGTTTGATTTTTGTTTCTAATGCTTTAAGGATATTATTTTTTATCATTTCAAACAATCTTTGATGCTTTGAAAGTTCATTTGAATCAAATGGATACATACATGATAGATGTAAATGATTCATTTTGCAGTGAGGGTCAATTGAAAGTAGCACCATAGTGTATCTTTCAAATCATCTGTCCAGGCATCAAACCATCTTCTCCATCTACTCTGGTTGGCTGGGTAAACGCTACTGACAACCCCATTCCACCCATGAAGTCACTGGACCGCTTGCAACCACGCTTGACGCATATATGAATATTTATGGGATGAAAAACAAACTTGCAATGATAACCACCCATGTTCTTCCAGTCATGACTGTTGTATTCACACTCATATTCATACTCCGAGAAGTAGGGAACATCATCTACTTCCTGATGATTGGAAACAAAAATTTGATCTAGTAATGCACCAAAAAATGTAGCATATGGAGCATCATGCATTACTATACAGTTACTTGGCTGAGAAGGACTTGAATCCTTTGATTTACCTTCACGCATTGCTTCAGCCAATAAGAAACTTGGTTCATCAACGACATCTTCTTGAACTGGAAAATGAACCAAAGGAAGGTCTATTTCAAAATTCTGGTGACAGGGGAAGAACTGATCTGCATCATCATTTTCACTAAAAGAAAATCTATCCCAACTGTTGAAATAAAAGTCTTCAACACTATCACATTTAGTATCATATTCAACAGAAACAAGAAAGGGGTTTGAACAAGAAATTTGTTCATCACTGTAATCTTGATGACAGGAAAATACACTATCATGTCCTTCTACTTCTCTTTCTACAGAGTCACTACCAGAGTGGAAATCTTGTATACACGGATCTTCAAGGTCACTTTGACATTGACCTCATTATCAGTGTCAAAGTGTATATCATAGGGGAGCTACAAATCAAAGTCCATACAAGGTGCACACCTTTGGAATTCATCAGCCAAGAGTGCTGAAATCTCTTCACTGCTCAATGGACTTTGGGCTTCATTTTCCTCTTCATCAGCTTCATCCCTGTTATTGCAAACATCATTCTTGTCCAAAACAAGAATGGAGACCTTTAGCCTTAGATCATCTTGTGTACATAAATCAATGTAGGAATCATCATCTACATCATATTCAATATCTTTCCTATCACACAAAACATCATCAATCTGGGACAAGAAGCAAGAACCCTGATGTTGAAAAGAAGAAAAATTTGCAGACAAGATGGAAATGTTGTCAACCTCAGATTCATCTTCAACACTTTCATATGCACTAACCTCAACACTAGCTTCATAATCAATATCCTCTGCAAAATGAGAGTCAACATCAGAAACACTGGCCTCCTCATGATCACCATAAGGAACCACCAGTCTTCTCAATCTTTTGTCCTCCTCTAACTACCAGATGTCAATTTTTCTCTTTGCAATCTTCATCTTGAGAGAAGCAACCTCATCAAAATATTTAATAAACTCAGCTCTCAACACATCCCAAGAAGGGATTGAACATGAAGGCAAGGACCAAAACCACCTCCTTGCACTATCAAAAAATGTATGCACAAAAAGCCTCATAGAAACATCTTCATGCTCAATATCCATATCTCCAAAAAGATCCATAACATCATCAACATGTTGGCTTGCAGAAATAGATCCATCAGCCATGAATCTAGGCAAGCACTCCCCATCCTTAGTAGAGAACTCATTAGGGGCACCTTCCATGCCATTAAAACAAAAGGGCCTATATTCCTCCATGAGGAACTGCCCACTACAACTCATCCCTTTAAACTAGTGCTAAACCCCTGATAGGGAAACATTTTCAACAAGACAATACCTGAAGTTTTGCAGCAGAAACTTTATTGATTGAAAGGTAGGGCAGATCTAAAGCTCACTTAGAAGCTCCATTAGATTCTTTGTAGTGTAGAGTCGCCACCTCCTTGAAGAGGAAAATATATTACTTTTCTTGAATCTTCTTCCAATCAACCAAAACAAAACTAGGATTTGTACACACTATTTATCAGAAGATGCACTGATCAAACAAAGAAATCAGAGCTGCCACTCAACACATAGTGAGAAAATATCAGCAAATGCTTTGTTTTTATATCTGACTCTTTTCTAGACTCTCCCTAGTAGACTTGCCATTTTGTTGGATATTTTCCTTGCAGGACCAAACTTGAATCAAATAGGTGGGCTTGAATCACAGGTTAGGTACTCAAGTTTGACAAGAAAATAGTCCAATTGATTAGGATAAAGAACATTCTCCTTCTTCTTTGAGCTCCACATCACTCAAGCAGGTATTGCCTTATCTGCACACTCATGACATCCTTTTAGTGAACAAAAGGCCTACAGGCAGATTAGTTTGGAATAGTCTTCAAACCCCTTCAGATAACTTGTACCCCAATGAAGCCAATTCTTATGCAACAACCCTACTTGCATAGAACAAGTCTAAAGACTAGAGAGAAACTCCTACTACTACTACCAACATGAATGGGAAAGGTATTGACTTGAATGATTTAATGTTGGGTTGAAAGGATTCTTGAGACACCCTAAGTCCCTCATAGACCAGTGCCTTATCCAATGGGCAATAGAGTCAAATACCTCACTGTAATAGAGAGCTATGAAACAAGAAGAAAATACACTAAAATATTTTGATGCCTTACACCAAACATACACCAACAATCAGACCATACTTCAACTATCCACCTATGTACCCAAATGTGTTATCACTCATTTCAAGGATTTTAACCCTCCCCTTAGAAGAGACCTATAAACAGGCAATACATAACCAACATCCACTGGAAGACAAGCATGAAATACCCTTGATACCTCAGCTCATACACATATGAAAACTAGTCCTAGACTTAGTTGCTTCTGTAAAAACAACTCTATTACAGACACTCATTGGAAATGCAAGTAGAAAGACCATAACACCCTTGATGCCATAACCAATAAGTCTAAAACCCAAATGGAGACAATCTGATAATAGTAAAAATGTATTGAATCTCATGCATAAAACAAGCTAATACAATCTGTATCCTATTCTCAGAACTAGCAATGGAGGAAGAACACCCTATATGCAAAGAAGAAGGAGAAATATCTATAGGAAAAGGACCCTTAATAGAACTAGCTCTCCGAAGAAAACTCGAACCCTTGCAAAGTCAAAAGACTAACTATTTATACCACTAGCCATCTTGGGAATATAAAAGAGATTGCATGAAGCTTAGGGTGACTAGGGTTTGGGTTACAACAGCTAAATTTGAAAACTCACTGGAGGGAAAACCAGCACCAATCTGTCAGAAACAACAAAGATCCACAAGAAAGATAAAATCTTCAAATCTGTACCTAGGATCACAAATTCATCATGAATAATAGTCTGACCAAACCATCAAAACACCACAAGCCAAAAAAAACTATCCTCCCCCACACGGAAAAACATTTGCAAGCAATCACCCAACTCACTAGACCACACTGCAACAATCGATGCCACCAACTAGATCAAGAAATAGCCAGAAAACCATAAATTCTGGGTACCTCCTGTCGTAGGAAAATCTGTGGCAAAAGATTTAAAAACTAGTGGCAATGGTCAGTCGACAAATTTTGAAATGCCATCGTCGATCTCTTCCCCTTCCCAACAAATCGGGCAATCATATTTAATTCATTAACAATCACGGGCCCCTTTGAAAGGGCAACAGCCCCGTCACCAGTCAGCAACCAATTCGAAACTAGCACCTCAACAACACTGGCACAGTGGACCTACCTTAACTCCACAACCATGATTATGACATACTTCTATAGTTGTCGCATGATCGCATAGCCAGGAGACGGGCTATGCGAACATACGACACACTGCAATCCTCTACCTCCACATAACCACCACCGCTGAGGGTTAACACAAAATGTTAGTTGCATGATCGATAGCCTTGAAAAAGGCTATGCGAACATGTGACTAACCACTACTTACCATGCCTCAGCCCTGCCAACAATTACCACACCTTAGACTTGGGCCTGCCTAATGTCACATGTCACGCCACCATTTGCTACAACCATCGAGTCACCACCTACCACAAGACCCACCTGCAAAATGTGGCACCCTTGTCACATGATCACATGTCAGAAATCTCTGACATGTGATCATGCAACAGCCAACCACAGACCACCACATAACTACCAACAGGACCATTGCCTGCCCACCAACGGGCCCCATGCGCAAGGAAGGAACCTATCACATGGTCGCATGTCAGAAATTTTTGACATACAATCATGTGACAACCAATCATTTTAAAGCTCTTGAAGACCCAGGCCCACTAACAGATTGCAGCTACGTAGATAGGAAACGCTGACAAAGAGGAAAAAGTGCGAGGTCAAAAACACACCGGGTTTTTGGTGAGAGATCGAAAACACACAGGGTTTTCAGCAAAAGATCAAAAACACATAGGGTTTTCATGCAGACCAAAAGGTAGCAGGGAGACCAAAAAAATCATGGGATTTCAAAGAGATTGTGGGTTTTTGACACTGTGGCAAATTCTAAAATATTTCTTGCAGACCCTAAAACTTAAATAACTCCCTAGTTTCTGCGATTTAGGATGTACGATTAGAGCTGGAGAAAGGTGACAACATGAAGAACATAGGGCTAGGGGCGCACATCATAAAACATCACAGATCTAATTCACATGACAAAATTGTGATTGCATGCCAGGTAGAGACAACATTACAAAACTTGTAGGGAAGAGGCCATTTTCATAAGATTTTTACTAAACAGGAAAATGGACTAATAGTAGCTCTGTCTGAGGATGCATGCCTCTTGCAAGCATGGAAAGAACCTCAGATCTCTGGGAAGAAGAAAACCACCCACTAGAAAAACTCAGAGACCTCAAAAAACACAGGGAACAGATAGGAAAGTGAAACTATTTATAGATATTTACAAAATTTACAAATTTACAAAGATGGCCCTAGGCCGCCAAAAGAAAACCAGTGACCCTTCTGCATCAAAAATCTGATTTTCATCCACATACATGACCAACCACCTAAAAATTTCTTGACCATCTTGCAGCCAGTATATATGAATATTCATGGGCTTCCCCACCCATGTTCTTCCAGTCATGACTGTTGTATTCACACTCATATTCATACTCCAAGAAGTAGGAAACATCATCTACTTCTTCTTGATGACTAGAAAAAAAAATTTAATCTAGTAATGCACCAAAAATGGTAGCATATGGAGCATCATGCATTACTATATAGTTACTTGGCTGAGAAGGACTTGAATCCTCTGATTTACCTTCACGCATTGCTTCAGCCAATAAGAAACTCGGTTCATCAATGACATCTTGAACTGGAAAATGAAACAAAGGAAGGTCTATTTCAAAATTCTGGTGACAGGGGAAGAACTAATCTACATCATCATTTTCACCAAAAGAAAATCTGTCCCAACTATTGAAAGCAAAGTCTTCAACACTGTCACATTCAGTATCATATTCAGCAGAAACAAGAAAGGGGTTTGAACGAGAAATTTGTTCATCACTGTAATCTTGATGACAAGAAAATACACTGTCATGTCCTTCTACTTCTCTTTTTGCAGAGTCACTACCAGAGTGGAAATCTTGTATACACGGATCTTCATGGTTACTTTGAACACTGGCCTCATTATCAGTGTCAAAGTGTATATGTGTATATCATAGGGGAGCTACAAATCAAAGTCCATACAAGGTGCACACCTTTGGAATTCATCAGCCAAGAGTGCTGAAATCTCTTCACTGCTCAATGGACTTTGGGCTTCATTTTCCTCTTCATCAGCTTCATCCTTGTTATTGCAAACATCATTCTTGTCCAAAACAAGAATGGAGACCTCTAGCCTTAGATCATCTTGTGTGAATAAATCAATGCAGGAATCATCATCTACATCATATTCAATATCTTGCCTCTCACACAAAACATCATCAATCCGGGACAAGAAGCAAAAACCTTGATGTTGAAAAGAAGAAAAATCTGTAGACAGGATGGAAATGTTGTCAACCTCAAATTCATCTTCAACACTCTCATATGCACTAACCTCAACACCAACTTCATAATCAATATCCTCTGCAAAATGAGAATCAACATCAGAAACACTAGCCTCCTCATGATCACCATAAGGAACCACCGGTCTTCTCAATCTTCTGTCCTCCTCTAACTGCCAGATGTCAATTTTTCTCTTTGCAAACTTCATCTTGAGAGTAGCAACCTCATCAAAATATTCAATAAACTTAGCTCTCAACACATCCCAAGAAGGTATTGAACATGAAGGCAAGGACAAGAATCACCTATTTGCACTATCATAAAATGTATGCAAAAAAAGCCTCATAGCAATATCTTCATGCTCAATATCCATATCTCCAAAAAGATCCATAACATCATCAACATGTTGGCTTGCAGAAATAGATCCATCAGCCATGAATCTAGGCAAGCACTCCCCATCCTCAGCAGAGAAATCATTAGGCGCACCTTCCATGCCATTGAAACAAAAGGGCCTATATTCCTCCATGAGGAACCGCCCACTACAACTCATCCCTTTACACTAGTACTAAACACCTAATAGGGAAACATTTTCAACAAGAGAATACCTAGAGTTTTGCAGCAGAAACTTTGTTGATTGAAAGGTAGGGTAGATCTAGAGCTCACCTAGAAGCTCCATTAGATTCTTTGCAGTGTAGAGTCACCACCTCCTTGAAGAGGAAAATATATCACTTTTCTTGAATCTTCTTCCAATCAACCAAAACAAAATTAGGATTTGTACACACTATTTATCAGAAGATGCACAGATCAAACAGAGAAATCAGAGCCGCCACTCAACACATAGTGAGAAAATATTAGCAAATGCTTTGTTTTTATATCTGACTCTTTTCTAGACTCTCTCCAGTAGACTCGCCATTTTGTTGGATCTTTTCCTTGCAGGACCAAACTTGAATCAAATAGGTGGGCTTGAATCACAGGTTAGGTACTCAAGTTTGACAAGAAAATAGTCCAATTGATGAGGATAAAGAACATCCTCCTTCTTCTTTGAGCTCCACATCACTCAAGTGGGTATTGCCTTATCTGCACACTCATGACATCCTTTTAGTGAACAAAAGGCCTGCAGACAGATTTGTGTGGAATAGTCTTCAAACCCCTTCAGGTAACTTGTACCCCAATGAAGCCAATCCTTATGCAATAGCCCTACTTGCATAGAATGAGTCTAAAGACTAGAGAGAAACTCCTACTACTACTACCAACATGAAAGGGAAAGGTATTGACTTGAATGATTTAATGTTGGGTTGAAAGGATTCCTGAGACACCCTAAGTCCCTCATAGACTAGTGCCTTATCCAATGGGCAACAGAGTCAAATACCTCACTGTAATAGAGAGTCATGAAACAAGAAGACAATACATTGAAATATTTTGATTCCTTACACCAAACATACACCATCAATCAGACCATACTTCAACTATCCACCTATGTACCCAAATGTGTTATCACTCATTTAAAGGATTTAACCCTCCCCTTAGAAGAGACCTATAAATTGGAAATACATAACCAACATCCACTGGAAGACAAGCATGAAATACCCTTGATACCTCAACTCATACACATATGAAAACTAGTCCTAGACTTAGTTGCTTTTGCAAAAACAACTCTATTGCAGACACTCACTGGAAATGCAAGTAGAAATACCATAACACCCTTGATGCCATAATCAATAAGTCTAAAACCCAAATGGAGACAATCTGATAATAGTAAAAATGTATTGAATCTCATGCATAAAACAAGCTAATACAATTTGTATTCTATTCTTAGAACCAGCAATGGAGGAAGAACACCCTATATGCAGAGAAGAAGGAGAAATATCTACAGGAAAAGGACCCTTCATGGAACCATCTCTCAGAAGAAAACTCAAACCCTTGCAAAGGCAAAAGACTAACTATTTATATCACTAGCCACCTTGGTAATCTCAAAGAGATTGCATGAAGCTTAGGGTGACTAGGGTTTGGGTTACAACAGCTAAATTTGAAAACTCACTGGAGGGAAAACCAACACCAATCTATCAGAAATAAGAAAGATCCACAAGAAAGATAAAATCTTCAAATTTGTACCCAGGATCACAAATTCATCATGAATAATAGTCTAACCAAACCATCAAAACACCTCAAACCAAAAAAATTATCCTCCCCCACATGACAAAACATCTGCAAGAAATCACCCAACTCACTAAACCACACTGCAACAATCGATGCCACCAACCAGATCAAGAAATAGCCAAAAAACCATAAATTCTGGGTACCTCCTATCGTAGGAAAATCCCTGGAAAAATATTTAAAAACTGGTGGAAATGGTCAGTTGGAAAATTTTGAAATGCCACCGTCAATCTCTTCCCCTTCCCAAAAAATCAGGCTATCATATTTAATTCATTAATAGTCGCGGGCCCCTTTGAAAGGTCAACAACCCCGTTGCCAGTCAGCAACCAATTAGAAACTAGCACCTCAGCAACACTGGCACAGTGGACCCACCTTAACTCCACAATCATGATGATGACATACTTCTATAGTTGTTGCATGATCGCACAGCCAGGAGATGGGCTATGCAAACATGTGACACATTGCAATCCTCTAGCTCCGCATAACAACCGTTGTTGAGGGTTAACACAAAATGTTAGTCGCATGATCGCATAGCCTTGAAAAGGGCTATGTGAACATGCAACTAACCACTACTTACCATGCCTTGGCCCTACCAAAAATCACCATGCCTTAGACTTGGGCCCGCCTAATGCCACATGTCATGCCACCATTCGCTGCAACCACCAAGTCACCACCTGCTACAAGACCCACCTGCAAAACATGGCACCCTTGTCAGATGATTGTATGTCAGAAATCTCTGACATGCGATCATGCGACAGCCAACCACAGGCTGCCACATAACCACCAATGAGACCACTTCCTTCCCATCAATGGGCCCGACGCACAAGGAAGGAACCAGTCGCATGGTCACATGTCAAAATTTTTTGACATGTGATCATGCAACAACCAATCATTTTAAAGCCCTTGAAGACCCAGGCCCACTAATAGATCATAGCTGCGCATTTAGGAAATACTGACAAAGAGAAAAAAGTGCGAGGTTGAAAACACATAGGGTTTTTGGGGAGAGATAAAAAATAAACAACATTTTCCGAAAAAGATCGAAAACAAACAAGGTTTTCATGCAAACCAAAAGGTGGCAGGGAGAGCGAAAACATCATGGGTTTTCAGAGACATTGTGGGTTTTTGACACTATGGAAAATTCTGAAACATTTCCTGTAGACCCTAAAACTTAAATAACTCCCTAGTTTCTGTGATTTAGGAGGTGTGATCAGAGCTAGAGCAAGGTGACAACATGAAGAGCATAGGGCTAAGGGTGCACACCATAAACATCATGGATCTACTTTTCATGACAAAACTATGATTGCAGGCCGGGTAGAGACAACATTACAATACTTGCAGGGAAGAGGCCATTTTCATAAGATTTTTACTGAACAGGAAAATGGACTAACAGAACCAAGGAAATAACACTAATGAACTGATGGTTATGAAAAGCTGATATAGTTTACAAGATATGATTAGTATACCAGAATGATATGGATCTCGATGAATCTGATATGCGCCAAGTGATGTGCCCCAAGCGATGAGGTCTTTTAGATGAATCAACAACTAGATGTGGGTGTTATCTTGATCACTAAGAGAAGATTTTATTTACAAACTAAGATTTACAGACTTGAATGATGTGCAATACCATGCCTCCTTCAGGATGAAAATCAAAATCTGAAAAGAAAATTCAGTGTTGAATGGTTTAGAAGCATGTTGAATTGATTTGAGGAGTGGTTGCACACATCTAGGAATGCATTTTGCATCATTTAGAGGTCTTGGAGATAAAGTTTGACTAGGTTTGACCATAAGTTGACCATAGGTGACCAAGTTGAAATTTTGATAGTTTGATGTAAGATAATCAGTTAAGTTGAAAAATAGATTTCTTTGATGTGTAGAAGGTCAATTATGCAAGCAGTCAGCCGTCATGGGTCTAAAAATTTTAAATCACAATTTTGACAATGTAAATGATCTCAGATATCGATTTTGATCCTAAAAATGAGTTCTACTTGCTGTTTCATTGGAGGGAACTTCATACAATGCTTAGTCCTTGTGTCGTGTTTAGCATTTTTGTTTTTGAAGAATCGTTTAAGTGTTCAAGCAATTTGTGAGACCATGCAAACTTGCAAAATGCAAAGTGACATGCAAAATGAAATGCAAACCTAAGACCTAGGACCTAGTCACTAATCATGTGTTGATTTGTTTTCATCATTGAACTTTTAGCAGGTAATCGGATAAATCAATACAACATCCACTAGTTAGGAAACTATACACATATAAATATTGATTTGTATGTGCAAGAATCAATACAATGCCCACTGGTCAAACAACCATGGACATATGAATATTGATTTTTTTTCAGAATGTCAGATTAGATATAAGCACCAAGGCACAAACCCTAGGATGACCTGAATATCATGTCCATTTTGATATAGCAATTTGTATAAGCATCAAAACATAGATGTCATGATGACCAAAATACGTCTTGCGATAAAAACACATCAAGTAGTGAAGAGATCATTCTAAGTCTAGTGTGAATTACCCCTAGTGACCCTTTATCATTCACATCCTTAGGTAAGATCACATTTTATAGTAGGACTAAGAATTCACTCAAAAAAATACAATAGTTAGATCAAACTTCCTTGAATTTTATGAGTATCAATGGTCGAGGTACTCATGGCCATCCAATACGAGATAGAGGCTCTTATAGACGGACACCATTTCAATCTAGAATTTCCAAAGTTGTTAGATTTTCACATACAAGAAGACAAAGAAAAGATTATGCCCCAGTAATTACTCTCTAAACCCTATAAAAGGAAATGATCAAAGAGCTCGAAGGGACACAATATGAAAAAATCTCAATGTGAATTAGTAAGCATACAAGGAGATAAAAGCATGTGAAGCATAGATTATTTTTAGTTTGTGTTGATGCTTTTTTGCAAAATCCTTTCTAGAGAGGAGACTGATAGACTGAGTTGGATGTAGCTTCGAAGGACCTTCACTAGATATGACATGTCTAAGATATTGAGGGTTGTAGGATATGACTTTGATTGCCCCCAAGTTTTGAACATTGATAGGATATAGACATTTGAGCCAATTGGTGTACAGACTAACTTATTGAAAATAGAATTGCAGAAACAAACCAGGAGGTATGTACAAACTAAAGCAAGACTGAAAGTTGGGAAAGACCAAGATTGTGTTGATAGATGGAGAGTTTTGAAACAAGTGGCACCCATTTGCTAGGTTTTCATCATCTTGGTAGAGATTCTATTTTTGCTACCAAGGTGCCTGTTTCTAGGTTTTCACCAAGGCACTTTTTCTTTTTCTCATTTTTTTGCATTTTTCATTTTTCAATTTTTTTGTACTTTTGATTTTTTTGTGAATCATGAAGGTGCCTATTGCTAGTTTTTCACCAAGATGTTCATTTTTTCAAGACTTTTTCTGATTTTTATAATTTTTTCAGGACATTTTTGAATACTAAATGCCTTAGGTGTAGAATTTCTTAAGATGAAGAATGTTGATTGGTTCTCAGAGCTGTTCTCCTTTATTCATTGAGAGTTGATAGGCTCCAAAGTCAAAAGTAGCAGTGATTACAAAGGGACCCAGCCAATTTGGTTCAAAATTCCCCTTGCGCTCTCTATGTGATTGATTTTTAGGATTCTCTCTCAAGACTAGATCACCAACCTAAAATTCTCTGTGTCTGACTTTCTTGTTGTAACCTCTAGACATTATTTTCTAATATACTCTAAGATGATCATACATTTCTTGTCTACACTCATCTAGTAGTTCAATTTCTTGCAACCTAGACACTTTGTAGTCATCATCAATTACTAGACCATGCATTCCAATTCTTAGTGATGGGATTTCAACCTCAATAGGTAATACTGCTTCAGACCCATAAACTAAAGCAAATGGTGTAGCCCCAGTGGGCATTCTGATACTTGTTCTGTAGGCCTAGAGAGCTAGATTGATCATGAGATTCCAGTCTCTTCCTATTTTATTAACTATGCGATGCAAGATTTTCAATAGATTCTTGTTTGAAGCCTCTTCTTGTCCATTCCCTTGGGGATAATAGATAGATGATCAATGTTGTGTAATCTCTAATTTGGCATATAGATCATCTAGATCTCTATTCTTGAACTGTCCACCATTATCTATGACTATAGAGTGTGGAATACCATACCAACATATGATGTAGTTCAGAATGAACATGAAAATTTTCTTTCCGGTTGCTTGAGTTAAAGGGACTGCTTCTACCCATTTTGTGAAATAGTCTCTAGCTATAATGATATGCGTATGCCCATTAGAAGAATGAGGATGTATGGATCGTATAAGATCAAATGCCCATTGGTGAAAATGTCATTGTGTAGTAAAGGGAATTAGATCTCTCCCTAGTGCATGAATTAAGTTACCATGTACTTGACACTTTTGACAGTTCTTAGAAAACTTGATAGCCTCTTTCTCCATTTCAGGCCAATAGTACCCAGCCCTAATAAGTTTTCGAGCTAGTGTTAAACTATTCAAGTGTGACCCACATGTACCTTCATGGACTTCCTCCAATGTATGTTGAGACTCTTCCTATTCTAAACATCTAAGTAGTGTACCATCTAGACCTTGTTTGTATAGATCGTGACCAATGATGACATATCAAGATGCATTACAGATAAGGTATTATGAATGATTTGATCTTGGAGATAGGAGAAAAGGTTTTTGTATCAAGATGAATCATGACCAACAATAGTGCAGATCATGCAAGTTTTGGGGGAATCATATGTAGGATAAGATAGTGCTTCCACCAGGAACTCATAGCATAGCTCATGTTCAGGTTGTTGTAGTAAAGTAGATAACATTTCCATAGCATTAGTAGCTTTTTTCTCTATTCTAGGTATTTTCTTAAAGGTGATAGATATGAAATATTTCTTTAGATCATCTACCATTCTCTTGTATGGGATCAGCTTTCCATCTTTCATTTGATACACATCATTGACTTGGTGTATTAAAAGTTGTGATTCTCCACGAATGTGTAATTTTGTTACTCTCCACTCAATTGATATGTTCATTTCATTAAGAAGGGATTCATATTCAGAAATATTGTTTGTGCAAGGAAACTTGATTCTGAATGCTTTAGGGATTGAGTATCCTTGAGGAGTGATGAACAATATGCCTACTCCAGATCCATTTTGTGTATAGGAGCCTTCAAAGAATAACTTCCATTCTCTAGAAGAAAGATTCATGATAGAGGAATCTATGAATTCTATTTTCATTGGTGTATCATCAAACAAAGGTGCATCAGCTAGTTGATCAGCAATAACTTGGCCTTTGATAGCTTTTCTTTCAACATATTCAATGTCAAATTCACTTAATAACATTACCCATTTAGCTAGTCTACCTGTGAGGGAAACATTTCTTAGTAGGTACTTTAATGGATCAATCTTAGCTACCAAATGTGTGGTATGGGATAACATGTAGTATCTCAGTTTCTATGATCCAAAGATCATAGCTAGACAAGCTTTCTCAATCATGGAATAGTTCTTCTCATATGTGACCAATGTTCAACTGATATAGTATATAGCTCTTTCCTTCTTGTTCTCATCATGCTACGCTAGTAATGCCCCTAGTGATGTATCTATAGTGGAGACATATAAGATCAATGGCTTCCCTTGAATAGGAGGCATCAAAATAGGAGGATTTGATAGATATTTCTTGATATGATTAAAGTTCTTTTCACATTCCTCATTCCATGCAAAGGTCACACCTTTATGCAATGTCTTTGTGAAAGGTTGTGATATGTCTACTAGCTAAGATATGAAGCATCTAATAGATTGTACTCTCCCTTGTAATGTTCTCATTTGACTGATATTCTTGGGAGGTTGCATCTCCATGATAGCTTTAATTTTTGCTGGATCTACTTCAATTCCTTTCTTTGAAATAATGTAGCCTAAGAGCTTTCCAGAAGTGACACCAAAAGCACACTTCTTAGGGTTTAGTCGGAGACTAAACTTCTCCATTTGATCTAGTATTTTTCTCAAGTCATTTAGATGTTCAGATCTTATAATAGATTTTGCCAAAGTATCATCAAAATAATCCTCCATAGTTTGATGCATCATGTCATGAAAGATAGATGTCATAGCTCTTTGATATGTAGCACCTACATTCTTAAGCCCAAATTACATGACATTCCAACAGAAGGTACCCCATGCACATTTGAAAGCAGATTTCTCTTGATCCTCTAGAGTAATTTTTATTTGATTATATCCAGAAAAACCATCCATTAAAGAATACATCTCAAAGCTCATAGTCATGTCCACTATCATATCAATGTTAGGTAGTGGAAAATCATCCTTAGGGCATGCTTTGTTTACATCTCTAAAATCTGTGCATACTCTTATAGACTTGTCCGATTTTGATACAGGTACAATATTTGAGATCCATTTAGCATAATCAATAACACAGATGAATCCAGCTTTTAGTAGTTTCTCTAATTTAGCTTTGACCAAGAGTGCAACATGTAGATGCATCTTTCTCAATTTTTTCTTAACAGGTTTGACCCTTGGAGCTATAGATAAATGGTGCATTATAAGATCAGGATCCAACCTTGGCATATATGAATATTTCCATGCAAAGTTGATCTTCTTTTCTGTTAAGAATGTGGTAAAAATTTTATTTTCTTCTTTTGATGAGGATTGTGCTACATGAATCAACTATGGTTCTTCTGTTGTTCCCAAGTTGATAGATTGAGTGGGCTCAATTAGAAATGGAGATTTGTCTTGTAAATGACTTGGAAGGACATCAAATATCTCATCCTTAAGTGCCTCAAAGAGGTTTTCACCTTCAGATATGTCTTTTATTTTTACTTTTGTAGGTTCTAAGACTGCCACAAAGTGGTTTTCACCCTCATAACTCTTTTTATTTTTATTTTTACTCTTATTATTTTGACTAAGATACTTGATGTCCGACTCCATCATGGTAATGCTCAGTTCACTGATGGAAGTCATCATAGGCTCAACTCCATTGAGGTAGCAAAAAAAAGTGTAGTCATTTGGAAAGAGATAGATACCCTGGCTCGTATTCATGGAGGTTTGGTCAAGAAGTTCAGGATGTTGGATAGTTAAAGTGGTGAAAGATTGGGAAATAGTGTTTACAAATATGGATCTATCATCATTGGTCCTAATCGGACTCTCAAGTTCAAAGGTGATATTACAACTCAAAATGTTCAATTTGTGAATAGGCTCAATGTCATTGTGGGAGTCCTTTTTAGCCACCGGTGGATCATATTCATTAAGTTCACTATTTTGCTCTAGACTTACATTGGGTTTAGGTGCATATTAGTGAATAACATCAAGATGTTTTTCTATGATAAGCTCATCTTCCTCTAGAATGACTCCCTATTCATAGTCATTGGATTCATCTTTTGATTCTGGACCTCTAGGAAATTGAAGAACATGTGTAAATTTAGGATGGATACCCCAAGAAGGGTTACCCTCAGATTTTGATTTGAATTCATACTCATGAGAATCTATCTCAGAATGGTTGCCACCTTCCTCTTTGTCTATGTGTTTTTCTTTAAGATTAGCTGGTTCTTGTGGTGCAACTGTCTTATGTTCTATAGTAGGTTCTTGTGGTTCTACTACATTAATTCTTTTTATGGGATCATCTTCAGCTTCAAGGAGGTCTTTTATTTCTTTAGGAAAAATCTCATAAGGAATGATCTCATTAGTGGTTTCTAAATCATCACTATCAGATTATTGTGTTGTTTCCTCGGTTGGTTCAATCTATTCTAAGACATGTGGGGAGTTCTTGCTAAGATAGAAAGGATTCTTCTTATATCCTAGTCCTATTGTATTCTTGTTTATTCGACCATGATGATCAAGAGGTGATAGAAGACCTTTTCCTTATAGTCTTAGAGGTCCTTTTCTAGTATATCCCATTTTTGTGATCAATTTGTCCCCTAGTCCATATGACTTCTAAGGAATTTTTCTTGAATTAGAGTCACATCTCTAGACTAATTAGGATTGAGGCTCATCCTTCTATAACCATGCAAGAACAACTTCATCTTCCTCAAACTCTTGTTTAGATACTTGCTCTGTGACAAAACTTCCATTGAATATGACCTGGGATTCTTTAGCTATAGGTTTCTCTTTGTCAGATGGTTGTCCATAAGATTTTGGAGACAATGGGAGAGATGTAAGAGATAAAATAGGTTCCATTATGTATTCTCCCATACTAGTATGCTTGTTTTTTACTTCTTTAGCAATGTCTTCCATTTTAGAGGTTGAAGCAATGTCTAGCTACTTAGTGGAAGATTCTTTGTTATTAGGAACAAGTTTATCAACACTTTCTTTCAAAGTATTGCAAGTTATATATAAGTCAGCTAGAATCATCACCTCTACTCCTTGATAAGGGAATTTTACACACTAATGGTATGTGGAAGGAATAGCTCTCATTTCATGTATCTAGGGTCTCCCTAGAATGATGTTGTAAGCCAAAGGTAGATAAGAACTTGACATATGGTGTCTCTGATAATAGGTCTTGTTCTGATAGGTAAGACAATAGTTCCTTTGGAAGATCTTTCTTGCTCATCATATGATTTGATAGTTATCTTCTTCTTAGGATCAATGGAAGTTTTAGATAATCCCAAGTGTGTGATCAAGCTATAAGAATAAATGTTTAGGCCAACACCTCCATCTATCAATAGGTGTTTGACATGATGGTTTTGCATCAAGACTTCAATGTGCAAGGGCTAGTTATGTAGATGAATCAAGGAGTTATCATCTTCCTCTAAAAAGGAGATATACTATGAACATGTCAGATGATAAACCATAGTCTAGAATCTGTCTATATCAAGGTTATCAAGAAAATTGGATTCGAGGAGAGCTTTGTCTAGAATGGCTCTATGAGCTAGAGATATCTGAAGTAGCTCAAACATGGAGATTTTTGCATTTGTATGCTAGAGTTTTTGGATGATATTGTATGATGTTGGCCTTGTGTCTTTAGGATTTGATGATTTATAGGCAGCCTTCTATTTAGAAGCAGATGAAAGATTGAAAGGCATCTTAGGGACATTCGATGAATCTGGGATTTGTCCTTGTAGATGTGCCTAAGCTTGTGATTGAGTAACTGCACTTGCTGATTGATTTTCTCTATCCTTTCTTACAATTGTGATGACACTGCAATGCTCAGATAGGCATGGTTCAACCATGTTGATGACAACATTATTTCCAGAGTAAGCATAATTGACTTTAGCACCCACATTAGGCTAAGAAGATGAATCCCTTGATTATGTTTCGGAAATGGTTCCGTGAATGCTGTATGATCATTATTGCTTTTATGATTGTCAATTATGATTTATCCATTATCAATTTTGTCTTGTATGATGTGTTTCAAGAAGATGCAGTTATTAGTTTTATGACCCTTATTGCGATGGAAGTCACATAAATCATTCTCTCTCTGCCATTTTGGTTTAGGTTCGGGATCAAAAACTTTTATCTTAGGCAAGGAGATGACATTGTTGGCCAATAGAGTTTTCATGGTAGATTCCAAGGACTCTCCAAGAGGAGTAAACTTTCCTTTAGGATCTATAGCCCAAGGTTTATATTCAGAGGACTTGTTTAATTACGATGCTTTTTCTTCTGAAGCTTTGATAGCTTGGGTGCCAATAGTGAGATTGAAAGAGGGTGCCTTAGATGGGGTATGAATAGTATCAACAATGCCATCAGTGATAATGCCCTTATTCTTGTTCCAATTTTTTCCTTTTTCTTTAGAACTAGATCCAGATTCATACTTATCTTTTTGAAGGGATATGTCTCCCTTTTGGACTAGTACCTTCTCAATTTTGATTGTATTTTCTACCATTTTATCAAAGGATGTAGGATTTTGCATTTTCAAATGGTAGTTGAGTTCTGGAATAAGGTTGTTGATGGAAATCTCTAGCTTCTCAATTTCTAGAATAGGTCTAGCATATAGAGAAAAAATTTTCCTCAATCTTTTGAGAAAAGTCAGGAATGGTTCTCCTACATTCTATTTCAGATTGCAGATGTTGATCATAGTGACTAGATGTTGAATGTTGTAGGAGTATTATTGATAGAATATTTTGATTAACTCCTTGAAATTTTTGATAGTAGGAAGCATTTTTGAGAACCAATGAATAGATGAGCCTCCCAGAGATTGAGGAAAAAGATGCATTAGGTAGGTTGGTTTGTGCATGAACTCCATAGATTGAGTACAAAATTCTTTGACATGATCTTGAGGATCAGAGTATCCATCATACTTATCATATTTAGGCATCTCCACTCTTTTAGGGAATGGTGACATGTACAAGTCTTTATAAAAGGGAAAAGAGCATAGAGCTTCCATGGAAAACTCTTTAGGTTCCTTCTCTTTTTAAAGTTTGTTAAGCTTGACTTGCATGGCATGCATCTGTTTCATCATAGTGGTGATTGGAGTTTCTTCCTCATGCGTAATGATATCTTCAACATTAAATTTGGGAGGAATTTTAGCCCCTTAACGAGCTAATTCTAGTAAGTATGTTTCTCTGTCTTCCTTCAAGAAATGCCTCATCATTTTCTTGAGGTCATCATCGTTTTGATATCGAGCAATTTCATAAGGTGTGGGTTCTTGATCTGCACTGTGTTGAGAGTGATGTCCTTGAGACCTATGATGTGTCCCTCCTTGAGACATGTTAGGAGTTTTAGGACTCCATGGGATAGATTGATGTGGAGTTCGTTGATCACCTCCATGGGTTAATGGAGGGGGGGGTATGTAACTAGTTTTTAATCGAAGATTGCCAAGACCATCATCTTTGTAAAGACTTGAATTGTAGAGTTGCTCAAATTTTGGACCCATGTGAGTAGACAAAGGTAAGGTATTGGGTGTTTCTCTAGATTTCTTGTGTGAGGAAACTCTAGTTTCCACCATTAAACTTGGGTGAAGTAAGAGAGTAAGATGAAGACAACTGAAGAATGACTTGATTCAAGAAGATTGAATGATTCAACCTTGTCAAGATTGGGTTGATTGAAAATTAGATTGGATGTAAATGAAGGATACTATGCCCTAGTAGTATGGGTAGATACTAGATGCCCAAAAGATGGCAAACACGAGCTCACAACACTTAGCCGTTTTGTATGAAGACTGAATTTGAAGATAATTTTGATAAGGTTTTGACACAAGATGAAAAGACTCAAATCGATAAATTAGAAGGCTAAATCAGACTCAAGAGACCACTTTAGGTAAATGATCAAATTATTTCTAGTTTTTGCTCTATTCTTGACACAGTGAATATTTTGACAAAATTTGGAAATAGGCTATAAAAACTAGATTCCTGACAAATTTGACAAGTTTTTGACAACTTTTTGAAAATTTTGATACGAGTTTCTCCAGGCTCATACGAGTCTGGATAAGCTTTGGCATGATAGTTGAAAAAAATCGTACGACAATTGACACCATGGTTTTAATTTTCTTGACTTTTTCTGACAAAGCTCGTACAACAATGTATAGGCTCTCGTACGACAATCCAGGGGTTCTAAAATGACTTTTGGAAAAACTCGTATGACTTTATGATCTTGTGGGACAAATTTTGACTCTAGAAAGGAATTTTGCTTCAGATTTTACAATTTTTAGGTTTCTAGTTCCAGATTGTTGGCAAAGTTTTCTATCTAGTTTTGAAGATCTGTATAATAGTTCATCTCAAATAACTAACTAGATATCAAGCACACAAAATTGAAAGCAAGGGAAGCAAGCAATCATCTAAAAATAATGAACAAGGGAAAAAGAAACCTTGTGCATGAACAAACAATAATGACTTAATGTGCTAATCCTTAGGGATGCTAGTCATGTATTTTCCAAAAAAAATGTCAATAACGCACAGTCCTAGAAAATGAAAAATTTGGCCTCACTAGGGTTTGTAGTAATGGTCTGACTCTGCAACTTTTATGATCTCAAGAGGGAAAACTCCAATCCTGGCACACCAGGGTTTTGACACTGGCTGAGAATTTAATCAATCAGGAGCTACTAGGGAGATCTAATAGCTCAACAAGAGACCACACCTATGAAGATTTCCTCCACAAGGACATTTATATAGCAGTTGTTGCTACCACAGTGAAAATGGCTATTATCACTTGAGGTTCCATCCACATGGTTGACCCAATTAAGGGAATGTCCACTATGGTTAACCCTCTCTAAAGGTGACTCACAAAAGATACCATAGGGGGACTAGATCGGATTCAAGGATCTAGGTTTCTGGTACTATCTAAAAATGAAGTAGAGCATAATCCCCTAGCCTCTTCACTTCACCAAAACAAAGCAGATAGATTAATCTGACATGCTAAGACTAAAATCATCTCACCAAGATCTATGATGTGAACCATTTATGGTCTATCAATCTCTCCAGTGAGAGAATGTATCGATCAAAAGCTGAAGACTCAAAAATCTAGTAGAACGCAAGACAATCTCAGTATCCTCCCTACCTACAAGGGGATCCTTCGTCAAGAAGAGCTTTGCATGCATGAACAAGCGAAAGAAGCCAACTCTCTAAATATCATCCACAAATAGTCTTCACAGGGCCTATTTACTATGTGTAACAGATATGCGGAAAGCAAAATCTATGTTTGTTTTATAGCCCAAAAAGTAAAGTCTGTGATATGAAAGGAAGAAAAGTCACATAAGCTTGACACGTGAGAGTTCATTTTATGTCCAAATCAAAGTGTTATCAGATTGAGAAGAATACCTATGTTCCTTGCAATGTGCTTAGTATATTTTACCTATTTTTAGCAATTTAGTTCTGCTTTCCCAATCAGAATCAGGAAATATCAATCAGACACAACAAAGTTCAATTGTTAGGGTTAGCGGTTAGTCCAAATTTGAAAATCAAATCTAACAAATTGCCTAAAAATCTGAAATGACAATTGAATCTTGGTACCAAAACTCGTACGACAATGGGTTACCTCTCATACGATAATCCAAATCCCATATGAAAGTGGGTCAACTCTAGCACAAATGTCTAAAAACTCATACGATAGTGGGTATCTATTCAAATGACAATATATGGTTTCTGGTATGAGCCTAGAAATTGCCAAATGTCATACGACACCTAGAGGGTTCTGGTATGAGTTTCTAACAAAACTCATATGAAAATTATATGGACAGAGAATAAAATCATAGGTTTGATAAAAAGAGATAGAAAATAGATAGAAATTGATATAGAAGAAATGGAAACCCATTTTAGGGCCCCATGGTGGGTGCCAAAAATGTGTGTGTGAAAATTGTACCTAGCTGTAGACACAACACTTCAGTAAAACATTAGAGGTTAGCAAAAATTGAAATCTACAGATAATTAAAACTAAGCTAACCAGATGATTTACTGCCTTCTAGTAGGTGCGAGTATGATGTTCTCAGATTGAAATCGAGATTAGTGAAAATGCAACACCTAAACGAAGGATTTGAATGCAAAATAATGAAAAATTGTATGAATGCAGATTAATCTATTTTTTTGGATTTTCTATGCAATAAGGATGAAAAAATTGATATGAAAATAACCTAGAATGAATCGAAATGATATGCAGATTATTCTAAGAATGATATGAATGAATGAATGCTATGATATAATATGAAAACTATGCAAAACTATGACCAACAATGAAAGATCTCACAAATCACCTATTGCAAGTGCTTAATCCTTCAATAAAAAATTCACCATAGTAATTGTGCAAATTCAAGGGTTGATAATTGTGAAGAGCCGAGCCTTGATTTTAAAAAAATCTAGGGCTTCAGGATGCATTGAGAAAATCCATAAATCACTCTTGATAAACTTAGGTTGATTTTTGAGTTATCAAGAAATCAGAGATAATTAACTCACAAAAATCATGCAAAAGTAGTGTTTAACTCAAAATAGAGTTTAGATCAAATTTCAACTCCTCATCAGATGTTGAGTTTAAATTTAAAATTGGTTGTTGATTTCTAGTTGACTGCTTTTCTAATTGTGCATGATTTAATTATAAAATTTTAAAAATAAAGTGATTTATTCTCAACTTAAATGATTTTTGAATTAAAATAATTGATTTATGGGTTAATCAATTATTAAATCAAAATTTTATTCAAAAACTATATTATTAAATATTGACAATTGACATTAATTAATTAAATGAGAATTTAATCAATTAGTCATGAGATTTTAGATTTATTGTCAAAATTAAATAATATAATTTAGGAATAAATAGAATTAAATCTAATTAAATAATTAAGTGGCAAAATTAAATTTGATTAATTAAATATTTAGAATATTCAATTAATCAAACTTTAAGATAAATAGGATTTATTGTCAAATAATTATTAAATCAAAGATAATTAGGACAAAAAGGATTTATCAATTAGGTTTCGATGATTTGATGTGCAGATGTGCCTTAGGACTTCGATGTCAATTTCATTTGAATTGAGGATGTAAGAGGTTAATGAACCTATAGCCCATTTTTTGGGGTATTACAAACACCAATGACAACCCCCTTCCACCCATGGAGTCACTGCAACACTCACACCACGCTTGACCCAAGTGACCCCAAGGTGCACTATGCACGATTGGGAAATTATTTTTCAAAGCTCATATCTTAGACCTCATGAGGGGTATCAACAAAATATTAGGGGCTATGGGATCATGTTTTTGAGGTCTACAATAACCTCTCTCAGTTTTGAGCGATTCAACTTTGTTTGCATTTGGTAAGGCAATCTCAGTCGATGCCAAAACTTGCAGTGAGAGTTAGTTGAAAGTAGCTCTAAAGTGTATCTTTCAAACTATTCATCCTTGCATCAAACCATCTACTCCATCAGATTTGATTGGCTAGGTAGACACTAGTGACAACCCCGTTCCACCCATGGAGTCATAGGAACACTCACACCATGCTCGACCCAAGTGACCCCAAGGTGCACTAAGCATGATTGGGTAGTGATCTTTCGAGGCTCGTATCGCAGACCTCATGAGAGGTATCGACAAACCATCAAGGGCTAAAAGATTGTGTTTCCAAGGTTGACAATAACATCTAATGATTTTGGGCAAGTCAAATTCATTTGCATTTGTCAAGGAAATCTCATTCGATGCCAAAAATTATAGTGAGGGTCAGTTGAAAGTAGCTCTACAATGTATCTTTCAAACCATCTATCCTGGCATCAAATTATCTGCTCCATTGGCTCTAGTTGGCCACGTAAATGCTAGTGACAAACCCATTCCACCCATGAAGTCACTGGAACACTCGCACCACACTCAACCCAAGTGACCCCAAGGTACACTAAGCACAATTGGGAAATGATCTTTCAAGGATTGTATCTCAGACCTCATGAAAGGTATCGACAAACCATTAGGGGCTATGGGATTTTTTTTTTGAGGTCTACAATAACCTCTCTCAATTTTGGGTAATGTAAATTCATTTGCATTTGGCAGGCGATCTCAGTCGATGCCAAAACTATTATCTCTATTGAGCTTTTAAGGTTGGCATTAGTACAAAAGGTTTGTAAAGATATCGATCGGTTACTTACATTGAGCTAATCGGTAACATAAAGTACAACAAACTAGTTAGTAAAGATGTATAATGAGTAGCAGACATTTTACCAAGCACTAGTAGACACTGACACCGATAGACAATAAACACCGAGCATCACAGTATACCGATCAGTTCACACAGTGTTTATTGAGGATCACATGACATAGCATAGTAATCAGGAATGACACATTCTTCTATGCAAATGGTTACAATGGTTTATAAAATATTTTTCCAAGATTAAGGAACATTTAATGTGATGATATTCATTAAATACAATGTACATCTTTTGTAATAGTTGATCTAGGTTATTATTGGACACCGTAGATCTTAGGGTTATGAGTATATTGTGTAACCTAATTTTGTTAAAGCAGCAAAAAAAAACACTATATATTTGTGTGTTCACATCATTTTTGGAGTGAGCTGATATATGAATCATGGAGCACTTGAAGCAATTTCCTATCTTCAAGTCTATCAGTTAACAGAGTAGAACCAAGTATAGAGGAATTTAGATTGAGTAGAACCAGTAGAGGCTATTGAGTAGATCAAAGCAGAGATTCATCACAAGTAAGGTGATACTTTATCAAAGCTTATAGATCTATATCAAATAATTGAATGTCAAATAGAAGATAATTACCTATTGCTTTCTCACAATTTTAATAGAGTTTTTGGATAAAATCTCTTAACAAAGTAGACTTAACAGTCTTATGTAAATCTCTTAACCAAGTGCAAACTTCATTAGTGTTGTTAAAATCCTATAACTAGGTAGATCTAGCTAATCTAACATGTCACTCCTAATAGGGTGAGATCACCAGAAGTGATCAAAACTTGTAGCCCTGACAGGCAAACCTTTTCTATCTATAGTAGTGAAGAATTTGTGGGTGTCATCCCCACCACAGTTTTTACCTTCTAACAAGGGTTTCTATGTTACCAAAATACTTGTGTCATGTGATTGTGATATTGATTTTATGTTGTTTACTTACTTAAGTTAAATTGATGATTGATTCATGCAGTTAGATTCAAGTTATTTTGGTCCGTTATCACTATTTATAGTTATAGATCTAAAAGGTTTACAAGTAAAGTTTTTGAAGGCACTGATTCACCCCTCCCCTCTCAGTACCTATCCCTCCTAATTCCAACAATTGGTATCAGAGCCCTATTCTCTTATTAAACAGTTGAACTATTGAAGGGTAAAGATCTAAGTCATGGAGAGATACAAGCTTGACAAGACTATTGAGAATCAGAAGATACAAATGCAAATGTTTGTGGAATAGTATAAGAAAACAAGGAAGGACTGAAGAAATTACTAGTTGAAAGTAAGAACCTAGCTATTTTACAGAATGAGATCAGTTACCATGAAGAAACTATTAATGAAATATTCAAGCATGTTGGATCCAGTTCTGGAAGCATCTCCGATGGATCTGAAAGCATAATCACTGATCTATCTGAAAAGAATCAATATTTAACCGATCAAGTGAAAGCACTACAAATCGGTCAAGAATCTCAGATGGTGAGAATGGTAGAAACAATGAACAAAGAAAAAAAAGTCAAGCAAGAAATAAATCTGGCAATCGATGACCAAAGACAGATGACTAAACAACTTCAAACTAAAGAGAGTGAGATACAAAGACTCACTAACCAACATTTCCAAGTAACTAGTCAAGTGATGATTGTGAATCAAGAGGTAAACTGAGTGAATGCAGAATTGTCAAGAAAACTAGAAGATGTTGAAAGACTCAGAGAAGAGAATGAGAAGCTAAGAAATGAAGTGAAAAATCAACATCAGCAAAATGAAATGAAGAAACTTGCTGAGGACAGCTCTAAGAAGATTGATGAATTTTTGACTAATCAGAGAAGATTTGGGAGCAAAGCTGGTATAGGCTACACCAGTGAAGGAGAAACATCACAACAAGCTGGACAAGTCAACATCAATCAAAATTAGAAACCTAAAGTGTTGAGATGTTATCACTGTGGCAAACTGGGACATACATCTAATGTGTGTAGAAGAAAAGCACAAGGTAAACCTCTTGTCACTCCTAAGTTTAATGGATATTGTTACTATTGTGGAAAGTTTGGACATCTTGCTTATGAGTGTAGAGCTAAGCAAAATGATCTTGCTAATAATACCACTATGGAGAAAGTATGTTATACTTGTAACAAGAATGGACACACTGCACAAAAATGTAAGGTGAAAATGAAACAAGTATGGACACCTAAGGAGAAACCACAACGCAGGCCATAACAACCAAAGAGACAAGGTAACTCTTATGTTTGGGATTATAATACATGGACTAACTATGTTGTATGTGGTAGATATGGACACATTGCAGAAAACTATTATAGAAAGAGTCAGATTGGACAATCAAGAAGCTGGACAAACTCTAGGATGGCTTGTATGCACTACCATAAGGTCAGTCATTTAAGAAAGAACTGCAGAGACTAAGCACTAGATGAGAACCATATATTTGAAAATGGATATACTATTGTAGATATGATGAAGTTAAGGAACACTATGTGGAAGAAGGCATCTAATGAGAATGTTGAGTCGAGTAATGTTGTCGATGAAACCTCATCCATTGGATTGGATGACATCGGTACTTCCACTTAAGGTGAAATAGGTATGTATGGGACTGACATTTCAAAAGATCACATTTTACATATAGTTCCTTATGCATAATGTTCTTATACCAAATCAACATGAATAAAGATGCACTATGGTTTAGTTGTCATGAGTTAACAATGATATACAAATGGTAAAAGAGAGACCGAGAGTTGGTTACCCATCGGTAATCACTATCTAAGGTTAAGTGAGCACATGTATCAACTGATGAAGAAAATCTATGTTAACCAAGTAGATGAAAATTTTAGTTGTCACCGAGCTGATAGTTGTTTCATACCAAAAGTTACATCAAGCATTTATTGCATAAAAGTTTGAGCGGGAACATCAAAAAATCTATAAATACACAGGAACAAAGTTCATTTTTTATTTTACAATGCAATTTCGAAGAGTGGAGAATTCAAAGAGCAAAGTTTGAGCTAAAATATTTTTAGAAGGATTCAAGGCTACATTAGATCAAACTGAAATCACTCTTCATGATACTGAGTAAGTTCATTTGTGATCAAACACTTCTTATCTTACTGTTTGCCAAAACCCTAGAATTAATTTATGGCATCTACATCGTCTGCAAGCAAAACTCAAAGTGTTGAGGAGGAAGTTAATCTAATCATTAGGGAAAATTTCAATGAACCTAAGTTTAAGCCACATCCCAAGGTCACAGCACAAATAGATACAATGGGTGCTTCTTTGAGCATACCAGAAAAGGTTTTATTGACATAAGATGTAAGGTCTTATATTCATTGCAAAATTGGAGAAGTTGGAGACTTTAAAACTATTGCAGCATATCAACTACTCTATGGCCCCGATGGAAAAATGAAATTAGATTACAATAATATTGAGGAATTGGGGTTATTGTGTTTTATACACTTTCCACAATCATTTAAATCAGATTGGATCAGAATCATTTTGAGCAGATATCACGATGAAAAATTCTAGCTGGATAAACGGATTGAGGTCAACAAGAAAATGATCAGTAGGGTTACTAGGCTCCTTACAACCAAAAAGGCTAAGGCCTTTCATAGTTCATCATGACTGGATGTTGAGAAATGTATTGGAGCACAATGAGATGGTCGAGCATTGAAAATTTTGACAATCAAGTGTAGGATTTCACAAATGTGCAAATCCACAGAAAGCCAAGATCACCTGCAAGCAAAATACCAGAAGCTGGAGTGAAAACCTGTGAGAGAGAGAGAGCTAGGGTTTTGAGAATCTCAGCGGAGTGAGAGCAAAAATATATTTCTCAAAAGTATGAAACAATAATTACAAAAAGTGGCTTATAAGGTGAGAAACCCTAAAGCCAGAGAAAGCTAGGTTTGTGCAAATAATAATTAATAAACATATTAATTATTATGCACCTAAATGACAAGCTTAAGTGAAAATAGAATAATAGCGACCTTTAATAATTAAATCAGATAGACTTAATTATAAAGGTAAATTTACTATTACTCTAACACCCCCCCTTAAGCGAAGCTCAGGAGGAAACTAACCTAGCACAGCTATGAAAGCAAGAAATGGGTCCCGGCAACAAGGCCTGATGAGGTACCCAACAACAAAGAAATCTCTGTGAACCGGGGAAATAGAGAAAACCCAGTGGGAAAAACCCTACCCCAAAAAGAGATACAACAACATGCTGAAAGAAACATGAAGGAAGGCCTCAACAAGACCCCCCAAGGACAACTTTCGTCACCCCAAGCATAGAACGCAACTGAAGATAGCGCGGAGATGCAAAGGGTTTGGTGAAGATGTCAGCAACCTGCGCGTTAGTGGGAATGTACTCCAAAGTGAGAACACCATCCTGAATCTGCTGATGGATGAAATGCATATAAAGCTCAATGTGTTTAGTGCGCTGATGCTCCACCGGGTTGCGGGAAATGTGAATAGCACTTTGATTATCGCACCACAGAATAGTGGGACGATCAGGAGGAAACCAAAACTCAGTCATCAACTGCCGAAGCCATAAAATCTCCTGACTAGCATGAACTACTGCTCTGTACTCAGCCTCTGCAGATGAAAGTGCTCGAGCATTTTGCTTCTTTCACGACCATGTGATAGGACCAGAGCCAAGACAAAAGACAAAGCCAGAAGTAGACTTCCGATCATCAACATCACCAGCCCAATCTGAGTCAGTGTAGCCAACAATGTGAGGAGCCCCTGATGTGTAGTGGAGGCCATACATAAGTGTGCCCTGAATGTATCTCAAAATACGCTTGGCAGCTTGCCAATGACTCTCATGAGGCTCATGTGAGAACTGAGAGACTAGACCAACTGCAAAGGAGAGATCAGGACGAGTGTGTGTCAGGTATAACAAACTACCAACCAACTGCCGATACAAAGTAGCATCCACTGAAGGCGTAGTGCAAGAGGTAGACAAAGTAACACCTGACTGAAAAGGTGTGGGAGCAGGCTTGCAATCAAGCATATCAAAGCACTGAAGCATGTCAAGAGCATACTTCTGCTGGTAAACAAAGATCCCAGTAGGTGACTGAACAATCTGCAGACCCAGAAAGAAGTGTAAAAGACCAAGGTCTGTCATCTCAAACTGCTCCATCAATGCGCGCTGAACATCCTGAATCATAGAAGATGAGCTACCTGTGATGAGAAGATCATCAACATATAGCACAAGGATCAAAACCTCATCCTCAAGATGCTGAATGTAGACTGTAGGATCAGAATGACAGTGTGTGAATCCTGTAGAAAGCAGAAAAGAGTCCATCTTCTCATACCAAGCCCGAGGGGCCTGCTTGAGACCATATAAAGAATGCCAAAGTCTGCAAACCAAGGAGGAATCCTACACAAATCCCTGAGGCTGCTCCATGTAAATCTCCTCACTAAGATCACCGTGCAAGAAAGCACTCTTCACATCCATCTGAAAAATGGGCCATCCCTGAGAAGCTGCGAGGGATAAGACAAGGCGAATAGAGTTCATCTTGGCGACAGGGGCAAATGTCTCAGTGTAATCAATACTCTCAACCTGTGAAAACCCCTTCGCAAAAAGACGTGCCTTGTACTTATCAATAGAACCATCAGCAGCAAACTTAGTATGATACAACCACTTGCATCGCACTAACTTTCTTCCCTTAGGAAGCGAACAAAGATCCCAAGTATGATTCTTCATCAAAGAAGAATACTCCTCCTCCATAGCACTATCCCACTCAGTATGTCTGGTCGCTGCCCCAAATGTCTGAGGGTCACCACAAATGGCATGACTCAGAAGACTAGAACCTGCAATATGAGACCGGGTGCGACAAGAGGTGGAAGGGTCACTAGCTAGAGATCCTGCAGCATCAACTGTAACACGAGCCCATCTAGGCATCTGTGGAGGATCCTGTGGTGGAGGTAAATGGGGATCACCAAGATCATCATCATCATCATCCTGAAACACAACTGGAAGAGATGAGGGAGTAGTGGTAAGTGAAGTAGACTCTGGAAGTGGGGTATCTACTACAGGAAGGCGCTCATCAAACTGGACATCCCGTCGAAACAGGACCTCTCTGGAATTAGGGTCAAACAACCTATATGCCTTAACATCCTCGCAGTAGCCAACAAAAATGAGGTGTCGGCTCTTCCGCTCCATTGCTCTCCTCTGAGCGTCAGGCACAAATGTCCATGCTTCACTACCAAAAACTTGAAATGAAGATACATCAGGCTTGACATGAGACCAAGCCTCCTCAGGAGTCATATGTCGAACTGCCTTGTGAGGCATCCGATTCTGAATATAGTTGGCACAATTGACTGCCTCTGCCCAAAAAGATGAATCCATTGACCTGGACTGTATCATACAATTAGCCATCTCCCGAAGTGTTCTGTTCTTTCTCTCTGCCACACCATTTTGCTGAGGGGTGTAGGGCACTGAAAACTTATGCTAAAGACTATGTTCAGACAAAAATCCCTGAAAGCCTGGTTCACATACTCCCCCCCATTATCTGTGCGTATCCGGTGAATAGAAAGACCAGATTGCTTCTCCACAAATGTCTTAAAGACTCGAAATGAATCAAAGACATCAGACTTGTACTTCAAAAAGTACACCCATGTGCGCTTGGAGAAGTCATCAATAAATGTGAGCACATATCTGGCACCAAAAAAAGAAGGAGTAGGAAAGGACATGAGGTCACTGTGAATCAACTCCAATGGTGCCAAAGCACTAGTAGCTCGTCCCTGAGGAAAAGGATCCCTATGTTGTTTGCCAAGAACACAACCCTGACAAACCCCATCAGTGCAAGTAATCTGTGGAAGCCCAAGAACAAGTACCTGTGTGCTCATCTGCTGAAGATATCTGTAATTGACATGGCCCAAACGCTCATGCCAAAGTCTACTCACTGAATCTGCATGTGCTATAAGACAGGAACCTGTGCTAGTAGAAGACTCAAATCCATCAAATTTGTATAGGCGGGATGCAGTGTCAACACTCCCAATAGCCACAATCATCTCAGTATCATGTAAGTCCCGAATAACCACATCATGTGGTGAGAACTCAACTGTCTTACCAGAGCCAGAGTGGCAAATCTGATAGATAGATAGAAGGTTCGTCGAAATGTCAGGGACAAAAAGAACATCCTGAAGAGAACCCCCAGCTAATGCAACTGAACCAGAACCCAAAATAGAAAGATGAGATGAGTTCCCAACAGCAATCTATGAAGTAGCGCAAGGAGCAATTGAGGTGACCAACTGCTGAGTGTGAGTCATGTGGTGAGAAGCACCGGAATCAAGAATCCAGGTGGGCCCAGAAGTCATAGCTCGTACAGTAAGAGCATGACCTTTCCCTGCAGGGGAGGAGGTGGACTGGGGAGCTGAAATGTGATGCTCCTGCATGGCTTCCTCTAAAGCCTCCAAATGTTTCCAACACCTGGAAACGGGATGTCCATCCTTTCCACAAAAGCTACAGGTCTCAACTGATTTCTTCTTAGTCTTGGAGGTAGACTCAGTAGACTTCGAAGAAGATTTACCCTTAGAAGGGTTAGCTGGAGGTTTTGAATCATTTTTTGTGCAGGTTTGGAGGAAGACTCATTGCCTACGGAATCTTTCTTCGGTTTTCCTTTCTATTTTAGTTTCCCCTGTGAAGACTGAGCAACCAACGCTTGGCTAGAAGAGCCAGAAGCATCCATCTGTTGGATCTTTGCCTGTTCCCGTGTCAACCGATCATAGAATGTCTCAAAAGAAGGCATGGTGTGCCTAGTACCCAAAGCATCCATGGTGGAGTAGAAGGTGGAAGAAAAGATCTGATACTGTCCTCACAACTTTGAGAGTATCAAGAAGATACACTCATCATCTGTCTTTGTTTTCCCACATCCCTGCAAAACTGAACGCAGAGACTTGAACTTCATCAAGAAGTCCTCAATGGTGGGAAAGCTGGTAGGGATCAAAGTAGTCAACTCTGCATCAAGCTGAAGTGCCCAGAACTCATTAACTGTGCCAAACAAATTGGAAAACTTGCCCCAAATGGCCCTAGGAGTGGTCAAACCATCCAAGTGAAAGAAGAGACTGTCTGAGATGTTCAGTGCAATCAAGCCCATGGCTTCATCCATCTTATTTCTGTGCTAAAGAATCTCAAAGGGACGTTGCAGGACAGGTTGGTTCTCATCCAGACATGACCATAAGCCACGTGACATAAGAAGTCTGGTCATGTGTGCTTTCCAGGTATGATAATTATGCGGTGTCAGCCGGGCCACAGAGGGATCTGACATTGAGAGAAGAAGAAGACAGAAGTAGAAGGGTCTGTTCTGAAGTAAATTATAGAAAAGAAATGCACCCCCCCACAAAGTAGGATTCTAACCCCCGTACAACAAGTAATCAACCACTGAAAGTACAAAAAAATTGGAGAAAAACCTGGAATGCCGGATGTAGAGTAGGAGGGAAAATGAAGCCTTGAATTTGACGCTAAAAAAGAGAACTCAAATGGCTGAATCAGCAAACCAAACTAGCATCATTGCATCCATCTCAGAAAGACCTTTCCGGCAATATATCATATGTTGATTTTTGATTCTGTATGAGCCCTGTAGGAGCAAAAATGCCCAAGTACCCCCAAAATGCAAGCTCTCTGGAAAAAACCAGTGACGGCAAAAAGGTTGACGACCGTATGACCGTCACAGGCCTGTCGCTGATGTCAGCATGATGTCATCCCAAAAAATTTTGAAGCTATCGAAAAATTTGAAAAAAAACACCGGAAAATAAAATTTGGCACCGGAAAGTCACCGGCAAGTGACGTCAGCAGGTGACGTCACCTGCTGCAGGCTGCCGGGCGGAGGATGGGCGGCGGCCGGGTTGGGCGGCAACCGGCGGGTGGCGGGGCGGTGCAGCGGCTGAGCGCAAGTGGCCAGCGGCGGCGGCCGAGCGCTGGTGACCGGCTGGGCGCCGGTGGCGCGGTGGCGGCCGGCGGGGCGGCCGGAGGTCGGCAGGGCGCCGGTGGCGTGGGGGCGCGGTGGTGCCTGGGCCGCGCGCTGCCTTTGAGCGGCGCGTGGGTGGTGCGCTAGTGGCAGTGCCGTAAAGCCCTAGAAAATGCCCTTTTTTCACATTTTTTGAGATTTTTTTTCTCGATTTTCGAGCCGTACGGCCCTTGTAGGCTCGATATTTTTCCCCTGGGTCACGGAGGCCAAACGTAGTCGAGTTTTATATGATTTCGACTCTCCCGGGCCTTCTGAACGCAATGGTGGCATCTGATTTTGCTCAATCTGCTCCAGAAGCTCGTGCCTCCTTCAAAGTGACAGAAAACTTCAGAAACAAGTTGTGGCTGTCGTCTTCGAATCCAGGCTTCAAGAAATTCAACCTCGGTAGTGGCAGGGAAGCTCTGATACCATGTAGGATTTCACAAATGTGCAAATCCACAGAAAGCCAAGATCACCTGCAAGCAAAATACTAGAAGCTGGAGTGAAAACCTGTGAGAGAGAGAGAGCTAGGGTTTTGAGAATCTCAGCGGAGTGAGAGCAAAAATATATTTCTCAAAAGTATGAAACAATAATTACAAAAAGTGGCTTATAAGGTGAGAAACCCTAAAGCCGGAGAAAGCTAGGTTTGTGCAAATAATAATTAATAAACATATTAATTATTATGCACCTAAATGACAAGCTTAAGTGAAAATAGAATAATAGCGACCTTTAATAATTAAATCAAATAGACTTAATTATAAAGGTAAATTTACTATTACTCTAACATCAAGGACCCAATAGTCAAATTTGCAGCACACATGATTGGGTACAAGTTATTTCAATTGAGAAAACTCAACAACATACCCTATAACATAGTAGACATGGTGCACAAAATTGTAGTAAAAGGTCACCGGGTTGATCTTGTCGAGGTATTGTTTCATCAAATTCAGGAGAATATGAAGACCATAAGGAAAAATAAGTCTAACACATGTAAGTTCGGATCTCTACTTGCATGCATATTCCTCTATCTACAAAAGTATGTGCCTAGCACCGATAAAGTAAATTGGATACCAGATGTACCAATAACAAAATAAATTGGTGAAATGATGAATAAGTTAGGAGATAAGTTGAATGTAGAGTTTAATGCATACTTCATAGAATTTCAATCTAAAATGCATAAAAGAAGAAGAATTCTGGGGGAATTAGTTCAAAAATTTGAGAATGATATATATTTTGTAGTCAACACTGATTATACTTTGATAAAAGCATTTGAGCCTAGGATAAAATGGTTGGCACTAATGGGATATGAAATAACCATGATTTCACACTGAAATCTATCAATGCACTGCTTGTACTACCCAAAGATCCCATTGCCACTAGGTTCAGAGTATATGAAGAAGCCAAATCTAGAATTCCAACAAACATTGAGATCAGTAAAATAACTAGAAAGGTAAAGAAGATGAAGAAAAATCTCACTGCTAAATATGGAGATGGGTTTGACACATCTGAAGAGACACCGATTGAATAGGAAGCTGAAGGCCAGCTACAGTTAGCTGACAAACCATATGATAGTGAGGAGACCAAGTCTGACAAAGAAGTAGATCCTACACCAGTTCCTCCACCTGAAATTCCTATAAAGAAGCAGTTGCCTATACATGAAGGTATGAAGACATGATCATCAACTGTAGCACCACTTACCAATAAGGAAGAAGTAGAGAAATTAACAAAAAGAAGAGAAGCTACACCGACAAGGAAATACATTAAGATAAAGAACAAGGCTATAGCTGAGGTACCAAAGAAAAGGAGAAAATTCATAAGAAATAAGGAAGATCTTGAGGATACTAAGACAAAAGATGATGTCAATCAATTCAAAGTGGTCAGTAACAAGGCAAAAACAATAGATGAAATCATTGAAGACATAATTGAACATGGAGACCTCACTAATCCCTTACTAGACAGATTTGACAAAATGTTAAAAGAAGATCAAACCAAGATTGAAGAGGCTATCATCCAAATGAAGATAAAATTCAAGAAAGTTCCAATGAAATTTTCCTGTGCATTACCGAAGAAATTGGATGATACAATTACTAAAAAATGGGCTATTGCAATAGACACCGAGAAGAGGAAGAGAGAATGCTCTCTAGTTCAGGCAACCACACATTTAAGCTTTGGAGAAGTTAGTGAATACTTGACCAAATACCAAGAAAACTTTATGATCAAGAATAGAGCCTTAATGATCATGGATGACAATGTAGCAGATATGGATATCACAATAGATTCTATATGGACATCAATTTTGAAGGCCAAAGAAAAAGCTGAGCAAGAAGCATTCTTGAACTTGTCTAAGAAGAGACAAAATTCTAAAGATAAAGGTATTTGTATTGATGAGGGAACATCAAAGAAATCAAAGAATAGTAGTATATCAGTTATCAAGGAAATTGATATCACCAAGGACAAGGAAGAAATAAGTGTTTCACAGGATGCACCAGATAAAGTTGAAATTCAACTAGAGAAAAAAATTGATGATGATGTACTCGTTGAAGACATCACAAATGGTGATCCTGATGACCAAGATGATGAAGATGTAAATATTGCATCAAACAAAGATGAAGCACTAGACACTAAATGTCTATTTACATCACTATCGAGTGAACTTCCTGTACTTGCAGAAGCAGCTAAAATTCTTTCCCAAGTACAACCCGACAGCTCAGATCCCAAGAAAAACAAGGATATCACAGGGGATCAAAACATAGAGAAACCTGTAGAGACAGATGAGCCTACACATATAGAGGCACCTTCCACTGAAGGAAAGGAAATAGAAGAAGCAAAGGAAACAGAAGAAATAAAGGAAATAGAGGTGAACCCACTTAACACCACATCCAAAACTCCTACTATATCAACCAAGACTACAACTACCGAGGAGAAGAAGAAGGAAGAAAAGGTGTTAATTGGGAAAGGATACTCCAAAGATGGGAGATAAAACTATTGCTATTATTGAGAAGAAATCACCTCTAGCACTAAAGAAGAAGAAGAAAAGAAAAGGGCCAATCACCCTAGATGAAGTGATTATTATACCTGAGTGTGATCCAAGGACCCTAAGCCCCAAAGACTTGAGTAAATATGGGGAATTATGTTCAAGAAAGGTAGTGCAAGCGAAGTTGAAGCAAGAACACAAATGAAAAGAAGTATTAATCGATGTGTGAGATATCCTCCAACAGGTAGTACTTGAGATAAATATTGATGAGGATACACCTATCATAGATCAACTTGCTACACTTGCCGAGAAGATCAATGCCCCGGACACTGATACCGATAAATGAATTGAAGAAAGGGTAGAATCTAGGATACAACACAAATTAGTAGAGAAAATTAGCCTAGAAGTGGCATTACAAAAGGTCAAATTAGCTGAAGTAATTACTGAAATGAAATCCATCACTTAGTTAATTTGTCAATATTTATTGAAACTTTGTACTACAGACACCTTCACTGTTGAAGTCAATGAAAAGATCAAAGGATTGGATGGAGAAATATAGTTGAGTACAAATGCAGCTATAACCAAGCCTCATGCTTTCTTAAAGCATATTCACTAAGTTCAGGAACTCTGGTGGTTGATAGTAGCTTTGAAGAAACAAGAAGAGCACATAACAGATCAAGTTATTGAGTTGCAAACTGAACACATTCCATACCTAAATTTTTTTGAAACACATATTGTCAAAGCCAAGCTACTAATTGCAACACCAAAATTTTTGGTGTTAGATAACATCTTTGACATGCATGCACAAGTTGGTCTTGAGCACATCACTCTCACCAACTTGAAAGAGGAATGGGACAACCTCTTGGAGTCAGTGAAGAAAACCCATTAATCCATTTTTGACAAGTTGTGACTATATTACTTCAAATTTTGTATTTGGCATTACTATCAAAAAGGGGGAAAACAATGTATTCACTGTTATGCCAAATATGTACATAGATGTTACATATACTACATATTACTAGGAGCATGCACCAAGGGGGAGTACTTAGTACTTAGAAATTTTTTGATGAGTATATGTATATGGCGGAGATATAAGTTATACAAAATTTTTTGTCTATATACATTCAGAGTTTTGATACTAATGCCAAAGGGGGAGATTGTTATCTCTATTGAGCTTTTAAGGTTGTCATTAGTACCAAAGGTTTGTAAAGATATCAGTTGGTTACTTACATTGAGCTAATCAGTAACATAAAGTAGAACAGACTAGTCAGTAAAGTAGTATACCGAGCAGCAGACAGTTTACTGAGCACTAGCAGACACTGACACCAACAGATAGTAAACACTGAGCATCACAGTATACACCAATCAGTTTACACAGTATTTACTGAGGATCATAGGAAATGACATAGTAATAAGGAAGGGCACATTCTTCTATGCAAATGGTTACAATAGTTTATAAAATGTTTTGCCAAGATTAAGGAACATTTAATGTGATGATATTCATTAAATACAATGTATATCTTTTGTAATAGTTGATCTAGGTTATTATTGTACACTGTAGATCTTAGGGTTATGACTATATTGTGTAACCTAATTTTGTTAAAGCGGAAAAAATAGAACACTATATATTTGTGTGTTTGTATCATTTTTGGAGTGAGCTGATATATGAATCACAGAGCACTTGAAGCAATTGCCTATCTTCAAGTCTATCAGTTAATAGAGCAAAATCAAGTACAGAGGAATTTAGATTGAGTAGAATAAGTAGAGGCTACTGAGCAGTTCAGAGTAGAGATTCATCACAAGTAAGGTGATACTTTATCAAAGCTTATAGATTTGTATCAAATAATTGAGTGTCAAATAGAAGATAATTACCTATTACTTTCTGACAATTGTAATAGATTTTTTGGATAAAATATCTTAATAAAGTAGACTTAACAGTCTTATGTAAATCTCTTAACCAAGTGCACACTTCATTAGTGTTGTTAAAATCCTATAACTAGGTAGATCTAGCCGATCTAACATGTCACTCCTAATAGGGTGAGATCACTAGAAGTGATCAAAACTTGTAGCCCTAATAGGCAAATCTTTTCTATCTGTAGTAGTGAAGAATTTGTGGGTGTCATCCGCACCGCAGTTTTTACCTTCTAACAAGGGTTTTTGCATTACCAAAATACTTGTGTCATGTGATTGTGATATTGATTTCATGTTGTTTACTTAAGTTAAATGGATGATTGATTCATGCAATTAGATTCAATTTTTTTTGGTTGATTATCACTGTTTATAGTTATAGATCTAAAAGATTTACAAGTAAATTTTTTGAAGGCACTGATTCACCCCTCCCCTTTCAGTACCTGTCTCTCCTAATTCCAACAAAAACTAGTAGTGAGGGTCAGTTGAAAGTAGCTTTATAGTGTATCTTTCAAACCCTCCATCCTAGCATTGAACCATCTACTCCATCAGCTCCGATTGGCCAGGTAAACACCAGCGACAACCCCATTCCTCCCATGAAGTCACTGGAACACTCATAACCACACTCACCCAAGTGACCCCAAGGTACACTAAGCATGATTGGCAAGTGATCTTACAAGGCTTGTATCTCAGACCTCGTGAGAGGTATCCACAAACCTTTAGGGGCTACCAGATCATGTTTTTAAGGTCTACAATAACCTCTCTTAGTTTTGGGTGATTCGACTTCATTTGCATTTGGCAATGCAATCTCAGTCGATGCTAAAACATTGCAGTGAGGGTCAGTTGAAAGTAACTCCATAGTGTATCTTTCAAACCATCCATCTTGGCATCAAACCATCTTCTCCATTGGCTCTGATTGGCCAAGTAAAAACTAGTGACAACCTCATTCTGCCCATGGAGTCACTGGAACACTCACGACCACACTTGACCTAAGTGACCCCAAGGTGCACTAAGCACAATTGGGTAGTGATCTTCCAAGGCTCATATCTTAGACCTCGTGAGAGGTATCAAAAAAAAATTAGGGGCTATGGGATCTTGTTTTTGGGATCTACAATAACCTCTCTCAGTTTTGGGCAATTCAACTTTGTTTTCATTTGGCAAGGTGATCTCAGTCGATGCCAAAACTTGCAGTGAGAGTAAGTTCAAAGTATCTCCACAATGTATCTTTCAAACCATTTGTCCTAGCATCAAACAGTCTACTTCATTAGCTCTAGTTGGCCAAGTAAACCCCAGTGACAACCCTATTCCACCAAGGGAGTCATTGAAATGCTCGCGACCATGCTTGACCCAAGTGACCCCAAGGTGCACTAAGCACGATTGGGCAACGATCTTTCGAGGCTCATATCTTAGACCTCATGAGAGGTATCGAAAAACTATTAGGAGCTATGGGATCATGTTTATGAGGTCTACAATAACATCTCTCAATTTTGGGTGATTCAACTTCATTTGCATTTGGCAAGGCAAGCTCAGTTGATGCCAAAACTTGCAATGAAGGTCATTTAAAAGTAGCTCTACAGTGTATCTTTCAAACCATCCATCCTGGCATCGAACCATCTTCTCCATCAGCTATGGTTGGATGGATTAACGCTAATGACAACCTCATTCTACCCATAGAGTCACTAGAATGCTCATGATCATGCTCGATCCAAGTGACCCAATGTATGTGACTGAGGACAAAAAATTCATTACATCTATTAATTTATTACACCTATGTAAATTATTACATTTGTCATAATTTATTACAGCTATTATAAAAAATTCAAACAAATTGACATATAACTTCAACAACATATAATTTAAAGCATAATGATAATCATAGTCAAGATATAACTTCACCATTCAATTCCATAAACATGAATAATAAATATGTATACAAAAGATGATGCAAATATAACATAAAAATGAACATGTTCTATATATAGAAAGTATCAAATGTATCAAAAGTATCTCCATATACAAATATGGCACATGCTATTTCAAAATGTTTACAAAATCAATGTTTCAAGGTGTACAATGTGGCATATATGTCATCTCAAAATGTACCAAGTGGCATCTCTAAATGACCACAAAAATAAAACTACATCCTATGTCATAGGGGGATCATCAAAATGTAGCCTCTTTGAAGAAGTGTTTGGCTCTGATTGATCCTACATCAAAAATGAGTTCAAACCCAAGTTAGATTACTTAGTTTATATGATTTGTATATATATATATATAAAATTCATAATTCAAACACTAATTTAATTAAAATTATAACTAAATACAAACATCTGTACTTGGCCTATCAGTTACCTACCATGATCAGGTGTCCTAGCATAAGTCTTTGGTAGCGAAGGGACAATGCCACCAACACCAACTCCCACCTATGAATATATATTTGCAATAATGAGATTAGTAGAGTGGTGCAACATAGAGTAATAAATCTAAAAAATAGGATGATAGCATAATAAAATTAAAAATTTATTGAACTAAAATTAAAACTTATATCCGTTGATCCCTCCTCTGGAATAGAGGGCTAGGTCAACAAAGATATGAAAGATTCTCGTGGGCCCTCCCTCACACTAGGAGTAACCTATGAGAGTAAAATATTGTCAATAATATATAAATGTACTTCATATTAACAACCCTAGTTACAAAATACAAATAACAATATGTAAAAGTCTATGTACAATCAAGCTATCACTCAGAATCAAGATGCCTGTCAGCCTAGGCTCCCGAACCTATGTTGGGACATCATCAAGAGCCAAAACCTATACAATAAAGTGCAAGTAAAATATTTATTACTACACACAAGTGGCATACATATGCATGCATAATTAATCTTAAACAATTAATTAACTTTCCTTTGTCGGCACATGAAGAAGGAACCTCCTCGTGCCCCCCACTGACATCAGTTGTAGCCTACAAGAGTATAATAAGATGACAATATATTAGTAAATGTATGAATTTTATTTCTCTAATTGATAGAGATTTAAGCATGTACACCAAATGATATAAAAAAAACTAATGGGTACATAATTTATAATATACCATATAGGTGTCAAGGCCAAATGAAATGGCTGAAAGTGTGGAGTCATCCACCTATCTCAGCTCCTCCTCTTTCATTGACTGAACATAAATGGAAAAAATATATATACATAAGAGCATGCAATCATTAAAACTAATCTAAATAAATAAATTAATTTTAAATTAAATAAGTCATGCAAAAAATTTATTTATAATGTTTACTCTTACCATATCAATAGGAGTCCATGGCTCTGTGTACCCCTCCTCAACACTCTCATGAGACATAGATTATCCATGAGGTGTTGTAGACTTTGCAGCTGTTGTGTGTGTGAAAATTGTACCTGATCTGTAGACACAACACTTCAGTAAAACATTAAAGGTTAGCTAAAATCAAAATCATGCAAAATTGAAAACTATCTAACCAAGCGATTTACTGCCTTCTAGTAGGTGCGAGATTAATGTTCTCAGATTGTAATCGAGATCAGTGACCTAGACGACACCTAAATGAAGGATTTGAATGCAAAAGATGGATATGAAATTGAATGCAATTAATCTATATTTTTGATATTTTCTATACAATAAGAATGATAAACTGATATGCTATGAATGCTATTGAAAACTGATATGAAATGAATGCTAAATGATCTAACAATGAAGATTCTAACAATGATATGAAAACTATGAAATTCTATGCTAAGATATAAAAACTATGCAATTTAAATTGATCTCACAAAGCTTTGAATTCACAAGTTAATTCCTCAGCCTCCAATTCTCTAGCGTGATTGTGCAAAAATATGAGATGCTTGGATGCAAATTTGAGTGATGAATTATGAAGAGATGAGCCTTGTTTTATAGAAATCCAGGGCTTTGGAGGTGCATGAGAAAAAGCCATAAATCACTCAAATAACTTAGGTTGATTTTTGAGTTATTTTTAAATAAAGGATAATTAACTCACAAAAACATGCAAAAGCTAAGTTTTAACTCAAAATAGAGTTTAGCTTTAATTGATAATTGATAGTTGTTTGCTTTTATGATTGTGCATGTTTTATTTATAAATTAATTTAATAATAAAGTGATTTATTCTCAACTTAACTGCTTTTAAAAATAAAACAATTGATTTATGGGTTAATCAATTATTTAATCAAAATTTTATTAAAAACTATATTATTAAATAATGACAACATGCTTTAATTAATTAAATAAGAATTTAATCAATTATTCATATGATATTGGATTTATTGTCAAAATTTAAATAATATAATTAATAATAGATAGAATTAAATTTAATTACACAATTAAGTGGCAAATATTAAATCTAATTAATTAAATATGAAAATATTCAATTAATCAAACTTTAGGATAAATGTGATTTATTACCAAATAATTATAAAATTAAAGATAATTATGATGATTAGGAATATTACTAAGAATATTCCCCGATGCAGAATTTAAGATAATCAATTATGATTCGATGATGTTTAGATGTGCCTTAGGTTAGGACTTTGATGTCGATTTCATTTGAATTGAAGATGTAGGATATTAATGAACTTATAGCCCATTTTTGGGGTATTACATTTTTCCCCTCTTTGAATTATTGTGCGAAGCGCAGTGGTTCAAAGATAGTCTGTGTTTGATAGAGATATGAAACTGATGTTTGAAATTGATAATTGATATGAGATAGAAGCTGATTGATATTGAATTGATATGGAGATAATAGGTCCTGAATGACCAAAGATAATGTTCACTGTAGTAGCAAATGAACCTATGATTGCGAAAAAGTGTCAAAATGCCTGATTCTGAACCTTAGGATTGATAAGAAGTGAGTGACCCGTTCTAGACTTGATTGTCTTAGCAGAACTAGCAAGTATCACATCCGAACCCTTTAGTTGCCGAAGAACCAAGGAAAGAACACTATGATCTGATGGTTGCAAAAAATTGATATAGTTTACAAGATTAGGAGAATACCAGATTGATATGGATCTTGATGAATCTGATATGCCCCAAGTGATGATAGATTTGCCCTGAGCGATGAGGACTTTTGATGAATCAGTAACTAGACGTGATTGTTTGTCTTGATCACTGATGAAAGATATTTATAGAATTTGATTTATAGACTTTGAATGATGTGCAATACCATGCCCCCTTCGGGATTAAAATTGAAATCTGATAAGAAAAGTCAGTGTTGAGAGTTTAGAAGCATGTTAATTGATTTGAGAAGTGGTTATACACGTTCAAGAATGCGTTCTGCATTGTTTGGAGGTCTTGGAGACCAAGTTGGACAAGGTTAAACCATGAGTTGACCATAGTTGACCAAGTTGAAATTTTGATAGTTTGATGTAAGATAATCAGTTAAGTTGAATTATGGATTTCTATGATGATAGAAGGTTGAATATGCAAGCAATTAATAATATGAATGATCTCAGATTTGAATTTTGATCCCGAAAAAGGATTCTACTTGCTATTTCATTGGATGAACCTTCTTGTGAGATTCAATTCCGGTTAGACTTGAAGATGCGATTTGAAGAATCATTTAAGCATTGAATTTTATTTAGCCATTGTGAGATCATGAAAACATGCAAAATGCAAAGAGACATGCAAGATGAAATGCAACCTAAGACCTAGGACCTAGTTACTGATCATGTGTCGATTTGTTATCATCATTGAACTTTTAGGTAACCGGATAAATCAATAGAATGCCCACTAGCCATGAAACCATAGACATATGAATATCGATTTGTATGCGCAAGAATCAATACAACACCCATTGGTCAACAACCATGGATATATGAATATTGATTTGTTTTCAGAATGTTGGATCAGATATAAGCACCAAGGCACAAACGGCAGGATGAACTAAATATCATGTCCATTTTGATATAGCAATTTGTACAAGCATCAAAACATAACATCGTGATGACCTGAGTACGCCTTGTGTTGCAAACACATCAAACAATCAAGAGATCATTCTAAATCCAATGTGAATTACCCGTAGTGACCCTTTATCATTCACATCCTTAGGCAAGATTGCGTTCCACAGTAGGAGAAAGAACTTACTCAAAAAGACAATAGTTAGATCAAACTTCCTTGAATTGTCTAGGTATCAATGGTCGAGGTACGCATGGCCATCCAATTTGAGATAGAGGCTCTTATAGTCGGACACCATTTCAATCCAGAATTTCCAAAGTTGTTAGATTTTCACATACAAGCAGAAGACAAAGAAAAGATTATGCCCCCAGTCATCACTCTCTAAATCCTATAAAGGACATCATCGAAGAGCTCGAAGGGACACAATATGCAAAAATCTCAATGCGAATCAGTAAGCATACAAGGAGATAAAAGCATGTAAAAAGCATAGATTGTTTTCAGTTTGTGTTTGATTGTTGTTGTAGATGCAAAGTCCTTTCTGGAGACAAGACAGAGTGACTGACTCACATGAAGCTTCAAAGGACTCTGACTGGATAGGATACATCTAAGATACATTGGAGGCCATAGGATATGACATTGATTGCCCCCAAGTTTGAACATTGATAAGATATAGATGCACGATGATAGATTGGTGTACAAACTGACTTATTGAAAACTGGAAATGTTGAAACAAACTGGGAGATATGTACAACTAAAGCAAGATTAAAAGCTGGGAAAGACCAAGATTGTGCTGATAGATGGAGCATTTGGAACAAGTGGCACCCGTTTGCTGGGTTTTCACCATCTTGGTAGAGATTTTATTTTTTCTACCAAGGCGCCTATTTCCAAGTTTTCACCAAGGCACTTTTTCTTTTTTTTTTGTATTTTTCTTTTTTCAATTTTTTTTTTTTTGAATTTTTGATATTTTTTAAATTTTTTTTGTAAATCATCAAGGCGCCTATTGCTAGGTTTTCACCAACATGTTCATTTTTTCAGGACATTTACCAAGCACTAAATGTCTTAGGCGTAGAATTTCTTTAGATGGAGAATGTTGATTGGTTCTCGAAGCTGTTCTCCTTCAGTTGTTGAGAGTTGATAGGCACCAGAGCCAAAAGGAGCAGTGATAACAAAGGGACCCAGCCAATTGGGTTCAAACTTCCCCTTGCATTCTCGATGTGATTGATTTTTAGAATTTTCTCTCAAGACTAGATCACCAACTTGAAATTCTCTATGTCTGACTTTCTTGTTGTAGCCTCGAGACATTCTCTTCTGATATACTCTGAGATGATCATATGCTGCTTGTTTGCGCTCATCTAGTAGTTCAAGTTCTTGCAACCTAGACACTCTGTAGTCATCATCAGTTACTAGACCATGCATTCTGATTCTTAGTGATGGGATTTCGACCTCAATAGGTAGTACCGCTTCAGACCCATAAAATAAAGTGAAAGGTGGAGCCCCAGTGGGCATTCTGATACTTGTTCTGATATTGGTTCTGATACTTGTTCTGATACTAGTTCTGATACTAGTTTTGATACTGGTTCTGATACTTGTTCTGATACTTGGTATACTTGATAGCATCTTTTTCTATTGCAAACTCCCAAGTAAGATCATATCGTGCAGTCCCAATGTCTAGCAAGGTGGAGAACAAGAGGGATTGGAAAGCTGGTGGAAGAGATGGAAAACAAGAGAGTGAAGGAGAATGAAGGGAAGAAATCCTCAAGGGAAAACTCCTCAAGAATACTCAAGCTAGGGAAAATTGTCATGTAAAGCACTTTTGGACAAGCAATGAAAGGCTAGCATAGGATAAGTCACAAAAGCGTAATGCCAAAGAAGGATAGGATGTAGTCCAAAGGAGTAGATATGTCATGAGGCTTCATAGCACCATATTTTACTCTTTTTTTATTAGATCAAGACCAAAAGGGAAATGGATAGCGAAAGGATAGAATGAATGGATAAAAATAAATATGAAGGCTAAACATGAAAGGAATGAAAGCAAGATCACTGTAAAATAACTCACAAGATAGCCAAATGTTCATGTATAGATCAACATTGTCAAGATCAAAGAGAGAAAATGGAATGGATGAAATATGTAGAATAACTACGCATGATGCTTGATTGCCAAGTTTTCATCACGGTACTTATCCAAGGCACCACAAGGGAGTGGTTTTCACCATAGGATGAATTTATTTCTCTTTACTTTTGCTACCAAGGTGCCTGTCTCCAGATTTTCACCAAGGCACATTTTCAATTTTATTTTATTATTATTATTTTTTTTCTATTTTTTTTTTTGGAAGAAGGCAAACTTTTTAGATAGTGCTCCTTGAAAGGATAAACCATGATATGCCAAAGATTCAAAATGATATGCTCAAAGATGTTGATAGGGAAAGGGAGATGGAAGAGAAAATGGAGGATGAGGTTTTATGTAAAGCGAGTGAGGTTGGAAGATAGGAGGAATAGGCAAATGAGAAAAAAGGATAGAAGGTAGAAGGATAATGAATGGAAGGATTGTGAAAGGGTAGATGGAAAGGAAGGTAAGTTCAACATCAACACATACCTTGAAGGGTGGTGAGAGGATGGAGGAATCATGAATGAAGGAATACGTGAAGGAATATGGTGAATGGATAGCAGAGGTTAAGGTTTGGGCGCATGAAATGGAAGAATATTTTTGGAAGGAGATGTAGTGGAAGCCTTTGGAAGCTTTAATGTCAATTTCACTTTTTATTCAACACCAGACTCTTTCAAGAGAGACTTTGGAATCCATATAGTCATAGGCTTTTTATTTCCTTTTGATGATTTAGAGATAATATCTTCAATGATGGATTTTGGAACCCATACTTGTCTTGTAGTTTTTTTTTTAGATATCTCTTTTGACTTTATGCCTCCATGTCATCTAGAAGAGACATGGTGATCTTCTTTTTTTGATGGATTCTTGTATTGCTTCTTTTTCTTGTATTGAACATTCAAGTTACTTCCAAAAGACTTGAGATTTGTGGAAGAGGGAGGATATGACTGGTTTAGATGGGTGGGTGGATGAAAATGATTCAAGGGTATGCATCTATGTTGATCTTGAGGAAAGATGGGAGATGGAGGTATGTAAGGACCCAAGATGGATGAAAAATTAGGAGAGTTAGGAGGGGAAAGTGAAGGGACATAAGGACCCAAGATGGAAGGAAGGCATGAAGATCTTTGTAGTGGTGGAAGAGGTCCGAGGATGGAAGTGGAAGATGCAAAAGGATAATCAATAAGTTCATCAGCATCTATATGACAACCAAGGATATCAACATCTTTAGAGTGAGCATGAGGATCTTCAATAGAATCATGGACATCTTGAATATGAGCACCTTCTTTGATAGGATTGTTCAAAGCTTGCAAAGACTTAGGAAGAGTAGAAAGTGGAAGTGAACATGGAGTGGTAGAATAAGAAGATGGAAGACTTTGATCTTGACAAGGATCTTTGGATAGCACCAACGCATAATTTGTCTCTTGATTTTCAATAGGCTTAACATTGGAAGTAACAACACTATTTTTACCAACCTTAATGGAAGTATCATCTTTGGAAAGTGCAAGTGTAGTAAGGTTATTTTGATTGTCAATAAGCTCAACAGTGTAAGTAGTAGCTTGATCTTGCTTAGGAGAAGACTTAAGACATGGTGGAATGCATGAAAAAGGATGTGCAGGATCAAAAGAACCATGAAGCGGATAAGAGACATCACGAAAGGGATTGGATGACATGGAGGGTTCTTGATCTTGATCTTTCTTTATGTTCTTTTCTTCATCATTTTTAGAGTCCTCTTGACATGGAGCCACTTCTAAGGACAAGGAAGAATGTTGGGATTGTATGGAAGACTTTGGAAGAGATGGTGGAGGACTAGCTGAAGTAGGGATTATAGTATATGAAGGCTTAGGCTCTTTAGGTTTATCATTATTGAAAGTATTTGTAGCCAAGTGAAGGTTAGCTTGAGTTTCTTTAAGACGTAGCCCTGGAGGATAACTATAGGGAACCGCATGAAAAGTATCAAGGCTTGTGTCAGATGAAGGTTCTGTGAAAGATTTGAAAGACTCAGAAGCTTTAGGAAATGTACAGGTATTGGAGGAATTAGGGGATGGAATGGAACCATCACCAGACAAAGGTTCAACATTAACATGATCTTCCTTGAGAGTGTAATCTTTATTTTTAGCCTAAGAGTTCTTAGAGGATAGATCCTTATAGTATTGACGTTTCAAGCTAGCACGATGTATTTTATAGTCCTCAGCTGTAGTAGATGGATCATCATCAAGGTATTGTCCACAAAAGCCATCAAAATCTCTTTCAAAATCAGAATCATATGGATCACCATCATGATCTATCCAATGTGATGGCCCATTTGTAGTAAGTAGGAACGAATGATGAGGAGGACTCTTAGGAACAGAGGTGTCATAGGTATCATTACATTGTCTGTCATCATAGTCATCATAGTCTCCAAAACTAGATGTGCCACTCTCCGTGGAAGAGGTATCATATTGCTCAAATTTTTTCCAGGGGCATGGTGAGATGTACAAGTCTTTATCAAATGGAAAAGAGTATAGAGGTTCATTTTCTTTCTCAAGTTTGTCAAGCTGGACTTGCATAGCTTGCAGCTGCTTCATCATAGCGGCGATCAGAATTTCTTCCTCATGTGTACTGATTCTTTGAGACATGTGTACTAATTTTCAATAGCTACTGCTCTGTTCTTGACACAATGATTTGTTTGACAAATTTTGGAAATAGGCTGAAAATATCTGGCAATTCTGACAATTTTCAAAAATTTCCCAAACGACACTCTGCAGACTTGTACGACACTGGGTATGCTGTGAAATGACAGTTGCAAAACTCGTACGACAATTGCAAGCAAGATTTTGACTCTTAGAATTTTCTGGCATCAAAACTCATACGACACTGGGTTTGCTATCATACGACAGATGGGTTGCAATGAAACGACACTTGATGGAAACTCATATGACTTTCTGACCTCCTGAGATGACTTTTGACTCCAGAAAGATTTTACGTCAATTTTTGCAAAATTTAAGGTCTTTAGTTTTGGATTGTTTGCAAATTTTACTATCCAGATTTTGAAGGTTATACCAGATTTGATCATTTTTAATAGCCAAGTAGATAAACAAGCACGCAGAATAGCAAGCAAGTGATTCCAAGCACGTCTGAAAATAATGAACAAGGGCAAAAGCAACCTTGCGCATGAACAATCAAGTGACTAAATTGTGCTAATCCCTGAGAGTACTAATTGTGTATGTTCTGAAAAGTTTTGCAATAACACACATATCCCTGAAAGTGAAAAATTGGCCTCTCTAGGGTTTTTAGTAATGGTTTGACTCTGCAACTTTTATGATTCAAAGGGGTGAACTCCAATCCCGATGCACCAGGGTTTTGACACAGTCTGAGAACTTAATCTTCAAGAGCTGCTAGGGAGATCTGACAACCCAACAATGAACCATACCCGTGGAGATTTCTTCCACAAGGACATTTATATAGCGACTGTCACTACCATGGAAAAAATGGCTATTACCACTTGAGGTTCCGTCAACACAGTTTTCCCTATGAAGGGATCGTCCGCTACGGTTAACCCTCTCTAAAGATGACTCACAATAGTATACCACAAGGGGACTTGGCTCTAGATCCAAGGTTTTTGACACCTTTTCACTTTTAACCCAAACAAAGCAAGAAGATTAATCCGACATGCTAAGACAAAGTTTTGCTTCACCAAGGTCTATGATGCCAACTTCACGTGATCTATCAACCTCTCCGGGGAGAGAATGTATCAATCAATGAGAGAAGGCACACTAACCAATTTTGATTCACCAAAGCTCATGATGTCAACCCCACGTGATCTATCAACCTCTCGTGGGAGAGAATGTATCGATCAATAAGAGAAGACACACTAACCAAGTTGAATGTGAAACGCACTAAGTATCCTCCCTACCTACAAGGATTCTATCGTCAAGAAATATTTCGCTAAGAATCCAATCTCTCAAGAATCACAAATAGTGTTCATAGGGCCTAATTACTATGTGAGCATAGATATATTCTCGAAAGCAAATCTACCAAAAGCATCCAAAAAGTAGAAAGAGGAACACTTAACGCTTAAAGAAAATATGAGATGAGTCCACAAGGTGGAACACTTAACACCTCACACAAGCTGAAAATGAATCCCCAACTTAGAAAACAAGTGAGTTCCTAAAAGCACAAAAGGGTTGCCAAGTGGAACACTTAACGCTTTTGTCCTGTTGACCCCTCCCCTTTATGGCGTTGAGATTGCAACCACGGGGCAGAAATGACGGGCCGGTGGATTAGCAAGTCCAATAGCCCAAGATAGAAATCAAGATCAATCACATGTATTCTAAGACTACTTAATGAATCCTTAAGGGATCACAACCTAGTATCAAATTATGCAAGTGTGTAGAAATAGATCAAAAGCATGAAAAGATGCACACAAGCTTGACACATAAGAGATTTATTTTAAGTCCCAAATCGAAATGTTATTAGATGAAGGAGAATACCTAGGATCCTTGCAATGCGCTTAGTATATTTTACCTAGTTTTTAGCAATTTTTGTTGAGCTTTACTATGCAAGCAAGCTACGAACTCTCCAACAAGCCAACAAGCAAACAAGATATGCAAGGTATATTCAACTTATGAAAACCCTAGGGTTAGATCTAAAAATCAATTGTTAGAAGCAATAATAACTAGAAATTAATCCAAATGACAACTCATATCATGCATTGAATCATATGAAAAATAAGTGCATACCCATCATAAAATTTTAATTTTTTTGCACTACATTTGACCTAGTCAACAAGATCTATTTTTTTTGATATGATTTTGGCCACAAAAATAGAAATTCAAAATATAGACCCCTACTAAAAAATAGAGAGCTTTCCAAAAATGTAAAAATTTTAGAAAAATCTCTTCATTTGTGCTCTAGAGACCCATTTTATCAAAATAGACCAGTTTTTGTAAATTGACTATTTGAGATATTATATCATGTCCAAATTTAAAACAAAAAGAATGGACCCCCTATAGAATTTAAAAAGATTTCTGAAAATATAAAAATTTCTGAAAAATATGCTAATTTGCGTCAGATATTAATTTTTTATGAAAAATAAAAAAAAATTATTAAAAATTCAAAAAAATTTAAAAAATTCTGAATTTTTTATCGAAGCTTTCCTGGTATGTCGCTAACTTGAAAAAAAAATTTCAGACTAAAAATCCAAGCCGTTTGGGAGATAAAATTAAATCTTTGAAACTTTGGGGTTTTAGCTCCCAAAAAAATCAAAACCCGCATGCAAAGGTGGGTTGCCCCACGGTGGGTGCCAAAAATGTGTGTGTGAAAATTGTACCTAATTTGTAGACACAACACTTCAGTAAAACATTAGAGGTTAGCTAAAATCAAAATCGTGCAAAATTGAAAACTATCTAACCAAGCGATTTACTACCTTCTAGTAGGTGCGAGATTAATGTTCTCAGATTGTAATCGAGATTAGTGACCTAGATGACACCTAAATGAAAGATTTGAATGCAGAAGATGGATATGAAATTGAATGCAATTAATCTATATTTTTTGATATTTTCTATGCAATAAGAATGATAAACTGATATGCTATGAATGCTATTGAAAACTGATATGAAATGAATGCTAAATGATCTAACAATGAAGATTCTAACAATGATATGAAAACTATGAAATTCTATGCTAAGATATAAAAACTATGCAATTGAAATTGATCTCACAAAGCTTTGAATTCGCAAGTTAATTCCTCAACCTCCAATTCTCCAGCGTGATTGTGCAAAAATTTGAGATGCTTGGATGCAAATTTGAGAGATGATTGAGAGATGAATTATGAAGAGATGAGCCTTGTTTTATAGAAATCCAGAGCTTTGGAGGTGCATGAGAAAAATTCATAAATCACTCAAATAACTCAGGTTGATTTTTGAGTTATTTTTAAATAAAAGATAATTAACTCACAAAAACATGCAAAAGCTAAGTTTTAACTCAAAATAGAGTTTAGCTTTAATTGATAATTGATAGTTGTCTGCTTTTATGATTGTGCATGTTTTATTTATGAATTAATTTAATAATAAAGTGATTTATTCTCAACTTAACTGCTTTTAAAAATAAAACAATTGATTTATGGGTTAATCAATTATTTAATCAAAATTTTATTAAAAACTATATTATTAAATAATGACAACATGCTTTAATTAATTAAATAAGAATTTAATCAATTATTCATATGATATTGGATTTATTGTCAAAATTTAAATAATATAATTAATAATAGATAGAATTAAATTTAATTACACAATTAAGTGGCAAATATTAAATCTAATTAATTAAATATGAAAATATTCAATTAATCAAACTTTAGGATAAATGTGATTTATTACCAAATAATTATAAAATTAAAGATAATTATGATGATTAGGAATATTACTAGGAATATTCCCCGATGCAGAATTTAAGATAATCAATTATGATTCGATGATGTTTAGATGTGCCTTAGGTTAGGACTTTGATGTCGATTTCATTCGAACTGAAGATGTAGGATATTAATGAACTTATAGCCCATTTTTGGGGTATTACAGCTGTGTCTCCTATATCCTCCGTAACAATAACATACTGATATGTATCAACATTAGTAAGTGGTCCGAGGCACAAATTATTGCACATAATGCAAGTATGGGGCATGCCTACATGTGAATTGCTTCTAGATGTCGATGCGCCAACATCATCCACACTAGGAGGCAACAATGACTTGGTCTATGTGATCAACAAATCAATCAGCAAATGAATGGCCCTAATACTCTGTGAGGCAGCCTCTGCAATGATATCGGGATGGTGCACTAGAGGAGGGGGTGCAACATCAATGGGGGGGACAAAGGTAGTGGCCTTTTTACGTTGGGAAAATGGCCTAGTTTAAGGAGCTCCTCCACCTACGCCCACATTGGGCCTCATGCTCCAATAATTAACAATGTGACCAAGCACAAACTCAACATACATTTTTTTTATGAAATAGAAAGGGAGCTCCAAATTTCTATGGGGTAGTTTATCAAAAACCATCCACCAGCAATCCCAAAAGTGTGTGTGCATTGCTTCATTTGTACACCATTTTATTGATAATTTGAGATTTTTGGAGTCAACTTTTAATCTTGTTTTAGGATTAACAAAAAGGGAGGCTATATCTTCCTTAGTTATATTAAGGGCCGCAACCCCATCATGGTCAATTCCATCATCAAATTGGGCATACATATCATCACACCAATGAAGAGCTGCATTATATTGTTGCATAAGGGTGTCAATATTTTCAATAATAGTATTTATGGTGGCAACCATAGGAGCTAACGTAGGTATATTCTGATATGTGTTTTTGAAGCCCCGTATAGTGTTTAAGTTCTCATGTATCAAATCCTCTAAAGATTGAGGGTTTTGAAGTGGTTCTGGATTTTTTTGGGGATCATTATTTGGTGGGGGAGGGTTATTATCTTCATTGTTGTCAACCATGCTTGATTAAATAATAAACAAATATAAATTTCAAATTGATTTCATATATTATTAAAAAAATCAATACAAAACCCCATTTTAACCAAAAAAAACTACATTTAACATGAAAATGAAAGAAATTAATCAAGATATAGCAAGAATTTACTTATCGGATAAACTACAGAGTCAAATTTGTTGTTGGAGAAATCAGGTACCTGAAAATATCATGTATAGGATATTTGGAGCTATTTTCTAAACTCAAAACATGGAGAGAAATGAGGAAAATGGCTTGCGGGTTTTGATTTATGCCACAGGTTTTGGGTACCTGATTAGGCTTGTGCTTTGGTGTCAATTTTTCCCAAGTGTACTGACACCCAGGCCTACTAAAAAGTCAACATATATTTCAATGCACTTTTGGACAACTGAAAAGTTGATTTTTTTACATCGCCACTTTTTGGCCCCTCATGATCTTGCACATACCCAAATAAAGTTTGTTATGAGATCCATGACTGAAAAAATTTGGAGAAGATCTAAAGGATGTGATTGAAACATGTTAATGACACATCTACCGAGGAAGGTTTAAGAAGCAAAATGGATGAAGGAGATTAAGTGGAAAAATCTAATGGCCGATATGAAAATGATTTACTTGTCTATATAATCTAGATATGTGTTTCATTATTGAAATATGATGGAAAGAAGAAGATTGTAGTGAATTCATGTGAAGACTTTAGTCATGCATACCTGATCAACTGGTTATTGAAAGAACCGAGCTACAGATTTTATCGAGTGTTAGAGAACCATTTACCGAGTGAAAGTAAGTTGAAGAATATTGAGGAAGTGAAATTGATTAATGATCAAAGGACTTGTATGGGATTAGCATAGATCTGAATATTTTCAATTGAGTTGAATTTGAATTAGATCAGTATTGTATCAGTTTAACCATTGATTCAGAAAATTTCTTAACTGAGTGGACCTAACAATCTTATGTTCTACCCTATGACATTCATTGAATGTAGAGTGTTATCTTGTTGACCCTGTAGTGAATGTTGGTCAAAATTTAACTGTTAGTGATAAATCCTCTAACCAGGTCACACCTAAAAATGTGCATTATAACCTTGAATAGGGTTGGCTCTTCACCGAGCTCACTTCAAAAGAGTGAATTGTTTTGGGTTACCGGTCCCAGGTGGGTTTTCCCTTAGCAGGGTTTCCACATTAAATCATTGTGTTATGTGTTATTTTTTATGATTTTTTTTTATCATACTTTACATACTACATAGTTGATTTAGTTGATAATAATAGTTGGATATTTACTGGTAATCTGTAAACTGAACAGACAGATTGGTATTGTGTGTTACCAAGCTACATAATTTGTTGGAATTGTTTTGTGAGGTACATATTTTTATTTTGGACTGTAGGATAACTGATCTAACTAATTTACCCCCTCTCATTTATTCTAACACCACTAAGTCACTACAACATTCGGGACCATGTCGGACCAAAATGTCCCCAAGGTGCACTAAGCATGATTGGACAATGATCATTTGAGGATTGTATCTCGGACCCCGTGAGAGGTATCAAAAAAATCTAAGATGCTATAGGACCATGTCTCTAAGGCCTACAATAACCTCTCTCCATCCTAGGAGAATCATTTTTTTTTTAATTTTGCATGCCAATCTTGCTTGATGTCAAAACTTATAGTGAGGGTTAGTTGAAAGTTGCACCACTGGGTTTCTTCCAAACCATTCATCCTGGCACTGAATGGATTGTTCCATTATCTTTGATTGGATGGGTAAATGCTAGTGAGATCCCTATTTTGACCAATGAGACACTAGAACATTCGGGACCATGTCGGACCAAAGTGTCCCCAAGGTGCACTAAGAACAATTGGGCACCCATTTTTTAAGGCTTGTATCTTAGACCCCGTGAGAGGTATTGGAAAACCATGAGATGTTACATGAGTATGTTTCTAAGGCCTACAATAACCTATATCTATTCTAGGAGATTTGAATTATTTTGAATTCAAAATGCCAATCTCACTTGATGCCAAAACTTACAGTTTAGGTTAATTGAAAGTTGCACCAAAGTGTTTCTTCCAAACCATTCATCCTATCACTGAATGGACTATGCCATTAGCTACAATTGGGTAGGTAAATTCTAGTGACAAGCCCATTTTGACCACTAAGTCACTAGAATGTTTGGGACCATGGCAAACCAAAGTGTCCCTAAGGTGCACTAAGAATGATTGGGCAGAGATTTTTTGAGGCTCATATCTTAGACTCTGTGAGAGCTATTAGCTAACCGTGAGATGCTACAAGACTATGTTTCTAAGGCCTACAATAACCTCTCTTAGTTATGGGAGATTTGAATTTGTTTGAATTTTTCACGCCAATCTCACTTGATGCCAAAACTTGCAATGAGGGTCAATTGAAAGTTGCACCACTGGGTTTCTTCCAAACCATTTGTCCTAACACCAAATGGACTATGTCATTAACTCTGTTTGGGTGGTTAAATGATAGTAACAACCTCTTTTTGACCATAGAGTCACTAGAACATTCATGAACATGCTGGACCAAAGTTTCCTAAAGGTGCACTAAGCACGATTAGGAAGTGATCTTTCAAGGCTTGTATCTCAGACCCCGTGAGAGGTATCATAAAATTGTGAGATGCTACAAGACCTTTTTTTTTTAGTCCTATAGTAACCTCTCTCCTTTTTGGGATATTTGAATTTTTTTGAATTTTGCATGCCAATCTTGCTTGATGCCAAAACTTGCAGTGAGGCTCAATTGAAAGTTGCACCACTTGGTTTCTTCCAAACCGTTCATCCTAGCACCCACTAGACTGTGCCATTAGCTCTAGTTGGGTAGGTAAAATCTATTGAAAACCCCTTTTTGACCACAAAGTCACTATAAATTTCATGAACATGTCAAACCAAAGTGTCCCCAAGGTACACTAAGCACGATTGGGCAGTGATCTTTCAAGGCTCGTATCTCGAACCCTATGAGAGGTATCAGAGAACCGTGATGTGATAAATGACTATGTTTTTTAGGCCTATAATAACCTTTCTCTATTTTAGGAGATTCAAATATGTTTGAATTTGGCATGCCAATCTCGCTTGATGCAAAAACTTGTAGTGAGAGTCAGTTGAGAGTTGCACCATTGGGTTTCTTCCAAACCATTCATCTTGGCACCGAATGGTCTATGGAATTAGCTCTAATTATGTGGGTAAATGGTAGCGACAACCCCATTTTGATCACAGAGTCACTAGAACATTCATGAACATGCTGGACCAAAGTGTCCCCAAGGTGCACTAAGTACAATTGGGAAGTGATCTTTCGAGGCTCATATCTCAAACCCCATGAGAGGTATTAGAAAACTATGAGATGGTATAGGACCATGTTTCTAAGGCCTACAATAACCTCTCTCCTTTTTGAGAGATTTGAATTTTTCCAAATTTGGCATGCCAATCTTGCTTGATGCTAAAATTTGCACTGAGGGTCAATTGAAAGTTGCACCACTAGGTTTCTTCCAAACCGTTCATCTTGGCACTGAATGGTATGTGCCATTAGATCTCATTGGGTTGGTAAATGCTAGTGACAATTTCATTCAAAATATGAAGTCATTAGAACTTTCACGAACATGCCAGACCAAAGTGTCCCCAAGGTGCACTAAGAACCATTGTGTATGGTGGTGAGCATTCTGGTGTGTTAAGAGGAAAAGTTGGACCATTCCTAGGCTAAACCTACCCAGCCAGACATGATGGAGGCATCAATTTGTGCCCATAATGAATAGATGTTTCTACTCCAAGGGAGATGGGGACATGACCATAAAGGGTCAATGATGTAGTTAAGGATGGAGGATCCAATTAAGGACTATCCAACCTTGCAGCCAAACACCAACACAATAGAAAACACAACAAGAAACTAGATCTGAAACAAAATAAATGTCTTTATTTCATTAAAAAACTGATTACATGTGATGTGTCGAGCTGTAAGGCCTTCCTGGTTATGACCAATTACAATGCAAGAAATAGTTCTATAAGATCATGCAAGATCCAACACACTTCTCCTTAGCTAGCCTAGGTTTGTAACACAACATGACACTGGTAGGCACTCGAAGAAAGATCTGAACCTGTACTCAAACTTCCAAGCAATCTTTTTGCTACCTAAGTTACTAACTCTACTTTCACAGATCCACACATCTGCTACTCCCTAAACAAATACCCAAACATCTCCTTAAATACTAAACCCCAGCCACAAGTCAGCTTTATAAACAATTAAATCCCAAAAGCTAGTCTGCTCCCAAATATACAAATATTGAATGCTAAACATCAGTCGGCTCACAAGTAACTTCACAAATATCTAATTCACCAAGTTGGCCTCTAGATCCACATAGGAGAATGCAACACACCAGATCTAGGTCCCCACATGTCCAACAGTCAATCCATAACTCGAGGAACACAACCCAAATTAAATGCACCAGAATGCCAAGCTGATTCACCAAGAACATCCATCGATAAGCCAAATTACTGAGCACCAGGAAATCTACTGAACAACCATACCAATCGAGCTCCTCAAGCATTATTGAGTACCAAAAATGCCAAGTCTCCTTCAATGACTGAGCTCCCTTTAGTGATTGAGTCCTCCAACAACTGAGCCACTTCAATAACTGAGCAACAGGCATAAACACCTAGACCCCATCAATAACTAAGCATCGTGCAACAAAACACATAGTCACTGAGTGATCATCATCAACCAAGATCCACCAAAACTTCCAACTGAGAATCACCACCAAGGCCACCGATCTCCATGGGTGAAGCCTAACAACCCTCAACTGAGAACCACCATCAAATATTGAGAAATGCCAATCTTCTACTGAGATTACCAGCTAAGTAACCAAACTCCACCAGATAGTTACTGAGACTGCTAGAATCTTTAGGCACTGAGCAGTAAGGCAGGATGCCACTGCATCAGACTCTTGGGGTACAAAGAAAAGTGTGTCCCACACTTTTCTCACCAAAGGGAACATTTGAAAACCACCAACTCCACTTCATCTTCACCAAAGGTTTCCACTCTGTCATAGGAAAGAGAACCAATCTACAACTCAACTAGTCAGCATGTCCAACATCATGAACAAACCAAGCCATCAATCACCCACCAAGGATCAAGAAAGAATCCCATCTTAGAATCTCATCACCAGACTTATCACTATCAACCAGGACTCAAGTTCACAACTAGAAAACAACATTAGCACCACAACACTAAACAAAAGTAATTTAGTAACACCAACATAACTGAGGTGTTCAACAATAGGTAACTCCATACCAACAACAATTTGATCAAGCACAACCAGATGCTCTTCAATTTCCATGTTAAGCACAACCGACTAAACATGAAAACCATTCTTCTCACTAGCCTCAACAAGATCAACAACATCTTCGGTATGCACAAGTAACTTAGAAATAGGCACAAGTTTCTTTCTAGGTTTCATTGTAGAATCTACCAAATCACCACCAAAACCAATTTCGCATACCTCTTGAACCTGCGAACTGTCACAGGAAACCTTGTCAAGATATCTTCTCTCACGAACTAGTCTTCTAACCAACCAAACAACTTTCCTCTAGATTGGCATGCTCCAACTCTGGTAAGCTTTATAAAGATCAATAACACTTTCTCTCACAATTTTCTTAACTTGGTTCTCCATGTGATTTAGTAAATCCACTTCAAATCGAGAAAGCCTCTCAGAAAACACATCACCAAGGTCCAATCCTCTCGAATACATCTCCAAAGATCTTCAAAAACCTTCTGCAAAAAACCCTAACATCGACCACCTTGTGAAAACCTTTAAGCTGTATGAAAGTTAGATCACAACCTACCACCTTGCATGAATAACTAGGGCATGATTTCACAAGTTTAATGTCATGGATCTACAACTTAGATTGTGCACAATCTCCTTGCCAACAAGATCAACTTCGCAAGATCAACCTTGCTAGGTCAACCTTCCGCTCCAACATGATAAAAATCTTGCTTTGATACCACCTGATGCAGTCAAGGATGGAGGATCCAATTAAGGACCGTCTGACCTTGTAGCCAAACACCAACATAGTGGAAAACACAACAAGAAACTAGATTTGAAAGAAAATAGATGTCTTTATTTCATCAAACAACTAGTTACATGCAATGTGCCAGGTTGTAAGGCCTTCCCAGTTATGGCCAATTACAATGCAAGAAAAAGTTGTAAAAGATCATGCAGGATCCAACACACTTCTCATCTATCCCAGGTCTGCAACACAATAGGACATTGGTAGACACTCCAAGAAATATCTGAACCTGTACTCAAACTTCCAAGTAATCTTTCTGCTACCTAAGCTCGCAAGCTACTAACTCTGCTTTCATAGATCCACACATCTACTACTCCCTAAAAAACTACCCAAAAATATCCTTAAATACTAAACCCTAGCCACAAGTTAGCTTTAAAAATAATTAAATCCAAAAAGCTAGTCGGCTCCCAAAAATACAAATATTAAATGCCAAACATCAGTCGGCTCACAAATAACTTCACAAATATCTAATTCATAAAGTTGGCCTCCAAATCCACATAGGAGAATGCAACATGCTAGATCTAGGTCCCCACACATCTAACGGTCAATCCATAACTCAAGGAACACAACCCAAATTAAATGCACCAGTCGGCCAATCCAATTCACCAAGAACATCTGTCTATAAGGCAAATTACTAAGCGCTAGGAAATCTACTGAACAACCATACCAACCGAGATCCTCAAGCATTACCGAGCACTAGAAATTTTGATTCTCCTTCAATGACCGAGCTCCCTTTAGCGACTAAGTCCTCCAATGATCGAGCCACTTTAGCAACTGAGAAACAGGCATAAACACTGAGACCCTGTCGATCACTAAGCACTGAGAAACAAGACTCATAGTCACTGAGTGACCATCATCAACCGAGATCCACCAGAGCTTCCAACTAAGAATCACCATCAAGGCCACCGAGTTCCATTGGTGAAACCTAACAACCTTTGACTAAGAACGAGCATCAAAGACTAAGAAATGCTAGTCTTCTACTGAGATTACCAACCAAATAATTGAACTCCACTAGAGAGTTACCAAGACTACCAGAATCTTTAGGCACCGAGTAGTAAGCCAGGATGCCACTAGATCAATCAATGGAAAATGTAAAGATACCAAGGATGGTCATTTGAATGCATTTTGGAATGTGTATGTGATTTGAAATGGAGTAAGTTGATTGTCTATTGTCTTGCTTTCACTTCCATGTCTATATTACATTATTTCATTGACATTTTAAGATAAGGAATTAACAAGTGTGTTGTAAAATAGTGTTTAGTTGTAGGCATATGTAGGATATATGGTTGTGGAGAGACCAAAAATGGTGGAAAATGTTGATTAAAGGTGCATGAAGAATCACCAGTCATTGTTGCGAGAAAGAGACTTTTTGAACAAGCCCTAGAGTAGAGACCCTAGAAAGGAGGGTTTGGTACCTAGAATGATAGGTCATTATTTTCCCAATCATAGTTTGACAAAATCTTGATGTAGAAGCATCATTCCATGAATCTACTTATTGATTCTCATAGAATGATGTGTCTTTTACATGTATAATAGAGTTATAACATGATACATTACATAAGAGTTGATTTTTCAAGGTGATCATCAAATTTGTGAAGTGAAATTTGAAAGATTTTCTTGGTTGAGAGCATTAGATGTAAGGAAACTCAGGTGCGGAAACAACTTCCTACGCTAATCTCTATAGGAGAGTATTGTGCAAATTCTTATAAATTCTTACAATTTCAGATTCATTAACTACTTTAACAAAGATATTGCAACCACATACCATGCATATAGAAAAATAGAGAATGACACAATGATATACCCTAGGGAAAACCTTTCGGTAAAAAACCCCAGCACTCCAAAACTTGCACAATGTATTATCTTCAACACAAAGATTACAATACACTTGCAATGCAAGTTCTTTCAGGAAATGAGAGACAAAGCCAACAAGACTTAAATTTCTGTTATATCTCTCCCATAGGAGCAACATCATATATATAGACTCCTCTGGACCCAAAAATAGGCACAACCACCAAGACCCATGCACAAAGCCACATGTACATAGTTGTTACATGCAATCCCAAGAATAGGCGTCCATCCCTAGAATAGACTATGATAGCTTGTCATAGAATCTGCCAAAAATAACGGTCACAAGAGAAGTGTAAGAGAATATGTCATACCAACCTATTTTTGGCATATTCTCTTACACACACCAACCACTTCTTCTTGGGTGCCCAAACAGGCCCAAGTCATAAGATGCTCTTACACCTATCATAGCACATTCCTTAAATAGTTCTTACACGTCATAGGAATCTGTCATGACCATTTCAGTCATGATCTCCTTACGCACAAGATGCCGACACATCAAGTGGAGTGACACATCAACATGCCAACTAGACATGTACACTCACACTTAATTACATTATTTGCAAAAAATACATTTACAAAACAAATAATAAGAATAAGAATTATCCAAGGTTGAGACACCTTATTCCTAACATTCTCCCACTTGTCGAACACCTTGTAAGAGCAACAAGAACATAACAGGAACTTTAACCACTATAGGCCAAAAGGCCCATAGACTCTGAACACCATCTGAACTTCTCAGTGCCCACTGGTTTCATTAATGCATCTACAACATTCTTCACAATATCTACCTTCTCCAAATTTACCTTTCCATCTTCCACCATATCTCTCACAAAGTGAAACTGCACATCAATGTGCTTCGTTCTGGCATGGAAAGTTGGATTCTTTGCAAGGAAAATAGCACTCTAACTTTCACACCAAATAGTAATTTGTTCTGCATCAACACCAACATTAGAACACAATCTTCTAAGCCAAATGGCTTCTTTACAAGCATGAGTAGCAGCCATGTACTCATCTTCTGTAGTGGACAAAGCAACCACAGGTTGTCGCTTACTCATCCAACTGATGGCACCACCAAACATAGTGAACACATAAGCACTGGTGGATCTCCTGCTATCAATATCACTTGCCCAATCTGAATCCAAAAACCCATGAATACAAACTGAATGCGGAGATCCAGAAGGGTTACCATGATAACATATGGAGTAATCTGATGTACCCCTCAAATATCTGAATACTCGCTTAACTGCATCCCAATGTACCCATCTAGGATTAGCCATAAACTGACTCAGGACTCCCACTGCTTGGGCAATGTCTGGTCTAGTATAGACCATAGCGTACATAAGACTGCCAACTACACTAGCATAAGGTACTCTACTCATGTCCTCCACCTCACTAGGAGATTTTGGACAATCATCTATAGATAACTTTGTTCCCACAGAAATAGGAACACATAGTGGTCTACAATCTGCCATGTTGAACCTGTCCAACACAGACTTCACATACTTACTCTGACTCAACCAAAGTTTTCTGTTAGACCTGTCTCTACTAATTTCCATACCCAAGATGTACCTAGTTGCCCCAAGATCTTTCATCTCAAACTATGCTGACAACTGAGATTTAAAATAAAAAATCATACCCTTACCTTTCCCAAACAGCAACATATCATCAACGTATAATGCAACAATAAGAAGGTGATCATTTTCAACTCTGAAATAAACACAATGATCTGATTTTGATCCTACAATCCAATTGACAACACAAAGGCATCAAACTTAAGGTACCACATCCTAGGAGATTGCTTCAAACCATATAGAGATTTCTTTAATCTACAAACTAAGGATTCTTTACCTTTAACAATGTAGTGCTCAGGCTGTGACATATAAATCTCTTCCTCCAAATCACCATGAAGGAAAGTTGTCTTCACATCCATCTGTTCTATCTCTAAATCATATGATGTAGCAAGAGATAACAGAAATCTAATGGATGTCAACTTTGCAATAGGAGAGAATATTTCACCATAATCTATTCCCTCTACCTGTGAATACCCCTTTGCAACCAATCTAGCTTTATACCTTTCAACACTGCCATCTGCACAGAATTTCTTCTTGAACACCCATTTACAGCCAATAGATTTTCTCCCTTTAGGAAAAGGTACAAGGTCCCAAGTTTTTTTTTTCTCCATTGAAGTCATCTCATCATCCATAGCCTCAATCCAGGAACCTGCATCTTCCATGCCCAAAGCCTCTTTCACAGATCTAGGCTCATCAGTGTTAGTAATCAAAGCAAAGGCACAACTGGAATCTAACATAGAATAACTAAACCTTTCTAGTTGCTTTCTTTCTCTCATGGATCTCCTCAAGGGCTATGGTTGAGGTTGTTCTTCCTCTTCTTCTGAACTATCAGAGCTACTAGAGCTCTCCTCATCATTAGGCCCAACATGGTCTCTTTGTTCAGTCTTCTCAGGGGTAGGAGGCAACTGAACAACATATTTTTCCTTTTCTTTTTCATCTGGTTGTAGCACAATAGGAGAAGATGTTAGCTCTCTAAAAATAACATTTCTACTATACAACACCTTACTAGTCGCGGGATCCCAAAGCTTGTATCCTTTCACACCAGCACTGTATCCGATGAAAATACATTTAACAGCTTTGTTTTCCAACTTAGATCTTTTCTCCTTTGGAACATGTGCATAAGCTTCACAACCAAAAACATGAAGATGTCTAATTGAAGGCTTCTTACCAGACCACACCTCCATGGGTGTCTTACCAACAAGGGTTGATGTAGGAGATCTGTTAACCAGATAGCAAGCAGTGGCCACAGCTTCGGCCCAAAACCTTTGTTCTAAACCAGCTCCACTAAGCATACTCCTAGCCTTCTCCATCAGTGTCCTGCTCATTCTCTCTACAACTCCATTTTGTTGTGGGGTATAAGGAGTTGTCTTATGCCTCTCGATACCTTGTTCTTTACAGAACTGTTCAAACTCTGCTGAGCAAAACTCACCACCATTGTCAGTTCCCACACACTTAATCTTCTTACTAGTCCAATTCTCTACAAGAGCTTTAAATTCCTTGAACCGACTAAAGACTTGTGTCTTACTTTTAAGGAAATAAATCCACATCCTTCTACTATAATCATCTATGAAAGATACAAAAAATACAAACTTGGAGATTGAAGGAACTTTTACAGGACCAAATACATCAGAATGAATAAGATCCAAAACATCAGAAGATTTGTGAGAACTAGAGTAAAATTGAACACAATTTTGTTTACCATAGACACAATGTTCGCAGAAGTCAAACTCAAGATTGCAATCATTTAACCCCTCAATGAGATTTTTATTTTTTAGGGTTCTGAGACCCTTTTCACCAATGTGGCCAAATCTTATATGCCACGACATTTTCTTTTCTACAGGAAGCTTACCTTCCAAAGTATTTGCACTACCATCAAAACCAATAGCCATAGACTTCTTCATTGCTTGTTTAGATGGTGAGGATGAAGAAATATTACATAGAGGAATACATGCATCTAGCTGAAATAAGGTACCTCTCCTAGTACCCCTTGCAAGCACTATCGATCCTCTCATCATCTTGCATCCTTCTTTCGAAAAAACAACTTGCACACCTACATCATTCAACATACTTACAGATAATAGGTTTCATGCCAAACCTAGAATGTGCATAACTCTGTTGATTCCCTTTACTCATCCATCAGGAAATTTGATAGTGACCCTTCCGCGTCCAACTATCTTTAGGTGAGAATCATCACCCAAGTACACCTTTCCACCATCGAACTCTTCATATTTTGAGAACCAATTTCAATGAGAGGTCATGTGAAAAGATGCACCTGAGTCAACCAACCACACATCATCAGATGCATGGGCTACCAAAGCTATGATGAATGCATCACCATCTTCTTGAGATCTTTCTGAAGCTCAATCTGAACCTTTCTTCTTCTTCTTCGGCTCTTTGCAGTCTTTACGAAAGTGCCCAGATTTATCATAGTTCCAACATTTTGCCTTGGACTTATTGGAAGTCTTTGACTTCCCACGGGATTTGGATCTACCCTTATTGTCAAACTTATTGTCATTTTTCTTCCCTCTTTCAGTGGATCTCCCACGAACAGCAAGGGCTTCTTTTTCCAAAATAGAAGCCTTTCTCCGCATCTCCTCTGATAACAGTGAAGACACCACATCATCCATTTTGAAGGTGACTAAAGTGCTTCTGAGAGCCATCACAAGATGGTCCCATGAATCCGGTAAAGAACACAAAAGTGTGTAGCAATGATCCTCCTCCTCTAACTTGACACTAGCTGATGTCAATTGTGCAGCTAGCAGATTAAATTTATTTAAATGATCTATTAAGGATCCGCCTTCCTCCATTCATAGAGAGTACAACTTCTTCCTCAGGAACAACTTGTTCACCAGAGATTTGGCCTGATACACGGCCGCAAGTCTTTCCCACAAACTATTTGTGGTTTTCTCATCTAGAACATTCAGAAGGACTGCATCGGTTAAACAGAGTCTTATGAGACCCTTAGCTTTATGGTCTTTGATATCCCAATCTACTTGAGCTATAGTTTTTGGTCTTGTAGCACTTGAAGTCACTTCCCATAGGTCATGATCTTCCAACATGTCTTCCATCTTGAGTTTCCACAACTCAAAATTAGTGCCATTAAATTTCTCCACCTCCATTCTTCCATATGATGAACTTGCCATCTCAATCTACAAATAAGATTTAGAATGCTCTGCAAAAAACTCCCACTCAACTTGAGATTAGCTCAAAAAACCCTACCCAACAACTAGGATCAAAATTTGATCAAGCTCTGATACCACTTGTAAGGAAACTCAGGTGCGGAAACAACTTCCTATGCTAATCTCTATAGGAGAGTATTGTGCAAATTCTTATAAATCCTTACAATTTCAGATTTGTTAACTACTTTAACAAAGATATTGCAACCACATACCATGCATATAGAAAAATAGAGAATGACACAATGATATACCCTGGGGAAAACCTTTCGGTAAAAAACCCTAGCACTCCAAAACTTGCACAATGTATTATCTTCAACACAAAGATTATAATACACTTGCAATGCAAGTTCTTTCAGGAAATGAGAGACAAAGCCAACAAGACTTAAATTTCTGTTATATCTCTCCCATAGGAGCAACATCATATATATAGACTCCTCTGGACCCAAAATAGGCACAACCACCAAGACCCATGCACAAAGCCACATGTACACAGTTGTTACATGTAATCCCAAGAATAGGTGTCCATCCCTAGAATAGACTATGACAGCTTGTCATAGAATCCGCCAAAAATAACGGTCACAAGAGAAGTGTAAGAGAATTTGTCATACCAACCTATTTTTGGTATATTCTCTTACACACACCAACCACTTCTTCTTGGGTGCCCAAATAGGCCCAAGTCATAAGATGCTCTTACACCTGTCATAGCACATTCCTTAAATAGTTCTTACGCATCATAGGAATCCATCATGACCGTTTCAGTCATGATCTCCTTATGCACAAGATGTCGACAAATCAAGTGGAGTGACACATCAACATGCCAACTAGACATGTACACTCACACTTAATTACATTATTTGCAAAAAATACATTTACAAAACAAATAATAAGAATAGGAATTATCCAAGGTTGAGACACCTTATTCCTAACATTAGATAAACATGAATACAATGTAGCACATAAATTTTGAATTCCCTTAAACGAATAATTGCACATGTGAACACACATAGCACATAAAGTGTACACATAAATTTCCTTAAGTCATGAAGCATACATGTAGCACATAGATTATAAAGCATACACGTGAATTCACTTAAGTCATGAATGTAGCCCATACACAAGAATTTAGGTTATGAAGAATGTACTTGAATATACATGAATATACTTAAGGCACAAATCCTACACATGAGAACATACACACAAGAATATTTACATACTAAAAATGAATAAATGAACACATAATTAACAAATTGGATCGAATATCAAGTTTCATATATATGAAATTGAACAATAATTTTGTACATATTTACAAAATCAACATATCTAGAGACAATGTGGCATAAACCATCTCAAAATGTTTCATATGACATCTCAAAATAATAAGTTGAACTACAAATGTTTCTAGGACATCCTATTCCACTGAGGAATCATCAAATGAAGCCTCTTTGAAGTACTATTTGGCTCTCATGGCTCCTACATTCAAACACAAAAGTGAAACCCCAAGTTAGATTACTTAATTTATATGGTTTCTATAAATAAAAATTCAAAATTCAAAATCATAGTCAACAATAATAAAAATATAACTAAAATTGAACTCTCATGTACCTCACCTCTTTGTCTCCTCATGTGGACATGAGACCTAATATTATTCCTTGGTAATGAAGGGAAAATTCCACCAATGTCAAGTTTGAACTACATATGTTTGAAAATATACAACCTTGATGAGCTCCAACTGACACAACTTGTCAAGAATCTTACATCAATCTAGAAAGAAAATAATTCTAAGTGTAAGTTTGGTTCTCTACTTGTTTGTTTATTTTTCTACATTCAAAATTTTTTTCCTACACTTGAAGGAGTAGAATTGGATAAGAGTAGACTAGTGAGAGTTTAGGTTAATGATTTTATTAGTCAAATGGGTGATAATTTTGAAAGCATTATGGAGAATTACTTTGTTGAATTTAAGATGAAAATGAGAAAAAGAAGTAGAATTCATCTATCGTTAGTAGAGAAATACAATCAAGACATATGCTTTCTAGTAGACACTGACCACACATATGCTCAAGTTGTAATACTGAGGGTATCATGGCTAATGCTATTACCTTATGAGGTAAACATTTATGAAACAACAACAACAATTACAACCTTAGTAGATGAGGAAGTTGATAAGAAGGCTACACATTTTGGAACCTATGAGGCAGCTAAGGCTAAGATAACCATGGGATTAAAGTCTACTACCATGGAGATAAAATGGGAAAAGGATAGTGAAAAACATTGAGAAGATGATAGGAGAAGAAGAGGTAGATGCACCTCTAGAACTAACTCAATCATTAGTAGAAGATAAGTCAAGTGAGTCTAGTGAAAGTGAAGAGGAGGAGCAAGTGGTAGAAAGCAAAGGCAAGAAGGCATTAGTTTCCAAGCCCATAAGGAAAACAATGCACAAACCAAAGCCCATTTCCTCACCATTACTTAGGCTAAGAACTAGGGTAAACTCTACTACTGTAGCTATTGAGCCTAAAAAAAAAACCCTTGCATCAGGAAAAAGAAAAACAATTCAACCTAAGGTAGTGTCAAGCTAGATGAAGAAGAAACCAAGGAGAAAACTCATTTTGGAGAAGGATGATGAGGAAACTGACAATGATGAGGAAATAAAGAATAAGGTACAACTACAGAAGAAAACACTGACTGTGGATGAAATGTACCACAACATGAAGAGCATTGTTGGCCTAGCAAGCTTCAAACAAATAAAATTTGAAAGGATGAGTATTGAGGATAAGGAAAAATTAGAAAAAGAAATGTTTGAGATGCTCTATATATTTAAGATGACGCCACTTCAATTGGGGAATTTGATTCCTGATGATTTATATCAATGGATTGTGCACAAAAATGGGAATATGCCCTTATGGTAGAAAAGAAAATCAGGGAAAGCACACTTGCTCAAGTCACACTAGACTTATCCCCTTCTTACATTCAATAATACATTGAATAGTATAGAAATAGATTCATTCCCAAGCACCGAGCATACTCTATCATTCAACACAAGGTTGAAGATGTTGTTCAACAAAGTCTAAAGGTGTGGAAGATCATTTTTGGTCTCATAATTGATAAAAGTGCACAATAGGATGCTATCACATCTATGGGAATTGAATTAGATAATCAAGATGGTGTTAGTGAACCTCAAATTCAGAAGGAAGTAGCTCAGAAGACCGAGGAGTGTGAGAAGACAACTAAAATAACCATTGTTGATATCACCAAGGACACACCAGTGAAAACTCATATCTTAACCAAGGAAGAAATTCCAGTTGAGGTAGCCAAAGATACATCCTTGCTGAGCAGTAATCCTATGTTATTACAAGTGCTAGATTATCCAAGGATTGACAATACATCAATTGTTAAAGTTACTTTTGCTAGTCCACATATAGTTATAGTTGATATGCTAGCTAGTCATAGTACTACTACCAAGGAGTAGGACAAGTTGGTAATTAAACCTAAGCTTACATCTATCGAGGAGTTAAATAAAGAGAAAGAATAATAGTCTACATTGGTTGTAGTAAATCATCATATGGAGTAAAAGGAACCAAAAAAGAAAGAGAAAGAAAAAGAAAAAGATACTCAAGAGCCTAAGGAGGAAGATTCAATGAAAGATCTTATACAGATGCCAAGTGGTACAACACCTAGGAAGAATTCACAAAAAATGAAGGTGAAATATCCTACTCCATAGGTGACACTCGGGGAAGTTACTGTGATTCATAAATGGGACACAAATAATCGGACCTATGATCAAATGAAAATTCTATAAGATCTACTAAAGAAGAAGAGAAAATAGGAAGAAATGAGAAGGGAACATTAGCAAAAGAAAGTACTTCATGAAATAAAAGGTATATTCATAGATGCTTTTGATATGACTGTTGTAAATGACTTTGACCCTATTCTGGAACAATTTGTTCACATTGTCAAGAAAGTGACTGATGATGATAGTGAGGCTAATGAAAAGTAATTTTTTTGGTTAGAAAGGAAATTTGAGACCAAGGTACTTAATAAGGTCTCTCCAGACATTGCAGTGAAGCAGGTAGACCATTCTACCTTAATAGAAAACTCAGAAGAAGTTGTACAAAATGCACATTCTTTGTACAAGGAATTGTGTGATGTAGAAGTGTTTACAAAGGACAACCAAGATCTAGTAGATAAGCTATAGTTAGTCTACAGGTCATTCATTGAGCATGGATGCAAGTTCCATCTCTATACATTATACTAGGCTTCCACATACTCAAGGGAGATTAGCCAAGTTGACCGCTAATGATGGTAAGATAATAGCTCACTTACTCTCCATTCAAACTATGTTAACACCTCATCTAGAGGCCATGCAAAGAGAGTTAGTTGCAAAAAAGGACTTAGTTTAGAAAGATCCCCATCTTTCTATTGTCGAGAGCCTAGTTGACCTAGCTGCTGAGCTAGAGGTAAAGTTTGAGGTTTTGAAGTTTACAACATCCAGTTGGGAAAATGCATTGCATATGGTCATATAGCTTCATAAACCATTTTTGGATAAGTATTTCATGATCCCTACACCCCAAGAACTTCATGTGCCAAAAACAAGGGGGAAATAGGAGTGACATGACATGTAAAGTCACAAAAAGGGAACAACATCAGAAAGAAAAATCAGAATGAAGAAATTAGAAATGAATGGTATGACATACTACATTTTGTAAATGTATTCAAGTGTATGTCAAATAAGGAAGTCTTATGTGTACATATGTTTAAAAACTTTTGAAGACCGAGTTTAAGTTTTAGGGGGAGTATTTTGTAAACATTTTTGTTAGTACTAAGTACTTTTGTAAATGTAATAAAAATGTCATGGTGAAGTGTTTTTGCCACTAATGTCAAAGGTGGAGATTATTGATCCCTAAAGTTTTGTTTTCTATCAGTGTCCTACACTTAGTCATTTTCTAGGCAATGTTGGTCGGTCATCACTGTGGCTGAGTCATCATATATGCGCTGAGTCATGTATACTATACATTTACTGAGTAGTAGTCACTGTCAAGTAAAATATTGGTCACCAAGTACTTCAGTATTAGCTAAGTCAAATTTTTCAGAGTTATGTAAAGAAGACAATGTCGAGCATGAGGGTATAAAGAACAGTGAATGTCGAGTGCCAGATATATCAAATGTCGAGCAAGCCACAATTGACATATGTATTTTTTATGGCACAAACACTTAGGTAAACCATTTTGGTAGACATTCATATTTCATTTATTATTTGTTAAGGAAATCATAGAGGTGATTACACTCTTGTATTGTAATCATTAATACCTATGTAACACATGGAACCAATCAGAATTAGGGAAAGGTTAAGAGGAAAAAGCAGACAATCTAGATCATAGATCTTAAATCTTGGAGAAATTTAATTGTCTATATAAGATGTGATATGAACCCTAAAATAGTGTGTGAGAATAGTAATTATCAGGAGAAGTAGAAGAGATCAAATCTATACTGTAAGGAGGAGATCTGTAATTAGCATCACAATGAAAACTGAAGGATTTGGTATTGAGACATTTTAACATGTGTATCAGGGTAAATTTCTTAACATAGTGGTTTTGACAAACATTAGTAAATCTCTTAACTGAGTGCTTACTTAGTTGTAAGTCTTAAATCCTTCTACAAGGTAGATTGTGTAAGTTTCAGAGCTCTTAACAGGGGAGACCCCTCATAGGGTAGATCATACTTTTGTGATCAAACTTGTAGCCCTAACAGGAAAACTTTATACTCCAGTAGTGAAGATTTGTGGGTGTCATCTGCACCCCAGTTTTACCTTTCAAGGGTTTCTAGGTAACCGAAATCATTGTGTTATGTTTATTTTCATGGGTGATGTTTAGCTTATTAGATCTTTTACACTATTGAGTTTTATGCTAATGCTATGCAAGTTTCATTTATGTCAAAATGGATAAATCAGTAATATCTGATTCACCCCCCTCTGAGTATGATACTTTTCCAATATATTTCCAACAATTAATACATCAGTTTAAATGTGTATATTTAAAACCTACCTGAGCACTATTAGGTATTGCCTCTGCTAAATCTCTCATCCATACATTCTTTGATCCCATGCTAGAGGTAGTATGCTTATGAAACAAATAGGCCTACAAATATTTTATATAGAATACATATATACAAGCATTAGTACATGCAACTATATAATTAATTTATTGACTAAAAATATATTGAAAATTAAATTTATACTTGGGTCTTAGGAGAAAGAGGATGATCAAAGTACACCATCACATCATCTACAAAAATACCATCATACACATCATCTATGGTACCAATCCTTTCTAATGAGGAGTGTATGAGGAGTGTAGCTAAGAAGGGAGTAGTGTAGATTCATAGTCATGATGAAGTAGAAGATCCATATATAAAGATATGTCTGTGTTAGTGGTGGTCAATCTAAATCCCTGTAACTTCTCCTCAAAGCCATCTAGGTCCTCTGTTGTGATGAAAACATCACCAAGTCCTATCCCTCCATATGTAGATGTAGAGTGATCAATGGGTGTAGAGTGTTGTGAAATATGAGATGCATGATCTGATGGTGTGCTCTGGGGAGGTGGAACTAGAGGGCCCTAAGAGAGTCTAATGGTATCTCTAACAAACTATATAGAAATCCTCTCTAAGTGATAAATATAGGTATATGACTGTAACAAGTCCTCCAATAAATACAATGTTACCTCAAGGTAACTTTGATGTATGATAAGAGCTCAAATATTACATGGTCTAGGGATACCAACATCTCTATATGTCCCATCAGGAGGTGGTGCACTACTATATGATTGCTTTAAAGATTCTTAGGGTCGAATCAATCTAGTCATAATATATTGAGTGCATCAAATGTAATGTGTTCACTTTGGGAAGCACTGACAACTTTGTCAGTCATATTGTCCATAGATAGTGCCACTGTGGGTTCCCTCTGCCCAACCAAGTGTCTGTGTCTCAGCACAATGTGATTAGGTATATGATACTGATCACCGTCTGGAACTTTTTCATGTCGTTGTCAATAGTAGCCCGAAAGATCTAGGGAGTTCATTTTCAGACCCAACCCAACCTTAGCATAAAGTTGATGTCCAAAGTAAAGTGAAATCTGGTCATTATTGGGATAATGACCATGTGCAACAAGAAATCACAAGTAAATCATGTGTGCAATCTTTGAAACCACACACCATGTAACCTAACATTCTCTTACCTTTCTCTTCTCTTGATGTCAAGAGAAAACCTCTCCTTTGATAATATCCTTTGTGACCTATGCCTGGATGTCAACTAAGGATATATCATCAGAGATCTTAGATCTAAACTCTCAAAAAATAGAATCAACAATATGTGAGCTATATGTAGTATGTTTATTTTTGTGTGTAGAAAGATCCTCTAGACTCTGCAAAATGGTGGTACAAATATCTCTATACATGATATCCTTAGAGGAAGTGATAGAATCTCATAAGAACCCCATCTCCTAGGTATCAAAATGAAATATTGCCCCCACATCAGGAAAAATGAGAGCATTATGTGGGTCAGCCTCTGTTGGATCATGTTGGGTGGGAATCCTGTGCCAAGGCATCATGGGGTAGGGCACCATGTGTTAGGTCATCCTGGGGTGTGACACATTATGTTAGGTCACCTTGTACATGATCATGTGTGTCTAGCTAAGGGTAACATAATGTTAAAATTTAAGTACATTACATGTGTGCAAGTAAACTATGATTAAGATCTAAAATTATACAAATATAGTTCTAAATTAAACGATGTTAGAGAGAGAGAGAGAGAGAGAGAGAGAGAGAGAGAGAGAGAGAGAGAGATTTATTCTTAATTAAAGTGTGATGAAATTATTAGTTACTGTGGGGATCTATAACCAACTTTTAGTTGCCATTATTGACTTAAAGTATAATCTATTGACCATCATTATATTCTATGAGGTAAAAATGTTACTATTTGGTTTGTAATGCTGATGGGAGCTAAAATTTCTTTTGGATTGTTGATCTCAATATAAATCAATGGTCTTGAATAAATTTTGGGCCCCATTAGTATTTAAAAATATCAATACATTTGTCTCATATGTAATACAATGAATTTATCAGATTATATTTTAAATAAATGGTAGAAACTAATTATTACAAAGTCTATTCCTTAAACCCATTAAATATTTCCACATTAAGTCTATTAATTTCTATAAGAATTCTATTTTTTAAATAGAAGTATTCACCATGGCACAATTAATTAATTTCTTTTTATTTTTTGAGATTCACCAATATTTTCTACAAAAAAATTGTTATTAAATAATAATCGCCAATAAGAATACTTTTCAAAAAATTTGAGAGATTTGCATTTTGGTGAGAGAGTCATAATGGGTATGGGGAGAGACAACATTTTAAAATTTTCTAACATTTTCTAATAATTTTCTAATTTTTTCAAAGCTTTCAAATTGTTCTAAATTTTCCTAAAGTTTCAAGTTTTTGTTAATTTTCCTGTGGTTTTAATTTTTTCTAAATTTTCTTAATGTTCTAAGTTTTTTTAATAAAAATAATTTAAAACTAACATTTTAACATTACTAATTAAAAATAATTTAAAAAAGGCAATAAGATTACTAAAAACTAAAATTTTCTAACATTTTCTAGTATTTTCTAATGTTTACTAACATAATTTTGTAACTTAAATCTAATTTTTTAAAATAAAAAATTATTGAAAATGAAATAACAATTTGAAAATAAATAAAAAAGAACTAAAAAAATTTATAAACATATAATTTGCAATAAAATAATTAAAAAAGGAAAAATGTGTATACCTAGAATATACGACGGTCGAAGGAGGTGGAATATAAGGCAAGGAGGATGAAGTCAATGAGGTCATCAGGAGATTCAGTCCAACTCTGGGGTCTACAAGCTCTCTATGAATAGTAATTGTGAAAATGACCCCTCCGCCAAAAATTTGTAGGGAATCCAACATAGGGGTCTTCATGCAAAGACGTCATCATCCCTTCACCCGAAGTAACCCACATTAGGGTCTTTAGGTGAAGGAGTCTAATGAAGGGTGCTCCCCTTAATACCACAAACACATAATAGAAACAGAGAAACAATAATTTGCAAGAACAGAAAATGGGCTTCTTATTATCTCCACAAATGTGGAATTACAAATTTCAGAATTACAATATGCAAAACCACATGGGCATTTTCCTTTACAATATTCTGTAGGAAAAAGCCTCAAATCATTACCCAGATCTACCCAAAATTTCCCTAGACAACACTACGAGCCTTCCTTGTATAGGCAATTTTCCACCACGTGAGAAGGTTCTAGAAATTTAACCCTTAAGGCCAACTTCCCTAGAATTATTTATTTTTCATAATTTTTACACTAGGGTTGGCTTAAAATAATTACAAAATATGTTTTTAGTTACCCCAACTTTTGAAGGCCGTAACTTTCTAACTGTACCTCTATTTTTCTATTATAACCATTTTTCAAAAATGGCAGGACCTGATCTACAATTCTTGATTCACGCAAACTCCAATTAGCCAGGGGTCAATCGTGATCTGGAGCCTCTAAGGCCTTCAAAGTCGAGCTTAAATATTTCCTACCCAAAAACCTCAATAACTTCACCGATACAGATGGTATGGCAATGAAACTCAACTAGCAGGATGATATGACTAAGATGAACCTCCACCTATGAAATCAGAACATTTTGAGCTCATATGAGAAACTTACTAAAAATAATAAATTTCCATAAATAACATCTTTGTGCAAGATAGCCCTTATTGAAAAGAAACCATAAATATTTTTGTGTGATGCAAGATTGCTCTCACACCCAGGATGCTCCTACATTAGACACCTAGGGTAATTTTAGAAGTGACCCTGTCACCTCTCAGGTGTGCATAGGAAAACCAAGACAATTAAACTCCCCCCTTGTTAGCCATGATGAATCTTTAACAAGTTGTCCTTTCTATTTGATCATATATTCTTATGTTATGTTCCTTGTGCTTCTGCCAACACGACTATCGAGTATATCCTCAATCTCCTTGGTAGCTGAAGTAGTTGGTGGAATACTCCACTATGCTTCTATGATTTCATCTTCAATAACCCCTTCATGATTCTCTATCAGATCTAAAATGTTAAACACTGGTGAAATATTCAGCTCAGTAGGCAATTCTACTTCATAGGGATTTCTTGAATCAGGCTTCTTTAGTATTCTACATGGCCCAAACTTCTTCATTTTCAACTTGTTATATGTACCAACTAGAAATCACTCCTTCCGCAAATGAACCATGACTTCATCTCTAACCTGAAATTCCTTATGCCTCCTTTTCTCATCTGTCTTAGCCTTATACTGTGCATTCATCTTGGTAGTGTGCTTCCTCACCTCTTCAAGGATGTTCTTCAAATGTTCTGCAAAATCCTCAGCTTCAACACTACTTATTTCTCCTTTTTCTATCCTACTCAACTCAGATGCATTTCTAGGACTACTTCCATTTACAATCTACAATGGTGATTTACCAATGCTCCTTTTGACAAAATTCTTGTATGCAAATTTTGTCTATGGTAAAATCAAATCCCATCCTATTGGCTTATCTCCAACCAAACATCTCAATAAATTTTGCAAACTCCTATTCACCACCTCTATCTGTCCATCAGTTTGTGGATGATGTGACAAACTGAACTTCAAATCTATCTTTAACTTCTTCCACAATGTATGCCACAAATATCCAACAAATTTATTGTCCTGATATGAAACTATGCTCTTTGGAAAACCATGTAGTCTCACCGCTTCTTTGAAAAACAATTCTACTACATGAATAGAATCATTAGTCTTCTTTTAGTGAGTGAAATGTGCCATCTTTGAAAATCTATCAACCACCACAAAAATTGAATCATGTCCCCACTGAGTCCTTGGTAAACCAAGAACAAAGTCCATACTGATATCCTCCCAAGGCTTTTCTGGTACAGGTAATTGCTAATACAACCTTTTATTCTTCTTTACTCCCTTTTCCATTTGACATACTCTACAACTCTATACAAACTTCTTGACATCTTGCTGCAACTATGGCCAGTAATAATTCTCACTAACCAAAGAAAGGGTTTTATCTTGACCAAAATATCTAGCCAATCCTCCACTATGCTTCTCCTTGATGAGATTATCCCTCATAGAACTTTGTAGAATGCACAACTGACTCCCTATAAATAGAATATCATCCTGGATGATGAAATCCAACCACTTCATTCTGTCTAAGGTAATAGGATACGTACAATCTTTCCAAGCTTCTCCAAAATCAGGATCCTCTGGATACAAACTCCTTAGTTCCTTGAACCCAACCACCTCAATCCGCATCTCTGTTAGTAAAAGTTTCTTTCTACTAGGCACATCTACAACCTTGTTGGACTTTCCACTCCCGTGTTTCAAAACAAATGTATAATTTGCAAAAACTCAACCCCAAATGCCTTTAATTCAACTTTCCTTGACTATTCAAATATTGCAAAGCTTGATAATTAATATACAAAACAAACTCCTTACGAAGCAGATAGTGTCTCCACTTCTTCAATGCCTGAACTATAGCATAAAATTCTTGATCATAAACAAAATATTATATCTTGGCATCATTTAACTTCTCACTGAAATAAGTAATAGGTTTAACTTCTTGGCTCATAAAAACTCCTATTACAGTCCCACTAGCTTCACAGTCTACTTGAAACACCTTATTAAAATATGGAAGTGCTAAAATAGGTTGTTCTATAACTTTTTGTTTCAATAGTTTAAAACTCTTATCTGACCCTGTAGTCCACTTAATTTTTTTCCTATCTCCTCACATTATTTCAGTCAAGGGTCCACAAATACTGCTAAAACTTTTGATAAAATTTTTGTAAAAGCTAGCCAAACCATGAAAAGATCTCACCTCAGTAGCACTCCTTGGAGTTGGCCATTCAAGGATAGCCTTCACTTTCTCTAGGTCTATTTTTAGACCTTCTACTAAAACTACAAATCCGAGATACACAAACTCCTTCAAAAAACTACACTTCTTCAAATTTATCAACAATTTCTCTTCCCTTAACTTCTCAAACACCATACAAATATGCATCATATGCTCTTCGAATGTCTTACTAAAGATCAAAATATCATCTAGGTAAACAATGACAAACTTACCTAGAAATTATTTCAGAACTTCTTTCATGAGCCATGTGAAAGTGCTTGGTGCATTGGTTAGCCCAAAATACATGACTAACCACTCATACAATTCTTCCTTTGTCTTGAAAGAAGTCATCCATTCATCTCCTTCTTTGATTTGAATTTGATGATATCCACTCTTCAGATCTATCTTTGAAAAATACACAACTCCACTCAAAGAGTCCATAATATCATCCATTTGTGGCAGTGGAAACCTGTAGTTGATTGTGATCTTGTTTATTTCCCTGGAATCTTTACACATCCTCCATTCTCCATTCTTCTTTGGTGCTAATACTGTTGGTACAACACATGGACTTAGGCTCTCCTGAATCAACCCATTCTGTAACAACTCATGTATTCAACTCTTCACTTTCTGTTGGTGTCATTCTATGTGCTACCTTATTTGGAAAAATGGCTCCTCAAGTCAAGTCCATCTGATGATTGATCTTCCTTATTGGGGGTAATCCATCAGGAACATTATCAAATACAATATCCTAAAACTCATTCAATAGATCTATAGCTTCTACAGGTACATCTTCTACTTCCTCTTTACCAACTTTTGGAATTAAAGCAAGACACATATGCTCATGCCTCATACCATCTAGGAATTTTCTTCCATCAAAAAAACTTATTATTGCATTACCACATACATTTTATTCTATGTCCTTCAATAGCTTTAGCTTATGTCACACTCCATCCTTCATCAGGGAATAGGTATTTGCATGACCATCATGTACAACACGCTTGTCAAACTACCACGGTCTACCCAATAACATATGACATGTATCCATAGGTATGCTATCACATAATACCTCATCATGGTGTATCATCTTAAAATGGAAGCAATTCCATGATAAGAGTGTTTATCCCTTTGAGTAAGTGGTTTGGGGTCATGTTAAGTGCCTTGATCAGGTCTTTGCATGTATTTGGATTTCTCCCCACTTTCCACTTTTTTTCTGCACTTGATTTCTTCATTCTAGGTGAAATTAGGGATAGGATCTCAAGGATTCTCGTAAATTTCCCTCTTCCATGGCTCTATTTTCTAGGTAGGACTTAGAAGTAGGTCCTCCTAGCCTTCATCACAATCATCATAGTATTTTATGCTTATCCTTGGAATTCTATCCTATTCTGGTATCATTTCAAGGTCTCTGGGCATCCCTGAGACCTTCTGTCCTGATTCTGACTCGATATGGAACCAGGGTCAAATTTGAGGTCAAACCTACCTAGGTCAAGATTGAGCTCAAACTTGACTAGGTTAGGATCAAGCTCAAACCTGAGTAGGTCAATCCCAACCTCGATTTTGCCCCCTTCCTTCAAATTTCTAGAATCCTTGATTTTTGGGTATCGGGCTTTTAGGATATTTGTTTTCCCACCTCCGGGTCAACCATTTTAAGTTTCAAAATGGTCCAAATTCGAACTGATCTCATCTTAGAAAAAGATTTTTGGGTTTTGTAGATCTCACATTTTTTATTTAGGATTGAGGGAATCAAGACTAGTCAAGTAATCAATCAATTAATTTACAAAGTAAATGAAACAATTCACCATGCTTGAGTTGAAACCCTTGTGGAGCATTCGAATCCTTGAATGCACAATAATGGATAAATGTAGAATCAAATGTAGGATGTCTCCAATCAATTGTCTTTAGATCTTCAACACCAATCTTGAATGGATCTTGAATTTGGAAGAGGCTTGAATGGAAATGGATGAATCTTCAACAAGAGAGCTCCATAGAACTTTGAATCCTTTAATGGCTTCTAATGGATCTCCTTAATGAATTGAATTATTGAATGCTTGAAGGCTTGAATGCTTGATCTTCTTGCTTGCTTGCACTTGAGAGCTTGAGAGATTGCTTGATGAGATGAGGAAGATCCAATTTGATCAACCAAAAGGTTAATGCATGATCAAATCAATCTATGAAGAATATGAAAGAGAGAGAGAAACACTATACTTCCCTATAGTTGGATTATTCTTGAAATCTAAAATAATTGAAATGCAAATACTAACCTTAAATTAGGGCAGATCTAGAAAATATTATTTTCTAACATCTATGTGTACTTTCAAGAAATTCTACAACCTATTTCAGATTGGAAATGCCGAGACAAAGAAAACCTAGAAATCTTTCTCCAAGATGAGCTCAGGTCAACTTTGACCCTCATAAAAGGTCAAAGGCTAGATTCTTTCTTTGAAGGTTGATTCTGTCTCTATTCACAGATCTCAGAAGTTCACCAAAAAGGGTATCCAAATTCACTCTCAAATCTGAAATCCCACACCTATACCTACCAGAAAATGGGGGTTTTTGTTGTATGGGGGGTTTGCCTTGGTCAAACCCCAATTTAGGAATTAACCTTGAAATGGAATTGAAATGTAGTGTGCATAAACAAAGTAACTGAAACAAATCTTCTTGCTCATGTTGAAATCCTTGTAGAGGATTCGAATCCTCAAATCCATAAGTAGGAATGCTTCAATGGATGTAGAATGAATGTAGGATGTCTCCAATCAATGGAATTTAATCTTCAACACCAATCTTGACATGATCTTTGCATATGAGAAGGCTTGGATGAATGTAGAAGGATGGATCTTCAAGGGGGCTCCAAAGAGATTGAATCCTTCAATAGCTAACAATGGATCTCCTTGATGAATGGATGCTTGGACACTTGCTTGAATTCTTGAGAGCTTGCAATTTCTTGAGATGAGATGAGATATGAAAACTTGATTGCTAAAGCTTGATGAAGAGATCTTCTCACCAAACTTGATGATCAAAATGAGAGAGGAAGGCCTCCTTTTATAGTGAACTAGGGCATAATCCTCTAGAGGGGCCACCTTGGAGAATTAAATCCCAATTAGGTCCTAACCTTTAGAAAATATAACTAGATTAAATGCAATTAGAGGATTTACCATTCTGAAACCTGAAATGGCCGACCCGGAGGCGAGAAAATAAATATCCTGAAAGCCCGATACCCGGAAATCAAGGATTCTAGAAATTTGAAGGAAGGGGGAAAAATCAAGGTTGGGACTAACCTACTCAGGTTCAAGCTCAATCTTGACCTAGTCAGGTTTGACCTTGAATCTGACCCTGGTCTGAGATCTAGTCAGAATCAGGACAGAAGGTCCTGGGGATGTCCAGAGACCTAGAAATGATACCAAAATAGGATAGAATGCCAGGGATAAGCATAAAATCCTATGATGATTGTGATGAAGGCTAGGAGGACCTATTTCTAAGTCCTACCTAAAAAATAGAGCCATAGAAGAGGGAAATTTAGGAGAATCCTTGAGATCCTATCCCTAATTTCACCTAGAATGAAGAAATCAAGTGCAGAAAAGAAGTGGAAAGCACGGAGAAAGCCAAATACATGAAAAGACATAATTAAGGCACTTAACATGACCCCAAACTACTTACTCAGAGGGCTAAACACTCTTATCATGTGTAAGTGTGTGAGGGAAATATGAGATTCACTCCTAAATCCAAATTCCCAAATCGTGAATCTCATATTTCACTCCTAAATCCAAATTCCCAAAGGAGAGATCCAATTTGATCAACCAAAAGGAAGGCTTCCTTTTATAGTGATCAAGCACACATCCATGCAAGCAAGCATCCATTAAAGCATTCAAGCTCTCTTCTCCATTCAAGCTCTCCATTGAAGATCAAAGATTCGAGCATTCAATCCATTGAAGGGATTTGGTTCAAGCATTCAAGATTCATCATTCAAACCCTAGATCTAGCCATCATGCTTTCAAGATCCTTTTTTTCATCTTCAAGATCCATTCATTCTTCCCTCAAATTGGATTCCAAGCATACAAACATGGAGGTTTAGATTTACATTTATGTCCAAGCTTTCATATTAACATACTTGATTACATTTCAAATACAATTGCATATCTATTGAATGTCATAGCTTCATTCTTAGATCTACTTCTACTACTTGCTAGCATTCTCCATTTCAATTTCAATATTAAGGTTGATTCCAAACCAAGGTTTGACCAAGGCAAACCTCCCAAACAAACAACAAAAACTCTCTTTTTCTGGTAGGTACAGATGTGGAATTTCAGATTTAAGAGCATATTTGGATACCCTTTTCGGTGAACTTCCAAGATCTGTGAAAAAATTTAGAATCAACCTTCAAAATAAAAATGTACCCTTTGACCTTTTATGAGGGTCAAAGATGACCTCCCTTAGAATTAGAAAATATTTCTAGGTTTTGAAGAACTCACAGTTTTGGTTCAAGATCGCAAAAATCAACAGTTTATGAGACTGTTTGAAGAGGTTTTTAGCAAGTTCTTTTTTGGAGGTAAGTACCTTTATCTCTTCATTTCAACATTAGTCATTTACATTTACTCTCCATATCAATACAATTCAAATGTAAGTGTAAAATATTAGTTTTGGGGTCTCTTTTATGTGCAAACCATTATTCTAGGACCCCATCCATATTTTATCCTTTACATTTTGGTGAACCCGACTAGCTTCCCATATTTCCCTCACACATTTACACATATAGAAGTGATTCCAAATTACCTCTATTCATTTTGGTAAACCTGACTAGCTTACTCTCTTTCTTTTTTGGTGTTAGATTCCTCTTTATTCTTATTGTGAAATTGGATGTCTTATTGTGCTATCCTTTTATCTTGTTAGTATTAGATTTTTCCTTTGTGTTAGATCTTGCATGCTAATTAGATTTCATATTCATTCTTTATGTGCTCTTAGTTTAGTTCATTTGCATTACATTGGTTTATGAGCTTTACTACCACTAGTCCTACTTATAACATTCTAGTTAGAAGAAGTCATAGACTCATGGGTGCCTTTGATCCTGAATCTTCCTCTCCTTTCCTTAGGATCCTAGATGATAACTTGATTCTTCATGATTCTAATCCTACAATGGAGAAAAAATATTCTCACTCATCTCATGATGAGGATGATGCTTTAAGAGTTCCTCCTGAACAAGTTCAAAAACTTTCAACTAAACTTGATAAATTGGGTAATTGGCTTATTCAAGAGAACCATAATCAAGATTCTATTCAAGCTATAGAGGCTCTTAAGAAAGTTCTTTGTGATAGTGATCAAGGTGTTAACCTCTTGCATGGTATTACTCACCTTCTGCATTCAAATGTTAAACCTTTAGCTCAACAAGCTCAAGATTTAGGGTTGATTCCTCATATCACTAGTGTTGAACCTCCTTCTAATCCTTTACCTAATATTCCTACCTATACTCCTCCTTTGGTGACTGTGATGATTCCCTCTATTCCTATGAGTGTTCCTCCTGTGTCCCTTCCTACATCACAACCTTCATATCATAATGTTCCTTTTACTTATTCTAATCCGCTTCCAACTGTAGTTCCTAGTGTTCCTCCAGTTGTATCTTCTATTCCTGCAGCTTCTTACAATTTACCTAGTGTGTCTAATGTTGCTACTCCTATTTTCTCTAATGATTCAACTATCATTAGTTTGGCTCAAAATGTGTCATCCTTATAACAAAAACTAGCCTCCTTAACTCAAAACAAGTTTAGTATTCCTACATGTGACATGGGAAGTCCCTTGTCCTGAGACATTATTCGTACTCTTGTTCCTTAGCAAGGTGAGATGCCTCATCTTGAGAATTATAATGGAAAAGGAGATCTTGTTCATCATATTAAAACATTCCAAATCCTTTGTAGTGATTATGCTCATGACCATAGGATTTTAGCCAAACTATTTGCTAGAACCTTCCATGACAAGGCCTTACAATGGTATTGTTCCTTGCCTCCTTATTCTATTAATTCCTTTCCACAACTTGCTAATGCCTTTATTCAACAATTTCAAAACAACATTGGCCTGCAAGCGTCTTTGACTGATTTGATGCATCGTAAACAAAGTGCTAAGGAGAAATTAACTAAATTTATAGGTAGATTTAAGCATTTGCATGCTTAGATTTCCTATCATGTTCCTAATATTGATAGTCAACGTATGTTTATTTCAAATTTGCAAAAGGATATTAGAGATAAGATTCTTCTTATTGAATTTACCTCTTTTCAACAACTTTGTGCAGCACTTCATCATTATCAATTACAAGTGAGTCAGTTTGAGAGCAACACTCCAATGGCTCCTGTTCCAATTGGTAAGAGTGATGCTACTCCTAATCAAAAAAAAATTCAAAAATTCAACAACTATGTCAAGATAAATAAACAAGCGAATGCAATTGCTGATCAAGTTATTGTTGCATCTCACAATGCCACTTCTGCATCCACTACTTTTTGATTAAATCATACATTCACTCCTCTTTCTACATCTTTACATGCTATAATGAATAGGTTGATAACTACTAATATGATTACTTTACCCCCTATTTGACCTCTTTTACCTGTTATGATTGCATCTAAATATTTTGATCAAAATGCATGTTTTCAATATCATTATCAAAATGGTCATGATACTGAGAAATGTTATTCTTCAAAACATAAGATTCAAGACTTAATTGATTCTAAAGCTTTATTTGTTGACAATCTAGATAGTAGTGGGAACAAATCTGTCTCTCCTCCTAATCAAAACCTTCAAATCTATATGAATCCTTTACCTACACATGATACTAATACCATTGCTCAACCATCTACTATGGAAATTGTTTATGATTCAAAGATGGACGATCTCAATCATGTTGTTAATCAAGTGGAGCATGTTGGTCAATCAGTATCTCCACCTCAACTTCAACCTTAGATTCAAACTCAAGTTCAATCTTGACTGAAACCTAAACCTAAATTGAAAACTCAACCTAAACCTCGACAACAACCTAAGAATAAAAGACCTTGGGAACTTTTGATTACCTTTGATGATTCTGAGACTATTAGAGCTCCTGATAGTCCCCTTTACATTTATGCTAGGATTTCTCATAAACCTACTCGTGGTTGTCTTGTTGATCCTACATCTTTAGTCAATGTCATTACTAAAGAAAATATTTTTATGAAAATCTTACAACGTGATTCTTATGATACATTAGATGTATGGATTCAAACTTGCAATGGTTTTCTTTATCCATCATTTGGTTCTATTACCTTACCAGTTGAACTTTGTGGAAAAATTGTGAACACTACGTTTGTTGTGGTTCCTACTTCTGATCAATTTCAAGTTAAGCTAGGTTTTCCTTGATTGACTGCCATGCATGTTGTTGCTTCACCTATTTATAAGTGTCTTAAGTTCATTCATGATAATGAAATAAAGATGGTTAATCATAGTATATATCAACCTTCTAGGCCTAGAGATTGTGATGCTCTTGATTTCTTTTGGCCTTCATTACCTAATTCATGTCCTCGACCTAATAATCTTTTTTGATCATACCAAGCTTATAAACATTTTAAGATTCTTTAATTAAGCATACCTCCTATGGAACTTAATCATGGTCTTTTACCTACACCTTCTATACCTCCTTTAACTATGGCTTCTAGTTCTATTAATCAAGTTCCTTCTACCGAACCTATACCTATCAAAGATCATGTGATTGTTTCTCCTATTGTTTCTAATCCTATGCATCTTCCTAAAGAACCTATGAAGGATCCTAAGATTGTTCCTCCTAGTTCTCAACCTATTTCAAATAAATCAAAATGTAATCGATCTACTAATGAACATTGTAAAAAGTGTCATGCTCATGCTAAAGCTTATAATTCTATTCTTCAAAGATCTTTACATTCCTTGGATAAACCTATGCATGATGTGTTAGAAGAGGTTGTTACTAATAATGATGTTCACTTGCATGATTATGATGATTCTATTCATATCTTAGATCCTATTTTGATTAATTTGGATAAAGAAGATACTCTTGATGATACTAATGATGTTAATGATAAATATGATAGTATTGAAATTGACATTGATTTACCTAATATGCTTTCATCACAATTGACTCTTACACCTAGTGTCGAACATAGTGATTCTCAAGAGGATCCTTGTTTGGATCTAGCTATCATTCCTACTATGTTGGATATAGTCCCTCTTGCGAGTTACCCACCTTCCCTAAATGATATACAATGAGATGGGGAGAGTAGGCGGCATGCTTGATTGTATAGTCCTTCATGGTAGCTTTGCTGTGTGTTTTCCTACTATACTATACTTCTCCCATAATGTGTTTGCTAAATGTTGTTATATTCTTTTATACGATCTTTGTTACTTAGTTGGTACAAGGTGATAAGGAATCGAAACTGTTGTTCAAATTCTTCTATATGTATCTCTATTCTTCTATGCATTGTTCAATGTTATGTTGTACTTGTGCTATTGTTTTTAAATGTTTCCTTGTGTAGTCTACTTGGATTCAAGATATGGTAGCACTAATTCTTTTTGGTCTCCATGTCATGGTCCGAAAACATTCTCCTTCGTATATCTTATGTGATCTTTGCTCCTTTGTGATCATAGTTCTACTTTCTTTGGGGAATGATGTCAATTCATTTGCAATAATATCATATATATATTACCTTATGATCATACTGACCCTATGGTAGGTAGATCCCTTCTGTGTTCTCTATACGTTTCTATGATATTTCCCTTGATTTGTCTTTATCTAGGGGCATCTCGACATGGAAACGTAATCAGTGGAGTTGTTTATGTTTCTGTTAAAGCCATTGCTCCTATTAAAGTATCAGCAATGACTTTAACATGGGGGCATACGCTCTACTCACATGTTGCACACATGTACTTTTCAATACGCACATATTTTTCAAGATACTTTTTCCCTTTTTGGATTAGTAACTAATCCTTAAAGCATGGATTTATATTTTAGGATCTCTTGATCCCTCCAGTTTCAAATACACATATATATTTTGATCCCTTAAGGTCAAAGGTGTCCTTAAGATTGGATCTCTTTTATATTTTTTGGTTTTATTCTTATGGAATAGAATATTCCTAAGGATGAATCCTTGATGGGTTGACTAGTGAGTAGCCACATTCACTAGGCAGTTCAATTCCATCTTTCCAGTTGCATTGTGTCCTTGTGTGGTTCACAATGGGGCATAGGTTCTCATTGGATGAGATAATCACTCTCTTTCTTTCTCTCTCTAGAGATGTCTCTCTTATTTTGATCTAGGAGTCGATGAAGACTTGAGTCCCCGGGGGCTTAAGTTTTCTCTTTGTCCCTTGGATTATGATAAGAATATCTTTTCATTATGATCTCCTTTACCAAGAGTTTGCATCGAGTCCATACTCTTGCTAAAGTGGGGGCTTAATGTATCATCTTAAAATGGAAGCACTTCCATGATAAGAGCATTTGGCCCTTTGAGTAAGTGGTTTGGGGTCATGTTAAGTGCCTTGATCAGGTCTTTGCATGTATTTGGCTTTCTCCCCAGTTTCCACTTCTTTTCTGCACTTGATTTCTTCATTCTAGGTGAAATTAGGGATATGATATAGAGGATTCTCTTGAATTTCCCTCTTTAGTGGCTCTATTTTCTAGGTAGGACTTATAAATAGGTCCTCTTGGCCTTCATCATAGTCATCATATGATTTTATGCTTATCATTGGCATTCTATCCTGTTCTAGTATCATTTCTAGGTCTTTGGGCATCCGCGGGACCTTCTATCCTGATTCTGACTAGATCTGGGACCAGGGTTATATTCAAGGTCAAACTTGATTAGGTCAAGATCGAGCTTGAATCTGAACAGGTCAGTCCCAACCTCAATTTTGGCCCCTTCAAATTTCTAGAATCCTTGATTTCTGGGTATCGGCCTTTCGGGATATTTATTTTACCGCCTCTGGGTCGGCCATTTTGGGTTTCAAAATGGAAAATCCTCTAATTGCATTTAATCTAGGTATATTTTATAAAGGTTAGGACCTAATTGAGATTTAATTCTCTAAGGTGGCCCCTCTAGAGGATTGTGCCCTAGTTCACTATAAAAGGAGGCCTTCCTCTCTAATTTTGATCATCAAGTTTGGTGAGAAGATCTCTTCATCAAGCTTTGGCAATAAATTTTTCATATCTCATCTCATCTCAAGAAACTATAAGCTCTCAAGCATTCAAGAAAGCCTTCAAGCATTCAAGTTTCCAAGAATCCATCCATCAAGGAGATCCATTGTTAGCTATTGAAGGATTCAATCTCTTTGGAGGCCCCTTGAAGATCCATCCTTCTACATTCATCCAAGCCTTCTCATATGAAAAGATCATGTCAAGATTGGTGTTGAATACCAAATGCCATTGATTGGAGACATCCTACATTCATTCTACATCCATTGAAGCATTCCTACTTATGGATTTGAGGATTTGAATCCTCTACAAGGATTTCAACATAAGCAAGGTGATTTGTTTCAATTACTTTGTTTATGCACACTACATTTCAATTCAATTTCAAGGTTAATTCCTAAATTGGGGTTTGACCAAGGCAAAACCCCCATACAACAAAAACCCCCCATTTTTTTGTAGGTACAGGTGCAAGATTTTGGATCTGAGAGCAAATTTGGATACCCTTTTCGGTGAACTTCTGAGATCTGCGAACAGAGACAGCATCAACCTTCACATAAAGAATCTAGCCTTTGACCTTTTATGAGGGTCAAAGTCGACCTGAGCTCATCTTCAAGAAAGATTTTTGGGTTTTCTTTGTCTTAGCATTTCCAGTCTAAAATAGGTTGGAGAATTGCTCGAAAGTACACACAGACATCAAAAAATGATATTTTTCAGATCTACACTAATTTAAGGTTAGTATTTGCATTTCAATTATTTTAGATTTCAAGCATAATCCAACTATAGGAAGTATAGGGTTTCTCTCTCTCTTTCATATTCTTCATAGATTGATTCGATTGTGCATTAACCTTTTGGTTGATCAAATTGGATTTCTCCTTTGGGAATCTAGATTTAGGAGTGAATCTCATATTTCCCTCACACACTTACACATATAGAGGTGATTCCAAATTACCTCTATTCACATGGTATCTGCTAATTTTGAACTTTACTAGGAACTATTCACCGACCATGACCTTGTGGTCATCCTGGACCCAGGTGATCTGGTATGGGTGTGGGTGTTTCTATCTATTGAGCTTTAACTTTTTGACCATCTCTTCTAACACCAGATTCTCAGTGCTTCCATTATCGATAATCACATCACAACACTCATCCTCACACTTACACCTAGTGTGAAACAAGCTCCCCCTTTTATCAGGTTTGTTCTCACCACTCAAGAGGACTCTTCTATTAATTAGTGTTTCTCCTCTTTTAGAATCTTCAGAATGTGATGATTTGGCATATTCATCCACATTTGCAACTCTAGCTTGGCCTTTAGTTCTCCTATATGTCCATCCTTGGCATTGAGGACATTCATATACCCTATGACCTTCTTCTCCATAGCGAAAACATGTTCCATGGAAGCCTCCTCTTCTTGATCCTTGTCCTCTTCCCCTTCCTCTCTGATCTCTATTATTGTGATCATGGAAATTATTGAAATTGTTTCCTCTCTAATTTTGACTACTAATGGCCTCATCCTTCTTTTTTTTATCTTCATTTTGGCCTCCATAAGACTGTCCACTGAATCTTCTACCATGACATCTTCTTCTTTGTCTACTCTCAAACTTCTTGTTCATCTTTTCATCTACGTTTAGGGAAAACTAGTATGCCTCTTTAATACTATTCATTTGATCCAAATTCAACTCCTAGATTATTCGCCTCAACCCATTAAGATAATGAGAAACTTTCTCCATATCGGCTTTTGCATGGCCTGTTCTGATGAGGATTTGATAGAATTCCTTTGTATATTCCTGAACAAATCTTCCTGCTTGCTTCAAACCTTTCATTTTCTTTAGTAGATCAAGCTCATAATCAATAGGAATGAACTATCACTTCAATTTATCTACCATCCGATCCCATCTTGTGATTTTATCCTTTCCTCTTCTATTTCTCTCTAATTGAATCTCTGGCCAATAGATCTTTGGATGACCCTTCAGTCTGGCCTTCACAAACTTGACCTCATCAGGATCCTCAATATCTTCATACTCAAAATATTTCTCTAATTCATTGATCTAGTCAATCAAATTTTTTGGGTTAAGATTTCCTAAAAATATAGGAACCTCAATCTTAGGTCTTTTCTTGATCTTGGAAATGGACCAAAAAATCCTTTCTTCCCATTGGTTTAGAATTTTAGCTTCTCCTTCCTGATCAAAATTTCCTTCTTCAGCTTCATCCTCACTTTCATCTCTGACTGTAAGATTCATTCCTCTGAAAATCTCTTCTTGCAATGCTCACACTTGTCTCTAGAGGGCTCTAACCTCAAGTGTCACACCACCAGTTCTTCTACCACATTCCCTTCATGGAGGCATTTTCATGCTTACCATTGAAACCGTAAACCACGATCCTCGTAAAATTTTCCTCATAATCAGTTATCTATCTAAACAATTAGGAACTCCTACTTTGATACCACCTTATGAAGGATGCTCCCCTTAATACCACAAATACAGAATAGAAATAGAGAAACAACAACAATTTGCAAGAACAAAAAATGGGCTTCTTATTATCTCCACAAATGTGGAATTACAAATTTTAGAATTACAATATGCAAAGCCGGATGGACATTTTCCATTACAATATTATGTGAGACAAAGCCTCGAATCATTACCCAGATCTACCCAGAACTTCCATAGACAACACTACGAGCCTTCCTTATACAGGCAATTTTCCACCACCCAAGAAGGTTCCATAACTTTAGCCCTTAAGGCTGATTTCCCTAGAATTATTTATTTTTCATAATTTTTACAATAGGGTTAGTTCAAAATAATTACAAAATATGTTTTTAGGTAGCCCAACTTTCAAGGCCATAAATATCTAACCATAGCTCTATTTTTTATTATAGCCACTTTTTGGAAATGGTAGGACCTGATCTACAGTGCTTGATTCATGCAAGCTCCAATCAGCTGGGGGTCGATCACGATCCGGAGCCTCTAAGGCATTCAAAATTGATCTCAAATATTTTGTACCCATAAACCTTAATAACTTCACTGATACAAATGATATGGCAATGAAACTCAACTGGTAGGATAATATGACTAAGATGAACCTCCACCTATGAAATCAGAACATTCTAAGCTCATATGACCAACTTACTAAAAATAGTAAATTTCCATAAATAGAAGCTCTACACAAGATAGCCCTTATTGAAAAGAAACTAGAAATATTTTTGGGTGATAGAAGATTTCTTTTACACCTAGGATGCTCCTGTATTAGAGTCGTACCTCTTTACATGAAGACCTTGACTTCATGCAAAGACCCTAAAAATAATTTTTTGTAAATGATAAAAAATCCTTCATCGCCAAAACTGGGACTCACTTTTGTGGGTTCATCCCATTCCTTAACCAAAATTATTCCATCCATCAATCTTCATCTCATGATGCTTCCATCTCCAAAATTCCTATTCATATCTCCCAACTATACAACATCAAACATCAACCATCCCATCCAATCCCATCATTGGTCTTGTTCCTAATCTTGTTGTAAGCCTTGACCACAATCCACTCATCATCATCATGATGCTTTCTTCCCAATCCTTTTATTTTTTCTAGATATATCATTCCCACATGAACAGCACCCTATCCATGATAAATCCATCTTACCACTCTTATGTCATTTTGTATATCTATTATGTCATTGGGACCATGCCTCTTTCCACCCCTATCCACTATCTCAATTCCTAAGCCTTGTACCTATAATTTTGTAAATAGTGTCTAGTCCCTTTGTCCTATAAAATAATTTTGGTCATGTATCCACATACAATCCTTTGTATAAATTGGTTGTGTGTGTCATCATGACTATGTCCCTAATCTAGTTGGTGCTTCAAAAATCATGTTTTGGTCTCTTAGTGGTTCGAGTGTATCACTTATCTCTTGTGATCAAAATCCTAGTTTAGAAATCAATCATTGGTCTTTTTAGGATGCATCCTTCCTCATATGAGACCAATCCAATCACTCCCCATCTATAATCATCCCTATGGCAATAGATACATGAGATACTTATTATTTCTTTTCTTCTTTTTTATCTTTGTTTATCTTTTATCTTGAGCTTTCTTGTTCTCCCTCCTCAAGGTCATCATGATCCTTTATATCATGGTGTACTAAAAATAGTAGAACTTGGGGGAAGGTCAAGTGATCTTCTTCCTTCAAGTTAGTTGGATATAACCTTTGTATTTTTAACATGTGATCCTTGTGGTCATAAGATTCTCTTGATAAATATTGCTTGTTTGTGGATTCTCCTAGCATTGTATCCATCCTAGTCCTTTGTGGCTCAGGTGTGATGCTAGGATTATCCTTGCATACTTATTATACTAGTCCTATGCATGTGATAAAATCTCACCTTGGTTTCTTATACCCTGGTACATAACATCAAATGCTACAACAAACTAAGTTCTCACTACATGAAAACTCCCTTTTAGAGTACTCATCAATCTTCTTATTCATCCATATCATCCATCTATCCCATTTATTGCTTCTTTTATCCCCTTATTAGTTGTACTATCTCTCCATCACATTTTCCTTCATTTATCCATCATGCTCATATCCTCTCATCTATTGCGAGAGAAAATTCATGTTCTCTTCAACCTACATGTCCTCTTGAGAAGACATCCTTATCCTCATCTCCCATCATATTTTCTCCTAGTCACTCTCTAAATGACTAGGGAATCTTTTCTAATCCAAGCATTTTTCTTCCTATCCCTATGTCTTATTCATCTTCAAAATGATACTACTTTGTAACACTATGTCAAAGAGGGTCAAAATGTAGATACCCAAATCCAAACAAAATTAATTTATTTTATTTATTATTTGTGTTCTATAGTATAGGTTAATTAACTCACTTAATCCATCAAATGTCCCCACTTTTGTTTAATTAAATATTCTATTTAATTAAATAATTAACCTGTCATTCTTCTATAGTCAACTAGCCAATTAAATATCTTTCCTATTTAATTAAATCATCTAGGTAGATTAATTAATCTAACTTACCTATTGCCTAACCTCTTTTAATTAGATAAACCAACATATTTAATTAACTACCACATTATTCTATTTTGAATTTAATTGAAATTCAAAATTCATTTAAATCCTCATCAACTTGCATTTTCCTACTCCCACTTGCACCATTTAATCCTTGTTTAGTTACATAAATAAACCTATTTATTTAATTAACCCCTACCTATCCTACCCCTATCCACTTTTAAATTCCTACCCAATCCCCTTGTCTCCTAATTAACCCTCCTCTTTAAGCCTAACAAATCTTCATTAGCATGTGCACATTCCTAAAAATAAGGATTAAGGAAGTAAAGTAAACATTTGTCCCATCCATCCAAATATCAAAAGGATATGGAATGGGTCTTGCATAAAGGCTCCTAAATGCTTGTCTTCCTTAAAAGAATGTGATATTATTTTTTTCCTGTCAGCTTGACTTTGGGTTTTAGAGAGATAAATGTCATTTATGTAAAGCCTCTTCCAAATCCATCAACAAATCCCAACCGCCCCTCTTTAATGCAAAAAATTGTTAAGTCTAAAGGACTTAAACAAAAAATCCTCTCATTTTCCATCATCATTTTGACATCCTTCTTTCATTCAGAAACTTTCAAATTATGTATTTTTTAGAGAGATCTCCATATCCTATGCAAATTTGAAGCAATTTTCATGTCCCTCTTTCAATCTTGAGAAAATATGGAGCATAGTGATACCGTAATGCTATCAAAATCATGAGAAAAAATAACATCAAACAACATTGGACAAATAATTGCAACAAGGAGACTACAACAAGATTTGCACTAGTTTGTATTTCTTGTGTTTTTAATGTATAATCTTAATATTTCTCTGAAGTTGTGTTTTGAGTGTTTCGAGTAGTTATTTGCATTCCTTTTAATTCACATTTCCTTGCACAAATGATGCAGGAGAATTTTGGGTTCCTCGAGATCTTTCTTAGTCTTGGAGGAATTCCCTATCAGAGGGATACAATACTTTGGTTTGGGCAATTTTCTGAGTTTCTGTGTTGTGATGATCTGTGGAGATCTCTGGAATATGCGATGAAAAGGGTTTGTTCCTTAATGTTTGTGGATGCTATTTCTAAGAGTGCATCTCTTGAGGTGGCATGGTTTGGGAGATCTTGGATGATCTTCTCTAATTAGTTCTATACGTTTCTTGCTTGGACCATTTGGAAGATTGGATATGTGATCGATGACCATTGGGAGTTAGCTTTTGTAGTCTTGGCTCATGGTTGTTGGATTTTGTGTGGACCTATATCTATGTTTGCACCTCCTTATGTTCTTTCATGATGGAGATGGAGATGTTCTTATTTAGGTCTGGACCTAAATATTCTTCTTATTCTAGGTGATCAGATTGGGCTAATTAGCCTTGTGATGGTGTTTCATGATCTGTGATGTTTGATGGAGTATTGGATGATGTTCTTATGTTTGATGCTGACGCTTTTGTGTGGGTGCATTTCATGTAGTTTTTGTTTAGGGATAATCCTTATCATTTGGGTTCTGCCCTTTATTTGTAAATTGTCTTGGGGTTTGGGGATCAAATAAGCTGACTTGTGCCTTGTGATCTAGTATTTAAGTAGATGTGTAGTTCTTGTTGAGGGGGAGAAAAAGAGTAGATTAGTAGAGGAGTATTAGATGAGTAATAGTAGATTAGAGTAGGGTAGAAGCATAATTGGATCCTGTGAGATCTTGAAGATCAGATGATTTATCTAATATTGTAATAGTAGAGCTAGTGGTTGCATGCTTGGAGACAAGGAGATTGCATGGAGGCTTGCGAGCTCATGTTTAGATCTACCTTAGTGTTTCATCAGTTGCTGATGTGTTTCAGAGCTGAAATAGCTAGGAGATTGCTGAGATACTTTGTAATTTCATTGTATAAGGCCGGAACCCAAAAGGCCTCACAATCAGGCATGTTGAATGAAATTCTATTTGAAGCATTATATTGTTGTATTCTATTGTGCTTGTTGTTTTTATAATTGGAAGTATAGGTTTGGACCATCCATAATTGGATACTCCATCTCTACCCTACATCACATGGTATCAGAGCTTGAAGATTCTGAGTGTGTGGATAGATCACCGAAGGTGAGGCATTTTGCACAAGGACCTTGGATTGAAGATGCCTCTGAGGAGAGTAAATTTGATGTGAAAGATGAATATTTCCTTGATTGAATAGATCACTAAATTGAGGTAGGTTTTGAACATGGATAGTAGATCACCAAGTGTGTGGAGGTAGCTGGAATCTTCCAATTAGATCGCTGAGTAAAGGAAGTTGCACTTTGAAAGGAACTTGATGGATAGGTTGGGTCAGTTTTGGCCTCTTGTTGGAAGAGATTTGTCTGGCTGATTAAGAGGATTATTCAGAGAAGAAGACACTTTGATATTAAGGAAGAGGTGAAGGATGACTTTTCTGAAGATGATAAGGTATGTGTTGGTTTTCATGAGCAGATAGATGCATCTGGCATGGGAATTGCAGAGCATCTGGCTGGGCTTGATTAGATTGTTATTGGTGAAGAGTTACTTGTTGCTACACACCTTTGTGATGGTGGTGTTTTTGAATTTCTTTTCTTAGACGTTATGGTGCAGATCTTATTTCTTGTTTGTGGACTTGAATTGCTGGTTGATAGTAATGAGTCTTTTGATGAGTTCCAAAGATGGGATGTTGATGATGGTGGATTTCATTTTTATGTGGATCTAACTTTGGATCTACTTGTTGGGGAGTTGGATACTCTTGTGGCTAAGAGGGTTGTGGTGATCAGTGGTATGCTAATGGGATTGTTGAGATTCATATGATCTTGATGTTTGAATGGATGAAGCATAGATGGTTGATTTTATGATTTGTTCTATTATCTTGTTTGGATTGGAAGCCTTTATTGAAGATGAAGTTGATTATAGGTAATTATTTTGAGATTAAAGTATGGGACATACTTTCTATTTACCTTGATAGTCTGATGCAGGAGCATTTTGGGTTCCTGCAGATCTTTCTTAGTCTTGGAGGAATTCCTTGTCAGAGGGATACAATACTTTGTCTTGGGCATCTTTTTGAGTTTCTATGTTGCAATGATCTATGGAGATCTCTAGAATATATGATGAAAGGGGTTTGTTCTTTGATGTTTGTGGAGGCTATGTCTAAGAGAACATCTCTTGAGGTGGCATGGTTTTGGAGATCTTGGATGATCTTCTCTGACTAGTTCTATGCATTTCTTACATGGACCATTTGGAAGATTGGATATGCAATCGATGACCGTTGGGATTTATCTTATTCTGTCTTGGCTCATGGTTGTTGGGCTTTGTGTGGACCTATGTCTATGTTCAAACCTCATGATTTTATTTCATGATGGAGATGGATATTTTATTATTAAGGTCTCAACCTAAATATTCTTCTTATTCTGGGTGATCAGATTGGGCTTATTAGCCTTGTGATGGTGTTTCATGATCTGTGATGTTTGATGGAGCATTGGAAAATGTTCTTATGTTTGATGCTAACCCTTTTGGGTGGGTGCATGTCATGTAGTGTTCATTTAGGGGTGATCCTTATGATTTGGGTCTTGCCCTTTATTTGTAAATTATCTTGGGGTTTGGGGATCAAATAAGCTGACTTGTGGCTTGCGATCTAGTATTTAAGTAGATGTGTAGTTCTTGTTTAGGGGGAGAAAAATAGTAGATCAGTAGAGGAGTATTAGATGAATAATAGTAGATTAGAGTAGGGTAGAAAAATAATTAGATCTTGCGAGATCTTGAAGATCAGATGATTTATCTGATATTGTAATAGTAGAGCTACTAGTTGCATGCTTGGAGACAAGGAGATTGCTTGGAGGCTTACGAGCTCAAGTTTAGATGTGCCTTAGAGTTTTCATTAGTTTCTGATGTGTTTCAAAGCTAGAATAGCTAGGAGATTGCTGAGATACTTTGTAATTTCATTGTATAAGGCCGGAACTTGAAAGGCCTCACAGTTGGGCATGTTGAATGAAATTATATTTGAAGCATCATATTGTTGCATTATGGTGTGCTTGTTGTTATTATAATTGGAAGTGTAGGTTTGGACCATCTATAATTGGATTCTCCACCTCTTCCCTACATCAAGTGGTATCAGAGCTTGAATATTTTGAGTGTGTGGAGAGATCATCGAAGGTAAGGCAGTTTGCACAAGGATGTTGGATTGAAGATGCCTTTAAGGAGAGAAGATTTGATGTGAAAGATGAAGATTTACTTAGTGAATAGATCATCAAATTGAGGTAGGTTGTGAAGATGGACAATAAATTTCCAAGTGTGTGGAGGTAGCTAGAATCTTGCAATCAGATTGTCGAGCAGAGGCAATTGCACTTTGAAAGGAACTTGATGGATAAGTTGGATCAGTTTGGCCTAAATTTAATTTGAAGTTTGAAGAGATGATGAAGTCTTGTTGGAAGAGAGTTTTTTGGATGATTAAGAGGATTATTTGGAGAAGAAGACACTTTGATGTTAAGGAAGAGGTGAAGGATGACTTTGTTGAAGATGATAAGATATGTGTTGGTTTTCATGAGAAGATAGATGGATATGGCATGGGAATTATAGAGCATTTGGTTGGACTTGATCAAATTGTTTTTGGTGAAGAGTTACTTTTTGTTGCACACCTTTGTGATGGTTGTGTTTTTGACTTGCTTTTGTTAGATGTTATGGTGCATATCTTATTTGCTAGTTGTGGACTTGAATTGTTGGTTGATAGTAATGAGTCTTTTGATGAGTTACAGAGATGGGATGCTAATGATGAGGGATTTCATTTTGATGTGGATCTGACTTTGGATCTACTTGTTGGGGAGTTGGATACTATTTTTGCTGAGATGGGTTATGGTGATCAGTGGTATGCTGATTGGATTGTTGAGGTTCATATGATCTTGATTTTTGAATGGATGAAGGATAGATGGTTGATTTTCTGATTTGTTCTCTTATCTTGGATGGATCAAAATCCTTTGGTGAAGATGAATTTGATTGCAGGTAATTATTTTGAGATTAAAGTATGGTACATACTTTCTATTGACCTTGGTAGTCTGATGCAGGAGCATTTTGGGTTCCTTGAGATCTTTCCTAGTCTTAGAGGAATTCCCAGTTAGAGGGATGCAATACTTTATTTTGGATAGCTTTATAAGTTTATGTGTTGCGATGATTTGTGGAGATCTCTCAAATATGAAATGAAAGGGGTCTTTTCCTTGATGTTTATGGAGGCTATGTCTAAGAGTGCATCTCTTGAGGTGGCATGGTTTGGGAGATCTTGGATGATTGTTTTTGACTGGTTCTATGCATTTCCTACCTGGAGCATTTGGAAGATTGGATATGTGATCGATGACCATTGGGAGTTAGCTTGTGTGGTCTTGGCTCATGGTTGTTAGGATTTGTGTGGACCTATGTCTATGTTCACATCTCTTGATGTTCTTTCATGATGGAGATGGAGATGCTATTATTTACGTCTAGACCTCAATATTCTTCTTATTCTGGGTGATCAAATTGGGCTTATTAGCCTTACAATGGTGTTTCATGATCTGTGATGTTTGATGGAGCATTGGACGATGTTCTTATGTCTAATGTTGACCCTTTTTTGTGGGTACATGTCATGTAGAATTTTCTTAGGGGTGATCCTTATGATTTGGGTCCTACCCTTTATTTGTAATTTGTCTTAGGGTTTGGGGATTGAATAAGTCGACATGTGGCTTGTGATCTAGTATTTAAGTAGATGTGTAGTTCTTCTTTAGGGGGAGAAAAAGAGTAGATAAGTAGAGGAGGAGTATTAGATGAGTAATAGTAGATTAGAGTAGGGTAGAAGCATAATTGGATCCTGCAAGATCTTGAAGATCAGATGATTTATCTGATATTGTAATAATAGAGCTAGTGGTTTCATGCTTGGAGACAAGGAGATTTCTTGGAGGCTTGCAAGCTCCAGTTTAGATCTTCCATAGTGTTTCCATTAGTTACTGATGTGTTTCAAAGCTAGACTAGCTAGAAGATTGTTGAGATACTTTTTTATTTCATTGTATAAGGTTTTAACCCGAAAGGCCTGACCATCAGGCATGTTGAATGAAATTCTATTTGAAGAATTACATTATTTTATTTCACTATGTTTTTTTTTGTTATAATTGAAAGTATAGGTTTGGACCATCCATAATTTGATTCTCCATCTCCATCCTGCATCAAGTGGTATCAGAGCTTGAAGATTTTGAGTGTGTGGATAGATCACCGAAGGTGAGGTAGTTTGCACAAGGACCTTGGATTGAAGATGCCTCTAATGAGAGAAGATTTGATGTGAGAGATGAATATTTCCTGGAGTGAATAGATCACCGAATTGAGGTAGGTTGTGGAGATGGATAGTAGATCATTGAGTGTATAGAGGCAGCCAGAATCTTGCAATCAAATCACCGAGCAGAGGTAGTTTCACTTTGAAAGGAACTTGATGGATAAATTGGGTCAGTTTTGGCCTAAATTCAATCTGAGGATTGAAGAGATGATGAAGTCTTGTTGGAAGAGAGTTGTCTGGCCAATTAAGAGGATTATTCAAATAAGAAGACACTTTTATGGTAAGGAAGAGGTGAAGGATGACTTCACTAAAGATGATAAGGTATGTGTTGGTTTTCATGAGCAGATAGATGGATCTGCATGGGAATTGTAGAGCATCTGCTTGGGCTTGATCAGATTGTTGTTGGTGAAGAGTTACTTGTTGCTACACACTTTTTTGATGGTGGTATTGCCAAATTTATTTTGTTAGATGTTGTGGTGCAGATCTTATTTGTTGGTTGTGGACTTGAATAGCTAGTTGATAGTAATGAGTCTTTTGATGAGTTGCAAAGATGGGATACTAATGATGAGGGATTTAATTTTGATGTGGATATTGAATAGAGATAAAATGGATTCAACTCTATTCAAATGAAAGTGGGGAAATATGAGATCTATTCTCAAACCCAAATTCCCAAAGAAGAGATCCAATTTGATCAACCAAGAGGTTAATACACAATCAAATAAATTTATGAAGAATATGGAAGAGAGAGAGAGAGAGAGAGAGAGAGAGAGAGAGAGAGAGAGAGTAAATCCAATATTTCCCTATGAAGGAAATTATGCTTGAAATATGGAATAATTAAAAGGAAATTATGCTTGAAATATGGAATAATTAAAATACAAATACTAACCTCAAATTAGGGCAAATCTGGAAAATGTCAAATTCTGATGTCTGTGTATACTTTTAGGCAATTCTGCAACCTGTTTCGGACTGGAAATACCAAGACAAAGAAAACCTAGAAATATTTCTCCAAGATGAGCTCAGGTCAAGTTTGACCCTCATAAAAGGTCAAATACAACATTCTTTATTTGAAGTCTGATTTTGATTCTGTTTGTAGATCTCAGAAGTTTGCCAAAAAGGGTATCCAAATTCTCTCTCAGATATGAAATTCCGCACCTATACTTGGAAGAAAATGAGGTTTTTTGTTGTATGGGGAGTTTACCTTGGTCAAACCCCAGTTTAGGAATTAACCTTGAAATTGAATTGAAATATATTGTGCATAAACAAAGTAAATGAAACAAATCACCTCGCTTATGTTGAAGTCCTTGTAAAGGATTTGAATCCTCAAATCCACAAGTAGGAATGCTTCAATGGATGTAGGATGAATGTAGGATGTCTCCAATCAATGGAATTTGATCTTCAACACCAATCTTGACTTGATCTCTGCATATGAGAAGGCTTGAATGAATGTAGAAGGATAGATCATCAAAGGGGGCTCCAAAGAGATTGAATCCTTCAATAGCTAACAATGGATCTCCTTGATGGATGGATGCTTGAACACTTGAATTCTTGAATGCTTGAGAGCTTGTAATGAAAATTTGATGTGAATCATGGATGTGACTAATGGATGTCAATTTCTTGATTGTGGATGAGAAAATGAGAGAGGAAGGCCTCCTTTTATAGTGAACTAGGGCACAATCCTCTAGAGGGGCCACCTTGGATAATTAAATCCCAATTAGGTCCTAACTATTAGAAAATATACCTAGATTAAGTGCAATTAGAGGATTTACCATCCAAAAACTTGAAATGGCCAACCCGGAGGTGGGCAAATAAATATCCTGAAAGCCTGATGCCCAAAAATTGAAGAAATTGGAAATTTGAATAAGGGGGGAAAAATTGAGGTTGGACCTAACCTAGTCAGGTTTGACCTTGATCCTGACCTAGTCAGGATCAACCTCAGATTTGACCTTGGGCCTAGATTCAGTCAAAGCCAAGTCAGGAGGTCCCAGGGATGCCCATAAACTTAAAAATGATATCAAAATAGGACAGAATGCCAGGGATAGACATAAAATCCTATTATTACCATGATGAAGCCTAGGAGGACCTATTTCTAAATCCTACCTAGAAAATAGAGCCATGGAAGAGGGGAAATTAAGGAGAATCCTCAAGATCCTAACCCTAATTTCACCTAGAATGAAGAAATCAAGTGCAAAGAAGAAGTGGAAAGTGGGGAGAAAGCCAAATAGATTCAAAGACTTGATCAAGGTGCTTAAAATGACCCCAAACCATTTACAAAGAGGGATAAATGCTCTTATCATGGAAGTGCTTCCATTTTAAGATGATACATTAAGCCCCCACTTTAGCAAGAGTATGGACTCAATGCAAACTATTGGTAAAGGAGATCATAATGAAAAGATAATCTTATTGTAATCCAAGGGAAAAAGAGAAACCTTAAGCCCCCAAGAACTCAAGTCTTCATCAACTCCTAGATCACAATAAGAGAAACATCTCTAGAGAAGGAAAGAATGTGTGATTACCTCACCCAATGAGAGCTTATGTCCCATTGTGAACCACATAGAAAAATGGTGCAATTGGAAAGATGGAATTGAACCACCTAGTGAATGTGGATACTCACTAGTCAACCCATCAAGGATTCATCCTTAGCAATATTCTATTGCATAAGAAGAAAACCAAAATAAAAACAAAAAGAGATCCAGTCTTAAGGACACTTTCGACCTTAAGGGATCAAAATATATGTGTATTTGAAACTGGAGGGATCAAGAGATCCTAAAATATAAATCCATGCTTTAAGGATTAATTACTAATCCAAAAAGGGAAAAAGTATCTTGAAAAATATGTGTGTATTGGAAAGTGTGTGTGTGCAACAAGTGAGCAGAGCGTATGCCCCCATGTTAAAGTCATTGCTGACACTTTAACAGGAGCAATAGCTTTAACAGAAACATAAACAACTCCACTGATTACATTTCCACGTCAAGATGCCCCCAGAAAAAGACAAATCAAGGGAAATTTCACAGAAACATACAAAGAACACAGAAGGGATCTACCTACCATGGGGTCAGTATGATCATAAGATAATATATATATATATGATATTATTGTGAATGAATTGACATCATTCCCTAAAGAAAGTAGAACTACAATCACAAAGGAGGAAAGATCACATAAGATCTATGAAGGAAAATCTTTTTGGACCATGACATGGAGACCAAAAAGAATTAGTGCTACCATATCTCAAATCCAAGTAGATTACACAAGGAAACATTTACAAACAATAGCACAATTACGATATAATATTGAACAATGCATAGAAGAATAGAGATAAGCATAGAAGAATATAAACAACAGTTTTGATTCTTTTATCACTTTGTACCAACTGAGTAACAAGGATTGTATAAAAGAATCTAACAACATTTAGAAAACATAGTACGGGAGAAGCATAGTACAAAAAACTAACACACAACAAAGCTACCACAAAGGACTAGCTGATCAAGCATGCCACCTACTTTCCCCATCTCGTTGTATATCATTTCTAGGGAAGGTGGGTAACTCGCAAGAGGGACTATATCCAACATAGTAGGAATGATAGCCAGTTCCAAACAAGTATCCTCTTGAGAATCACAATGTTTGACACTAGGTGTAAGAGTTAATTGTGATGAAAGCATATTAGGTAAGTCAATGTCAATGTCAATAGTTTCATATTCATCATTAACATCATCAGTATCATCAACAATATCTTCTTCATCCAAATTAATCAAAATAGGATCTAAGATATGAATAGAATCATCATAATCATGCATGTGAACATCATTATTAGTAACAATCTATTCTACCATATTATGCATAGGTTTATCTGAGGAAAGTAAATATCTTTGAGCTTTAGCATGAGCATGATGCTTTTTACGATGTTCATTAGTAGATTGGTTTCATTTTGATTTATTTGAAATAGGTTGAGAACTAGGAGGAACAATCATAGGATCCTTCATAGGATCCTTCATAGGTTCTTTAGGAAGATCAATAGGATTATTATCCATAGGAGAAACAATCACAGGATCTTTGATAGGTTCGGTAGAAGGAACTTGATTAACATAGCTAGAAGTCATAGTTAAAGGAGGTATAGAAGGTGTAGGTAAAAGACCACAATTAAGATCCCTAGGAGGTGAACTTAATTCAAGAATTTTATCATGTTTATAAGCTTGATATGATCAAAAAATATTATCAGGTTGAGGAGGACATGAATTAGGTAATGAAGGCCAGAAGAAATCCAGAGCAACACAATCTTTAGGCCTGGAAGGTTGATATAGACTATGATTAATCATCTTCACTTCTTCATCATGAATGAACTTAAGACACTTATGGATAGGTGAAGCAACAACATACATGGTAGTTAACCAAGGCAAACCTAGCTTAACTTAAAATTGATAAGAAGTAGGAATAACAACAAAGGTAGTGTTCACAATTTTTCCACAAAGTTCAACCGGTAAAGTAATAGAACCAAAGGATGGATAAAGAAAACCATTGCAAGTTTGAATCCACACATCCAATGTATCATAAAAGTCACGTTGTAAGATTTTCATAAAAATATTTTCTTCAGTGATAACATTGACTAAGGATGTAGGATCAACAAGACAACCATGAGTAGGTTTCTGAGCAATCCTAGTAGCAATGTAAAGGGGAGCATCAAGAGCTTTAATAGTCTCATAATCATCAAAGGTAATCAAAAGTTCTTGAGGTCTTTTATTCTTAAATTGTTATTGAGGTATAGGCTAAGTTTTCATTTTAGATTTAGGTTTTGGTTGAGATTGAGAATGAACTTGAGGTTGAATTTGAGGTTGAGATTGAAGTTGAGGTGGAGGTGGAGATAAAAATTGATCAAAATGCTCCACTTGATTAACAACATGATTGAGATCATCCATCTTTCAATCATACACAATTTCCATAGTAGATGGTTGAGCAATAGTATTAGTATCATGCGTAGGTAAAGGGTTCATATGGATTTGAAGGTTCTAATTAGGAGGAGAGACAAATTTATTCCCACTACTATCCAAATTATCAACAGATAAACCCTTAGAATCAATTAGAGCTTGAACCTTATGTTTTAAAGAATAACATTTCTTAGTATCATGACCATTCTAACGATGATATTGAAAAAAATCATTTTGATCAAAAGATTTAGATGCAATCATAGTAGATAAAAGAGGTCAAATAGGAGGTAAAGTAATTATATTAGCAACTAACAACATTTTCATAATAGCATGTAAAGATTCAGAAAGAGGAGTAAATGTACAATTTTATTGAAAAGAAGTGGATGCAAAAGTGGCATTGTGAGATGCAACAAAAACTTGATCAGCAACTGCATTCACTTGTTTGTTTATCTTGACATAGTTGTTGAATTTTTTAAACTTGTTTGAATTAGGAGCAACATCACTCTTATCAACTAGAACAGGAGCCATTGGAGTGTTGCTCTCAAATTGACTCACTTGTAATTGATAATGATGAAGTGCTGCACAAAGTTGTTGAAAAGAGGTAAATTCAGTAAGAAGAATCTTATCTCTAATATCCTTTTGCAAATTTGAAATAAACATACGTTGAATATCAATATCAAGAACAAGATAGGAAATCTGAGCATATAAATGCTTAAATCTACCAATAAATTTAGACAGTTTTTCCTTAGCACTTTCTTTACAATGAATCAAATCAGTCAAAGACACTTACGGGCCAATATTATTTTGAAATTGTTGAATAAAGGCATTAGAAAGTTGTGGAAAGGAATCAATAGAATAAGGAGGCAAGGAACAATACCATTGTAAGGCCTTGTCATGAAAGGTTCTAGCAAACAGTTTGGCTAAAATCCTATGGTCATGAGGATAATCACTACAAAGGATTTGGAATGTTTTAACATGATGAATATGATCTCCTTTTCCATTATAATTCTCAAGGCGAGGCATCTCACATTGCTGAGGAATAGGAGTATGAATGATGTCTCGGGACAAGGGACTTCTCATATCACATGTAGGAATACTAAACTTGTTTTGAGTTAAGGAAGCAAGTTGTTGTTGTAAGGATGATACAGTTTGAGCCAAACTGATGATTTTTGAATCATTAGAGGAAATAGGAGGAGTAGCAACATTAGACACACTAGGTAAAGTGTAAGAAGCTATAAGAATAGAAGACACAACTGGAGGAACAATAGGAACTACAGTTGGAAGTGGATTGGAATAAGTGAAAGGAACATTATGATATGAAGGTTTTGATGTAGGAAGGGACATGGGAGGAACACTCATAGGAATAGAGGGAACCATCATAGTCACCAAAGAAGGAGTATAGATAGGAATACTAGGTAAAGGATTAGAAGGAGGTTCAACACTAGTGATAGGAGGAATCAACCCTAAATCTTGAGCTTCTTGAACTAAAGGTTTAACATTTGAATGCACAAGGTGAGTAATACCACACAAGAGGCTAACACCTTGATCACTATCTTGGAGAAATTTCTTAAGAGCCTCTATAGCTTGAGTGGAATCTTGATTATGGTTCTCTTGAAGAAGCCAATTACCTATTTTATCAAGTTCAGTGGAAATTTTTTTGACTTGCTCAGGAGGAACTCTTAAAGCGTCATCCTCATCATGATATGAGTGAGAAGAGTTTTGCTCCATAGTAGGACTGGAATCATGAAGAATCAAGTTACCATCTAGGATCCTAAGGAAAGGAGAGGAAGATTCAGGATCAAAGGCACCCATGAGTCTACGACTTCTTTTAATCGGAATGTTATAAGTAGGACTAGTGGTAGTAAAGCTCATAAACTAATGTAATGCAAATGAACTAAACTAAGAACACATAAAGCATGAATATCATATCTAATTAGCATGCAAGATCTAACACAAAGGAAAAATCTAATACTAACAAGATAAAAGGATAGCACAATACGACATCCAATTCCACAAAAGAATAGTGAAGGTGAACACACACAATAAGACAAAGGGAAATTCAACACCAAAAAGAAAGAGAGAAAGCTAGTCAGGTTCACCAAAATGAATAGAGAAGGTAAACACATACAATAAGACAAAGGGAAATCCAACACCGAAAAGAAAGAGAGCAAGCTAGTTGAGCTCACCAAAATGAATAGAGAAGGTGAACACACACAATAAGAAAAAGGGAAATCCAACACCAAAGAGAAAGAGAGAAAGCTAGTCAGGTTCACCAAAATGAATAGAGAAGGTGAACACACACAATAAGAAAAAGGGAAATTTAACACCAAAAAGAAAGAGAGCAAGCTAGTCAGGTTCACCAAAATGAATACATAAGGTGAACACACACAATAAGACAAAGGGAAATCCAACACCAAAAAGAAAGAGAGCAAGCTAGTCGGGTTCACCAAAATGAATAGAGGTAAAATGGATTCAACTCTATTCAAATGAAAGGGGGGAAATATGAGATCTATTCTCAAACCCAAATTCCCAAAGAAGAGATCCAATTTGATCAAGCAAGAGGTTAATACACAATCAAATCAATTTATGAAGAATATGGAAGAGAGAGAGAGTAAATTCAATATTTCCCTATGAAGGAAATTATGCTTGAAATATGGAATAATTGAAATAAAAATACTAACCTCAAATTAGGGCAGATCTGGAAAATGTCAAATTCTTATGTCTGTGTATACTTTCGGGCAATTCTAAAACCTATTCTAGACTAGAAATGCTGAGACAAAGAAAACCCAAAAATCCTTTCTCGAAGATGAGCTCAGGTCGGGTTTGACCCTCATAAAAGATTAAATACTACATTCTTTATTTGAAGTCTGATTCTGATTCTATTTGCATATCTCGAAAGTTTACCAAAATAGGTATCTAAATTCTCTCTCAAATCTAAAATTCCATGCCTATACCTGCAAGAAAATGGGGGTTTTTGTTGTATGGGGGGTTTGCCTTGGTCAAACCCTAGTTTAGGAATTAACCTTGAAATTGAATTGAAATATATTGCGCATAAACAAAGTAATTGAAACAAATCACCTCACTTATGTTGAAGTCCTTGTAGAGGATTTGAATCCTCAAATCTATGAGTAGGAATGCTTCAATGGATGTAGGATGAATGTAGGATGTCTCCAATCAATGGCACTTAATCTTCAACCCCAATCTTGACTTGATCTCTGCATATGAGAAGGCTTGAATGAATGTAGAAGGATGGATCATCAAAGGGAACTCCAAAGAGATTGAATCCTTCAATAGCTAACAATGGATCTCCTTGATGGATGGATGCTTGAACACTTGAATGCTTGAATGCTTGAGAGCTTACAATGAAAACTTGATGTGAATCATGGATGTGACTAATGGATGTCAATTGCTTGATTGTGGATGAGAAAATGAGAGAGGAAGGCCTCCTTTTATAGTGAACTAGGGCACAATCCTCTAGAGGGGCCACCTTGGAGAATTAAATCCCAATTAGGTCCTAACCTTTAGAAAATATACCTAGATTAAATTAAATTAGAGGATTTACCATCCCAAAACTCGAAATGGCCAACCCAGAGGCTGGAAAATAAATATCCTGAAAGCCCGATGCCCAGAAATTGAAGAAATTGGAAATTTGAATAAGGGGGGAAAAATTGAGGTTCGACCTGACCTAGTCAGGTTCAACCTTGATCCTGACCTAGTCAAGATCAACCTCAAATTTGACCCCAAGCCCAGATTCAGTCAAAACCAAGTCAGGAGGTCCCGGAGATGCCCAGAAACCTAGAAATGATATCAGAATAGGATAGAATGCCAGGGATAGACATAAAATCATATGATTACTATGATGAAGGCCAAGAGGACCTATTTCTGAATCCTACCTAGAAAATAGAGCCATGGAAGAAGGGAAATTAAGGAGAATCCTCAGGATCCTAACCCTAATTTCACTTAGAATGAAGAAATCAAGTGCAAGGAAGAAGTGGAAAGTGGGGAGAAAGCCAAATACATGCAAAGACCTAATCAAGGCACTTAACATGACCCCAAACCACTTACTCGGAGGGCTAAATGCTCTTATCATGGAAGTGCTTCCATTTTAAGACAATAAAGATATGACTTTGTATCTACTTGTTGGGGAGTTGGATACTCTTATTGTTGAGATGGGTTATGGTGATCAATGGTATGCTAATTGGATTGTTGAGATTCATATGATCTTGATTTTTGAAAGGATGAAGCATAGATGATTATTTTTTGATTTTTTATCTTATCTTGGATGGATTGGAAGCCTTTGATGAAGATGAAGTTGATTGGAGGTAATTATTTTGAGATTAAATTATGGGACATAATTTATATTTACCTCGGTAGTCTGATGTAGGAGCATTTTGGGTTCCTGGAGATCTTTCTTAGTGTTGGAGGAATTCCCTGTCAGAGGGATAAAATAATTTGTTTTGGGCATCTTTCTAAGTTTCTATTTTGTGATGATCTATGGAGATCTCTAGAATATGCGATGAAAGGGGTTTCTTCCTTGATGTTTCTAGAGGCTATGTCTAAGAGGGCATCTCTTGAGGTGGCATGGTTGATGAGATCTTGGATGATCTTCTTTGACTGGTGTTATCAAAATTTCACTACCTTGGGAATTTTACTAATGTGTTTGTTCCATGTCCAGGAAAATAATTATTTTAATGTGTTTGTACCCCTAACCAAGGCTCCCTTCAGTTATGATCCTGACATATGCATTGGAATAATTACTTTAAACAGATGTCAAGATCAGGAAAGTAATACATAATGTTTAAGGGACATATTATTTTTGATATGAAACCTTTCATTATAATTAAAATTGACAAGCTAAGATTATTTAAGGGACACCAATCTTGATTTGAAACCTTATAGGCTAGAACATTAATAGAAAATGAACAAGCACAAGCATCAACAAATTAGAGCAGCAAGATAGGAAACAAAATATATTTTCATGTGCATTATGAACAATAACTAAAGATTGGAGGTGGCACCATGAAATGAAAAGTTTTAGTATTGAAGATCACAAATCAGCTCAAGGGTCGAAACATGAAAAAATGATATAATATGATCATCTACTGTAAAGAGTCATGGAGCTATAGTAAGAAGAACATTTATTACATAGGACATACAACGTTGCAAGATAATGAACAGAATTAAGGAAGTTTTATTTGGGTCACAACATTTGTGAAGATTTGATACATTAAAAGTCATGTAAAATCAAGAGTGTGGATGAAGTGTTTTTTAAAGGTTCTGAGGTGACAAGAAGAGTGGTGCCAAATGTAAGAAAGATTCTATAGGAATGATACTTCAAATAAAGGAATCTGAGTATGCTAGAAAAAGAATTGAAAAATATCATAAATTACAGCATCTATCAGACAGGATAAATATGTCGATTAAACATCATGATAAGAAAGAACTTTACATTTCAGATTAGAAAAATATAAGTTGAGGATGCTAAAAGAGAACAAATGTCTTGCACATTCTTTGGATAAGAAGGGTCATAGCAGCAAAGCAATCTTCAAATTTCTTAATACTGAGCAAATATACATCCGCATCTCACGGGTTTGGTATTTTATCAAAAGACAAAGGCATGAAATAGCCCAGAAATCCCAAAAAAATTTCAAATATAGTGGACTAATAGTGGGTAGTATCTAGTGAGTGCGGGCTATAAAGGAATTTCTCTCTATTAAATCAAAGTGCTTTAATAAAGAAAGTTGGATCAGAAACATATAGATGAAGAAAGAGGCCCTGTATTCAAGATATGTATTAAGGATGGCAAAGAGAATTTTTTTCTTCAAACAACTCAACAACAGCCACAATAAATAGTTTTAAACCATTCTAAAGGGTGCATGAAGTAGACAGCTTACCCAACAACAAATAGTGGTCGTATGACAATGTTTCAAATGCCTAGAAGGCCAAACAATAGTCGTCAAAATGAGCATGGAATTAGCAGCAAGTGGCAGATGGTTCAGATCTCCAGGGAGTATCAATGGAGCCACATTTTGTAAAGAAGAAAGGAGATTCTTTTATGAAGTAATGGTTCATATTCAGACTCAGTGTTTTCATAATAAACAAATTTCAAGCCAAGTTTTCAAGCCACATTTTCCAATAGAATAGTAATAAAACCAATAGAGTGTAGGAGAAAAATTTCACAGAAATATTTTTAGGGAAACCCAAGCATGAAGCATGATTACAAAAAGGAAAGACAGATTTTATTCTGTAATTAGAATGAAACATTTTTTTTTTAAATGTTGAAGAAAAGTAGTAAGACATAGGAAATAGATGCCACGAGTTCAAGAAGAGATACAACAAACAATCCTTCAATGGCATCTAAATTCAAGAAACACATTTAAAAGGAAAAAATGAATATTTAACATGACATAAGAGACGACAAGTTTCTTACCTCCATTGTTAAAGTTTTCTTGCATTTTAATCCAGAAATTTCTCCATGTTGGCCATGCATTCAAACAAGAGCTGACATATGAGGTTGAATTTTTCAACGAATTTGTTACAAATACAATAATGATGACAAAAACTGGTAGTTCATCTTCTCCAACAAAGGTGGTAGCTGAAGGTTGTCAAACCCTCATCCTCTAGAATGCTTACGATAAAGGATGAAATCATTGGTTTTAGGATTGGAAGGAAATTTTAATTTGCCCTCAAATATTTTGGATAATGTTCAAAATCCGTAGCTTCAATCCACATATGGCATTTTTTAATGTAATGTTACTTTATTTAATATTATAATTATATGTTTCTTTAGCATATGATTATAATATTCAATAAAATAATATCTTGTATTGCCATTGTTGTTTTCTTGGAGGAATAAGATATTAATATTTATTAATTGATTTTTTTTATACATCAATTAATAAATATTGAAATATTTTTGAGCTAATTTTGTAATTTAGTATTTTTTAATTGATGTATTTTATAAATCAATTAATAAATATTAAAATCTTTAAAAAGAAAATGAATAGAAAATGAAAAACTGGAGAAATAAGGGTGTTGTAGATGAATGAAAGACTTCTTCTTGGAGGTTGTAACTATTTGCAGACATAAGGAAAGCATCTAGGAGAGTTGGAGAAGATTTAGGGGGTCAGATTGAACATTTCAAGGAAGATTTTAAGGTCATTTATTGGTTGTTTGAGGCTTTTGAGGGCAGTTTTGGTGTGTCACCAAGTTTGTTGGTGACTTGATTAGACTTTTTCAGTCTATTGGTGCTTTTTGGAGGGAGTTTTAGGTCCTCTTTTTGGGGCTATTTTCTAGCATCCGACCCAAGGGTTGTGATTGTACTTAGTGAGTTTTGGACTCACTTTGTCATTCGGTTCTGATTGTGCAAAGGAAGGCTTTGTGACATATTTTTGTCCTTGGCAATTTTATGCAGAGACTTGTAACTCTTTTTGAGACTGGTATATATTGGCAACATTTTGGAGCAGTTTTCTATCAATTTCAAGCCATCTTTCTTTCTATGATTTGGTGTCAAGTGTATGATTGATAAGAATAGTAAATGAATTGATAATTCTTTTTTGTTCTTTGTCTCAGCCATTACCTTGTTGAAGGAATGTATGTTGTGTGCAGGTTATAATTTGTGTCCAAAATTCATAGGATTTTCATGTGAAGAATTTCTCCTCCTTGTTAATCCATCTAAGGGCCTTATTATGAAACATTTATGCATACCTATATAGAAAAGAAGTGATTTATTTTTAGTGATAGAATTTACAGTTTCCAAAAGGAAAGGTCATTATCTTCTTAGTTTCTTATATCTTTGGTGTATCACCTGGTTTTCCTAAGTTTAGTTTTTTTTCAGTTTGCATGTTCATTTCTACAATTTCTATCTCTTTCCCTGCAAGATTCAAGTTAATTTTCAAGGAGTTATAGGTGATCATCTTATAGGAACTGACCTAGAATCGAGAGGTTTCATTTCTATTTTTGCATTTCCCACATGCAGAAATCAATCCCATGTTAGGCAAAATTGTTAAATTGTCTAGTTTAACAGGGTGCAAATTTTTAGCCTTAATGGTTTTGGCATGCCTGGTGGGACAAAAGTCTATGTTTTCAACTTCATGATGATTTGATATGTTGTTAGTGTGAATATTGACCTATTTGAAGGTTATTATTAAGTATATCTAGTGAATCCATGGTGAAAGAACAGTGATTGCAATGTTATAGTACGTTTGTATGAGAAAAATTGAGACGAGAAGCTCAAGTACATTTGAATATCTGTAGTTGGATACACCCAAAAGGAAGGGCAGAGCTCTGAAATGAAATCCAAATACAAAGAGGGTTCAATATTCACATCCAAAAGTTTACATAAGAAGGGGAAGGCCAGAGAAAAAATAAAATTCTTTATGGCATTCAGCATCACCAACTATAAGAATAGAATATTCTAATTCTTTGGATATATCTGTATCATAGATTAACTTTGGTACTATTTTTGTTGCAGAAAAATGAACTTCTTCAACATTTTAAAGTATTGTAGCAACTAGTTTGAGCTCAGTTTCAGCAAGTGCCTCAGCACAAGTTAGTACAATGGTTGTTCCTAGAGCTTTTGCTTTTGTGCTATTTCATCAAGGCAGCCCCTTGAATCTTGCTGCACATAATGACATATCTTTAGCAGCTTTGAAAGGGCTACTAGACTTCACAAGGGAGAGTCAAAAAACCTCTTTTGAGAACATTAGAGATGTGGCTTCCCTCTGTAATGTTCACCATGTGACATAAGATAATGTTGCAATCAGATTATTGGTTGCTTCATTCAAAGGAAAAGCATTGGAATGGTTCAAAAATTTACCTGTGGCGTCCATTTCCACATGGGATGAATTGGGTGATGCCTTCACCAAATTTTTTGAAGACAAGTCAGACCATTTGTCACTTGTAGAATAGTTAACAACCATGAAAAGAGCCCCACAAGAGAAAATGACAGATTTCAATTCCCATTTTCAAAAAACATGGAATAGAATACCAGTGGCGGTGAGACCAAGTGCAGATTATGATTTTCAATACTAATTGAAGATCTTGAACAGTGACATTTTGGTGATGATTCATTCTATGGGTGGTACCTCATTGCAACAAGCTTTTAATCTTTCTGTTAGAGCTAAAAATAGCCTTATATAGGAAGTAAAATAGCCCCTAGGCCTCCTATGCCTTACTTTCCTAATATCCAGTCAAATATGCCTCTTAATATACTGCCACTAGCTCCATTACCTACTGTTCCAGTTGGTTCTACTGCTAGGGGTTATGAAAATACAGTAGTTGTTCCATCAAATGAGTTGCAAGAAATTAAGAGTAGACAACAAAAGATTGAGAGTATATTACAGACCTTGGGTAATGAACTCACAAGTATGAAAAAGTAGTACCAAGGTCCTAGGCCAGCTTTTCAACAACATAATCAAGGTTTTGATCAGCAATATCAGAATCAAGGCCAACAATTTCAACAAAATAGGCAACCATATCAAAATAATTTCCAAGGTGGAAGGAAAAATGTTAATCAAAGGCCTTTTCAGCCATATAATCCAACACCATTAAATGCTACAAATACAGTTAGAGATATAGTACCTTCTCAAAACAACTTGATATCAGAGGTAGATTGTTGTTATCCATGCAATCAGGCACATAATCAGTCTACATGTTCAAATGGGGTGATTAACCAAGCTCTCATGGTCCAAAATGCTACAAGTTCACAGCCGGATGCATCATCTAGTGGACCTAAACAACAACAAGATATACACACCATGGGGACTAGATTCCTTAACTAGCAAGGAGAGGAGTTTTATGGATTGAATGATGAATCATCAATTTTAGCCAATACCCAAGCAAAGAAAAGGGCTCTAGACATGGATCAAATAGCTGATAAGGATAAGGAAGATATAACTACAGGACCATCACTTACACCTAATCCAAGTATTTTACAAAAGCCTTCAAGTCAACCAATTAGCAACCAGAAGATGCATTTAGCTGTACCTTACAATATTGTGGAGAGCATGAAAAAAATGAATGTGTCAATGACTATGTGGGATTCCCTATCTATTCTTAGGCAAGCTAAAATGTTGAAAAAAGAATTGAGTCGAGTAGATATGCAAGATCAAGCTGCTAATGACCATGTGAAGGTAGTTTTGACAAATGCTGAGAAAGTGACTATTGAGGATAGCAAGCTAAAAACTACGATTCAAGGTAAGGATGTGAGACCTCCTTTGTTCTATGTTTCCTTAATAATTGGGAAAAAATTAGTACATAATTGTATGGTTGATAGTGGGGCTACTTGTACTATGATGCCTAGGAGGGTAGCTGATCAGTTAGAATTGAAATATGAACCTATTGAAAAGGGAGTAGTCCAATTAGATGGCACATCTATGAATTCTATAGGTCTCATAAAAAATGCTAGTTCAACCTTACATGCCAGCCCTACTTTCTCTATTCCACAAGACATATTTGTGATAGATTTACCTCCCTATTTTGGTCTTTGCTTATCAAGATAATTTATAGCCAAGATAGGAGGTTATTTTTCATCCAATTGGTCTCACATGATTTTTCACACCCGATATGGAACAAAGGTTAATATAAAGTCCAAGTTACTTGCAAAGGATATAATAGAGCCTTACACACCTAGAACGGTAAATGCAAATTATGTCAATTTTGGCCAAGATGATCATGTTGCCCCTATTTCACGTACATCTACTACTAAAATTCCTGATATACTTTTAGATGAGTGTGCTGTAGAGAACACTTTTGAGATTAATTCTAGTTTTTTTCTAGATGCTGGAATGGGTAATTACATGTTCCATGAAGCTAGTTTGGTAATGCCAAACTTAGTTAAAAAGGAAAAAACTAATTTTGAAAAGCAAAACAAGGTCTGGAATATGTTTTTCGATAGATCTAGAAGTAAACATGGTGTTGGTGCAAGTGCAATGTTAGTATCTCCTGATGGAGAAAATTATTATGCAGCCTTTAGATTTGGTTTCTCTTGCACTAACAATACCGCAGAGTATGAAGGTTTAATTAATGGATTGGAATGAGCAAGAAAGAGGTGTATTAAATTTTTGAAGGTTCATGGTGATAGTGAATTAGTAGTAAATCAAGTAAGAGGGCTAGTTTTTGTGAAAAATGATACTTTGAAAGCATATAAACTTAGAGTATGGGATGTAATTGAAGATTTCTCTGCTTTCAATATTATCAGACCATTTGTCACTTGTAGAAAAGTTAACAACCATGAAAAGAGCCCCATAAGAGAAAATGGAAGATTTCAATTCCCGCTTTCAAAAAACATGGAATAGAATACTAGTGGCGGTGAGACCAAGTGCAGATTATGATTTTCTATACTACTTGAAGATCTTGAATAGTGACATTTCAGTGATGATTTAGTTTATGGGTGGTGCCTCATTGCCACAAGATTTTAATCTTTCTATTAGAGCTGAAAATAGCCTTATACAGGCAAGTAAAATAGCCCCTAGACCTCCTATGCCTTACTTTCTTGATATCCAGTCAAATATGCCTCTTAATATACTGCCACTAGCTCCTTTACCCATTGTTCCAGTTGGTTCTACTACTCGGGGTTATGAAAATACAAAAGTTGTTCCATCAAATGAGTTGTAGGAAATTAAGAGCAGCCAACAAAAGATTGAGAGTATATTACAGACCTTGGGTAATGAACTCACAAGTATGAAAAAGTAGTACCAAGGTCCTAGGCTAGCTTTTCAACAACAAAATCAAGGTTTTAATCAACAATATCAAAATCAAGGCCAACAATTTCAACAAAATAGGCAACCATATCAAAATAATTTCCAAGGTGGAAGGCAAAATGTTAATCAAAGGCCTTTTCAGCCATATAATCCAGCACCATTAAATGCTACAAATCTGGTTAGAGATATAGTACCTACTCAAAACAACTTGATATTGGAGGTAGATTGGTGTTATCCATGCAATCAGGCACATAATCAGTCTACATGTTCAAATGGGGTGATTAACCAAGCTCTCATGGTCCAAAATGCTGCAAGTTCACAGCCAGATGCATCATCTAGTGGACCTGAACAACAACAAGATATACACACCATGGGGACTGGATTCCTTAACTAGCAAGGAGAGGAGTTTTATGGATTGAATGGTGAATCATCTATTGTAGCCAATTCTCGAGAAAAGAAAAGGGCTCTAGACATGGATCAAACAGCTGGTAAGGATAAGGAAGCTATAACTACAGGACCATCACTTACACCTAATCCAAGTATTTTACAAAAGCCTTCAAGTCAACCAATTAGAAACCAGAAGGTGCATTCAGCTATACCTTACAATATTGTGGAGAGCATGAAAAAAATGAATGTGTCAATGACTATGTGGGATTCCCTATCTATTCCTAGGCAAGCTAAAATGTTGAAAAAAGAATTGAGTCAAGTAGATATGCAAGATCAAGCTGCTAATGATTGTGTGAATGTAGTTATGAAAAATGTTGAGAAAGCGACTATTGAGGATAGCAAGCTAAAAACTATGGTTCAAGGTAAGGATGTGAGACCTCCTCCGTTCTATGTTTCCTTAATAATTGGGAAAAAATTAGTACATAATTGTATGGTTGATAGTAGGGATACTTGTATTGTGATGCCTAGGAGGGTAGCTGATCAATTAGAATTGAAATATGAACCTATTGAAAAGGGAGTAGTCCAATTAGATGGCACATCTGTGAATTATATAGGTCTCATAAAAAATGCTAGTTCAACCTTACATGCCAGCCCTACTTTCTCTATTCCATAAGACATATTTGTGATAGATTTACCTCCCTATTTTGGTCTTTGCTTATCAAGATAATTTATAGCCAAGATAGGAGGTTATTTTTCATCCAATTGGTCTCACATGATTTTTCACACCCGATATGGAACAAAGGTTAATATAAAGTCCAAGTTACTTGCAAAGGATATAATAGAGCCTTACACACCTAGAACGGTAAATGCAAATTATGTCAATTTTGGCCAAGATGATTATGCTACCACTATTTTGTGCACATCTACTACTGAAATTCTTGATATACTTTTAGATGAGTGTGGTATAGAGAATATTTTTGAGATTAATTCTAGTTTTGTTCTAGATGCTAGAATGGGTAATTACATGTTCCATGAAGGTGGTTTGGTAATGCCAAACTTAGTTTAAAAGGAAAAAACTAATTTTGAAAAGCAAAACAAGGTCTGGAATATGTTTTTTGATAGATCTAGAAGTAAACATGGTGCTAGTGCAGGTGCAATGTTAGTATCTCCTGGTGGAGAAAATTATTATGCAAACTTTAGATTTGGTTTCTCTTGCACTAACAATATCGCAGAGTATGAAGGTTTAATTAATGGATTGGAATGAGCAAGAAAGAGGTGTATTAAAGTTCTGAAGGTTCATGTTGATAGTGAATTAGTAGTAAATTAGGTAAGAGGGCTGGTTTTTGTGAAAAATGATACTTTGAAAGCATATAAACTTAGAGTATGGGATGTAATTGAAGATTTCTCTACTTTCAATATTGTTACAATTCTTAGGAAATTGAATCAGCATGTTGATAGGTTGGTAGCTACAAGGGCACAGTTTAACATTCCTAACAATTTTAAAAGGGGCTCTGATGACAACATATAAAGATTATTGTTAGGCCTTCGATTCCTGATAATAATGTAAACTGGAAAGTTTTTGAAAGTGATGAGAAGATCTTGCAATTTCTGCTAGAAGATGTTTTTGCAGCTTCTAATCAGGACAGGGTGAAGAAAAATTATGAAGACCAAGTGGTGCAACTTAAGTCCAAAAATTTTCCTAAAGGTTTGGTTTCCTTGGAATCTATATTCAATTTAGATGATCAGGCTAAAAAGGACAAAACTGGTTTGTTGGTTTCTCAAGAACATCATGAAAGTTTGGAGGTTGCAATGCGGAAAAGCTTAAAGTTTGGTAAGGTGAGTACTCCTTTGGAAAAAGAGTCTTATGTTAAAATTTTTCAGGAGTTTACAGATTTTCTTGCATGGGAATATGGTGATTGAAGAGGTTTTAGTCCTGAGTTAGCATGGCACACTATAGAGCTCAAGCCTAATGTCAAGCCCGTAAGACAAAGACAAAGACCTGTCTATCCCAAATTAGAGCCATTAACACAGAAAAAAGTTTTTAGGCTGATTGAGAGTGGCATTATTTTCCTAATCAAAAACACTAGTTGGGCGTCCAATCTCATCCCTATTAGAAAAAAGAATGGAGAGCTGAGATTATGTGTAGACTTTAGGGATTTGAATAGAGCATCATTGAAGGATAGGCATCCCCTTCCTTCTATGGAACAAATATGTCAATATGTTGCTGGTTCAGAATGCTTCTCTTTGTTAGATGGTTATTCGAGGTATAACCAGATTCTGGTTAAAAGTGAAGATCAGTATAAGACTACTTTTACCACTAAATGGGTACCATGGCATACAAGAGAATGCCTTTTGGTCTATCAAATACAGGGGAAACATTCCAAAAATCCATGGATATGGCATTTAGTAATTTGATGTATCAATTTATGTTAGTCTATCTTGATGATATCACAGTATACTCCAAAAAGGAAGCAGATCATCTTGGTCAGTTGAGGAAAATTTTTGAGCATTGTAGAGAGTTTGGTATCTCATTTAACCCCAAAAAATGTTTTTTTGCTATGCATGAAGGTAAACTGTTGGGTTATGTGGTTTCCAAGAAAGAGGTTATAGTGGATCTAGAAAGGATAACAACAATTTTAGAGTTACCATTACCACATCATAAGAAGGGGTTGCAGTCTTTCATTGGAAGGATTAATTTTGTTAGACATTTCTTGCCTAACATTGCTAATTTGTTGAAACTGTTGACTGCTATGCTTAAGAAGAATGTTTTTGTCAGTTGGACAAAAGAAGCCAAGGATAGTTTTGAAGTTATTAAAGAGTCCTTAGCATTAGCTCCTACTTTAGTAAATCTTGATTTCAACAAGGACTTCATTATGTATGCATATGTTGGTTATGAGACAATTTGTGCAATGTTAGTACAACAAAATGCAGAAGGACTAGACCAGCCAATAGCCTTTTTCAGCAAAGGCTTAGAAGATTATGAATAGAGATATATTTTTGTGGAAAAACATGTCCTTGTTGTTGTTAAAAGTCTTAAAAAATTTTGACACTTATTGTCTCATAACAAGATTCATCTAAGGGTTGCACACCCTAGTGTTAAGGAATTCTTACTCAGTAAGGATTTGAATGAAAAGAGAGCTGGCTGGATAACATGGGTCATGGAGTATGACATGGATATTTAGGTGACCAAGCTGGTTAGAGGCAAAGGCCTATGTGAGTAGATTGCTGATAGTGAGGTTTTTGAGCTTCAAGGACAAGTAGATAGTGTTTTGGTGCTCAATATGATAGCTGATGATGATAGGATAGCAAGCTGGTTGCAAGATATGGTTCATTTTTTAAAGACCAGTGAGTATCTAGCTAATTTGGACAAGGCAAAAAGAAGGTATTATCAGTTACAATCAGTTCCTTTTGTCTTAATTAATGATGTATTGTACATAAAGGATCACAATGGTGTCCTTCTTAGATGCATTGATTCAGACCAGATTGTAGACATTTTGAATAAATTCCATGATGGTCATTCAGGAGGTCATTTTTCCCCTAGGACTACAACATATAAGATCCTAAGAGGTGGTTATTATTGACCTAACATTTTTAAAGATAGCCATACATATGTGAGGAAGTGCATGAAATGCACCATGTTTGTAGGGAAAGAAAGGCTTCTAGCTTTGCCTTTGTAGCCAATTGAAATAGAACAAACTTTTCAAAAGTGGGGTGTTGACTTCATAGGGTCTATCAATCCTTCGTCAAGTGTGGTGCATAAATGCATAATTACTACCACTGATTATTTCACACACTGGATAGAGGCAACAACACTAAAGGATGCAAATGAGACAACGGTCCTTAATTTTTATGATGATATTGTGAACAAGTTTGAAGTTCCTGACTCTATAATCTTTGATAATGTGCTTGCTTTCATTGGTCTAAGGGTAACTGAATGGGCACTTAAGTTTGCAATTTGTCTCAACACTAGTTCAAACTATTATCCACAAGGTAATGGATTAGAAGAGTCTACAAATAAGAACCTAATCAAAATTATCAAAAGAACTCTACAGGAGAATCAGCATGATTGGCACTCCAAGTTGAAGGCTGCCTTATGGGTGGACAGAATTACTCAAAAGCAAGTTATTGGGAACTCACCTTATTGGTTAGTTTATGGAAAGGAAGCTTGATTGTCTATTTTAACAGAGTTTCCAGCACTTGATCTTGCTACTCAGTTGGTTCTTTTTGAGGAAGGAGATCCTATGTAGGTGTTTTATGCACAACTAATGGAATTGGAAGAAAGTAGGACAATAATGAAAACTATGGAATTCCAACAGATGTAAGTTAAGAAGAGCTTTGGCAGAAATGTGAGATCCAAAGATTTCAATGTGGGAGATATTTTTCTCAAGTGGGATGAATTCAAGAGAAAACCAGGTAAGCATACTAAATTTGATTCATTTTGGGGAGGCCCATTTGTGATTACAGAATGCAAGGAACATAATGCTTTTTAGCTGTCAATACTTGAAGGGGAAAATCTACCTATATCGGTCAATGGTATTCACCTCAAACCTTGTTTTGAGGTATGTCCTACTTTGTAAATCCTAGAGTTTCTGAATAAGGTGTTGTTGTACCATTTTCTTTGAAGTTTTCTTTTCCTAGGTGTTAGTAGTTAGTCTTCAACAGAAGATACTTTTAACAACATTCATACATATTATGGTGCTTACATATCAAAACACTATGCCATACATGTAGGAGATTCTTCTCAACTATCATGTGCTATGCAATATTCATATATAGGCATCATATGATACATACCTACCTACTATTAAGAGTATTTCTATCGCTGGTTTTAGTTAGTTTTTTCTAGTTTTCCATAAGTGATTTCAGAACACAAGCTGCCATGTTTTTTTAGAAAAGAATATATGGCTGGTAAATATCAATATCTTATAAAATTCTGAGTGCACACCTATTCCTTGGGATAGGGGAGACGTACTACCACAATCCATAAATCTACACTCAAAATCCTATCCTACATTAATATTTATCAGTTACTTATCCTCTAAGTTGAGTGTTTCATTAGTTTGACCCATTGCCCAATGGATATGTTAAGGCTATTGGTTTCATGTATAGTAGGCATACATCCAACAAAGGTCGCCAAAAATGTTATCAAAAATTCACTACCTTAGCAATTTTTCTACAAAAGACATATTTTGGAATCAATTGACCTCATTTATTGATATACAACTAGTTGATATGCAACCAACAAAATAAAATACATTGTGAATTTCTGAAAAGAATCATTTCATTTGTATTGAACAATAATAAATGTTTTTTTGAGTTTGTTCATTTAAAAATTTAAACACATGTATTTAAGATCAATTCAAAAAAGAACCACACAAGTCATGAGCATAGCCTATTATTTCTCCTATAGATTTAAAACAACATTAAAAGACAGAATAGGAGAAGAGAGATAGGTCAAGAGTAACCAGTCATTGCCTATTGCTTTGACTGGTTATAAGTGGTTGTTGGTTCTGAATTTGTCCTTAGTTGGCAAGTCTCCCAACATGTTCCTGAATCCTTTAAAATTGAAAAAAAAAAACAATGATGTTAGATCCCACATGGATCTAAGCAATGACTAGTTGTCCAAAACTACTCTGCCTATGCTGCCTTTTATGGCTGTCCTAAATCCGAAGATAGAAAAAAACATCAAAACACCCTCAATGCTTGTGAGAAAGAAATATTTATGCTAATGTGTTTGTTCCATGTGCAGGAAGATAATTATTTCAATGTGTATGTGCCCCTAACTGAGGCTCCCTTTGGGTATGAGCCTGACATATGCATTGGAATAATTACTTTAAACAGATCTCAAGATTAGGAAAGAAATACATAATGTTTAAGGGACATATTATTTTTTATATGAAACCTTTCATTATAATTAAAACATTATAGGCTAAGATTATTTAAGGGACAACAATCTTGAGTTGAAACCTAATAGGCTAGAACATTAATAGAAAATGAACAAGCACAAGCATCAACAAATCAGAGTAGCAAGATAGGAAACAAAAGATATTTTCATGTGCATTATGAACAATAACTAAAGATTGGAAGTGGCACCATGAAATGAAAATTTTTAGTATTGCAGATCACAAATAGCTCAAGGGTCGAAACATGAAAAAATGATATAATATGATCATCTACTGTAAAGAGTCATGGAGCTATAGTAAGAAGAACATTTATTACATAGGACATACAATGCTGCAAGATAATGAATAGAATTAAGGAAGTTTGATTTGGGTCACAACATTTGTGAAGATTTGATACTTTAAAAGTCATGTAAAATCAAGATTGTGGATGAAGTGTTTTGTAAAGGTTCCGAGGTGACAAGTAGAGTGGTGCCAAATGTAAGAAAGATGCTACAGGAATGATAGTTCAAACAAAGGAATCTGAGTATGCTGGAAAAAGAATTGAAAAATATCATAAATTGTAGCATCTATCAGACAGGATAAATATGTTGATTAAACATCATGATAAGCAAGAACTTTACATTTCAGTTCAGAAAAATATAAGTTTAGAATGCTGAAAATGAACAAATGTCTTGTACATTCTTTGGATAAGAAGGGTCATAGAAACAAAAAAATCTTCAAATTTCTTAATACCTAGCAAATATACATCCGCAGCTGACGGGTTTGGTATTTTATCAAAAGGAAAAGGCACGAAATAGCCTAGAAATCCCACAAATATTTCAAATATAGTGGACTAACAGTGGGTAGTATCTAGTAAGTGTGGGCTACAAAAGAATTTCTCTCTGTTAAATCAAAGTTCTTTGATAAAGAAAGTTGGATCAGAAACATCCGGATGAAGAAATAGGCCCTGTATTCAAGATATGTATTAAGGATAGCAAAGAGCATTTTTCTCTTCAAACAACTCTTCAGCAGCCACAATAAATAGTTTTAAACCATTCTAAAAGGTGCATGAAGTAGACGGCTTACCCAACAACAAATAGTGGCCATATGAAAATGTTTCAAATGACCAAAAGGCCAAACAAAAGTCATAAAAATGAGCATGGAAGCAATAGCAAGTGGCGGCCGGTTCAGATCTCCAGGGAGTATCAACGGAGCCATGTTTTGTAAAGAAGAAAGGAGATTCTTTTATGAAGTTATGGTTCATAGCCAGACTTAGTGTTTTCATAATAAACAGATTTCAAGACAAGTCTTCAAGCCACATTTTCCAATAGAACAGTAATAAAACCAACAAAGTGTAGGAGAAAATTTTCTCAGAAATATCTTCAGGGAAACCCACGCATGAAACACAATTACAAAAAGGAAAGATATGGATTTTATTCTGTAAACAGAATGAAACATGTTTTTAAAATTTTTTTAAGAAAAGTAGTAAGACACAGTAAATAGATGCCACGAGTTCAAGCAGAGATACAAAAAACAATCCTTCAATGGCATCTAAATTCAAGCAAGAGATTTAAAAGGGAAAAATGCAAATTTAACATGACATAAGAGACCAAAAGTTTCTTACCTCCATTGTTAAAGTTTTCTTGCATTTTAATCTAGAAATTTCTCCATGGTGGCCATGCATTCAAACAAGAGCTGGCATTTGAGGTTGAATTTTTCAACAAATTTTTTACAAATCCAACAATGACGGCAAAAACTGGCAATTCATCTTCTCCAAGAAAGGCAGCTGCTGAAGGTTCTCAAACCCTCATCCTCCAGAAAGCTCACGATAAAGGATGAAATGATAGATTTTAGGGTTGGAAGGCAATTTTAACTTGCCCTCAAATGTTTTTCATAATGTTTGAAATTTGTGGCTTCAAGCCATATATGGCATTTTTTTAATGTAATGTTACTTTATTAAATATTATAATTATATGTTTCTTTAGCATATGATTATAATATTTAATAAAATAATATCTTGTATTTCCATTGTTGTTTTCTTGGAGAAATAAGATATTAATATTTATTAATTGATTTTTTAATACATCAATTAATAAATATTGAAATATTTTTGAGCTAATTTTGTAATTTAATATTTGTTAATTGATGTATTTTATAAATCAATTAATAAATATTAAAATCTTTAAAAAGGAAATGAATAGAAAATGCAAAAGTGGAGAGATAAGGGTTCTTTAAATGAATGAAAGACTTCTTCTTGGAGGTTGTAACTATTTGCAGACATAAGGAGAGCATCTAGTAGAGTTGGAGAAGATTTAGGGGGTCAGATTGAACATTTCAAGGAATATTTTAAGGTCATTTTTGGCTGTTTGAGGCTTTTGAGGGCAGTTTTGGTGAGTCACCAAGGTTTTTGGTGACTTGGTTAGACTTTTTCAGTCTAGTGGTGCTTTTTGGAGGGAGTTTTAGGTCCTCTTCTTGGGGCTATTTTTTGGCATCCGACCCAAGGGTTGTGATTGTACTTAGTGAGTTTTGGACTCACTTTCTCATTCAGTTCTAATTGTGTAGAGGAAGGCTTTGTGACATACTTTTGTCCTTGGCAGTTTTATGCAGAGATTTGTAACTCTTTTGGAGACTGGTATATATTGGCAGCATTTTGGAATAGTTTGCTATCAATTTCAAGCCTTCTTTCTTTCTGTGATTATGTATCAAGTGTATGATTGATGGGAATAGTAAGTGAATTGTTAATTCCTTGTTTTTCTTTATCTCAGCCATTACCTTTTTTAAGGAATGTATGTTGTGTGCAGGTTATAATTTGTGTCCAAAATTCATAGGATTTTCATGTGAATAATTCCCCCTCCTTGTTAATCCATCCTTATTATGAAACACTTATGTACACCTATATAGAATGGAAGTGATTTATTTTCAGTGAAAAAATTTACAATTTCCAAAAGGAAAGGTCATTATATTCTCAGTTTCTTATCTCTTTGATGTATCACTCAGTTTTCCTAAGTTTAGTTTTCTTTCAGTTTGCATGTTCATTTCTATGATTTCTATCTCTTTCCCTGTAAGGTTCAAGTTAATTTTTGAGGAACTATAGGTGATCATCTTATAGGAACCGACCTAGAATCCAAAGGTTTCATTTCTAGTTATGCATTTCCCACATGCAAAAATGAATCCCATGTTAGACAGAATTGTTAAACTTGTCTAGTTTAACAGGGTGCAAATTTTTAGCCTTAACAATTGATTCTATGTGTTTCTTGCCTCAACCATTTGGAGGATTAGATATGCGATCGATGACTGTTGGGAGTTGGCTTGTGCGGTCTTTGATCATGGTTGTTTGGATTTGTGTGGACCTATGTCTATGTTCCCACCTCCTGATGTTCTTTTAGGATGGAGAAGGAGATTTTCTTATTTAGGTCTGGACCTAAATATTCTTCTTATTCTAGGTGATCAGATTGGGCTTATTAGCCTTGCGATGGTGGTTCATGATCTACGATGTTTGATGGAGCATTGGATGATGTTCTTATGTTTGATACCGACCCTTTTGTGTGGGTGCATGTCATGTAGTATTCATTTAGGGGTGATCCTTATGATTTGGGTCCTACTCTTTATTTGTAAATTGTCTTGGGGTTTGGGGATCGAATAAGTCGACCTATGGCTTGCAATCTAGTATTTAAGTAGATGTTTAGTTCTTCTTTAGGGGGAAAAAATAGTAGATTAGTAGAGGAGGATTATTAGATGAGTAATAGTAGATTAGAGTACGGTAGAAGCATAATTGGATCCTATGAGATCTTGAAGAATAGATGATTTATGTGATATTGTAATAGCAGAGCTAGTGGTTGCATGCTTGGAGACAAGGAGATTGTCTGGAGGCTTGTGAGCTCAATTTTAGATCTACCTTAGTGTTTCCATCAGTTGTTGATGTGTTTTAGAGTTGGACTAGCTAGGACATTGCTAAGATAATTTTTAATTTCATTGTATAAGGCCAGAACCCGCAAGGCCTCATAGCCAGGCATGTTGAATGAAATTATGTTTGAAGCATTATATTGTTATATTCCATTGTGCTTGTTGTTTTTATAATTGGTAGTGTAGGGTTGGACCATCCATAATTGGATTCTCCATCTCTGCCCTGTGTCAACAAACCTTGTAACCTTACATTCTTGTACCTTTGCAAATTATCCTATCTTGTATTGGGTGTGGGCCTAATGTTTATGATGCTTAGGCAAGGAAGGTGAAGGCAAAATCAAGGTTAATTGACACTGCTTAAACCCTCAAACAAGTCCTGTGAAGAGTTACACACAAAAGCAATATGAAAATCACATGAAATCAGTAAAAACACAATGGATATGAGACAAGAAATTGGTAACAATATAGGTGCAATTATATTATATCTTTCAATATACTTGGTTGTGAGGCCTTCTGGGTTTTGGCCTTATACAAAGAAATTATGAAATCCAAATCATAACTCACACCCCAATCCTCTTTTCTACCATCCTCTGACTAGAACTACCTACCTACATCAACCCAAGCTCCAAATATATAGCTAGCAAAGCCACAAGTCATCCAATTAGGCATTTAATTACATTATAGGTCCACTTAGGAAGAGAAACCAAAACTAAAGAAAGAAATAAAAAAATACGATGAAAAGTTTCATTTAGGTCCACACATGATCCAAGAAAATATCCCCAACCATGCAAACTCCAATTTCCCCGTGCAAAACTGCGCAAGGCAAAATACCACACATTTCATGCAAAATTGGCAGAAAATTGATGTCAGAGGAAAATGTTGATAACTTCTAGATCCAAATGAATTAGGATGCACCCTCTTAGAAGGATGATTAAGATTAGGTCCACAACACTTCATTAACTGCACAAGGTAAGAAACCAACCGCAACAATGGCTACAAAATAATTATCAAAGAGATACATGAAATAAGAAATATTTTTGGTGATGCAAGATTTTTCAAGACCCAAGATGCTCCTACATCAGACACCTCAGGTAACAAAAGAATTGATGTCCACATTAGGAACTTCTCATATTCTGGCCTAAATCTTAAAGATCTAACTCAACTTATGTAATCCATGAACTATCTTCAATTGGCTTGTCTTTCCACTGAACTAGGTATTCCATGTAGTCTTTTCCTCTTGTACTCTTGCTTACTCTACTATTCAAGATATCCTCAATGTTGTCTCTGTCCTTCTTAGGATAATTCAGATCATCTCCTATCTCATTAGTTGATTTGAAGTACTCAAAGATATTAGAAATGTTGAATATAGATGATATATCCATGTCCTCTAGTAATTCCACTTCATAAGCATTTCCACTATCAAACTTCTTTAGAATCCTACAAGGTCCAAACTTCTTCATTTTCAGCTTGTTCTAGGTACCAACTGGAAATCTATTCTTCTTCAAATGAATCATAACCTCATCTCCAACTTCAAAAGATTCATATCTATTTCTCTTATCTTCTCTCTATTTATATTTTAGATTACTGTCCTCCAAGCTATTTTTAACTTCATCATGAAAATTTCTCATGTATACTACAAAATCCTCAACTTCAGCACTTCTTCTTGTCTTAGTAGGTAAATATCTAAACTCTATGGTTCCCTTAGGATGAAATCTAGTAACAATCTCAAATGGTGTTCTCTTAGTGCTTCTATTTACAAAATTATTATATGCAAACTCTGCTTGTGCCAAAACTAAATCCCAATTAGCAGGCTTATCTCCAACTAAACATCTCAACAATTTTCCCAAACTTTTGTTCAGAACTTCAGTCTGTCCATCTATCTGAGGGTGAAATGTAGAACTAAACTTCAATTCAGTATTCATCTTCTTCCAAAGTGTTTTCCAAAAGTAACCAGTAAACTTAGTATCTCTGTCTAAAATAATAGATTAAGGAAAACCATACAATCTTACTACTTCTTTGAAAAATAATTCAACTACATGTAATGCATCATATGTCTTCTTATAAGGTATGAAATGTGCCATCTTAGAAAATATATCAACCACTACCAAAATAGAATCATTACTTCTTTGAGTTCTAGGAAATCCAAGAACAAAATCCATACTCACATCTTCCCAAGGTCTATCAAGTACTGGAAAAGGTGTATACAATCCTAAATTTTGACTAGTTCCTTTTGTTGTTCAGAAAATTCTACAACCTCTAGCCATTCTTTGTACATCTCTATAAATCTATGGCCAAAAGTATCTTTCTGAAATCAATTTCACAATCTTATGAATCCCAAAATGTCCATTAAGTCCACCACTATGTTTCTCCTTCATTATGTTTTCTCTCATAGATCCTCTAGGTATGCACAACTGAACTCCTTTAAACAACATGTCTTCTTGAATGAAATAATCAGTCCACTTATCACTCACTATTTGTTCCTTACAATATTTCCAACATTCTTCAAAATCAATGTCAGTTTCATACAAATATTTCAAACTATCAAAACCAAGTACCTCCACTTTCGTCTTTGTAAACAAACTTCTTCTTCAACTCAAGGCATCAACAATCTTATTTGACTATCCACTTTTATGCTTCAATGAAAAGGAAAAATTCTACAAAAACTCAACCCACTTCATATGTCTCTGATTCAATTTATTCTAACTTCCTAAATACTGCAAATCTTTATTGTCAATATACAACACAAAATCTTTAGGCATCAAATAATGTCTCCATTTCTTCAAAGCTTGAACAATAGAATAGAATTCCTAGTTATAAACTGAATATTTTCTCTTAGCAGCATTCAACTTCTCACTAAAGAAAGCTACAAGTCTTTCTTCTTTACTCAAAACAGATCCAATTGCACTTCCACTAGCATCACATTCAACTTGAAAAACTTTACTAAAATCAGGCAAAGCAAGTGTAGGCAACTCTGTAATTCTTTGTTTTAAGTTTCAAAACTCTTTTGTGCTCCATGTGTCCATTTGAAATCATTTTTTATCTCCACTCATAGTTTCAGTCATAGCACTACAAATAGAACTAAAATTTCTAATAAACTTCCTATAAAAATTTGCCAATCCATGAAATGATCTTACCTCTCCAACATTTTCTGGTGTAGGCCAATCAAGTATAACTCTTACTTTCTCAGGGTCCATCTTCAATCCATTAGCTAAAATCAAAAAACTAAGGTACACAATCTCCTCTTTCATAAATGAACATTTCTTTAAATTAATCAACAACTTTTCTTGCTTCAATCTTTGCAATACTTATATGATATGCTCAAGACGTTCTTCCTTACTCTTACTAAATATCAAAATGTCATCAAGATATACAATCACAAACTTACCCAAGAATCTTTTCAAAAATTATTTCATCAGCCTCATGAAAGTACTAGGTGCATCAGTCAAACCAAAAGGCATAACCAACCATTCATAAAAACCTTCATTAGTCTTAAAAGCAGTTTTCTATTCACCCCCTACTCTAATCCTAATCTGATGATAACCACTCTTTAAATCAATCTTTATGAAATACTTCTCTCCACTCAAACTATCCATTATGTCATCCATCCTAGGAAAAGAAAATGTGTACTTTACTATTATCTTATTTATAGCTCTAGAGTCAGTTCACATTCTCCATTCTCCATTCTTTTTAGGTGCTAACACATCAGGTACTGCACAAGGACTCAAACTTTCCCTAATCAAACCTCTTTCAAGTAGTTCTTTCACTTGTCTATTCAACTCAGTCTTTTCATCAGGTGTCAACCTATCTGGTGCTTGATTAGGCAAACTGGCTCCAGGTATCAAATCCATACAATGACTTATACTTCTCATAGGTGGTAAACCATCAGGTACATTATCCAAAATGATGTCATGAAATTCAGTCAACAAAGGTTCAATTTCAGGTGAATGTTCTAACTCATCTTGTTTCTCAATTTTCCTTGGAATTAAAGCATAGAAAACATTATGTTCTTTCATTCTCTTACAAAATTTTTACTATCAAGCAAACATACTCTAACTGTAGTATAGTGACCTTCATCAAACTTCTCTACTAAAGGCACTAATACCTATTTCTTTCCATCCATCCAAATAGTATATTGATTCAACGTACCATCATGCAAAGTTTTCCTATCATATTGCCAAGGTCTACCCAAAAGAATATGAAAATAATCCATAGGCATAATATGACACAAGACTTCATTATGATAACTTCCAATTTTGAATTTAACAAGGTATTGTTCACTTACAAGTAGTCTATGCTCCTTCTGGATCCAAGAAATATGGTAAGGCTTGGGATGTCTTAATCTCTACAACTATAATTTGTTAACCAGCTCTTTCGATGCCATATTATCATAACTTCCACTATTAATGATTACCTTGCAACATTTTTTAGTGATCTTACATCTGGTTCTGAATAAACTTTTCCTCAAAATAGTTTCCTCGTCAGCTTCTTCATTCCACAAGATCCTTCTTAGCATCAATTTTTCACCATGTTCAGGTTCATTAGATAATTCCTCAACTTCTTCATAAGCCAAATTATTTCTTCCATTACCTCAAGTCTTCTTTCTAGAGTTAGTCCATTCAAAGGCTCTATGTCCTTCTTCACTATATTTGTAACAAGTACCTTTAAACCAATATTTCTCTTCTCTTTTCCCATTACCTCGAGTCTTCTTTAGATAATTCCTCAACTTCTTCATAAGCCAAATTATTTCTTCCATTACCTCGAGTCTTCTTTCCAGAGTTAGTCCATTCAAAGGCTCTATATCCTTCTTCACTACATTTGTAACAAGTACCTTTAAACCAATATTTCTCTTCTCTTTTCCTACTATTGTTACTCCTAGAGTAACTAGTATAGCTACCTCTAGAGTAGTTATCGCTTCTACCAGCAGGTTCATCTTTCCATCCTTTATCTTGTACTGCATTGTCAGATTTTCTACTTTCTCCATAAGATCTACCTCTACTTCTCTAAAATCTCCCACCCCTTCCTCTTTGTATTTGTTCATGTCTCTTTATCAATCTCTCTTCTTCCTTCAAATAAAATTGGTATGCTTCTTCCACACTCTCTATTTTAACATTCCTGATCTCATCTTGAATTGATATCCTCAGTCCATTCAGGTATCTAGCCACCTTCTCAACTTCATCATCCACATATCCAAATTTGATATCCAATTTGTAAAATTCCTCAGTATATTCTTTCACACTCATGTCCTTTTGTCTCAAATTTTGCATTTTTCTCATCAAAATAACTTGGTAGTTAGCTGGAAGGAACTTATTCTTCATCTTTCCAAGCATTTTCATCCATGTCTTGATCTTTTCTTTTCCTTTCTTCTGTCTCTCAATTTGCAAATGATCCCACCAAAGAGATGCATGACCTTTCAAATTTGTGACTGCTATCTTAACCTTCTTGTTATTAGGAGTACCTTCATACTCAAAGTACTTATCCATCATAGAGATCCAATACAAAAGTACATTGGTTTGAATTCTTCCATCATAGAAAGAAACTTCAACTACAGGTCTTGAGTTATCCTTAGACAAAAATCTCAAAAGTCTTTCCTCGTCTTGTTCAACTTTAGGTTCAGGATTAGGTGGTGCCTCTTCTTTATCACTAACATCTTCAAGATGTGCACCTCTTCTCTAGGTTTTCTTTACATCTTCAAGCCTAGTTGCAATCTACCTCAACATATCCATGATAGCATTATCATTTCCTCTACCATGAACCATCTTGACAATCAGGTTCCAGCAAGCTCATAACCTTCTGCAAGTTATAGGTTAGATCTCATATCCACCACCCAAAAACCAATCCAATAAGGTTCTCCATGATCCAATCCACAAGAAAGAACTTTCTCTGATATGACTTGATGCACGGGCAAGGAAGGTGAAGGCAAAATCAACATTAATTGAGACTGCTTAAACCTTGAAACAAGCCCTGCAAAGACTTACACATGGAAGCAATATGAAAGTCACATGAAATCACTAAAAACATAATGGATATGAGACAAGAAGCTAGTAAAAATACAGGTGCAATTATATTATATCTTTCAACATGCTCGGCTATGAGGCCTTCCAGGTTTCAGCCTTATACAAAGATATTATGAAATGTGAATCACAACTCGCACCCCAATCCTCTTTTCTACCATCCTTTGACTAGAACTTTCTACCTTCATCAACCCAAGCTCCAAATATATAGCCAGCAAAGCCACAAGTTGGCCAATCAGACATTTAATGACATTATAGGTCCACTTAGGAAGAGAAACCAAAACTAAATCAATAAATAAAAAAACACGATGCAGAGTTGCATTTAGGTCCACGCATGATCCAAGAATAGATCCCCAACTGTACAAGCTCCAATTTCCCAGTGCGGAACCACACAAGGAAAAATACCACACGTTTCATGTGAAACTGGCAAAAAATTGATGCCCAAGTAAAATGGTGATAACTTCCAGATCCAAATGAATTAGGACACTCCCTCTTAGGAAAATGCTTAATATTAGGCCTACAACACTTCATTAACTGCGCAACGCAAGAAACTAACCACAACAAATACTACAAAACAAACATCAAACAGGTACAAGAAATAGGAAATATTTTTGGTGATGCTCAAGACCCAAGATGCTCCTACATCAATTTATCTCTTGAACACTGTGGTGTGGATGTTTGGGTTCTACATGTTTGGGTGGTCGAGATTCTTTTTACCATTGAGATATGATGTTCATACTATTGTGCTTGGATGATCCCAAATGTTGTTACTATGTTCATTTCTTAGAGATTTCTTATTATGTGAGATGATATCACCATGTACTCTACTATACATATTTATTTGACATTCAATCAAGAGATGTTTATACACATGTATTCTATTTGTGACTTGATTCATTATTGTGATCCCTATGACATGTACAGTGGAAGATGTACTATATGTGTGCAGTGATGTATCAAAATTGTCCTATTGATTGTATATTGGTTTATGTTAATATGGTGAATGTATCTTGATTCCTTCTATTCAATGTATATGTTAGTTTTCTTATGAATATGTGTTCATTTCATTATGGCTAATTAAAGAATTGGGAATATTTCACTTGGATTTTAAAATGAACTTATGATATACCATACAGTTATACTATGGTTGATCTTAATAGTTTAGTTAATGTAGTTAAAAGTAACTATGTCTTGGAACCCTTGGGATAGTAAACTAACATTGTTAACATTAGTGTAATGGTTCATCATGTGTTAATAATGTTACTTGCAATTTTATGTTGTACATTCTTCTGCATTTATGTTGTTAAATGTTCATTTGTATTTTTTATGTATGTTTAACATTTAAGAAAAAAAAAATTCATCAAATTAGTGTCAAGCTAGGTTAATTTCGCAAGGATTCCCTAGTAGGGCATTACATAAAGCATATTCCCACTCTCGTGACTTGGAAATTTCTAAATTGGGAGTAAGTGGTTAGTCCATAATCAAACATCATAAAAGGAGGTTAACACATAATAAATTATTTCATCAACTTGTAGATAAAATTAATGGTTGTAATATTTTCCACAAGAATCTAAATAAACAATTTTATATTTTATCTTTCATTTGTAATAGATCTCTAGTGACCTCCATCAAGATATGAATAATTAGAAATAAACGTTTACATATGTTTTATGTGCTAGTTCTTCAAGACAATGATCTTCAAAGAGGGACATTCATATGCTGGTAAAGATCATAGATAGAGTCAGTGCACATGTTAATTATATAAATACCAAGTTAGGGTTATGCAACTAAAAAAATACTTCTAGATTACCATATAAACCAATTAGGGAGAAGATCACATTTATTTAAGAACCACTATTAGTTTATTCATCACTAATTAATTTCTCCAATCCACCTTTCACGATCACTTCTCTAATTTGACAAGAATCTAAAGGTCATCATCTACTTGGATAGAGGTCTCGTCAACTCTTTTTAGCAACTCTTTTAACAACAAAGATAACCACCTCCTCTCACCTATCATGTATTCATAATTATGAAAATTTAATTTCCTTCTAAGTTGAATAATTTATGCAATAATAGACAATCTAATATAACTGAATTATACTAAACAAAGATTCTACAATGCAACTTAAAAAATCTTTATCATATTGTAACCAAACATATCTTCTTTTCCACAATTTAATAACTCTTAGCAAATAAAACATAATTTTTAATAATAACAATAATAAAATTTGCATATATCCCATTACAACATAGTAGGTACTTTATTTGAAGTTTAACAAATGTTTTCCATAAACATAACTAAATCAAACACATCATATTTTTCACACACCATATAAAACATAAAACATAACTAAACTATGATCAGCCGTCCAAAACTGCATTTTCTAACATTATTGATTGGACCAACCTAAGCATTGTCTAAGCTTAACAGAAGGGCGATTGTCATGATCAGATATGCGATACCCACAATGCATTCGGAGATTTAATCAAGAAATTTAATGTAGCCACTGTAGAAGCGATCACCACAATGCTATCTAAATATAACAATTGCTATCATTGCAGGATATACGCAAAATAGGACTTTTTATTCCATACATAAAATCTCAATCTCTGTTTTAGGACTGGCAGTGTAACAAGTACTAAGTGCATTATTTGTTTTTATGATAGATGACCTCCTGCAAACAATTACTCATGAAAATAGAAATAAATAAATTTTATTTAAAAACTGAACAGTTAATCCAACTAGTAGTATTATAATTTAACTTACTATAAAAAAATTTCTTCTATTTATCAATATATCTATAATTGTATTTAAATTTCCTAATCACTCAAAAATAACTGTGATTATGCTAGGATTCCACTAAATATTATCCAGGCAGTTCCAACATTGGAAAATTAGATTTTAAATTCTCAAACATATATATGAACTGAAATAATAGAAAAAATATATTATATTTTTAATAATTTAATTTTCTAATGTACACTTAAAAATTGTTATAGATATATACACTTTTTGCGTTTTTCAGAATTAGTATGTTTTAAATTAACTATTTTAAAAATTTCAAATAGTGAACAAAGAAAATTTACAATGAACTATTTTAATATTTTAAATTGCAAAGTATTTTGAACAAGTGTTGTACTATTTTAATCTAACATATATATATATATATATATATATATATATATATATATATATATATATATATATCAAGTTTTGTACTATGTTATACATGTATGATATGGTATATTAAACAAATATGTTGTAGGCACATATAAAATTAGACTCTTTATCATATAAACTTATTTATAATTTTCTATCACTTAATTCTTAGACCTCTTTTTGGTGCATCCCTATTAATATTTACCTCCAAAAGTTTCACATCATTTATCATCTTATTTGAGGAATATAGCTTGGTCTCCTCATTTAAGGATTATCAAATTACTAAAGAACCCCTTTATGGTATGAAAAAAATTTGTTTAGTGGTTGGATAATTGAGGAAGGAACTACAATGAAAATGCTACTTTAGGATGAGTCCCTGATAGTTGCAACTACTTAGATGTTATGTTTGAGTTAGACATATGCATCAACATTGAGTTATATTTTTTCTATCATATACCATCAAATTTGCTTGAGATTTTAAAAAATAAGGCCTCTTACCTCATATATCTAGTCTTGGCCAATTTTTTTAGGTGAACAAAATTTAGCTTGAGTTATAGGTTCTATGAAAAAGTATCAATGGTATGTTGAGAAGTTTGAGATCTTTAATTGGTATGAAGGGGAGGAAGCAAAGTGGGTGCGATGATTCTGAGTATATACCTGCGGAGAAGGACAAAGTATACCAACTTCTAGTCCAATCAAAGTTCTAAAGGATGCACCTTCCTTTGCGCCACCTCACTTCTACTAGCATACACAATTAGGGGATGAAACAAATAAATATTGAAGATGGTTTTTAATTGATCAAAGTATTGAGATGCAAGTAGTTAAGTGTTCACTATAAAGAAAAGATACATAAATTGAGGACACTAAAAGATAATTTTGTTTTAACTAAGGAAGATAAAATAACTAACTATGAAGAACCTTGCTGATATCATCCTCACTACTCAACCTAAGACTAGATTAGTCCCTAATTCCCTTGTCGTTGATTGGGATGAAGGTGGAAAGAGGGCCTTACTCTTTTCAGATTTAAGATCACATGGATGACTCACTCAGACTTTTGTAGACTTGTGGAAAATTGGTGGAATACCTCTTGTTCTCACTCACCTATGATCCAAGTTAGCAAGAAACATAAAATTATTAAAGAAAAGGTTAAATGAAAAAATATAAAATCTTTTGCGAATATCTTCAATGGGGAAAAAATAGGTATCTACATAGCTGAAATATCTATTGAATAGAACAAATAACTGACAGGGGGTAGATTAGCTATTGACAATCACTTTCTTAAACTTTTACTAAATTGGTAAATGATTAAAGAAATGAGAAACTTATAATAGATAAAAACATGAAAGTGTAAAACCATCAGAAATAATGAAAACTAGAATTTACATGGAAACCCAAATTGGGAAAAACCATAGAGAAGCTAACTCTCATGAAATGGACAATGGCTAAGGTGACATCAGTTAAGGTGATTTCTTACAAGGGCTCACTATCGGGTTTTTCACTCCAATTTGACTCACTGTCAACTAGGCAAACTATCTTAAAATACGAATATGACTATTTATCGCCAATACAAAGAGACTCACTACCAATATAAATATGACTATATATATATATATATATATATATATATATATATATGTATATGTATATGTATATGTATATGTATATGTATATGTATATGTATATGTATATGTATATGTATATGTATATGTATATGTATATGTATATGTATATGTATATGTATATGTATATGTATATGTATGTATGTATGTATGTATGTATGTATGTATGTATGAAGACACATATAAATACATACATATATATATACTAACAAAGTACTAAAGTGGAGTACCCCAAGATGGGATGTCCAACCTCGTAGCTAAACACACACATAAGAAATAACATAGAGTAGAGAGAGAGAATGCATGATCCTTCATTTATTCAAATTAATACATGTTGTCACTAGGGATTGCACCCAAGTATGGCTAAGTGTAAAACCTAGCAATCCCGTGAAACATGGGACTACTCTTAGGCTGTGGGTAACCTATCAAAGAGTAGACCTCCAAATTTGGGGCCGGCTTCCCCTTGAATCACCTGAAACTTAACTGAACTTTGAAGGAAAAGAGAGAGAGAGTGCATAAAAATTGAAACTAACTAGACGATTCACCAAACTTTGATAGATCCGCAATCTGAAAATGAACTCACAATGTGATTCAGAACATAACCTGAGAATCACAACTTCTCCCTAATCTAATTTTTCCCTTAGAAATAACAAGGTGCTGGTTGTAAATGAGAAGGGAAAATGACTTCCACAAACCCAAATATCTTCAAATGCACACAGATTGAGACTTTAGGAAATAAAATTTCTTATGAGCATCTAAATGAACAAAATATCAAGTAAAGGACTAACTTTCATCACATTACATGACATAAAATCCACCAAAACAACTCACAAAATTGTAGGAATAAGAAGGACAATTGCTATGAATTGTATTGAAAGGAGCCAAATTACAGCTTGCTTTTCCAGAGCTACAAGCATTCATCTCCAAGAAAGAGAGAATGAAGAACTTACCTCAATCACATAAGTGAGAGGTATAAAAAAAAACCAAGGAATCCGCATTCAAATCCCACAACCACCTAAAAATGGAAAACTCTCCAAATAGGCCCATGAATGCCTCCTTAACTCAGATGCCCAATTCTCGAGTTTTTAGGGGTAGCGAAAAAAGTGGGGCACCCAAAAAGGATGGTCAAAGAAATAACCCCACCTACTAAGTCATGCACCAAAACTAACATTCTGACATTGACTTATAAAACACCATTTGTTCAAAATTACAATAACATGCGTGCAATGACTTCATATTAAAACTCCTACCCCTATGCCAAATATGTGGATTTTAAAAGATATATTTGTGAATAGTCCCTCAACCCAATTGAATTAATTCAAAAGGGGAGAACATATTCAAAATATTTACATGTTTTGATCAAATCCACCTAATAAAAATAAACATGATTTAAGCCTTTTATCCTAAGTCAAAAATGACTCTCAACCCTAAAAAGAGGAGAATACATTGATAGCCTACTATTTAATAAGACCCATGCTTTGTGAGAATAAAAAGTATCAAAAATTAAAATGATTACTAACAACCTCAACCCTAAAAAGGGGAGAACAAATTAATTAATCATTTTTATCAAACCCTTTTGTTGGCACTGTGGATCCTCCCATCTCGGCACTTGGCAAGTTTCCCTTTTCACTGGTACTTCACTAAACTTGGATTTGAAAATAGTTATTCATGAGTTTCATGGCATTGATACTTTGAGGTAGGCTTTCAATTTTACTCCATTCTCTATATTTCATTGATACTGTATGCCTTGTATATTCTCTGCATTTGATTTTTGAGTCTACTGGCTTGTGCCCTATGCATTCAATTCTAGTGTATTTGATTGAATCCATTGTATCTCGAAGGTGTTGTGTCCTCAAAATCTGTTCATGTTTTTGAGGGCACAGGTCTTGTCAAGAATTTTTTGGATATTTAATAGTATTTTGCATAGCAGTGAATTTGAAATTATTCTAACCCTCTACACTATGTACCCATACTTACTTTGTTAAAAACTAGGGCATCATTTCCTTTTAATGTGGGCTAGGGCACGGGCATATGCGTATTTTTTGATTCACTAGTTAGGGCTGAGAGCTGTATATTGCTTCTTCACCACTATGTTCATACTTGTCTTAATCATGGCCTACAAGTAGTGTTAGGGCATCATGCATGGTGTAGCTATCCTGATGAATAGTCCACAAGCTAGGGTATGATATTAGTTACATTAGATCATGCCACTTTTGATTTTCCTATTGCAAATCATGATGTTTGATATCACTACTCACTATTTTGAATTGATGACTGGTACCATGCTTTATAATTGTATTATGGCATTCCTACTATTCTAGAGCCTGTGAGAGTCCATGAGATAGCTAATGTAATGTAATTTTCTATTGTTTTAACACCTGCGAGCCTATTGCATAGCATCTTGCCAATGGTGCCTATACCCTGTAGTAGGTTTGATGCATTCTCATGAGCCGCTTCACTTGTGCTTGTTATGTACTCATTACCTTAGGGCTCAGGTTGGCATAGCCTATGTAGAATGGATGCGCTATGTTGCAATTTGTGCCCTCTTCCTAGTTGCTTCTCCTTCATTTATACACATCTTGTGAGTCCCTCTAGGGCATCACTCTTTCCCTACTCTGATATGTTCATTGGCTCGAGGGCCCGCGATCCAATCATGGATTGTATCACCTTTGATGTTACGCATTACACATAACCTTCCATGGCACCATCTTGTTGAGTTCATGGCATGTTCTTATTGTATGGTATTACGTATTGGTGACACCGCATGCTATGTTATTGTTCTAAACTTAACCTGCTGATCTGTAACTACCCTAGCCACCTTATTTGGTGAAGACACTAGCTCATGGGATTTCTTATATGCTTTTAGAACATGCCATTGCTCTTCATTTGTGGTTCATTGTTGATGCTAGTCCACTGCTTTGACACATGGGGCTCGTGGGCTAGGGCCTGTGTTTGATGCTTGTTGTATTATCATTGTTAGCTCTATTATTATCTCCTTTATGTGAGGGCATATATATTTGTTGTAGATCTTAAGAGACTTTTTATTCTACCTTTCCTTTGTATGTATTGATATTGCTGATGTTAACCTTTAATGCCGGTGGATGGTATCATGCTATCACATTCTATGCCTTCTCTGAATGCTCGAAACATTGTGTATCCTCCTTTTGATTGGCTCCATTGTCTTCGAAATGTTGCTTCTCATGCATCCAATGCCTGATTTTTAATGCTAGTTTTATTCCTACATATAGCCTATGCAATATGGTTTGTTGTGGTATTCACTCTATTCTAAAGCCCGTGAACTTATTATGGCAATGCCTTAGTGCCGATATGCACATTGTGTCACATTATGGTATGCACATTGTGTCACTGATTTAGCAATTGCAGCCCTTTTGTACTTGGTTCATCATACCGCTCTAAATATGCTCATGCCGTAGCATCAATATTTTGAATGTAGATCCAAAACACACCTATGCTATAATGTATCTCTCTTAGAATGCAAATTGTGTACCATGTTCTCTATCATGCTGATGAAGTATACCCCTTTGAATCTGCCTATGATCTGTTGCCAGTGTTTCAACCACGCTTCACTTGATTTGGCTTTATGGTTCTTGAGTGTCCCACTGATGCTGCATCATTCACTGGATGTTTCCCTATTGATCATGGGTGTTCTTGGCCTATGATGCAGCCACTGCCAGGGAAATTGAGGTTCTCCTAGCATGAATTGCATCACAGGTCAAGGTCATTCATCTGCACATGGAACAAACACATTAGTGAAAATAATGGTATTTCTTTTATTTTCAGAGCCTCTTTTATGCACATGTCCTGAGCACAGCCCTTCCCAGAGGTGTATGGCTAAGTACATGTATGCATGCTTGTAAATACTCTGATACCAGGCATTGTTTAGATCCATTGGATCTAACCCACTTCTCTTCTCTTATCTGTAGGTTCAGGATCATAGGAGAACACTGAGAACACCATGGAGATAGACTCATTACGAGGCAATGTCTGGTACCCCTATATTTATGTTCATTATATATGTTTATCTGCACTCATTTATGCAATTCTGGCAATGGCTATGCTCATGGTATGTGTGAGCTTGGATAAATGTTCTTTTCAATTCTTTCCCTCTTGTGCAACACATTTAACATTGATATATATATATATATATATATATATATATATATATATATATATATATATATATATATATATATATATATATATATATATATATATATATATATATATATATATATATATATATATATATATATATATATATATATATATATATATATATATGTAATCTTAGATGCAGTTCATTTCCTTTCCTTTTCACATGTACTTTTACAATGAAATGAACACAACTATTAAGGAAGACCACTAATAATTTCAAACTAGGGTGCAATAGTCTCACTTAGTAACTAGGTCACCAATCCAAAAAATGAGTAAAAATATTGATAACATTCTGGCAACCTCTATTGAGTGCTTGCCTACTAAGTGTCCTAACTAGCTACCTTATAGATCCATTGGGCATAGAGTCCTTAAGCCTCAAAACTGAACTTGGCTCCCAAATAAAACAACCCACTGCTAGAGAGAGACTACTCCGGCTTATTGCTAACCCAACCAACTAAAAATTGAACTGAAAGAAAACTAAAAGCAAACTTGTGCCAGGGGCTTAGGAAATAGAAAATTGAAAACTCCTATCCTAACCTACTCTAACCAGTCTCAACAAACTGGTTAAACAAATCCATTAACTAGATTGTTGAAATAACTTCCCATCCTCCTTAGGGTATTGCACTTTGCATATTTGATGCCAACCAAGAGAATATGGACTACAAAATGTACTGAACTACTTGGCATATCAACTTTTGAAAATTTTAGTCCAGATAACTAACCTTGATTAGATCATAGGTGCTTCCTTCCTAGGGAATTTTAAAAGACTCAACAAGCTCCCAATCACCAGTGAGTGGACTTCTGACATCACCATCCATTGAATCTTTGAAAATGGATATCCTATTTGACCCCATCTGAGCTAGATATCTGATAGGATGCCCCTTTGAGAGTATGAAACAAGGCTTCTCTTGTTGCTTAGTATGTACCTTATTAATAACTCCTACATGCTGATCAAAAATCTTCCCCTCCATGATGGTCTACCATACCATCTCTTCTTCTGTAGTTAGAGGACCATCCTCTTCATCAGTTGGAACAACCAATAGCTCATCAAAGCTATCAAACTGTCTCAAGTCTTTAATAGTCACTGGACCCTCCTCATGGTCTATGAAATATGATTCCTTAGATTCATCATCTATTTTATTGTAGATAGGCACTGTTTCTATGATTGAGACATCATTGACCTCCTCAAAAACAATCTCTTCCTCAAAAACATGCAAGCTATTATCCTTTTCAAGAAGATGAGGAACATCAACAAGAGTGGAGCAGAAAACATCAATTACCAAATCAAAATCATCTTGTTGTTCTAAGTTAGCAGCAACTATATCTTTCTTATCATAAATAGAGAGCTCAACTAGTAAATCTTGTACTACCTCATCTTGTTCAATATAGGAAGGCATTTCCTCAAATAAATCAGCTAGGATCTCACCCTCTTCACTTGCTTTTTTATCCTTATCTGGCTGCTCTAATCCATCATCATATAATAAATCTACTTGTTCCTCATGATCATCATGAAAAAGTACACCTAAAAGACAAAAATCATCTTCTTTCAAGTGGCCTAAAATGCTATGAGGTGTAGGGGGCTCTTTAGGAATTGGTTCATATGGCTTTATCTGCTGTAGGATGAGCTCACTGTCACTTAGGAAGTCAAAACTTTTAGGTGTCTCCTTTATAGGGATAAAATGAGGTAGCTGGAGATCTGAGATAAGATCATGAATAGGCTCTAAAAAAGCATGGAGATTAGGCTCCTGTTGACTAAGATTCTGAACTGAAGGAGAAATCCTAAAGCTTGGAATTTCAATAGAGGTGCTTGTAGATTTACCAAGCAAGAAACTTGGTATTTTAACCTTGTGAGTCTCTTGTCTGGTTTGCAAAGCTTATGGGTCTTCTTCAGTAGCATGAGGCATCTCCTTCTAGATCTCCTCCTTAAAAAGAGTTGGCATCTCGTAACCTAGATACATAGTCCATGAGGGTCTCCAAGACTGTATTAAGCCTTTATTGTCCTCTGGTGGATCTGGTGAGCTTTCTTGTGTAGGGGTAGTAGTGACCTCTTCATCTCCTTTCCTTGGTGCTTGTGCCAATAGATTCTTAACCAATTAATACTTCTCTTCTAACTCCTTTCAGAGATCCTCCTCAGTTCTTGTAGCCATGAGGTAGATGGTCCTTATTAATTCTTGATTTTCTTCAATCTTTTCTTCATGGATCTTCTCTTGAATTTCTATCTGGCTCTTGAGCTACCTTGAGATCCCTTCTTTCTAAGCCACCATGTCCATCTACTACTTTGAGAGCTCCTCTTTCTGAGACCTCATCTCTACATAGTCTTTCATCAAAGATCTCATTTCCTCTTGAAAATTTTCCAACCAATCATTAGATTTTGTACCTGAAGTGGTATTGGGCTGATTCTGAGGATTATAATGGTGTCCCTCGTAGGGTTGTTCATAGGAATGTTTCCAGGATGCTTCATGTTGGGTGGGAGGGTATGGTAGTGCATGCTGATAACTTGCTGTTTGTGGGCCATTTTGGTTATATGTTGTTGCTTGGCTAGCTTGATAAGGAATGAATGCCGACACATGGATGGCTTTTTCATGATATGGGGGGTGATGGGGAGAATATGCATTATGGATTGACATGCTTACTCATCAAATATGCTGGTAAAATTTTTTTTTTTGAAACTTAGCAGCACTTGAACTGCTTCAACCAATAGATTTTTCTCAGAGTCGCCATGGTATTTGGAATAAACTACCTCTTAAAGGCTGATTACACTAAGGATCACACCAAAAATCTCAGTGAATGATAGGAAACAAAGCTATCCCATCACGTGTGCCAAAAATTGTTGTCATTAGGGATTGCACCTGAGTATGGCTAAGTGTAAAACCTAGCAATCTCATGAAACATGGGACTACTCTCAGGTTGTGGATAACCTATTAGAGAGTAGACCTTTGGATTCGAGGCCGGCTTCCCCTTGAATCACCTGAAACTTAACTGAACTTTGAAGGAAAAGAGAGAGAGAGTGCATAAAAATTGAAACTAACTAGGCAATTCACCAAAATTTGATAGATCCATAAACTGAAAATGAACTCACAATGTGATTTAGAACATAACCTAAGCATCACAACTTCTCCGTAATCTGATTTTTCTCTTAGAAATAACAAGGTGCTGGTTGTAAATGAGAAGGGAAAATGACTTCCACAAACCCAATTATCTTCAAATGCACACAAACTGAGACTTTAGGAAATAAAAGTGCTTATGAGCATCTAAATGAACAAAATATCAAGTAAAGGACTAAATTTCATCACTTTACATGACATAAAATCCACCAAAACAACTCACAAAATTATAGGAATAAGAAGGACAATTGCTATGAACTGTATTGAAAGGAGCCAAATTATAACTTGCTTTTCTAGAGTTACAAGCATTCATCTCCAAGAAAGAGAGAATGAAGAACTAACCTCAATCACAAAAGTGAGAGGTATAAAAAAAAACCAAGGAATCCGCATTCAAATCCCACAACCACCTAAAAATGGAAAACTCTCCAAATAGGCCCATGAATGCCTCCTTAACTCGGATGCCCAATTCCTGAGTTTTTAGGGGTAGCGAAAAAAGTGGGGCACCCAAAAAGGATGGTCAAAGAAATGACCCCACCCACTAAGTCATGCACCAAAAATAACATTCTGACAATGACTTATAAAATGCCATTTGTCAAAAATTACAATAACATTCATGTAATGACTTCATATTAAAACTCCTACCCCTATGCCAAATATGTGGATTTTAAAAGATATATTTGTGAATAGTCCCTCAACCCAATCGAATTAATTCAAAAGGGGAGAACAAATTCAAAATATTTACATGTTTTGATCAAATCCACCTAATAAAAATAAACATGATTTAAGCCTTTTATCCTAAGTCAAAAATGACTCTCAACCCTAAAAAGAGGAGAATACATTAATAACCTACTATTTAATAAGACCCATGCTTCGCGAGAATAAAAAGCATCAAAAATAAAAATGATTACTAAAAACCTCAACCATAAAGAGGGGAGAACAAATTAATTAATCATTTTTATCAAACCCTTCTGCTAGCACTATGGATCCTCCCATCTCGGCACTTGGCAAGTTTCCCTTTTCACTGGTACTTCACTGAACTTGGATTTGGAAATAGCTATTCATGACTTTCATGGCATCGATACTTTGAGGTAGGCTTTCAATTTTACTCCATTCTCTATATTTCATTGATACTGTATGCCTTGTATATTCTCTGCATTTGATTTTTGAGTCTATTGGCTTGTGCCTTATGCATTCAATTCCAGTGTATTTGATTGAATCCATTGTATCTCGAAGGTGTTGTGTCCTCAAAATTTGTTCATGTTTTTCAGGGAACAAGTCTTGTCAAGCATTGCTTGGATATTTAATAGTTCTCTTTGTATTTTGCATAGCAATGAATTTGATTTTATTGTAACCCTCTACACTATGTACCCGTACTTACTTTGTTAAAAACTAGGGCATCATTTCCTTTTAATGTCGGCTAGGGCAGAGACATATGTGCATTTTTTATTTCATTGGTTACAGCCAAGAGCTGTATATTGCTTCTTCACCACTATATTCATACTTGTCTTGATCACGGCCTGTGAGTAGTGTCAAGGCATCATGCATGGTGTAGCTATCTTGATGAATAGTCCACGAGCTAGGGTATGATATTAGTTACATTCAATCATGCCACTTTTGATTTTCCTATTGCAAATCATGATGTTTGATATCACTGCTCACTATTTTGAATTGATGATGGGTACTATGCTTTATGATTGTATTGTGGCATTCCTACTATTCTGGAGCATGTGAGAGTCCATGAGATAGCTAATGTAATGTAATTTTCTATTATTTTAACACCTGTGAGCCTATTGCATAGCATCTTGCCAATGGTGCCTATGCCCTGCAATAGGTTTGATGCATGCTCACGAGCCACTTCACTTGTGCTCGTTATGTACTCATTACCTTAGGGCTTAGGTTGGCACCGCCTATGAAGAATGGATGCGCTATGTTGTATTTTGTGCCATCTTCCTCACTGCTTCTCCTTCATTTATACACATCTTGTGAGTCCCTCTAGTGAACCACTCTTTCCCTACTATGATATGTTAATTGGCTCGAGGGCCCGTGATCCAATCATGGATGGTATCACCTTTGATGTTACACATTATACATAACCTTCCATGGCACCATCTTTTTGAGTTCATGACACATTCTTATTGTATGGTATTATGTATTGGTGACACCACATGCTATGTTGTTGTTCTAAACTTAACTCGTTGATCTGTAACTACCCTAGCCACCTTATTTGGTGAAGACACTGGCTCGTGGAATTTCTTATATGCTGTTAGAACACACCATTTCTCTTCATTTGTGGTTCATTGTTGATGCCAGTCCACTACTTTGACATACGGGGCTCACAGGCTAGGGCCTGGCTTTGATGCTTGTTGTATTATCATCATTAGCTCTGTGATTATCTCCTTTATGTGAGGGCATATATATTTGCTACAGATCTTAAGAGACTTTTTTATTCTACCCTTCATTTGTGGGCATCATCCTTTCCTTTGTATGTATTGATATTTCTGATGTTAACCTTTGATTTCGGTGGATGGTATCATGCTATCACATTCTATGCCTTCTCCGAATGCTTGAAACATTGTGTATCCTCCTTTTGCTTGGCGCCATTGTCTTTGAAATTTTGCTTCTCATGCATCCAATGCTTGATTTTTAATGCCAGTGTTATTCCTACATATAGCCCATACAATATGGTTTGTTGTGGTATTCACTCTATTTTGGAGCCCGTGAACTTATTATGGCAATGCCTTAGCACCGGTCCATAAAAATGATGTTTGGATGGCACCGTGAGTCTTGGAGAGTCGTTGTTTATTATTTGACTGTGCTCTCTTTGTGATCATGTCACCAGTGCATTGCATTCTCAATTTATTGATTCAAGCTCACTAATCCATAGCCCAATTCTAGAAGCTCTTCGAGAGCTGTGAACATCACTGCATCCCCGCGATCCTATGAGATGGAGCATAGTATGCTTGTTCATTATTTCTATTGTTAGCCCATAGTGCATTATTGTAGTTGCATGCTATTTGGGAACTACTATTTATTTCTACTCAGATGCTCACTTTTTCACATGATGGTATGCACATTGTGTCAGTGATTTAGCAATTGCAGGCCTTTTGTACTTGGTTCATCATACCGATCTGAATATGCTCATGCCGCAGCATCAATATTTTGAATGCAGATCTAAAACACACCTATGCTATAATGTATCTCTCCATAGAATGTAGATTGTGTACCCTATTCTTTGTCATGCTGATGAAGTATACCCCTTTGAATCTGTCAGTGCTCTGTTGCTATTGTTTCAACCATGCTTCGCTTAATTTGGCTTTATGGTTCTTGAGTGTCCCACTAATGCTACATCATTCAATGGATGTTTCCCTATTGATCATGGGTGTTCTTGGCCTGTGATGCAACCAATGCTAGGGAAATTGAGGTTCTCTTGGCATGACCTGCATCATAGGTCAAGGTCATTCATCTGCACATGGAACAAACACATTAGTGAAAAAAATGGTATTTCTTTTATTTTCAGAGCCTCTTTTATGCACATGTCCTGAGCACAGCCCTTCCCAGAGGTGTATGGCTGAGTGCATGTATGCATGCTTGTAAATACTTTGATACTAGGCATTGTTTAGATCCATTGGATCTAACCCACTTCTCTTCTCTTATCTACAAGTTCAGGATCACAGGAGCACACCAAGAACCATGGAGATGGAATCATTACCAGGCAATGTCTGGTACCCATGTATTTATGTTCATTATATATGTATATTTTCACTCATTTATGCAATTCTGGCAACGGCTATGCTCACAGCATGTGTGAGCTTTGATAAATGTTCTTTTCAGTTCTTTCCCTCTTGTGCAGCACATTTAACATATATATATATATATATATATATATATATATATATATATATATATATATATATATATATATATATATATATATATATATATATATATATATATATATATATATATATATATATATATATATATATATATATATATATATATATATATATATATATATATATATATATATATATATATATATATATATATATATATATATATATATATATGTATGTATGTATGTATATATGTATGTATGTATGTATGTATGTATGTATGTATGTATGTATGTAATCTTAGATGCAGTTCATTTCCTTTCCTTTTTTCATGTACTTTTACAATGAAATGAACACAACTATTAAGGAAGACCACTAATAATTTCAAACTAGGGTGCAGTAGTCTCACTTAGTAACTAGCTCACCAATCCAAAAAATGAGTAAAAATACTGATAACAATACATCCCACATGTTGGGATGTATGACCTTCTCAAATTAGGCCATACACAAATAAATTAAAATTTGAAAGTTCAGTTCTTCATGATCAACCAAACTATCACCCCTCTTAGTCTGCCCTCTTCCTCTATAGAATTATATCAACATGAGTACATATACCAAACCACACAACTATGGTCGGCCAAGAATTACATGTCTACAAAAAAATATGAGTTGGCCCCAAAATATATCAAATGATCTACAAGAAGAATAAAAGAAGATGTGAAACCATATTTAGGTCCACATGTGATTCACAAATCACACACCATGATCTCACACATTAATAATCAATGAGAAATGATTGCACACACAATCTTTAAGGTTAGCCCATGCATAAAGGAATGCGCTACTTGAACAAACTAAAGAATCCAAACATGAACCACTTGATCCAATCATGATGCGGTCAAAGGGAAAGGTTCCCAGATAGGTCTACATTAAGAATTCATGACCACACCTGAAGAAACACAGGAACATGTGACCATGAACATGAACACCATGAACAAAGTATGATCCACAAAGAAAGGGAAACTTGAATAAATCAAACATTACTGATCCAAATGAGGTGTGATCTGAAAGATAAACATTAGATAGAGTCCTTAACAAGATTCAAAGACCACAACCAAAATATCACAAAGATAAATGACCATTGCATCACTCTCTCAAACTGGAAAATTTGAATAGAATGAAACTAAATATTTTTGATTGATCCAAGATTGCCAAGAACCAAAGATGCTCCTGCATCACATACATACATTCATGTATGTATGTATGTATATTTATAGAGGGAAATTTTCCCCACATAGATTTAATCGAGAAACTTTCTCAAAGCCGCGACCACCACAATGCACATTTTTATAAGGAATGCTATGATTGCATGATATACACAAAATAGCATTTTTGAAAACTTTCAACCAAACGATATCATCACCTCTTAATCTAGACGTGCAAGCATTTTTCCATGTCTAAGCTTAATAGAAGGGCAATTGTCATTAGATATGCGATCACCACAATGCATACTAGGCTGTCTAAATATAAGAAATTTAATCAATAAATTTGTAGCCACTGTAGAAGCCATCACGATAATGCTATCTAAATATAAAAAATTTAATCGAGAAATTTGTAGCCACTATAGAAGTGATTACCACAATGCATACTAGGCTATCTAAATATAAGAATTGCTATGATTGCAGGATATATGCAAAAGAGGATTTTTTATTCCATGGATAAAATCTGAATCTATGTTTCAGGATAGGCAGTGTAACAAGTGCTAAGTGCATTATTTGTTTTTATGATAGATGACCTCCTACAAATAATTACTCAAGAAAATATAAATAAATAAATTTTATTTAAAAGCTTAACAATTAATCCAACTAGTTATAGTATTATAATTTAACTTACTATAAAAAACCTCTTCTATTTATCAGTGTATCTATAATTGTTTTTAAATTTCCTAATCACTCAAAAATAACTGTGATTATGCTAGGATTCCACTAAATATTATCTAGGTAGTTCCAACCTTGGAAAATTAGATTTTAAATTCTCAAACATATATGATATGAAATAATAGAAAAAATATATATTTTTTTTTAATAATTTAATATTCCAATGTACACTTAAAAATTGTTATAGATATATACACTTTCTACATTTTTCAAAATTAGTATGTTTTATTAACCATTTTAATATTTTTGAAATATTGAACATAGAAAATTTACAATGAACTATTTTAATATTTTAAATTTAAAAGTATTTTGAATGAGTGTTGTACTATTTTATACATGTATGATATTATATATTAAACTAATATCTTGTAGGCTCATATAAAATTATACTCTTTATCAATATAAATTAATTTATAATTTTCAAGATGTTGTGTGTTTTAGGAACCCTGTAGAACCTATTTTACGTAATCAAAAACTTATTTATAATTTTCTATCACTTAATTCTTAGACCTCTTTTTGGTGCATCCCTATTAATATTTACCTCCAAAAGTTTCACATCATTTATCATCTTATTTGAGGAATATAATTTGGTCTCCTCATTTCAAGATTATCAAATAACTAAAGAACCCCTTTATGGTATGAAAAAAAATTGTTTAGTGGTTGGATAATTGAGGAAGGAACTACAATGAAAATGCCACTTTAGGATGAGTCCATGATAGTTGCAACTACTTAGATGTTATTTTTGATTTAGACATGTACATCAACATTGAGTTACCTTTTTTTTTTATCATATACCATCAAATTTGCTTGAGATTTTAAAAAATAAGGCCTCTTACCTCATATGTGTAGTCTTGGCCAATTTTTTTTAGGTGAACAAAATTTATCTTGAGTTATAGGTTGTATGAAAAAGTATGAATGGTATGCTGAGATGTTTGAGATCTTTAATTGGTATGAGGGTGAGGAAGCAAAGTGGGTGTGATGATTCGGAGTATATAACTATGGAAAAGGAAAAAGAATATCAACTTCAAGTACAATCAAAATCCTAAAGGATGCACCTTCCTTTGCACCACCTCACTTCTACTAGCATACAAAGCTATGGGATTAAAAAAAAATGTTGAAGACAGGTTTTAATTGATCAAGGTATTGAGATGTAAGTAGTTATGTTTTCACTATAAAGAAAATACATAACTTGAAGAAACTAAAAGATAAATTTTTTTTAACTAACAAAGATAAAAGAACTAACTATGAAGAACCTTAATGATATCACCCTCACTACTCAACCTAAGACTAGATCAGTCCATAATTCCCTTATGCTTAATTGGGATGAAGGTGAGAAGAGGACCTTGCTCCTTTCAGATTTTAGATCATGTGGATGACTCACTAAGATTTCTGTAGACTTGTGGAAAATTGGTGGAATACCTCTTGTTCTCACTCACCTATGATCCAAGTAAGAAAGGAACATAAAATTATTAAAGAAAAGGTTACATGATAGAATATAAAATCATTTGGGAATATCTTCAATGGGGGAAAAATAGGTTTCTACATATCTGAAAGCTCTGTTGAATAGGACAAATAATTAATGGGGGGTGAATTAGCTATTCACAAACACTTTCTTAAAGTTTTATTAAATTGGTAAATGATTAAAAAACCAGAAACTTATAATAGATAAAAACATGAAAGGGCAAAACCATTAGAAATAATGAACACTAGAATTTAAATGGAAACCCAAATTGGAAAAAAAATACTAAGAAGCTAATTTTCATGAAATGAACAATGGCTAAGGTGACACTAGTTAAGGTGATTTTTTGCAAGGGCTCACTGTCGGTTTTCTCACTCTAGTTTGGCTCACTGCCAATTGGGTGAACAATCTTGTAATATGAATATGGCTAATTATCGCCAATACAAAGAGGCTCACTACCAAGAAAAATAGGCTATATATATATAAACACACACATACGTACGTATGTATGTACTAACATAGTACAAAAGTGGAGTACCCCAAAATGGGTTGTCCAACCTCGTAGCTAAACACACACAGAAACAATGACATGCGGTAGAGAGAGAGAGAGAGAGAGAGAGAGAGAGAGAGAGAGAGAGAGAATGCATGATCCTTCATTTATTCAAATTGATACATCATACTGTATACACCTAAAAATGGTCATCTAGACTATTAGCCCCTTTTGCTAAATCATAAATTGCTCGTTCTTGATCAAATCCTAGCTCTATCATTTATTCGATTATTTTCTATGGGCTAACCATTTTATCCTAAGTTTTTATTTATTAAAAGGAATATTCCCTCCCCTTTTAATAAATAAAAAGCCCCCACTTTTCCTCTTATCCTAAGTTGCACAAATAAAGCATTATTCTTATTTTATAAAAAGGGAAAAAGCACTTTTTGTCTCATATGGACACAAAAGTCAACTCTTATTTTCCTATTGGAGGATACTTGTGCACATGGATTGCTCCTCTTTTAAGCTTCACCCTTGATTAAATCTTTTGCCTCTTAATCTCCATGGTCCATTCCTCCTCATTTCCTTTAAAAGAAGAGCTCTCTTCTTCATTCTAGATCCCCAACTTTTTATGCTAATATTATGCTGCAGGTTTTCTAGGTACACTTTGGAGCTTTTGGAGACATTCTTGCATCTAGGGTTTGAAGATTTGGAGCATTGTTGGCATTCATCTTGAATCTTCATCAACACTCTATCTTCTTGTCTTCATTCTTGCATCATCATGGCTTTCTTGCTTCATAGTTAGATTTCTTTTCTTGCATAGTAGTTTCATTTTCATGGCATTCTTAGCTTAGATTTCCTTTTATGCAATAGATTAACTTGCATTGTCATATAGATTTGCTTTGCATTGCATACATTTGGCTTCATTGGAGATATTGGCATTCTTGCCCTTGTCTTCATTGAATCTCCCATTGCATGGTTTACTAGCAAGGTTATTGGCTTAATAGCTCTAGTTGAGAGCATTTTTAAAAACCCTTGCACTCCATGCCTAGGGAGCTATGGATCGATTTGTGAGGGCTCATTCTTGAGTTTCCTTGCATGTAATGATCCATAGAAGTGTGACACATTTATACCACACATTTTTGGGGCCCACCGTGGGGCAGAGTAGATAGACTTTGTCCTTTAAATTCTGCATTTTCATCATTTTTCATCAATTTTTCGGCAAGTTTTCAGCTTAATTTTTTGTCTCTATTTTTTTGTTTCAGATTGTCGTGCGATACTTTCCAGAAGTATCGCGCGATATACCTCTGTATGTGCGTGCGATACTTCACCTGTCATAAGAAGTATTGCACGATATACCTCTGTATGTGCGTGTGATACTTCGCCTGTCAGAAGTATTGCCTTACTATAGTAGAGAATATCGCCTGGTGTCGGGCGAAGTATCGCCTGGTATAAGGTGAAATATCGCGTAGACTAAAAGTATCGCCTAGTGTCGGGCGAAGTATCGCGCGATACTATGTCTGTACCTGGCAGTGAGCTATTTTTGGGCTATTTTATCTATCTTGCAAGTTTTGGGTTGTTAGCTATCTTTTTAAAAAAATTTAAAACACTCTGGAAAACAGGTGCCCATTTTTTTTTGAAATTTTGCAAATGGTATCAAAAGTTTAAGTGTGATATATCATTGGAAAGGTCTTTCCGAGCCCAATCCAACCATGATGGTTTCATTTTCAGATTTTATCATTTGATCAGTTATTTTTGCACATTATCTAATTTTTTTCATGTACTAATCATTGTTAGATTTTGGATTTTGATTCTCCTAACTCTTGTTGGTCTAACAAGTTGTGGTTGTAGGTGCTTCTTGCTTGAAATTTGCTAAAATTGCATGTCAAAGAGGGCTACTAATGGTTTTTGCAGGGCTGCCCTAAGCATAAAAACCAAATCAAGTGCTTGTTTAATTTCTTTCTTTATTAAGTGCGGCATATACTAGTTGTTTGATTAGGCACTTAATACTTTGTGAAAGGAATCTTGGGGTGGTAGGAGAAGTATGCTCTTCACCTTTAGGTGAATCAGAAAATCTTGACCCATCTTGAGGTTTTGGAAGCAAAGGGGTAATTGGATCTTGTTTGGTGTGTTTGGGAGAAGTTTTTGAGATAGGGGAGTATGCTCTTCACCCTTGTGGTGAATCAAAAACCTTGAACCTCAAGAATTAATCCACTCTTTGTTTAGCTTAGGATCCTTTAGCGGGCCTGCTCTTGAGCAATCAAGAGGAACGACCCAAGTGGGGACAACCTTGTCATCATTTTCCTTGGTGGCAAGTGATTCCAACTCACTATAATCTCAAGGCTATCGAGGACACAAAACCTTGGTAGACATAGTACTTATCTTTGCTTGATGTGAGTAACTTGTGGGATTGTGACCATGAGGAAAGCATTAAGCAAGAATGCTTAAGGTACTCTTGAGGCCGCGAGGTCCTAGTCCTTTATGAGGAGTAAGAGGGGTGCTATGAACGGAAACCCTTACTATGAACCATTAGATAGAGGCCATCTTCTTTTAGCCGCTTAGCTTCTTGGTGCAAGGATTGATCCAAGTGGACTTACCCGGATCACCCCAAGACACTCACCATATGTGTTCCTTTGGTTGTGTTTTTGACACTTCCATGATGACGCCAATATTTCTTGTGGGAAACCACTTGGTGTGAGGCAAGGGAGCATCAAGTTGTGGGCCAAGTTGTTAAGTAATGAGCCTTGTCCTTCTAGGTAGTAATTGCTTGAATTGTCTTCGATTGTGCTATACCAATGTAAACGTTCTCAACATTCAAACAAATGGTAGCATTCATAAGGTTCTCTATTTTGATATCACAAGTGCTTGTCTTGGCAAGGTTGCTTTTGCCCTTGTTTCAAGTGTTCTATGACATGTTTGATCCCATACTATTTGCAAACCTATCTTTTATCTATTGCTACTACTTGTCAAACTGAGAAATTTCACTGTTCAATCTACAAATGTGGTCCAAGCGCTTCAAAACTGAGTTTTTCACGTTCACTAGTCAAGAGTCATATGATATTGAAGTATCCTTGCATACCCTCAACCAAGAATCCTGAGTCATTTCTACTGTCCTGTCATTGCTACAATTCAGAGTTGCTAAACTTGCACTTTAACCTGCTGTAGAGTGTCCTTTTCTGTTCTTACTTGAAACTGGTTTGTTACTTACATGTTTAGATTTGTTCTAGACTGAAACAAATGAGCTAAAACTATTGGATTTGAGCTTAACAAATGCTACTCTTGATCACTTATTGCATCACGGTTACCTCTCTAGCTACTTGCTTATTGAGCTTCTTGCTCGTTGCTCAGCTTTAGTCAATTGATTGCTGTAAGTGCTTGAGCACTTTTGATGAGCCATCTCTCTATTGTTCTACTTTGACAAGTGATCTTTATTAGCTTTTCTTATCTCAAATCTAAGAAACTTTGTCTCATTCTATTAGTCAACCAACATCTCTTTTCATGCCAGTTACAACTCGGTCTCAATTTGAGCAGGAGAATCACCCTCCGTTCAATTATACACAGTTACCTTCTCCAACTAGATGTTCCAAAGCACCCATTAGCAAAGATAGTTCTAGTTCTGACCAATCTGAGAAATCTAAGGCTACACCGTGGTACAAAGGAGGTTTCCTCTTTTCCGCGTTCAAGACTCCCAAAAACACAGACAGTGTCTCACTCACTTTGACTGAACAAGAAAAATTTCAACTCTTGCAAGAACACTTTGAGCGTAAGGATAACCAAGCACGCTTAGAAAAAGAACACAATCAACAAAGGATGGATGCTACTAGGTGCATGGCTTATAGAGGGACATTTCATGAGCAACCTGAGACTAGTAATCATGAGCATATACCTCTTTTTAATGGCAACAATGGCAACAACACGCCACCAAGATCTCCTCCAAGGACAACTTTTGCTATGCCTTCTTCACCTCCTAGACCTCCTCCCTCTCAACATGAGGCAGAGGCTAATGATGAGATTTCTAGTGAGGATCTTATGAGATGTGAACAAGATGTGGATTTCCAACGAATGATGCATAAGCTTTTAGAGCGTAATGGCGATCAATATTTTCAATATATGACTTCTAGAGGATACAAGCTTCCTCCCGGCTATGATGTCAGACAAATTGTCCAACAAAGAGTACCAACTGAATTGGAAGTCCTTCAAGAAGAATTACGTCAGACAAATCAACGCCTTACCCAAATGGCATTAGAAAGAGAGCCTCCAAAGGTCTCTTTTGTAGAATCAATTTGTGCTCTTCCTTTTGATAAAGATCTATACATGGTCCCATTTCCTAAGGATATTGAGGTTCCTAAATATGACAAGTATGATGGAAATGGTGATCCTCATGACCATGTGCGTCATTTTTATGCTCTTAGTATGGACTTTCTTCATGAAGACACATATCTTTTACGCTTATTCCCTTGAAGCTTAAGAGGCCAAGCTTTGGAATGGTTTGTGAAATTGACACCACCGATTAAGACTTTTGATGAGTTAGCTCAGCAATTTACCCAGCAGTACTCTTACAACATCCAACAACCTATCACTGTGATAGATCTCGGTAATCTAAGACAACATCAAGGTGAGCCATTTGCAACTTATTTACAATGTTGGAGGTCATTGTATTCTCGATATCCTCGTCAGCTACCCGAAAGAGAAAAGATTGACATTTCATCAACACACTTGTGCCTGAGCTATTTTATGATCTAAGGAAGCAACTGTTCTCCTCTTTCAATGACATGGTTGAAAGTGCATATCGAATTGAGGATGTAGCTATAAGAAAAGGGGATATTGTTATTAATAAAGATGCTAAAGGCAATGGTAAAGACAAGAACAAACCTTGGAATAAGAACAAGTATGTTGTTAATGATGGGGTTGTTGATGCTCCTAAAGTTAAAGAGCCCGCTTTCAATCTCTCCAACGCTATCTATGCAGCAAAACAACAAGAAGCTGCCAACACTCACAGTGCTCCTAAACCTCAATATGCAGATAAGCCGAAGAAGTCATTTTGAAAGCGAGTCTATACCAAGTTGGCAGAACCTTACGATGTGATCCTTAAGACTTTGGTTGACAATGGATATCTTACGCTTCCTAATAAACCTGGTAACTAGGATCCGATAAATAAGCCCAATTGGTGGAGAGAGGATCATTACTGCCATTATCACAAAAACAAGGGACATCCAATAGACAATTGTTTTAGGCTTAAGGATGATATTCAGGATCTTATTGAGAATGGCACAATCTCCACTGATGGCTTAACTAAAAATTCTGATCACATAGCTTTCAAAGATCCTCTACCTAAGCATGATAAGGGGGAAACCTCTCAAACACATAAGAAGAATCATGATGCAAAGATCAATTACACGTATCCTTCTAATACGCTTGTGATTAACATGGTAGAGCCCGTTGAGAGTGTTCTAATGATGAGGTCTCAAGATGATAATAACACCAATTATGGTAAGCCAAAGTTAGTCTTGCAAACACGTGGTAGTTCATCTTCCCGAAGTGAGACACTGAATGCTGTTACTAGGGGGCAAGCCAAGATTGTCCTTAAAACTGCGCAAGATCCCAAGCAAGCTTTTCCTTCCAAACAAGTGGCTCCTTTAGCCACCCCTAGCTATGATCTTGTCCAACATTTGCAAAAGACACCAGCATAGATATCTATCCTTGAGTTGCTTTGGTTATCCTCTTCGCATAGAGAGATTCTTGATGAGGCCCTACGTACAACACGTGTTCCCAATGACATTGATCCAGATCAATTTTAGGCTATGGTCAACCAAATTTCATCTCCGCTATCTCTCTCCTTTTCTACAGAAGATGACATATCTATTGCTCACCCACATAATCTAGCTTTACACATTGAAGTTCTAGTCTACAATACCCGAGTCCGCCGAGTCCTGATAGACAATGGTGCAGGGTTAAATATTGTTTCTTTCAATGTCATACAACAATTGGGTTTTTCAAAATTGGCTGTGGATTCCAAGAAGAAGATTACTATAAAAGCTTATGATGAAGTGGAAAGATCTTCCAAAGGTCTTGTCACATTGCCTGTCCGAGTGGGCCCTGTCACGAAAGATATTAGCTTCAAAGTATTGGACATCCCACTTGCATATAACATTCTTTTGGGTCATCCTTGGATCCATGACATGCAGGCTATTCCTTCCACTTATCATCAGTGAGTCAAATTTCCATACAATGGCACTGAAGTTGTGATTTCTGGAGACCATACTATTGCTATCAATGCTCTTACTGCTACTGAAAAATTTGTTCCTCATAATGAACCTTTTGTTGATCCTAGTACGTCTCTAGCTACTGCTAAGAAATCACTTAAGATGATGATCCTTGGTATGGGTGAATATACACTGGGTTCCTTTGCTTCTATACCTATTTCTCCTAGGTCATATGGGAGACCTTCTGATTAGATGAAGCCTTCCACTTCTGCTATGGTGATCTTTGATACCTTTGTTCCTTCATCCGTTCCTTTAGAAGCAGAAAGAGAAGAACAAGCTATTCAAGAGTGGATCTATAGAGAGGATTCTAGAAATACTCCCATGCTCAGTAATTCAAACACAAATACAGATGAATCACCGCTACACACTATGGCTCAAATGGGAGATGATCTTCCTTCTACTTCATTTCTTTGGGGAGAAGAATGTAAATCTACTGATACTAATGACATGAGCATCTCTACTTCTCGGCATCTTAAGCCTCTTCCAGAAGGTTCTTCCATGATAGATATGGATGTTGATGTAGTTCATACCTCTCGTAACCCACCCGATGTGGTTGATGGGTCTTGTGTGGGATCTGATGAGTTTGTTCCTCATATTGCCTTAGTGGACCACGCTAGTTCTTCTATGACAAGTCTAGATCTAGCTACTTTTGGAGCTTACCCTATAGGCTCAACCTCTCTTGTTACCAGAGATGACACCCCTCGCATAAATGCTATTGAACCGGTCACTTCATTTCATTTTGCATCAACACCTGTTAATTCTTCCACCAGCGAACTAGCAACAAAAAGGATTGAATCAACAATCAAGCATCATAGTCATCAAGTCAAAAGAAAAGAGCAATGGTCAGATGGGGAAAACCACATTGTGGCGGTATCCAAACCTAAGAAAAGTAAAAATAAAAATCTGCTCAGAAATAATGATTCTCAAATAAAAGATGACAAGCTGATTCTCTACAAAAAAATGGTGCACTACTTTAAGCATGATCTCATATCTGTTATACTTCAGCCCATTCCTAGAGTTGAGAACAAAGTTTCTAATGCCTTGGTTACTTTGACATCCATCTTACAAATGAAAAAGCATAAATTTCGCTTCAAGTTCCTGGTGGATGAATTACGCTATCCTGCTCACAAATCTTACAATCCTACCATCTTTTCATATCTTCGACCTCATATTCCTCTTGCAAATCCACCACGCCATTCCTTCTGCCATCCCTTACACTTTGCCTTTGTCTCTGGTGACTTGTATAGGAAGGGTCTAGATGAAACTCTCCTTAAGTGTCTAGAAATAGAGGAGTCAGAAAAAGTGCTAGCTGAAATCCATGATGGCATATGTGGATCACATTCTAACGATCCTCCGCTAGCTCAGACATTGCTTAGGGCTGGTTATTATTGGTCAAACTGGTTGAGACCTCCTATCATCATAGTTGCAGCATTTGGGCCTGGGGCCTATCAGTTCTCTACATTAGAGGAAGTAGATTCTTGATGCCCATTTCTGTCTGGGGCATCCTTTGTACATATTTTACGATCCTGAAAAAATACCAAAAAAATTCATATATGATGCTGAAAAAATCCTAAAAAGCATAAAATGTCCTTAAAAAATACAAAAAAATAAAAAAATAAAAAAATAAAAAAAATTGAAAAAGTGCCTTGGTGAAAACTTGGAAACAGGCGCCTTGGTAGAAAAAATACAAAAAAAAATAATAAAAAGTCCTGAAAAAAATTGCAATAAATCTATCAAGTGGTGAAAACCTAGAAATAGGTGCTACTTGAGACCCTCTGCACCTATGTCTATCAGTCTTGTGTGGCACTCCTTTGCTCCACTTCTCGCTTTGTCTCTCCTATCCTGGAATTGATTCTTGTCTTAGTCTAGGGGGCATACGTTGTTTTAAGCTTATCTTGGGTCTCTTTGTGTGTCTGGGTTTCTTAGGCACCTCGCAAATGGTGTTTTTCAACACCACCCCAACTGTGTTTTTCAACACTTCCCCTTGCATCGAGTGTTTCTCAACACTTATCAGATGTCCTACCCGCAGTCTAGATGATGCAATATTTCTCATTGGCAGATGTGATACTCAAAGTTTGACTCTATGACCTACACACACGCACTTGACTTGCTGAGATTTGTTTGACTTTATTTCTTTGTGTGTTGTCTATGATGATTTCTTTGCTGAGTGTTCTCCCCCTATGATTGTTTTCGATGATGCATAGCTAGAAGACTGAGGGTATGAGAACATGTTTTATTTCTTTATCTGCTTGTGGGTATATTTTGTTGGTCCTAACTGTCATGAGCATTTATGCTGGTCTTACTTGACACTTTGGACCTACAAGGTATTATCCTTGACTGTTTCGCGAGTGCATGCTTCTAGTCATCTTGACTTTCTTGTGTCTTGATGCAAGCATAATCTTGCCATATCAAACTTAGTTTCTTGCAGTGAGATCCACATAGTTATGCTAGTGTGTATTGTATGATCTTGCGACACTACCAATAACGCTCAATGATGAATATTAGATGTCTATTGGCTTTGTAACCTTGAAAGTAAACCACTTTTCATGTAGCTTGCATTCTTAAGTTCATGTTAGTTAGTTTTGCATCTTGCATATGGAGAGAGCTCTCCTTTCATCTTTCACAGACTTGTTAATCAACTGCGCTCGCCTTTCACTTCTTCCTCATCATGTCTTTCACTTCTTGTCTTTCATATCACATCATTTTCCTTTCATTTCGGGATCGAAACTGAAATCCGAGTTCACCTTGATCACCCAAATCACCTTTTCCCCCTCTTTCACGTAGTTGGCTGACCTTTTGAGGCCTAATCCTTCAATCTTCACTGGGGCATTCTTCACCTCTTCATCTCCATCTCTTTCAAACTTCCAATCTTTCATTCACTTTCAATCCCAAGTTCCAATTCTTCCCCTCTGTGGTGTTTCCGGGTTGAGGGACTGCTTGGTTCATGCCCCGGGTCCCATGTGTGGGGCATCCCTTCACTACTTGATGGTTGTTCTATTCTCTTTCTTTGATTATGATTTCTGGTGATTTGATCATGCTGCTCTTGCTTCTGCTTTCCCTCTACCTGGATTTCGCTTTCGATCCCGAGGGGGAAGACACATCATATCTTATTGGCTATCTCTTTCCTAAGTGTTCAGTACTATCGCTACTAGGCTGATCATGCAGGATTTGCTATCTCTCTGCACTTCATTCTTTGGAGTCAGATCGCTATTTGCTTGCCTTCTTGGCTATCTGCTTTCTTTCTTGGCTGATCTGAGTTGTTTTGTGATCCCAAATCGATCTCACATTTCAACTTCATTCTTTGACTACATGTGTTCCCAGATCGATCACACATTAGTCAAAGAGGGGCAAATGTATACACCTAAAAATGGTCATCTAGACTATTAGCCCCTTTTGCTAAATCATAAATTGCTTGTTCTTGATCAAATCCTAGCTCTATCATTTATTCGATTATTTTCTATGGGCTAACCATTTTATCCTAAGTCTTTATTTATTAAAAGGAATATTCCCTCCCCTTTTAATAAATAAAAATCCCCCACTTTTCCTCTTATCCTAAGTTGCACAAATAAAGCATTATTCTTATTTTATAAAAAGGGAAAAATCACTTTTTGTCTCATATGGACACAAAAGTCAACTCTTATTTTCCTATTGGAGGATACTTGTGCACATGGATTGCTCCTCTTTTAAGCTTCACCCTTGATTAAATCTTTTGCCTCTTAATCTCCATGGTCCATTCCTCCTCATTTCCTTTAAAAGAAGAGCTCTCTTCTTCATTCTAGATCCCCAACTTTTTATGCTAATATTATGCTGCAGGTTTTCTAGGTACACTTTGGAGCTTTTGGAGACATTCTTGCATCTAGGGTTTGAATATTTGGAGCATTGTTGGCATTCATCTTGGATCTTCATCAACACTCTATCTTCTTGTCTTCATTCTTGCATCATCATGGCTTTCTTGCTTCATAGTTAGATTTCTTTTCTTGCATAGTAGTTTCATTTTCATGGCATTCTTAGCTTAGATTTCCTTTTATGCAATAGATTAACTTGCATTGTCATATAGATTTGCTTTGCATTGCATACATTTGGCTTCATTGGAGATATTGGCATTCTTGCCCTTGTCTTCATTGAATCTCCCATTGCATGGTTTACTAGCAAGGTTATTGGCTTAATAGCTCTAGCTGAGAGCATTTTTAAAAACCCTTGCACTCCATGCCTAGGGAGCTATGGATCGATTTGTGATGGCTCAATCTTGAGTTTCCTTGCATGTAATGATTCATAGAAGTGTGACACATTTATAGCACACACATACATGTTAGGATGTAAGGCCTTCTCGGCTTGGGCCATATACAAAATGAATTCAAATCTGAAAGCTCAATGCTTCATGATTCATGGAGGAGCATCCATGAAAACACCTAAGAACATGAAAGAACCTATTGATCAGAGCATGAAAAAGATGATGAAGACATATCTCCAATTTAATTGGGAGATCCTGAAGCCTATAATGGTTATATGCAATGAATAATTTGATAGAATTGGTAAAACTCCTAAAGTGCTTAATAAGGACCTTAGGAGAAAAATGATGTAAAATGAGCCATTAGTGATCCATGGGATTAAATTGAGTGGTTAGGGTCTTGAATAGATTGTTTAATCCTCTAATATTAAAATCCATTTGATTGGATAAGTTGAGAGGTCTAATTTTCAATAAAATGTAAGTTAGATTTTGAATTTTTAAATCCTAACAACTAGTTAGGAAAGGGTGGGAAATTAGAGTTTAATGGTGTTTAGTGAGCTTAAAGACTTCCAACTGACTAGGATTGGTTTGGGAAGTTAATAGATGATTTTTATACTAGTTCGAATTCCTAGTTTGTGAGAGTGAAGGGATTGTACAGACTGCTCAACAATATGCAGAGTTGTACATTATTTTGAGCAATAAACAAAGAGTTTTCTAGCAAATTTTATCATTTTTCCTTTGATGTTTCATTGAATCCAAGATTGGATAGTATCATTAGATGATTATACACTTGTTTTGAATCCATTTGAAGGCATTTTTATTGAGTTCTAATTTGAAAAGGCTAATTGTGCCATGGCAGTCATTAGTTTGACAGGGTTTTTAAGAGATGAATGAAAGATTCATCCCCATTATGTGATTACTATAATTTTGGGATGAATCATAACATTTTATTACATTTATCTAACCTTCTATTATGAAAAGAATAACATTTGGTTGCAGGGTGCTCACCAAGAAGTGACTGATTGCATGGTTTTAGTGAATAAAATCGAGGTATGTGTACAATAATGAGTGATCTACCTTGATAGGTATATTTTATGATTTTCAGAGTGTTGATATGTTCATTCAATGGTGAATCCACCATTTTTTTGGTTTAGAAAGGATTGGAGGGTGTGGATTGGAGAAACCCTTATTTTGAGGGCTTGGGAGTAACCATTTTAGGGATTTTGTATTTGCATTAGATAAAGGTCCTATTTGATTTGATAATCCTTTGTTTTAAACCATTTTTAAGGACTATTGAGATTATTGTGTCTTGGAAGTAATAATATCTTGTACTCTTATTGGGAAATGATTTATTTTTGTGCTTGGAACATGGGCACAATGTGAGTTAGGTTATACTAGTCCCAAACAACATATGTTGAGTTTGAGATATGTTAAAGAAGGCTGAAAATGGTATCTGAATACCTTGTTATTTTGTCTGATGTTTTGAGGAACTTTTGAGGAAAATCCACTTTTCTATCGCTGGAGACCTACTAGGGAAACAATTAGGCCTAGTAGACAAATAAGAGGTTTGGGATGTTGGGCATTGTGTATAAACCCAAAACCTATTAAAACTTGTTGAATCCACCTTATTGAATTAAAAAATAACCATCTTGTTGTTTTGGAAGGTGTGTGAGTCAGTGATATGGTATTGGCCAATTGGAAGCCTTAGGGTTTAGGAGGCCTAGTGAGGGCTTGAACCTTTCAAACTTTGATCAGTTAGAGTAGGAACTAAACCAACATCCCCCACTTTTTCATTAGTTGGTATCAGAGCCTAGGAGAAACCTAGGTTGAGAGAGAGAAGAAAATTTTGGGGTATTTGGTGCAATTGATCCTTTGTTGATGCCTTGGAGTGTCCATTTCCTCCTTGAGTATTCCAGATTTGATCTTTTACATTGGACATGTAAGAAGGGGAAGATGATGGGATCCCTCAGAGGGTAACTAATGTGGAACTTGCAAAGCTTGGGAGGGAGAAGATGATAGAGAATAAAATAATTAGAGCAGCCCTTGAACAAAAGAGAAGGGAGAAGATTGAGAAGGACAAGGAAATGAGATCCTTGATTGGGAGATTGACCATACTTGAGAAGAGAGGAAAGAGCATGCTAGACAATTCTAATGAATTTGAAGATCAGGAAGAAAAAGAAATTCATTTGAGAGAAGAAACATGATTAGATCCTAAAGATGTGAGGATGGCTAAGTTTTCTAAAGTCATAAGGAGTGGAGATGAAAAAGGAAGATCAAAATTGCCCAAGTGTGCAGGTAAGATGGATGATGAGGAACTCATTAATTGGTTTAGTGCTATGGAGAACTAATTTGAGTGTGAAGATATAAAAGATGAAAAAAAGGTAAAAATTACAAAGTCAAGTTTAAGAGGACATATCTTGTTATGGTGGGATTGTGTTCAAGTGGAGAGATGGAAGAGAAGAAAGTCAAATATTACTTCTTGGTATGCTATGATGGACAAAATGAAGATAATTTTTTAACCTAGTGACTACAAGGTACATATGTACCAAAAAATATAAGGTCTTAGGCAAAGAGACTTAGATGTACAAGGGTAAACTAGTTAATCACACAAACTAGATAGTAGAGTTGGCCATGAAGAGGATGTTGAAGAAAAGATGGAAAGATATTAAAGGGAGCTTAGATTCACCATCCAAGATGAATTATGTCTTGAAACCCCTAGGATAGTTGATGAATGTTATAAATTGGATGTGATAGATGAGGAGAATATGAGGAGAAAAAAAAACAAGAATGGTGGTGGTAGAGGTAATCCAAAGAAAGGAAGATGAGGAAGATCCTATGATGATAAAGGACAGTCTAGTGATGTGATGGGGAGGCTACGATAGACTAGCTAGTCTATGCTCTACTCCTTGTCCAAGGACTCAAGTGTGCTCCTGACACATATGGTTAATCTTTAGGACACCTTCTACATTCAAGGATCCCCTGACCTACCCAACCTACTCACCAAGTTCAACAAATTCACTCATCAACATCCCATGCTTTGCATTCTAGCTACTAGCCTTTATCTAGGCTTAACAAGGTCTTTTTGTCTTATGCTTCTTTCCCACACTCCAATAGTGGATTTTATAGGTTCCAAGTTGTTTTCAAGGCCTTAGACACCTGCTCAAATCATTGGTTCAATTGGGTCTTCATCAGATTTAGGACTTGCTTTGGAAAATAGGGCTACAAGGAGGAGGCCTAATTAGCCCTCCTTCCGATTTCTTAGGGAATTTGGGACCCTTTGCACAACATTTCATCCACCCTTTCCTAAAGGACTATGACTATAAATGACCCAAACTAAAGGATTTTTGGTGTCTCAGCTGCCCATTCGACCGTACAGTACTATTCCCTATTTATGAGGGTTTCAAGGGTTTCAAGACTTTTCCTTGCTCCTAGCTTCACCAATGAAACTCCATGACCTTTCAAACCTTTTCCTTCACAAGATTGAGTCTTCATACATCAATCTTGACTTCCTCCAAAGGATTTCACTTGGAACCTCTTGCACTGTCCTGGGGAACTCCTTGATGATTGTCCTTCCCTAACCAGATTGCTCCCAATTCGCCTAGGGCTTTGTCAAACCATGGCTTGCTCCTATTTTTTGGGGCCCTGCTTGTATATTATACAAGGTTAGGGTCTTAGTTCTTATACTCCACAATCCCATGGTATTCCCACAATGGAATCAAGAGCTACAGGCCCTATTCCATCAATGCCACCAAAATGCATAGTGGATTGTGAAACTTAAAGAATCAAAGAAAAAAAACTAAACACACACAAAACTTAAACTAATTATAGGTAGATGAATTGAAATAAACACAAGATAACAATACAAGCAATGGATATCAACAATTACACACTAATCAACTACTTCAAGCCATAAAAGATGATTGTCAAACACTGTTTCTGTATATTCAGTCTCTTGTTCCATACATTTTTCGTACATAATACTCGCCCACCTCGAGATTAGGGTTAGATAGGTCTTATATATTCTTACCTTCAAGTGTGTGCTTTGATTTTAGGGTCTTTAGCCTCTTAGCATAATCAGTCATTACAAAAAGGAAAAGTTGCTAGCAACTTTTAGTTTCTTGAGTAGCCATTGTTCACTCCTTCTAAAAGACCATTTCTAGGCCTTCTAAAGCACACTTGTGCTCAACTAATAACCAAACACTAACTCCTAAACCACTAACTCATAGTAGAAACAAAGATCTCAAGATGACAACATTCCTTGAGTCAATGAGCATTACAAACTAGAAAGACCAGTAGACTCCTAGGACTTCTATTGAGCCTAGACACAACAAAAATGAGTCAAACTCCTTGGTGACTCTTATTTTACTTACATAGCACTAGCACACCCAAACATGGTGAGGGCCCTCATAGAGGTGCTCCTACACCATACTCCCCCTCAACACAAGCTAAGGAACTTTGGGATCTAAAAGAGCTAGATCCACTCCAAATCTTTTGAACTAACCTTCATCTATCTAGGTGGCTTCAGACTTAGGCTGACCCTTCCACTTGATGAGATGCTCCATGTAGACTTGATGTCTAGTTTCCTTCTTCACCGTGGATTCTAGAATCTTCTCCACTTGGGCTGGTTCCTTCTTAGGCATTGCATTGGTATCTACATCATGTAGTACCTTTGGTGGAGTTGTACCTTGTTGACTGATATCACCTTTAAAGCTGATCAGGTCTACAACATTGAACACCAGTGAGATGGCTAAATCTAAAGGCAAGTCCACCTTGTAGGCATTCTCTCCATATTTGGCTAGAATCTTGCATGGACCTACTCTCCTCATCTGTAGCTTAGTAGGCATGCCCTTCTGCATTCTTGCTTTGCTAAGATGGACCATGACATAGTCCCCAATTTGAAACTATACTTCTTTCCTCTTTTCATCCACTTTAGCCTTGAGTCTTTCAGTAGACTCCATAATAGACTTCATCATCTACTCTTGCACCTCCTTGATGGTTTGAGTGAAATCTTCAGCTTGTCCACTCTTCAACTCCATGGAACCTAAGTCTCTCAACTCACATACTCCTCTAGGGTGTCTTCCATACACTATTTCAAAAGGACTCATTCCTATGGTCCTATTTACACTATCATTATATGCATATTCAGCCTAAGATATCACAAGATCCCAAGTCTGCCCATACTCCTTTGTCAAACACCTTAGCAAGTTGTCAAGCACCCTATTGATGACCTTAGTTTGACCATCAGTTTGAGGATGGTATGCTGAACTGAAAGAGAGATTAATTCCCAGCCTTTTCCATAAGGTTTTCCAAAAATGGCCCATGAACTTGTTGTCCTTATCTGACACAATACTCAAAGGAAGTCCATGGATTCTAACTATCTCTTTAAAGAAGAGATGTGCTACATAACTTGCATCATGAGTAGTTCTACATGGAATGAAATGACTCATCTTAGAGAACCTATCAACAACAACATAGATGCTATCCATACTTGATTTGGTTTTAGGGAGTCCAACGACAAAGTCCATACTTACACACTCCCAAGGCCTATTTGGAATTGGTAGAGGTTGATAGAGTCCTACATTTCTTGAACCTCCTTTAGCTCTTTGACATACTCCACACTGCTCTACATACCTCCTGACATCGCTTGCTAGCTTAGGCCAAAAGTAGTATCTCTGAACTAACTCCAATGTTTTTTTTATGCCAAAATGACCACTTAGGCTGCCATTATGCTTCTCTTGGATCAGATTTTCCCTCATGGATCCTCTAGGTACACAAAGTTGATTACCTTTAAACAACAGTCCATTCTGAAGGGTATAATCTGCAAACTCACCATGAAAATGGTTCTCAAACTCTAGGCACACCTTGTAGGCTTGTGAGAAGTCTTCATCCTCCTCATATAAATCTTTAAAACCTGCTATTCAAATGCTTTGCAGCTGTACCTCTTGGACAGTCAATAACTTCCTACTCAAGGCATTTGCTACCTTGTTGAGCTTCCCTTTCTTGTGCTTGATTATGAAGGTAAAGGATTAGAGATACTCCATCCACTTCAAGTGGCTATTACTAAGCTTCTCCTTAGTGTTTATGTAGCTTAAAGATTGATTATCAGTAAACACCACAAATTCTTTTGGCAAAAGATAATGCCTCCACTTCTTGAGAGATTGTACCAATGCATACAACTCCAAGTCATAAGCTGAATACTTCTTCTTTTCCTCATTGAGTTTCTCACTAAAGAATGTCACAGGCCTTCCTTCTTGACTCAATACACCACCTACTACTATACCACTTGCATCACATTCAATGGTGAACAACTTATCAAAAGTAGGTAAGAGTAGGATTGGTTTGGTTGCTACCTCTTGCTTTAATGTTTGGAATTCTTTCTCAGTTGCCTTAGTCTATTTGAACTTTGTTTTCAGCCCTCCTTTGATGGTGTCAAGAACTGGTGCACATATCCCACTAAAGTTCCTCACAAACTTCCTATAAAATTGTGCCAAGCCATGAAAACTTCTAACTTCAGTCCCTATTTTAGGCGCAGGCCAATTCAAGATTGCCTCTACCTTGCTTGGGTCCATTTTTAGAGTACCCTTGGACACCAACAAGCCAAAATAAACCAGCTCTTGCTGCATAAACTCATATTTCTCCAAATTGATGGCTAATTTCTCTTCATGTAGCTTCTTCATAACCATCCTTAAGTGCTCAAGATGCTCTACTTTTGTCTTGCTATAGATGAGTATATCATCTAGATACACTACCACAAATCTGCATGTGAAGTCCTTAAAGACCTCATTCATTAACCTCATGAAGGTGTTGGGGGCATTGGTAAGCCCAAATGGCATCACAAGCCATTCATATGATCCATCAGTGGTTTTAAAAGTGATCTTCCACTCATCACCTTCCTTAACTCTGATTTGGTGATAACCACTCTTCAAATCCAGCTTTGTAAAATACATAGCACCTCCTAAGCAATCCATCAAATCTTCTATTCTTGGAATTGGGAACCTATACCTGATAGTGATCCTATTAATAGCTCTTGAATCTATGAAAAGTCTCCATTTTCCTCCTTTCTTGGATGCTAAGACCACTAGAACTGCACATGGACTAATACTCTTCTTGATCAGCCCTTGATCTAATAACTCTTGCACTTGTCTTACTACTTCCTTATTCAGGTCCGGGGTAAGCTTGTAGGCTGCTTTATTGGGTAGAGAAGCACCAAGAACAAATTCAATTTGATGACTTATAGCTCTTCTTGGAGGTAAGGTGGCAGGGGTTCCATCACTTACTATATCTTTGTATTCTTCCAACATTTGTTGCACTTCTAATGGTAAATTTGTCTACAACTTCTTGTCCTCCTCTTTTGGTTTCAACATGATAGCACAACCCATGGTCTCCTCATCCTACAAGGCTTGTAGGAACTCTTTACCACTACTAAGCAACACACTAGGTGTCTTAGAAGTTCCTTCTTCATTCTCTAGTAAGGACTGAATTTTGAAAGTCCTCCCATTCTTCTTGAAAGCAATGGAGTTTTCCTCTCCATCATAGATCATCTTTCTATCAAACTACCAGGGTCTTCCCAATAGAAGATAGCATGCATCCATGGGTAAGACATCACAAAGAATTTTTTCTTTATAGCCTCCACTAGAAAACTCTACCCATGTCTACTCATTAACTAGCACACTTTGCTCCTGGTTAAACCAAGTCACTTTGTATGGATTTTCATGTGGAACCTTTGTGAGTTTAGGCTTCTTTGTTGCTTCCTTTGCTATGATGTTGTCTGTAGATCCTGAATCCACAATAACCTTGCAAACTTTGCCTTGTATCTTGCACCTGACCCTAAAAAGAGCCCTTCTTTTCTTGGGTTCACCTTGATTAGGCTACCTAATAAGTACCCTTCTGAACATTAGGTTCTCACCCATTTCTGATTCCAATTTTCTGACCTCATTAGTGCATGAGCTTCTGCTGTCCTCTTGGGTATATGCTACCCTCTTCTCACTATTTGAGGCTGATGGTTTATCAGGACACTTATAGATAGGGTGTCCAAGCTATCCACACTGGTAGCACTTCATGGTGGAAAAGTAGGAGTTGTTTCTTCATGCTCCTCTTCCTCTATTTCCTTGAGAACCCCTTCCTCTACCATAAGAGCCTCTTGTACTAACTTCTAAACTTTGTTCCAAGAGTCTTCTCTCACCTTGGTTTCTTGATTCACCACCTCTACTAGAACCTCCTCTTTGACCCCCTCTAGAGTCTCTACCTCTTCCTCTATTCTTGGAATTAGGTTCTTGCTTTCTCCTCTATTTGTCTTCAAGCTTTTGTGCCATATGCTAGCATCCAAGTACGGTGTAGGAGTGAAAAAACTCATCTCTTCTGCTATGCTCCATTTCAAGCCACTGAGGTACCTTGCCACTTTAGTGCTCTCTTCTTCTTTGATCTTGGATCTCAAGCTCAACTTGTGGAACTCTTCAGTATAGGTAGCTACATCCATCTCCTTCTATCTGAGGTTCAATCTCTTCCTATCCTATTGTATTTCATAATCAGCTAGTAAGTAGGCTTCCCTGACTTTATTGACCATAGCTTTCTAATTAGAGATTGGATTCTTTCCCCCTTTCTCCCTTTCACCTTGCAAGTAGTTCCACTAGGTTAATGCTTGTCCTCTCAACCTAGATTTGGCCACCTTGAACTTCTATGCTTCTGAGATCTCTTCACATTTGAAGTGATTCTCCATGCCTTTAATCCACTGCATCACAAGCTCTGTATCCATCTTGCCAGTCAGTAATGGGTCACCTTCAAGTGCCTTGCCTATGATAGCCTTCAGGGCTTTGAGAAACTGCTCATCCTATGTTGGAGGATTAGGTGTAGGTACATCATCATCAAGAGTCTACTCTTTCCCCTTAGCATCCTGCTCCTCCATTCTAACATTCACCTTATCTTCTTTTGCTTGGACATCATCCAAGAGTTGCTCCATTTGCATTAACCTTTCCTATAGGAGTCTGTTAGATTCCTCTTGATCTTCTACCTTCTCAGCAAGCTCTACATTGGTCACCATTTTTTGTTTTTTGAGATGATCCAATTGATTCTTTTGGTGGTTGAAACATCCACCTTTCATGTCCCAAGCCTTAAGAGGCTCTGATACCAATCTGATGGGGAGGGTAGGATAGACTAGCTAGTCTATGCTCTACTCCTTGTCCAAGGACTCAAGTGTGCTCCTGACACCTATGGTTGATCTTTATGACACCTTCTAAATTCAAGGATCCCCTGACCTGCCCAACCTACCCACCAAGTTCAACAAATTCACTCATCAACATGCCATGCTTTTCATTCTAGCTACTAGCCTTTATCTAGGCTTAACAAGGTCTTTTTGTCTTATGCTTCTTTCCCGCACTCCAATAGTGGATTTGATAGGTTCCAAGTTGTTTTCAAGGCATTAGACACCTACTCAAATCATTGGTTCAGTTGGGTCTTCATCAAATTTAGGACTTGTTTTGGAAAATAGGGCTACAAGGAGGAGGCCTAATTAGCCCTCCTTCCTATTTCTTAGGGAATTTGGGACCCTTTGCACAACATTTCATCCACCCTTTCCTAAAGTACTATGACTATAAATGACCCAAAATAAAGGATTTTTGGGGTCTCAGCTGCCCATTCGACCGTACAGTACTATTCCCTATTTATGAGGGTTTCGAGGGTTTCAAGACTTTTCCTTGCTCCTAGCTTCACCAATGCAACTCCATGACCTTTCAGACCTTTTCCTTCACAAGATTGAGTCTTCATACATCAATCTTGACTTCCTCCAAAGTATTTCACTTGGAACCTCTTGCACTGTCCTGGGGAACTCCTTGACTATTGTCCTTCCCTAACCAGATTGCTCCCAATTCACCTAGGGCTTTGTCAAACCATGGCTTGCTCCTATTTTTTGGGGCCCTGCTTGTATATTATACAAGGTTAGGGTCTGAGTTCTTATACTCCACAATCCCATGGTATTCCCATGGTGGAATCAAGAGCTAGAGGCCCTATTCCATCACTGCCACCAAAATGCACAATGGACTGTGAAACTTAAAGAATCAAAGCAAACAAACTAAACACACACAAAACTTAATCTAATTACAGGTAGATGAATTGAAATAAACACAAGATAACTATACAAGCAATGGATATGAACAATGACACACTAACCAACTACTTCAAGCCATAAAAGATGACTGTCAAACACTATTTCTATATATTCAGTCTCTTATTTCATACATTTTCCGTACATACTACTTTCCCACCTTGAGATTAGGGTTAGATAGGTCTTATATATTCTTACCTTTGAGTGTGTGCTTTGATTTTAGGGTTTTTAGCCTCTTAGCATAATCAGTCATTACAAAAAGGAAAAGTTGCTAGCAACTTTTGAGCAACTTTTAGTTGCTTGAGTAGCCATTGCTCACTCCTTCTAAAAGACCATTTCTAGGCCTTCTAAATCACACTTGTGCTCAACTAATAACCAAACACTAACTCCTAGACCACTAACTCATAGTAGAAACAAAGATCTCAAGATGAGAACATTCCTTGAGTCAATGGAGCATTACAAACTAGAAAGACCAGTAGACTCCTAGGACTTCTATTGAGCCTAGACACAACAAAAATGAGTCAAACTCCTTGGTGACTCTTATTTTACTTACATAACACTAGCACACCAAAACATGAGGGTGAGGGCCCTCATAGAGGTGCTTCTGCACCATGATGACAAAGGCAAGAGCATAAATTTTGATGTAAGGTAGAGGAGGTAATAGACCTGGTTATGGTAGACATAGTGGTATGTTCAATAGAAATTTTTTTAATTATGGGGAAATTGGGCTTCAATCCTACAGGTGTCTGAAGAAAGAGGTCAACTTCAAGAAGGTAGAGAAGAGAGTCCACTAGACAAGGTGGAGAGGAAGAAGACAAATAATCAGAGAAAGAATCAAGGATCTAGTAAACCCAAGAGAAGGAGAGTACCTAATGGTGAGGAAGACTCCTATTTGGTAGCAAGAGAGGCAAAAGGTATCTCTTTTTAGAAAAAAATGTAAAAGCTATGAACAGGTATGCAACATGATCATAGATTCTAGATCATTTGATAATTTGGTATCTTATGAGATGGTGAGAAAACTTAAATTGGAAACATTTCCACTTGAGCATCCTTATAGTGTGTCATGGGTGAATAATGATCATAATTTAGTGACAAGAGAGAAAGCATATGTTTAATTCAGTATTGGATATTATCATTATAGGGTACTTTGTGATGTTGTACCTATGAAATGTTGCCATATTATTCTAGGTAGGCCTTGGCAGTCTTCTAAGAGGATAGTACGTTATGGGTTTGAAAATACATATGTTGTGTATTAAATGGAGTAGAAGTTCATTCTAACACCTTTACCTTGTGATGGTAAGGTTAGAATAGTTTTTTTTAGTGAAAGAGATTACTTGGGAGGCATTAAAAATCTGTCCTTGGTTAAGGATCAGACTATGAACAAGTATTTGTTAATGATGAAGCATGATGATGTTGACAATATGAAAGATGTTGCTAACAATCTGAAAAATGATATACTTTTTGGGGGAGTATGGTGTCCTCAATTGATGAAAGGAAGGGAAATGATTTGAGGAACAAAAACAATGTTTGTGTGCACCTTGGAAGGGAGAAAAAAAATCATCACTTTGACTATTCCAAACAAGAGCATGGCAATATGGATGATAATCATATTTTATGTTATGATTTTGATAACAATATGAATGCAAGTATAAAAGTGTTGCACATGCCTAGAAGGGAACAAGGATACAGAATACCATCTAGAAGGATTGGTGGTTTGAAGACAAAGAGCATTGGCTCTTTGGAAAAGAGAAATCTTGAAGGTGGAGTGTATGATGTAGGAGCATCTAGGAAAACACCTAAGAACATGAAGAAACCTATTGACCATAGCATGAAGAAGAGCATGAAGATATCTCTCCAAGTTAATTTGGAGATCCTGAAGCCTATAATGGTTATATGCAATGAACAATTTGATAGAATTGGTAAAACTCCTAAAGGGCCTGGTTTGATTGAGTTCTTAACCCAAAAGGTTGTCTATGACATGACAGTCATTAGTTTGACATAATTTTTAAGAGATGAATTGAATATTCATCCCCATTATGTGATTACTCTGATTGGGAGATGAATAATAACATTGTATTATATTTCTCTAACCTTCTATTATGCAAAGAATGACATTTGGTTGTAGGTTGATCACCGAGAAGTGACTGATTACATGGTTTTAGTGAAGGAAATGGAGGTATGGGAACAACAGTGAGTGATATACCTTCATGAGGGGTATATTTTATGATATTTAGAGTATTGATGTATTCATTTAATGGTGAATCCAATTTTTTTGGTCTAGAAAGGCTTGGAGGGTGTGGATTGGAGAAACCCTTATTTTTAGGGCTTAGGAGTAACCATTTTGGGGATTTTGTATTTGCATTGAAGGGCATGTGCAGGATCATGGTATGCCAAACTAGGCCCTTAAGTGGCAATGAAAACTCAGAAAATCAGGTTTAGGCAAGTTGACATAAAAATTTGAACAAGTTGTAAGTATTATATCAAAAGTATGTAAGAAGATAATCTATAGAAAATTGAATTTAGTTTCTAAGATACTAGGTTTTTTTTGAAAAAAATTTATTCTATATGTTGAAAATTTGAAATTTCAATGTAGTAGTACAAAAATTTTAGGAAAAAATAAGAAGTAGGTGTATGTCTAATCACCTTAAACACAATCAAATGATATTTTTTTTTACAAGATTCTAGATATAAGTGGTAGACTCATGTCCAAATGTGACACATATTTTTTTCTAATTTATTTCCATGTAAATAATTAATTATGATTTTTCTTCTACAACTTTTCCAGAATACAAAAATTTTCATGTCTGACCACGTTAACTTAGTCTAAATTTTATCAAATTGAAAACTTTTTTTATTTTTCTTGTAGTAGGAAAAGCATAGAATGTGATACATATTTTGGATTTCAAAAATGTTATACAATTTGAAATTTATAGCTATTTTTCAATAAGTCTATCAATCAAGACTAGAAAGATAACACGTAGGTGTATGTCTGACCACATTAAACAAAATTAAATGATAATATTTTTTTATAAGATTCTACATAAAAGTAGTAGACTCCTGTTTGGATGTGATGTATATTTTTTGGTATTTTTTTTCCAAGTAAATAATTAATTATGATTTTTCTTCTATAAATTTTCGTGAATATAAAAACTCTCCTGTCTGATCACCTTAACTTAGTCTAAACTTCATCAAATTGAAAGAATTGTTTATTATTATTGTATTAGGTGAAGCATATAATGTGATGAATATTTCAGATTTCAAAAATGTTATATTGTTTGAAAGTTATAGTTGTTTTTCAAAGATTCTCTCAATCGGGACTTCTTTTTCACATCACCACTTTTTGGAATATCGTAATCCTACACATACCCAAAAAAAGGTCCTATTTAATTTGTTAATCCTTTGTTTTGAACCATTTGGAGGGAATTTTGAGACTCTTGTGTCTTGTGAGTAAGAATATCTTCTACTTGCTTTGGAAAATGACCCATTTTTGTGCTTGAAACAACGGCACAATGTGAGTTGCGGTATAGTGGTCAAAACAACCTATGCTTAGGTTGAGATATGTTACAGAAGGATGAAAATGGTATCTTAATACCTTGTTATTTTTTTTTATGTTTTAAGCAACTTTTGAGGAAAATCTACTTTTCTATCGTTGGACACTTACTAGGGAAACAATCAGGCCTAGTACACAAATAAGAGGTTTGGGGTGTTGGGTATTTTGTATAAACTGAAAACCTATTAAAACTAGTTGAATCCACTTTATTAAGGTAAAAAAAAACCATCTTGGTGTTTGGAAAGGTGTGTTTTTCAATGGTGTGGTATTGGCTAGTTGGAAGCCTTGGAGTGTAGGAGGCCTAGTGAGGGCTTGAATCTTTCCAACTTTGATTACTTGGACTAGGAAATCCACCAACATCCCCCACCTTTGCATCAATGATCAACCAAACTATCACCCCTCTAAGTCCCCCCTCTTTTTGTATATAATTATATCAACATGAGTACATATACCCAACCACACAACTGTGGTCAACCAAGAATTACATGTCTACAAATAAATATGAGTCAGCCCCAAAATATATCAAATGATATCCAAGAAGAACAAAAGAAGATGTGAACCCATATTTAGGTGCACATTTGATCCAAAAATCACGCACCATGATCGCACATGTTAACAATCAATGAGAAACAATCGCACACAGAATCTTCAAGGTTGGACCAAGCATAAAGGAACACGCGGCCTATTGAAACCAAAGAATCCAAACATGAACCACTCAATGAAAACATGAAGAAGTCAAAGGTAAAGGTTCCCAGATAGGTCTATATTAGGAATTCATGACCGCATCTAAAGGAATGAGCATGAACACGTGACCACAAACATGATCACCATGAATAAAGCATGAGCAACCAAGAAAGGGAAACTTGGATAACTCAAACGTTACTAATCCAAATGAGGTTTCATTAGAAAGATAAACATTACAGAGAGTCCTTAACAAGATTCTAAGACTGCAACCAAAATATCTCAAAGATAAATGATCGTTGCATCACTCTCTCAAACTGGAAAATAGGAAAAAAATGAAACTAAATATTTTTGGTTGATACAAGATTGCCAAGAACCCAAGATGCCCCTGCATCACATAGATACATACATGTATGTGTGTGTGTGTGTGTCTATATATATATAAATATGTGCACACATACATGTATATATACATATGTGTGTGTATATATATAGACGTGCAAATACATACATATACACATATACATACATACACACACACACACACACACACACACACACACACACACATATATAATTAATTCAAACACATTTTATGTTATTTTCTTTCAAATGGGTGAACCCACGATAGTGGGTAACAATTTTTGGAGGAAGCAATTCCTCCTGAAATTCACGAAGCGGTGGATTTAGTTGGGTACTTTAGATCGAAAGTATTATAATTAGTTTCGATAAAAAATAACTAGATTTCATTTGAAAGTAAGATGTTAATGTTTTGGTGGGGTTATAACCCAACCGAAACCATTATTTTCACAGTTGTGGTATGAGTTTTTCCAAAGAAGAAATTGGGGCATCTAACTTTCAAATGTCATTTTCAAAGGTATTTCACTATGTATACCTTCTCATTTTACATTATTTATTATTTTTAATATGTTTATTCATCTATATGTGTGTGTGTGTGTGTACATGTATACATATACACATATTTATTTAGATATATATATGTATAAATATGTATGTATATATATATGCATATATACATGTATATATATACACACGTATATATATATATATGTGTGTGTGTGTGTGTGTATGTATATATATATATACATATATATACGTGTGTATATATATATACACATGTATATATATGTATATATACATGAATATATTTATACATGTATATAGCATGTATATAGATATACATGTGTATATATATACATGTATATATATATTTATATATGCATATATACATATGTGCACATGTATATGGGTATGTGTAGGATCATGGTATGTCAAAAAGTGGCAATGTGAAAAAGAAGTCATGATTGATAGACTCTTTGAAAAACAACTATAACTTTCAAACAATATAACATTTTTGAAATATGAAATATACATCACATTATATGCTTCACCTAAGACAATAATAGTAAATAATTCTTTCAATTTTATGAAGTTTAGACTAAGTTAAGGTGGTTAGACATGAGACTTTTTATATTCAGGAAAATTTGTAGCAAAAAAATCATGATTAATATTATACTTGGAAAAAAAATACATTACATCAACACATGAGTCTACTACTTTTATCTAGAATCTTATAAAAAAATATTATCATTTGATTTTGTTTAATGTGGTTAGACATACACCTACTTGTTATCTTTCTATTCCTGATTGATAGACTTATTGAAAAATAGCTATAACTTTCAAATTGTATAACATTTTTTAAATCCAAAAGATGTGTTAGATTCTATGCTTTTCCAACTATAAGAAAAAAATTTTAAAAAATTAATTTGATAAAGTTTAGACTAAGTTAACGTGGTCAGACATGAGAGTTTTTGTATTCTAGAAAAGTTGTAGAAGAAAAATCATAATTAATTATTTACTTGGAAAAAAATTACAAAAAAATATATGTCACATCCCGACATAAGTCTACTAATTATATCTATAATCTTGTAAAAAAAATTTATCATTTGATTGTGTTTAAGGTGGTCAGACATACACCTACTTCTTATGTTTTTCCTAACATTTTTGTAGTACTACATTGAAATTTGAAATTTTCAACATATAGATTAATTGTTTTTCAAAAAAAGCCTAGTATCTTAGAAACTAAATTCAATTTTTTACAAATTCTCTTCTTACATATTTTTGATATAATATTTATAAATTGTTCAAATTTTTATGTCAACTTGCCAAAACTTGATTTTCTGAATTTTCATTGCCACTTAAGGGCCTAGTTTGGCATACTATGATCTTACACATACCCATATATATATATATATATATATATATATATACATATATATATATATATATATATATATATATATATATATATATATATATATATATATATATATATATATATATATATTTCCTAACATTTTTGTAGTACTACATTAAAATTTGAAATTTTCAACATATAGATTAATTGTTTTTCAAAAAAATCCTACTATCTTAGAAACTAAATTCAATTTTCTACAAATTCTCTTCTTACATATTTTTGATATAATATTTATAAATTGTTCAAATTTTTATGTCAACTTGCCAAAACTTGATTTTCTGAATTTTCATTGCCACTTAAGGGCCTAGTTTGGCATACTATGACATTGCACATACCATATGTGTGTGTGTGTGTGTGATCCTCATTAAGTTGTCACCCTCTTTAGCTAATAGGTGGTGTTAATGTATTGTGTCTTTGATTGGATTATTTCTATGGATGAAATCAAATGCCTAAGTGGCCTATTGGCCTTGAGCATTTGATCACTATCCTTTTATTTTGTATTACTTTTATAATTTTTAGTTATCATATATATGATTATTAATAAGTTTCCAATCATGTATATATGTATACATATATTTAATATTGTTTTTGATTAAGTAAAACATGTTTTACAGGGTGTCTGAAACCCACAACATAGTTCAAAAGAAATATAAATGAGATCATTTCAGAGCTAAAGTATTAGAAAACTAAGGGATGGGCCACAGAAAGGCCAAACAAGAAACAACCACTAAAAAGGAAAGACAAAACAGAGCAAAAAGGTACAGGAACCAGAAGTCAAGCTAAGCTAGGCTCTTAAGCATGACAACAACATTGCATTCGAGAGCCTCCATCATATTTGTTGCTTCTTTAACTTTCTAAATGTCTTGGGGTCCATGGGAGCCATCATTCTCCCTATTTTTCTTTGTCCTGGCTCTGGTTCTTTAGCTGGGACCCTCGCTAAGGTTCTTCTTCTCTTTCTCCATTATCCTCTAATCAACCCTGTTGTCTATCTTTTCTTCCATTTTGTTGATTAGAAGCTTTATGTGGTCATTGGATGCTTTTAGAATGTTGTAGTTTTGCTTGGCAATGCCCTTTAGGGTGTCCTCTAGAGTAATCATTTTAGATTCTAGGTGCTCAACCCTAGCCTCTAGGCTTTACATTCACTTAGTGGTCATGTGATCCTTGTCATCAATACTCTGAATTTTTTCTTTGAGGTCTTCAATTTCATGGAAAAGCCAATTAAAGGACCTGTACTGATCCAACATACTATTCTTAGTGTTGTTGAGGAAATCCATCTCAGTTTCCCTAGCCTTGTCACTGAGAACCACCAGAGTGGGGTCAATCATCTCCTCCTTATGTATTTTGCCTTCGGTGTCCTCTAGAATTTTGGGGTAAATGGATTCCCTTTTGATCCCCATGCTCACTGTAATGATATTGAAGCTCCTTCAGACCTTTTTCCCTTTTCTAGAATCTTGACTTTGATATTCCCCTTTGGACTTATCCTCTGAGGTCTCAAGCATAATGGGAGACTGGGTAGAGGGGTTACCCTGTTTGTCTTTGGGGTCCTCATAAATGGGGTCTTGAGCCTCTTTTTTGGTTCCAAACGGGGGTTGAAGAGGAGGGGAGTTATCAATGTTGATCATGAGATCAATAGAGAGTCGACCCATGCAATCCCTCATAGTGTTTTCCCCTTTGACCTGATCTGACATTTTTGTGGCTTCCTTGTTTGGGTTTCCCTCCTCTTCATCTATATTCATGTCTTCCTCACTATCAATGTACTCCTCATCTAAGTTTATCTCCTTTTTGTCCTGCTTTTCTGAAGATTTTTCAATTTTGACCAAGCTCGAGGGTCTCTTCTTGGATGAGAACCCCTTATTCAAATTTTTCTGCTCTTCTTCCTCACTATCCAAAGAAAGAGTACCCTCACTATTACCCGATGGGATGTAGTCTGACCTAGAATCTTCACTGTTATCTTTATTATCTGCAATTTTCTTACCCAAAATTTGGGCTTTGAAGAAATCATAAATTAAAAGTAACAAGCCTTCATGCAGGGCAGGATTATCTATGTTATTCTTTCTAAAGCCATTAATATTCTCATTTATGGAGGAATAGAGATAAAATAGGATGGAAATATTTTTTCCATGCCTAAAGTGATTCAACAAGACAAAGTGGAAGGTGTGAATTCTATCAAACCTAGTATCCAGAGAGACGTATGATATGAGGGCCTTGAGAATAAACTGCCATAGCATTTTCATTCCCATAGGCTAGTAGTAAGTGCCCATCTTGACAATAGCCATCTTCTCCTTGTCATCTCTCACAAAATCATTGACTGCATTGTCTGAAATTTTATGATCCCTGTAAAAAAACTTTCTCGACAATGGGGATGCCAGTAACCATTGAAATCACCTCCTCTATGAAAGTAAAGGACTTTCCCTCTATCTCCACCATCCCTTCGTTCTAGCTTTTAACAAAAAAAATTGTGATCTCCTTCCTGCTACCATGGAGTCTTTCTATGAATGTGGTGATTTCCCCTTTCTGTAGAGCGCTCCAAACTTTAGTGTGATTCTTCCACTTCTTGCTATCATTCTCTGGCTCCCTTTTGTTTCTTTCCCCAACCATGGCTATAGTCTAAGTGTTGGTTTCTCTCTGGTAAGGCAGAACCTTAATGCTTTATGTCTTTCTTGTAGCCTTAGTTCTTGGCTTTCTAAATTTTTGCCTTTGAAGATAATTACAGTTCTTGGGAAAGGAAACCCAGAAAGCATGCAAAGGGGACGCATAGTACTTAGCCTTATTGTCCCTCCAGTGCTTGTCATTAATGAAATAACTATGGGCAAGTTGTCTATATTGAAGTATATGACTTGATATAGTGTTGTCATTATGGCAACAAACTCATATAGCAATTTGGAGTCAACGCACTCCATGTAAAGATCAGAATTTGGTTAAGTGTTGAAGACTGGACAATGTACAGAGTTCCAACAGCTCAAAGTATCAATGCATGTGTGTATGGATTAATTATGATATGCCCCCTAGAATTTAATTTTTTTAGACTTTACTTATTCTTAGTCTATGAGTGCATAAGTAGATATGCAAAGATGTGAAAGTTATAGTCAATTGAAGTTGCACAGCCAGTGTGTGCCAGTAGAGATTAGAGCTTGGAGCCGACAGTTAACATTTTGATTTGCGATTGTAATGTAAAGTTGTAAAGGCTATGCACCTATTGTATTTAGGTTTCTGACATGTTTATATGTATAATTGTAAGCATGCTTAATAAAATTTATTTGGAAGCATTGTTTTTAATTAGTTATAGGGCCGACCTAATTATGTATTTTGTATGAGTGCATAAATATAAGGTGCACCCATTGTATTTGGTATCAAAGTTAAGATAGAGATGTCATAAGAAAAGTAGAGGTATGCAAAGAGAACATAAGATGTATTAGACCATTGCTAGAGGTCAAAGCATCAGCGTACCAAAGGAACTGATTAGACAAGCAGTGTCAAAGTGACAGTTCACCAGTAGATATAGTGTGTATCTGAAATTAGAAGGTTGTAGCCTTCACCACTTGAGCAGTGAGCTCTAGGACAGTGAGTCCACTCCCCTAATAGGGATCATTGTAAAAGACTCCTAATAGGGTCTGACCCTTAACAAGGTCTATTGTACTTAAAGCATTGTAAAGCTACACCTAATAGGGTAAAGGATCTTCTAACAAGGATCACAAAACACTAGTGCAGAATATTAGTGGGTATCAAGTCCCATCGGGGTTTTTACCTATTTGGATTTCCCCGTAACCATATTGGTGCCATGTGTTGATTTCATGTTTCATGTTTATGTGAATTTTTATTTCAGTACTTAAGCATTTAAGTTTAGAATAAAGATTAAAGGAAAAAGTTAAAATATAGTGAACACTAATTCACCCCCCCTCCCCCCTCTTAGTGTTCCCATTCCTAACAATTGGTATCAGAGCTCTGGTCCTCAGCATAGAAGTTTAACCACTTGAGGAGATCATGGACAAAGCTAAAATGAAACATCTGAAAAGAAATCTTGAAGCTTCTCTTGAAGATCTGGACAAGTCAGAAAGATAATCTGAAGAACTAAAGGATAAACTCAGTGATGCTCAGTTAGTCATCAAGAAGCTAAGGAAAGATTTGAAAGAATGCTCTACCAGTGATCTAGGGACAATGGTCAAGAAGCTCAATGAAGAAAACAAATCCTTAAAAGAAAAACTTGAAGAGGTTGATGATAAGCTGACTAATAATCAAGTAGTCTATGATGAACAAATCAAAGAGAACCTTCAGCTGAATGAAGAACTAAGGAAAGAAAACATGGAAATCTTGGAGCTAAGAAATAGCAAATAAAGCTTGGAGTTTGAATTGAAAGAAGAAAAGAATCATATTGAAAAATTACACAACAGTGCTGATTTGGTAGAATCTCAGTTGTATGCAAGAAGATCCAAAGGAGACACCAGCTATATTGGATACAATGAAGCACAAAATCAGATTGACAATATGCGAGCAAGAAAGGATTCACAAATGGACTTTACTAGTGCTGAAAAGACTGAAGATCAAACCAAAGATAATAGTGGACCACCTAAGAATGAGCGCAAGAAATTAGAACGCACCTATTTTGCTTGTAACAAACATGGACATGTATGCACCCTAAAATGGTCGCCTAGACTTTGGGCCCCATTCTTCAATTTATCAATTTCCTAAATCAATGCTTTGCAATATTTTCAATTCAAATCAATTTCCTTGATCAAATCATAATTAATTTAAATATTTTAATATTTCCTAAGGTTTGATCATTTTATCCTAAGCCTCATTTAATTAAAAGAAAAACTTCCCTTTTAATTAAATAAAATCATCTTATTAAAATAAAATTCATCTTTTAATAAAATCCCCACTTAAAATATCTCTTTGTGTTGAAAAAGGAAATAAAAGAAATAAATAATAAATAAAAATCCCTTTTTCTCTCCACTTTGAATGCACATACTTCTAAGTGGTGGGCCTTTTTCATCTTTTTGCCTCTTGAGAATCTTGAGCACATGGATCAACCAAGATTTAATCTCCACCATTGCTCATTTCTTTTTGCCTCTTAATCTTGACCGTCCAAGATTCTTTATAAGGAGCCCTCTCCTTCTCATTTAGATATAGAAGATTTTGTATTGTTATGCTATAGGTTTGGAGAGCAATTTTGGAGAAGATTCTTAAGCTCTTGAGCTTAGATATTGCAACTTCTCTTTTTTTGTCTTCTTCTCTCATGCCCCATGGCAATCCATTTAGATTAATCTTGCACTTGCATATTATATTAGATTCATATTTCCTTTCATAAAATAATCTAGCATACGCATTTCCTTTCATAGATTAGTTTTCTTTCATGCATTTTTATCATATAGAATAGATTCCATTTTCATTTGCATGCATACTTGATGATCATGGAGACTAGAATTCTTGCTTTCTCTCTTTGAATCTCTCATTTTATGGTGTACTTGCATGGGCACAAACTAGGTCTAAACTAAGGGCCTTCATCATAAACCCTTGCACTCCATGAATAGAGAGCTTTGAGTTTCCATTTGAGATCTCATTCTTAAGAAATCTTGGATATAATGACTCATAGAAGTGTGTCAAAATTTTAGCACACATTTTTTACACCCACCGTGGGGTGCTGGGCTCAATATTTGTGATCTTTCAAACCCATGTCAGGCGTGTGTCGATAGATGGGGGTGTTGGGCTCAATATTTGTTCCTTAAGTCTTTTAAAGACATTGGGTTACTTAGAAGAAGTCATAGATGCCCGAAAGAAGATCACAATAAAAGCCTATGATGAGGTAGAAAGAAGTTCCAAGGGGTTGGTTGTTCTTCCTATTAGGATTGGCCTTGTTGAGAAAGACATTTTGTTTCAAATTGTTGATGTTGGTCCTCTAGAATACAACATCTTACTTGGTAGACCATGGATCCATGATATGCAAGCAGTGCCATCTACCTACCACTAGTGTGTTAAGCTCCCCTAAAATGGAGTAGAAATATGTATACCTGGGGATAGCACCTTATATGTTAACTCAATTTCAGTAGCGACTCATGTTCCCCTCAACAGAGAAGTAGAAGATTTCAATGCGAATCTAGCACAGTGTAAAGATAAGTTTAATTCAATGGACCTTGTTATGGGGGGTATCAAATCAACTCCTTTACAAAGCTACCAGTTTCACCTAGGCCTTATGGCAAGCCTTCACAAGAAATGAGACCTTCCTCTTCAGCCATGACTTTATTTGGTACATTTGTAGAGTCCTCAGTACCTATCCAAGATGAGAAAGAAGAGGTGGTTGTTAAAGATTGGATTTATAGAGAAGATAAATGCATGCACAATGAGAACTTCTCTCCCTCTCCTAAGGCTTATGGAAGAGGGTATACTTTTGTCAAAAATATGGGCTATCCAGGACATGGCCCTCTTAATCATAGATTGGATGCTAGAGCTGAACCTCTTGATCATGCTCTTTTTGGACGCAAGTCTAAGAAGACGGTTGGCCTAGGATTTGAGAATCATAACAAGAACACTACTCCTATCCTTGATGAGATAGATAGAGAAGATGAACTAAAATACATGCCCAATTTGACAAACCAACAAGATATGTGTGAAGATTAGGTCCCTTCCACCAATCTCCTTTAGGGACATTTAGATAATCTAGTTTCTCATATGATAGTTGTAAACATAGAATGAGATGAATCAAATGTAGATGATCCTATCAAAGAACGTCAACAAAAGAATATTGTTCATTTGATGGAGAGAGATGTTACCCTTGATGACATTAGAGCTTCCACATCAAGATGTCCCAAACATGCATGGTGCAAACATCCCAGTCAGGATTCAGATACAGATTCACATGAGTATGAATGAGAGTCTCTATTTGATTCTTCCATAGTCGACATGGATGTTGATGTTGTCCATACTTATAGTTCTCATCCCAAGGTAGCTGATGAGTCCCATGTAGGATTTGAGGATTTGAATCCATAGGTCGCTTTAGTGGATGATTCTTCACTTGGTAGGACGAATCCTAATTTGGGTAGCTTAGAATAATACTTGACAGACTCCAACTCTTTGGTCACCAGAGATAATGTCATTCATATCCAAAACTTGGAACTAGTCATTGACTTACCCCTTGCTCATCCTCACCTCATTAATTGGTCCCAATGTTATCAAGAACCTAAACTCTTGACATTCCAGAATGACTATGAGATAACCTGTTACCTAAATGCAATTGAACCTATAGTCTCTTCCACCAGTGAACTGACTACCAGCATGATAGAGCTAGACATCAAGTACCTTAGTCACAAAATAAAAAGAATAAAAGTTCTGATGGTGAAAACCACTATGTGGCAGTGTCAGAACCTAAAATAGTAAAAATAAATGACATATCCAAGGGTAAAAACCTCTTTGAAGTGCCTAAGGATGAGGTACTTGATCGTCTCCCAAGTTACTTTCAAGATAGATCTCCAGTGCTTGTTGAGCCAACACAAGCAGTCAACGTGGGTATAGATGAGGCTCCACAGATAGTTCACTTGGCTCAGTCCTTGTCAACACATGAAAGGGAAGCATACACCAAGTTCTTACAAAGAAAGAAGATTAATTTTGCATGAAATTACTCAGATATGCCAGGGTTGGACACTAATCTTATTATGCATCACTTGTCCATAGCTCCAGGTGTAAAACCAGTCAAACAAAAATTGAGAAAAATGAATCCTCACATAGCTCTTCTAGTCAAAGCAGAATTAGAGAAACTCCTTAGTGCGGGATTCATAAGAGCTATTAACTATGCTGAATGGATATCAAATATTGTACTGGTTTCCAAACATGACAAGTCCATTTGAATCTGCATAGACTTTAGAGATCTCAATAGAGCATGCCCAAAGGATGATTTTCCACTCCCCAACATAGACATGATAGTGGACATGATCGTGGGTTATGAGATCTGTTCCTTGATGGATGGTTTTTCTGGATATAATCAGATTAAGATAGCTCTTGAAGACCAAGAAAAGACTACATTCACTTGTGCATGGGGTACCTATTGTTGGAATGTTATGCCTTTTGGATTAAAAAATGTAGGAGCCACCTATCAATGAGCTATGACAACTATCTTTCATGACATGATGCATAAAAATATGGAAGATTATGTGGATGACACCTTGGCCAAATCAAAGAAAAGAGACACACACTTAGGTGATTTAGAAGTCATTCTAGATCGCATGGAACAATTTCAATTAAGGTTAAATCCTAAGAAGTTTAAATTTGGTGTCACCTCTGGAAAACTTCTAGGGTTCATTATTTCAGAAAAAGGAATGGAGGTAGACCCTAAAAAAGTCCAAGAAATCATGGATATGCCACCTCCTAAAAACATTAGTCAAATGAGGAGTCTTCAAGGATGTCTTCAATCCATAAGGAGGTTCATTTCACAACTAGAAAATAGAGCTCAACCTCTCAATAAGAACTTACATAAGGGAGTTAAATGTGTCTGGAATGAGGATTGTCAAAAGAGCATGGACCAAATCTAGAAATACTAGGAAAATCCTCCTATTTTAATGCCTCCTATCCCAGGGAAGCCACTTATTCTATATGTTTCAGCAACAAAATCTTCCTTGGGGGCATTACTAACTCAACTTGATGAACATGGGAAAGAAAGAGCCATATATTACATTAGTTGTACACTTGTTTCATATGAGGTTAATTACACCAGTATTGAGAAATCTTGCCTAGCGGTAGTGTTTGCTTCTCAAAAGTTACGACATTACATGCTTGCACACACAATACACCTCATAGAAAAAATAGATCCACTAAAATATTTATTAGGTAAGTCTACCCTCATAGGTAGACTTTCTAAGCGGATGATGATTCTTTCAGAGTTTGACATAGAGTACATTGAGTGTAAAGAAATCAAGGGACAAGCCATAGCAAATCAATTGGCTGATTTTCCAATTCAAGATAGTACACTTATTCAAGTTGACTTTCCAGATGAGCACCTCATGTACATGACTTAGAGAACATGGAAGATGTTCTTTGATGGATCTTTTATGCAAAATGGTTTAGGAGCTAGTGTATTGTTTGTTTCTCCTCATGGGAACATGATTCCTAAGTCTTAAAAGTTATTGTTCCCATGTACAAACAACATTGCTGAGTATGAAGCTTTGACAAATGGACTTAAGATGGCCATAGAATGGAGAATCACAAAGTTGCACATCTATGGGGATTCACAATTGATAATCAACCAAGTTAATGAAGAATATCACACAAAAGATGAGAAACTGGTACCTTATAAGAAAATGGTTGATTCCTTGAGATGATACTTCACATTTGTCACATTTCAGCAAATCCCTAGAGCAAAAAACAAAGCAGTTGATGCTATGGCTACACTTGCTTCACTCCTTTAGTTAGAGAAACATGAATTTAGATTTGAATTCCTAGTGGAAGAGCTACATTATCCTATATATGACTCCCAAGAAAGCCATGTTATATGTACCCTTGTTGGTCATGAGTCATCTCATTATGGTGACATTTACTCATACCTGCATGATGGCATTATTCCTAAAACCTTTACTGATCTGAACACAGAAACCTTACCTGAAATACCTCTCACCATACCCTTATCTCTAGTTATTTGTATAGGAGGGGTATAGATGGGACACTTAGATGCTTATAAAAGGAAGATTCTGACCAAGTGTTAGTTGACATTCACAAGGGCATTTGTGGGGGACATTCCAATGGTCTTTCCATGGCTTGAAGGTTGCTTAGGGTGGGATACTATTGGCCTACAATGTAGATGGATGCAGTAGCTTTTGCAAAGTCATGCGAAAAGTGTCAGAAACATGGTAACCTGATACATGCTCTAGGAAGGGAGTTCATTCCTTCTATATCTCATTGGCCATTTCAGCATTGGGCCTTTGATCTTGTTGGGTAGATTCAACCCAACTCATCAGGTGGACACAAACTTATCATCACTTATACTAACTACTTTACTAAATGGGTAGAAGTTGTCCCACTTTTTGTTGCCTTGGGAAACATAGTCTCGCTATTCATTCTGAACCATATCATCTATCGATATGAAGTACCTTTTGAGATTATCACTGACAATGGAGGTCAGTTCAAAAATAAGGACCTTAAACAACTCTACAAGAAATTCAAGATTAAACAACATTGGTCCTCCATTTACTTACCACAAGGAAATGGTCAAGAAGAGGCATCAAACAAAACCATTCTTAAAATCCTACATAGAATAGTTCATAAGAATGGTAGAGATTGGCATTTATAGATAAATCTGGCTTTATGGGCTTATAGAATGAGTATTTGTACTCCTACTGGGGCTACTCCTTTTTCCCTTACTTATGGTGTTGAAGCAGTGTTACCTTTAGAGGTTGAGATTCCTTCACTTAGAGTTTCCCTCAAAGGTCTAGTTACAGATAAAGACTACCATGCCATGAGACTCCAAGAGTTAGAACTTCTAGATGAGAAACCTCAAGCATCATTTGACCATATGAGGGTTTATCAAAAGTGCATGTCCAAAGCTTTTGACAAAAAGGTTCACCCTAGAGAATTCCAAGTGGGAGATCTTTTCCTACATGAAAATCCTAAGAATCAACAACATAGAGATCAAAAGCATAAATTTGAGCCTAATTGGCTTGGACATTACATCATTACTATCACTTTTGGGATAGGTGCTTATTGATTATCTACTAAAGAGGAAGAACAGCTCCTTGATCCTATCAATGTCTTGCACCTGAAGAAGTTCTATCCATGATGCCTGTTCTATCTAGGGGCATCCTTTGTACATATTTATTGATCCTGAAAAAATACAAAAAATTTAAAAATTCAAAAAAATTCAAAAAAAAAATAGAAAAAATAGAAAAAGTGCCTTGGTGAGAACCTGGAAACAGGTGCCTTGGTAGAAAAAAAATTGAAAAATTGAAAAAATCAAAAAATCTTTGTCAAGTGGTGAAAACCTGGAAATGGGTGCTACTTGTGGCCTTCTCACCCATATTTCTTAGCATGTGTCCTCAACACTTAGCCTTTCTCCATCATGCATTGTCCTTGTTGCCTTGGTTTGGAATTGGTCTTTGTCTTTGTCTAGGGGGCATCATTGTGTTAGCTTTGGTCTCTTGGATACGTTAGTCTTTAGGACACCTTGCAAATGGTGTTTTCCAACATCACCCCAACTGTATTTTTCAACACTTCCCCAGTGTCAAGTGTTTCTCAACACTTATCAGATATCTTACCCGCAGTCTAGAATGATACAATATTTTCCACTGGCAAATGCGATACTCAAAGTTTGACTCTATGACCTACACACACGCACTTAAACACTTGATTCACTGAGACTTGTTTGACTTTATTTATTTGTGTGTTGTCTATGATGATTTATTTGATGAGTTTTCTCTCCCTAATAGTTTTCAATGATGCATGACTAGAAGACTGGGGGCACCAGGACATGTTTTATTTATTTTTTGCTTGTGGGTATATTTTGTTGATCTTAACTATCATGAGCATTTATGCTTGTTCCACTTGACACTAGGATCTACAATATATTATCCTTGACTATTTTCTACAAGTGCATGCTTATAATCATCTTGACTTTCTTGTGTCTCGATGTGAGCATAATCTTGCTATACTAAACTTAGGGAACCTCACTCCACTAGTCATCTTGACTTACATGTCTTTGATGCTTAGGTGGAATTCCCACATATCTATCTGATATAGATCATATTCATATACCCATAGTCATACTAGTGTGTATTGTATGATCTTGCAACACTACCAATAAAACTCAATGATGATTATTAGAGTCTAATGGCTTTGTGACCTTGCAAGTAAACTACTTTTCATTGTAGCTTGCATTCTTAAGTTCATGTTAGTTTAGTTTTGCATCTTGCATATGGAGAGAGCTCTCCTTTCATCTTTCATGGACTTTTTGGTCAACTACACTCACCTTTCACTTCTTCTTGATCATGTCTTTTGCTCATTGTCTTTCACATCACATCATTTTCCTGTCATCACAAGGGGTTAATCTTATCATCATATCTATATCATAAAAAGGTCATTTTTAGAAACATGAGTCTATATCATAACATGAGAACTAAACATACATCTATGAGAGAGAGTATACATGAGCATATATAAGCATATATCATACATTTGAGAAATATAACAAGACAATAATATTGAAACATCCATCACAAGTGAGACAAGTACACAAGATAAATCATAAATCCAATCATCTCATATATATATATCATGATACAAGTACAATTTGAGATCCCAAAATCTAGATCAAGTCTCAAGATATGTCTATACATCAAAGCCCTAGACCTAGGACTGACTCTCCCCATCATGTGGAGGTGGTGGTGGTGGAGGCGGTGGTCCCATCTTGTTGCCTACCATGTCTGATCTCCCTGCCCTCTCAGAGTAGACTGGCACCCTCTGTCCTATAGGTATGACTACTATGTACAAACCATGGTAATACACTACCCATGCTGCCTCTCTCCAGATCTTTGCGGCATCATCTCATGTTGCTCTCTCCCATCGCTCTATCTCAGCTCATGCATCTAGTAGCTGTTGATCCCGGATGGCAATAGTGGTCCTCAACTACTGTACCTCAGCCTCTAAGACTTGAACCCTAGCATGGAGATCCTCTCCTCCCCTATAATAGGCATGTGATACTTTTAAAGTATCATATGATGTTTCACATGAGTATAATTTGAAACCTTTAAAAACATGTTTTAAATACAATAAATGACTCAAACGGCTAGTTTTTTTGAAAACTTACCGGGGCAACATACTGAGGAGGCTAGTTGTACAACCACCTATGCTCGAATCGATGTGTGTGGATGGGAATAACTACCTACTAAGCCATAATCTCTCTCTGATCTCTCAAAGTTCTCAAAATCACAATAAGACAAATGAATTTGAAAATGACCTTTTTACCCCTTATATAGCATTTTGACTTTTTGACCTAATTTTCAAAACATCTTAGAATTTTGCAAAAATTGCACCCCTGACTAATGTTGACATCTTGGATCCATTTTTGGGATCGAAATCAAAATCTGAGTTCATCTTAATGGTCAAAATTGCATTTCAAATTTCTCCTTCTTCTGCGCAGTTGGCTGACCATTTGAGGCTTGATCCTTTGATCTTCGCTGGGGCATCTTCATTTCTTCATCTCTCTCCACCTTCTACTCTCTCATTCATTCTCATTCACTTCATCTCTCTGAGGTTTTGACTTTATTTTTATCCTATATCTTTCTCATTCAAACCTATTCAAACTCAGGCATATTTTCACTGCTTGATCGTTATTCTATCATCTTGCATCTTCGATTATGATTTCTAGTGATTTGATCATGTTGCTCTTGCTTCTGTATTCCCTCTACCTGATTTCAATTTTGATTCCAAGGGGGCAGTACCTATCAAACTTCAATCCTTGATTCATTTTTATCAAACCTTGCTTGAGATTCTTATCTCTTATCTTAGACTTGACAATTACCTATTTACAAGGGTGTTGGCCTTGTCTTTTTCAATCATCTTATCTTTGTCCTGATGTGTTCCCATCCGTCGAACACACGTCTAGGTTGTTTTGTGATCCCAAATTGATCTCACATTTCAACTTCATTATTTGACTACATGTGATCCAAAATCGATCTCACATTAGTCAAAGAGAGGCAAATGTATGCACCCTAAAATGGTTGCCTAGACTTTGGGCCCCATTCTTCAATTTATCAATTTCATAAATCAATGCTTTGCAATATTTTCAATTCAAATCAATTTCCTTGATCAAATCATAATTAATTCAAATATTTTAATATTTCCTAAGGTTTGATCATTTTACCCTAAGCCTCATTTAATTAAAAGAAAAACTTCCCTTTTAATTAAATAAAATTCATCTTTTAATAAAATCCCCACTTAAATATCTCTTTGTGTTGAAAAAGGAAATAAAATAAATAAATAATAAATAAAAATCCCCTTTTCTCTCCACTTTGAATGCACATACTTCTAAGTGGTGGGCCTTTTTCATCTTTTTGCCTCTTGAGAATCTTGAGCACATGGATCAACCAAGATTTAATCTCCACCGTTGCTTATTTCTTTTCGCCTCTTAATCTTGACCATCCAAGATTCTTTATAAGGAGCCCTCTCCTTCTCATTTAGATATAGAATATTTTTGTATTGTTATGTTGCCGGTTTGGAGAGCGATTTTGGAGAAGATTCTTGAGCTCTTGAGCTTGGATATTGCAACTTCTCTTTTTCTATCTTCTTCTCTCATGCCCCATGGCAATCCATTTAGATTAATCTTGCACTTGCATATTAGATTAGATTAATATTTTCTTTCATAAAATAATCTAGCATATGCATTTCCTTTCATAGATTAGTTTTCTTTCATGCATTGTTATCATATAGAATAGATTCCATTTTCATTTGCATGCATACTTGATGATCATGGAGACTAGCATTCTTGCTTTCTCTCTTTGAATCTCTCATTTTATGGTGTACTTGCATGGGCACAAACTAGGTCTAAACTGAGGGCCTTCATCATAAACCCTTGCACTCCATGAATAGAGAGCTTTGAGTTGCCATTTGAGACCTCATTCTTGAGCAATCTTGGATATAATGACTCTTAGAAGTGTGTCAACATTTTAGCACACAGGACACATTGCAAGGAACTGTACATAGGTAAAGCCTTTTAATGGTTACTATTATTCATGTAACAAGTTTGGTCATAGAGCTATGAATTGCAAGACTAGTAAGAAGAATAGAATTCAGCAAGATCAGAGAAATTAGAACCATACAAATGTGAGAAGTGCTCAGAATGTTACATGCCAGATATGTAACTATAATGGTCATACAGCAAAGCAATGCAAAATGGTGAATCATGTCAATGCTCTGAGGAATATAAGACCTCCAGTCATTTGTCACTCCTATAACAAGGTTGGACATATCTCAAAGTTCTGTAGATCAAGTATGCAAGGTGAGGAAAGCCCTAAAAAGGCTGAAGAACTAGTTTTGGATCCCGTAGGAGAAGCTAATTTTGTCAAAGCCTCAGATGCTATGAGCATGATTTGATTAGAGAAGAAGAAGGAAATGATTGATGAGAATTTATTGGATGCATCCCCAGTGGACGCACCCTCTACATTTGCATGAATGGCCCTCAGGGTCATAAGGGGAGCTAATTTAGCTCTATACCCCTATGTGGTTGGTATAATCATCGTCAGAGTATGTGCCTTTGGACTTAAGCTTTTGGAGTGCATAGGAACCTTTGTGCAAATGCGCACATGTTGATTGTTAGCGGAGCTCTAGTTTGAAATTTTGAAGTGACAACCTGGTTTACGCAATGTGCATTAATGGCAGATTTTTCACTTTTAAAGTAAATAAAAGTTATTTGATTTCTCATTGCATTAAAATTCAGAGTGATAGAGAGCAGAAGGAGTCTTAGAAGTCATTGTGAAGTCTTGGAGATTGATCTATCATAGATTTATTATAGTTATCTTTGCATTTGATCAATTGCAGAAACCCTAAGCTCATTGCACCATTTCGAAAGCCTTCAGATTATCTTAGAGATTAGTTAGAAAGCATTTTTCAAGTAAGTCATGGCCACTCCCATTGTTTATGATGTTGCTGAGAAGAAAAGATATGTTTTCAAGAGGCACCCATTTAAATCAACCCTAGATGATTTAGAGGGAGCTTTCTCCTACACGCCTATGAATGTCATGCATGTGGAACACATAATGGCTTACATCTACTATAAGAAAGAACCTGTTGGACTAGATAGGTTAAGGGCGCACATGGATACCATGTTGAAATAGGACAAAACATTCATGGATGAATACAACAAATGGAATGATCACCCCATTGTTGAGTATGCAACGGCATATGAATTCTATGAGATAGAATGGATAAAGATCTTATTGAGAAGAATCCATGATGATCTATTTTGGATTGGAGATGTTCTAGTTAGAATCACAAATGACCTAATTCATGAGATAACATGCCTTTCTAGGACAGGCATCATCATTCCTATGGGCAAGGATGTTAGGAAAATGGTTGAACCAACATGTAAGTCAAGGAGTGATAGGCACGGTTGTAATACCCCAAAAATGGGCTATATGTTCATTAACCTCCTACATCGACAAATCGAATAAAATTGACATCGAAGTCCTAACCTAAGGCACATCTAAACATCATCGAATCATAATTGATTATCTTAAATTCTTCATAGGGGAATATTCCTAGTAATATTCCTAATTATCTTAATTATCTTTAATTTAATGATTATTTGGTGATAAATCACATTTATCCTAAGTTTGATTAATTGAATATTTTCATATTTAATTAATTAGATTTAATATCTTGCCAAATTAATTATGTAATTAAATTTAATTCTATCTATTATTAATTGTATTATTTAATTTTGACAATAAATCAAAATTCCTATGAATAATTGATTAAATTCTTATTTAATTAATTAAAGCAAGTTGTTATTATTTAATAATATAGTTTTTAATAAAAGTTTGATTAAATAATTGATTAACCCATAAATCAATTGTTTTATTTTTAAAAGCAGTTAAGTTGGAAATAAATCACTTTATTATTAAATTAATTCATAAATAAAACATGCACAATCATAAAAGCAAACAACTATCAATTATCAATTAAAGCTAAACTCTATTTTGAGTTAAAGCTTAGCTTTTGCATGTTTTTGTGAATTAATTATCCTTTATTTAAAAATAACTCAAAAATCAACCTGAGTTATTTGAGTGATTTATGGCTTTTTCTCATGCACCTCCAAAGCCTTGGATTTTTATAAAAACAAGGCTCATCTCTTCATAACTCATCTCTCAACTCATCTCTCAGCTCATCTCTCAATCATCTCTCAATCATCTCTCAAATTTGCATCCAAGCATCTCATATTTTTCCACAATTAGAGCTTGAAAGAATCAACTTGCGAATTCAAAGTTTTGTGAGATCAATTTCAATTGCATATTTTTCATATCATAGCATAGAATTTCATAGCTTTGCATATCATTTTTAGATAGATCAATTCATAGCATATCAATTTCATCTAGCATAGATTCATATCGGTTTTTATCATTCTTATTGCATAGAAAATATCAAAAATATAGATTAATTGCATTCAATTTCATATCCATCTTTTGCATTTAAATCCTTCATTTAGGTGTCATCTAGGTCACTGATCTCGATTACAATCTGAGAACATCAATCTCGCACCTATTAGAAGGCAGTAAATCACTTGGTTACATAGTTTTCAATTGTGCACGATTTTGATTAGCTAACCTCTAATATTTTACTGAGTGTTGTGTCTACAGATTAGGTACAATTTTTACACACACATTTCTGGCGCCCACTGTGGGGCAACCCACCTTTGCATGCTGATTTTGATTCTTGGAGCTAAAACCATAAAGTTTCAAAGATTTAATTTTATCTCCCAAACAGCTTATATTTTTGGTTTGAAATTATTTTTGTAGGTTGGAGACATATCAAGGAAGCTTCAAAAAAAAATTCAAAATTTTCTGAATTATTTTGAATTTTTAATCATTTTTTTTCAATTTTTCATAAAAAATTAATATCTGATGTAAATCAGCATATTTTTCTAAAATTTTTACATTTTCAGAAATCTCTTCAAATTATACAGGGGTTCTATTATTTGTATTTTAAATTTGGATGTAATTTAATAGCTCAAATATTCAATTTTCAAAAACTAGTATGTTTTGATAAAACAGGTCTCTAGGGCACAAATGAAGAGATTTTTCTAAAATTTTTGCATTCTTGGAAAGCTCTCTATTTTTTAGTAGGGGTCTCTATTCTGAATTTCTATTTTTGTGGCCAAAATCATATCAAAAAAATCAGATCTTGTTGACTAGGTCAAATGTAGTGCAAAAAAATTAAAATTTTATGATGGGTATGCACTTATTTTTCATATGATTCAATACATGATATGAGTTGTCATTTGGATTAATTTATGGTTATTATTTCTCCTAACAATTGATTTTTAGAGCTAACCCTATGGTTTTCATAAGTTGAATATATTTTGCATATCTTGTTTGCTTGTTTGCTTGTTGGAGAGTTCGTCACTTGCTTGCATGGAAAAGATCAACAAAAATTGCTAAAAATTAGGTAGAATATACTAAGCGCGTTGCAAGGATCATGAGGTATTTTCCTTTTTCTGAAAACATTTCGATTTGGACTTAAAATAAATCTCTTATGTGTCAAGCTTGTGTGCATCTTTTCATGCTTTTGATCTATTTCTACACACTTGCTAATTTGATACTAGGTTGTGATCCCTTAAGGATTCATTAAGTAGTCTTAAAATACTTGTGATTGATCTTGATTGCTATCTTGGGTTATTGGACTCGCTAATCTATCGGCCCCTCATTTCCACCCCGTGGTTGCAATCTCAGTGCCATAAAGGGGAGGGGTCAACAGGATAGAAGCGTTAAGTGTTCCACTTGGCAACCCTTTTGTGCTTTTAGGAACTCACTTGTTTTCTAAGTTGGGGACTCATTTTTAGCTTGTGTGAGGTGTTAAGTGTTCCATCTTATGGACTCATCTCATATTTTCTTCAAGCGTTAAGTGTTCCTCTTTCTACTTTTTGGATGCTTTTGGTAGATTTGCTTTTGGGAATATATCTGTGCTCACATAGTAATTAGGCCCTATGAACATTATTCGTGATTCTTGAGAGATTGGATTCCTAGAGAAATCTTTCTTGAGGACAGAATCCTTGTAGGTAGGGAGGATACTTAGTGTGTTTCACATTCAGCTTAGTGCATCTTCTCTTATTGATCGACACATTCTCTCTCCGGAGAGGTTGATAGATCATGTGGGGTTGATATCACGAGCTTTGGTGAATCAAAATTGGTTAGTGCATCTTCTCTTATTGATTGATATATTCTCTCCCCGGAGAGGTTGATAGATCACGTGGAGTTGATATCATAGACCTTGGTGGAACAAAACTTTGTCTTAGCGTGTCGGATTAATCTGCTTGCTTTGTTTGGGTTAAAAGTGAAGAGGTGTCAAAACCTTGAATCTGGAGCCAAGTCCCCTTGTGGTATAAATTTGTGAGTCACCTTTAGAGAGGGTTAACCATAGCAGACAATCCCTTCATAGGGAAAACTGTGTTGATGGAACTTCAAGCGGTCATAGCCATTTTCACCGTGGTAGTGACAGCCGCTATATAAATGTCCTTGTGGAAGAAATCTCCATGGGTATGGTTCATTGTTGGGTTGTCAGATCTCCCTAGCAGCTCTTGAAGATTAAGTTCTCAGACTGTGTCAAAACCCTGGTGCACCGGGATTGGAGTTCACCCCTTTGAATCATAAAAGTTGCAGAGTCAAACCATTACTAAAAACCCTAGAGAGGCCAATTTTCACTTTCAGGTATATGTGTGTTATTGCAAAACTTTTCAGAACATACACAATTAGTACTCTCAGGGATTAGCACAATTTGGTCACTTGATTATTCATGCGCAAGGTTACTTTTTCCCTTCTTCATTGTTTTCAGACGTGCTTGGAATCACTTGCTTGCTATTATGCGTGTTTGTTTATCTACTTGGCTATTAAAAATGATCAAATCTGGTATAACCTTCAAAATTTGGACAGTACAATTTGCAAACAATCCAAAATTGAAGACCTTAAATTTTGCAAAAATTGACGTAAAATCTTTCTGGAGTCAAAAGTCATTTCAGGAGGTCAAAAGTCATATGAGTTTTGTCAAGTGTCATTTCAATACTGCCCATCTGTCGTATGGTAAAGAACCCAGTGTCGTATGAGTTTTCCTGCCAGCAAATTTTTAGAGTCAAAATCTTGCAATTGTCGTATGAGTTTTGTCAACTGTCATTTCATTGCTACCCAACTGTCGTACGAGTTTAGCAACTGTCATTTCATAGACTACCCAGTGTCGTACGAGTCTGCAGAGTGTCATTTGGAAAAATTTGAGAGAGTTGTCAGAAATTGTCAAATTGCAAGATATCCAATGTTTCCAGCCTAGTTCCAAAATCTGTCAAAAATATCATTGTGTCAAGAACAAATCAGTAGCTATTGAAAATCAGTACACATGTCTCAAAAAATCAGTACACATGAGGAAGAAATTCTGATCGCCGCTATGATGAAGCAGCTGCAAGCTATGCAAGTTGAACTTAACAATCTTAAGAACGAGAAGGAATCTAAAGAGTTCTCCATGGAATCTCTATACTCTTTTCCATTTGATAAAGACTTGTACATGTCACCATGCCCCTAGACAAAATATGAGCAACGTGACAATCCTTATGATACCTCTTCCACAAAGAGTGACACATCCAGCTTTGGAGACTATAATGACTATGATGATAGACAATGTAATGATACCTATGACACCTCCGTTCCTAAGAATCCTCCTCGTCGTTCCTTCCTGCTTACTACAAATGGGCCGTCATATTAGATAGATCGTGATGGTGATCCATATGATTCTAATTTTGAAAGAGATTTTGATGGCTTTTGTGGACAATACCTTGATGATGATCCATCTACTACTGTTGAGGACTATAAAATACATCATGCTAGCTTGAAACGTCAATATTATAAGAATCCTTCTCCTAAGGACTCTCCTACTGAAAATAAAGATTATCTTCTCAAGAAAGATCATGTTAATGTTGAACCTTTGTCTAGTGATGGTTCCCTTCCATCCCCTACTTCCTCCAATACCCATACATTTCCTAAAGCTTTCGAGTCTTTCAAATCTTTCACAGAACCTTCATCCAACACAAGCCCTGATACTTTTCATGTAGTTCCCTATAGTTATCCTCCAGGGCTACCTCTTACAAAAACTCAAGCTAACCTTCACTTGGCTGCAAAGACTTTCAATAATGATAAACCTAAAGAGCCTAAGCCTTCATATGCTATAATCCCTACTTCAGCTAGTCCTCCACCATCTCTTCCAAAGTCTTCCATACAATCCCAACATGCTTCCTTGTCCTTAGAAGTGGCTCCATGTCAAGAGGACTCTAAAAATGATGAAGAAAAGAACATAAAGAAAGATCAAGATCAAGAACCCTCCATGTCATCCACTTCTTTTCACGATGTCTCTTATCCACCTCAGGGTTCTTTTGATCCTATACCCCCTTTTTCATGCATTCCGCCATGTCTTAAGTCTTCTCCTAAGCAAGATCAAGCTACTACTCACACTGTTGAGCTTATTGACAATCAAAATGACCTTACTACACTTGTTCTTTCCAAAGATGATACTTCCATTAAGGTTGGTAAAAATAGTGTTGTTACTTCCAATGTTAAGCCTATTGAAAATCAAGAGAAAAATGATACGCTTATACTATCCAAAGATCCTTGTCAAGATCAAAGTCTTCCATCTTCTTATTCTACCACTCCATGTTCACTTCCACTTTCTACTCTTCCTAAGTCTCTGCATGCTTTGAATGATCCTATCAAAGAAAATGCTCATATTCAAGATGTACATGATTCTATTGAAGATCCTAATGCTCACTCTAAAGATGCTGATATCCTTGGTTGTCATATAGATGCTGATGAACTTATTGATTATCCTTTTGCATCTTCCACTTCCATCCTTGGACCTCTTCCACCATTACTAAGGGCTTCATGCCTTCCTTCCATCTTGGTTCCTTATGTCCCTTCACTTTCCCCTCCTAACTCTCCTAATTTGTCATCCATCTTGGGTCCTTAAATACCTCCATCTCCCATCTTTCCTCAAGATCAACATAGATGCATACCCTTGAATCCTTTTCATCCGCCCACCCATCTAAACTAGTCATATCCTCCCTCTTCCACAAATCCCAAGTCTTTTGGAAGTAACTTGAATGTTCAATACAAGAAAAAGAAGCAATACAAGAATCCATCAAAAAGAGAAGATCACCATGTCTCCTCTAATTGACATGGAGACATAAAGTCAAAAGAGATATCTAAGAAAAAAACTACAAGACAAGTATGGGTTCCAAAATCCATCATTAAAGATATTCTTTCCAAATTACCAAAAAGAAATGAAAAGCCTATGGCTATATGGATTCCAAAGTCTCTCTTGAAAGAGTCTAGTGTTGAGAAAAAAGTGAAATTGACATTCAAGCTTCCAAAGGCTTCCACTTCATTTCCCTCCAAAAATATTCTTTCATTCCATGCGCCTCAACCTCAACCTCTGCTATCCATTCACCATATTCCTTCACGTATTCCTTCATTCACATTTCCTCCACCCTCTCACCACCCTTCAAGGTGTGTGTTTACGTTGATCTTGCCTTCCTTTCCACCTACCCTTTCACAATCCTCCCATGCATTATCCTTCTACCTTCTATCATTTTTCCTCATTTGCCTATTCCTCCTATCTTCCAACCTCACTCGCTTTACATAAAAATTTATCCTCCATTTTTCTCTTCCATCTCCCTTTCCCTATCAGCATCTTTGAGCGTGTCATTTTGAATCCTTGGCATATCATGGTTTATCCTTTCAAGAAGCATTATCTAAAAAGTTTGCCTTCTTCCAAAAAAATAAAATAAAATTTAAAATGTGCCTTGGTGAAAACCTGGAAACAGGCACCTTGGTAGCAAAAGTAAAGAGAAATAAATTCATCCTATGGTGAAAACCACTTCCTTGTGGCACCTTGGATAAGTACCATGATGAAAACCTAGCAATCAGGCATCATGCGTAGTTTTTCTACATATTTCATCCATTCCATCTTCTCTCTTTGATCTTGACAATGTTGATCTATACATGAATATTTGGCTATTTTGTGAGCTATCTTACGGTGATCTTGCTTTCATTCCTTCCATGTTTAGCCTTCATATCCATCTTCCTCCATTCATTTTCGCCTATCACTATCCTTTTCCCCTTTGGTCTTGATCTAAGAAAGAAAGAGTAAAACACAGTGCTATGAAGCCTCTTGACATGTCTACTCCTTTGGATTGCATTCTTTCCTACTCTTGCACTACGCTTTTGTGACTTATCCTATACTAGCCTTTCCCTACTTATCCAAATGCGCTTTACATGACAATTTTTCCCTAGCTTGGGTATTCTTGAGGAGTTTTCCCTTGAAGATTTCTTCCCTTCATTCTCCTTCATTCTCTTGTCTTCCATCTCTTCCACCAGCTTGTCAATCCCTCTTGTTCTCCACCTGGCTAGACATTGGGACTACACGATATGATCTTGCTTGGGAGTTTGCAAAGGAAAAAGATGCTATCAAGTATACCAAGTATCAGAACAAATATCAGAATTAGTATCAAAACAATTATCATAATCAGTATCAGAATTAGTATCACAATCAATATCAAAACAAGCACCAGAACCAGTATCAGAACAATTATCAAAATCAGTATCAGAATCAATATTAGAACCAATATCAGAACAATTATCAGAATCAGTATCAGAATCAGTATCAGAACCAGTATCAGAACAATTATCAGAATTAGTATCAGAATCAATATCAGAACCAATATCAGAACCAGTATCAAAATAAGTATCAGAATGGGCCTACAGAACAAGTATCAGAACACCTACAGGGGCTACACCTTTTGCTTTAGTTTATGGGTCTGAAGCAGTACTACCTATTAAGGTCAAAATCCCATCAGTAAGAATTAGAATGCATGGTCTCGTAACTGATGATGACTATAGAGCATCTAGGTTACAAGAACTGGAGCTACTAGATGAGCGCAGACAAGCAGCGTATGATCATCTTAGAGTATATCAGAAGAGAATATCTAGAGGCTACAACAAGAAAGTCAGACATAGAGAATTTCAGGTTGGTGATCTAGTGTTGAGAGAAAATCCTAAAAATCAATCACATCAAGAACGCAAGGGGAAGTTTGAACCCAACTGGCTGGGTCCCTTTGTCATCACTGCTACTTTTGGCTCTGGTGCCTATCAACTCTCAATGACTGAAGGAGAATAGCTCTGAGAACCAATCAACGTTCTCCATCTGAAGAAATTCTACGCCTAAGGCATTTAGTGCTTGGTAAATATCTTGAAAAAATCCTAAAAATCAGAAAAAGTCCTAAAAAAATAAACATCTTGGTGAAACCCTAGCATTAGGCACCTTGATGATTCACAAAAAAATCAAAAAAATATCAAAAATTCAAAAAATATCAAAAAATTCAAAAAAAAATTGAAAAATGAAAAATACAAAAAAAATGAAAAAAAAGAAAAAGTGCCTTGGTGAAAACCTGGAAATAGGCGCCTTGGTAGCAAAAATAGAATCTCTGCCAAGATGGTGAAAACCTGGCAAATGGGCGCCACTTGTTCCAAAATGCTCCATCTATCAGCACAATCTTGGTCTTTCCCAGCTTTCAGTCTTGCTTTAGTTTGTACATATCTCCTGATTTGTTTCTGCATATCCTGGTTTCAATAAGTCGATCTGTACACCAATCAGCTCAAGCGTCTATATCCTATCAATGTTTAACACTTGGGAGCAATCAATGTCATATCCTATGGTCTCCCATGTATCTTAGACGTGTCATATCTAGCCAGAGTCCTTTGAAGCTTCATGTGAGTCAGTCAATTAGTCTTGTCTCCAGAAAGGATTTTGCATCTACAACATGACAATCAAACATCAAAACTCAACTGCAAACGATCTATGCTTTTCATGCTTTTATCTCCTTGTATGCTTACTGATTCGCATTGAGATTTTTGCATATTGTGTCCCTTTGAGCTCCTCAATGATGTCCTTTACAAGATTTAGAGAGTGATGACTGGGGGCATAATCTTTTCTTAGTTTTCTGCTTGTATGTGAAATCTAATAACTTTGGAAATTCTGGATTGAAATGGTGTCTAACTATAAGAGCCTCTATCTCGAATTGGATGGCCATGCGTACCTCAACCATTGATACCCAAACAATTCAAGGAAGTTTGATCTAACTATTGTCTTTTTGAGTAAATTCTTTCTCCTACTGTGAAACGCGATCTTACCTAAGGATGTCAATGATAAAGGGTCACTACGGGTAATTCACATTGGATTTAGAATGATCTCTTGACTGTTTGATGTGTTTGCAATGCAAAGAGTACTCAGGTCATCACGACGTTTATGTTTTGATGCTTCTACAAATTGCTATATCAAAATGGACATGATATTCAAGTCGTCCTGGTGTTTGTGCCTTGGTGCTTATATCTGATCCAACATTCTGAAAAAAAATCAATATTCATATGTCCATGGTTGTATAACCAGTGGGTGTTGTATTGATTCTTGCGCATACAAATCGATATTCATATGTCTATGGTTTCATGGCTAGTGGGCATTGTATTGATTTATCCGGTTACCTAAAAGTTCAAGGATGATAACAAATCAACATATGATCAATGACTAGGTCCTAGGTCTTAGGTTGCATTTCATTTTGCATGTCTCATTTCATTTTGCATGTCTCTTTGCATTTTGCATGTTTGCATGATCTCACAATGACTAAACGAACTTCAATGCTTAAACGATTCTTCAAATTGCATCTTCAAATCTAACAAGAGCTTAATCTTACACGAAGGTTCCTCCAACGAAACAACAAGTAGAATCCTTTTTGGGGATCAAAATCAAAATCTAAGATCATTCATATTATTAACTACTTGCATATTTGACCTTCAATCTTCACAGAAATCTAAAATTCAACTTAACTGATTATCTTACATCAAACTATCAAAATTTCAACTTGGTCAACCATGGTCAACTCATGGTCAAACCTGGTCAAACTTGGTCATCTGGACCTCTAAACGATGCATAATATGTTCCTGGATGTGTTTAACCACTTCTCAAATCAATTAACATACTTCTAAACTCTCAACGCTGACTTTTCTTGTCAGATTTCAATTTTAATCCCGAAGGGGGCATGGTATTGTACATCAATTCAAAGTCTGTAAATCAAAATTCTATCGATCAAGTCTATCAATATCTTTCATCAGTGATCAAGACAAACAATCACGTCTAGTCGCTGATTCATCAAAAGTCCTCATCGCTCGGGGCAAATCTATCATCACTTGGGGCATATCAGATTCATCAAGATCCATTTCAATCTGGTATTCTCTTAATCTTGTAAACTGTATCAGTTTTTGCAACCATCGGATCATAGTGTTCTTTCCTTGGTTCTTCGGCAACTGAAGGATTCAGATGTGATACTTGCTAGTTCTGCTAAGACAATCGAGTCTAGAACGGGTCACTCACTTCTTATCAATCCTAAGGTTCAGAATCAGGCATTTTGACACTTTTTCACAATCATAGATTCATTTGCTGCTACAGTGAACATTATCTCTGGTCATTCAGGACCTCCTATCTCAATATATTTCAATCAATTATCAATTTTGAATCAGTTTCATATCTCTATCAAATATAGACTTTCTTTGAACCACTGCGCTTCACACAGTAATTCAAAGAGGGGCAAAATGTAATACCCCAAAAATGGGCTATATGTTCATTAACCTCCTACATCGACAAATTGAACAAAATCGACATCGAAGTCCTAACCTAAGGCACATCTAAACATCATCGAATCATAATTGATTATCTTAAATTCTTCATAGGGGAATATTCCTAGTAATATTCCTAATTATCTTAATTATCTTTAATTTAATGATTATTTGGCGATAAATCACATTTATCCTAAGTTTGATTAATTGAATATTTTCGTATTTAATTAATTAGATTTAATATCTTGCCAAATTAATTATGTAATTAAATTTAATTCTATCTATTATTAATTGTATTATTTAATTTTGACAATAAATAAAAATTCCTATGAATAATTGATTAAATTCTTATTTAATTAATTAAAGCAAGTTGTCATTATTTAATAATATAGTTTTTAATAAAAGTTTGATTAAATAATTGATTAACCCATAAATCAATTGTTTTATTTTTAAAAGCAGTTAAGTTGGAAATAAATCACTTTATTATTAAATTAATTCATAAATAAAACATGCACAATCATAAAAGAAAACAACTATCAATTATCAATTAAAGCTAAACTCTATTTTGAGTTAAAGCTTAGCTTTTGCATGTTTTTGTGAGTTAATTATCTTTTATTTAAAAATAACTCAAAAATCAACCTGAGTTATTTGAGTGATTTATGGCTTTTTCTCATGCACCTCCAAAGCCTTGGATTTCTATAAAAACAAGGCTCATCTCTTCATAACTCATCTCTCAGCTCATCTCTCAGCTCATCTCTCAGCTCATCTCTCAATCATCTCTCAAATTTGCATCCAAGCATCTCATATTTTTCCACAATTGGAGCTTGAAAGAATCAACTTGCGAATTCAAAGCTTTGTGAGATCAATTTCAATTGCATATTTTTCATATCATAGCATAGAATTTCATAGCTTTGCATATCATTGTTAGATAGATCAATTCATAGCATATCAATTTCATCTAGCATAGATTCATATCGGTTTTTATCATTCTTATTGCATAGAAAATATCAAAAATATAGATAAATTGCATTCAATTTCATATCCATCTTTTGCATTCAAATCCTTCATTTAGGTGTCATCTAGGTCACTGATCTTGATTACAATCTGAGAACATCAATCTCGCACCTATTAGAAGGCAGTAAATCGCTTGGTTACATAGTTTTCAATTTTACACAATTTTGATTAGCTAACCTCTAATGTTTTACTGAGTGTTGTCTCTACAGATCAGGTACAATTTTCACACACACAACGGTATGACTATAGAGCCTATTGAGAAAGCAGACATCAAATTGATGTCAATAATACTGGGTTACAGATTTCATCACACCAGCAAAGTGAATAGTGTGTCTGCGGGCACTATTCTAGCAACCATCAAACTAGTAAAGGAAGATGGGGAATTCAACTTGTGTGAGATCTTGCATGCATAGTTGATAGATAACATCAAGGCCATCAGGCATGACAAGACAAAGATATTTAGGTTTGGGTCCCTAATCATCTATATGTGCCTTCATATAGTTGGAAAAGTTTCAGATATGTATTTGGACAAGTCTATTCCAACCATGCCATAGATATCCTTCAAAGCATCCACTGAAAGTACATTAAGAGACTATATAACATTGGAATTGAAGACCTTTAAGGTTAAGATGTAGATGAGGTATAGGATTCCAAAAAGTATTATGGATAAGTATAAGGATTCAATTTGTTTTATGGTGGAAACTAATACTACATGTATGGAAATTGTTGAGCCTAGAAATAAGTGGATTCATCCACTTGGGTATGAGGTAGAGGAACAAGTTCTTGAAGCTTATGCACAGGTACTTCTGTCAACCCCCAAAGATCCTAATGACCCTAGGTGGGGAACCTATGAGGAAAAGACCAGAGAAGTTGATGCAAATCTTAACAGTGCAGCAACTAAAAGAAAGGTTGCAAAGGTCACTTCTGAGATATTGAGAATACATAGTGTGTCTCAAGCAGACCTTGATAAAGAAAGGGATGAAAAGATTTCCTTATAATTGAAAGGCACAGCAGCAGAGGAAGAACAAGAAGATCCTAAGTTGAAGAAGATGAAAACTAAATTAGATGATAGTCAGAAGAGTAAAGAAGATAATACTCCTTCTACGCCCATAGATACTATTGATCTTACCACTCCTCTGGAGTATAAGCCTATAATCAAGAGGAAGAAAGAAGCTAGCACAATTCATCCATCCTCGTGAGCATTAAGGAGCAAGAAAAACATTCAAGCACCTCCTAAGGCAAGATTTAGACCAAGCCTTAAAGTATTGAGTACTAGAATTGTTGATGAGGGTAGAATTGATCAAGTAGGGAAGTTTTATGAAACTTACTGCTCAGAATTAAATTGGGAAAAAAAAACTGAAATCTATTTTTTCAAATTTTACTATGTTTTAGTAAACTGCATTTTTGAGGGTCTTCAGTGCATTTCTGGGCAAAAGTGGTGCACAGAAATGCCAACTAGAAGTTGTCATTTTCAAAATTTGACTCTAGCTCTTTTGAATACCTTTCCAATGCATCAAACGGTTCACAAATCAAAGCTAGGACTAGAAAGTTATGCCTTCTCCAAGTAGACCCAATTTTTATATATATTTTTTTTGATAATTTTTGATAGTTTGAATAGTTTATTTGTAATAAATATTATGATGGCTCTTCATTTCATTTCCAAGGGATTTTGATGACCCTTGGGATCCATCAGACTTGTATAAACTCAAATATTCGAATAGAATGGATCAGTTTTTGGTTTGCAATCTGGTTCTCAATTTTTTTATTGAATTCTACAATACTGCAGGTATCACACCAAGTATTGTAATCTAGTTTCATAAGTTAGATTAGTGATATCAGAGCGGGAACACTCCTTTATGCCAATTTACACAAGGTCTTCCTACCAAAGATTAGAATTGGATACACAAGATTTGTCAAAATACCCACCTTTGAGACGCACGTGATCGAAGATGTCAGATGATGATGTTAAGAAGTTGGTCAAAGAAGCTTTAAATAAGCAACAAGAGGAGATGATGAGTCAATTTTCATGCCTCCTAAAGAATCAAAAACCCTCTGAATTAGAAACATCATTTTGTGGAAATACCCCTTTCAAAGTGCAGGTCAATTTTGACATCCCAAATTTTGAAGGAAAGGTCGATTCTGAAGCTGTTGATAACTAGTTATCAAAGTTGGATAGATACTTTTATGTAAATAATTTCTCAGATGTAGAAAAGATAACATTTTCTCTCCTCAAAGCTGAAACCCATGTGAAATTAGCATGGGAAACCAAAGTCACAAATAAAGAACAAGAATCATTTGCTGAAGATGGTTTTGAAATTTCTCTTGATAAGAAGCCCACATGGGGAGAATTTGTGGAATACATAAAAGAAGCTTACCTTCCAGAGGATGTATATGAACAAAAATACATAGAGTGGTAGCTTCTTCGATGAAAGAGGAATCAGTTTGTTCAAGATTACACCAATACATTCCATTCACTTTCAGTGAAACTCGGTATTAAGGATTCAGAGAAGCATCAAATTTTGAAATATCAAAGTGGACTTCATAGGTATATTCAAATAGAGATGGAATTTTTGAATATTGAGACATTGGCAACTGCCTATAAATATGCTACAAAAATTGAAGATAAATTCAAGCAGAAAGGGAAGAGGGACTACTTTTCAAGCAACAAGCCAAGGGTTGAAGGTGGCAATAAATTTGTAGGAAAATAGGTGACCAAGGAACCTAATTCAAATTCATCCAAGAACACATGGTGGTCTACTAAAAAGACACAAATAGACACAGGCATGTGGTGTGAGATGCATAAGTCCCCAACCCATAACACAAAGGATTGTCGAAGTATTAAAAATTTGATGACAAAGATATGAGGAGAGGAAGTTGAGCCTGAATCATCACCAGTAAATAATTTTGAGAAAGAGGAGAATGATTCCATCATAGAAGAAAACCCATATGTCGTAGTTGGAACTCCTAAAGTATTGCCCCGTGAAGATGAAGAGAGACTTTTTCATTCACAGATGTGGGTTGATGGAAAGCCTCTACATTTTATTTTTGATAGTGGGAGTCAAAAGAATTTGATCTCTAGGGAGACAGTCAAAAGATTAAATCTGAAAGTGACAAGACACCACAACCATACTCTATGGGATGGGTAAATGAGGGACAAGATATTCAAGTAAATCAATAGTGTTGTTTGCCATATTCAATCAAGCCTTTCAAGGATGAAGTGATATGTGATGTAGCACCATTGGATGTATGTGACATCTTGCTGGGGCAGCCATAGATGTATCAGAGGCATGGGGTGTATGAGTCCAGGCCACATAGTGTTACAATCAAGCTTGGTAGGAAGAGGTATCGAATACCAGAGGTATGTCCAACACAAACTTCTTCTTTAATTAGTGTTAAACAATGTAAATGCTTGATTTCTCAAACTGGAGCTTTTGTTCTACTCATGATTCACCCTGAACAAACAAAGTCAGTTATTCTTAATACACATGCTAAGGTAACAGAAAATCAACAAAATTAGATGGATAAAATTTTGAAAGAATATCATAGTGTGTTTAAACCACCAGTGGGAGTACCAACACACTATCAAGTGAAGCACTCTATTGATTTAATCCCATGCACACCACTACCACATGAGCCAATATATAGGAGGTCAATTTTGGAAAATGATGAGATTAAGAGACAAATTCAGGAGTTGATTCAGAAAGGACAAATTCGTCCAAGTTCTTCACCTTGTGGAAGTCCAATTGTCCTTGCTAAAAAGAAAGATGGGACATGGAGGCTTTGTATTGATTATAGAGCATTAAACAAAATCTCTATTAAAAATAGATATCCAATCCCTCGAATTGATGATTTGTTGGACCAACTTAGGGGGGCTAATTTCTTTACAAAAATTGACTTGAAGTCTGGATACCACCAAGTACCAATTGATCTAGCAGATGTGTGGAAGACTGCATTTAAATCTAAGGAAGGTTGTTTGAATGGTTGGTCATGCCTTTTGGCTTAACAAATGCCCCAGCCACATTTATCAGATTGATGAATGATGTGCTTAGACCATTCGTTGATTCTTTTGTGGTTGTTTATTTGGATGACATACTCATCTTTAGCAGAACTTGGTCTGAGCATTTGCAGCATGTTGAACAAGTTCTTTCAACTCTACAAAAACATAAACTTTATGCCAACATTGAGAAGTGTTCTTTTGGTATGCAGAGTATTCAATACTTCGGGTATATAATTGATACTGAGGGTGTTCATGTTGATTCAACAAAGATTCAAATAATTTGAGATTGGCCATCCCCTAAAAATTTCACAGAGCTTCACAGCTTCTTGGGCTTAGCCAACTTCTATCACATATTTGTGTTTGGTTTCTCACACATATCATGGCCTCTTAATCAATCACTAAGGGGTGGAGCACAAACAAAATTTCAGTGGACAGAGGCTAAGCAAAAAGCATTTGAGGAGTTAAAGAAAAGACTATGTTTAGCACCAGTATTGGTCCTTCCAGATCTACACCAAGCATTTGAGATAGAAACAAATGCATCCAATTATGCTCTTGGTGCGGTACTCATGTAACATGGGCATCCGGTTTCCTATCACAATGAAACTTTTTTTGATACAGTACGTAGGTACCCCACCTATGATAAGGAGTTGTATGCCATTGTTCAGGCTTGCAAACAATGGAAACACTATATACTGGGAAAGGAAACTATTATACATAAAGACCATAAACCACTTCAATTCTTACAAACACAAGGGAAGCTACAGAATGATAGACATCAACGATGGTCAGCCTATCTACAACAATTTCACCTCAACATTCATCATAAAAAAGGAAGTAGTAACAAGGTGGCAGATTGTTTGAGTAGGCCTCCAATTGCAGGTTTGACAATAGTGTTAGATTTATGTGGTCATCAATCATCAACTTGGGAACAACTATATGGTACTGACCCTGATTTTGCTAACATCTATGGTAATTTGGTAGAAGGAAAGTCTGTCCCTGATTTTCACTTGCAGGATGGGTTGCTTTGCCATAATGGTCACATATGTGTACCCACTGAGGAATGAAAGAAAATGATATGGGAAGCTCACTACAGTCATGTTGCAGGACATTTTGGTATTGGTAAGACTACTACTATCCTTCAAAAGTATTTCTATTGGCCAAAAATGAAGCAGGATATCATTTCACATATACAAGCTTGTGCAGCCTGTGCAATTGCAAAGCTAGCAAACCGTAAGTTGGGTCTATACTTACCATTACCTATTCCTGATAAGCCATGGAAATTTGTTTCAATGGATTTTATGTCTGAACTTCGAACTACCAGGCATGGGCATGATTGTGTATATGTTGTGGTAGATAGGTTTTCTAAAATGGCTATCATGGTGGCATCTAAAAAGATGATTTCTGTAGAAGATACTACCAAGCTATTTTTTGAACATGTTTGGGTTCATTTTGGTTTGCCAAAAACCATTATTTCTGATAGGGATAGCAGGTTCATCAGCAAATTTTGGTCTGCATTATGGGCTAAAATGGACACCAAGTTGACAAAGTCCACAACATTCCATCCCCAAACAGATGGGCAGACAGAAGTGGTGAATAAAATGATTATTCATATTTTATGGATGTATCATTCCAAACATCCTCATACATGGGATGAAAGCTTACCCTATGTGCAACACAACTACAACTGTGCACTCCATAGTACTATAGGGCATAGTCCATTTGAGGTTTCTCTTGGGTACCAACCATTGGCACCTATGGATGTAGCAATACCATCTCTATAATCTAATAGTCCATTGAATGGTGACAAGGAGGTAGATAAAGTAGAAAAATTCATTCATAACATTAGACACCTCCAACAACAAGTTCATGAGATCTTGGAGCAGAGTAATCAGAAGTATAAGGAAAGGCATGATAAACATAGAAATCCTCATAAGTTTCAGATTGGTGACAAGGTATGGTTACATCTTTAGAAAGAGCACCTCCACGGACCAAATAGGAAGCTTCATCCTCTTCGTTATGGTCCATTTACTATTGTGAAACAAGTTGGTGAGAATGCTTTTGAACTTAATTTGCCATCATTTTTGGGACATCATCCAGTTTTCAATGTAGAATTGTTGAGACCCTATTTTCCTCCTTTGTTGGATATTTCCCAAGCTATTGAATAAATTCAAGCTACAAAGTTAAATACATCTACTACTATTCTAGTCCAGTGTGACCATGTTACTGAAGTCATTTTAAAGACTTTGAGAAATCAAAACATTCCTTTGTATCTGGTGGTTCGAGCTGGCCAACATTCTCATCAAGGCAAGTGGTTTACTAAGGAACAAATTGAAGAACAATTTCCTCATCTATTGCAATAGATTAGTGCAATGGGGCCCATTGCCTCTCAAGGGGGGAGGAATGCTCAGGATTAAATTGGGAAAAAAAATTGAAATCTAATTTTTCAAATTTTACTATGTTTTAGTAAACTGCATTTTTGTGGGTCTTCGGTGCATTTCTGGGCAAAAGTGGTGCGCGAAAATGCCAACTAAAAGTTGTCAACTAGAAGTTTTCATTTCCAAAATTTGACTCTATCTCTTTTGAATACCTTTCCAAAGCATCAAATGGTTCACAAATCAGAGCTAGGACTAGAAAGTTATGCCTTCTCCAAGTAGACCCAATTTTTATATATAGTTTTTTTATAATTTTTGATAGCTTAAATAGTTTATTTGTAATAAATATTATGATGGCTCTTCATTTCATTTCCAAGGGATTTTGATGACCCTTGGGATCCATTAGACTTGTATAAACTCAAATATTCAAATAAAATGGATCAGTTTTTGGTTTGCAATCTGGTTCTCAATTTTCGTATTGAATTCTACAATACTATAGGTATCACACCAGGTATTGTAATATGGTTTCATAAATCAGATCACTTACAGTGAGATTGACAAATTAGAGATATATGAGATGATTGTCAAACATATGATAAATTTCAAGAAGATAGTTCTTGAATTGAAAATAGAAATTCCAAATAAGGTATGGGAAATAATGGACACCTTAAAAATACAAGCCACTAAAGAAGATCTGAGAATAAGGGAACAAATTCTTGATTCCACTCTTCCAGTATGTTCCATTGAAGAAAGGTCATTGTTACTAAATATAGTGAAGTCGCACTTAAGGACAAAGATGAGAACTCTACACATTATGAACAAAGACTATGAGCTAATAATGAAGGAAACAAAGAAGGCAATTGAAAAAGTGTTATTAGAACAACACATAAACCAACCTACTGTGCCCATCACTCATGCACCTAGTAAGCAAGACAAAGAAGCAGACACATTCAATGTACCAGTGACAGGTCCTTAGGACTCAACACCCATAGTAGAAACTCAAATAGAGGTAGACAAGTCTGCACCCATCTCAGAATCACACGAAGGCAGCACTATTATCATTGATAATGTGGAGATAGCCATGGCGGCTACTGATAAGGATTTGGACAAGTTTGAGGAAGCATTTGTTAGTACTGAAGAAGCTAAAATCTTATGCAGCAATACACCTCCCACTCAGCAAGAAGTACTCATAGAAGATGTATCTGATAAGAAAGAAGAAGAAGAGGTAGAAAAGAAAGAAAAAGATACTTTTGTTGATCTTGCAAAGGTAAAACTAGAAGTGACGAACAACACTCCCATCACTCCCTCCTCATCATTGTTGTCAAGTTTGACACCTGACACAAGCACTTTGGACTCTTGGAAAGAAGAAGACCTGATTAAGTTCAACGTCTTGGCTATGGAGAAGGAAAAAGAAAAACAAGTTATGAGGAATCCTCTCCTAATAGAATCAGTGAATATTTTGAACAGTTTGTTGCCAGAGGATAAGAAAGTGCTAAAAGTACATCTGGTTGATGATGTGAGTTCAGTCCTCTCACAGTTCAAAAGCAATTTTTCTAGCCTAGAAGAATCTACATCCATAGTAGCAGAAGAGAAGTGCTTAAAGAAGAGACTAAATGAGTTGATGAGAAACTTTGCACTAGACTTGAATTCTCTTAAGTCTGGTCAAGCATCCTTGAAAGAATTTTCTGATGAAGGAAGAAGGATCATTGCAGCATGCATGGATCAAGACAAGCTCACCGATGCTCACTTCAAGAAGATAAAAGAGGAAGAAGCAATGATTGAGTAGGTAAAGAATTCAGTTTCATACACATCCACTAATGTGAACATGTGCAACAATGTCTACCAAGGATAGATAGACAAGATTGAGAAGGAAGAAAAAGAGATAACAACGATAAGGTCTAGACAGACTCAGTTGAGGAATGGTCTTGTGCCTTCTTTAGACATCCTCAATCAAAATATAAAGGAGATTGATGCCACCATGGTAACTTATGATCATGGTCATGTCAGTGACTTGGAGAAGATGGAGAAGCTTCAATATGCATTATGCACCCATCTCCAAATAGTTAACTCTCTGATAACCTTTTGGAAGAAGGAGATCCAGAACCTCAAGATTGCATATCCAAATGTTTTCCCTTAGTGAGTATGTGTATATACAATTTTTTGATGTACCTTTGTCATTAATGTCAAAGGGGGAGTTGTGTATAGAATATGGAGTATATATATGTATAGGGAGATATAAGACTATGTATAAAAATGTATAGAAGATAAAAAATTTTGTGTAAAGGAACAGTGAGCAACTTAGCCATATTCCTTTGTTTCCATCAATGATAAAGGGGGAGATTGTTGGAAAGTGTCTATACTGAATTATATGACTTGATATAGTGTTGTCATTATGGAAAAAAAGTCATATAGCAATTTGGAGTCATCACACTCCATGTAAAGATCACAATTCGGTTAAGTGTTGAAGACTGGACAGTGTACAGAGTTCCGGCAGCTTAGAGCATCAGCGCAGGTGTGTATGGATGAATTATGATATGTGCCTTGGAAGTTAAGTTTGTTAGACTTTACTTATTATTAGTCTATGAGTGCATAAGTAGATATGAAAAGATGTGAAAGCTACAGTTAGTTGAAGTTGCATAGCCAATGTGTGCCAGTAGAGAACAAAGCTTGGAGCTTATAGTTAACATTTTGATTTGTGATTGTAATGTAAAGTTGTAAAGGCTATGTGCCTATTGTATTTAGTTTCCCGACATGTTTATATGTATAATTGTAAGCACTCTTAAGCCAATTCATTTGGAAGCATTGTTTGTAATGAGTTATAGGGCCGACCTAATTATGTATTTTGTATGAGCGCATAAATATAAGGTGCACCCATTGTATTTGGTATGGAGGTCAAGATAGAGATGTGATAAGTAGAGTAGAGGTATGCAAAGACAACATAAGATGTATTAGAGTTTTACTAGAGGTCAAAGTATCAACACACCAAAGGAACTGATCAGACAAGCAGTGTCAAAGTGACAGTTCACCAGCAGATATAGTGTGTATCTAAAATTAGAAGGTTGTAGCCTTCACCATTTGAGCAGTGAGCTCTAGGATAGTGAGTCCACTCCCCTAACAGGGATCATTGTAAAAGACTCCTAATATGGTCCAACCCTTAACAAGGTCTACTATAGTTAAAGCATTGTAAAGCTACTCCTAACAGGGTAAAGGATCTTCTAACAAGGATCACAAAACACTAGTGCATAATATTAGTGGGTATCAAGTCCCACTGAGGTTTTTACCTATTTGGGTTTCCCCATAACCATATTGGTGTCATGTGTTGATTTCATGTTTCATGTTTATGTGAATGTTTATTTCAGTACTTAAGCATTTAAGTTCAGAATAAAGATTAAAGGGAAAAGTTAAAATATAGTGAACACTGATTCACCCCCCTACCCTCTCAGTGTTCCCATTCCTAACAATAATTCCTCCAAAAAACCCCTTTACTTTCATGATTATCTTTTATTATTCCTTCGGTACTTTGGAGTATGTCCCCATCAAGAGAATCTTTCGCATCACCTGAGAAATCTTCAGCATGGTGCCAACTCATGTTAGCTTCCTTGTTGATGGCCTGGTTGGTGATCTAATCAGTGGCCTAGGTGGCATCCTTGGACATTTGATAAAAGTAGACCCCAACAAGTTGAATGATCCATGAGACATCGAACATGTTGGCACTTTTGGTGATGTTCAAAGAGTCAGCTTCCAACCAGAGATGATTGACCCCAGTTTCAAGGGCATTGGTGAATAGGAGGATCACACAAGCTTCTGCAAAGAGTCAGGGAAGGATGACTGTAAATCTGATTCCACCACTACCCACCTAGCCTAGGATCCCTTTGGCCACTCTATAGAAATTGGCTTTGGACCAGCCAGGCTGAAAAAACCATCCTTTGTTATTCTTCTAAACCACATCCATATCCTTTACTTCTATGTAGATTACTTCAGCATTAAGATGAGTAGAATTCCATGAATTGATTCCCTCTAACTTGTCCTTCTGCGTAATAGTATCCTAGTTTAAAAAAATATAAGATCTGTGATTCCTGATTTTGTTCCTTATAACATCCTGCTTGTGTGAGATAATGAGACCATTGGAGTTCCTTGAAGTGACTTTCATTTCTTACTGGGGGTACAAGATAACTGGATGGTTTTCTGAGTTCCATCTGCAATGTTCTTACTAGCTTCTTCTTGCCTAATCTGACTTGCTCTCTTTCTGCCAGGGGTTTTTAGTTTAGCCCCGATATCGACTTTTTTTATGCTCCTAGTTGCTGCAACGGATACTGGAGAAGGGTCTCTGCTATTGGATCTCTTCTTATTTTGGACCTTGAACCAGCCATCCTTAACATCTTTGTATTTTGTGAAGAGCTCATCCATCTTGGTGAGCTACCTTGGGGAAATAATGACCAGCAACTCTTCCATTTGTAGGACTTTATTTGAGTCCTACGTCTTGGGGCATGGGTAAGATTATTGAGGTGGGGTGCCTTTAGACATATCCCTTATCAGACTGGAAAATTATTCTTCCAATGGGGATTCTAGGGAATCTGAAACAATGGAAACAAAGATAGACCCAGGGCACGAGTCGCTAGCTTCCACCAGTCCATCTTCCTTGGTTTCTTCCATGGTGTCTTGCTAAATGTTGACTTCTAGACCTATGCCTTCTAGAGGGGGAAGCTCCTCTCTGAGATCTATTTTATCTTGGCTTGTCAGCTCTTTGATGTTATCCTATTGTCTTGTCAACTTCCCATCTACAGATTTATCCTTATCATCCCTGGTTTCAAGGATATCAGGAAAGATCTCTGGTTGATCCTTTTTTTCCACACTTTGTGGGTGTTGGCCTCTGTGCCCATCTATGGTTTAGTGTTCTCCCTTGATGGCCCTGCCTTATCATTTCTGGTATTATTGCCTGAATTTTTCTTTCTTTCAGCAATTTTTGCTTTCTTTTCTTTGTTTGAGTTTTGGAATGCTGGATACGCTTTAGCTATGTGTCGAGCTTTCTTGTAGAGGAAACAGGCAAATGGGACACTTTCATAGTCCATTTTCTACACACATTTACACAATTTGGATCGAAGCTCTATAATTTCTAACATGTATTGACCCTCTTCCACCCCTATACAAATCCTGGCATAGGTTAGGCGACTTCTAGAAATGGTCACTAGGTCTATCGAGAGCAGGGTATCGAAGGAGTTGGCTATTCCATCAAAAAAATCTTCATACCAGAATTCCAAAGGAATTTCTAGGAGTCTAACCCACACCAAGGCTTGGACAAAGAAAGAGTCATTGAGATCTAGCTTCGGTGTCCATTTTTGCAAAGCTAGGGTTGCCTTTCCTATAGCCCAGGTACCTGTACAAAGGATTTTGTCTAAGTCCTCATTACATGAAAACTCAAAGGACAGAAATCCCTTAGCCATGGCTGTGACTTGGACTTGACCCTTTAAATCCCATTTATTTTTAGCAAAAATCCTAACAATATCTATGTTAGGTCTAGACCCCACAATTTTTCCAACAAGATTATGGTCCATTGAAGCTATGTTGTGATCAACTAGTTCATTGGGAATCTCTATGGCGTATTTGTCTTTCTCCTTGTCAGATAAATCCTTAATGGAGGGGAAAGAGGACTTTCTTGTAGGTTTAACTCCGAAGAGAGTTGACCACCAACAATTGAGGGATTTTCCATTCTAATCACATGCCTAGGTCTTTGTGACTATGGGAGATGGGGGAGGAAAATCCAAATTCCCCGTCCCCCACCCCTACTTCCTTTCTTGGGTCTTTCTTCTTTTCCCGTGGGGCCCCTTCCTTTTTCTCTGGGTCCGCAGGGTCTTGTTTTGCAGGGATGCTATCACTAGAGGATCCCACAACCTGCAACCTTGGGATCCCACTTGCCTTCAAATTAAAAAAACCTCTTGCTCCCGCTCCCGCTCCTTCTCATTTTCTTTCCATTATTTTTATATATTTAATATTGTTAATATAGATGAATTTTATATATATATATATATATATATATATATATATATATATATATATATATATATATATATATTTACATGATATAAACTATGATTACTCATATTATTGATATAAACCATACTACTAATACTATTCAAGTTATATTAATGTCAATTATTCTATTAATAATATGTTTGTATTAATTCTATTGTTAAAACTTATTTATGCCTTCATTTGTATTGAGAATCGATATATATCATTTTGTGCCATCAAAGATAGAATCTAATGATATCTTGATATGTATATTGGTCAATGAGTAAAGAGAATCGATAATATCAATGAGTTTGTACTTGAGAATTGATTTATATAGATATTAATTTTAACAAGTATGAGTGATAACAAATGAATACCGATTAAGTTAGTATTGGTTGATATTACTAAAGAACATATTACATATTGATTGGATCATATGAGACATGTTACTTAGTGACATCTCTATAAGTAAACTTCGTTTACGTAGAGACATATCACTATGGGACATGCCTCCTCTCCTCATGTATATTGTGAGTGCATTGTATCTTGTTAGTATAGAAAAATATACAGTGTGAATCAAGTACAACATATATATATATATATATATATATATATATATATATATATATATATATATATATATATATATATATATATATATATATATATATATATATATATATATATATATATATATATATATATATATATATATATATATATATATGGTATTATTGAATCAAAGTATTTTGAGTGATATTCATAATTAGTACAAATCCAAAATTTAGACAAGTATCTTCTCATTAATATAATATATATTATTATATATACATCTATATAATTATATTATTATATATATTTAAGAATAATATATTGAGATATTATAGAAGATAGAAAAAATAAAATTATTATAACCTATAAATAGGATTATACTTTAACAAGGACTAAAGCATATTCCCAATTTCATAACTGGGAACATTCTAAGTTGAGAGTAAGTGATTGATCCACTAGATCAAGCATCATAAAAGGTAGTTAACACATAATAAATTCTTTCATCAATTCATGGATACATTAATAGTTTATATAGTATTTTCCACTAGAAACTAAAAAACTAATTTTATATTTGATCTTTCATTCATAATAAATATTTACTAACCCCAATCAAGATAGGAATAATTAGAAAATAATTTTTACATACATATTTTGTGCTAGTTCTTGAAGAGAAATATCATCAAACAAGGATATTAATATTCTTGTAAACATTATAGATAGAGTCATTAAACATATGTTAATAAATGCCAAGTTAGGATGATGTGCCAAATAATACTTGTAGATAACCATATAAAATAAAATTATTGACAAGAATATGATTACTTTAATAGCTAAAATTAATTTACTTTTTAATAGTTAATTTCTCTAATTCACCTATCATTTTCACTTCTCTAGTTTTATGAGAATCTAATTTCCATCATCTTCTTCCATAAAGTTCTCATTAATTTTATTAGAATAACGGTGGTGAGTATGTAGAAACCAATATAGTACACAATAAGAGATAACCACTTCCCTTTTATCTATGGTCATTGAAATAAAACAAGAACTACAAATAAAAAGGTAATCTTCTAGATCTCTTAGTATCTTATTTTCTTAGTATATTCTTCTCTTAGGATGAGCATAGATCAAAGAGAGATGATTATCTTTTACTATGTAGTATCTTGTTTTCTTATATATATATATATATATATATATATATATATATATATATATATATATATATATATATATATATATATATATATATATATATATATATATATATATATAATTCTCTTAGAATGAGCATAGATCAAAGAGAGATGATTATCTTTTACTATGTAGTATCTATGCTCATTCTAAGAAAATAAGATACTACATAGTAAAAGATAATCATCTCTCTTTGATCTATGCTCATTCTAAGAGAATAATATGCTACATGCAATAAAGTTACCATCTCTTATATGTAATCAACTTTAAAAAAATACATATTGTATACAATATAACATAATCATCTCACTTTTACTAATTCTTATTCTAAGAAAATAATATACTACACCTATCATATTTTCACAATCTAATAAAACAAGTGCGTAGTGATTTATTAATTAAAGTTGTACTCATAGTGGTCATTATAATTGCAATCAAATTCTTATTACTTGTAAATTAAAGTTATAATTGTACTTATATTCCTATCTATAATTGTAATAGTATAATAGTGATATATTATACTCTAATAATTTAATTTAATTAATTAAATTAAAAAATTAATGTGAATTATTATATTCTAAACATGCATGCATTTTGTCAATTTGTAATATGTCTCATACTGTTCTATTTGAGACATGTTTTAGATTGAAACATATAAAATATAGAAGTTATAAGATTAAGCAAAAAAGATGTGTCAGATGTGTATATCTTCTTGCATATTAAAAAAAAGTGATGATTTGCCATATTGAAGTCCTTAGTTTTGAGTTAATGTACATGTTAGTTTGGTCCACTCGTGCCCAAATTGAAGCATAATACAAAATGTTAACAACATTAAGGGAGATGTTCATTGATACATAATGTCATGGCATGCTTATTAGTTTTTTTACAATATTTACTACATTCAAGTTTTATAGTACAAACATTATTGTATTCATTTAACTGGTTCATAATGATCACAAAGTTTCAATGTACGTGGATTCAAATCCACCAGGAAAGGTTAATCTCTGGATTTACCAATAAAAATACATTTTGTTTTCATTTCTATCTCCTTATATATTTATTTTTCAAATCTTGCTACTCCTAGATTGAAAAGGATGACTAACGGTGGAAGAAAACTAAACCTTGATAGTCCACCTACAACATAAAGGCTTAACTAATTTTAATTGATATAAACATGTAATGGTTATAATATACATGATCAATGGACAGATAACTTAATTGCCTTCGTTAGCCCCTTGAAGATTATCAATTAAGCACAAACAAGAAAATTTACCTATCAATGCACTATTGCAAAGGAGTCAAGCTTAAGTCATGTCATATTTTGCGATCGATAAAATAGAGAACTCAAATCAAACTCTCAAAGGAAAAAAATAAATAAAATAAATGGACAAATTTTGAAAATGCAATTGCTGAATTGATCTTGCACTACTTAAAATATATGAAATACTAATGCTATAAAAAGGGAAATTTTTCTGACAAGCCCGATTTCAAATTCCAAACTATCTAGAGAAACGATCAGAGATATGGAAACCTCAAATTCATCGAAATAAATAAAATTGATGTCTTGACAAATTAAATTATAAGTTAAAATCATCCATTTCAAAATTGAAATGGATTCTCAAACAAAATGAGACATGCGCATTGAAATTTGATCAAAGGGATCAAATCGCACATCGTTAGAATGAGTGCGGGATGAAGAAAAAGATCGTACCTGTTAGGAGTTCCATGGCCTCAATGCAAGTCAATTGCTAAGATTTTAATGATGAAAAGAAAAAATGAAAATCTATATATATCTTCGTATTTTAGGGGTTTTACTTACCAGATTTTTGACAGTAGAGGTCAGTGGAAGCGAAATATAAAATTCTACAAACTAAAAAATAAAAACTCTAAAAAATGCAAATATTGAACAAAAATTCAAAATGATCACACAATCCTTTATTACGAAGCTTATACAAAATATTTACAGATATACCAAAATACAGAACTATTTACAATTGAAAAATATTTTTTTTTAACCAACTACTATGTCTCGCACGAGATCTAAAAGTAGTTTGCTTGGTACTCATGAGAGATAAAAACCATTGTAATTGATTGAATAACACTAAAAAAATACATAACATGACATAGACAATGCAAAAAACCTGAAATGTTCATTATCACATAGCGAAAAAGTTGTAATAATAATTATCATAAAAGTAATCTGTTGTCTTGGGCAACATAGAAGATAAAAAAGAATTTGGAGAATCTATAAAAAGCCTCCCAAAAAATAGAACTTACTATTCTCAAACAAAACTTTCTAATGAGAAATCTAAAAATACAAATCATAGATTTGCTGACTTTTCAGTTGGGAAAAAGGGGTTCTATAATATCCAAACAATTCAAGGAATCATAATTGAGTTAAATAATTTGTATAATATATTAAATTAATGAAAAAGCATCTTAATTTTGGAGAAATACAAATTAGAAAAAAATAGTTAGTTTTTATTGGTACAAAACAAATCACTAATTATACATAGATGAATGCAATAATATTGCCTAGAACAAGTACTATATAATAATGTTGGCATGCCCAAAGGATAACACATTATTTATTTTGAGAAGTTAAATGGTTTTTTAAAGAAAAGTCCCACTCCAGCAAAGCAAATAAAGAGATTAACAGCAATATCCCTCTCTGCCATCACAAATTCTGAGGCTGCACCACATAACATCACCTTCATTGATGCAGGAGCATTTTGGGTTCCTGAAGATCTTTCTTTTTCTTGGAGGAATTCCCTGGCAAAGGAATGCAGTACTTTATTTTTGGCAATTTTTTGAGTTTCTGGGTTGTGATGATCTATGGAGGTCTTTAGCATGTGCGTTGAAAGGATTTTGTTCCTTTATGTATGTGTAAGATGTTTCTAAGGTCGCAGCTCTTGAAGTGGCATGGTTTGGGAGATATTGGATGAACTGTTTCAAAGTTAGAGTTGTTTTCCTTGCCATCGGAGCAGTATTTTCTTGTAGTTTTGGAGCTAATTGCGGGATGTGGCACTGATGATCCTTAATGATTCAGCCTTTGTGCCCTTAGAAACTTAAAGAGGACCTAAATTAATATCATTTTCCAAGGGTGAAAGCCCTGATTCATTATGAGTAAAAAGTTATGACCATTTTTCTCGAGGACCTATTTTCTGTCAGTGTTCCTGTCGGAGCTGTTCCTGCAGTTTTGGTGCTAATTGCACATCGTGGAAATTTTGATCCTTAATGAATCAGCCTTTGTGCTCTTAATGAATTTAATAGGATCTAAAGTACTACCATTTCCCAAGGGTGCAACTCCTAATTCATTATGAGTCAAAAGTTATGGTCATTTTGCCCTGGGACCTATTTTCTGGTAGTTTTCATGCGAAATGTGGAGTGTTTCTTCTCCTGTGGTTCCATGTGATCAAATGGAGCCTTGCATCCTTAAAGGCATGTTTTTGGGTCATGTGTGGACCTAAATATTAAGGTACTTTAAGTTTTGATCATTCTTGCATTAGTTTTGGTTTCTCTTATTGGTCTTGACCTCTATTGTAATTAAATGCCTGACTGGCCGACTTGTGGCTTAGCTGGCTATATATTGAGAGCTTGGGTAGATGTTTAGTAGGTGAGGAGTTTAGTGGTAGATGATCATTAGATCATTAGGAAGAGTAGTGTAGAAGCAGATTTGTGAATCTGGGAGTTTGTAGCAAAAGTAGTGGCCTGCGGGCTTAGGACAACAAAGGGTTGCTTGGAAGTGTAAGTACAAGTTTAGATCCTGAGGTGGTTGTTCCTATCAGAGGCTACCTGTTGCAGATCTGAACTAGTTGGTGGTTCCTTGGATCTTGCGAGATCTTGCTGATACTTTGTTATTTTATTGTAATTTTCCGAAACCTGAAAGGCCTTACAGCCGGGCATGTTGAATGAAATTCTATTTTGAATCATTATATTGTTGTATTCCGTTGTGCATATTTTTGTTATAATCAGCAGTGTAGGCTTGGACTATACATTATTGGATCCTCCATCCCTGCCCTGCATCAAGTGGTATCATAGCTTGAAGATCTTGAGTGTGTAAACTAGTTGAGGTTGTTTACACTAGGACCTTGTTGGTGACTTGTTGCTTTGGATTTGAATCTTTGAGGATGCCTCCAAAAAGATTGGATCCTAGAGCAATTGCAGATCTTTGTGATGTGGTGGAAGCAAAGATTTCTAAGAGGTTTATTTGGTTAGAAACTGATTTTTTGAATCGGGTTGATGACCTTGTGAAGGAAAATATTGTTGATCTTTGTAGAGCTTACCAGAGTTAGAACATGCCAATTCAAAGGAATGTTGTTTGGCCAGTTTGTAGATTGGTCTAAGAGAGAAGACATCTTGACAAGGCTACTTGTGACAGTATAGAGGTTGAAGAGATATGTGATATTGGTTTTTGTGATCAGTTGGTGGACTCTGACATGAAGCCTGCAGAGCAACTTGTGATTGTTGTTGAGATACCTGTGTTTACTGATACTGTGGTTGACCTTGTTGAGGATGGTGAGAAGATTTATTTTCATGTTCAGTCAGTTGTGTCTGACATGGAGATTGTAGAACATCTGGTTGGGCTTAATAAGATTGTTGTTGGTAAATAATTGCTTGATGCTAAACACCTTTATGATGGTGGTGTTGTTGATTTGCTTTTGTTCAGTTCTATGGTGCAGATCTTATTTGTTGGTTGTGGACTTAAATTGCTGGTTGATGGTAATAAGTCTTGTGATGAGTTGCAGATATGGGATGCTGATGATGAGGGATTTCATGTGGATCTAACTTTGGATCTACTTGTTGGGGAGTTGGATACTCTTGTTGCTGATATTGGTTGTGGTGATCAGTGGTATTCTAATTGGATTGATGAGATTCATGTGATCCTGATGTTTGAATGGATGAAGCATAGATGGTCGATTTTCAGATTTGTTTTCTTGTCCTTGATGGATTGGAAGCCTATGGTGAAGATGAAGCTGATTGTAGGTAATTCTCTTGAGATTAAAGTATGGGACATACTTTCTATTTACTTGGGTAGTCTGATGCAGGAGCATTTTGGGTTCCTGAAGATCTTTTTTTTTCTTGGAGGAATTCCCTGGCAGAGGGATGCAATACTTTATTTTTGGCAGTTTTCTAAGTTTTTGGGTTGTGATGATCTGTGGAGGTCTTTAGCATATGCGCTGAAAGGAGTTTATTCCTTTATGTATGTGGAAGATGTGTCTAAGGTCGCAGCTCGTGAGGTGGCATGGTTTGAGAGATATTGGATGAACTGTTTCAAAGTTAGAGTTGTTTTCCTTGCCGTCAGAGTAGTATTTTCTTGTAGTTTTGGAGCTGATTGCAGGATGTGGCGCTGATGATCCTTAATGATTCATCCTTTTCACCCTTAGGGACTTAAAGAGGACCTAAATTAATATCATTTCCCAAAGGCGCAAGCCTTGATTCATTATGAGTAAAAAGTTATGACTGTTTTTCTTAGGGACCTATTTTCTGTTAGTGTTCCCACCGGAGCCGTTCCTGCAGTTTTGGTGCTGATTGCGCATCATGGCGATGTTGATCCTTAATGAATCAGCCTTTGCACTCTTAATTACTTGAAGAGGACCTAAAGTACTACCATTTCTCAAAGGCGCAACTCCTAATTCATTATGAGTCAAAAGTTATGGTCGTTATGCCCCGGGACCTATTTTCTGGCAGTTTTCATGCAAAACGTGGAGTGTTTCTTCTTGCGCGGTTCCATGTGATCAAATGAGGCTTTGTGTCCTTAAAGGCATGTTGTTGGGTCATGTGTGGACCTAAATCCTAAAGCGCATTAAGTTTTGATCATTCTTGCATTAGTTTTGGTTTCTCTTATTGGTCTAGACCTATATTGTAATTAAATGCCTGACTGGCCGACTTGTGGCTTAGCTGGCTATATATTGAGAGCTTGGGTAGATGTTTAGTAGGGGAGGAGTTGAGTGGTGGATGATCATTAGATCATTAGGAAGAGTAGTGTAGAAGCAGATTTGCGAATCTGAGAGTTTGTAGCAGAAGTAGTGGCCTGCGGGCTTAGGACAACAAGGGGTTGCTTGGAAGTGTGAGTACAAGTTTAGATCCTGAGGTGGTTGTTCCTATCAGAGGCTGCCTTTTGCAGATCTGAACTAGTTGGTGGCTCCTTGGATCTTGCGAGATCTTGCTGATACTTTGTTATTTTATTGTAACAGGCCAAAACCTGGAAGGCCTTACAGCCGAGCATATTGAATGAAATTCTGTTTTGAATCATTATCTTGTTGTATTCCGCTGTACATATTGTTGTTATAATCAGCAGTGTAGGCTTGGACTGTCCATTATTGAATCCTCCATCCCTGCCCTGCATCATTCACATTCAGAATCTGCAGAGCAATGCGGCCATTGCGTGCAGGGATCAATTGGATTGCAATATCCCAGTCCCTCACCACAGCTTCCGATATCGTCGCAATAAGCATCATCTTTGCAATCAGAATCGTAATAGCAGGTCGGCCATACATCGCAGAGATTACAGCAATATCCCACTGCGTCACCACACAATCCGATCTCGCAGTATGTATTTTCACCTTCACACTGATAATCATCAGAGCAGGTCGGCCATTCATTGCAGGGATTACAGCAATATCCATTTCCTTCACCACACTCTCCGACCTCGCAGCATTTATAACCGACATCGACACGCGTAGAATCGACCTTGCAGGGATCAACGCAGGGGTTTCCAGCTACTGCCCTACCTGCTCATCATAATATATTACAATCATGAAAGTAAAATTCAAAATCAAAATCGTCAATGGAGTAATCATGAAGCTGAGCTACTACCAATGCCATACCTGCCATGTCCACGACCGCTGCCATTGTTATTATCAGCAGCACACAAAACAATTTCATTGCCTTTTCCATTCTCTCTCTTATCTTCTTCTTCTGTTATGAAGAAATGATAATCCAATCCTATTTATAGAGGGGAATCGCCACCTGTTATTTTAACTTTAGGAGCCGTCCCAAACATTCGGAGATTGTTCTTAGGACCCACTGTAGAAGCGATTGTTTATCTTCTATTGTGAAGAAATGATAATCCAATCCTATTTATTTTAATATTCGGAGATTGTAATCAGATATGCAATCAGCACAATGCATTCGGAGATTTAATCAAGAAATTGGCAGTTAGGAGCCACTGTAGAAGCGATCACCACAATGCATAAGTCGAAACTAAGGCTATGCAAATATATCATCACCTCTTAAGCCAGACTCTGCAGGCAATTTGACATGTCTAAACTTAATAGAAGGGCGATTGTCATCAGATATGCGATCACCACAATGCATTTGGAGATTTAATCAAGAAATTTGTACTTAGGAGTCACTGTAGAAGCGACCACCACAATGCATACTAGGCTATCTAAATATAAGAAATTTAATAGGAAATTTGAAGCAACTGTAGAAGCGATTACCACAAAGGCTGTGTAAATATAAGAAATGCTATGAATGCAGGATAGACACAAAATAGGATTTTTCATTCCATAGATAAAATCTCAATCTCTATTTTAGGATTGGCAGTGTACAGATGTGTCTTATTGCATTTGTTTTCTTTAATGAGATGTTTCTTACACGTTCGTTTTCTTTAATATATAGCAAGGATGGCGGATCCTTCAGTTTATAGATGAATATTTTCTAGATGATCAACCTAAATTTACTTATTTTAAAGATTTATTATTCAAATGCTTCTTATTCTACGTGTATGTTGTCGGACTGATCTAAATGATGCATCATGATCATAGAAAGTTCACAGCATGCTAACATTTCTCTCTATATATTTTGTGTACTTTTTTGTGTTATTCCCTTCTTGGGATCTTGGTTACATGGGACTAATCCAAAGCGTTGAGGTACTAGTTCACTTTCACATTAAATATAAATCATTTTTATATATTCAGCTGTTCACCGTGTCTTTTTTTTGTTAACCCTCTTTTCTGATCCTCTATTTAGGGATCGACATAGTTAGTATTTTTCTCTTACCGGATCTTTGGAGTGAATATATATATAGCAGTTAATATATAACTATAATAACTTGTATTAGAACTTCCTTTTGGATGAAATGTAAACCCACCACATTAGTTATGGTAGACCTATCTTTATTTGTATGGTATCTTGGTGTTGGTATTAATATCTTAGCAATTTCTTACATAATTTATCATCCTATTTATAATGGTAAAATGAACTTAGAGCATATTGAAGTTTCTCTTGCAAAAGAAATTGGTGCTTTAGAGAAATTTTGACTTTTTCATCAGACTCTTGTGTTGTTAATCTCTTAAATGTTGGGATGTGTGTAAGAATCTACCATGAAGTACTATCATTTTTTCTTTCTCATCTTGATTGAAGAACATATGAGTTGTGTTCGAAGCATTTCCCTTTGCCTTGCATGTCCTTGGACTCATTTTGTAATCCATTTACAGCATTTTATGTCATGGAGAGTATCTCCCTTCTTTTCATATGTAGAAGAATATGTGTGGTTGAGCCTTTTTGTGTCTTAATGTTTTTAGTAGTTTGGAGGTATATAGTGTCATAATCTTATTCTGTGAGTCTTGATTGTTTTCTCTAGGCATATAAATGGTCATTTGTTCTGTCTATGGTTAGGACAGTAGTGCAAGTATAGGATTGGGTTTACACTCTAGGCACTTATATATTCTCAGATACTAACATGATTTTTGAGATAATTTGGTAGTTGTGATAATATCCTTCTGTGTGTTGTGGTCCTCTTGATGTGGTCTTTTTGGCATGTTGTAGTACTTTGGCTCACTATTGTCCTTATAAAAATTTTAAGGTTATATTATATCGCTTAATTTTTATTAGATATCACACAAATGATATACTCAAGTTAAAAAACATTTTTTATTGATGTAGGTTGTCATGTTAAATATTAATCATCATATCTTCTAACTTAAATATTCAAATGTTGTTGAGTATGTGAACTGAGATCATAAGGCAATAATTAGGATATAATTATAACAATGCATAAAAAATAGATCAAGTGTCAACAAGATCAGGTTCTTGAATTAACATTAATCAATCTAAAAAGGGGAGAAAACATCCTTATGAAGAAATAATAAAATCAAAGAGGTGTCAAAAAGACGCCACCTAAGTCACAATTTGGCACAAGTCATAATGAAATAATTGAACAAGCTCAAGAGGTCATAAAGAAAGAGTCATATTCAAACTAATAGAATGTATATGCCAGAGTACTAGGTCTACAAAGCATCATCAAGCATGCTCACAAGGATTGCACTAATACCCAACACTGAGCATTATTTCATTTATCTAAGAATGACGAATGAGAAAAATCACCACCCTTGAGCCACCCATAGCCTTGTGATAGAACTCATGGAATTCTTGAAGAATTTGATTGTCTAAATTAATGTTTTAACCCATTATTTTATCATGTTTTTTCTTCTTAAGAGGCTCCTCCAACATGATTGCCAATTGTGCCTTTAATAGGCTAGGGATACATTAGGGGCCATTCCATAGACCACCTAATCCTCAAGTATAATCCATTCTAACAAAGGAGGTGCAATGCAAAAACAAAGGCAAACATCACAATGCATCAAAAGACTCAAAATTCATGTTTCAAACCAAAATCCATTGTTTACTCAATTGGTCAATATACCAAGTGGGAAGATCTCAAAATGATGTAACATTCCAATCACCATTACTAAATGGTCAATAGACCAAGAGGTTAGATCTCAAAATCATCTTGCAATAAAAAACTTTCATATGAAAATATATCAATATTTTCATTCATAATAAAATGATAACACCAGTCACTTTTTTGCAAAGTTAATGAAAATTGTATATTTGAGTTATTATTTGGTGAGACACATGACTTCTTTGAAAAGACTCATTGCATGGTTCATTGTTAATATTTAATTATATATAGTTAATAGATCATAACAACCAAAAAATTCAAATAAATTGAATCTCTTTGGAAATTTATATGTATATATAAGATCAACTATATAAATTTTCTTATCAAACTTGTAGAAAAGTAATAAATCACATTAATCCAAAATACTAGACAATTACTTGGGCAGCATAAATTACTATGGAATGATAGATATTTCAATGTTGAATATAAAAAATATTTCATATTGGATATATAATAAAAAAATTATAGCTTTAGCTTAGTATTCTCCTTGTTTTAAATTCTCTTAGACATTTTCAGGTTGCATTTTCAATAGCTATCTTTCTTTTTTAAGGTTCCTCATGCCTCTTTCCTTTTTAAATTATGGGAAAAATTAAAATAAAAACCAATCTCAATCTCATTATTTTTTATTCCATAGATAAAATATCAATCTCTATTTTAGAACATGTAGTGTACAGATGTGTCTTATTGCATTTGTTTTCTTTAATGAGATTTTTCTTACACGTTCATTTTCTTTAATCATATAGGAAGGCATCGATTATCCTTCAATTTTTTGACCCCTACAAAAATTAATGGGCACTTTATTTGCAACAAGTTGTTAAGAACCAAGGTTTAAATTTGATGGTTAACTCCTCTTAAAAAGTTTGTCTCATAGTTTATGATTATTATGGTTTTATACATAATAGTTTGTTTGTTTTTTTACCGAAGTCAAATTTAATGTAATAACATACATATATTATAATTTTCAAAAAATCATTCTTCTAATTATTTTTCTTTATTATTTCCTCCCCCCTATGTTACCTCCTATGAAATTAAAGAATATCAACAATAGAATCAAATAAAGTGTTCGTAGAAGAGTGAATTGGAAATTTATTACTATAAGAATAGTACACTATTCTCTCTTGTTTTTCATAATTTTTTTGCACTCTAGATTAAGTTTTTCCAAATAGTTGAGTGGATGAAGATTTTCTAGAAGAACAACCTATATTTACTTATTTTAAATATTTATTATTTAAATTATCCTTATTCTATACATTTATGTTGTCAAAATGGTCTACATAATATAGTGTACCCTCATAGGTACATGACTATAGAGATTTCACATCATGCTAACATTTCTCTCTAATATTTTATGTACTTATTTGTGTTATTCCCTTCATGGGATCTTGGTTACTAGGGGCTAATCCAAAGCATTGAAGTGTGAGTTCACTTTCACATTAAATAAAAACTATTCTTATATATTTAGGTGTTCACCATGTCTATTCTTTTTTTAACCCTTTGTTCTAATCCTCTATTTAGTGTTCCACGTATTTAGTTTTTTTCCTCTTACCATATCTTTGGAGATGACATGAAGTTTTATATAATTTAATATAATTTCCATATTGAGCCAACTCAACCATATCTTATTAGATTATATATTGTAACAAACTTATTAGTATCCCATATCTCACTCTTTTCTTATTTTTTTTGTATGTGTACATTTTTCTACATGTATGGAAGATAAGGATATAATATGATATATGTGTTATACCATTCTTTGTTTCATTAATATCTCATATAGAAGGCCCTTTGTGTTTTGTTTTTATTTACATGGTTTACATATTTTCTAATCTTCATCTACTCTATTGTTACTTTTTATGTGGTATTCTTTTCCTCTTTTGTTTATATATCCATTTTCTTTAGAAATTCTTCCAACTACACTATTAAATTGTTCATATTTTTCTAAAGTTTTACCTCATCTTTTGCTTTCAAACTAAGTATTAAATTTACATCACTAGTTCTAAGATCATTCTCGATTTCCAACATATTTCTTGTTTTCCCTATATCTTATTTAAATTATTTGATCATTAGGTATTCTCTCTTGTCCTTTGGTATCTTTGTGTGTGTGTGTGTGTGTGTGTGCGCGCGCGCGTGAAAAAACACGCGTTTGATAAAGAGAGGTAAGAAGAAAAGTAACGACATAGCTAATTTCACAATAATCTAATTTAGAGAGTTTTATGATAACAAAGTCACTACTAGATCTACAATGAAGAAATGCAATACCAAAAAAATAGAAAATACAATGTAAGGAAATCACACCAAGAAGATACAACTACCGAATAACAAAAAAGGTATGAAGTGTGGAAGTAGTGGGTTCACAAAACTGTCTAGTGTGAAATGGTGATCAATGAGAGAATGCCAAATTACACATACACTAGAAGGGACCCTAAATTTGATCCTTAGGCTTAAATATAATGTTTATAATGAATGTGGATGGATAGGATACAAATACAAGATGTAGATAAAGGGTGATATTTAGGGTATTCCTATGTGGATAGAAAAAGAAGAGTAATTGCAAGTGATGTGGACTAAGGGAATGATGCCTAATGAAATGTATTATCAGATCTAATGAAAGAAATGTGTATCTTGTGTAATTGGGTTGACCACTAAGTAGATATAATGTGGCATCCTTCCTTTCTCTTTGAATTTCTCTATGGCTTGCATTATTTACTGATACATTCCTTTTTTTGGCATGGGATTCTTTGTTACATGCAAGATCCTAATGTATTTTCTTAGAAATATTTCTTATGTCTTGAAACAACATGTTTATGATTGAATAATCATCTATTGTCTCATTCTCTCCTTTATTTACTTGATGTGATTTCTTTTCTAGCTCATATATGTCTATTTTAGGAGTTTCTCTCTAGTTTACAACTTATTTTGCTTCCAATTTTGTACCTATTCTAAGGTAGCTACTGATCAAGATATATTATATATATTTATATGGCCTTCACTCTTTGGGGGAAAGGTTGAATATACATTCTTTATGTGTTTTGTCTAAGGATATACTTTTCTTAGTACAATGACATTTTTTTATTGTGTGACATAATTTTTCTATAAATAATTGATTGTTTCAATTGGGATTCTCTCTTATACAAAAGGTGTGAATCCTTGATCATCACCTCTTCTTTTTTTGAAAATCCATGTTCATAATTAAAGACTTACCTTACTACATAATTCAAATTTTATCATGCTTCACCAAGAATCCTAATTTCACCTAGTGATAGGGGGCTAAAAAGGTGCATTCTTGTTCTCCTCCACCTCTTTCTCTTTAAGATGATATAGTTGTTCAATATCTGATCTTGAAGGTATATTTCTTGTAAGAAGTATCTCTTCATTTCAAGGGACTCTTCTCACAAGCAGAATATCCTTTAACAATTATCTAATTTTCTTATCTTATAAGGGTTAATACTCTTAGTTAATTTTTTGGCATAATATATTGATTGAGGATATGTCCTTATTGATGTAAGTAGGTATCCTTGATTCTCTTCCTTATAATGTATAATATGTATCCATCATAAGGAAGGGGGAATACATATGGCCTCCCTTGTACATTATTTATTTTTACATACAAAACAATCCCAATGATGTAAGAGATATGGATCCTTTCATGGGGTAAAAATAAACAAACCAATCCTTAAGGATATCTATGGGGTACACAAAAATAAAAAATTCCTCATGGTATAAGAGATCCAAATCCATCCATAAAATTCACGCATACACACAAACCAATATTCAAGATGTAAGAGGTTTGGACTCATTCATGATGTGTGCATAAAAAAGTCACAGATGGAATTCACTAGCATGGAACACAAACCTTCATGGAATTTCAATTGTATATTTTGTGTCATTTACACTAAAATAAGCAATCTTACTAGGTGAGGTAATCAAACTTCTCTCTCTCTACTATCTTGTTCGTTATATTAGATCATAGAGTCTAGTGGCATAAATGATGTAAAGATAAGTTGAGAATGTTATGGTATGTGTTTGATGTAGATTTGATGATAGGTTGATCAGTTATGATGTTGTCATTGATGTGAACTTAGTGTTTTTCTAGAAGATAGTGAGCTTTTTATGGTAATGTATGTTTAAGAGGTTGAATCTAGATTTGTGGTAAGAGTTGGAGTGTGTGATCATAATGGAATCCTTAGTGATGTATCTAGATGATATAGTGATGCAAACCAAGGTAGGGAGGATCCAATTAAGGACAATCCAGCCTTGTAGCTTCAAAATTACACAATAGAAAAATCAACACAACAAGATGTTTCAAATCAATTTTCATTAACATACCCACCTGTAAGGCCTTCCAAGTTAGGACCAATTACAAATAGAAACAAGTTCTTCAAGATCCACACAAATCCAATACAATCTTAGCTAGTTCAGCTCTGAAATAATCAGCAACTGATGGAAACCCTAAGGCAGATCTAAAGTTGAGCTTGCAAGCCTCCAAGAAATATCCTTGTCTCCAAGTGTGCAAACCACTAGCTCTGCAACTACAAACTATCATTTAACAATTTGATCTGCAAGATCATGCAAGATCTTTTCCACAACTTCACCAACTCCAGCTTTCAGAACCTTTGATCTGACTCGCTAAATCATACAAGTCATGTCCTCAAACAACTACCCCAAACATCCTATAAATATATACTCATCATCAGCCACAAGTCAGCTGGATGAAACCATTAAGTCCCCCCAACAAATGTTAAATGCAATACAATTCGGCTTCAAAATAGCCTTACAATAATTAAATCCAATATGTCAACCTGAAACAATAGCTACCAACAATAAATGCACCAAGTCAGCTCAATAAATCACATAGAACTCCAATCGGTAAACTAGAACTACCAAGCAATAGTAAAATAACTGAGCATGCTAGGCATCACCAAGCACAAGTGTAACACTAGCCAAACAACACACCTCCATGAAGATCTATCAAGTACCCTAGAATGCCCCTACATCAGACACCCCAGATTCGAAAAGATATTCATATGTGAGAAGAACATCTTGCGGGATTCAACACATAAACTCCGAACTGGTTCTTCACATACAAGTCCTCCACCTTTTCAGTTTACATACTTTTCTACTTCAGCTTTCTCTGTCTCTTCAAATCTTTCCTCAATAATACGCAGGTCTATCCTTTACATTGATCAACCATTACTTCAGGATCCACCAACTCAACTCAGCTACCAATACTCAAGCTTCTCCTACCAAGCATTGTATCTAGCAAGGGCATCAGGGAAAACTTCTTGTCATCCTTCTCAATAGTAAACACATTTCTGACACAGTCATACATAGCTCTACAATCATATTGCCAAGGTCTACCGAGCAATATATCACAACTATTCATCTTCACAATGTCACATAACACAAGATCCTTATACTAGCCAATTTGAACATCAACAAAGCATTGTTCTCTTACTTCTAAAGCATGAACATCTTGCAACCAGCCAATCCTATAAGGACAAGGATGCTTCATTCTATTCAACCCAAGTTTCTGAACCATGTCCTCAACAACAAGGTTATCAATACTACCACTATCAACAATAACATCATAGATTTTACCGAGCCAGACTTGCATCGGGTCCTAGACAAGTTACTCCTCTGACAAGGTTCCTCCTTTGTACCAAGCAATGTTCGCCAAAGCAGTTTTCAAATTCAGGTTCATTCTCACTCACCACAGTAGTTCATCGGTCACCAAGCTTCTTATGTGTACACTCAAAAGAATGGTGTCCTTCCTCTCCTTAGTTATAGAAAGTACCTTTAAAGATAACTCTACCTATCTTCTTCTTCAGTTCCACAAGTTTATGTTCATCTTCTGCATCAGTCAGTTTATCCTTCACTGAGTGATCAACCTTTTCTTTCCCTTAGGAGTTACTATGTTGTTTCCTCTTCAACTTATCTTCTACCTTTAGAGCATACTGATAAGCATCTTCAACTGAATCAATCTTCAACATACCAAGCTCATCCTGAATATTGAATCTCAAACCATTCACCTACCGAGCTACCTTTTCCTTACCAAGCTCTCGGTGTCCTGACTAAATAGAAAGTTTGTAGAACTCCTCGGTATAATCTTCAATAGACAAATCCTTCTATTTCAGATATTGCAACCTCTTAAACAAGTCAAGCTCATAGTCAGAAGGTATGAACATAGCTTTCAACTTGGTCACCATCAACCTCCACCGATTTATCTTCATTTCACCTTCATCTTCTCTATCTCTTTGTAGTTCTTTCCACCAAAGAGTAGCATGTCCTTTCAACTTTGTCTATGATAATCTCACCCAAAGAGGATCTTCAATTTCTTCTAGCTCAAATAAATCTTCAAGTTCACCAATCCAATCAATTAATTTCTTGGGCTTCAAAGTACCAAAGAAAGTAGAAACTTCCATTCGGTAACTACTACTTAACTGAGCTCCAGATCTAGGCAACCAAGCAGTTTTGTCTTCACTAGATCTATCTCTCTGGTCATCACCACTAGATCCAGTAGGTTCAAAGTCTTCAACAACTTCCTCATAACCATCTTTAGTACCAACATGCTGAGGTACACCAGCAATAGCTCTCATGATCTCAGAAACCATGTCATTCTTCATCAACTCCATCTCAGATCTGAAATTTGATTTCACCTTCTCTGTAATCCTAGATTCCACAGTATCACAAAGATCTGCAACTACTCCAGGGTCTAATCTTCTCGGAGGCATCCTTAAAGATAAGAGAAACCCTCTGCAAAAAACCCTACACCGACCACCTTTTGGAAATCTCCAAGTTGTATGCAAGTCAGATCTCAACCTGCTACCTTGAACAAACAACTAGGGAAAGATCCAGAAGTTCAGTGCTCTGGATCTATAACTTAGATCATACGATCTCTTCACCAAAAAGATCAACTTCGCAAGATCAGCCTTGCTAGGTCAACCTTCACTCCACAAGATCAACTCTTGCTATGATACCACCTGACGCAGACCAAGGCAGGGAGGATCCAATTAAGGACAATCTAGCCTTGCAGCTTTAGAATTACATAATGGAAAAATCAACACAACAAGATGTTTTAAATCAATTTTCATTAACATGCCCAGCTGTAAGGCCTTCTGGGTTACGGGCAATTACAAATAGAAACAATTTCTTCAAGATCCACACAGATCCAATACAATCTTAGCTAGTTCAAATCTGAAACAATCAACAATTGATGGAAACCCTAAGGCAAATCTAAACTTGAGCTTGCAAGCCTCCAAGCAATCTCCTTGTCTCCAAGTGTGCAAACCACTAGCTCTGCAACTACAAACTATCGAATAACAATCTGATATGCAAGATCATGTAAGATATTTTCCACATCTTCACCAAATCTAGCTTTCAGAACCTCTGATTTGACTCACTAAGTCATCCAAATCATGCCCTCAAACAACTACCCCAAACATCCTATAAATACTCATCATTAGCCACAAGTCGACTGGATGAAACCATTAACTCCCCCCAACAAATATTAAATGCAATACAAGTTGGCTTCAAAATAGCCTTACAATAATTAAATCCAACATGTCAGCCTGAAACAATAGCTACCAACAATAAATGCACCAAGTCAGCCCAAAAAATCACACAAAACTCTAGTCAATAAACCAGAACTTCCAAGCAATAGTGAAATAACCGAGCATGCTAGGCATCGTCGAGCACCACAAACATCGTCGAGTAACACTTTCACTGAGTAACAAAGATTACTGAGTTCCTTCAGCGATCAATCTTCCTTCAATGACCAAGACCATCGGTTAAGGCTGCAACTGAGTTACACTGGCCAAACAACACACCTCCATGCAGATCTACTGAGTACCCTAGAATGCCCCTGCATCATATATTTATGACCGCACAAGTTTAGAATATGTTTGTTGTGACTTATTATTGATTTAGGGTTGACAAGTCAATAAGAAGAATAGGATGAAGCTAAGGAGAAATGACCTTATGATTTTTTCAAATAGGTTTGGAATCAGGTGTTGTGATTTAGGTTATTTTATCTTGACTATGTTATGGGGTCCTTTTTGTGATCAATTCATGATTCGTGACCAAAAGATAAAGTTTAAATGGACAAAAGATCACTTAGTGAGAAGGAATATAATTTCTTAGAACAATCAATCATATCCTTAACCGGTAATGTTGCACCATGTTGCAATAAGTGGTTATGTGTTGTAAGGATCATAGTGACATGACATATTGATGATGAATGAAAAGTTGGCATTCTTATGATCGTGATGACTTAATTTCTTATAGTTGTGCATGAACATTAGAGAGTGTGATGTGGTTGGACTTTTATCAGTCAAATCAATTATATGATAGACCTGGATGCCAACATGAACTTGAAATTGTAATTGATAATGGGTAACACATTTTATTGTTCAAATATTGAGTAGGAGTGAATTATAATGATAAAATTTAAATGTAATTAGGTATTCATTGACCTATTTAGTGAAAATGTATTTATATCTTTATGATGTATTATGAGAAAGTGTGGGAGAGGAATATCATGAATGCAATTGTGTGATTATAGGGTTTGGATACATTCTTCATGTGAAGTAGATCTTGAGATTAAACTAGATCTTTACTAACAGAGGAGGAATTCTATTTATTAGATCATTGTACTTGTTGATTCCTAATAGTTTCTACAAGAAAATCACTTAATCAGGTAGACCCTAACCTTTCTGATTTGTAAATCCTTTAACAAAGTGACTCTTTAACTAGGGTTTGAAATACCTTAGCATGGTTACTCCTAACACACCAAAACACCTAACAGGGTTAGAGGTAAATCCATTAACCTGCTGGCTCCTAACATGGTCTTTCTCTTAACCGAACATTTGTAATCTTTTGATAGGTAAAAGCTCTTAAATGGGCATACTTCAAAAAGACTGTAGAATTGTTTTTGGGTGCCAGCCCCACAGGTGGCTTTTCCTATTTGGTTTTCCATGACAAAAAATATTGGTGTTATTGGGTTGTATGGTTGTGGATGTATATCTTTAATGGTTTTTTATTCATTCAATGGATGATAATTGATGCAAGTTGTTGAATGGTTTATGAAGAAGTTTAATTGTAAGATTATTGATTCACCCCCCCCCCCCCCCCCCCCCGGCCTCCCTCTCCCCCCCTCACCCCTCTTAGTAATGTTGGACCTTATAATACTAAAAATTGATATTAGAGATTTGTTTCTCTTTTTGGTAAGACTAATAGCTTGAGAAAAAGATCAAAATGATGAGGAAGGAACCTCCCAAGTTCACTAAAGACAACTACTTGGTATGGAGTCATAAAATGAACTTATATCTAAAAAGGTAAGGGATTACAATATTGGATGCATGTCACACACAACAATACCACTCACGCTAGAGCTATCAATGCATATCAACTGAAGGAACAATAGGAGAATTCTCAAGCACAAGAAGCTATTGTAAGTTCCAAGTATTTGATATTAAATATGTTGATGTATGTGGACTTGATACCATCTATTATATTTGGGAAAAGTTGAAGCTAGTATATGGTGGTCGGGATATTCATGTGAAAAAAGATAAGGAAGATAGTCTCAGAGGTAAGTATGATGACATAAAGATGGTAGAAGGAGAGAACATTGCATAATATTGATGCAGGAGCATCCTGGGTGTAAGAGCAATCTTGCATCACCCAAAAATATTTATGGTTTCTTTTCAATAAGGGCTACCTTGTGCAGAGCTGCTATTTATGGAAACATACTATTTTTAGTAAGTTGGTCATATGATCTTGGAATGTTCTGATTTCATAGGTGGAGGTTCATTTTGGTCGTATCAGCCTGCCAGTAAAGTTTCATTGCCAGATCAAGTCTAGTTTTGAATATATTGAAAAATTTTGATATTGGCAGCAGAGTACAGAAACTTTGAACTCAGTTTTGAAGGCTTTAGAGGCCCCATATGAGGTCAAAAATTTGACTAAATGAAGCCTTCCTTATTTAGGTGTTGTAGAGCACTTTGTGCCCTTTTTGAAATGGGGTTATAATAGTCAATCGGGTCAACGAGTGATGACTTATGGTCTCTGGAAGATGGGCCACTTGAAATGGCAGAAAAAAATTTCCTTCAAAATTTATGTTTGGGTTTCAAAAGTTGTTTTGGGCCGACTATGATGTAATAAAATGAAAAATAAAATAATTCTAAGTTTGGTTGGCCTTAGAGGCTAAAAATTTTGGAACCTTCCCAGGCGGTTCAAAATTGCCTATATAGGAAGGCCTGTAGTATTGTCTAGGGCAGTTCGGAATAGTTCTGGGTAGATCTGAGTAATGATCTGAGGCTTTGTGCTATAGAATATTGTAAGGGAAAATGCCCATGTGGCTTTTCATATTGTAATTTTGAAATTTGTAATTCCACATTTGTGGAGATAATAAGAAGCCCATTTTTCTATTCTTGCAAATTGTTGTTGTTTCTTTGTTTATGTTATGTGTTTGTGGTATTAAGGGGAGCACCCTTCATCAAATATAGTCAAAGAATAAATGAAGTTGTTGGTGGAATTATTGAGGAATATTTTGTAGTAAGTAAAATGTTAAGGATTTTACTACCTACTTATGTCATTAGAATGTCTACTATGAATGATTTGAGAAATTTTAATTTAATGTTAGTATAGATGGACTAATCAGTAAGCTTATTGCATTTAAGTTAAATAACTTTGATAACAGTATTCCAAAAGTTGAACAAATTTCAAGGCATTAGTGTCTAATATACTAGTAAGGAAAGATAGAGAATTAGGTCATGATTCTAGTTTCATGTCAAGTTACACTAGGGAACTTGAAGCTATCTTGGATGATGAGAGGAGACAAGGAGAGATTGAAGCACTACTAGCAAAGAGATTTCCTAGAGGGACTAGTAAGTACAAATGTAAGCTACCATAGAAAAAAATTTCATTCAATAAGATTCAACATATTGAAGCTAGATGTCCTAATGGTGAACAAAAGGATAAGTTCATAAATTTTAAAGGAAAAGGGAATAAAAAATTCTATATTGCATATGTTGAAGGAGTTTTTGATGGAGAATCAAAAGTTAATGAGGAACAAGAGATTGTATTTGTTGCAATTAAAGAAGATCCATCTGAAGGCAAAAAGGGACTAGTTTCTCACATGGGACACAATGATGAATGTATTATAGACAACAGGTTCTCACATCACATGAACGATGAAAATATTAATTTCATTATGTTTGAATATTTTTATGGTGGTTTGGTAAGGTTTGTAAATATTACACCTTATTTGTTTAATGCAAAAGGCACTATTACTTTGAATGGAAAGAGTAATATAGAATATTTTTATCTTGTGGATGGTCTAACATATAATATATTGAGTGTTTTCAAGTTGACTATACTGGTGTATATGACTTAATATAGTGTTTTCATTATGGCAACAAATTCATATGATGTTTTGGAGTCAGCACTCATGATAAGATCATAAATTGGCTAAGTGTTGAAGACTAGACAGTATACAGAGTACTTGAAGGTCAGAGCATCAGCGCACATGAATACAATAGAATTATGGAATGCACCCTAGAATTTAAGTTGATAAGATCATATTCATGCTAATTCTAAGAGCACATGATCATAAGATTCAATATGAGGAAGATACAGAGTTCAAGTTGCACAGACAGTGAATGCCAGATAAGAACAGTGCAAGCAGCTGACTGTTGATATTTTGGTTAGTGGTTATATTATTATTGTGTAAGGGCTATGCACCTATTGTAATTAGGTTGTAGACATATAATTATATTTTTTTGTAAACACGCTTGAGCCAATTCAATTGGAAGCGTTGTGTGTAGTCAGTTAAAGGGCTGACCTAGCTAATTGTTTTGTATCCGCATATAAATATTAGATGCGCTATTGTAATAAATCATGGAAGTTGATATAGATTTGAAACAAGAAGAGAAGAAGTACACGAAGGGTTGTTAAGATGTATTATATCTTTGCAAGAGGTCAAAGCATCAACACATCAAAGGAACTGATCAGACAAGCAGTGTCACAATGCCAGTTCATCAAGCAGATATAGTGTATATCTGAGATCAAAAGGTTGTAGACTTCACCACTTGAGTAGTGAGCTCTAGGACAGTGTGTCCACACCCCTAATAGGTTTATTGTACAAGAGTCCTAACAGGGTCCAACCCTTGACCAAATCACTATACTAAATACATTGTAAAGCAACTCCTAATAGGGTTAAGGATCTTCTAACAAGCATCATAAAACACTAGTACAAATTATTAGTGGGTGTCAATTCCCATTGGTTTTTTTACCTATTTGGGTTTCCTCATAACCACATTGGTGTTATGTGTTGATTTCATGTTTCTTATTTATGTTGATGTTCATTTCAGTAATTGAGCATTCAAGTTAAGTTTAAGAAGTAAAGCAAAAAGATTAAATTAAGTGAACACTGATTCACCCCCCGCCCCCCCTCCTAGTGTTCCCATTCCTAAAAATTGGTATCAGAGCTCTGGTCCTTAGCAAAGAAGTTTAACCACTTGAGGAGATCATGGAAAAAGAAGAAATGAAACATCTAAAAATAAGTCTTGAAGCTGTTCTTAAAGACCTGGATAGATCTGAAAAAGAAATTGAAGAACTAAAAGAAAAAGTCAGTGATGCTCAAGCAGTTATCAAAAGGCTAAGAAAAGATTTGAAATAATGCTCTACTAGTGATTTAGGGATAATGATCAAGAAGCTGAATGAATAAAATTCATCCCTAAAAGAATTAAATGAAGAATTGGATGATAAGCTAACTAACAATTAGGAAATCTATGATGAATAGATCAAAGAGAACCTTCAACGAAATGAAGAATTGAGGAAAGCAAACATGGAAATCTTGGAGCTAAGAAACAAGAAGGAAATCTTGGAATCCAAATTGAAAGAGGCTAAGAATCACATTGATAAATTACACATAAGCAAGAATCTGATTGAATCTCAGTTGTATGCTCAGAAGCTTAAAGAAGATACTAGCGGCATTGGATTCAATGAAGCACAAAATCATATTGATAGCATGCGAGCAAGATTGAAAGCACCAAAAGATACCACAGATGCTAAGGAGACTGGAAGTCAGCCTAAAGATCATGTTGAACCATCCAAGAATGAGCACAAGATAGTAGATTGAACCTGTTATGCATGTAACAAGAATGGACATATAGCAAGGAACTATATAGAGGTAAGACCTTTCAATGGTTACTGTTATTCATGCAATAAATTTGGTCATAGAGCTATGAATTGTAAGACAAGTCAGAAGAAAAAGACTCAGCATTATCAGAGAAATTAGAATCAGCCAAATATAAGAAGTTCTTAGAATGTTACATGTCATATATGTAACTATAATCCTCACTCAGCTAGATAGTGTAAAATGGTAACCCATGTAAATGCACCAAGGAATATAAGGCCTCTAGTTATTTTTCACTCATGTAACAAGGCTGGACACATCTCAAAGTTCTATAGATCAAGGACGCAAAGTTAGGAAAGCCCTAGAAAGCCAGAAGAATCAATACTAGACACCGAAGGAGAAGTCAAGTTTGTGAAATCTTTAGAAGATGTGAGCTTGATTTGGTCAGAGGAAAAGAAGGACAAGGTTAATGTTAATGTATTGGATGCATCCATAGTGGATGCACCCTCTACATCTGCATGAATGGCCCTAAGGGTCATAGGGGGAGCTAATTTATCTCTAAACCCCTGCATAGATGATATACTCACCCTCAGAGTATGTGCCTTTGGATTTAACCTTTTGGAGATTATGTAATGACATGTGCAAGAACGCACTACCTGATTGATAGTAGAATGAAAGTTGAACATTTTCAATGAAAGTCTAGTTTACATGGCAAGCATTTATGGTGGATTTTTTTCTTTAAAGTACATAGAAGATTTTATATCTCTCATTGCATTCAAACTTAGAGCAATTGGGGATCAGAGGAGCCCTAGCATTTGATAGTGAAGGATTTCAGATTGATTCACCAGTGTTTAGCAAGTACATTTGATCGATTACGGAAGCCCTAATCTGTGGTGCTGATTTAGAAGTCTTTAAGATCATTTGGAAAGCAATATACAAGTAAGTAATGGCTAATCTCATTGCATTTGATGTGGCTGAGAAGAAGAGATATGTGTTTAAGAGGCATCTATTCAAGTCCACACTAGATGACCTAGAAGGTGGATTCTCCCGCACTCCCATGGGTGTTATGCATGTGGAAGATATCAGGGCATACATATATTAAAAAAAAAGAAGGAACTAGTAGGTTTGGATAAAATAAGAGCGCACATGGAAACAATGATGAAACCTGATAAAACCTTCATGGATGAGTATGTGCAGTTGGAAAATCATCCTATAGTAGAATATGCTATAGAATATGAGTTCTATGAGTCAGAATGGATCAAGATCATACTTATTAGGATCCATGATGACCTATTTTGGATAGGTGAAATGTCAGTTAGGATAATAGGAGACATAATTCATGAGATGATAGGACTCTCAAGGATAGGTGTCATTCTTCCAGTGGGAAAGGATGTCAAAAAACTTGTAGAACATGCTTGCAAATCAAGAAGTGATAGGCACAGAATGAAAATAGAGCCTATACAGGAGAAAGACATCAAATTGATGTCCATGATATTGGGATATAGGTTCTAGCACACCAACAAAGTAAATAGTGTGTCAGCAGCCACCATTCTAGCAGCAATAAGGTTGGTAAGAGAGAAAGGAGAGTTTAATCTGTGTGAAATCTTGCGTGCATAGCTAATAGACAACATAAGAGCCATCAAGCATGACAAGACCAAGATATTCAGGTTTGGGTCTTTAATAATCTATATGTACTTCCATATTCTTGGAAAAGTGTCTAATTTGTATCTAGACAAATCTATTCCCACTATGCCTTAGATATCATTTAAGGAATCCATAGAAAGTACCCTAAAGGACTACATGACTCTAGAATTGAAGACATTTAGGGCCAAAATGTAGATGAGATATAGGATTCTGAAAAGTATTATTGATAAATACAAGGACACAATTTTTTTCATGGTGGAAACTAATATAACCTGTATGGAAGTAGTAGAACCAAGGACAAAGTGGATTCATCCACTTGGATATGAAGTTGAAGAGCCTATTCTAGAGGCTTATGCTCAAGCTCTATTTTCATCACCTAAGGACCCCAATAAACCTAGATGGGGGACTTATGACAAAGAGAAAACAAGAGAAGTAGATGCTGTATTGAACAGCGTCGCAACAAAAAGAAAAGTTGCCAAGGTCACTTCAAAGATTTTGAAAATTCATGGAGTATCTCAAGCAGACCTAGACAAAGAAAGGAAAGAGAAGATTGCTTTGGAAATAGAGAGTTCAACTACAACAAAAATAGAATCTGATGATCCAAACATGAAGAAGGTGAAAATTGAGAAATCAGATGATCAGAAGGGTAAATCTGATGTTGCCCCTCCTGTGCCCATAGTAATAATTGACCTTATTGATCCTCCAGAGTATAAGGAAATGCCTAAGAGGAAGAAAGAAATCATCACAAGCCATCCATCCTCACGAGCAACAAGAAGTAGGAAGAATACTCAGGCACCTCCAGAGGTAGGTTTCAGACCTAGTCTTCAAGTGTTGAGTAAAAGGATTGTTGATGAAGGAAGGATTGATCAAGTGGGAAAAATTTGTGATAATTATAGTGAAATAGATAAGTCAGAGATTCATGGCATGATTGTCAAACACATGCTTAAGTTTAAGAAGATAGTGCTAGAATTGAAAACTATGATTCCAAACAGTGTTTGGAACATTTTAGATTTCTTGAAGAGATAAGCAATGGAGGAAGATCTAAGAATAAGAGAGAAGATCTTAGATTAGAGTTTACCAATATGTTATTTAGAGGAGAAGAACTTACTATTAGATCTAGTGAAACCTCACCTCAAAACCAAGACAAGAACATTAAATATCATGGATAAGAACTATGAATTAGTTGGTAAGGAAATAGAGAAAGCATTTGAGAAGGTTTTCATGAACAGGCACATGTACCCACCTACTGTGCCTATAGCTCAAGTGCCTACAAAGGAAGTCAAGGTGGAAAAGCCCACTAATGTACCTATGACAGGTCCTCAGGACTCAGTGCCTGTAGTTGAAACACATACAGAGGTAGATAATTTTGCGCCCATGATAGAGTCACTAAAGGATAGCACCATCATTATTGATAATGTTGAAATTGAATTGGTGGCAATAGATAAGGACTTGGACAAGTTCAAAGAAGCCTTTGTAAGCACACAAGAGACTAAAACACTATGCAGTGGTAACTCACTTGAGATAGAAAAAGAAAAAGAGAAAGAGACAAAAAAATGAGAAGAAGAGGTAAAAGAAAATGAACTGTCAGTTGAAATGCTAAGCAAAGTAAAGTAAGAAGTGATTGATAACACTCCTATCACTCCCTCAGCATCATTGTTGTCAAGCTTGACACGTGACACCACTAGTTTGGACTCATGGGGAGAAGAAGACCTAATCAAGTTCAATGTCTTAGCTATGGAGAAGGCCAAGGAGAAATAGGTAATGAGGAATCTCCTCCTTGTAGAATCAGTAAATATCCTAAACAACTTGTTACCAGCAGATAAGAAAGTGTCCAAGGTACACTCTATTGATGATGTAAGTACAATTCTTTCACAATTCAAGGGTAATTTATCTAACTTGGAAGAATCATCATCATTAGTTGTAGAGGAGAAGTATATGAAGAAAAGACTAAATGAGCTAGTCAGTAACTTCTCACTAGACCTCTGTTCACTCAAAGTTGGACAAGCAACTTTTAAAGAGTTTGCAGCAAAAGGAAGGAAAATTATTGTTGATTGTATGGATCAAGATAAGTTGACAACTGATCACTACAAGAAGATCCAAGAAGAAGAGGCCATGATTGAAAAATTGAGGAAGTCAGTATAAGATCCCTCTACTAATGTAAACATGTGTAACAATGTATATCAGGGACAGATTGACAAAATTGAGAAGGCAGAAAAAGAGATGTCAAAGATAAGGGCTAGGCAGACTCATCTGAGAAATGCTCTTGTGCCCTCCCTAGATGTGTTGAATCATAATATCAAGGAGATCGATGCCACCATGGTGACATATGATCAAGGTCCTAGTTCAAATTTGGAGAAGATGGAGAAACTAAAATATGCCTTATGCACCCATCTCCAAACAATCAATGCATTGATTGCATTTTGGAAGCAAGAGATCCAAAAATTATAGATTGCATACCCGGATGTACTATCAGTGTAAGTACTTGTACAAATTCAATTTTTTAACACCTTTGTCATTAATGTCAAAGGGGGAGTATGTATAGAATATGGAGCTATAGATATGTAAAGAAAATATATAGTAGGATGACATAAGAAAGATATAAGATATAGTATGATTAAGTATTTTTTGTATTAAGGGACAGTTAGTAACTTTTCCATATTTCTTTGTTGCCATCAATGACAAAGGGGGAGATTGTTGGAAAGTTGACTATTCTAGTGTATATGACTTAATATAGTGTTGTCATTATGGCAACAAAGTCATATGATGTTTTGGAGTCAACGCTCATGATAAGAAGATCAAAAATTGGCTAAGTGTTGAAGACTAGACAGTATACAGAGTACCTGAAGGTCAAAGCATCAGTGCACGTGCATATGAAAGAATTATGGTATGTACCCTAGAAGTTAAGTTGGTAAAATCATATTCATGCTAAGTCTAAGAGAACGTGATCATAAGATTCAATATGAGGAAGATACAGAGAGTTCAAGTTGCACAGAGAGTGAATGCCAGAGAAGAACAGTGCAAGCAATCGATTGTTGGTATTTTGGTTAGCGGTTATATTATTGTTGTGTAAGGGCTATGCACCTATTGTAATTAGGTTGTAGACATATAATTATTATTTTTTGTAAACACGCTTGAGCCAATTCAATTTGAAGCATTGTGTGTAATCGATTAAAGGGCCGACCTAGTTAATTGTTTTGTATGTGCATATAAATATTAGATGTGTCGTTGTAATAAAGCATGGAAGTTGATATAGAGTTGAAACAAGCAGAGCAGAAGTATGTGAAGGGTTGTTAAGATGTATTAGATCTTTGCAAGAGGTTAAAGCATTAGCACATCAAAGGAACTGATCAAACAAGTAGTGTCACAGTGCCATTTCATCAAGCAGATATAGTGTATATCTGAGATCAGAAGGTTGTAGCCTTCACCACTTGAAAAGTGAGCTCTAGGACAGTGTGTCCACACCCCTAATAGGGTTATTGTAAAAGACTTCTAACAGGGTCCAACCCTTGACTAGGTCACTGTACTAAATACATTGTAAAGCAACTCCTAATAGGGTTAAGGATCTTCTAACAAGGATCATAAAACACTAGTATAGATTATTAGTGGGTGTCAATTCCCACTGGGGTATTTACCTATTTGAGTTTCCCTGTAACCACATTGGTGTTATGTGTTGATTTCATGTTTCTTATTTATGTTGATGTTCATTTTGGTACTTAAGCATTCAAGTTAAGTTTAAGAAGTAAAGCAAAAAGATTAAATTAAGTGAACACTGATTCACCCCCCCCCCCCCCCCTCCTAGTGTTCCCATTCCTAACATTGAGTGTTGGTCAACTAAATGAAAAAAGGTTACAAATTAGAATTCAAAGGAGGCATTTGTAGGATAATTGGAAGATCACATTCAATGAGATTTCTACTAAAAGGAAAACCAGAGGTAATCTATTCCATCTGAATAATACTCTGAATAGTTGTTTAGCTACAAAGGTTAGAGATAGTTGGCTTTGGTATAGAAGGTCATGTCATGTAAATTTTGATAGTTTGATCAATGTTAGTAAGATAAATGTAGTTAGGGGATTTAATTATTCAAGACAGAAAACGTGATGTGTAAAGAATTTTAGTTGGGTAAGTTAACTGGTTCTACTTTCCAAAGGAATTCTTTTTCATCAGAGCGCATACTTAGTTTTGTGCATACTGATCTTTATGGGCCTATGAAGCATAGAAGTTATCAAGGTGATAGATATTTCATACTATATATCGGTGACTATTATATAATTATGTGGGTAACGTTCTTAAAGGAGAAATTTGATGTATTCCAAAAATTCAAAGTATTCAAGTCACTAGTTGAGAAAGAATCGGGAAAAATTTTGAAGTGTTTATGGTCTAATAGACGAGGTGAGTTTACTTCTATAGAATTTGTTTTAATTATTGTGAAGATAATGGAATCAAGAGGAAAATTTATACCCCAAGGACTCCACAAAAAAATGGTGTTGCTAAGAGGAAGAAAAAAACTATGGTGGATACCTCAAGGACAATGTCAATTCAAGGTGATGTACCAAAAGTGTATTGAAAAGAAGAAATTAGTACAGCTATCTACACACTAAACCTAGTGCAAGTAAAGAAAGGAACTGATAGCACACCCTATGAGATATGGTATGGTCACTGACATAATGTTAAATATTTCAAAGTCTTTCTCATTAGATGTTACATTAAGAGGAATGAATACACATGCATGTTTGATCCAAAAAGTGATGAAGGTATTTTCTTGGGTTATTCCACTAAAAGTAAAGCTTATACATGTTTCAATAAGATAAGTAATAAGATGAATGAGAGTGTTAATATAAAGGTGGATGAATACCTATAAAAATATGATGATTACATCAAGAAATAGATGGAAGATTTTTAGGAGATTATGTATATTGAACCATAATTGAATGAACTAGCATAGCAAATCAATATGGAAGCAGTGGTTCAAGTGGTAGTAGAAGAAGATCCTAGACCATAACTAGTGATAGCTAGTTATGTGAAGTTAAATCACTCTGTTGATCATATTATAGGTTATAATAATGTGGGTATCTAACTAGAAGAAATCTTAGAGAAAGTTCTTATTTGATTTTCAAGTATGAGCCTAAGATAGTGAAGTAAGTAATCAAGGATGAAGATTGGGTAAAATATATGGAGGAAGAACTTGATCAAATTGAGAAAAATGATGCATGGACACTTATTCCTAGATCAATAGATAAAAATGGGATTGGTACCAAATAGGTTTTCAAGAACGAACTAAATGAATATGTAGTTGTGATCAGAAAAAAAGCAAGGCTTTTGTGTAAGCGCTATGCACAAGAAGAAGGACTAGACTATGACAAGAATTTTTCTTCAGTGGAAATATTAGAAGGGGTAAGAATTCTACTTTCTTATGCTACTTATAAAAGATTAAATTTTCTTCAAATGGATGTAAAGTTAGCTTTCGTAAATGGAATTCTTGAAGAATAATTATACATAGAACAACTTAATGGTTTTGTATTAACAAAGGAAAAAGACATGGTAAGAAAGCTACAAAAGGTATTACATGGAATAAAAAAACACCAAGGGAATGGTATGAAAGGTTACACTCTTAAATCTTATTCATATTGGTTTTAATAGAAGAAGTGATGATACTAATGTTTAGCTAAAAGTTGAAGGAGATAAGTTTTTAATAGCTTGACTGTTTATTGATGATATAATATTTGAAGGAAATGATGAGTTGAGTTTGACATGTGTTGAAGAAATGAAGGAGTTTGAAATGTCAATGGTTGGGGAGATCAAATTATTTAAATTAGATTACAGGTTTCATAACTTAAGAATGGTATATATATCAGTGAATCAAAATATGTGAAAGAAGTACTTAAGACTTTTGGTATGGATGACTCCAAACTGGTTGGAACCCCCAATGTAATAGGATGTAAATTGTCTAAGGATGATGAATCTGATGTAGTGGATGCTACCTTGTATAGGTCTATGATCGATAAATCATAGTATGGTTTTTATAGAAGACTAGATATTTCTCAAGTAGTTGGAATAGTGGCAATATTTCAAGAAAATACCAAAGAATCACATATGGTTGTAGTCAAAATGATATTAAAGTATATTTCAAGAGGAAAGTTGACTATGGACTATGGTCTATGGTATTCTCATGATGGTTTTTTCTCTTTAAGTATGTGTAGACACCTAAATCTAATTACACAATTAAGTAATCCTATTTAGTTTTCTCCTAAGACATTTTATTAATTAAATATTATTATTTGGTTAATTTATGTCATCCCCTAGTTAATTGATTTAATTAATTAACTATAGCCCAATTAATTATCTAAATGACAAACCTATAGTCTGATGATTAATTAAATCCTCATTTCTCTATTAAATTAAATGGATACATATACCTATTTAAATTAATTCATAAACCCTCATTTTCCTCCCACTTGGAATTAAATAAAATATTTAATCCAATTTGAGCACATGGTTCCTAACCTTAACCCTTAACCAAACCCATCCCAAAATCCTAACATGGAGTTCATACTCAACCCAGTCTCTCCACACATACTAATCACCCTTAATTAGCTAATGACCCATGATTATCTAATCCAACCCTCCACTTATTCTCTCTCCTCACATCACATCCTCCTAACCTTCCCACTTGCCTCCTAATCCAAGCCTAATCACCTCCTAATCATTTGTACAATCATAATCCATGGATTAAGAAATCCCAACCCAACCCATGTCACATCCTCACATCCCCCAATTTCATCACCTCATGTCAACCTTAAATTCTCTTGCATATCCCTTACACACTCCATCCTCCTCTTACACATTTTTCCCCTCTCACATCTCCCAAAATGGTCACATTCCCCCATTTCTTCCAACCTCTCCCATTGTGACACTTGTCATAATGAGATGCATTTGAGAAAGCATAATCCATGTGCTCTCTCTCAAATGCATCTTGACCCTTCCTCAAGTTTGCATCTTGACCATCCATTCATCCATCGTGTTGCCTATAAATTGAGCCTTCATCTCCTCCCAAATCATCCACCATTTGAGAAAAGTTACCATGCCATTTTGAAGAACAAAAACCACATCCATACCCTCATAATGCCAAAATCCTCCTACATTTGAAGCTTGATAAATATTATTTGAGCATACATTCCATTCATTGGAGAAAGCTACACATCAAAAGGGAGCTTTCTTCGTTTAAGAAGGTTTGCACACTCTTAGGCTTTTTATAGTTTTTTAGCTCTTCTTTTTGTCTAATCATATATTTAGTTTTGATTTAGTTTTTTGAATGCTTTATATGTTATCACATTTATTTAACCACTATTTCTTTTCTTACAATTTGGTACACCCGGTGGGACCCACTTCTAGGGTCATTTCTTCATTCTTTTCATCTATTTTACTTTGCAAAATTAGCCAAAAACTAACATTTTTTGCAAGATTTGTGAGTGTTTTGTAGGTTTCAAGATAGAGAACAAGCACTTGCACCATCATTCCCATTCTTGGATTTTGCACAGCAAAAAAAATACAGGTTCAAAGGATCACGAGTAGGGTTGGCGGGATCAATAGTATAGTCGGCGAGATCACATTCCCACAAAACTATTACTCTTTTGTCTCAAATTCTTGCTCTTTATCTAAAAACTTCACCAGTATTTTCTTGTCATAGTCTGCAAGATTGTGAACCCGCAACGCGGGGACACGAGTAAATATTATGGGATCACATTGTAAATATTTTTTTAAGCCATATAGCATTTGTAAACCTCAAAATTCATGCCCGCATACCTGTCAACACTTTGTAGGATTGCGAGTTGACCCTACGGGATCATGACCACAGGTATCGCATTAAAGTTTGTGTGTTTCTAGCACCTTATTAGATTTTTATTTCCTTTGACATACTGTGGGATCGTGTGTATGGTTTGCAAGATCATGATTTTATGGTTTGCGGGATTGCAAGTAGGATCAGCGAGAATGCAAATTAAAGTTTTAAAATAGAATTTACACACTTTCTTTTGGTGCACTAAAAATAATAGTGAATACATTCACAATACCTCAACTTTTGATTTGGGCTTAAAATGAACAAAGGATAAAATTGACAATCAAACTTCACACTTCACTTTGGTGCTTAAAAATGAAAAACAATCATTCTTGAATGCTTAAGGGATAAAGAACCAATGCGATGAATACTTTACTTTGGTATTTAAAATTGACCAAAAAAATCTCGAATGCCTAAAGCAAAGTAACATTTATTGTTTTTTGCAAAAATCAAGCTTTATTTTCAAGCATTTTCATTTACCGTCCAAAGAAATTTGTATGCTAAAAAAGAGTGTTTGATGTTCTAGGATAGAGAACATTTAATCTAATATAAGTTCAATTTGGAATGAACACTTCTTGGTGTGTTTGAAGGAGTTTTCTTCAACACTTCCTTAAGAGATTTTAAATTTTTACAAACCTTGGTAAAGTAAGTGATGTGAAAGTAATTGACTTGTATTCGTATCCTCTCCCCTCACCTTCATGGAACTTTGGTGAAGAGAAAGATCAAGTCCAATTGAATTCACTTCTAGTGAGGCCTATCTAGAGAGAAGCACTTCCTCTTTAGAGAACGACCTCAAACTGGTAATTATTTGATCACTATATAAATAAGGTGTTGAGAAAACTCTCACCTTATCCCCTCAAGCTTAGGTGAGGCGTGTTGAAGGTAGCCTAAGGTAGGTGAATATCCCTACAATTTTGGCATGGTCAACTAGGCTCTTAGGTGAGTCACACATGTACAAACTAATTGAGGGGATGCCATAGATCTTACTCAAAGCCGTTAATTACAAGCCCACCCGATCTACTCCCGAAGGTATCAGAATCTTTGTGCAAGGATTTATCCAAGTGGTTTCTTGGATCGCCTGAATATTACTCACCATATGTATTCCTTTTTTGGGATACCAAGTTGTGGGCAAAGGTTTTGATACTAGCATGTCTTTTAGGTAGAAATTTCTTGTGAGTGTTCTTGAAGTTTCTAGACCTAGTGAAAACATTTTTTCAAACATACACAAATCGAGGTTACAAGTTCTTTGCCAAAGAGATCATCTTCCTGTTCTCCCACAAAATTTCTTTGTCTCTTGTGGGACTATTTTTTGATCCTTCCAAATTAATCCAAATTTTTCCAAAACCAAGCCAAGGTACACTTAGCGTAGTCATTTCCTAGCTTGACATTTTTCCAATATCTAGAGATTGAAGATATTTTGGACCTATTGTAGTACCCTTCCTCTATTATGATTTTATGATTATTCTAGGATAATAGATTATATGTTAGGAAATCATTGATGCTTATGATTTTACTGACCCCATACTTGCATGTGTATGGTTGATGTGTTTGTTTTACATTTCTGTTTGACATGCCTGATGTGGTTGAGGGACAGAATTGTAGTTACTTGCTTGTGAGATCCACATTATCAATTGATCCCCGCCATTGTTTGTTATATATTTATATATGTATGTACATGTTGGTTTTGTATGCAGGTTTGTAGGTACCAGGCATCGACTTCCCTAAATTGTTAGGATGAGCGTGCCCCATTACAATGTCTCAAATGGTAAGAGAGGGGAGATAACACAAATCCAAAACCCTAACCTAAGCCCATTTGTCCTAGGATTGGACAAGTATCAGTTTGACTAACCTACCCAAATTTGTCTAGTTGACAGGAATTTGTGAATCCCTTTCTGGTGTTGCTTGGTTTTACTTTGTTTTATTTTTCCTCGTTTGGCTTCAATTGATTTATTGCTTATGTGGGTGATTTTCTGTTATTTATTGATTAATGATTATAGTTGAAATTTAGTATTAATCTTTTTCCTATAGCTATTTGGGAAAATTTAATTAAAAGTTAAATAATTAAGTATTTGGATTTAATTGATTATTTAATTGTAAATTGGATTTAATTATGTTTGTGTGCATTATTAAATAATTAAATATTTAATTGCATGGTTTTAAGATGCTTTAAATATTTAATCTATTTAATACATATTTTTAATTATAAACATGTGCATTTTTTAAAAGTGAATTATTCTCAAAAGATAACAACTTGTTTTAAAAAGTCAATGTTGAGTTGTGCATGAAAAATGTTTTTAATTATTTAATTGTGATTTATTCTCAATTTCTTATTAAGAGTTGACGTGGGAGTTAGATGTTGAGTTATCTTTAGGGTTGCATGAAATGGGGAATTGAATCCCTATTAGGGGGAAATTGCATTCATTTTAGTGATTAGATAAGTTTTGGGAGGAGAATTCTAGGAGAGCTTGTGTGATTAGGATTTTGGATAATTTTGCCTATTGTGGTTGCTGGTTGATTTTGGTTACATTTTGCATTTGGAATTCTTGGTGTTGCATTCTTCGTGAGTTTAGGATCTGTAGGTTGGATTCATTCTGGGAGAAATTCTGGTCTTCAGATCTTCTAAGGTTTTCAATTTTTAGTTGTGTGCATTGGATCTAAGGTAGGATCTAAAAACTTCTTCTATGATTTTTGTTTTGCAGTTTGATGGATTTCTATGTCTGAATGATTTCATGTTTATCTCCTTAGATCTGTCTGTGATTTCCTTGTTTTGGGTATTAGAGAAACCCTTGTGTTTGATATTTTAGTTTTTATGGAATTTTAGCACAGCAAGGTTATGCTGGCAAAATTTTATTAAGAGATTCTTTATATATTTTCTAGGAAACAATAAATCTAATCAGGGCTATAGTTTAACTATAGGATTTGAAAATAATATTACTTGTGGAAAGAAATCCATTGTTAGCAAATAAAACCCAATTTTAGTAGTAATACCAACACTGGTAAAAAAATATATACTCTGTATAAAAAATACATTTTAGTCAAATGCATGACTATGTTATTTCCCTTATAAATTTAAAAGATTCCTAATATTTCCATTTTCGAAAATAAAATAAAATGAATTTGTCTCTGTAAACATATCCTTATTTGAAAAAGTGCATTATTAAAGAAAAGTTTTTAAAAGAAAAGTTTTTAAAAAAAAATTAATAATCAAATTTGGTGGGAGGACACGGGATTCAACCCGCACACCCCCCCACACGGTAGAGAAGTATCTTCTATCGGCGGTAGCATGGTACCGTGTGACAGGCCTGTGGCGGTACCAACAGTGGTACCGTGCGGAGGGGGTAGGTTGGGAAGTGGGGCTAGACCCCCCCCCCCCATTAAATTTGTATTTTTGTTTTTATTTAATTAAAGTTTTTTTAAAATTTTAGTTTTAATAAAACTTTGTATATGCCCCATATTACTTGTTGTAGATGCCCCATATTCGAGTAGATCATGGGTTATTGATAGCATTGGCTAAGAGGTGGCACAGTGAGCATAACACCTTTCACTTGTTAATTGGAGAGGCCACAATTACCTTGGAGGATGTCTATCAAATCCTTCGAGTGCCTAGCCACAGAGATCCAGTGAGTATAATCATGTTTATAGATATTCATAGATATAAAGTTTCCATATGATAGAAACTGACATGATTGTTTGTTGGCATAGGTATACTACAATCAAGATCTAACTAAGGGATGATAGATCATGTAGGACATGTTCCAGGATGTCACCTTTATTGATAGACACCTTAGCTGGGATCATTTGATGGAGGAGTTCGGTAGGAATTTCCTAGTTTCATGTATAGTGTGCTCTATAGTAGCACAGGCACTAATTACTGACAAGAGCTAGAGAGGGTTCCCATTGGGCTGGGGCAGGTTGGTTGCCGATCTGATAGCACACCCACAATAGATGGCATGGAGCGTAGCCATCCTAGCTGACATGTACCATGAGCTCCATGAGATTGTTTATAGGGAGAGCAGGACTTGGGCATGGGGTGTGATCCTAGCATAGGTATGGGCATGGGAGCACATCATCTTTGTGTGCCCACAAGTGTAGCTGAGGGAGTAGAGATGCCCCTATATCTACAGATACATAGGATTCCCGTCACAGCCACATAGCATGGATGTGACATATTATAGGAGACTACTGGATGAGCTTACATCATTTTAGTGGAGACCATACAGTGCTTGTGAGTAGTGGGGTGATTGGGAGTGGGAACTAGGTTATATGTTATGTAGCTGGCCACTAGTAGGTTGGCACTTTGAGATAGTAGAGCACTTCATGATCACTCAAGTTTGGAGATAGTTTGGGCAGCAGTAGAGGGTGCCCACAAAGGCCACTACCTATGGTCAGGTTAGAGATGAGTAGGGATAGGGATGGCTACCGATGCTGGACTATGAGCAGGCAATACAAGACACTGTGACTATACGCAGGGAGCCATGAGACTATCTCCTAGATATGGAAGATGTAGGTGCAGATGTGGCCTATAGGGAAAAGTGGTGGAGGTTTCCATTCCCTTGGTTTACTATACTTGATGCACAGCTAGTAGCATAGGGTGATGATGGAGATGATGAAGATGGAGGGGAAGGAGGAGGTGGAGGGAAGGTTAGGGAGGTAGGATAGGGGTCTCGATCACATGGCTGGAAATGGTCATGGAGACAGGGTTCTGAGGATGAGAGGGATGACACGGTGAGGCCATCTCACTGATGGGTGGATGCTAGGTAGGATCAACCTACAGGGGGAGGAGGAGAGAATCTTAGGGTGAGGATCTAGGTTTTGGAGATAGAGATGCAGTAGTTGTGAATTACTATAGCCATGAGAGACACTCAGCTGACTAATCTAGGAGCCAAGATAGATCAGCGAGAGAGGGAAGCACAGACCGATGTAGCAGAGATCTGGTGAGAGGTAGCACGAGCTTCTTATTATCATGGACTCTACATACAGGTTGTACTGGAGGGACAGAGAGTACCACTCTACTCTCAGAGGGAAGGCATGTCGGACATGGTACCTAAACCACCTCCACCACCACCACCACCTCATGATGGGGTGAGTTAAACTTAGGTTTAGGATGATAGATTTATAGAGACATATCTTAGAACATTATCCAAATTTTGGATCCCACATTGTATTTGTATCATGAAATTTATATATATATGAGATTTACTAGATTGGTGATGTATCCTATGTATTTATCCCACTTGTGATGGATGTTTCAGTTTTATATTGTCTTGTCATATTGCTCAAAATGTATGATATATATGCTCATGTATAATCTCTCTCATAGATGTATGTTTAGTTCTCATGTTATGATATAGACTCATGTTTTTGAAAATGATCTCTTTGTGATATAGATAAGATGATAAGATTAACCCCTTGTGATGACAAGAAAAGGACGTGATGTGAAAGATAAGAAGTGAAAGATATGATCGAGAAAAGGAAAGGTGAGCACTATTGACCAACAAGTCCATGAAAGATGAAAGGAGAGCTCTCTCCATATGCAAGATGCAAGACTAAACTAATATGAACTTAAGAATGCAAGCTACTATGATAAGTGGTTTACTTGCAAGGCCAAAAAGCTTTTAGACTCTAATATTCATCATCGAGTGTTATTGGTAGCATCGCAAGATCATACAATACACACTAGTATGACTATGTGAATCTAAATATGATCTATATTAGATAGATATGTGGGAATCCCACCTAAGCATCAAAGACATATAGGTCAAGATGACTAGTGCAGTGAGATTTCTTAAGTTTAATATGGAAAGATTATACTTGCATCGAAACACAAGGAAAGTCAAGATGGCTATAAGTATGCAGTTGCCAAAATAGTCAAGGATAATACCCTGTAGACCCTAATGTCAAGTGGAACAAGCATAAATGCTAATGATAGTTAGGATCAAAAAAATATACCCACAAATAGAAAAAGCAATAAAACATGTCTTCGTGCCCCCAATCTTCTAGCTCGGCATCATCGAAAACTATTAGGGAGAGAACACTCATCAAAGAAATCATCATAGATAGCACACAAAGAAGTAAAGTCAACCAAGTCTCAGTGAGTTGAGGGTTTAAGTGTGTGTGTGTGTGTAGGTCATAGAGTCAAACTTTGAGAATCACATCTACTAGTGAAAAATGTCATATCATGCTAGACTGCGGGTAAGATATATGATAAGTGTTGAGAAACACTTGACGCTAGGGTAGTGTTTGAAAAACACAGTTGGGGTGATGTTGAAAAATACCATTTGCAAGGATATCCTAAAGACCAATGCATCCTAGAGACCAAAGAAAACACAATTATGCCCCCTAGACAAAGACAAAGACCAATTCCAAACCAAGGCAACTAGGTCAAGGCATGATTGAGAAAGGCTAAGTGTCAAGGACGCATGCTAAGAAACAAGGGTGCAAAGGCCTCAAGTAGCGCCTGTTTCCAAGTTTTCACCACTTGGAGATTTTATTTTTTTTCAATTTTTTTTTTTTGTATTTTTGCTACCAAGGCACCTGTTTCTAGGTTTTCACCAAGGCACTTTTTCTATTTTTTTGAATCTTATGCATTTTTTTGATTTTTTTTTGCGTTTTTTTTTCAGGACTTTATATGCTTTTTAGGATTTTTTCAGCATCATATATGAATTTTTTTTTTGGAATTTTTTCAGGATCAATAAATATGTACAAAAGATGCCTCTAGACAGAATAGGCATCATGGATAGAACTTCTTTAGGTGAAAAACATTGATAGGATCAAGGAGCTACTCGCCCTCTTCAATAGACAACAAGTAAGCACCTATCCCAAAAGTAGCAATAATAATGTATGGTCCAAGCCAATTAGGTTCGAATTTTCCCTTTTGCTCTCTATGTTGTTGGTTCTTAGGGTTTTCTCATAGGACAAGATCCCCCACTAGAAATTCTCTAGGGTGAACCTTCTTGTTGAATGCTTTAGACATACACTTTTGGTAGACTCTCATGTGATCAAATGATGCTGTATGCTTTTCATCTAAAGTTCTAGTTCTTGGAGCCTCATGGCACGACAGTCTTCATTAGTAACTAGACCTTTGAGAGAGACTCTAAGTGAAGGAATCTCCACCTCTAAAGGTAACACTGTTCAGCACCATAAGTAAGGGAAAAAGGAGTAGCCCTTGTTGGAGTATGAATACTCATTCTATAGGCCCACAAGGCGGAATTTATCTATAGATGCCAATCTCTACCATTCTTGTGAACTATTCTATGGAGAATTTTGAGAATGGTTTTATTCGAAGCCTTTGCTTGTCCATTTCCTTAGGGGAAGTAAATGGAGGACCAATGTTGTTTTATCTTGAACTTCTTGCAGAGATGTTTAAGGTCCTTATTTTTAAACTAACCTCCATTGTCAGTGATTATTTTAGAAGGCACTCCATACTGACAGATGATATGGTTCAAAATAAACAAAGAAACTATCTTTCCCAAGGCAACATAAAGTGGGACAGCTTCTACTCATTTGGTAAAGTAATCAGTAGCAGTGATAATGAATTTGTGTCCACCTGATGAGTTGGGATGAATCTGCCCACAAGGTCAAAGGTCCAGTGCTGAAATGGCCAATGATAAATAAACGGAATAAGCTCCCTACCTGGAGCATGTATCAGGTTACCATGTTTCTGACACTTTTCACATGATTTAGCAAAAGCTACTGCATCTTTCTGCATGGTAGGCCAATAGTACCCAACCCTAAGCAACCTTCGGGCCATGGAAAGACCATTGGAATGTCCTCTACAAATGCCCTCATGAATGTCAGCTAATGCTTGGTTGGACTCATCCTTTTCCAAGAACCTAAGAAGTGTCCCATCTAAACCCCTCCTATACAGATCACCAGAGATAAGGGTGCAACGAGAGGCATTTTAGGTTAAGTTTCTTCATTCAAAATTATTGAAGGTTTCTGGGATAGTACCATCACAGAGGTATGATTAAATGGTGCCATAGTGGGATGACTCATGGCCAACAAGGGTAAAAACAACTTGGCTTTCTTGGGAGTCATAGATAGGGTAGCGTAGCTCTTCCACCAAGAATTTGAATCTGGACTCATGCTATTCTAGCTGAAGAAGGGAAGCCAATGTAGCCATAGCATTAGCTACTTTATTCTCTACTCTAGGGATTTGTTGAAATGTCACAAAGGTGAAATATCATCTCAATGAATCAACCATTTTCTTCTAGGGTACCAGTTTTTCATCCTTTGTTTGGTATTCTTCATTAAATTGGTTGATAATCAATTGGGAATCCCCATAGATATGCAGCTTTATAGTTCTCCATTCTATAGCCATTTTTAGTCCATTGCTCAAGGCCTCATACTCAGCAATGTTATTTGTACATGGGAACAATAGTTTGTAGAACTTGGGAATGGTGTACCCATGAGGAGAAACAAATAACACTCATGCTCCTGAACCATTTTGCATGAAAGATCCATCAAAGAACATCTTCCATGTTCTTGCAGTCATGTACATTATGTGCTCATCTAGAAATTCAACTTGAAAGGGTGCTTTATCTCAAATTGGAAAATCAGCCAATTGGTCTGCAATGGCTTGTCTTTTAATAGCCTTACGCTCAACATACTCTATGTCAAATTTTGATAAGATCATCATCCACTTAGCAAGTCTACCTGTGAGAGCAACTTTACCAAGCAAATATTTGAGAGGATCAATTTTTTCAATGAGGTGTTTTGTATGCGCAAGCATGTAATGTCACAACTTTTGGGAAGCAAACACCACCACAAGGCAAGATTTTTCAATACTAGTGTAGTTGACCTCATATGACACAAGAGTACGCCTAATGTAATATATAGCTCTTTCTTTTCCAGTATCATCAAGTTGACCCAATAATGCCCCCAGGGAAGATTATGTTGTTGACACATACAATATGAGTGGTTTTCCTAGGATAGGAGGCATTAACATTGGAGGATTGTCCAAGTATTGCTTGATTTGGTCCATGCTTTGCTGACAATCTTCATTCAAAACACATTTAACCCCTTTGTGTAAAGTCTTATTAAAGGGTTGAGCTCTATCAGCCAATTGTGAAATAAACCTCCTTATAGATTGAAGACGTCCTTGAAGACTCCTCATTTGGCTAATGTTTTTGGGAGGTGGCATATCCAAGATTTCTTGAACTTTCTCTGGGTCCACCTCTATTCCTTTGGTTGAAATGATAAGTCCTAGGATTTTTCTAGAGGTGACTCCAAATGCACACTTTTTGGGATTTAATCTTAATTGAAATTGTTCCATATGATCTAAAATGACTTATAAATCTCCTAGGTGTGTATCCCTTTTTTTAGATTTTGCCAAGGTGTCATCCACATAATCTTCCATATTCTTATGCATCATGTCATGGAAGATAGTTGTCATAGCTCTTTGATAAGTAGCTCCTGCATTTTTTAATCCAAATGGCATGACATTCTAGCAATAGTTTCCCCATGCGCAAGTGAATATAGTATTTTCTTGGTCTTAAGGAGCTATCTTGATTTGATTATACCCAAAAAAATCATCCATCAATGAATAGATCTCATAGCCCGCGGTCATGTCCACTATCATGTCTATGTTTGGAAGTGGAAAATCATCCTTTGGGCGTGCCTTATTAAGATCCCTAAAATCTGTGTAGACATGAATGGACTTGTCATGTTTTGAAACTAGTACAATATTGGATATCCATGTGGCATAATCAATGGCTCTTATGAATCCTGTACTAGGGAGTTTTTCTAATTCAATTTTGACAAGAAGAGCTATGTGAGGATGCATTTTCCTCAAATTTTGTTTTACTAGTTTGATATCGGGAGCTATGGACAAGTGATGCATAATGAGATTAGTGTCCAACCCTAGCATGTCTGAGTAAGTCCAAGAAAAATTAATCTTCTTGCTCTGTAGGAACTTGGTATATGCTTCTTTTTCCTATGTTGATAGAGACTAAGCCAAATGTATTATTTGTGGAGCCTCTTGTGTACCTAAATTAATTAACTGTGTAGGCTCGACAAGCACTGAAGATCTGTCCTAAAAGTAACTTTGGAGATGATAAAGTACCTCATCCTTAGGTGCCTTGGAGAGGTTTTCACCCTTGGATACATCCTTTATTTTTACTTTTTTAGGTTTTGACACTGCCACACAGTGGTTTTCACCATCAGAACTCTTATTATTTTTGCCTTTTCTTTTAATTTTGTGACTAAGGTACTTGATATCTGGTTTTGTCATGCTTGTAGTTGGTTCATTGGTGGAAGAGACTACAAGTTCAAGAGAATTTAGGTACCATGCTATCTCATAGTCATTTTGGAAAGTTAGGAGCTGAGGCTCTTGATAGCACTGAGACCAATCAATTAGGTGAGGATTGGCAAGGGGTAGGTCAATGATGGGTTCAATGTTGTGTATGTGAATGGTATCATCTCTAGTGATTACAGAGTTAGGGTCTATCAAGTATCCCTCTAAGGTACCCAAATCAAGATTTATCCTACCAAGAAAAGCATCATCCACTAAAGTGACTTGCAAATTTGAATCCACTAATCCTACACTAGACTCGTTAGCTACCTCAGGTTGGGAACCATATGTATGGACAACATCAATGTCCATGTCAACTATAGAACAATGAGAGAGAGATTCTCATTCATACTCATGTGAGTCCATATCTGAATCCCAGCTGGGATGTTTACACCAAGCATATTTTCAAGGCCTTGAGGTAGAGGCTTTGATGTCATTGAGGGTAACACCTTCTTGAATGCCATTTGTGTATTGATGTTCTTGAATAGGTTCCTCAATATGATCTTCAATAGTGGATTCTTCTTGTTCTAGGTCTGAAACTGTTGGATTGGCAACTGGAGTATCTAAATCTCCCCAAAGGAGATTGGTGGAAGGGACCCAATCTTCACACCTATCTTGTTGATTTTGAAAATTGGGTATGTATTTTTATTCATCATCACTATCTATTGCAGCAAGGATAGGAGCAATTTTCTTGTTCTGACTTTCAAAACCTAGGCCAATCATTGCCTTAGACCTACAGCCAAAAAGAGCATGATCAAGTGGTTTAGCTCTGGCATCTAATCTATGACTAAGAGGACCATGACCTGGATAGCCCATATTTTTGACAAGAGTGTACCCTCTTCCATATGTCTTAGGAGAGAGAGAGAGAGAGAGAGAGAGAGAGAGAGAGAATGTTTCATTATGCATGTATTTGTCTTCTCTATAGATCCAGTCCTTGACAGCTACCTCTTCTTTTTCATCCTGTATGGGCACTAAGGACTCTACAAATGTACCAAATAGAGTCATGGCTAAAGATGAAGGACACATCTCTTGTGAAGGGTTTCCATAAGACATAGGTGAGACTAGCAATTTTGTAAAGGATTCAATTTGATATCCCCTCATACCAAGGTCTATGGATTTAAACTTATTCTGGCATTGTGCTAAAGTGTCATCAAAATCATCTACTTCTCTATTTAGAGGAACATGAGTCCCTACTAAAATTGCATTAACAGATAATGTGCTATCCCTAGGTATACAGACTTCTACTCCATTATAGGGGAACTTAACACATTGATGGTAGGTGGATGGCACCACTTGCATGTCATGGATCCATAGTCTACCAAGTAGGATATTATATGCTAGAGGACCAGCATCAACAATTTGGAACAAAATGTCCTTTTCAACAGGGCCATTCCTGATAGGAAGGATGACCAAGCCCTTGGAGCTTCTCTCTACCTCATCATAGGCTTTAGTGGTAATTTTCTTTCAGGTATCAATAACTTTCTTAGAATAACCTAGTATCTTCAACAAACTCAAGGAACAAATGTTGAGCCCAACACCCCCATCAATCAACACACACCTGACACGGGTCTTATGGATCATGACTTCGATATGAAGGGAATGATTATGTGGATGGCTCAAAGCTTTGTCATATTCTTCTAAGAATGTTAGGTAATGAGGGATGGCAAGGTGGTTAACCATGTTCTGGAATTGGTCAACATCTATGTTGTTAGGATCATTGGTTGTACGCAAAGCATCCTCAAGAATGCACTTATGTCTTGGAGACAATTCCAAGAGTTCAAAGATTGAGATTTGAGCTGGTGTTCTTTGTAACTAGTCAAAAAGATTATAGCTCATTTCAAGGTTGACTGTTGATTTGGTGGTGACATTCTTAGATGTCACTTGCTTGGGTTTGTTGGACTGGTTGGAACTAGGACGTCTAATAACTGCAGGACCTTGATTTTAGCTTCTAGTGATAGCGTTAAGAGCTTGGGATGACCTTTGAGAGTGAGGACCCCTAAGCACCACCATAGGTTCTTCATCAAATATAGGAGGAGAGCCCACATCATAACCATAAGGGTCTTTGTCTCTCATCATGTTGACACTTTCCTTGACAATCTCAAGCATATTGACAAGGTATTCTACACCTGTGTAGGTATAGTTGATTTCAACCTTGCCATTCTTGGTTTTAGAGGTTTCCCCCTTTCCATAGTTGGGAAAAGGCTCCTTGAATTCCTTATGGTTTTCATTGGTATTCAACCCATCAATTTGAAGTTTTCCACTTTCAATAAGATCCTGAATAAGGTGCTTAAGTTTCCAACAATGTTCAATGTCATGTCCAATGCCATTATGGAATTTGTAGAAAGCTTTTTCATTCCACCAATGTGGCTTAATGTCTGGTATGTAGAAATTTGTTGGATCTTGCAGTTGTGCAAGGTTATTGGCAATAAGTGTCTTGAAAACATCCTCATGGGAGTCACCCAGTTTAGAAAATTATCGCCTCTCCTTAGGATTTTCTTGATACTTTGGTTTATGCTCTTATTGGTTGGAGGATGTGTTGAGCTTCATGGCTTGGATTTCACTAGACAAATGGAGGACTCCTTGATCCTTGGGTTGGGAAGAGTCCACAACTTCATTGTTGACTACTTGCTTATTCTTGTTCTAGTGTGAGTGCTTGCCTTTGTCCTTATTAGAATTGTTAGTATTCTGACCATTGTTGTTATTGCTATGTTTGGTCAAAATACCTTGCTCTTTCAAGACTTCCTCAATTTGACATGTGGTTTCGACCATAGTGTCAAAGGAATCAAAGATCATCTTCCAAACCTCATACCACATTTCAGGCACTAAATTGCTAACAATGATATCAATCCTTTCATGCTCAAGAATAGTCCTAGAATAGCAAGAGCACAATCATCTCCACCTTTTCAAGAAGGTAATAAAGGATTCCCCTTGGTTTTGTTTCAAATTGCACAAGTCTAACATAGTGACTGATCTTGACAAGTTATATGCAAAATGTTGAACAAATCTATGGACAAGTTCCTTGAAAGTTTTGACAGGAGGGGTTATGTTGGTAAACCACTCCATGGCTTGGCCCTTGAGACTCCTTGGAAATAATCTCATAAGATAGGAGTCATCTTGGTGGAACTCAAAACTCATGATGTAGAACTAACGCACATGAGCATGTGGGTCACCATTGTCATCATACTTGTCATACTGGGGGATTTCAACTTTCCTAGGAAAATCCATCATACTCACACTTCTTTCAAAAGGATTGGAACAAATAGCATCAAGTGAAAAGGAAATTTTAGGTGCCAACACCTTTTCCATCATACTCTTGAGTTTTTTCATCTCCTCTTCTTGAGAGGGTCCTTGTTTCTTGATTCTTCTATCCACATCAAAATTGTAAGGGACTCTGGCACCCTTGTTAATCAAGATCTCTAGGAACCTATCCTTGTTTTGATCAAGATACTTCTCCACATATTGTTGGAATAGTGGTTCTTGTTTCATCCTCATAAAATCTTGATCATCAAAACTTGCACTACTTCCTCCATGTTGAGAGCCATGATGAGCTTGTTGGGAGGGCTGTCTTGAGTTCCTAGGAGGTGTTTGTCTCGTATGTTGTGAAATCCTCCTTCCTCTAGGACTAGGAGATCTTGAAGGGGTCCTTGACCACCTTCTACTTCTTGGGGTTCTTGAGGGAGTAGATGGTGGAGAGTTATTTCCACTGTTGGTACCCCTATTGTTGAATTGGTCATTGAGTTGTTGGGAAAAAAGCCTATCTTGTTCCTCTTGGAATGATTTTCTTCTCAACTCTAACAAGGCTTGTTGCTCTACCTCTAGGTGTCTAAACCTTTCTTCTTTAGCAGCTTGTTCATCCAAAAAGGCTTTCTTTTCATGCTCAATCATTTTAAGCCTTTCATTTGCATATCTTGAGGTTGTTTTGAGCAGCGAGTTGGACCTTGAATGTTTGAATAAGTCATTAGTGAATGTTGCATTCACATGAGCATCACCAGATTCATTATTTTGGTCTTCATGTTGTGATTGTGCATCTTGGTGAGCTCATCCATAATGTCTTCAACTCTTTGATGGGCATCTAAATATCTTGAGTTGATAGGGGGGTGATTCGGGTTGATTGTCATCACCAAACAACATGTTATCCCTATGTCTTTGGAAAATGTCATCAAGATTTTGATCCATCGCTTCTCTTTCCTTTCTAGTCATGGTGTAGCTCATGTCCGTAACTAATTGAGAAGGTGCTAAAGAGGTACTCAACTCACTAGGATTTCTCTTTGGGTCAAACCAAGCTTCAGACTCACTCCTAGGTGATTGATCAAAGATGGGTTCTTTTCCCTTTCACTTTTGATGAGTTTGGACTAAGGGTAACTGATCAAAGACAACTTGAGGTCATTTTCCTTGACTAACTTGGTACCTTGTTGTAACCAACATGAAAGGAAAAGACTCTTGGTGATAAGATGACCCTATGAAACATCAATACCAAACTAGGATAGTAAAAGTGTTCAATTGTCCAAAAAGAGGTTGTAAGATAGAAAGCTACAAAAGATGTAAACCAACACTACCACAGAGGTGTATAATAAAAGGATGAGTATCCTAACACATATGGACTAGGAGGATGGATTTACCCAAACATATTTGAAATTGAAATTGAATTTTGATGGAAGTGATTTGGACAAAAGAGTACTGAAACTCTCCAAGTATGTTACTAAAGAATCTCAAGGTGTACTTTTTCAACAAGGATGATTCCTAACTTATCAATGCCAAGCAAGACTACTTTGGAAAATCAAAGAGCACTAATTCAAGGGGTCTAAACACAGGAACCCAAGGTACAAATAGGTTTCCAATGGTAGAGTAAGTCAACTACTGGTTTCCAATGGTAGAGTAAGTGAACTACTAAAATTTGGTCGACTAAGAAAAGACTAAAAACTGCATAAACTAGAAAGACAACAAAAAAACTCTATGTGACAGTTTCCAGGAAAATAGTATGATAGTTTCTAACCAGGTGATATTTTGCAAGAAGCGGTGTGATGGTTTCCAAGTAGGTAGTGCAATACTTTCTAGGCAAGCAGTGCGATAGTTTTGCAAGAACGAATTATTGCACGATAAATCTCAGTACAGTGTGCGATAAAGTTTCAGGATCATATGACTCTTGACCAGTGAGTGTTAAAAATCTCAGTTTTAAGGGAAATTCGATCAAAGTTTCAGTTTGAAGGTTGGATTTTTTTATTTCAAGCATAGTACTAGTAGTAATTAGACAAGTTTTCAAATAGTAGGTGATCAAACATGTCATAAAACACTTGCACAAGGGAAAAAGCAACCTTGGCAAGACAAGCAATTGTGATATCAAAGCAATAAAATCCTATAAATGCTACCGTGATGTTTGATGTTTGAGAATGTTCACATGGGTAGATCACAACAAGAACACTTCAAGAACTTACTAGCCTAAAAAGACAAAGGCTCAATACTTAACAACTGGTCCCACAATTGATGCTCCATTGCCTCACACAAAGTGGTTGCCCACAATAGATATTGGCTTTGTCATGGAAGTGCCAATGACACAACCAAACGAACACAGATGGTGAGTAATCTTGGGGTGATCTGAGTTAGTCCACTAGGATCAATCCTTGCACCAAGAAGCTAAGTGAAAAAATAGGATGGCTTCTATCTATGGTTCTTATTAAGGGCTTCCATTCATAATACCCCTCTTGTTCCCCAAAGGGACTCCTTACCTTGCGGCAAGTAACGGACCTCATGGCCACAAGAGTACCTTAAGCATTCTTGCTCAACATTTTCATCATGGTCACAATTCCACAAGTACTCACATCAAGAGAAGACAAGTACTACGTCTACCAAGGTTTTGTGTCCTTGATAGCCTTGAGTTTATAGTGGGTCAGAATAGCCAACAAAAAGCTTGTCCCCACTTGGTTCATTCCTCTTGATTGCTCAAGAGCAGACCCGCTAAAGGATTCTAAAACTAAATAAAGAGTGGATCAACCTTTGAGTTTTAGGATTTCTATTTTACCTCAAGGGTGAAGAGCATATTCTCCTAGCTCAAAAATTTCTCCCAAACACACCAAGCAAAGGTTCAATTACCCTCTTGCTTTCAAAATCCAAAGATGGGTCAAGATTTCTATTTCACCACAAGGGTGAAGAGCATAATCTCCCACCACCCAAAGATTCCTACAACAATATATTAAGTGCCTATGAAAAGAAATAACTAGTATATGCTGCACTCAAAATGAAAGCAATTAAATAAGCACTTGATTGGTTTTTATGCTTTGGGCAGCCCTGAAAAAACCATCATTAGCCCTTGTGCATTTGGAGCTTTGACATGCATTCTTTTAAACAAATATTAAGCAATGAGAGCACCTAAAAGTACAACTTGTTAGCCCTACAAGGGTTAGCACATCAAAACCAAATAAAATCTACAAATACACCTCTATTCTACCATAGAAAATCAAAAATCCAAAGCAAATAGATCAAATCTTGCAAAGAAATGTCAAAAGTTACTCACTGCCAGGCCTGGGTGATATTTCTGTCAGAGAAAGAATCATAGGATACTTCATTGTATATGGCTGTGATAATTTATCCCTATGCGATAGTTCGAGATACCTACATGTGACAAAGATCAAAACAATAGTGTGATAGAATTTGCAAAGGCACGCAATACTTTAACTGGTAAAGTATCACACTAGTATATAAGAAACTATAGTATGATACTGGAAAACTATCGCACAATAATTCTGTCAGAAAAATAGAGAGCCAAAATAGCAAGCTAAAATGATGACAAAAAATTGATGGAGATGCATAAAAAGAAGGACAAAACAAGAGTGTTCTGCCCCACGGTGGGTGCCAAAAATGTACACACTAAATAGTGCACTTCTCTAAGTCATTATTTCCAAGGGAATCCATGAATGGGAAACCTTGAGAAAGTGACCTAGAGCTCCCTAGGCATGGACTCACAAGGATGTTGATGGTGCTCTCAGCTAGAGCTATTAAAGCATGCAACCTTGCTAGTAAACCACACAATGGGAGATTCAAAGAGACAAGGGCAAGAATGCCAATATCCTCAAGAATCAAGATGGAAATGCAATGCAACTATGCTAAGAATGAAGATGCAAGCTAAGAAATGGAAATGAAAGTATTACAAATCCTTGCTAATTAAGCTATGTGAGCTAATCTAGAGCTTAAAGGAAACTAAGCTAGAAAGCATAAACATGAAGCTATGATGCAAGAATGAAACTAGAATGAAAGAATGATCTCCAAAGCTCCAAAGTCTCTAAGAAATTTTGTAGCATAAGATTAGTATTCAAAGTTGGGATCTTAGAATGAGAAAAGAGCTCTCCTTTTAAAGGAATTGAAAAGGAATGGACCATGGGGATTAAGAGGCAAAAGATTTAATCAAGGGTGGAGCTTGAAAAAGGAGCAATCCATGTGCACAAATATCCTCCAATGAGAAAATAAGAGTTGACTTTTGTGTCCATATGACACAAAAAGGCTTTTTCTTCTTTTTATAAAATAAGAATAATGATTTATTTGTGCAACTTAGGATAAGAGGAAAAGTGAGACTTTTTATTTAATAAAAGGGGAGGAAATTCCTTTTACATAAATAAAGACTTAGGATAAAATAGTTAGCCGATTGAAAATAATCGAATAAATGATAGAATTAGGATTTGATCAAGGAAATTGATATAATTTGAAAAATGTTGATTTTTGAAAATATTGATTCAGGGGTTTGATAAATTGTTTTGACAGTCAGTTTTATGACTGTTATGGAACAGTTTTGGGTAGTTAGGTGGTTGGAGTTGGGTTTCTTTGAAGATTTTCCAAATTCTGAGAAGAGGTATGAGTGGAGGCTAAAGAAGGGATATTTGTGAAGGTTTCATAGACCTAGGTTAATTTTGTCCCACCTCAACTTAGTAAAGAAGATATTCTCTAGAATTTTAGAGATCTATCAAATCTCCACAAATATCCCTTCTAGCCTCCACTAAATATACATGTTCTCAAAATCTAAAAAATTTGATCATTGATTCTCATCAATGCGCGAATGTGGTATTGATTGTATTAAATTCCTTCAAACTTTCTTTCTTATGTGCATTATGTTGTCGAGTTGACAACATTGATTGTCAACTTGACAACACCATTAAGCCTATTTGGTTTTGACAGTCAATTTTATGACTGTTATGTTAGGTGGTTGCAGTCGAGTTTCTTTGAAGATTTTGAGTCTATTTATTTTTTGATCCACGTGAGTGGAAAGGGGGGTGTAAAGTAGATGTGTAAGAAAACCATAATTTAATCGGTTCAATCAATAAAAAAAACATTTTACTCTACATATTGTATTATGTCCTGTGGGTACAGTTAACAACCCTGTGTCTTCAAATGAGTTTTGTGATATGTTAATGATTTGATGATGGTGTAAGATCCTTTATTTGGTTATTACTTACATTTCCATGCATTGATCTCATTATTTATTAACTATATTTGGATATATATACATTGGCTATTGCTTTTGGTTATGGACTTATTTCCTTTATGTATATTGGTTTATCATATACCTTTGTATGACTTAATTATGGGTATGAGGTTTAAGAGGGAGTTCAATCATGGGCTCACTCAATTTTGTGAACTCCTTCCTTATGTCATTACTATTAAAAAATACCTTGCACTAACATATCTCTATTTTGTATACATCGATGCATACTTATGTATATTAGTAGCATACCTTCTGTTATGCACGAGGAGCATACATTACATTATGAGAAATTCCATTGACATATTTATGTTATGACACATGTTATAACTTAAATTGTTACAGTACATAGGTGATTTTTAGTATGGAGCATACATCATTTGTATACTTTAGCATCTATGTATGAAGCATACTTTAGTGGATTATTGTGTATGTATGGATCATACTTTCTTTCATAGCTAAGTCTATATTTATTGATTATTGTTGAGACTATGTGATTCTATGTGTGACCACATTTTCTTTACAGTGAACTTGATTCTTATGATTATAATATCATATTGGTTACTCTTATGCTTATGTGGATTCATGAGATAAGATTTTTATTATGAGATATATTTGGTTATGATTGTTCATTTGGTAACACTTATGCACATGGCTAAAGTTGTTTCTTAAGAATTGGATACTTTGAGAATATCATGGATTTGGAAAGTATCATGGACTTGATACTACCTTGAATATCATGGAATTGATACTCAAAAGTGTCAAGGTGACTTGTGGATCTAGGAAATCCACAAAATGATTAAAAATATTATGAATTTGATATCATGGACTTGATATCACTTATAGTTGGTAAACATCGTGGACTTGATATTCTTGGGTCGTGGAGACTAGTGGATCTAGGAAATCCACATTTGGATGGAAAGCATTATATGATATGATGTAGGGGCATTCTAGAGTAGTTGGAAAATTTGCATGGTGGTGTGTTGAAATGGTTCTATGTTACTCAGTTGCAGATTTGACTGAGGATCTTAGTCATTGAAGGGGCTCGATCACTTAAGGAACTCGATAAAACTCTAGCGCTCGACAGAACTTTTTCTCAGTGATGCTTGTGGTTCTCGATCGATGTACTTACCGACTGGAGTACTCAGAGTTTTGGTTGGCTGACTTGGTGTATTTAATGTTGGTAGCTTGTGTTTTACTCTGATGCAGAAGCATCTTGAATCCTTGGCAATCCTGTGTCACCAAAAACAAGTTTGATTTTCCCTGTATTTCTCAGTTCCTTCTTTGACTGAGTGGGCTCGGTAGTTGCTCAGTTTCCTTTTTTAACCAAGTTGGTTTGTTAATTCCCTAGTGCTCAGTTATCTTTTCCTAGCACTCGATTATCCTTTCTTACCGAGTTCTTTGTTTTAGTTTTTTGTTGAGGCTGACTTCTGTAATTAATTATGGTCATAGATTTAATATTGGAATCTATCATTGGGAAGTGTGTGGACCAAGATCTAGTCATTCCTTCCATTGATGGTGGATCTAAAGGCCGACTTGTTCAGTAGCCTCTTGTATATATTGTAATCTTTGGTTTTAGTTTATAAAAATGAATTAGGACATCAGTAGTAGAAGATAGAAGTTGGAATATTGAAGATAGTTTCAAATCCTCACATATTGGAGGACTTATGTACTTGAATTGTAATATCTAGCCCTAACCGCGAAGGTCTTCCAGCCTGACATGTATGAATCAATATGAAGTAATATAAGAAGTTGATTTGCATTCTCTCTCTCATTTGTGTGTTATTGCTTCCATTTGTGATCTCTACAAGGTAGATATGGTTAGGGTGTTCCTTTGGCCCCTCTCCTCATCCTCCCTTATGTTAGGTGGTATCAAAGCTGAGGTGAGATCTAGACCTAGATTTGCAAATCTAGGTTTGAGGGTTCCTTCTTGTCAAACCCTAGTTGATTTGTTGTGGGGTAGAAGATTGTGATCTAGCCTACAATTACAAAGGATTTCAAGATGGTTCATGGGAGGTAAGATGCGGATCCAGGATTAGTAGACATGTTGAGACAACTTGCTACTAGATTAGAAACTACTGAGATAGCCCAGTGAAGAAGAAGACATCTTGAAGATGTTAGTGATGATGAAATTGACAAAGAACAAGGTGATGTACAACCTACACCCATGATGGATCAAGGTGAGGAAATATTGTTGAAGGCTTTGAAAAATCTAAAGTCTACACCACATTTTAATCCCCCTGAGTATACTGGAAAATTGGATTCGGATGAATTGGTGTACTAGATCACTGAGATGGAAAAGTACTTTGAATATGAAAATGTCCTTTAGGAAAAGAAGGTGAAAATTGAAAGCACAAAGTTGAAGAGTCATGCATCCTTGTGGTGGGAACATCTACAATTGGATAGAAAGAGGAAAGGAAAAGACAAAATTAAGGTATCAAATAAGATGGTGAATAATTTGAAAGGAAATTCTTTACCTTGTGATTATCAGATTAACCTAGTTAGGCAAATGCAAAGTTTGAGGCAGAAAGATAGCTCAGTAAAAGATTATATTGAGGAATTCTATAGATTAGATATCAGATATGGACATGATGAAGATGATGTGGAAATAATTTCTAGGTACCTAGCTGGATTGAGAGTTTCCATCCAAGAAGAAATTAGTTTGGTTAAGTTGGAAAGCATTGAAGAAGCTTATCAATTTGCCTTGAAAGTTGAGGAGATATTAAAAAAAAGACATGAGAAAAGATAAAGAGGTAGAGGTGGTAGATTCCCTAGAGAAAGAGGTAGATCCTATGGTGAAAACAATAGATCTGAATAGGAAAAGACAAATCTGGATAAAGGCAAGACCGAGTGGAAAGGTGAAATTTCATCTAGAGGAAGAGGCAATAACTACCGAGGTGATTATAATAGAGGTGGTTTCTGAGGAACTTGTTATGATTGTGGAGAAGAGGGACATAGATCATTTGAGTGTACACATGTAAGTAAGAAGGTTGGTAGTAGTAGAAATGCTTTGGTGCAAGAAGAGTCATTGAATGAACCTGAGAAGGAAAAGAACTCGATGGTAAGGAGAGAACTTTAGAGTGAAAGTAATAAGGAAGATCCGGTAAGAAAAAAAAATTTCAAGATGAGATGTAGATTTTTTGATGAAGTATGGAGGGTAATCATTGACAGTGGAAGCTTGGAGAACTTGGCATCTGAGGAAATGGTTAAAAAGTTGCAGTTGAAAAGGTTGGAACACTTGAAGCCCTATCAAATTTCATGGATCAAGGATGACCATACACTCTTGGTAAGTGAACAATGTTATGGGAATTTAAAAATTGGAAAGTACTATGATAAGGTGTTATGTGATATCATGCCTATGGATTTTTCTCATATTTTGTTGGGTAGACCTTGACAATATGATAGACATGCTATATATGATGGGAGATTGCATAAATATACTATTTGGGCTGATGGGAGAAGACAAATCTTTTTACCTTTGATTGAAGAACCTGTTAGTAGTGTTTGTACATCTGTGAAATTTTTCTTGATGGAAGGAAGAAAGTTTGTTAAGGATTTGAAGAAGAATGATGTATGTTTTGTTGTGATTCCTAACAAACCGAGTAAGAAAATAGAGGATAGCATTCCTGAAGAGATTGATAAGTTACTCACCAATTATAGAGAGATCATTCCTGATAATGTACCTAATGGTTTTCCACCAAAGAGAAGCATTGATTATTGCATGGATCTAATCCCTAGAGCTAGTTTACCAAATAAGGCACCACATCGGTTGACACCTACTAAGAATCAGGAATTGAATCGAAAGATTCAAGAATTGTTGCAGAAAGGTTTGATCCAATAAATTTTGAGTCCTTGTGTAGTACTAGATGTATTGGAACCTAAGAATAATGGAGAATGGTGAATGTGCATGGATTCCAAACAAATCAACAAGATTATAGTGAAATATAGGTTTCCTATACAAAGAATGGATGACATAATGGACAGTTTGACTGGAGAAAAGTATTTTACCAAAATTGATTTGAAAAGTGGATATCATTGTATCAAAATTGAAAAAGGTGATGAGTGGAAGAATGCTTTTAAGACAAAAGAAGGTTTGTATGAGTGGTTGGTTATGCCTTTTAGTTTAACTAATGCACCGAGTACTTTTATGAGATTGATGAATGAAGTTTTGAAGAAATTCTTAGGTAAATTTGTGATTGTATACCTAGATGATATTCTAATATTCAATAAGACCAAAGAAGAACATTTGTTGCATGTTAAACAAGTATTGTAGAGGTTGAAAGAAGAAAAGTTACTGATTAATTTGAAAAAGTGTTCTTTCATGAAAGAGAAAATTGTGTATTTGGGATTTGTGATTTCGACTAATGGTTTGAAAATGGATCCTGAAAAGGTTGAAGCTATTTTGAATTGGCCTACACCTGAGAATTCTAGTGAGGTAAGATCATTTCATGGTTTGGAAAGTTTTTAGCGAAAGTTCATTAGGAATTTCAGCTCAATTTATAATGCTATGACTAAGACTATGAGAGGAGATAAAAGAGAATTCAAGTAGGAACATGGAGTTGATAAGAGTTTTGAGACTCTCAAGTAGAAGGTTTTTGAATTGTCTATGTTAGCATTGCCTGATTTCAATAAGGTATTTCAAGTGGAATGTGATGTAAGTGGTAGTGCAATAGGAGTTGTGTTGAGTCAAGAAGGTAAACCTGTTGCTTTCTTTAGTGAAGAGTTGAATGATGCAAAAAGGAAATATTTTGTGTATGATCAAGAATTCTATGATATTGTTCAAGCAATGAAGAAATGGAGACATTATTTGATACCGAGTGAATTCTTTTGGTATATCGATCATAAAGCTTTATAGTATTTGGGTAGTTAGAATAAGTTGAATCAGAGACATATGAAATGAGTTGAGTAGAGTCACTAACCGAGTTGTTGATGCATTGAGTAGAAGAATATCTTTGATGACTGAGATGAAAATTAAAGTTATTGGTTTTTATGACATGAGAGATTCATATGAATTTCATCCTAATTTTTCTGAACCACAAAGAAAGTTCAGAGCACCTATTCAAGATCAACTGAGTGCTAAATAGGAAAACTATTTCATTCAAGGAGGTATGTTGTTTAAAGGTATTTAGTTGTGTATACTAAGAGGATCAATGAGAATTGATTTTAGAAAGGAGAAACATAGTAGTGGTTTGGCTAGACACTTTTGTGTTGACAAGACATTGAGTTTTCTTAAGGATAAATACTTTTGGCCATAGTTGTATAAGGATGTTCAAAAATTTGTGAAAAATTGTGGAAGTTGTCAAGTTGCAAAAGGAGTAAGTCAGAATACTGGATTGTATACACTGATTTTTGTTCCTGAGAAACCTTGGATTGATATCAACATGGATTTTATTATTGGCTTACCGGAGAAAGTGAGAGGTAATGATTCTATATTTGTTGTTGTGGATAGATTTTCTAAAATGGCACATTGTGTACCTTGTAGAAAGACATCAGATGCAGTACATATAGCATATTGTTTCTTTAAGGAAATTGTCAGATTGCATGGATTAACGAGGAGTATCATCTCTGACTGAGACAATAAATTTGTTGGATAATTTTGGAAGACTCTTTGGAGAAATTTTGGCACCAAGTTGAAAAATAGTTCTACATTTGACCCACAGACTGATGGACAAATAGAAGATGTGAATCAAAGCTTGGGTAATATTTTAAGATGTTTAGTTGGAGACACACTGAGTAATTGGGATTCTATGTTGGCACAAGCAGAGTTTGCATACAATAATTTAGTGAATATGAGTACTGGAAAAACACCTTTTGAGATTGTAAATGGCATACAACTGAGAGGTTTATCAAATTTGAGGGATATTGCTGATGAAGAAAAGAGAAGTGTTGGAGTAAAGTTTTTTGAGTTCATGAAGACATTACATGAAGATGTGAAACATAAGTTGGAGAAAATTAATCATAAATACAAAGATAGAGCTGACAGATCTAGAAGACATAAGACTTTTATAGTCAGTGATGAAATAATGGTTCATTTGAAGAAAGGAAGATTTCATGTTGGAACATATGGGAAGATGAAAATGAAGAAGTTTGGTCCTTGTAAAATTTTGAGGAAATTTAACAGTGGAAATTCTTATGAGATTTAGTTACCTGATGACATGGATATATCACCTATATTCAACATTGTTGATTTGTATGAGTACCATGATTCAAATGAAGAAATGATAGTTTGAATGATTATCCTAAGAAACAAATAGAAGAATTTGAGCAGATTTTGGAACAAAGAGTTGGCAGAAATACAAGAGGAAAATAATATATGGAATATTTGGTAAAGTGGAAGAACAGACCAATTGAAGACAGTTCATGGATTTCACAATCTATGTTGGATTCAACTCGGATTGTACCTATTGCATGATTCAAAGAATCATTTCAAATAACCCCAAGTGTATGATGCAGGAGCATCTCAGGTCCTTTGCAATCATGTGTCACCAAAAACAAGTTTGAGTTTTCCTATGTTTCTCAGTTCCTTCTTTGACCGAGTTGGCTTGGTAGTTGCTTGATTTCCTTTGTTAACCGAGTTAGTCAATTAATTCCCTAGTGCTCAATTATCTTTTCCTAGCGATCGGTTATCCTTGCTTACTGAGTTATTTGTTTTAGTTTTTTGTTGAGGCCAACTTGTGTAGTTAATTATGGTTGTAGATTTAATGTTGGATCTATCATTTGGAAGTGTATGGACCTAGATCTTTTCATTTCTTTTGTTGATAGTGGATCTGAATGCCGATTTCTTCGGTAGCCTCTTGTATATATTGTAATCTTTGGTTGTAGTTTAGAAAAATGAATTAGGACATCATTAGTAGAAGATAAAAGTTGGAAGATTGAAGATAGTTTTAGATCCTCACATGTTGGAGGACTTATTTACTTGAATTATAATATCTGCCCCTAACCGAGAGGGTCTTACAGCCTAGCATGTATGAATCAATTTGAAGTAATATGAGAAGTTGATCTACATTTTCTCTATCATTTGTGTGTTATTGCTTCCGTGTGTGATCTTTGCAAGGTGGATCTAGTTAGGGTGTGCCTTTGGCCCCTCTCTTCATCCTCCCTTGCATCATATTCTCCTATGTGGATCTAGAGGCTGATATGGAGAATTAATTATTTGTAAGGCTATTTTTGAGCCGACTATTGTTGCATTTAATATTTTTTTGTTGTAGAATTTGACTTGGCTTAGGAGTTAATTATTTCTTCCAACTGACTTATTGTTGAAGAAATGTATTTGAGGAGTGTTTGGGTAGTTATTTTAGGGAGTCACTAGAGGATTCAGTCAGTGGAAGTGAAGGACAAGGATAATAATTGGATCCTGTGAGATCTTGAAGATCATATTATTTGTCTGATATTTTAATAGCAGAGCTAGTGGTTTATATGCTTGGAGATAAGGAGATTTCTTGGTGGCTTGCAAGCTCAAGTTTAGATCTACCTTAGTGTTTCCACTAGTTGATGATGTTTTATAGAGTTGGAATAGCTAGGAGGTTATATAAATACTATTGTAAGTGATTGTATTTGGCCCTAACCCAAAAGGCCTTACAGTCGAGCATGTTGAATGAAATTGTATTTGAATCATTATATTGTTTTGTTTCCAATGTTGTTGCTATTATTGTTTTTATTTGTGTAGACTTAGACTATCCATTTTGGGATTATCCATTATGCTCTGCGTCAAGTGGTATCAGAGCTTGAAGTTCTTGAGTGTGTAAATAGACCGCCAAGTTGAGGCAGTTTGCACTAGGACCTTGGGTTGGTGACTTGTTGCCTTGGGTTTTTGATCTTGAAGGATGCCTCTAAGAAGATTGGACCCTATAGAAATTACAAATCTCTATGATGTTGTAGAATTGAAGATTATAGAGAAGGTTAAAGTAGATTTCAGATTTGAGATGGAATTGATAAAAAATGACATGATTGCTAAGATCATGAGGGCTATTACTGGTATGCCAAGGAATCTTGGTACTGATAATGCCTATGAGGAAGTTTTTGAAGACTTTGAAGCTATTGGATCTAGTGGAGATGACTGGAGGGACAAATATGGTGAAGACGGAACTAGTCATTTTCATAGATCTGGAGCTCGGTTAAGTACTAGTTACCAAATGGAAGTTTCTACTTTCTCTGGTACTTTAAGACCTAAGGATTTGATTGATTAGATTGGTGAGTTAGAATATTTCTTTGAGCTTGAAGAAATTGAAGATCCTCTTAGAGTAAGGTTAGAACAAACTAAGTTGAAAGGACATGTTTCTCTTTGGTGGAAAGAATTATAAAGAGATAGAGAAGATGAAGGTGAAATGAAGATCAACCAATGGAGGTTGATGGTGACTAAATTGAAAGCTAAGTTCATACCTACTGACTATGAACTTAACTTGTTTAAGAAATTGCACAATCTAAAGAAAAATTATTTGACTTTGGAAGACTATACTGAGGATTTCTATAAGCTGACTATTCGGTTTGGACATAGAGAACTTGGCAAGGAAAAGGTAGCTTGGTATGTCAATGGTTTGAGATTCAATATTCAGGATGAGCTTGGTATGTTGAAGATTGATTCGATTGAGGATGCTTATCAATTTTCTCTAAAGGTAGAAGATAAGTTGAAAAGGAGAAAACATGGTAATTCCCAAGGGAAGGAGAAGCTTGATTACTCGATGAAGGATAAACCGACTATTGAAGATGAACCGAAACATGTCGAGCTGAGAAAGAGGACAAGTGGGGTTATCTTTAAGGGTACTTGTTATAATTATGGTGAAGGACATAGATCTTTTGAATGTTCACATAAGAATCTTGGTAATAGAAGGAATGTTGTGGTGAATGAGAACATACTAAATGAACCTGAATCAGAAAACTTTTTGATTCGAATAACATTTCTTGGTACTAAGGTGGAACCTTGTCAAAGGAGTAATTTGTTTAGATATCGGTGCAAGTCAGGAGGTAAAAATTTTAATGTAATTGTGGATGGTGGTAGTACTGATAGCCTTGTAGCTAAGGAGATGGTTCTAAAACTTGGTTTGAAGAGAGTGAGACATCCTTATCCTTATAGGATTGGTTAGCTATAAGATGTTCATGCTCTAGAAGTGAGGGAGCAATGTCTTGTTGATTTTTAGATTGGCCAGTATAAGGATCAAGTGTTATGTGATATTGTGGACATGAGTAGTTGTCACATATTTCTTGGTAGACCTTGGCAATATGATTGCAGATTTGTGCATGACTATGTCAAGAATGTGTTTAATGTTGAGAAGATTGACAGGAAGTTTTCCTTGATGCCTTTGTTGGATACAACACTTAGTAGGAGAAACCTGAGCTTTGGGAGCCAAGATGAGTTGAAGGATTCTAAAAGGGTTGATGATTAGTATGGAGAACACACCTATGGACTATCAAGGAAACACTTGAAAAGATAGAGAAAGCAGAAGTGGAAGAGTATGCAAGGTGAAGACTCAAAGGACTTGTATGTGAAGAACCAGTTTGGGGTTTATATGTTGAATCCCAGAAGATGTCCTTCCACCCTTTGAGAACATCTTTTTGAACCTGGGATGTTTGATGCAGAGGTATTCTAGGGTAGTTCAAAAATCTACATGGTGGTGTGTTGAAATGGTTTTGTGTTACTCAGTTGCAACTTTGACTAAGGATCTCAGTCATTGAAGGGGCTTGGTCATTGAAGGAACTTTGTAAAACTCTAGAGCTTAGTGGAACTTGTGCTTGGTGATGCTTGTGGTTCTCGGTTGATGTACTTTCTTGGTGATGTCTAGCTGGCTCAGTTGTTTTACTAGCGCTTGGTAGTTCTAGCTCACCGCCTAGAGTTCTTGGAGTTTTGTATGGCCGACTTGGTGTATTTAATGTTGGTAGCTTGTGTTGTATTCTCCTATGTGGATCTAGAGGCTGACATAGAGAATTAATTATTTGTAAGGCTATTTTAGAGCTGACTATTGTTGCATTTAATATTTGTTTGTTGTAGAAGCTGACTTGGCTTGGGAGTTAATTGTTTCTTCCAGCCAACTTGTGGTTGAAGAAATATATTTAAGGAGTGTTTGGGTAGTTGTTTTAGGGAGTCAATACAGGATTCATTCAATGGAAGTGAAGGAAAAGGATATAGTGTTGGATACTTTCAGCTAGTATCCAACTATATTGACCCTATTACCACTTCAACTGACTGTATCTTCATCATACTATCTCATATGATCATGTGCTCTTAGACTTAGCATGAATACACACTTACCAGCTTAAATTCAAGGGTGCATACCATAACTCAGTCATATGCACATGCATTGATGCTTTGAACTTCTAGTGCTCTGCTAACTATCCAGTCTTCTATACTTAGCCATATTTTGACCTTATGATAATGTGCATTGACTCCAAAACTCTATATGACTTTGTTTCCATAATGACAACACTATATCTAGTCATATACAATAGTATAGTCAACTTTCCAACAATCTCCTCCTTTATCATTAATTGCAACAAAGGAATATGGAAAAGTTACTAACTGTACCCTTATACAAAATTATTTACAATGCTAAAGGAACTCTTGGGGAGTATTGTATGTAGATAATGGAATAAGATGGATATATTGTTGGCAAGTTGACTGTATTGCTGTATATAAATAGAAATAGTGTTTTCATTATGGAAACAAAGTCATATAGAGTTTTGGAGTCAGCGCACATTATCATAAAGTTAGAATATGGCTAAGTATAGAAGATTGGATAGTTAGTAGAGCACCAAAAGATCAGAGCATCAGCACACGTGTGTATGACTGAATTATGGTATGTGCCCTTGAAGTTAACCTATTAAGTGTGTATTCATGCTAATTCTAAGAGCACATGATCATATGAGACAGTATGACAAAGATACAGTCAGTTGAAGTGGTACAGACAGTGAATGCCAAAACAGAATAGAGTATGCAGTTGACTATTAGTATTTTGATTAGCGGTTATAATAATGTTTTTTAAAGGCTATGTACCTATTGTAATTAGGTTTTAGACATGTAAACATCTTTTTTTGTAAACATTCTTGATCCAATTCACTTGTAAGCATTGTATGTAATAGGTTATAGGCCGACCTAGTTAATTGTTTTGTTAGCACATATAAATATAAGATGTGCCTTTGTAATAAACAATGGAAGTGAATATAGAGATAAGATAAGCATAGCAGAGACATGTGAAGTGAAGATAGAATTGTCATCATCTAAAAATGGTAAAAATGATTTCTCATCAAATTTTAGCTTCATTTTCGGCTCTCAAGTTTTTTAGTCTCAGATTATCGCACGATAGTTTTCCAGTATCACACGATAGTTCATGTATGGTGGCGCGATACTTTACCAGTTAAAGTATTGCTCCATTTGAGATATTTTGTCATGTTGTTTGAGACATTCTATCACCTGCAGGTATAGTGAAGTATCGCCCAAAAATATATTATCACCCCAGTATACTGTAAAGTATCGCGCGATATTTCTGGTGACTGTACTGTCACCTGTACCTGATAGTGAGTTGTTTCTTAGCTCTTTTATTTTGCAAGTTTTGGGTTTTCTATTTTTTTTTTAAATTTCAGCATTTTCAAAATCTGTGCCTCTGGAAAATTGGCACCCATTTTTAAGAAATTTTTGCATACAGTATCAAAAATTGAAGTGTGATAAATCGTTGGAAAGCTCTTTCCGAGCCTAATCCAACCATTTTGGTTTCATTTTTAATTTTTGTCATTTAATTAGCTATTTTACTTGTAGATTATTTGATTTTTGATGTGCTAACCATTGTGAGGCTAACAAGTTGTGCTTGTAGGTACCTTCATTGCTTGAAACATTTGCAAAAAAGATCACATGTCAAAGCTTCAAAGGCAAAAGGGCTACTAATTGTGTTTTGCAGGGCTTCAAAATGCCTAAAAACAACCAATTGCTTGTTTATTTATTTTTCTTTTAAGTGCGGCATATACTAGTTGTCTCATTTCTTAGGCACTTAAGATCTTATTGTAGGAGTCTTTTGGTCCTAGGAAATTATGCTCTTCACCCTTGTGGTGAACCAGAAATCCTGACCCACTTTTAGATTTTAAAAACAAGAGGGTAATTGAACTCTTTGTTTGATGTGTTTGGGGGAGATTCTTGAGCTAGGAGATTATGCTCTTCACCCTTGAGGTGAACCAGAAATGTTGACACTCAAAATTCAATCCACTCTTTGTTTAGCTTTAGGATCCTTTAGCGGGCCTCCTCTTGAGCAATCAAGAGGAATGACCCAAGTGGGGACAAGCTAATACCGAGCTATTCCAACCCACTATAATCTCAAGGCTATCAAGGACACAAAACCTTGGTAGACGTAGTGCTTGTCTTCACTCGATGTAAGTACTTGTGGGATTGTGACCATGAAGAAAGTGTTGAGCAAGAATGCTTAAGGTACTCTTATGGCCGCAAGGTCCCAGTCCTTTTTGAGGAGCAAGAGGGGTACTACGAATGGAAGCCCTTACTAAGAACCATAGGTAGAGGCCACCCTATTTTTCCACTTAGCTTCTTGGTGCAAGGATTGATCCAAGTGGAATAACCCGGATCACCCCAAGATTACTCACCATCTGTGTTCCTTTGGTTGTGTCATTGACACCTCCATGACAAAGCAAACATCTATTGTGGGAAACCACTTTGTGTGAGGCAATGGAACATCAAGTGTGGGCCAAGTTGCTAAGTATTGAGCCTTTTTCCTTTTAGGCTAGCAAGTGCTTGAACTGTTCTCATTGTTATGTACCTATGCAAACATTCTTGAACATACAAACATCGCGGTAGTGCTCATAGAATTTTTCATTTTGATATCCCAACTACTTGTCTTGGAAAGGTTTCTTTTTCTCTTGCACAAGTGTTTGATGACATGTTTGATCACCTACTATTTGCAAACTTGTCTACTTCTTGATATTATTGTGCTTGAAACCAAGAAATTGTACTTGCAATCTACAACATTGACCAAATTGCTTTCAAAACTAAGTTTTTCACATTCACTGGTCAAGATTCATACGATAATGAAACATCATCGCATACCTTCAACCAAGAATCCTAAGTTATTCTGCTATCCTGCTACTATTGCAATTTGGAGTTGTTAAACTTGCATTTTAACCTGCTGTAGAGTGTCTTTTTCTATTCTTATCTTAAGCTAGTTTGTTACCTACATGCTTAGGATTGTTCTAGACTGAAATAAATGAGCTAAAACTATTGGATTTGAGCCTATCAAATGTCACTTTTGATCACTTGTCAAAACACAGTTACCTATCTAGCTACTTGCTAATCGAGCTTCTTGCTCACATCTAGGCTTGTATCAATTGACTATTGTAAGTTCTTGAGCACTTTGACTAGCCATCTCTATTGTTCTATCTCGACAAGTGATCATCATTGGCTTTTTTTTTTATCTCAACATCTAAGAAACTTTGTCTCATTTTATTGGTTGAACAACTTTCTTTTTCATGCCAGTTACAACTCGGTCTCAATTTGAACAGGGGAGTCACCCTTTGTTCAATTATACATAGTTACCTTCTCCCACTAGAGGCTCACGAGTGCCTATTAGCAATGCTAGTTCTAGTTTTGAAGATTCTAATGCTACCCTGTGGTACAAAGGAGGCTTCCTCTTTTTTGCATTTAAGTCCTCCAAAAACACAGACAGTGTCTCACTCACTCTCACTGAACAATAAAAGTTCCACCATTTGCAAGAACACTTTGACCATAAGGACAACCAAGCTTGTTTAGACAAAATGGATGCTACCAGATGCATGGCTATGAGAGGAGTATCTCATGAGAAACCTGAGATTAGTGGTTATGAGCATAGACCACTTTTTGGTCCTAATGGAAACTATGGCAACAACACACCACCTAGATCTCCTCCGAGATGAACTTTTGTTGTACCTTCTTTGCCTCCTAGACCACCTCCCTCTCACCATGAGGAAGAGGTCATTGATGATATTTCTAGTGAGGATCTTATTGCATTTGAACAAGATGAGGACTCCCAACAAAAGATGCTTAAGCTTTTAGAGCACAATGGAGACCAATATTTCCAATATATGACTTTTAGAGGATACAAGCTTCCTCCCAGCTATGATGTCAAACCAATTGTCCAACAAAGAGTACCAACTAAATTGGAAGTCCTTAAGGAAGAACTGCGTCAGAAAAATCAACGCCTTACCCAAATGGCAATAGAAAGAGAGCCTCCAAAGGCCTCCTTTGTAGAATCAATTTTTGCTCTTCCATTTGATAGGAGTCTATACATGGTCCCATTTCCTAGGGATATTGAGGTTCCCAAATACAACAAGTATGATGGAAATGGTGACTCCCATGACCATGTGCATCACTTTTATGCTCTTAGCATGGACTTCCTTCACGAAGACACATTTTTTCTACGATTATTCCCTTGAAGCTTAAGAGGACAAGATTTAGAATGGTTTGCAAAGTTGACACCCCCTCTCAAAACTTTTGATGAGTTGGTTGGGTGCTTCACCCAGCATTATTCATACAACATCCAATAGCCTATCACTATGATAGATCTAAGTGCTCTAAGGAAAAATCAAGGTGAGCTTTTTGCCACTTACTTACAATGTTGGAGGTCATTGTATTCTCGATATCCTTGACAGCTAAACAAGAGGGAAAAGATTGACATTTTCATCAACACTCTTGTGGCTGAGTTATATTATGATCTAAGGAAACAATTGTTCTCCTCTTTCAACGACATGGTTGAAAGTGCATATCGGATCAAAGATGTGGCCATAAGAAAGGGGGATATTGTTATTAATAAAGATACTAGAGGCAATGGAAAAGACAAGAGAAAACCTTGGAATAGGAATAAGTATGTTGTCAATGATGGGGTTGTAGATGTCCCTAAAGCTAAAGAGCATGCTTTCAACCTTTCTAATGCTATTTATGTAGAAAAACAACAAGAGGCTACCAATGCTCAAAATTCTCCTAAACCTCAGTATGCAGACAAGCCAAAGAAGCAATTCTGATGACGGGTCTATACCCCATTGGCTGAACCATATGATGTGATTCTTAAGACTTTGGTTGCCAATAATTATCTTAAGCTTCCTGAGAAAACTCATCCCTATGATCTGCAAATTAAGCCTAATTGGTGGAGAGAGGATTATTACTGCCACTATCACAAAAACAAGGGACACAAGACTGACAATTGTTTCATGCTTAAAGATTCTATACCAGATCTCATTGATGGAGGCACAATTCTCATAGATGGCTTAATTAAAAACTCTAATCACCAGGCTTTCAAAGATCCTCTACCTAAGTATGACAAAGGTGAAACCTCCCAAGCACATAAGAAGAATGATGATGCTAAGATCAACTATACATATACTTCTGATTCGCTTGTGATCAACATGGTAGAGCCCGTTGAGACTGTTCTTATGATGAGACCTCAAGATGATAATGAAGCCAATCATGGTATGCCAAAGTTGGTCTTGCAAACATGAGGTAGTTCATCTTCCCAAAGTGAGGTACTGAATGTTGTTACTAGGGGGCAAGCTAAACTAGTCCTTAAAACTATTCCTGATCCTACACAAGCCTCATCTTCCAAACCTACAATTCCTTCAGCTTTGTCTAGCTATGATCTTGTCCATCAGTTGCAATGGACACCCGCACAGATATCTATTTTTGAGTTTCTTGAGCTATCCCCTTTGCATAAAGAGATCCTTGAGAAAGATCTTCCTACAGCTAATGTCCCTAATGACATTGACCCAAATAGGTTCCAAGCTATGGTCAACCACATCTCGTCACCTCATTATCTATCCTTTTCTATAGAAGATGATGTATATCTTAGCCACCCTCACAATCTTTCCTTACACATTGAAGTTATGGTCTACCATACCCGAGTCTACCGAGTCCTGATAGACAATGGTGTAGGGTTAAATATTGTTTCTTTAAATGTCATACAACAGTTGGGTTTGTCAGAATTTGTTGTAGATCCTAAATGGAAAATTACTATAAAAGCATATGATGAAGTTGAAAGATCTTCCAAAGGTCTTGTCACGCTACCTGTTCAAGTGGGCCCCGTCACAAAAGATATTATGTTCCAAGTACTGGACATTCCACTTGCTTATAACATCCTTTTGGGTCATCCTTGGATCCATGACATGCAAGTTGTGCCTTCTACATACCATCAGTGTGTCAAATTCCCACATAACAGAGCTGAAATAATTATTCCAGGGGATCATTCTATTGCTATTAATGCTCTTGTTGCTGTTGAAACATTTGTTCCTCATAACAAACCTTCTAATGATCCTACTACATCCCTGGTTGCTGCTAAGAAAACATTTAAGATGATGAGCCTTGGTATGGGTGAATACACACTAGATTCCCTTTCTACTATGCCTACTTCTCCTAGATCATATGGGAGACCTTCTGATAAAATGAAGCCTTCTACTTCTGCCATGACAATTTTTGGTAATTTTGTTCAAGCGACCGTACCCCTAGAGGCAGAAAGAGAAGAACAAGCTCTTAGAGAATGGATTTATAGAGATGAAGAAGATAGTACCACTATTGCTACTCCTATTTCTCCTAAGCGCTATGATAAAGGCTATAAATTTTTGCATAAAATGGGCTATCAAGGTTAAGGACCTATAAATGATAATGGACATGCCCTAGTCAAGCCTTTGAGTCATACTAATGGCCAACCCTCTAAGATTAAAATAGGTCTAGGATATGGTGTCGATGATGACCTCCCTACATGTTCTAGAAATGCTCCCATGATTAGTGATTCAGACACAAATACAGATGAGTCACCATTGTACACTATGGCTCAAATGGGAGACAACCTTCCTTCTAATTCACTCCTTTGGGGAGAAGAACACATACCTGCCGAGGACACAACTAAAGCTGCTACACCTAGAAGCTGGAAACGTAGGAATATTTTATAGTTAATGAAAAGAGGATATCTCACAAATAATGATGCTGAAGCCTCTACTTCTAAAGGTCCTAAACCTTCTTGGTGCAAACATCCCAGTAGAAGCGTAACAACAGATTCAAATGAATATGAATGGGATACCCTCTCAGATGGATCTTCCATAACAAATATCGATGTCGATGTGGTTCATACTTATGGTGACCAACCCAACGTAGTTGATGAGTCTGCATAGGGTCTAATGAGTTTAATCCTCGTATTGCTTTAGTGGACCACGTTGGTCCTTCTATGACAAGTCTAGATCTTAACACTTTCAGAGCTTACCCTATAGGCTCGACCTCTCTTGTCACTAGAGATGACATCCCTCACATAAATGCTATTGAACCAGTCACTTCATTTCATCTTGAAAAATTAGATCTCATAGCTTGGTCCACCCAAGATCAACATACCATTGAACCTGTTACTTCTTCCACCAGTGAACCAGCAACAAAAAGGACTAAATCAGAAATCAAGTATCTCAATCATCAAATCAAAAGAAAAGAGCAATGGTTGGATGGTGAAAACCACATTGTGGCGGTATCCAAACCTAAAAAAAGTAAAAATAAAGACCTACTCAAAAATGATGATTATCAAATAAAAGATGAAAAGTTGATTCTCTACAAAAAAATGGTGAACTTTTTCAAGAATTATTTCACATCTGTCATATTTCAGCACATTCCTAGAGCTCAAATCAATGCTGCTAATGCCTTGGTTACTTTGGCATCCATTTTACAATTGAAAAAGCATACATCTCACTTCCAGTTCCTAGTGGAAGAATTATGCTATCCTGCCCACAATTCCTACAATGCCACCATCTTTTCCTATTTCCAAGATCATGTTATCCTTGAAAATCTCATCCATAATGCCTTGCACTTTACCCTCATCTCTGGTGACTTATATCGGAAGGGTCTAGATGGAACTCCCCTACAGTGTCTAGAAATAGAGGAGTCAGACAAAGTGCTAGCTGAAGTCCATGACGGTATATGTAGATCATACTTTAACGATCTTGCGCTAGCTTGGAAATTGCTTAGGGCTGGTTCCTATTGGTTAGGGCCCTCTATCATCATAGTAGAAGCATTTGGGTCTGGGGTCCATCAGTTATCTACATTAGAGGAAGCAGAGCTTACTGAGCCTATCAATGTTCTACAATTGCAAAAGTTCTATGCCTAAGGTTCTTGAGCTCTTTGTACATATCTTATTGATCCTGGAAAAATTCAAAAAAATTCATATATGATGCTAAAAAAATTGTAAAAAGCATAAAAAGTACTAAAAAAATGAGCATCCTTGTGAAAACCTAGCAATAGGTGCTTTGATGTCTCACCAAAAAAATTCAAAAAAAAAAAAAAAAGTGCCTTGGTGAAAACCTGGAAACAGGCGCCTTGGTAGCAAAAATACAAAAAAATTGCAAAAAGTCCTGAAAAAATCTATCAAGTGGTGAAAAACTAGAAACAAGCATTGCTTGAGACCCTTGCACCTATGTCTATCAATCTTGCATGGCGCTCCTCCGCTCCACTTCTCACTTTGCCTCTCCTAGCCTGGAATTGACTCTTGTCTTAGTCTAGGGGGCATACATTGTTCTAGCTTATCTTGGGTCTCTTTGTGCATCTGGGTTTCTTAGGCACCTTGCAAATGGTGTTTTTCAACACCACCCCGATTGTGTTTTTTAACACCACCCCAATTGTGTTTTTCAACACTACCCCAGCGTTGAGTGTTTTTTAACACTTATCAGATATCCTGCCCGCAGTCTCGAATGATGCAATATTTCTCACTAGCAGATGCGATACTCAAAGTTTGACTCTATGACCTACACACATGCACTTAAACACTTGACTTTCTGAAATTTTCTTGACTTTATTTCTTTGTGTGTTGTCTATGATGATTTATTTGATGAGTGTTCTATCCCTCATAGTTTTTGATGATGTTGAGCTAGAAGACTGGGGCATGAGGACATGTTTTATTTGCTTTTTGCCTTTGGGTATATTTTATTGATCTTGGTTGTCATGAGTATTTATGCTTGTTCCACTTGACTCTCAAATCTACAAGGTATTATCCTTGACTATTTTTTTTGCAAGTGCATGCTTATAGTCATCTTGACTTTCTTGTGTCTCGATGTGAGCATAATCTTGCTATATCAAACTTAGGGAATCTCACTGCACTAGTCATCTTGACCTATATGTCTTTGGTGTCTAGGTGGGATTTCCACATTCCTATCTGATATAGATCATATTCAGATCCACATAGTTATACTAGTGTATATTGTATGATCTTGTGATGCTACCAATAATGCTCGATGATTAATATTAGAGTCTAATAGCTTTGTAACCTTGCAAGTAAACCACTTTTCATAGTAGCTTGCATTCTTAAGTTCATGATAGTTAGTTTTGCATCTTGCATATGGAGAGAGCTCTCCTTTCATCTTTCATGGACTTATTAATCAAACTGTGCTCACCTTTCGCTTCTTCCTGATCATGTCTTTCACTTCTTGTCTTTCATATCACACCATTTTCTCTTCATTTCAGGATCGAAAATGAAATCCGAGTTCACCTTGATCATCCAAATTTATTTTCACCCTCTCCTATGTAGTTGGATGACCATTTGAGGCCTGATCCTTCAATCTTCACTAGGGCATATTCATTTCTTCATCTTCATCTCTCTCACCCTTCTAGTCTTTCATTCATTTAATTCTTCTCTCTCTAAGGTCTTGACTAGGGCATATCTTCACTACTTAATGGTTATTCTATCATCTTTCATCTTCAATTATGATTTCTAGTGATTTGATCATGTTGCTCTTGCTTTTGCCTTCCCTCTACCTGATTTCACTTTCAACCCCGTGGGGGCAGACACATCATATCCTATCGTCTATTCTCCAGATCATATGCTTGACCATTCCATTTTCTCTGATCGATCTATCTTTGTGCTTCACATATTAGTTCTCATCTCAAGTCCTGATATTGTCCATCTCTTTCCTAAGTGTTCAGTACTATTGCTACTAGGCTGACCATGCAGAATTTGCTCTCTCTCTGCACTTCATTCTTTGGAGTCAGATCTCTATCTATTACCTTCTTGGCTGATCTATTCTTTGATGTAATGTGTTCCCAAATTGATCACGCATTAGTCAAAGAGGGGAAAACGTAATCATCTAAAAATGGTCATCTAGACTATTAGCCCCTTTCTAGCATTATTTTCTAAAATCATCAATTGCTTATTCTTGATCAAATCCTAATTCTATCATTTATTCAATTATTTCCTATGAGCTAACCATTTTATCCTAAAGTCTTTATTTAAGTAAAAGGATTTTCCTCCTCCTTTATTAAATAAAAAGCCCCCCACTTTTCCTCTTATCCTAAGTTGCACAAATAAAGCATTTTATAAAAAGGGAAAAAGCACTTTTTGTCTCATATGGGCACAATAGTCAACTCTTATTTTCTCATTGCAGGATACTTGTGCACATGGATTGCTCCTCTTTGATGCTCCACCATTGATTAAATCTTTTGCCTCTTAATATCCATGGTCCATTCTTTCTCATTTCTTATAAAATGAGAGCTCTCTTCTCATTCTTGGATCCATCTTTTGAATACTAATGTTATGTTGTAGGTTTTCTAGGTGATTTTGGAGCTTTGGAGATTAGGAGCATTCTTAGCATTTACATTCCATCTTAGTTTCATTCTTGCATTCCTAGCTTAGCTTCATATTTATGCTTTATTTGCTTAGTCTCTTTTATGCCATAGATTAACTCACATAGTCTAAATAGGAAGGATTTGTAACACTTGCTCTTTCTTTTCATAGCTTAGTTGCATTGTTCTTTCATTTCCATAGCTTAGTTTTCATCTTCATTCTTAGTGTAGTTGCATTACATTCCATTTGGATTTCTTGAGGATATTGGCATTCTTGCCCTTGTCTTCTTTGGAATCTCCCATTGCATGGTTTACTAGCAAAGTTATTGGCTTAATAGCTCTAGTTGAGAGCATTCTTAACACCCTTTCAATCCATTCCTAGGGAACTCTAAATCAATTTCTCAAGGTTTCCAATCCATAGATTCTCTTGGAAGCAATGATTTAGAGAAGTGCACTATTTAGTGTGTACAAGAATAAGATAGATCTTTACAAGGGGCTAAAGCATCAACGCACAAAAGGAACTGATCAGAAAAGTAGTGTCACAGCACTAGTTCATCCAACAAATATAGTGTGTATCTGAGATCAGAAGGTTGTAGCCTTCACCACTTGAGCAATGAGGTCTAGGACAATGTGTCCCCACCCCTACCAGGGTTATTTTAAAATACTCCTAACAGGGTCTGACCTTTGACCAGGTCACTGTACTAAAAGAAATGTAAAGAACAACTCCTAATAGGGTTGCAGATCTTCTAACAAGGATCATAAAACACTAGTGCAGTTCTTAGTGGGTATCAATTCCTATCGGGGTTTTTACCTATTTGGGTTTCCCTGTAACCATATTGGTGTTATGTGTTGTGATTGTTTATCTTTTTTACATTAATATTCATATCAGTACTTAAGCAATCAAGTTAAGATTCAAGATTTAAGAAAATGTATAAGTATAATGAACACTAATTTACCCCCCCCCCCCCCCCCTCCTCAGTGTTCCCATTCCTAAAAATTGGTATCAGAGCTCTAGTGCTTCAAAGAAAAGTTTAACCACTTGAGGAGATCAATGGGTTCAGAAGAAGCAAACAATTTGAAGAAGAATCTTATGGAAGCTCTTGAACACCTTGATAGATTTGAGAAAGAAGTTGAAGAACTAAAATTGAAAGTCAGTGGCGCACAAGTATTCATCAAGAAATTGAGACAAGATTTGAAAAATTGTACAAACAATGATTTGGGAAAAATGGTTAAGAAGCTGAATGAGGAGAACACATCTCTAAGAGATCATATTGAAGAGTTGGATGAAAAGATAACTAACAATCAAGAATTTAATGATGAATAGATCAAATAGAACCTTTAACTAAATGAAGAATAACTTTCATGGCTCCTGTTCCAATTGATAAGAGTGATGTTGCTCCTAATCCAAATAACTTTCGAAAACCTAACAACTATTTCAAGATAAATAAACAAGTGAATACGGTTGCTAATCAAGTTGTCGTTGCATCTCACAATGCCACTTCTACATCCACTACTTTTTGTTTGAATCATACGTTTACTCCTCTCTCTAAATCTTTACATTCTATTATGAATAGATTGTTAACTACTAATATGATTACTTTACCTCCTATTCGACCTCTTTTACTTGCTATGACAGCATCTAAATCTTTTGATCCTAAAGCTTTTTGTCAATACCATCATCAAAATGGTCATGATATTGAGAAGTGTTATTCTTTAAAATATAAGGTTCAAGACTTGATTGATTCTAATGCCTTATCTATTGATAATTTTGATGGTAGTGGGAACAAATCTATCTCTCCTCCTAATCAAAACTTTCAAATCTATACAATCCTTTACCTACACATGATACTAATACCATTCTTCAACCATCTTATATGGTTTATGATTCAAAGATGGATGATCTTAATCATATTGTTAACCATGTGGAGCATGTGGTTTTTTCACAATCTGTATCTCCACTTCAACCTCAAACTCAAACTCAAGTTCCACCTCAAATTAAATAGAAATCTCAACCTAAACCTAAAACTCAACCAAAACTTTGAAAGCAACCTAAGAATATAAGACCTTGGGAATTCTTGATTACCTTTGATGATTCTGAGACTATTAAAGCTCCTGATGGTCCCCTTTACATTTATGCTAGGATTTCTAAGATACCTACACATGGTTGTCTGGTTGATCCTACATCTTTAGTCAATGTTATTACTGAAGAAAATATTTTTATGAAAAACTTGCAACATGATTCTTATGATACGTCTAATGTATGGATTCAAACTTGTAATGGTTTTCTTTATCCTTCATTTGGTTCTATTGACTTGTCATTTGAACTTTGTGGTAAAATTGTGAACACTACCTTTGTTGTTGTTCCTACTTCTGATTAATTTCAATTTAAGCTTGGTTTGCCTTGGTCGAGTGCCATGCATGTTGTTGCTTCTCCTATCCATAAGTGTCTTAAATTTTTTCATGATGAGGAAGTGAAGATAATTAACCATAGTTTATATCAACCTTCTAGGCCCAAGGGTTGTGCTACACTTGACTTCTTTAGGCCTTCAATACCTAATTCATGTCCTTCTCGACCTGATAATATTTTTTGCTCATATCAAGCCTATAAGCATCACAAGATTCTTGAGTTAAGAATTATGTCGATGGATATAATCATGGTCTTTTTCCTACACCTTCCATACCTCCTTTATCTATGGTTTCTAGTTCTGTTAATCAAGCTCCTAGTGTTGCTTATCAGTTTCCTGAGAATCCTACTAATCCTCCTATAGAACCTGTGAAGGATCTAGTAGTTGTTCCTCCTAGTTCTCAGTATATTTCAAACAAGAAAAAATGTAATTGATCTACTAATGAACTTTGTAAGAAGTTTCATGCTCAAGATAAGGCCCGTACTTATGTTATTCAAAGTTCTTTACCTTCTTTTGATCAATCTATGCATGATGTGTTAGAAGAATTTACTGCTAATAATGATGTTAAGATGCAAGATTATGATGATTCGTATCTTAGATCCTATTTTGATTAATCTAGATGAAGAAGATACTCTTGATGATACTAATGATGTTAATGATGAATATGAGACTATTGACATTGACATTGATTTACCTAATATACTTTCATCACAATTATCACTTACACCTAGTATCGAACATTATGATTCTCAAGAGGATCCTTGTTTGGAATTGGCTATCATTCCTACTATGTTGGATATAGTCCCTCTTGTGAGTTATCCATCTTCCCTAAATGATATAGAATGAGATGGGGAGATTAGGTGGCACGCTTGATTGGCTAGTCCTTCATGGTAGCTTTTTGTGTTTGCCTGTTGTACTGTGCTTCTCCCATAATGTTTTTGCTAAATGTTTGTTAGATTATTTTATACGACCCATGTTAATCTGTTGGTGCAAGGTGATAAAGGAATCGAATCTATTTTACAATTATTCTATATGTATCTTTACTCTTCTATATGTTGTTTCATGTTATGTTGTACCTATGGTAGTGTTTGTAAATGTTTCCTTGTGTAATTTTCTTGGATTTGTGACTTGGTAGCAATGATTATTTTTGTTCTCCATGTCATGGTCTGAAAAGATTCTTCTTCATAGCTCTTATGTTTTCTTTCCTCCATTGTGATTGTAGTTCTAATTTCCTTGGGGAATGATGTCAATTCATTTGCAATAATATCATATATATATATATATATATATATAGATATAATCTTATCATCATACTGACCCCATGATAGGTAGATCCCTTTTGTGTTCTTTGTATGTTTATGTGGTATTTCCCTTGATTTGTCTTCATTTTGGGGCATCTCATAGTGGAAACGTAATCAATGGAGTTGTTTATGTTTCCGTTCAAGCCATTGCTCCTGTTAAAGTGTTAGCAATGACTTTAATGTGGGGGCATATGCTCTTCTCACCTATTGCACAAATGCACTTTCAATATACATATATTTTTCAAGGCTCTTCTCTCCCTTTATGGATTAGTGAGTAATCCTTAAAGTGTGGATTTTCATTTTAAAGGATCTCTTGATCCCTCTAGTTTCAAAATTTTGATCCCTTAAGGTCGAAGGTGTCCTTAAGACTCGATCTCTTTTGTTTTTGTTTTTACTCTTGTGGAATAGAATATTCCTATGGGTGAATCTTTTATGGGTTGACTAGTGAGTAGCCACATTCACTAGGTGGTTCAATTCCATCTTTCCAGTTGCATTGTTTCCTTGTGTGGTTCATAGTGGGACATAAGTTCTCATTGGGCGAGATAATCACTCTCTCTCTCTCTCTCTCTCTCTCTCTCTCTCTCTCTCTCTCTCTAGAGATGTCTCTCTTATTGTGATGTTGAAGTTGATGAAGACTTGAGTCCTTGGGGGCTTGAGGATTATTTGTCTCTTTGATTTCAATAAGATTATCTTTTTCATTATGATCTCCTTTACCAAGAGTTTGCATCGAGTCCATTCTCTTGCTAAAGTGGGGGCTAAATGTATCATCATAAAATGGAAGCACTTCCATTTAGGACTAGTTTAGCCCTCTGAGTAGGTGGTCTGGGGTCATTGCAAGTGCCTTGAGTGGTTCTTTGACTGGATCTAGTTTTTCCCCCCTATTCTACTTCTCTCTCCACCTATTTCCAGCTCCTTATAATACCTTTTTCCTAAAGATCTAAGATCTTTGACCTCAAGTTCAAGGATGACCTTCTGGTTCAAGTTTGACCTTGACTTTGACCTAGGTCAAGAATGACCTCAACCTTGACCTAGGTTAGAGTCGACCTCAACCCTAACCCTATGTCCAAATTTCAAATTTTGAAGGTTTCAAGATGTTGGGCTTCGGAAAGTTTTATTTCCCGCTTCCGAGTCAACTGTTTCAGATTTCAGAATGGTTTACTCTTAAATTTTATTTATTCTAGGTCAATTTCTAGGGGTTAAGGCTTAATTAGAATTTAATTCCCCTATGTCGACCTCTCTAGAAGTTTGTGCCCTAGACTAATATAAAAGGAAGCCTTCCTCTCTCATTCCAATCAAGCATCTTTTCATAATCTCTCAAGTGCAATCAAGTGATCAAGCAATCATCAAGAAAGCAATAAGGAGAAGGAAAGAATTCAAGCATTCATTCATCCTCAAGCATCCAAGTATTCAAGAATTTAGGATCCAATTCATCAAGGAGATCCATTGATAGCCATTGAAGGATTCAATCTCTTTGGAGTCGTCTTGTTGAAGATTCCTCCATCCACATTCATCCAATCTTCTTCCTATTCCAAGATCCACTCAAGATTGGTTTTGAAGATCTAATGAAATTGATTTGAGACATCCTACATTCATTTGGAGCATCCATACTTATGGATTCAAGGATTTGAATCCTCCACAAGGATTTCAACATAAGCAAGGTGAATAGTTCCATTTACTTTTTTTATATATTGCAATTTCTATTACATTTCAAGGTTGATTCCAAACTGGGGTTTGACCAAGGCAAACCCCTCGTCCAACAAATAAAATCATTTTTCTTGCATATCTAGGTGCGGGATGGAAAATAGCAGTGCAAATCTGAGTACCCTTTTCTGTGAACTTTCATGATCCACGAATAGAATTTTTGTCAGAATAGTACAGGTCAAGGATGACCTTTTGGGGTAAGATTGTATCCTGAGGTAAGATCTTACCCTTGTCTTGGGTCAAGGATGAACTTGCTCAGAAAAGAAAATGGTTTCTGGGTTTTCTCTATTTCTGCATTTCCAGCCCAGATCCAAGTGCAAAATTCCCAAAACTGTACACAGACATCAGAAAACAACATTTTCTAGATCTGTCATACTTGAGGTTAGTATTTTTTTTCAATTCAATTAATATTTTAATACATACTTACCATAACGGGATATAAGGTTATCCTCTTTCTTCATATTCTCCATCGATTGATTCATCTATGTATTGACTATCCTCCTGTGGTTAATCAATTTGGATCTTCCTTTGGGAATTTGGGGTTCAGAAGTATATCTTATATTCCTATCCTCATCATATTATCACATCACACTCATTTTTTTTTAGGAGAGCACTCTTTTTTCATCCACATTTTGGTGACCACACTTTGTTCTCCTACAATGGTAAATTATTTTCTTATTATTTCAAAGAGAATTTTGGAGATGTATCTAGAAGGAAAAGGAGAACATAATGATGGAAGGATTCGATGAATCTGACCTAAACCTAAGATCTATGGAAGAGCTTAAGCATAAAAAGATTAATCTACTCACTAATACATTTGGGGGCATTTTGCGATGGCTATGTGTCACAATTGCGACGGCTATGTGTCGCAATAGCAACACCCATAGACGTCGCTATTTTTTAGTCGCAAATTGCGACGTCTATGGGTAGCCGTCGCAATTGCGACACATAGCCCGTCGCAATGTGGCTAAGATTTGTTAGCGGCATGGGTGTCGCCCCCCCGTTGCATGGCTTCGGAGGGCCGTCGCAATCATGACGGGCCTCCCAAGCAATTGCGATGGGCGCCTGCATCCCATTACGACGGTTCCCGTCGCAATTGCGACGCCCGTTGGTGGATTAAAAAAAAAAAATTTATTTAATACATTGCTAATGAACCACATTAATGCTTTTTTCTTTCAACAAATGAGGACAGCCACTGTAAAGACAACATGATAATGTACACTCACTGTAAGGACAGTCACAAATGAGGACATCTCACAGTGACTGTCCCTAGTGTAATTGCCACTCGAATGTATTGCTATTCAGCCACATTAATGCTTTTCTTCTTCAACAAATGAGGATAGTCACTCTAAAGACAACATGATAATGTACATTATCATGTTGTCTTTAGAGTGACTATCCTCATTTGTTGAAGAAGAAAAGCATTAATGTGGCTGAATAGCAATACATTCGAGTGGCAATTACACTAGGGACAGTCACTGTGAGATGTCCTCATTTGTGACTGTCCTTACAGTGAGTGTACATTATCATGTTGTCTTTACAGTGAGTGTACATTATCATGTTGTCTTTACAGTGTCAATATATGCATTATTACTTAAACTGAAGAGTACTCTAAATAATATGTCATTGTGGAGTTCTGATTGCTTCCAATTTGATATACGCTTGTTCTACTTATGTATCTAGCATCATGTAAGAAAAGTTGATGCTTTTAAAATAGATTCATTTAGCCATGAAATGCCTGTGCATGTTACATACAAGATTCCAAGGCCCAAAACTGATTACTCATTATAATTCATGTACAGAATGATAATCAACCACAACGAGGCATGCATAGGCGCTGCTTAGATTTTGAGGCATCAGAAGCTCGTAGAAGAAACTTGACCAATGGCTCATGGAATGCAACAAACTTATTGCCTAAAACAGGAGCATTGGTAACCACAGATGATGGTTTTGAAAAGAACACTTCACCATCAATGTCACGTGAGGGAACTGCAATTTCTGATGGCAAGCAACTTGTAGTATATAAGAGAGATGCAGGTACAGATGCTAGGAATACATTGCTAATGAACCACATTAATGATTTTTTCCTTCAACAAATGAGGACAGTCACTATAAAGACAACATGATAATGTACACTCACTGTAAGGATAGTCACAAATGAGGACATCTCACAGTGACTGTCCCTTGTGTAATTGCCACTTGAATGTATTTCTATTCAGCCACATTAATGCTTTTCTTCTTCAACAAATGAGGATAGTCACTCTAAAGACAACATGATAATGTACACGGGCTGTAAGTGTACATTATCATGTTGTCTTTACAGTGACTGTCCTCCTTCAAGTGGCAATTACACAAGGGACAGTCACTGTAAAGGCAACATGATAATGTAGAGAAACGCTGTCATTTGTATTTTCAACAGTGCCGAGAGAGATTCCCTCCGTGAAATCACAGCTACAATTTCTGAGTATGTTGGGTTTATTTTTATTTTGTCATTATTATGTAATCTGGTATTCAGCTGTTACAGAGCTAAAATACCCAGAAATGAGGACATATCTGTGTTGAATTTATTGTTAGCAGCTTTGGTTATTTAGAAGTTTAATTTTATTTGTTCATCTTTTAAGCACAAATGTTTTGTGGACCGTAACATCTTCATTGTTTCGGGTATGCAATGAAACAGCCGTAACTTGCAACTACCTTCATGGTACTTGTGTACATTATCATGTTGTCTTTACAGTGACTGTCCTCATTCAAGTGGCAATTACACAAGGGACAGTCACTGTGAGATGTCCTCATTTGTGACAAGGACAGTCACACATGAGGACATCTCACAGTGACTGTCCCTTGTGTAATTACCACTTGAATGTATTGCTATTCAACCACATTTATGGGCCCGTTTGGACCATAGCACACAGTAGCATCTATAGAGAAGAATATCCCAGGTGTAACAAGTTGTAAGAATATACCAACAGTTCTAAGAAGTTCCCTAGCACATAGTAGCATCTACAGAGAAGAATATACAACATGAGGGCAGCCACTGTAAAGACAACATGATAATGTACACTCATTGTATGTGTACATTATCATGTTGTCTTTACAGTGACTGTCCTCATTCAAGTGGAAATTACACAAGGGACAGTCACTGTGAGATGTCCTCATTTGTGACAAGGACAGTCACACATGAGGACATCTCACAGTGACTGTCCCTTGTGTAATTGCCACTTGAATGTATTGCTATTCAACCACATTTATGGGCCCGTTTGGACCGCGGCACATAGTAGCATCTACAGAGAAGAATATCCCAGGTGTAACAAGTTGTAAGAATATACCAACAGTTCTAAGAAGTTCCCTAGCACATAGTAGCATCTACAGAGAAGAATATGGGTCAACGAGGTTGACTTCAAAGCCATGCAATCTAATGGTAATAGTAATATCATAATTTGACATACTATCAGAAATACTTCCTAAATAGACTATTCAATCTTATAAGAGATGGATTCATGAGAACTATTATTTATGAAATATGAGTCAATGACTTTAATTAAAAAAATTACACAATCTAATTCTTGTAAAAATATCAAAATTTGACACATTGAAAATACCTTCCAAAAGTATCGTTAATTGATTAATATGAATCACTACTCATGAAATATAATTTTATAAACCTAATCTAAAAACTACACAATAAAAATCTTAATAGCAATATTGTAAGAAACTATTCCCAAAAGCAAGCCTAACAAAATTTGATGAAAATAATTTTTGTTTCACTCAACTTTGACATTCACAACTTCCTCTTTTATTATAATAAGAAAAAAAATGTCTTTTTAGATATACCTCATGAACCATACTCGAATAATCTATCATTTTTCTTCTCAAAAACATATTTGCAGAGCCTGCTTCTTTTACTTGTTTGTACTTTTATCTCTCTGATGGAAAGGGTTCCTTCAGGACACATTTTTCCAAGTTCACTGCTTGAGATATTTGAGGAGGGTTCCCCTGCTTGAGTATCCATCCAACCCATATTCGAGTAGTTCTACAATTGCACAGTCTAAATTAATAATACTGACAATTGAATGACGAATGATGATACATAGAATTGATATAAACTAATCCTAAAAACACTAAAACATTATTAATATATTTATATTTCATAAATAAAATTGATATAAAAGATCTGGAAAGATACATTAAAAAATAGAAAAACAGTAATTTATAATAGAAGGAAACTTAAATTGCTATTTTAAAAAAAAACAAGAGTCTTAAATCTTATCATTTTGTTTGATTATCATCCATAAGTACACACCTCTAGCATAATAATTATATTTTACCACCCATAAAATGAAAAAAAGATTTTCACAAGAGAAATTGAAGCTAGATTATAAAAATGAACCATCTTATTGGAAACTGGAACTGTTATCATACCCAAAAGGACTACAAAATTTTACCTTATCATACAAAGATTGTTGCTTTTCCTGGCAGAGGGAAATTTGATCAGTAAAATTGACACAGAGTATGTTGTCTCCATTGTCATGCTGGATAACAAAACACCAACTTTAATGGGCATGTACTGTCCCTTGTGTAATTGCCACTTGAATGCATTGCTATTTGATGCAGGGGCATCCCTAATGCAAGCCAAAGACACCATGATTGAAGGAAGTTGCCATGAAGCCAAGGAGTCAAATCCTATCAATTGGAACATAAGATTTTCACCTTGGAGCTTTGAAGGATTGACTGGTGAAAGGTCCTTTTGATTGACAAATCAGAGTCTTTTTGAATGACAAATCAGAGTCTTTTTGAATGACAATAAATTAGAATAGGAGTTTTAGATGTTTTCTTGGTTTGTAATAAATATTAAGGATTGATTTTATCTCCTTATAAACATCCACTTGTTGGACACAAGACCCCTTGGTGACTTATAAACCTTGGGCATCTTTTGAGTCCTTGGATGAAATGAGCATAGTAAGTGTTTATTTGGTGTCTTTTAGATGTTGTTAAGAAGTTTGAAGGTCCAAAATAACTTTAATAAGGTTCCTAAAGTTTCACAACACATTTTTAACCTTCTCGGCAAAGTTGTTTGCAAAGTTGTAATGCAACTTTAAAAGTTGCTTAGCAAAGTTGACATTTGTTGGATAAACCATTCTAACCACCTAGATGGTTGAACCAACATTTGGAGAGCCTATTTTAGGCTTCAAATGGTCGAAGACAGATAGAGAACCAGTATTGTAATCATTTTGCTTTCATAAAAAATAAAAATAACCCTGTTTTAGTGCATTTCTAGTGAAAAATGAACTCTGTACGGCTGTACGGATAGTGGTTGGATGATAAAATTTTCCTGGAAGTTGTAATAGTGACATCTGATGCTTTGGAAGTTGGTTTGATTGATTCTCTTTATTTTATATCTAAGTTATTTCAAATTTTCTGTGCATTGTTTACAAACCCTCATTTTCAGGGTTTGACTGATGTAAAGACCTTAACTCACGTTTCAACCATTGGAATTCCTTCTTCCTTGGTGGAATGCGAGTTAAGGATGTATATTTGTATATTCTAAAAGCCCTGCCTACTCTGCATCACTATTGAACCACATTAATGCTTTTTTCCTTCAACAAATGAGGACAGTCACTCTAAAGACAACATGATAATGTACACTCACTGTAAGGATAGTCACAAATGAGGAAATCTCAGAGTGATTATCCCTTGTGTAATTGCCGCTTGAATACATTGCTATTGAACCACATTAATGCTTTTTTCCTTCAAGTGGCAATTACACAAGGGACAGTCATTGTGAGATGTCCTCATTTGTGACAAGGACAGTCACACATGAGGACATCTCACAGTGACTGTCCCTTGTGTAATTGCCACTTGAATGTATTGCTATTCAACCACATTTATGGGCCTGTTTGGACCATGGCACACAATAGCATCTACAAAGAAGAATATCCCAGGTGTAACAAGTTGTAAGAATATACCAACAGTTCTAAGAAGTTCCCTAGCACATAGTAGCATCTACAGAGAAGAATATACAACATGAGGGCAGCCACTATAAAGACAACATGATAATGTACACTCATTGTATGTGTACATTATCATGTTGTCTTTACAGTGACTGTCCTCATTCAAGTGGCAATTACAGAAGAGACAGTCATTGTGAGATGTCCTCATTTGTGACAAGGATAGTCACACATGAGGACATCTCACAGTGATCGATTGTCCCTTGTGTAATTGCCACTTGAATGTATTGCTATTGAACCACATTAATGCTTTTCTTCTTCAACAAATGAGGACAGTCACTCTAAAGACAACATGATAATGTACACTCACTGTAAGGACAGTCACAAATGAGGACATCTCACAGTGACTGTCCCTTGTGTGATTGCCACTTGAATGTATTTCTATTCAGCCACATTAATGCTTTTCTTCTTCAACAAATGAGGATAGTCACTCTAAAGACAACATGATAATGTACATGGGCTGTAAGTGTACATTATCATGTTGTCTTTAGAGTGACTATCCTCCTTCAAGTGGCAATTACACAAGGGACAGTCACTGTAAAGGCAACATGATAATGTAGAGAAACGTTGTCATTTGTATTTTCAACAGTGCCGAGAGAGATTCCCTCCGTGAAATCACAGCTACAATTTTTGAGTACGTTGGGTTTATTTTTCTTTTGTCATTATTATGTAATCTGGTATTCAGCTGTTACAGAGCTAAAATACCCAGAAATGAGGACATATCTGTGTTGAATTTATTGTTAGCGGCTTTGGTTATTTAGAAGTTTAATTTTATTTGTTCATCTTTCAAGAACAAACATTTTGTGGACCGTAACATCTTCATTGTTTCGGGTATGCAATGAAATAGCCGTAACTTGCAACTACCTTCACGGTACTTGTGTACATTATCATGTTGTCTTTACAGTGACTGTCCTCATTCAAGTGGCAATTACACAATGGGACAGTCACTATGAGATGTCCTCATTTGTGACAAGGACAGTCACACATGAGGACATCTCATAGTGACTGTCCCTTGTGTAATTGCCACTTGAATGTATTGCTATTCAACCACATTTATGGGCCCGTTTGGACCACAGCACACAGTAGCATCTACAGAGAAGAATATCCCAGGTGTAACAAGTTGTAAGAATATACCAACAGTTCTAAGAAGTTCCCTAGCACATAGTAGCATCTACAGAGAAGAATATACAACATGAGGGCAGCCACTGTAAAGACAACATGATAATGTACACTCATTGTATGTGTACATTATCATGTTGTCTTTACAATGACTGTCCTCATTCAAGTGGCAATTACAGAAGGGACAGTCATTGTGAGATGTCCTCATTTGTGACAAGGATAGTCACACATGAGGACATCTCACAGTGATCGATTGTCCCTTGTGTAATTGCCACTTGAATGTATTGCTATTGAACCACATTAATGCTTTTCTTCTTCAACAAATGAGGACAGTCACTCTAAAGACAACATGATAATGTACACTCACTGTAAGGACAGTCACAAATGAGGACATCTCACAGTGACTGTCCCTTGTGTGATTGCCACTTGAATGTATTGCTATTCAGCCACATTAATGCTTTTCTTCTTCAACAAATGAGGATAGTCACTCTAAAGACAACATGATAATGTACACTCACTGTAAGTGTACATTATCATGTTGTCTTTACAGTGACTGTCCTCCTTCAAGTGGCAATTACACAAGGGATTTGTGTTTTCATTTGTGTTTTCAACAGTGCCGTAACCCTCCGCGAAATCACATCGGGATATAAGGGCAAAACAAACAAGAACGTTGTCATTTGTATTTTCAACAGCTCCAAGAGAGATAAACAAACTTAAAACTCAGACTTAAGAAAGATGAAGGCAATGCTTCAAAAGGCCGATGCCCTAAATACGGGAAAACACAATACCACCATTAAACGATGCCCTAGTCACCGTATCAATGCTACCAGCTCCATACCAGTATGCTGACTGCTCACTTTCATCCTGTGATAAAGGTAACTTCATTAATCATACTTGAAATGGCAGCATACGAACTAAAGCTGATGAACATTTATAAACTAAAAGTTTAAAACTACAGATTACAAATGTAGTAGTTTCATACGAAAAGAACTTGATGTCTGAAATTTACCATTAGAAGTATCCAAAGGAATAACACAGTACTGTTGAACTTGAAGAATCGGAGATGATCTACACAGCAAGGTTCAACAGTTGTAAGGACTGTTACACCATCTTTAGCATTTGAATACATTTTCTCCTTGGCTTCTGGTGGATCCTCAAAGACCCCCAATGATGTTTTCCCTACAATTATCAATTGTTTGTCAGTATGAGATATTAATAAATAAACATTAATCACAATATTAGGCAAACAATGTTCTTGATGTCTGAATCTAAATCACAGAAAGCTCTAATAAAGCAGTTCTCAGTTTCACATTAAACTAAGTTTCAATTTCAAATGGTTATAATAATTTTTGCAAGTTATAAGTAGCTGGTTACAATATATGACATAAAAAGAAAAAAAATCATTTCTATTCTTTTCTTCTTTTTCTCTTTCAACGAAGCTTTTGCACCACACAAATGCATACCAAGAATTTCTCAGGAGGTTTCAAGACCATTGCATACCAAACTTCTTCTCTATAGATGCTACTGTGTGTCGTGGTCCAAACGGGTCCAAATAGACCTAGTGACTCTAGTAGGTCTCCAAAACCTGTTCTGCAGCAATAACTCTTCAATTTGACAAAGGACCTTATGAACTTATATGTTTTTTGAGTACCCTTTTTGATGTTCTAACAATCCTCCAACTCCCAGACCCTGACTCCACTCTAGCATATCAATGTCCTTATTGAGTCCGCAGACCTAATGCATGCCTTTGGGTGTGGGTTCCAAAACAAGGCATTGAAAATGGGTGCATGAAACCAAGATCAGAGTTTGAAGATGTCCACCATGCTCTAAAGATCTAGATTCAACAAGGTTTGAGGTCCTTTACTTGCCGCTACCCTCTGATCTTGCATAATCCATCAACTCCTAGTCAAGAACATTGAGATTCTTGACCTAGGGCTTGCTCTCGAAATTCTCTGGCTTAGTATCCTGTTCCAAAGCTTTTAAAATATGAAAATAAACCCCCTTAACTTTCATTTTACAAAGAACAGAGGATATCCTATGGTTTATTTGCAAGTTAAGGCCATTTGAATGCAATAACCCAAAAAATGAGGGTTTGACAGAACAACAGATAAGAAAAAGGAATAACTTTGATATAAGGTGTCTTGAATCTACCAAATAAACTCTCAAAGCATAAGATGTAAATACTCTAACGTCCACACTGGTCTGCCCTCCCTTTCACATCCGTACACTGTACAGTGCTTGAAGGAAATGCACAGAAAAGGCTCTAAAATAGTGGCTCTATCTGACAAAGAGTCCATACTAGGCTTCATGACTAACCTAGAGCACATTCCTTGTTATGGAGGAAGTTTGAATGGTGAAGAACTTATGGAATGGATAGAGGACCTAGATAACCATTTTGACTACAAGTATCTTATTAATAACCATTTTGACTACAAGTATCTTATGGATAGAGGACCTTGATAACCATTTTGACTCATTTAGTATCTTATTGAGCTTCACTTTGTTTCGAGAATATAGTTTAATATTCTCTACTAAACAGGGCCAACCACGTGAAGGTGGAAGCTCATTTGGCCCCACCCCCCTCCCCCTAACATCACTCTACATTCCCCGTTAACATCTAACATTCATTCATTCTTTCAATTATTAATAAAATGTAACATTCAATCAATATCACATGATAACATTCATTAACACATTAGATTCGTTAACACGCAACATTCATCAATATGAAAATAAACACATAATTCATGAACATTCATTAGCACATAATTAAATTCATTGAGACATAAAATTCAGTCATTATCAATTAAGGTATTTAGATGACAATCATTTCTTTTTTCTCTTTCTTATTTTTTTTTCTATGTAAGCTCTAAGAGGAGCATCAGTGTTATCATCAATACCCCCCTCATCAGTTGTTTTGTTCTCTGTTCTTGATGATCTCAAATTCCTATGCTGCTGCAAAGGGGGGTCCTCTACAATAACAAATAAAAGAGTTAAATTTAAAATATTTAATTATAATTGTTACAAGTATTTAATTATTTTAAAGAACATAACTGTGGCGCTCTTTAATTACCTGATCTGGCCACATCATTTTGTCTAGACTCAACCTCAACATGCTCATGAGCACCGACCCCTCGATCCTCTACAGTTGCTATACAAAATGTTACATTAATCCAAACACCAATTGTAATTACATATAAAAATTTTAATAGCAAATGTATACCTCCACCACTAGGATGCACATCATGCGAACCTTCATTATGCATAGATTGTGTAGAAGGATTGTCAGGCTGCATTCCAATATCCTACACATTGTTATCATTGCTTTCTTAAAACAGATATACTCACTTTATATTAGAACTTAACATCAAATAGACTAATTGGTAAAGTATTCAATTTGAAATAAATTTCATTTAGCTTATTTACCTGTGGCTCAGATGCATCATTATTTGAACCTTGCACACTGATTTCAGCTCGTAGCCGTTTAGCCACGACTCTATAGCCTTGTTGGAAGCCAATTCTCTTGTCCTCTTCTGTGAGGCATCTATTGAACTCTGACCCCTACATTTTTTCTTGGTATGGTGAATTTTACTTGCATTGTTTGATCAAAAAAAAATTCCTTGCAATATATAAAAAAATTGATACAAGTTTTGATTTACTAATACTTACAACTCGTGCTTGAAGTTTGGAAAAACCACCAGAGCCGAGCTTGTGTGTCCCGTGCTTTTCTAATCTTGCCTTTGTTGCCTTTGATGTGTCAGGCAATCTATGAAAAGTTTGAAATATGTTAGAGACCAGTATAGGAAAAATTTAGAGGTTAATTAGTACATAATTACATTCTCAAAAGTATCACATACCTTGCTCTACTCTCTACTGGCGTAATTCCTTTTTTCATGTCGGCTTTATACTTTCCATCCAAAATCAAAGCCTGCCACTCAGCCTCAAGAACACAGGATGGACGCTCGTGCCTTGGGTTAACCTCTAAATATTTCCTGTACTGGTCCCTAATATACTTCAAACATAAACCAACTTTTTCAAGGAGCTTGTTTTTCTCGAATGCACGAGGTCCAAAAAGCTGGGTCATACTATGTACAAGATCATCCTTCAACTTTTTATCTTGGTTATTCCACCTTTTAAGTAAAAAAAAATATGTTAGACTCATAAATGAAGAGAAGCTACCTTTAATATAGTTCAAGAAATTGATGAAAAGGAAAACTATTCTAGCAATGATATGAAATCAAAATAGTGGTTTGGGGTTTTAGTTAGGATATGATGTTCCACCATGTACGTAGGGTGGGCCCGAATATCCGCAAACACTCGTCACCAAGTTTTCACAAAAAAATATCATTCCCTACAAAATAATCATGGGATCATTAGTCGATGAAGAGTGATCAAAAACTAAATTACTATTATATCACTATAGAATAATAATAACTTTAAAGTACCTGGAACTTTGGCTACTTTTAAGGGAATGCCTTCATCGTCGCCGATGATCAATACGTAATCCTTCACCGTTCCCGTACTAGGAACACGGGAACATCCAGGAAATGATGTTGCATCAGGAGTTGTTGCATCTCCTATTGCAAAAAATGAAAACCATTATCAAATGCCTCCAAGAAATAATACTTCAAGGGAAATAAATTGGTGCAGAGCACCCATGGCACAAACACAATCAAGGGATCTACATCGTAAACACATAACACTTAAACACATAACAAAAGAGAGAAAAAGAGGGATTTGTGTACCAGTAGATGGTGCAACAGTTGGTGCATTTAGGCTGTGTGTTGTTGACATGGCAGTCGGCAAGACATTTGTGGCTGTCCTGGATGGAGGCGGCATTGTCATATCATCATGGAAAGGAGCTGAAGAATAAAATTGTTAGAGCATGCATAAATATAGAACGCGTGGACTAGCATGGACAAGATTGTTAGAGCATTAAAAAAAAAGATTGTTCGAGCATGTATTGTCAATGATTATGATCATTCCTATATATATTCAGTGGAAAACACAAGTGGGGAATGGAACATGTGATCTACCTGAACCACTTGCAGTACCGGCCTCATCATGGGAATGGGGTTCAAAATTACGCAAATAACTCTGTAAAGACAATGCATCCATATTTTAATTAATGTCATAAAAGAGCATAACATAAAAACCATTATTGAACTCTTGTAATAATTAAAAATTTCATTAATACTTACTTTAAAGTTTTCAGAAGTGCGCAACAACTCAGCTGCCCTATCTTTTATTTCCTGAGTCTGAGGATGTATGGATACCAAACGTAGAAGTTCTTTCCCAATTTTCTTTAGCAGCTTTTTAATGGAACCGATCGGGTCATCGGTCTCTACTAAATCAATAAAAAAAGGGTCCACAAGGGGGGACTCCTGAGGGACTGCAGGTTGCTTTCCCTCTCTCTGACCACCGGCCCTCTGTGACAACAATAGTATTAGTATTATCAAAATTACTCCAAAACAATGAAGAAAATAACATTAAAAAAAATAACATTTTGCTTCTATCTAGTTTGCACAATTACAATGAGTTTTACCTGCTCATGTGTAGATGAGCTAGGAATATCGTCACCATCACCTTCGGGCGGTTGCTCCATATTGTGCCCCTGTGTCAAAGATCAAGTATAAAAATGTTAGCCAAAAATTTAATAACTAAATGGTATGTTGGAGTCATTGATTAGAAGTTGGTTTAATAGTATGTACCACCCCCATGATAGTAGCCTCGTTTGTATCTATGCGGTTCAAATTGTAATCAATAAGCAGCTCTTCCCCTGCACGTATTGATTTTATCGCACAGATGAATACACGATTTCCCTCGCGCGCCTCAAATATGCAATTGGGTTGCTTTATAGTTGACCCAGGTCGTGTACTATTTATAAAACCCGCAATATTCCCTGTTGCTTTTGGCCTTCCATCAATGTATATAGCCACACTTTTACTTTGATTATTGTCTTGCTGTTGTATATAATTTTCCGAGAGTGCATACCTACGCATACTTTTTTTATATTGAACAATATGCATCCAACTTTTGTAATCGTAACATGGTCCAACATACTCCATCAATTCAGAAACTTTGTTGTAAGACACCTTTATGCCATCCATAGAAAATAGGCCCAAACCATGTAATGATGATGGTGCTATGCGATATATCCTCTCATTAACACAAAAATCAGTGTTTATTGGAGGAAGTTCCTTGGGTACCCAATGTTTCTGTAGATGTTGGTACCTCAAGGGCACCTCGATGTCGCCTTTCGTCTCATCATCATAAGAACATGACCCCCCTTGAGCAAGGAAAAATTTCATGTGTTTATTGAATTTCCTTCTAGTCCTTTGACCTCTAGTTAATCTCCCTATTCTAGATAAACTGCATGTCTCACTTTCCTCTTCTATTCCTATATTTCCCTCACTCGAGGAAGACACTTTTGACAAATACCTATTTGCTGGTACCTGCAAATGGGACAGATCTTACAAGATATCAATCTTACTATTGATAAGTGTATTAAATAGACTTTCTATAAGGTATATTGACTTATACCTGTCGATCCATGAGACTGTGCGGGATGCTCTTGAAAGGGGTTCAATTTCCTGCAAATGTAATTCAATTATCGTGAGCATAATCACATCATAATCATAATCACATCCATCATAAGCATCACATAAAAATTAAAAACATTAAAACGTACACATTATAACACTTATAGCTTTTAAATAGATAATGAATAAACTATGTAACCATTTAAGACAAATATATTTCTATCAAGAAATGAATATTAAATACATTAAGGATTGATGGCATACCTTTAAATTTCATCATCATCATCCTCATCATCATCATCATCATCATCGTCATCGTCGTCATCGTTGTCGTCGTTGTCGTCATCATCAACATCATCATCATCAACATCAACATCATCTTCATCATCATCATCAGTAGCAGCATCATCTTCTTCTTCTTCTTCATGAAAATTTGTCTCAGGAACATCATCCAATAATTGTCGATCGTGATCATCATCTACATCATCTTCTACTTCTTCGGTATCTTCTTCTTCCATCGCATTATACTTTATCGGCCTTCCTCTCGGTTCATGTCTAACAACAAATGACCAACCCGGTTTATGTGAAACCTCTGAGTAAAATACCTGCTCACATTGGCTTGGAAGAACATAGGGCTCATCCCCAACTGGCTCAAACAACCTTGTATTAACCATTGTAAATCCATTATCATGTTCAATAACAGTTCTATTAGGATCATTTGGATTAAGTCGTAGCCTATACCATTTGACAACGAAGAGTACTAATTTGAAGGAACTAAAGTCGCACTCAAGTATATCATCCAAAATGCCATAGTATTGATTTTTAGACTCTTGAGGATCTAAGTCATTTCTAGATGAAATATTAGTCACTTGAAAGACTGCAGTTATTCCAGAATCACAAGTTTTCTTCGTGTCATCCAACACTTTGACGCGAAATTTTTGACCATTACAGAACATACCCTTGTGGTGTTTAACCTGCAATAATATGTGAAACATGTCAAAATTATTATATTGTGAGTTGATAAACATACAGGTGATTAATAATTTTGTATGTACCTGGAAATCTCTTAAACCATATGCTAAATCTATTTCCCTTTGCGTAACATTAGAATCTCCATTACGATGAGCTTCTTTAACCAATGAAGATACACCTTCCCATGTTAATGTGTGACTAGAATGTTGACATCGTTCAATCCATACCGTCATCCAATCAAGATTGTTTGCAATATACAAATGTAGTGCATCCCACTCTCGAGCAACTGTACAAAAAAAAAATAGATGACTTACAACTGATTTATTTTGAAGATTAAGAAATAATTTATTACAATAACATCTTATAATTTATTACCTGTCACTTTCCTCAATCTACCTTTCCCCATCAAGTACTCCCCTTTGAATTTTTTAAAAGGGTCAAGATCCCAAATGCGATCTACATGGATATTTGAAGCAAACTTAGGAAGATATTCAGTAATGTACACCATAGTCTGGTATACCATGTATCCCTCTACCATAGAACCCTCAGGATGTGCTCTTTGTCGAACCAAAGCCTTCAAAGATTTCAAGTGCCTCTCAACCATCCACATTGACCTAGTGTGTGCAGGTCCACACAATTCAATCTCCTCAACTTGGTGTATGAGGTAGTGTTCTTGTGCATTGAAAAAAGTTGGAGGTAGACACTTTTGCATTTCACACAATAAATGAGGAATTCTTCTCTTCCAATAGTTTATATCTTCTTTATGGATTTCTTTAGATGACAACCACCTACATTAAGAGATTCAAGTCACAAAAAATATATAAATACGAGACTTTACAAAATAATATACAATAGATTACATAGCAAGAAAAACAAATCGCGAATATAATAAATATATACAACAAATTGAACAGATATTACTGCTTACCTCATGTATTTTCCAAGATCATATATCACTTGTTTGATGTTATTGTTGAAGTGCTCTGGGAGAGATAGAGGTAGCACGTACTGCAGTAATTATAAAGCAATCATTTCATTATTTTCTAACATAACATAATGAATAGTACACGTAGTTTATGAATATATTGTAAATACAGAAGAACATAACTTACCTTGATGAAAGTATGCCAATCATGCATTTTGAGCCCTAGCCCAAATTCACTTTTCTTTGATATGAGATTGCTTATGTTCCCAGCAAATCCTGTGGGAAATCAAATTTTTCGTATGACTTCTTTTATGGCATCACTTTGCTGCTCCGTTAATAACCAAGGAAGGGCACTTATATTAATCTGATCTCTATTGCTATTTGAGTGAATGAAATTCTTCAGTGCATGATTGGATTCATGAATGTCATTACAAATTTTGACAATTTTTTCTTTGTCACGCCTTCCATCCAGTATTTTCCACAATGTCTCTGTTATATTCTTTCCAACATGCATAAGATCAAACAAATGCACAATTTGTAGGTCCTCGTAGTAGGGCAACCTACTAAATTGTCTGGGATAGCTTTTTAGTCCCTTTGGCAGGTTGTCAGTAGTGCCTTGACGACCTTCACGATCATCAATTACATAATTAGTAAACAAAAATCACAATAGAAATATATAAATTACAAACATAAACCATTAAGTGGAACGACATTACCTCGACGATTAATTCTATTATATTCCAACTTCCATAGGCGAGGTGTCATTCTTCGTGGCTTTGATGTAGTCTCTTCTTTCCCATTGAAAAGATGTTTTTCCATACTTCGATACTTATGATTCCTGTGGAGGAAGTGTCTGTACTCATCAAACACATGCTTTCCTAAACTTTTTGAATGACGAGATTTCATCTTTGGACCACAAACTAGACATGCAAATTTTCCCTTTGTTTGAAGACCTACAAGATAATGATATAATTGGATTATTAAATATGTTGATTTTTATAATTAGAATTATCATGCGCAACTTGAATTCACTATAACATACCACAAAAATGTGTTAGCCCTAGGGCATCATGTATTGTCCATACAAGTATTGCATGGAATTGAAATTTTCTTTGTCCTATTGGTCTAGACACGTCATACATAGTGACACCGTTCCATAACTCCACCAACTCATCAATAAGAGGCTCAATATATACATTCATATCTTTAACTTGATATTTACCTACTTGAATGAACAGTAACATTACATAATTATTGTGACCATTTTACTGTAAGATTTGTAAGTACATGTAAATTAATAACTATCAAATGATAAAATACCTGGAACAATCATTGCCAACATAATGTGCTCCCTCTTTATTGACATCCACGGAGGAATGTTATTGTTGATAACAAAAATAGGCCACACCGAGCAAACAGATCTCATCTCTCCAAATGGATTGACACCATCCGCTGCCAATGAAAGCCTGAGATTACGAGGTTCTTCTTTGAAGTGTTGCCACTTTTCCTCTATGTGCATAAATGCTGAACCATCCGCAGGGATTCGAATAATGTCATCTCGACTTCTATTGCGTGCATGGTAATCCATAAATTGTGCCAAGCTAGTACACCTGAATAATTGTCGCATCCGTGGAATAATGGGGATGTAACGAAGAACCTTGTGAGGCACCTTTTTTGTTATTCGATCTGTTCGATATCTACTCGTATGACATACAGGGCATTGTGTTGCAAATTCAAGTTCTTTATAATATATAATATGATCATTGGGACAAGCATGTATTGCTTGATACTCCATTCCAATATCTTTCATAATAGCAGATAATTCTCGATATGAGCGAGGTAGAATATTTGATGGTGGTAACAAAAACTCGCCTATCAATCTACAGAAAAAAATATAAGTTGTTAATATAAACAATATTAGTGGTACATTATTCACCCTTTGTTAACTATAAAGACATATATGACATACCTTAACATACGTGACATTGTTATGTTGGATAAACCATTCATAACTTTCAAGTTCAACAACAACAATACAGCAGAGAGAAGAGTTGTTTGGGAGTCTTTGTATAGGGGCTCGTATGCCTTCTCAAGTAGAGGTACATCGAGGCTATCATCATCATCATGATCAGATCCGCTTGGACTAAATGTGTCATGGATCAATGTACTTATACCATCATCTTCAATTGTGTTTTCTGGTGCATGATCATCATCTTCCATGGGATCATTATCTTCACCTTGGATATTCGCACCCCCATGTTCCTCCATATCATGTACTTCCCTGGGGAGATCAACCTATATAAAATTGATTAACATAAATAAACCATGATCTTCAACTCATCATCAAGTGATTTCATATGTATATAAATTGTTAAAATGATATAATGAACAACTTACCAGTGGATGATAGTCATGCCCCCCTTCAATGTGACCATTCTCCCTACAATGTCTCTTAACTGTTTTGATTAGCAGTCTTCTACGGTTTAAGCCCTTACAAATTTTGCAGGGACAATAACATTTTCCATCACCTTTTCTTTTCAAGTTAGACCACAATCTAGCGATTGTCTCCCTATTTTGTTCTTCACTTATATTATTTGACATGATCGTTCTTCGTAGGAAGCAAAAATCGGGCTATGAAAACTTCGGTCTACAACTTTCAGTGACTAAGCAAAATTGTCAAAAGTACACAAATCTTCTTAGACCTAGTTAAATCCTTTAATATTTTAAAAGTCTAGTTAAAATATACATTAGATTAAAAAATCTACAATTTTCATGCCTGAGCGCGCGGCTACGACTAGTGCAATGGTCTTCTTGCTTAGCTCTAGAAGCTCTCTAGCAATCAAAACATATAAGCTACAAGGCCTAACAGCAATTTCAAAACATATAAGCTACAAGGCAAGACATATTACATGACATGGCAAAAGGATTAAAATATACATTAGATTAAAATATATACAATTTTCAAACCTGAGCGCGCGGCTATAACTCGTGCAATGGTCTTCTTGCTTAGCTCTAGAAGCTCTCCAGCAATCAAAACATATAAGCTATTAGAATTCATTAACTTTCTGTAATTGGAAAACTCTATTTGATATTAGACCGTAAACTACTACTATTCTCTCCATAAGAACTAAGTACAAAATTCTTTCAAGTTCACATCCATGATTCCCTTTAGATTAAAATATACAGCAAAAATAAGCTAAAAGTCTAGTTAAAATATACATTAGATTAAAAAATATACAATTTTCAAACCTGAGCGTGCGGCTATAACTCGTGCAATGGTCTTCTTGTTTAGCTTTAGAAGCTCTCCAGCAATCAAAACATATAAGCTACAAGGCCTAATAGCAATTTCAAAACAAGGGTCATCAAAAGAACCAAAAACAATGTGTGCAAACAATACCTTGTGAAGTGGTATAGACAATTAGAAGATGCTACTATGTGCTAGGGAACTTCTTAGAACTGTTGGTATATTCTTACAACTTGTTACACCTGGGATATTCTTCTCTGTAGATGCTACTGTGTGCCATGGTCCAAACGGGCCCATAAATGTGGTTGAATAGCAATACATTCAAGTGGCAATTACACAAGGGACAGTCACTGTGAGATATCCTCATGTGTGACTGTCCTTGTCACAAATGAGGACATCTCACAGTGACTGTCCCTTGTGTAATTGCCACTTGAATGAGGTCAGTCACTGTAAAGACAACATGATAATGTACACATACAATGAGTGTACATTATCATGTTGTCTTTACAGTGGCTGCCCTCATGTTGTATATTCTTCTCTGTAGATGCTACTATGTGCTAGGGAACTTCTTAGAACTGTTGGTATATTCTTACAACTTGTTACACCTGGGATATTCTTCTCTGTAGATGCTACTGTGTGTCGTGGTCCAAACGGGCCCATAAATGTGGTTGAATAGCAATACATTCAAGTGGCAATTACACAAGGGATAGTCACTGTGAGATGTCCTCATGTGTGACTGTCCTTGTCACAAATGAGGACATCTCACAGTGACTGTCCCTTGTGTAATTAAGTATTGTGGGGAAGCATTCTAAATAACCAAAGCTGCTAACAATAAATTCAACACAGATATGTCCTCATTTCTGGGTATTTTAGCTCTGTAACAGCTGAATACCAGATTACATAATAATGACAAAAGAAAAATAAACCCAACGTACTCAAAAATTGTAGCTGTGATTTCGCGGAGGGAATCTCTCTCGGCATTGTTGAAAATACAAATGACAACGTTTCTCTACATTATCATGTTGCCTTTACAGTGACTGTCCCTTGTGTAATTGCCACTTGAAGGAGGACAGTCACTCTAAAGACAACATGATAATTTACACTTACAGCCCGTGTACATTATCATGTTGTCTTTAGAGTGACTATCCTCATTTGTTGAAGAAGAAAAGCATTAATGTGGCTGAATAGAAATACATTCAAGTGGCAATCACACAAGGGACAGTCACTGTGAGATGTCCTCATTTGTGACTGTCCTTACAGTGAGTGTACATTATCATGTTGTCTTTAGAGTGACTGTCCTCATTTGTTGAAGAAGAAAAGCATTAATGTGGTTCAATAGCAATACATTCAAGTGGCAATTACACAAGGGACAATCGATCACTGTGAGATGTCCTCATGTGTGACCTTTGTGAAGGCAAGTGCCAATTTGTACCCAAGTTACCAATATTGTGGCAAAAGTGGGAATGAAGCATTTAGGGGTCAAATTGGGCAAAGAAGTGTAGAAGTGGCCTATGTGAGGTCTAAATAGCCTAACTAAGTCATGGTTAGGGTCTTATGGTGTTTGAACAATAAGTTTTGAACCAAAATCCCAAAGGTTGTAACAAGTTGTCAATGTTGTCATTCACAACATTGACAACATTTGTGCAAGGGAGCATTTTCGAGTAAGATGGTTATGTAACTATATGAAACCATTGAATTAGGCATCAGATCAACTATAAGAGGCCTCCATCGATCTATGCAAAAGGTTGGGGGGAAAAACATTTGGAATTAAGAAGATTTGTAGAGTAACACGGTTTTAGTGAATTCTTGAGTTTTTTTGTTTCTTTGTTTTCAGTTGATTAATGGATTAGATAGCTCGCAGTGTCTATTGGAAAAGTTAGTACAAGTTGTTTTTTAATTCTGTGTTGTGTTTTTTTTGAGTTTTGAAGCATTCCAACTAGTTTGTTAATTCTTTTGTTAAGTACCCTATCATTGGTTTGAACCAGGTAGGTTGAACAAATGGAGTCTTAGCTCATCATTCCATTGTCAATTTTGTACGGGCTCTTGGAATGGGTGAGGAGACTCCATGTACTATATGTTTGGAAGGAGGGGCCCTGGGAAGCTCATTTTCTATGTTTGCAATGATGTCCTAGGTGAGTTAGTTGAGCACAGTTAGGGATGACAAATCATTACAAGAAGATTACAACAAGTTGAATGCATTGGTTGCTTCAACTAAAATCTCATGGAGAGGTAGACACACATCTAAAGAAGCCCCAAGTCAAATTAGAAGATTGGGTGAGTTTCTTTGGCTGCTAAGAAAACAAACTCTTAGTCAGACTGTCCAAGTTGTGTCAAAATACTTGTTTTCAGGCATGGCTGTAGCAATTGGTGTACAAAAAATCTAGGAGGAGAAGACCTTAGATATCTTGGAGTTCTCAATAAAGGGCATCTGAATCCTAAGCCCTTTAGGTGGCTTAATATAAACAAAAAGGCTTGACAAAGGCCTAATTGCTAGCAGCCTATTTTTGGGTGCAATTGGCATGGTTTGATGAACCAGATTGAAGTACTGATGAAAAGTATAGGTGAAGTAGTAATATTGAAACCAATAGAGGTCCTAGTGGCCAGCCTCTCCATGGAGTAAAGTTCTAGTTGAATGTGTTTCAATTTTTGAAGACAAGACTAGGAGTGTCCTAGTAGCTAGATTGGTATTGAGCAGAGTTCGTTGTATTTCTTGTTGGTGTGCACTAGTTGAAGGAGTGGGATCTTGGGTAGAGATACCTAAAGAGTGTAGGGATAGTTAAGTACCCTATCAAGTCAAAACATTGGCCTAAAGAGACCCTAGTGAAGGATAGGGAGTGAGCAAGACAAAGTGTTACATCAATTAACAAGATCATTTTTTGGTAATTGTGTACATTATCATGTTGTCTTTACAGTGACTATCCTCATTTGTTGAAGAAGAAAAGCATTAATGTGGTTCAATAGCAATACATTCAAGTGGAAATTACACAAGGGAATATCACTATGAGATGTCCTAAGTGTGACTGTCCTTGTCACAAATGAGGACATCTCACAGTGACTGTCCCTTGTGTAATTGCCACTTGAATGAGGACAGTCACTGTAAAGACAACATGATAATGTACACAAGTACCGTGAAGGTGGTTGCAAGTTAGGGCTGTTTCATTGCATACCCGAAACAATGAAGACATTACAGTCCACAAAATGTTTGTGCTTGAAAGATGAACAAATAAAATTAAACTTCTAAATAACCAAAGCCGCTAACAATAAATTCAACACAGATATGTCCTCATTTCTGGGTATTTTAGCTCTCTAACAGCTGAATACCAGATTACATAATAATGACAAAAGAAAAATAAACCCAATGTACTCAGAAATTGTAGCTGTGATTTCACAGAGGGAATCTCTCTCGGTGCTGTTGAAAACACAAATGACAACGTTCTTGTTTTTTTTTCCCTTATATCCCGATGTGATTTCGCGGAGGGTTACGGTGCTGTTGAAAACACAAATGACAACGTTCCTTTTTTTTTTTTGCCCTTATATCCCGACAACATCGCAATTGCAAGTTAGGGCTGTTTCACTGCATACCCGAAACAATGAAGACGTTACGGTCCACAAAATGTTTGTGCTTGAAAGATGAACAAATAAAATTAAACTTCTAAATAACCAAAGCCGCTAACAATAAATTCAACATAGATATGTCCTCATTTCTGGGTATTTTAGCTCTCTAACAGCTGAATACCAGATTACATAATAATGACAAAAGAAAAATAAACCCAACGTACTCAGAAATTGTAGCTGTGATTTCGCGGAGGGTTACGGCACTGTTGAAAACACAAATGACAACGTTCTTATTTTTTTTGCCCTTATATCCCGATGTGATTTCGCGGAGGGTTACGGCGCTGTTGAAAACACAAATGACAACGTTCTTATTTTTTTGCCCTTATATCCTGATGTGATTTCGCGGAGGGTTACAGCGCTGTTGAAAACACAAATGACAACGTTCCTTTTTAATTTTGCGCTTATATCCTGACAATGTCGCAATTGCGACAATGCCAAATGTATTGTCGTCGCAAATTGCGACGGTGTCGGGCTATATTTGAAAAAAAAAAGCCAAAACCGCATGACATTTGCCTGCCGTCGCAAATTGCCGTCGCAATTTCACCCCAAATGTATTAGTGACTTGATCAAAGAGGTATAAGGATGACCTAATTATGAGGTTACAGTATGATGAGAAGAAGAGGTTGATGTTATTGACTGATGAGTCTAAGCAAAAGGATAAGGTGAAGCAATGAAGAGTTGAACAAAGTCATGGTGATTACTTGAAGAGAATTATGAGAATATCAGAGATGGAGATGGAAAAGAAGGTCAGTCAGTAAATCAACATATGTGCGAAGTGGATCTATATTTACAAAGTGAGTTATATATTTTCAAATCAGAACCTACTATTACTTTCTAACCATTGTATCAGTCTGAATCCTTTAATCAAGGTTGACCTAATAGTCATTGTATAAACCCTTTAATCAAGGTGATATTCTGATGGAATGTTCTTAAGCCCTCTAACCAGGCCACTCTTAATTGGGTGATTAAATCCTTTAACTGGGAAACACCTAACATTGTGTATTGTAAACCTTTAACTGGGTTGTCTTCTCACAAAGCTCACTTCATAAGAGTGAAAATCAATAGCATGTTATACGTGGTTTTTCCCAAATTAGGTTTCCAATATAAATCATGTTGTTATACTTGTATAAATGTTATTTGATGTGAATTTTGTTGAAAGTTTTATATTTTGCAAGTCAATTACTTTTGGATAGTGGACTGCAAGTTTTATGTTATTGACACATGGTATAGAGACCAAGTTGAAAACTGATTAGATCTGAGTTTGTTGAAAAGCTAGAAAGTTTAATTGGTACATCTAGACCTGAGGATAACTGATTCACCCCCACCCCCCAGTTATTCTAAAATCATTCTAACATCCCAACCTATAATTAGGATTTTAAAACCTGATTACAAATTCATTTCTCAAACTAAGGGGTATTTCCAAATGTTGGTGCAAGTATGAAATTCCTAGATGACATTCTCATTTGCAATGTAATTCTGAAAACCCAAATTTGGTTTTTGAAGTCATTTTCAAAATAAATAAAAATTTGAATTATTCCCCTACCTGTAGTTGGAATTCAAAAACTAGAATGCAGGTAAAAGTACTTCTAAAAATATACTTGTAATCAGGCTTTTAAATCTCAATTACAAGTAAAAGTTATCCTTGATAATATGTGTATGTATTTATCAATTTGAACATGTCATTTCTAAGTTCAAATGGGTATGTTTTATCTACCTACAATACCCATCAAAAAACCTAAAATTCCTTATTGGCCTCATTTTAAAAGTTGATCTCATCCCTTCCTTCAGATTTTCTTATCCAAAACCCCTATGTTCTTATTCTTCATATGCACATCTCTAGATCTGCAAAGTTATATCTTGAAATAAAGTTCCATGGCTCCTACTTACATGTATGATCTACTAAATCAACAAATTAAGCTATTGGTCTTATTTTGAAAATAGATTGCGAGACTGGAAGACACAAAGAATGAACAACCACATGATGAAGCTATATAAGGAGGCATAAAGGTGATAAGATTATTGAGCATAGAATTATTTCAAGACTAAAATGGTTGAAACATTGAAAAGGTGATTTACCAATAAAGGTAATTATGATGTGGGACAATCAAGGATGTAGATTCCTATTTTATTCCAAGATGTTTCCACCAAATTTTAGTACTTTAATCGTGAAGAATCTTGTAGCAACGTAAGGTTGAACTTCGATGTTTCCTATTTCTAACTACCTGTGCCAACTTGTTCACCAAGACTTTTCGGGTTGAGCTTTGATGTCCTTAGGTCAAATGATGACTTTTTTGAAAATTTAGAACCTCCATCCAATATCCTTCTCATCAGGTTCCTACAAACTAGGAATTAGGCCTAGTTTTCCTTTTAGCCCTATCTAGGTACAATTTAGGGATTATTTCAAATTTTGGCTTAAAGACTCCCAAAACTAATCATGGATTCTGACACCCTTTTTGGTTTTACAAATGATTCAAGATTAGGGTTCTTCACTATTTCTGTACAGTACCTTTCTTCACTTAGGGACACAGTCCTTAAAAATGGGCCTATAGGGTCACAGTCATGTCTTTGCCTTCATAGTCTGATAAGATCATGGCTTGGGGTTCTGCCACTTCTTGGAGAGTTGATTATTTTTTGATTCAACAAGCTCCAATTCCTAAATTGCAACAATCAATCCAACCCTGCAATATTCAATCTTTGATCCTCTATTTTTCCTAGTCGGGCAATTGCCAAGCTTGCCTAGGGCAAGAGCTCATAATTACATCCTTGCACTTCTAAAAACAAACCAAAAAGAAAAATTATGTGCATGGCCCCCTCTTGCATTCCAACTGGGCACATTTTTTTTTCCATGGTCTTAGGAAGCTCAAGAGGCCATTTTATATACATAGTCCAGAATGGACCAAGAAACCAGAAACTTTAAGAAATTTTAAGAGAACCTATCTAATGAAATATTTCTATCAAACCAATTACATAAAGAGTTTTAAAAACACCATAAGATTTTATTAAATTGAAAGAAAACAATAACTCTATTCTATTTACAAGTATTTCAAACTAAAAGTGAATGACACAATCACAATTACTGGTCACAGTCACACAAAAGTATATAAAACAAATAAAATCTTAACCAACCTCAAGATTTGGCCATGGAAGGTCTTAAATAAATTTCTCCTCCTTGGTTCATCAACACTAACTAACCTATTCCTTCATTTAGGTCTAAAACTCCATTAGAAGCAAAGTTGTCGAGCAACCTTTGCAAGTTTTGAAAAAATGCAAAGTTTCTATGAGAAACTTTTCCTAAGCTCTTACCTAAAAGGTCTTAGGGTATTCCTAACTCCATGGCTAACTCAACTAGAATTCTAACCTAAACTTTTAGACTCAAAACAATCCAAAATCAACTTCCTAAATATTTAGAGGGTCCATTCCACTATTTGACCTTTGTGTCCTCTAGGCCTTTATAAGAGTGGATGGACAAATAAGCCTCCAAAATCATGCCCTAGAAAACCCTAACACATCAAAAAATTTCCTAATATTTCCTAATTAACCTAATTAGATAGGAAAGAAACATCACAAAACAAATAAGAGCTTTCACCCTTGGTGCTCCTGCACCATTCTCCCTAACAAAAATAAATTATGTTCCAGTAGAAGGAACTAACTTAGGATCTATGCCTAACTTATTAAATTCAGTGTCTAAGACCCAAGTTGCTTCCGATTCTTCTTTAACTTTCCATTTAATTAGGTTCTCCATATATACCTTGGTTTTGGTTTTCTTGGCAACCCTTGAGTCCAATATATTATCTTCTTGAAGCTTTGGGGTGGCTAGCAATTTCAGTGCCTTGATCTCCTCTACCTCCTCTATTTGGTGGTGATCTCCACTAGGATCTAATCCCTTATATGCCACCAATTTTTCAACATTAAAGACTAATGAAAGTCCTATGTTTGTCAGCAATTCAACCTTGTAATCATTTGGCCCATAATTAGCTAGAATGGCACAAATGGCCTATTCTCCTCATTTTCAACTTGTGTGGAACACCTTTTTGTAATCTTGCCTTGTTTAGGTGTACCATAACTAGATCTCCAATTTGGAAATGAACTTATCTTTTTTCTAGCATCTATCTTCTTCTTGGTATGAGTGGTACTTTCCATGAGGGCCTTCTTTACTATTTCATGAACCTCCTTCATTGAATGGGAAAAGTCCTATGTATATCCACTCTTCTCTACATTGTTCCTAAGGTCTCTAAGCTCACAAATACCCTTGGGGTGTATTCATAAACTATTTCAAAGGGGCTCTTCCATGTGGACCTATTTATAGTATCATTATAAGAAAAATTTTCTTGGGCTATTAGGTGATCCCATGCTTGGCCATATTCCTTTGTGAGACACCTTAAAAGGTTCCCCAAGCTCTTGTTGACTACCTCAGTCTACCCATCTATTTGGGGGGTGATATGTAGAGTTGAAAGAAAGATTATTGCCAAGCTTATGCCAAAGGGTTTTCCAAAAATAACTCATAAACTTAGAGGCTCTATCAAATACAATGTTGAGAAGTAAACCATGTATTCTTACTACCTCTTGAAATAAGAGATTTTCTATGTAGGATGCATAATTGGTAGTTTTGCATGGCACAAAGTGGTCCATCTTACAAAACATGTCCACTATCACAAAGATATTATCCATCCCTTTCTTATTCTTAGGGAGACCAACTATAAATTCCATATTAAGGCATTCCCAAGGCATATTTGGAATTGGGAGGGGTTGATACAACTCTACATTATATGAAGTTCACTTAGTCTTTTGATAGATAATGCAAGTTTCTACATGCCTCTAAATATCCCTATTCATTTTATGCCAATAGTGGTACCTTTTAACAAGTTATAAGGTCTTATGTGTAATGTCCCCGCCAGGGAACCCATAAGGAATCAGGTCTATGACCTAAAATTACAACTATATTTTTTTTTACCTTCTAACATACCATCATTACTATTCACAAGTACATTCCTTAAGGTTCCCTTAATGAATTCATTTACCATTATTAATTATTTCATTTTATTACTTAATCTATCAAATTCTATTTCCATTACAACTTCAATTTACATTGATTCCATTTCACATCAAAACCAATTACATTAATGAACTAGTGGAATTAATTTTCCTTACCGACTAACACGTAATTTACCTTTACAAGTGAAACAAGCACATATTACTTATCACATCCACTAAGCACATTTATTCTTTCATATTTATTTACTCCTTAACAATATCTATGCTCAACTCAATTGCACCATCAAAACTCAATTAAACTTTTCCATTAAGAGTCCTTACTTTCTATTTTCAATATAATAATAGAAAGAGTGTAAAGTACTTAACCATATATTGATAGCAAACATAAACCATTTAATGAATCATTTTTTGCCACAAGTTTAACTTCCACAAATTATTAACTATAACCTTGTAAACATCTAGTAAAGGATTTATATAAAAACCTAGTTTGAATAACCCGACATCACTCACATTGAAATATACATTTAAGAAATCACATCCCATTACTTCTTTCCATAACATAAATGTTCCTTTTTCCCTTATTAATTCACCTAGAGATACCCTTGAACCCTTAGCATATCTTTTCACTAACCATATATCCAAAGAAGTTTACATCCACAAGTATTTTCATTACAAATATTTGCATAGAACCATTACTTTCAATTTCATTTAAAATTCACAAGAGATATAAGGTAGGAATTTCTCATTGATTTAACCATATTCAATCCCCTTTTCAAATTCATAATTCTACCCTTCCCTTATACATAGCTTATTTATTACAATTTCCTTTTACAAACATAATTATAGTTACTGCACATTGCTCGAAGGCATCAAGTTTCCCAAAGCTCACCATAAATATTTACATCTCGATAACAAAAGATAGAGATACATGATACAAGAATAGAATCTTCACCACTAAACAACTCAAAATCTAAGCCACGACACAAACCAGGAACCATACCTCGAAAGAGATTTTCCACCCAACCATGTGAAACTGATAAAGTTCCCATGCTAGGAGATAGAACCAAGATACTCTCAAGACCTTAAGGCAATCTAAGTCTCAAATACCAATAAAACCAAGACTAAAATAAAAAGAATAAGGCACATAAAAATATCATCATGTTATAACACTAAGGTTAAGGTTCTAGGAGACCACCTAAGTGAGTGTCATCACACAGCCTGTGTATTGGGATCCACCCTGGCAACCATGTAACCCCAGTCCCCCCTTTATGAATAGGGATCCACCCTGGTAGTTATCCCTAGTCCCGGTACTCCAATCAGGTCTGTGTGGCCATTATTATGTTTTCTTTCATTATCTTTTGAATCCCCCCTTCCTAGGTTAATTTTTAAGGTTATCACTTTTTACAAACCCACCCATAGGATCATCTGGCAACCACTTTAGGGTTCCAACATCTATGGTGAGCCACTCACATAGGGTTCCTATTCCCTTACCCCATCACAATCCAAAGACACAAAATAACACTTCCATGTCCTGATTCATAGGTCTAGGAAACTCCCCTGCGCACTCAAGCCCTCAGAGCGAGTCCTAACCTTAGCCATATACATAACAGGAACCATTGGAAGAATGTCTATCATAAGACATCTCAAAGAAAAACATAAAAATTTCCACATGCATAAGTACAACTTTCCAAGGCTAATTTATAGGTCTAAGGAACCCTCCCGTGCACATAGGCCACCTGAGATGAGTCCTAGCCTCATAAACTAAGCTCAAGAATATGCCAAGTGCAAAAAAATCAAAAGTATACCATATAACCTCAACACAACAAGCAATAAACATACATAGGGGATCAAAACTTCCACATGCATAAACACCTCATTTCATAGCTTATTTTTATAAGTCTAAGAGAAACTCATGTGCCTAAAATTTGGCTAAGTCTAAAATTTTCAAAAAACCAAAAAACTATAATTTGCATCTTAACTCCTATAAAGCTGAAACCTATCTCAATCATCTCGAAAGGTACCTAATTCCTTTATACAAGTATAACTTAAAGTACCATGAATTATACTTAAATGTTATACTTGTATAAATCCTATTTTCCTCAGTTAACACTAATCTGCTTAGTTGATACAATCTAATCGGTTGGCAATAGTTTTCTTGGTTCATACAGTTTCCTTGGTTGACACTGTCTACCTCGGTTGACACTAACAATCCTATCTTCCTTAGTTGAAACTGCACCGACCTTTCTCGGTTGACACTAAACTGACCTTTCTCGGTTGACACTACACTGATCGTGCTTGGTTAACACTAAACTGACCTTGTTCAATTGACACTACACTGACCTTTCTTGGTTGACACTAAAATGACCTTTCTTGGTTGACACTACACCAACCTTTCTTGGTTGTCACTACACTGACCTTGCTCGGTTGACACTAAACTGATTGCCAAAACTACAAAATACGACTGTCAATTCTGACTTGCGGGTAAAACTAGGCATTATGGGGACTATGGCTGCCTAATCTGGGCATGACCCATTTGAGGTTTCCCAGTTTCCCTTTGGAAGTGACCCATCAATCCATCCTATCTATCCAACAAATTTGTTCTAGATCTAGATGAAGAAAGGTGGTGCACAAACAGATATGGACCAGTAAGGTTGAAATAATAGTTCTAAATTCTGGAAGCACTCATGGATATTTTGGAAAGAAAGGAGATAAAAAAGGGAGAATACTAAGGAACCTACAGACTAAATTAATCAAAATAAATAAAAAAAAACCATTCACAAAGAAGCTTGGAAGAGGAAAAAGAGTAGGAAAAAGGATTGCATCTCAATCCTACATCTTCATGACTCTTCCTGCTTCTTCCTAGATTTCCCTATTTCATTCAATATTAAATAAACACATCATCCCACATGACCACAAGCATTTCTAACTTCATAGGAAGATTTTGAAATACAACGTACATAAATAAAACTATATAATCATACATAACTTACTTCCCGGAAACACAGTAGGAATACATAGAGGATAAAACATTTACATATCATTTTGGACACATAGGACAACAATCAGGTTATAATTTAATATCATATCATATACAACCACATTCATACACAAAGAGGAAGAATGGAGATTCTTCCCAGTTTAGACCCTACCTTGGGTCCTGTGGAGAATCCTTTTCCCTTGGCTGGAGAATCTATGTGAAACCTCAATCCTTGAGTAGATATCCTTCTGAAAATATTCCTCTAGCAATCAACTCCAAGCAATCCTCACACAGATGACTTCACCAACCAGAGACTCTCAAACTCACATAAACATTCACCAAAATTTTATAGAGTAATCAATTACAGAAAACTCAAAAGAAAACCAATCTTCCCAAAAATTATCCCCACCGCACACAAAATCTTTGATTATTTATCCTCCAACTATGTGGTTGGAGGAGTTTCTTTGCAGGAAGCAACTTCTCCAACTTACATAGTTGGTTGAAGGGCCAACCAAATAATTTCCCGTAAAAGACTTAATCAAGGTTTTAATAAATTTAATTAAAATAGTCTCAAAAGAAAACCATAATAAGAAAACTTCAACAAATAACTATCAAGGAAACACATAGCACACATGGAAACTAACTAGCCTAACTTCTAGGAGGTCTCGAGTTCAACTCCCTCCTAGATAGCTAGTTTTAATACAAATAACTTTTCTTTTATTATTATTATTAATATTATTTTAACTTTTATTTAATCCACTTCATTTAATTATTATAAATAACATACCATTTAAACAATCAATAAAAAACATACAAATACTATTATTTATATAAGCATGGGTATATGTGTGTGCACCCACATATACACATACCTATATAACATACAATCAATATACACTTATATATAATAAATATATATATACATATACTAATAAAGATAAATCTAACTCACATCATAAACCACAAAATGACATCAAATCATAATTCACAATACCACATCACATAGTGCATTCAAATCCCCCAACTAGGGTAATCTCCTAAGCAGAAATCTAAGTCCATGGTAACCTTGAGAGTAATCTTGGTAATACCTCCACACAACAATAGTTAGAATATTTTGAAGGCACACTCAAACCTGTGTAGCCAGGTGGAGTCGATGCCTGGTACCTACATCCTGCAACAATAACCGACATGCATACATACATATATAAACAAATAATGGAAAACAAGGAGGGAGAGTGTGACATCATGTGGACCTCCTATAGGAGTAACTACAACTACCTCCCCTCATCCTACACTCACATCAGATAGTGAAATCCATAAAGCATAATTGGATTAGTGTGGTTAGTACCAGAATAATCTCTTTTCCATATTTGTATAACAAATATAAACCATCTATTAACTTTCACAAACCCATTTAACCATCAGGCATGTACTCAAAATGTCCCTTTATCAAATCAAGATAAATAGATCATATAACCCTAAATGCATTAATCATATCTAATCCCAAGTAACATTATTAGAGAAGGTAACCCATCTAACCCTTACGTGATTATAATCAATTAACCTAAGGTACGCATAAATAATAATAATGAACATTTCGCATAAAAGCATATACGTCTATCAGGTGATCCTTTTAGCATTAAGGTCCTAAACTATCATTGATGCACAAGAAGATGTATAGTAACATACCTACGTAAATATTATTATTTCCCACATTAAAATATGAAGTTATGGTAAGTTGGAAGAGGTTCGGCTTAAGAAACCATCTCAAGAAGGATCATTCTCACATATAGTTCTTCCTAATTTCTAGTGAGCATGACCAAGACTTGATAGGGTTGGAGGGGCATTACATCATCCCTCCCTAAGATTCGACTTACTCCTGGAATTTAAAATTTTCTAGCCATTGATCAAACATAAAATAAGAATATTACAAACATTTCTACTTTTAGTCTATCATTGATACATTAAGTATAATTTTCACCTTAGGAATTAGGAGTTCTTTTAATACCAAAACATATTTAAGGAATCTGAAATGCAATTAAGAATTCAAATTTAATTCTCTAAACTAGATACATATTGATACAGGGATTATTTCTTCTCAATTTGTATACATAAGATACTATGATCATACTACTACCTTGGTAAATATTTTTAAACTAAAAATCATTTAAATATTGAACATCATACAATTGTATGAGATAAGACAAAAACAATTCTCTTTATGAAACTAGTTACTTTTTCTCATCAAGCCTATGGTAAACTTATAGGAGAATCACTAATATCAAACTTACACACAAGATGGAATACACATCCTTTTCAAATAATGCAACCTAAGATACTTTTAAGGATTCTATTGTAACAATTTATTAGTGGTGTATTACAAAAATACACATAAATGTATTCCAAAGAAATTTTAACATGATTCATTAAGCTAGAGCTTCATCAAAATTACTTATCAACTAGATATTTAACCAATTCCATATCCCGAAAATTCATAATAAGCTTCTTTCGAGTATATATATTTTCCCAACCTTAACAAGTTTGTTAGAATTTTTACCATTTTCCAAAATAAAAGTCATAGATTCTTTAATAGAGGGAGAGAAATACATGAGTCCTATGGCTACCCTCTTATTTAATCAAATTCATATGTCTAACCTTCTAACCTTTTGCACATACATTTCAATAAAAGAACACTTGAGGAGTAACTACAAGTCTTGCATCTTCAATATGACACCTATACCATTACCTACAAATTCTCATTCTTCTAATATTTTCATTATAGCACAGTTAGAAAGTTTGACTTAACTCTTATTCTAATAGACATATCATTATTCCTTTCATAATAATTCATCATTCCTATATACTAGCAATGTTGTTAGATTCAAATCTTATTTCACACACAAAAGTCCAATAAAGTAAATAATTACTACATAATTTTGTTAATATCATATTCTTTCCTTATAGTTGATGATTTTTTATTGTTTCAATTCACACCACTTACGCGGATCATATATAATTTAAAATTCTTACCATATAATCAAACACTTCTCCTTTCAACTAAGTGTGTATTTTAATCCTATTTATTACAAAACCTTGGGGACATAGGTCCTTTACCCAAGGGTTTCCTCTAGCTAAGCACATCCTCCTTATTGACACATTGATTTTCCCTTATGAACTTTAGCCTTTTAAACATATTTCTTAAGAAAGAAGGGAGAGACACATCTGAATCAACAATAGATTTAATTTATTACTTAAGAGGGTATGTAAAAGAGATATGATTCTTATTCTTTCCATATTTTGAAATATTAGATATTACCTAATTTCAACACACATTATCTCATTTTCATGAAAACATCAGTTCCTAAGTTCCTAAGTTCTCAAGGAAGGGATAAAGATACATCTACAAAACATGTTTTACAACCATCCAATATTACAATAATTTTTGTCCTAGAAACCTAATCATCCCTTGTTCCCAACCATAAGTACAACATGTTTCAAATATATCTAGCCTTAAATAATCAGACATAACAATCATGGTGTTATCTAGCATTTATAGGGAAGTAGAGTATATAACTTTTCATACTATTTTGGTAGTCATTCATAAGATCAGGAGATAAGATAAACAACTTTCCTTACAATTCTTTAAGATTTTCTTAGAACAAGGATAAGAACACAACACCCGAGTATCAAGAATTCTTGACCATCTATTTGAACCACATGAATCTTATAATCATTTCAGATATTCCTTTCTTGCAAGATATTATGGTAGAAATATAGAAAACATACCTTTTATGTTCAATGCTCAAGTTTGTTAACATAAAGGAAACTTTAAAAAGAAGACACACAATGTATTCAAGTTTGGTAGGCCAGAAGAAAACATTAGATGGGGAAACACAATAGACTCAAGTATTACAAGTAGTCCAAGTATGATTCCCAAGATTATTAGTAGAACAACCTAGGGCTTATATTCTATCCCTACCATAATGGTCAGAATGAGTTGCCTCCTCAGGCCTAACTTTGCTTTCGATGGGTTCTAGCTTTAGCCAAATTAGTCACTAGAGTTGTCTTATTTGAGACTCCTCTGAGTCATAATTCATGCTTTCGATTCCTCACATCCTCTAAATGGAATTTTCATGTTGAGATGATGAGGGAGAATATTAATCTCTCTCCTAAGATCCTCTATGGCGTTGGAAAGCATCTAGGAAGAATGTTACAACATAAGTATAGCCATTGAGTTGACATAACTTAATAAGAAGAAGAAGAAACTAAATTAAATGCAAATAGACCCTAGAGCTCCTAGTGTAGCAACCTAGGGCTCTGATACCAAATGTAATGTCCCCGCCAAGGAACGCATAAGGAATCAGGTCTATGACCTAAAATTACAACTATATTTTTTTTTACATTCTAACATACCATCATTACTATTCACAAGTACATTCCTTAAGATTCCCTTAATGAATTCATTTACCATTATTAAGTTTTCATTTTATTACTTAATCTATCAAATTCTATTTCCATTACAACTTCAATTTACATTGATTCCATTTCACATCAAAACCAATTACACTAATGAACTAATGGAATTAATTTTCCTTACCAACTAACACATAATTTACCTTTATAAGTGAAACAAGTACACATTACTTATCACATCCACTAAGAACATTTATTCTTTCATATTTATTTACTCCTTAATAGTATCTATGCTCAACTCAATTGCACCATCAAAACTCAATTAAACTTTTCCATTAAGAGTCCTTACTTTCTATTTTCAATATAATAATAGAAAGAGTGTAAAGTACTTAACCATATATTGATAACCAACATAAACCATTTAATGAATCATTTTTTGCCACAAGTTTAACTTCCACAAATTATCAACTATAACCTTGTAAACATCTAGTAAAGGATTTATATAAAAACCTAGTTTGAATAACTTGACATCACTCACATTGAAATATACATTTAAGAAATCACATCCCATTACTTCTTTCAATAACATAAATGTTCCTTTTTCCCTTATCAATCCACCTAGAGATACCCTTGAACCCTTAGCATATCTTTTCACTAACCATATATCAAAAGAAGTTTACATCCACAAGTATTTTCATTACAAATATTTGCATAGAACCATTACTTTCAATTTCATTTAAAATTAACAAGAGATATAAGGTAGGAATTTCTCATTGATTTAACCATATTCAATCCCCTTTTCAAATTCATAATTCTACCCTTCCCTTATACATAGATTATTTCTTACAATTTCCTTTTACAAACATAATTACAGTTACTGCACATTGCCCGAAGGCATCAAGTTTCCCAAAGCTCACCATACATCTTTACAACTCGATAACAAAAGATAGAGATACATGATACAAGAACATAATCTTCACCACTGAAAAACTCAGAATCCAAGCCATGACACGAACCATGAACCATACCTCGAAAGATATTTTCCACCCAACCATGTGAAACTGATAAAGTTCCACCCCCCGTGCTAGGAGGTAGAACCAAGGTACTCTCAAGACCTTAAGGCAATCTAAGTCTCAAATTCCAATAAAACCAAGACTAAAATAAAAAGAATAAGGCACATAAAAATATCATCATGTTATAACACCAAGGTTAAGGTTCTAGGAGACCACCTAAGTGAGTGTCATCACACAACCTATGTATTGGGATCCACCCTGGCAACCATGTAACCCTGGTCCCCCCTTTCTGAATAGGGATCCACCCTAGTAGTTATCCCTGGTCCCGATACTCTAATCAAGTCTATGTGGCCATTATTATATTTTCTTTCATTATCTTTTGAATCCCCCCTTCCCAGGTTAATTTTTAAGGTTATCACTTCTTACAAACCCACCCATAGTATCATCTAGCAACCACTTTAGGGTTCCAACACCTATGATGAACCACTCACATAGGGTTCCTATTCCCTTACCCCATCACAATCCAAAGACACAAAATAACACTTCCATGTCCTAATTCATAGGTTTAGGAAACTCCCCTGTGCACTCAGGCCCTCAGAGTGAGTCCTAACCTTAGCCATATACATAACAGGAACCATTGGAAGAATGTCTATCACAAGACATCTCAAAGAAAAAAAATAAAACTTTCCACATGCATAAGTACAACTTTCCAAGGCTAATTTATAGGTCTAAGGAACCATCCCATGCACATAGGCCACCTGAGATGAGTCTTAGCCTCATTAACTAAGCTCAAGGTATGAGGCTAATGGCTCTCTCAGGAGGTAGGATATCTAATTGTCCATCACTAACAATGTCCTTGTACTCCTACAACAAATATTGCACTTCTAAGGGCAGGTCCTCCTTCTTAGTCACTCTTTCATCCTTAGGTTTCAACACCAAGGCAAAACATAATCCATCTACTTCTTCTAGAGTCTTCACAATTTTTTTCTCCCTTACTAGGAGTAAGTTAGGTCCTCCTTTCTTCACTTCACCTTCTTCCAAAATTGACTGAATCTTTAAGGTCACTCCATCCTTCTTGAAAGAATATGAGTTCTTGGCCCCATCATGTATGCAAGCTCTATCAAATTTCCAAGGTCTTTCCAACAATAGATGAAAATCATCCATGGAAAGACATCACACAAAACCTTGTCCTTATACCTCCCTATGGAGAACTCCACCCAAGCTTTCTCATTAACCAATACATGTTGGTCTTTTTTCAACTAAGTAACTCGATATGGGCTAAAGTGAGGGATCCTTTGCAACTTAATCTTTTCTATTACCTCCATAGATATGATGTTATCAATAGAACTAGAATCTATGATAACTTTTTAGACCTTTCCTAGAATCTTGTACTTGACCCTGAGTAAAGACCTTTGGCTTGGCTCTTCTTTGACATGCTCCTTAATAAGTGTTCTTCTGATCATAAAATTTTCTCCCATTTTTTAGTCTAATGATACCTCTATTGTCTTACTACTTGAAGACTCTTCTTGGACAAAATTCACCCTCTTTTCCCCTTGGGATGATGTGCTCTTCTCTGGGCATCTATATGTTGGATGGCCATATTGATGACAATTGTAACATTTCATAGATGAAAAATAAGATCCTCTATTTTAGCTATTAAATATTCCCCTTGAGTTTCTATTATGACCCCTTCTTTTATTGTAACCCCCTCTACTACTGCTTGTCTCTCCCTGGTTCTCTGTGACCTTGGACTCTCCTTGAGTTCTTGCTTCAAAGTGCCTTCCTCCAAAGCCTCATCTCTAGTTTCTAACATCTCTTCCTCCTCTACCCCTTCTACTGGTATCATGTTTCTTTTTAATTTTTTCTTCCACCTTTAGACCCAGCTAATAGCATTGGTGTATAGTCTTAGGACTTAGGAGACTAATTTCTTCTTGGATGTTCTATTTGAATCCATTAAGGTACCTAGCTCCCTTCAAACTCTCTTCTTCCATCACATGTGACCTCAAGAAGATCTTATGGAACTCTTCGGTGTAGGCACTCACCTTAAGCTCTTTTTATCTTAAATTCTTCCTTTTCTTATGCAATTGCACCTCATAATCATCTGGTAGATAATTCTCCCTTATCTTGGCCACCATACCTTTCCAAGTAGTTATAGGATTCTTTCCTTCCTTGATCCTTTCATCTTGGACAAATTTCCACCAAGTGAGATTTGTTCCCCTCAATCTAGTTTTAGACACTCTTACATTTTGGGCCTCTATGATGCTATCACATTCAAAGGGATTTCAAGCCCTTCTATCCATTCCATGACAACCTCTAGTTCCATTTTTCCACTAAAGAGAGGCACACTTCCCAATTTTTTACCACTTATTTCCTTCAAGGCTTTCAAAAATGGTTCTTTAAGCATAGGGTCTAGTTCTGGCACTACATCTTCCTCTGCCACTAATTTACCCTTCTCTTCACTTTTTCTCATCAACTCACTCACTTCAGTTGTCCAGAGTTGCACTTCTTTCAATTTGATTTCCATCTCTACTGATTGTTCCATGAGGAGTCTATTCTCCTCTCTATATTCCTCAACATCTTTTTCCAACTCAGCATTAGTCACCATCTTTCTTGAACCTACTAATTTTGGTGAATAGATCCTTCAAACTTTACAAGCCCAATCTTGTAGCTTCGATACCAATCTGATAGGACTAGTCTTGGATATCCAACTAGGAGTCTATCCTCACTTGATAGCTCTCTTCAATAGACCTTCTTAGGCTTCTCCAACCCTATTTCCCAAGGATAAGTCATTTATAACACTACCCTTCTGACCAAGGCTTTTCCTATCAATAATTTCGTCAATGCTCACTGAAAGTTACATACAGATTTCTAACTACCTATGCCAACATGTTCACCAAGAATTTCAAGGTTTAACTTTGATTTCCTTAGGTAAAATGATGAATTTTTGACAATTTAGAACCTCCATCCAATATCCTTCTCATCAAGTTCCTACAAACTAAGAATTAGACCTAGTTTTCCATGTAGCCCTATCCAAGTACAATTTAGGGATTCTTTCAAATTTTGGTTTAAAGACCCCCAAAAATAATCATGGATTTTGACACCATTTTTTATTTTACAAATAATTTTCAAGATTAGGGTTCTTCACTATTTTTGTATAGTACCTTTCTTCACTTAGGGACACAGTCCTTAAAAATGGGCCTACAGGGTCACAGTCTTGGCTTTTCCTTTATAGTCTGATGAGATCATGTCTTGGGGTTCTTCCACTACTTGGATATTTGAGTCTTTATTGATTCAACATACTCCAACTCTTGGATTGCAATAATCAATCCAACCCTGCAATACTCAATCTTTGATCCTCTATTTTCCCTTGTCAAGCTATTGCCAAGCTCACCTAGGGAAAGAGCTCATAATTCCATCCTTGCACTTCTAAAAACAAACCAAAAATAAAATTTATGTACATGGACCCCTCTTGCATTCCAACTAGGAACATTTTTTTTTCCATGGTCTTAGGAAGCTCAAGAGGCCATTTCATATACATAGTCTAGAATGGACCAAGAAACCAGTAACTTCAAGAAATTTTAAAAGAACCTATATAATGAAATACTTATATCAAAAAAATTACATATAGAGTTGTCACAACACCAAGAGAATTGATTGCATTGAAATAAAACAACAACTCTATTCCATTTACAAGTATTTCAAACCAAAAGTGAATGACACAGTCACTATTACTGGTCATAGTCACACAGAAGTACATATAAAAAAAATAAAACCTTAACCAACCTCAAGATTTGGCCATGGATGGTCTTAAATAAATTTATCATCCTTGGTTCATCATCCCTAACTGACCTATTCCTTCATTTAGGTCTATAACTCCATTAGAAGCAAAGTTGTTGAGCAAATTTTGCAACTTTTGCAAAAATGCAAACTTGCTATGAGAAAATTTTCCTAAGCTCTTACCTAAATGGAATTAGGCTATTTCTGACTCCATGGATAACTCAACTAGACTTATAACCTAAGCTTTTAGACTCAAAATAATCCAAAATCAACTTCCTAAATATTTAGAGGGTTCATTCCACTATTTTACCTTTGTGTCCTCGAGGACTTTACAATGAGTGGATGGACAAATAAGCCTTCAAAATCTTACCCTAGAAAACCCTAACACATCAAAAAATTTCCTAATTAACCTAATCAACTAGGAAAGAAACATCACAAAAGAAAAGAAGTGCTTTCACCCTTGGTGCTCCTACACCAGGACATAAATTAAATTTCTTCTAATAAAAGAGGCAACTTGTCAAATTTTTTGTTGATTCAAGGTCCTATGTAATGACATTTTCTTGAATTGATTGTGAGTTTTGTGATTTTTTCAAGAGGGATTTAAACTCAATCTTGTAGAATTTCAATTGCATATTTCTTTTAACATTATAATTTGGTTTCATATTTTTTCTTGCAGACTTTGAACTGCTTATCAAGTTTGAGATTAACATAGAACACTTAAGCGTGGAAATAGGAAATAGCTTGCAGACTTTTTGTTGCTTTGTTTTCTTTGTTTGTTCCTACAAGGTGAAATACGCATTAAAAAACTTTGAGTTACACATGTGTTTCATTCTTATTCTCATAATCTCATAAGGGGTCACTAAAAGACTTTGAGATTTTGTAAACTCCTAAGCCACTAAAATTTTATGGTACACTAAAGTTTATTCTTATGTCTAATCTTTTGTTTATCAAGATTATTTCTCCAATGAATACTTTGTAAGTTAAACAAACCAATGATTAAAGTTCATACTATAACTATGTACAAGGAAATGTACCTTCATATAATTATTATTGACAATAAATGAAATAGAAACTAAATAAATCACAATTATAGAAACTATTTAGCAAATTTAAGATCAATTGAGCATCCTATGGCTCTTTATCTAAGAGTGTTAATAGAAGCTCTCAGCAAGCTACCATTAATGACAGTCCTAGAATGAGAAATGATAAAGATTAAGCTAAAGCTAACAATTATATCAAATCGAATGCTAATTAAGCTCTTAAAATGTCTTTCTAGCTATAAAATGCAAGAGGTTTGATGCAATCCTAAGATGTGTGGTTATCAATTATGAGGGTTTTGGTCTTCCTTTTATAGATTTTCCCAATGGTAGGGGTTGTAGTGTAGTTGATCATGATTAAGCATTGGTTGAGTCTTTGGTTCCAACCTTTGAAGACAATGCAAAGTTTGTGTCCTCAAATCTTGGGACAAGTAGACAAGATCAATGGACAAGATTCCCTTTCACTTTGAGTGATTGAGATTGAATTTGGCTTGATCCATGTGAATGCCTTCTCTCAAATCCTATTGGTTGATTGAATTTCCTTCCTTTGTGGTTGTTCAAAGAAATTAGGATTTATTAATTGATTCAAATTCATTTGTTTAGCCATGTACCCCTTGAATGGGTTGAACTTGATTTAATCCAAGACTATACAATTATCTGATTTAATTGTACTTTGATTTGATTGCATTTGATTAAAACACTCTCAATTTTGATTTATATTGAATTAAGACTTGATTTTAATTTTGATTGGCTAATTATGTATTGTGATTCAATTACTTCAATTTTTTCCTGAATCTATTTTGATTTGACTTGATTTATCCTTAATTGTCTTTGTCCATTTTCAGGTGATTACAGTAACAATAACATCTATTTTGAAATAAGATAATAGGATGAATGTCTCACCTAAATTTATCTTAGTGTAGATAGAAGTGGTTAAGTATTTTGTTGATTCTAGTAGCAATAAGGAGGATCCTTCCCTTATAATTAGGAGAGACTACGTCTCACACACTATGGTTGGAACCATTATTTTTCAATTAATCAGTACTTAGGAGGGTGTAACAAGGGGCAAATACACATATTGAGGAGGGTGAGAAAGAGATTAGTGATGATGAGGAGGTGGGTGGTTATGATGGGAGAGTGAGAAGATGAGAGGAGGAGAGAGATAGAGGAGAGGAGCATGTATAGGTATTGTGACATACTGATGTCAAAGTGGTGGATTTAAATGAGGAGGAATATGCACCACCACAAATAGAGGTGGACAAGGAGCACTAAAGGGGGTCTAGGATGACTAGGTAAAAGAGAGAAACATCATCATTACTAGAAAGGACCTTAGGTAGACAAAGGCTATAAGTACAGGTACAGGGTGAGTCCTTAGTAGAGGGAGCTAGTTAGGAAAATTAGCTATAAGCATTACAAACAACATTGAGATAATATGAGTTGAGATATGACACTATGTGCTTAGAGTAAGATGCTCTTTAGAGTAGAGATATAGCCTATGAGATGAGAGGGATGGCCTAAGGAGGGAAAGGGATTAGCCGTTGGAAGAGAGGAAGAGTCTATGACTAGTAAAGGATGCTCTCTAGCTAGCAAGGAAGAGGGGTGAGGAGAAGAGTTAAAGGTACCCATAGAATAGAGATGAATAAATATTGATTACTCGTGGAAGAGGGGATTTAGTGCTAGTTGTAATGGTATAACAGTATATGCAATATATTAGAGAGATCTTGGATTAGGCAGGATGGTAAAAATTAGAATATGAGGTGATTGTGCCACCATATATATAGGAGAGGTACAAAGCCCCTAAGACATGTACAAAGTCTTCAAGGTCTCCATGTAGTTGAAACTATAATAGTAGGGAGAGAAACAAGACATGAGGTAGATATAGTTGCATAGAGGGATTGATTAGGAGTGGTTTCTCCTCATATATAGTTGTACTATAACATACCTCAAGATTAGTGATGAGGCCACCACAAGGATTGAGCATGAGAGGGTTTACAAGATAAGGGATTACCTTTAGACTGGGTATTACACCATATGTATAAAGGTGGTCATGATGGAGGAGTACCCACAAGACATGATATAATAGACACCTCAAGTGTATCTACCCAGCCCCAACCTATAAATATAGTAGGTGAGACTGATGATTCCTCGTGGGCCCTTTGATGATGCTTAGTTGAGAGATTGTATAGAGAATTTTATAATATATGATGATGCACTATTTTTTATGTACTATATGAATGATGTAATTTTTTGACACATATACATTGATGGACTGTATATTTTTTGAAGACATTTATGATATATATGATGGACATTGGATGGTACATCAGCTATTTTTATACTTTTTTATTTTTTTATGTATGTATTGACTATCATGTATGTATGTGTATTATAGGAGATATATTGACATGTTTGTGATGCTAGATGAAATCCAAATGATTATATGATATGATTATGCATAGATTTTATGATTGTATGTGTAGTATTGTAAATTTTATGCATTTCTTAAGTTTTTTCAATTCCAGGCTTATGTAGTTCCCATTTTAGTGTGTATTCATTCTTCTATGCATTATAAGACTTTTTACATGCATTTAAGTCCTTTTCTCTCTATTTAATCAATGAGGTCCCTTAATTATAGGGGTGCCCCATTTAATTATTTTATTCAAACATTAAATTTTATGTACTTAGGACCTATTACCATATGTGGCATATCTTACACGTTTTCACTTAATAAACCTAAATTTTACACACATTAATGGAGTCATTATATCAAAATTGACCCCTAATTAAAATTTGAGCTATTTTTCCTCAACAAGGGTGACCCAGGATGAGTGAGTGATAAGTTTTGTAACCATTTCATTGAAATTCATCCTTGTGATGTTAACTTTGGCCCAAATTTGAATTGGATATTTTTTTGGTTATTTTGTGTGGGATTCCACACCCTAAATGTCCCTCCTTCGACCTTTGAGACTTAAAATAGAATAGAGAGGTATAAAAGAAATGCTACCTCTCCCTTTTTGGGTAACCAATAAATCAAAGGAAGAAGGCAAGGAATCACGAAAGCACTAAAACAATCAAGAATTCATCTTTTCATGGTTGCAAGCATAGAAATCATTATGCAAGCATGTATTTTATGATGTCCTTTTAGGTCTTTGTGGAGTTCTGCAATTATATCAACACTTGTAATCTCATTTAAAGCACTTGCATCATCAAGGTATGAGATTCTTATCAATCCTTTGATATTGACAATACACTTCATTTTATTTCATTCAATTTGATTTCTATTTCAAGGTTAAATCCTAAGCAGGGGTTTGACATAGGAAAACCTCTTTATCCTAACAATTTCCTTTTTTTATCATGTGTGCAAGCTGTGACAAGTGGTGGACTTTTGGATCTAGATTCTAGGTGTAACAATATTATTCAGATCTTGGGTTCTTGATCAAATTTTGGTAGTATAAGGGTGACTCTAGCATACAAGTGTGACTCTAACATACAAGGGTGGGTCTAGACACCCCTATCTATCTAGGCCACCCCTATCAGACATTTTGGGCTCAAATTTTAGGTACAAGTAAGTCTCTATGTTGGATTCTCATATCTGGACTCATAATTTGCATATTAGTTTGATAATTGTCTTTTTTTTACAAAATATCCTTCTCTCTTATTAATCCTAGGTATTACATTTCATCATCTTATTTACATGTTCAACAATCAACATAGAAAAGGGAAGCCTATTCATGTGTTTAGCACTTAAGCTCTCTTAAGCTTGGTGGTTTTTTTCCCTTCCTAATGTATTGATTGAGAAATAAGCCTAAGGTTGTTTACCTATACAATATATCCTATCAAAACCTATTTTCCTCCTTATAATATGCTACTAATGTGTGATGCATGATGGATGCAGCAGCCTATCCATGTGAAGTTATATAAATGGTACTAATAGTTTGTGATGTAGGACATGATGTATGATAATGACTATATGAGTCTAGGACTATATGTCTTGGGTACTTCACTTAGTGAACTTGGATCATATCACATATATTTGTTCCGTACTAAATAATATCCCTATTTTCAAAAAATATTTCCCCAAACTCTTTTTTTGTCACCCCCTCCAATACCCACCCAATCCTCTACACACCCATTCTCCTATATAAATCATCTTAATCCCTCACTCCCTCAATATAGGAAATATATTTTCCCATTTAAAACCCCCCAATAAGAATGCATGTAATAGGATAGAATCCCATTAGTGAGGCATGCCTACTATATGCATGGATGGATGATTGCATAAGACATATGGCATATGGATGTGAGATGCACAAACCTATATGTGATGCAAGATGAGACATTTTATGATTATATTTATTTAATTATGTTTATATGTATGGATGTGTAATGATGCAAGATGTATGATACTGAAATATGTGATGGAAGATGACTATGCATGGTACAAAAATATATCATATTTCTTCATCCTCACGTGCACAAACATAATAGAGATATGAAAAATAATCAAGACATGAGTGTCAAGACTATGATGTACTAATGTAATTATGGATAAATGTTTATGAACATGTAATAATTAATGTTTATGTAGGACTATGATGGACTTATGCAATGGTATGACTTGTGAATTAATTATAATGGCACGCAAATTACTATGATCATTAGAAAGGACTAATAGAATACCATAATTCTATTGCAAATGAACCTAAATGAGAATAAAAATTAACCTAAATAAAAATGATAGCGCAAAGGAAAAATAAACCAAGATGATGATGATAATGCAAGTGTAAATGATCCTACATGACAAATAATAACATGTGATTTACATGGAGTAAATAGAAATGGGAAACTAATGATATACAAACTGAGGAGACCTATTAATGAGTGGTATGGGAAGATGATTCACACTCACCATTCAATGTTAAGAACTACTTTACCATCTCCAGGTGACAATGTATCTTTGATGTGAACACAAGTGTAGTGACAAAGAATGTAATAAATGTAGAAATGCAAATGCAACAGAGAAATAGTTTCCTAAAAAATAAATTCAAATGCTCCAAAATTTGATTGCCAAGGAAACCACCAAAGTAGAAGAAAGAAACATAAATATATGCACATTCATAATCACAACCAATTGGGAGAAATGAAAAAAGTAGGAAATTTGAGAAATAAATGCAATGAAAGAATGATGGAGATGAAATGAGCATTTAGGTTGAGTACCATCAAAATGGGTTTCCATTTAGTGAGAACATAATTTTATTTAGAAACATCGTTAACTTGATAGGTTATGAGAAGCCAAGGCTACACTATAGATATTGCATAAGTCTGACTCAAAAAACTGAAAAGGTTAATCTAGTATCATGCAAAGCCTCAGAGGACAAGGATGGATACATGTTACAAAAACCAAAAGCAAGTGGCATGCCCCAATATAACATATGACAACATAGATCATATATGGTACAAAAATGGATATGTCTACACACACATACATAGAAAATAAAACAAGAATATGCCCCTAGTTTCATCATTCATAGTTCACCATGATATAAAGGATTATGGCGACAATGAGGAGAGAAAATAAAGAAGCTCAATGAAAGATGAAAAAATGAAAAAGAATCAATGCCATAATGAGTGTCTTAAGCATCTTTTTCTAAAGGGTGACATATGGACATGATTTATTATGGTCCAATTAGTGAAAGGACACATCCTACAAAGACTGATTATTAGATGAAAAAATAGATAGAACTTACAACAAAAGGTACCTAGGATGATCAAGATGACAAAGAGACTCAATGATAATTGTTGAAGAACTAGCTAAATAAGGACAATGTCTTGGCCACCCATTACTAACACCTATATACAATTGACATGGTAACTCCTAAGTGAACCAAAGGATGTACAAGATATGAATGACCTATATACAACATACTAGAAAAAGGATACAAACTATATATAGGTGACAAGAACATAGATATCTCATTGAATGTACAATCTTAGGAAGCTTAGGATTAGTAATAGGCAAGTGATGGATATGGAACAAGGTGGAATATTGGATTTGATTATGCATTTCTTATATAAATTAAATATAATGCTACTGATGGAAAAGGAAGTGATTTGAAATTTATTTGTCATTCTTGGAACTTACAACTATATGCCAACAATGAAGACAGATGGAAATGGAGGAAAACATATGGATGGATCAATGGATGATGAATGGAGGTAGTGATGTTTAGATAGTGAGTTAAAACATGAGGGATAATAGAATTGCACATTACATGTGGTTCCTATTACCAAGTTTTCACCATATGTACTTATCCAAGGCACTACTAAGGGTAGCTTTCACCATAAACCAAATATTTCTCTTTACTTTTTTTTGAATTTTTCTCTTTTCAGATTTTTTGGGATTTTTGTAATGTTTATTTTGTTATTTTATAATTTTGAAAAGTGGAAGAAAGGACCCTTCCAAAACCAAAGAAAAGAAGGAAAATATAAAGGATGACAAAATAAAAAATGAATAATAATCCAATCATCAACTAATGATGATCGAATACAAGGTAGGAATATGAGAAGAGAAAAAAAATGTATAGTGGGAAAAGGGATGCAATACAAATAGGTAGATCACTCCTCCTTTTCACATTTTCACATTCAGAAGAAAGATGCCCCACTAGGATAAAGTGGAGACTCAAGTGTTGAATGGGACGATGATCCTTCACATATTTGTAATAATGAAAATCAAAATGATAAGAAGTTGTAATGTAGATGTTAAATTAAGAAAGTTACTAGAAAACTACAAATATTAGACTAATACAAGCTAATAAAGAGTTGAAATGTAGAGGAATGGAAACCAAGATATAGACCTAACCAATGGCTAAAATATGGGACCATAATACAAGGTACATGATGAAAATGATGACTTGTACATAGGGATAGAACAACAATGGTGACCTATCCCTGGTGTTTTTGTTTGAATTTTCAAAGGGCCTTCTAGCAGTGTCTGATCTTTTTGGATTTTATCCAGTAGCTCTATAACTTGTTCCTGCACACATAAAATGGGGAATAAGATTGAATATAGGGCTTTAACTCAGTCAAACTTGTATTTAGGAATCAACCTTGAAATAAAATAAAATAAAATAAAGGAAAGTGTGTTGTCATGTAGAAAATGATAGATCTAGAAAATGAAGTATATCATACCTTGAAAATGCAAATACTTCTTTGAATGAGATCAAATATGTTAATGCAATAGCTTTAACTAAAAAAACAACCCAAAATGAAATGATGAAAGAAAAAACCTTATGGAATAGATCTTATAATTTTCTACAATGTTTGATGGAAGAGAAGATAGATAATACTTGAATGAAAGTGGGTGGATGTGGATCTCCTTCCTTGATAGAAAAACTATTTTTTCTTGGCCTCAAATGGGGGGAAAAGTTATATCTATGGAAGAAAACACCTTGAATTCTTGAGAATAATGCTTGGAGGACCTTGAATGCTTGAACTTGATTTGATTCCTTGCACTTGATAGCTTGATTGTGACAATGGATTGCTAATAATGGATTATGGATCCCAAAATGAGGAGAGATAGGGCATTTATATACATATCACATTATTTTGTGGGTTAAAAATTAAGCAGGCCAACCACTAGACTGGATTTCCCACCAAAACCCTAGCATAGATCTCTAGGCCAAATTTGGGCCATAATCCTTGGGGATAGGATGCTAATGGTGTCTTGTACCTTGGAGAATGAGTTTATATTTGGTCATTGTGCAAGGAAAATAGGGTAGATACAAGATTTATGAGGTGGGAATAGATTGAAAAGGTCACAAATAATGATATAGGGCCTAGGTGATAAAATGAATTATTGAATTATGGGAAAAAGAGAGAACACTTAGAAATAAGGGCTAACCTTGAGTTAAGAAAGATTAAAAAGGATAAAGGACACATATTTGAATTGATATATCCATTAAGTTCCATATGAGGTCCCACTATATTAAAAACACTAAGGTGGTCACAAAATAATCCTTAAATTGTACACAAACTAGGTGGTTGCAATTTAGGATGATACATTTAGCCTCAACTTTAGTGGGAGTATGAGACAAGCTCATGCTCATGATAAAGGAAGATGAAAGAAAGAGATATGACCACGAAAAAAATTTCAAAGAGATAAGACATCACTAACTTCAAGGATGCAAGCCCCCCAAACAAATGATTTTAACTTGAACATCCATGCACAAGGGAACAAAAAATAAAACAAAAGGAAAGTCAAAGACAAAACTCCAAATCAACTAGTAGAAGAGACCTTGATCAAAAATGCCTCAACCACTAATATCATATTTGAAAATCCATTGAAAGAGAATAAGTGACCACATAGATAGGAAAAGATAATCACCAAAGATAAGACAAAACTCCATGATCTAACCCACTAGCATAGTTATGAGAGCATTGAAAGAAAGAGAGAAAGACCATGAATTTAGTAGTCTAGAAAGTTGTGTTATGCTAGGTGATCCATAGAAGAAGAGGAGGATAAGAGTAAAAAGGATAGAAATTTTTGGTATGCCATTTCCATTCATCCCAAAGAGAAGGGGAAAGGATATTTAATGGTTTAGCAAGTTTCATTATGCTAGTCAATTTTACCTTGAAACATTTTGTGCATGGGGGAAGATTTGAAATTTTGTGCTCAAGAGAAGCTTAAAAAAAATTTATTCAAGGGAAGATTAGGGGATCAATATTATGGAAATAATTTTCTTCATGTGGATCCATAAAAATGATCAATCCTAAGGAAATAATTTTCTCTAAAGAGATCACAAAAAAGAAAAAAACATGATCAGTCCTGAGGAAAGCATTCTCCTTAGGGATCAATAAATAAAAGGTTGTGTAATATACAAGGGGGGTTGTGTGTATTCCCCCATCCTTATGATGAAAACATAGGTGGGATCGGAAAAGAGAACAAGGATACCTACTTTTAATCAACAATGAGATATCCTTAAAACAATAATGTATGTCATAACCCTAGCAAAGACTAAAATCTCCTATTAGCTAAGGAAATATATAATTGTGAAAGGATATTCTACAAGTGGTAAGATACCCTTGAAAGGAAGAGATAGTAGTTGTAAGACATCTACCTTAAAGAGGAGTTCTTGAACAAAGATAATATCTTCAAGACCAAGAGGGGAAGAGAACAAGAATGCGCCCTTTTAGCCCCCTATTACTAGGTGAAAAAGGGATTCTTGATGAAGGATAACATACTTTAAGCCCCATAGTAAGGGATTTTTTTAGGATGAACATAATTTATAAATAAGAAAGAGGCTACGATCAAGAATGCACACCTCTTGCATAAGAGAAAATCCCAAATCAAAATGGCATAATTCCTTATAAGAAAAGAATGTCACATGATAAATAAATGCCACTATACTAAAGAAAGTAGATCCTCAGAATAAAAAAGGAAGGGGGAGAATGAAATATAAAACCTTGTCCCCCAAGTGTGAAGGAAAGGGAAAAATAATACATTGTACACCCTAAGTGATAAATCTTTTATATTAGACATGCACTTTCAAGAAAAAATAAACTATAAAATAGGATGTAAATATCCTAAGAAAGAGAAGATCCTAATGTAAAACAAACATAACATATGCAAGAAAGGACATCATACCATAAGAGAAACATGTAAACAAAGGGGAGAATGAATGATAAACAGTATTCAGTCCCTAAATGGAGGATCATTTTGTAATAGAGATGCCCTCTGGGGAATGAAATATATTGTTGAGAAGAGATGAAAGCAATTTGCGTGAAACAAACAATCTCATACGAAAAATGATGTACCATCATAAAATAATAAAAATCCATAAATATGCAATGGAGAGAGAGAGAGAGAGAGAGAGAGAGAGAGAGAGAGAGAGAGAGATGCCACATTATGTAAACTCAAAGAATACATCAATTATACAAGATAAACACTTCTAAACAAGAAAGAGATTTGTAAAGGATGTTAATCCCATTAGAGAGAAAGATCCTAAATAAAAAAGTCTGTGTATAGAAGGAAATCATAGTATAAAAGATATAATCCATAAAGAGATAATGGACCTTTTGAAATGATAGATGAGATAGAGATCCCTTTCCCCCCACGTGAGGAAACAAGGAATGAAACCTATTATGATGCTCACAATGCCCATTATGTAAAGAAAAGAGCCCCCAATTATGTAAGATACTAAATTTACATAATGGAGAGAAACATAATAGGAGAAAAGAGATGCTAAGGTATGTCTTTGATATCAATAAATAACATAAGATCCATTCTTAAAGAAAGAAGAGATCTATCTACCACATCTTGATAAAATTGTCTAGATTCAATACAATTAGCAAGAGAGTATTTATTGCTATGATGGAAAAGACCTATAAATTAACCATTAATAGGTCTTTAATTTTTTGGAAAATGACTATAAGGGAAACAAATTCTAGGATCATATTTAATTATCCAAAAGATTCATCGATAATCAAAAGGAGGTGTGACAAAAGATGGTGTTGGTAAAAGAATGTGAAGAGGAGGTTTGTGTTGTGATGAAGAAGGATTGGAAGAAGGAAAAGTATCATTTTGAGTAATAATACCTAGAACACATGTAGTGACTTGTATAGGAGGTTTATAGGAACCTTGATATCTTGTTCATTAATGCTAAGACCTAATCCATTGTAACCTTGTTGAGTAGTAATGTCATATCCCACATTGTAATTATATTTTAATGTAGAGCGTGAAGGAGATTCATCTTGATATTTATGGAAATGTGTGGTATAAAGAGGAATAGGAGGAGAAATATCCTCTTTAGGGATAATACTATCACTATTCTTATCAACTTTAGAGAATGAAGAAAAAGAAGGATTATCAATATCTTCTTATCTACTTAATATTCTTGGAGAAAAATCATCAAGAAAATACTTAACATCAAGAATATGAATAGTGCTTTGATAAAAGAACATTTTTTAAGATCATCCAAAGAATTGCATAAACTAGCTTCCCTAAGACTATCCATTAAAGTGGGTTGAGAATGGGAAGATCTAGGTCTCACTAGAATGAGATCATTAGGAGATAGATCTCTATCATCATGATTATTGGCCACTATAGGAGTAGGATTAGGAATATTTTTATCAATTTTTTCTTTAATTTCATTCACAAAGAGCCTTATGTAATCAACATAGTCCATGCACTTTGTTAAAACTTGAATGATAAAGCCACATGTAATATTGATAATGGATTTAAAATATGCCTTATAAGGAAGAAAAATATTGGATAACCTCGTAATGTCATATGCAAGAATACCATGAAGAAAAAAAAACATCATGAAAAGAAAGAAATTATGACTCAATCCATGTGATTGTTAAAGAGAAGTAAGAAGAAATGTAACAACATAGGTTATCACACACCAATCTAACTTTGTAAACTTCGTGAATGTTAATGAAATTTAAAAAGAACACAAAGGAGATATAACACCGAAAATAGAATATAAATGTAATGAGTCGGGTTCACCAAAATGTACAATGGGAAGATGGAAGAAACACAAATAGGTGGATCACTCCTCCTTTACACATTTGCACATTCGAAAGGAAGATGCCCCACTAGGCTTAAGAGGAGAATCAAGCGCTAAATGGGACAATGATCCTTCACTAAATATGTAATGATGAAAATTGAAATGATAAGAAGATGTAAAGAAGATAATAAATTAAGAAAGTTACTAAAAAAATAAAAATAACAGACTAATACAAACTAACAAAGAGATGAAATATATAGAAATAGAAACTAGAATGTATATCTGACCTATGGCTAAGATCTAGGACCAAATGTAGGCTACATGATGACAATGGTGACCTATACCTAGGGACAAAATGACATTGGTGACCTATCCTTTATGTTGTTGACTGAATTTTCTAGGGGCCTTCCGACAGTTTCTAATCTTTCTAGATTTTACTTATTAGCTCCATAACCTATTCCTACACATAGAAAAATGGGGAAGAAGGTTGAATAGAGGGGTTTGCCTTAGTCAAAACCATATTTAGGAATCAACCTTGAAATGAAAAAAAGGAAAGTTTTTTTTCATGTAGAAGAGGCTAGATATAGAAAATAAAGTATATAAAACCTTGGCAATGCAAATGCTTCTTTCAATGAGATCAAATATGTTAATGTGATAGCTTTGACTAAAAAACAAAAAAAGGAAATCATGGAAGATAAAACCTTAAGGAATAGATGTTGTAATTCACCACAATTTTTGATTGAGGAGAAGATAAAGAAGACTTGAATGAAAGTAGGTGGATGTGGATCTCCTTCCTTCATAGAAAAACTCCTTTTGCTTAGCCTCCAATGAGAGAAATAAGCTAGATCTATGGAAGAGAACACATTGGATTCTTATACTTGATTTGATTCCTTTCACTTGATATCTTGATCATGATAATGAATTACTAATAATGGATAATGGATTCCAAAATGAGGAGACATAGGATTTTTATATATATTTCACATCATTTTGGGGGTTAAAAAATAAGTAGGCCAACCATAGGACTAGATTTCCCACCAAAACCCTAGCATAGATATATAGGCCAAATTTGGGTCACAATCCTCAGAGATAGGATGCCAATGGTGTAGTATACCTTGGAGAATGAGTCAATATTTGGTCAGGGTGCTAGAAAATAGGGTAGATGTGGGACTTGCAAGTGCAACTCATTTTGAGGTCGGGACAAATCAAAAAGGCCACAAATAAGGATATAGGACATAGGTGATGAAATGAATTACTGGATTGGAGGAAAAAGAGAGAATCACACTTAGAAATAAGGTATAACCTCAATTTTAAGCAAGGTTGAAAAGGATATAGAACTCATATTTGAATATAAGTATCCATTAAGTGTCGTATAAGGTCCTACTATAGAAAACACACTAAGGTGGACACAAAATAATCCTTAAATTGTACAAAAATTAGGTTCTTACAATTTAGGATGGTATAAGGATATATAAATAAATGAACAAAATTAAACACCACTTCAATTAATGAAAAAGTAGAATGAGAAGAGAGATCACAACAAGAGCATTGAATTAAACACCCACACACGCTGGAGAAATCATCAAAGGAAGAAAATACAAAAGAATGGTAATATTAGACACAAATAAAAGCCTCAAAAAATATAAAGATGAAAAAAATGAGACAACATGACAAGAGGAAGAGAAGGTAGAAAAAGGAAAAATTCTAGAAATGGTAAAAGAGACAAAAAAGGATACCTCTTTAAGAGAGGATTTTGACACATTATTATGTAAACTCCAATAAGAGGATTCATAAAGAAAGGATGGAACATAAAAATTAGATGAAGTGGAGGAGTACATAGATATATTGGAACCACAAAGAATTATCCAAACAACTAGGTGTTTCTCTAACAATAACTCGCACAAGAAACAAATGGAAGAAGATTTAAAAATATAGAAGACAAATGAAGAAGCATTAAATAGAGAACAAAAATTAACAAAATCATATCTACTATGATCAGGATTCAAGGAAACCCCTCATGAGGAAAGAGATGAGCATCCTCACATGGAATTTCAAGAGCTTGAATGCACTTGAGAAAGGTGTTTGGTAAAGCACCAGCTAGACATAAGTAAGATATAGATAAAATCTTATTCAAGAAACCAAAATAACCACTCAAGAAGTAGAAAACTTCATAAAGAACTCTAAAGTTTGGAGTGGAGAATTTATTGAGGCAACATGACCATCAGGTTGGATTGGAATTCTCTAGTGACTTGATAAGGTTAATGTTGATACAATAAGATCATCAAAAAATGGGTAGAAGGAAAAGGTAAGTAGTTTAAATTTATCTTGGATTTATTTTACTTTCTTTCTAATAGCTACATTCCAACTAGAACATGAGAAAAAAAGAGAGTATGGATAGACTTATGCACTCATAATGCTCACCAAGGATAAGTATGTTCTTGGAGGCAATTTCAATACAATATTAAACCTAAATGAGAAGATGGGGAAAATCAAACATATGACACAACCTCAGAAATATTTCATAGATTCTATTGAGTCCAATGGACTAATAGACTATGCTCCCTCAAATGAAAACTACACATGGAATAAATGTCACAATGAATTCACTAATATTGTAGAAAGGATAGATCTCTTTCTGATATTAGAAAGTCATCTCAATTGGGATAATTTAACCTCCTCACTATATGCCCAACCCCAATATTAGACCACTTCTCAGCCATTCTAGAGATAACCAAAAAGACATATAGGGCCAAATCATTATTCATATTTGAAAAATATGGCTCTGAAACTAGGAATTGATTGCACAACTAAATATACGGTGGGAAGAACCAATTAGAGAAAGAGGCACAAAAATGTACTTATTCCATAAGAAGTTAAAAATGGTTAAGGAAAAACTAAAAGTATGAAATAGAGAAGTTTTGGCAATATATTCAAAGAAAATTTCAAAATCAAATCAAAGATGGAAGAAATAAGTGTAGTAATGAAAGAAGACATGTCAAAAACATAATATGAAAAGGAAAAAATAACTGATGGAAAAATACTAAGAGATATTAACACAAGAAGTGATATACTTGAGGTCCAAATCATGAGAATTATGGCTAAAAAAAGGAGATCAAACCATAAAATACTTTCATAACATGACCAAAGTAAAGAGATGAGCTAACATAATCAACCAAATCAAGAAAGATAATAACATAGTAGCCACAAACCCAAAAGGAATTCAAAAAATTGATGTCAATCAATTCAAAATTTTACTTGAAGAAGGAGAGGCAAGCGTATCACACAACATATTTTTGGATTGAAATTTTTACGAGGGAAGAAAATGAATTTATGGTAAAACCAGCCACAATAGAAGAGGTCAAAAAGATAGTTTTTGATTTACATATCAATAAAGCACCAAGATAGGAAGACTACTCTGCAATAATTTTCCAAGTAGGTTTGGAGTTCATGGGGGAAGAGGTATGACAAGTGGTAGAGGAATCAAGGAAAAAATAAACAATCCTCAAAGACATAACAACACTAATATAGTGCTAATCTCTAAAAAAAGAGATTTCTTAACTGTCATAGATTGTCAAGTAATATCACTCCACAACACCACATACAAAATTATATCCAAGGTTATGGCCAACAAACTCAAAAGTCTTCTTCCAAAATGGATTTCATGAAAGCACATTGTATTTGAATACTTGGAAGAAACATAACAAGTGGAATAATAATAGACCATGAAGTGATGCACTCCATCCACAAGCTAAGTATGAAAGGTATGATATCAAAATTAGATGTAAGCAAGGCTTACGCTAGATTTAAGCGGATATTTCTCATTAAAATAATGAAAAAATTGGCTTTAATGAAAAGTGGAATGACTGGATATAAAATTCCATATCCACCACAAGATACCTCTATAAATAATAAACAACTTTGATGGATTCTTCTAAAGCAACACAAGATTAAGGAAAGGGGATCCCATATCCTCCTTATTCATAATACTAGCAAATATATTAGGAAAGGAAATACAATGGAAAGCAATAGATGGTACATGAGAGGGATCAAAGTACTACAAAATTTTACAACCTTCACATACCAAATCTTTGCAAATGATACTCTAGTATAGAAAGCTCCAACAATAAAGGAATCCCAAGGAATGAAAGAAAAATTAGAATTCACTTTAATGAATGGGACTTTTGCAATAGTGGACGTTAATGGTGTGATATCCTCTCCCTTTGAGCTCACTAGGCCTATTAGACAGGGATGCCCCTTGGCTCCAACTCTATTTGTGATTGCAACAAATGTTTTATTCTACCTCCTAAGGGATAACTCACTATATCCTAAAGTGCAAGACATTATTATGCCTAATGGGGAAGAGTTGTCTAATATCCAATTCATTGATGACATGACTATCATTATTGAATTAGAGGAAGCAAGTATTGGGCACCTTATGATGAAATTGGATCTTTTCTATGCTTCTTTTGGGAGAAAGGTTTCCCTTCCTAAATATATCATCCTAGGATGGGAAGACTCGCAGCCCCCATGGTGTAATAGGTATTCTTTGGCTTAGGGAGAGCCTAATCATTTGATCAGATGCCTTGGTATCCCATTCTTTGTTGATCCCAACCTTAAGGAAATGTGGGATTGGATCAAACAAAAGATTTCTAGAAAGTTGAATAAATGGAATAACTAATACCTTTCCTTAGCAGGGAGGTTCTAGGTGTACCATAAAATTATCTCCTCATATACCATTTACTATGCTTCCACATGGCTTTTCAATCAAACCCAGTTCAATTATGTGCAAAAGAAAATTCAGAACTTTCTATGGTCTGATGGTAAATGGGGTTAAGAAGTATCATGCAATAGAATGGATGTGGTGTTCTATGAGAAGAGAGCTAGGTGGTTTGGGTTTGAAAGATTTAAGGAATTAGGGAATCACTCTGGCTATAAAATGGATAACCAAATCTTCTCAAGGGGAAGAACCATGGAAAATACTTGTTAGGAATAATATAGCCAGAGCTACCCCCATGAGAGCCTCCTCTTGGAGAGGTCTACACAACAATGACCTTTTATCTGGTAAGTTTGATATTAGAGCTATAGAATCCACTATATTTATATCAATATGGAAATGTTGGGACATAGTAAGGCGCATAGTCAATAATAACATCTTGTTTGATGAGAATAATCATATGCATGGTGAGAAGTTTGTGTGGTGGAATATCCAACATGGAGAGAAGCCTCTAGCCCTTACAAAAGGTTGTTTTTTCTCACAACTGGGCCAATAAGGGGATTAAATGCTTCTCTGATATCATAAAGGATGGCAGTCTTATCAACTAGCAAGAATTGGTTGGTAAGTTTGATTTACCCAAATTGTAGTGGAGGACCTATTCCATGATGAGAGATGTGTGCAAGGTCTTGAATCTACCCAAACAATATAGTAGCTACTCTAATAGGATTTTTATCTTGAAATGGCCAGATGGTACCTTGTTTCCTTTAATAAAATCCAAATACATATATAATCTTCTCACTGATAATTGTGATATCCTTGATCATATTAATGGTGCCTAGAGACTCTCCTTTGACCCTCCTTCCTGCTCCAAACATCTCACTAACCTCTAGCATAAATCTGTTGAGCCTAAAATCCTATGTTTCATGTGGCTTCTACTTCTACAAAAGGTTGCCTATCAAGAAACCTAATAGGGAATTTAACATTTGTTCTTTATCTAGATCTGATGAATCTATTTCACATATAGTCTTTGAATGTTTTTTTGCCAAAGAGATTTGGAATTCATTTGGCCTAGTTTTGAACAGGAACTTCACTATTTCTGATGTGCTTACTGAAAAATTATTGAGCATGAATAAAAGAAGTTATCCTTTCTAGTATGTTCTTTCTATTCATATTCTATGGTATATTTAGAAATCTTGTAACAATGATGTCTTCAATGGTAAGAGAAGGTTCCTTACTAAGTCTCTTCGGAGATTCATTTTCCATAATGTCTCTGTGCAGGTGACAATAATTTTGAAAATAGATGAGGATAAGTTCCTGAAGCTATTAAATGAAGGCTTTGCATTGGTATTAAAGAAGGAAGTTACCTTTGGTTATACAACTATTACACCTCAAGAAGGGATGGATGATTTTGATAGCACTTTGAGGAAACTGTTTGAGCAGATAAGAGAAAGGTAGAATGAAGAGAGACAAGAGGTTGTTGCTCCAACTATAGCTATTCCTCCATTGGTTGATCCCTTTCATAGTTCTGAAGAGATGATTGATCCATATGCTATCTTTGAATTCAATGGAAAGATCCTCAAATGGTGTGAAGGTCCATTGGGATGGATTGCCTGGGAGGCTAGTTGATTCTAGATGAATTTTGAGTTTTTTAATTTGACAGAATTTATTTCTAAGCTCAAAGTAGATATGATATTTTTTTTATACAACTAATGTAATATTATTGTCAAACACTGAGACAATCTGTAAGGCTTCCCTCCATATATGGAGCCAATATTGTATGTAATAGATCATGCTCTCATACTAGTATGTAGCTAATGATGTTTTCCTTATAATTAATAGAAAAAAAAAGAAACATTAGAAGATTACACAAAAGTCTTAGGAGAGATGATAAACAAAACAAAAACAAACATTTTCTTCTTCTACACCTCCAAAGAAATACAAAGAAGGATATCCAACTTAATCGATTACAAAAAATAAAAACTCTCATCAAAATATTTGTGAGTTCCATTCTTTATAGGCACAATTAAGGGAGAAAATTGGAAATAAATAATATAAAAATATGTAAAGAAAATAGGATGAAAGGAATAGTGGCTAACATTATTAGGCAGAATCAAAATGTTATAATCAATTATGTAGTGATACTCGCATACACTTTTTCATGTCTAGAAAGGTCAGGAAGGGCACAACAAAAACTATGCTCCCAACAAAGAAAATTCTTATGGGAGGGGATCGAATGAGAAGAAATGAGCTCCTCTAATAGCATGGGATAAAATTTCCATTGAAAAATCAAATGGAGGAGAAAACATACAAGATATGTAGGCGTGAAATCAAGCTTTTGGTGCCAAGTTACTATAGAAGATATAAAAAGAGTCAAAGGAAAAATGGAGTACCTAGATTCAAATGAGTTAGAAAGGATATAGTATAAGTTAATCTTCTAAGAGGCTCAACAATATGGAATTACATTCTAAAGTGTAGAAGCCTAATCATCAACCACCTAACGTGGAAAATTAGAAATGAAGAATCATCATTATTTTGGCACAATTCATGGAATGGGTTCAACACATGAGACACTATTCTTGAACTTAATAATGCAATTCATCAGACCAAGAAAACATAAAATGAGTATTTTACAATAAACTACACCAACGAGATACCATGTTTGTTTTGCAAGGACTTCAAAATAGTGGAACAAGGCATTAGAGCAATACTAATAAAGAAACTAAACAAACATAAGATTAACATAACCCATTTTATCTGGTATTGTTCATATTTTTCCTATGGCAAAAGATTTTTTCATAGACAAGTTTGATATTGCGGAGGATAGATCTAAGATCCATGTGATCATTTCTTTAGTTGGGAGGAGGAAAAATTTATGGTCATGGTTAAGCTTTGGCACCCTGATTTCAATCCTTCCTCTGAAATTTTCAGCAAGATCCATATTTGGGTTAGGATCCCTAACCTCCCCCTTCATCTTTGGCATGATTACATCCTTGAGGAAAAGGGTGAGGCCTTGGGGGATTTTTTGATGTTGGATCATGATTCTTCTAACATTTATCATTCCACTTTTTCTCGCATCTTGGTTGATCTTGACACTTCGAAGGGTCTCCCAATTGAAATCAAAATTGAATCATCCTTCGGATCTTGGATCCAACAGCTTGACTACGAAGGTATTCCTTTTAGGTGTCAAAAATGTTTTAAGATTGGTCACATTTTAGCTCAATGTGGATTTGATTTTAAGAAGAAGAAATTTTCTCCTTCTTGGTGGAAGGGTGCCTCTACCCATCATTATACAGTCCTGGAAAGCTCCTCTCAGCATGAGAAGGAGGTTGTTCCTGATTTAGGCACTCAAGTGTCTACTATGGCGGTGGATGGCCCAGGCCTTGATTTGCCTCTTGATGTCCTTGTTGGGTCTGTTGTGGTGGTGGATTTTGGACCTGTACGCCCTTATGTTGGTTCTTCATTGGATGGTGCTAGTCTCCCTACTGGCAGTTCTGTGGGTTCTGTTTCGGTTGGCTCTGATGGTGTTTTGGCAAGTGTTGGTTTTGGTTGTGTTGATCCTTTATTAGATATGCCCTTGAATGGGTCTGATGATAGCCCTATGATGGATGTTTCATTGGTCGATTATATATCATTGTTGGTTGTTGGATCTTCAATCTTGGAATCATTGTGTTGGCAAGATGAGGCTGCTAGAGTTGCAGAAGGTTGGATCACAGTTAAAGGTAAACATTATAAGAGGTCCTCCTCTTCTTTTGACATGACTCTTCGGTCCCATAAGGGGGCAAAAGGATAGGTCCTTCATTTTCCATTGTTGATCCCCAAATGTTTATCTAATGCAACGGTATGGGATTTTTTCTCTAGGCTACTAGTTTTCAAAGTCTAATCTTGGCAGCGTTCTTGTATGTATTTTTTGGGATTTTTGGCCTCTTGTTTAGGCAAATCTGTTATGCTTGGGTGTTCTTAATGTCCTATCTTTAGTTTTTCCATGTACAGGGTTTCAGGGCCCCTTCAAAACCTATTTTTACCTTATTCAAAAACTAAAATAGGAAAGTACACTATCTAAGTTAGATATGCAATAGCCAATGCAAATTAATTGAATAGAATATGGCCAAAAAACCTATGTTGTGGCAAAAATGTGTTACCAAAGCTAGGAGCCTTTGCTTGTACAACATTGCATGAAAGAATACTCATAGGAGATAGACTACAAAAGATTGTAATTGTAGACCCACAAATATGCGCATAAACAACAAACCACTTATTAGTCCAACGTATAGTAGCTGCAAAATGTTGGAGTCATTTTCACAAGAAATTAGAGTGGCATGAGCCACTCTAAAATGACTTAATGTGTATATCCAACTCTTGGTTGAACATATCAAAAGGATCATTATAGGTAGGATTATGGAAAGAAAAACCAATCCAAATCATATGTTAGATATAGAAAGAAAGAAACCAAGGATATTTAATAGAAAGGAATCTCCTACCATGACAATAATAAACAAAATTGAGGTAGGAATATCACAACACATAAATACAAGAATAAACCAAATTAAAAGTATCATGCCTAAAAAAATGGCCACATCTCATCATGCCTAAAGGTGACATATTCAAGCCAACGTCAAATAAGAAAAATGTTAGATGAAGATTACCATAAGCGGGAAGACAAAAGTTGAATTTTGATGGAGTCTTAGAAGGTAATCCAAGTGAATAAGGGGCCATATTTATTATATGCAACGGAGAGGGCGAGGTTATACACACAATATCAATAAAACTCCTTATAGGAACAAATAATGAGTCTGAAATTGCAGCCCTACACAAAAGAATTAAGTAGTGTCTGGAAAACAACATCAAACAAATAGAAGTAAAAAAAGATTCAATGATAATAATAAATACAATTGTTAAAATGAATGCACCAAGCTAGAAATTATTAGTATGGATAAATAGAAGCTATATGTTTTGGAACATATATAAGACTACTCAATCTCACATATCTACATAGAAGCAAATAGTATGACAGATTTTTTATCCAAAAAAAGACATACACTAGACAAGGGGAGAAATTACCCCACACACAAAATTAACATGGAAAGATCTAAATGAGATTATTAAAAGAGAAGCATTGACATGAGGAAATAGACACTAAAACTCTATTCAAGAAAATTATGTCAAAATCACGAATAATCAAACAACACTAATTCATTAAACAACCCACATAGCTTATTCAGATAAGTGGGGGAAATGAATAAACATTACGGAACAATCCACAAGACTGGCAAATCAAAATAAATTTGAAGGAAAATACAATGCTTTGAGTTGATAAACTTGGGGTATTGAAAAGCATCAACCGTAGAAATAGGATACATGTGGACAAGTCCAAGGACAACCCCATAAAATAAGACAAGAGGAAGTATTTGTAATCAATTTATACCAGAATGAAGCACACCACATTAAACAAAGAGACCAATTAAATCGAAGGGTGAAGGAATGGCGTCCTCCTCCAGAATCATAAAAAGGCAGTTAGGAAGAACATTATATCACAATGAAGGACAAAAATGGCATAAGTAAGGATCACTTAAAAGAGAATTTAAATCTAGAAGGTCTGCAATATAGATAAACTTTGAATCTGAACATGTAGACAGGTTAAAAATGACTCCATAAGTCTTAGAGTAAGAACTGAACAAAGCCCAAAGATCACATAATATCATAACACCATCCCAAGAAACCTGCAAAAACAACCTCTTTGAGGTACACAAAGGGGATAGCAAGAGAACAACCAGTAAAAATCTTGACTGGGCGGCGAAGAAAAGCCTACAAAAATGCAACAACATAAACTAAAAAGACACAAAAACATGGCAGGTTATTTTGGGATTCACTGCTAATGTCAGGAAGAATCGGAGGAGGGGAAATTTGCAAAGTTACTATGGTGCAAAGATGACCCTCCAGCCAAAGTGGCCATAATAAATGTGGTCAATGGACTTGTTGATGATTGAATGAATAAACATTTATGATTGAAGCCTGGACTCTGTTCAAGAAAGGAATCAATAGCAACAAAATGGAAGAGTTTAGTACGATCGGTGATGGGATTAGATTCTTGTACCACCATCTTATGTATGTATTTTTTAATTTTTTAAGCTTAATATAAGGAGCTACCCCTTATGGTAATATTAGTTAATTATAAAATTTTAAAATAATATTATAAAATAATCTTTAAAGGCTGCTTAAGTTGTTTTATAAAGTATTATTAAAATAAAAGAAAATAAAATTTAAAGAAGGAAAGGGAATTTGAATTTTAAGAGGCTTTAAGAAAAACTTAAAGTAGCAACCAAAATATTATACAAAGGAATTAGATTAGCTAAGATGCATGTTCATTTTATCAAATTTTATTTCATAGACTAAAAATCTTTTGATAAAATGGATGTGAAAATGAAAGTTCTTCTATTTATTAAAGTGATTTCATTATATGATCATCTTTAATACTAAATGATTAGATATTTTTTATTTTGATTATGATTTGACACATTTTTAATTTATGAAGATTTCTTGATTTTGATTGGTTGTGCTTATTTAATATTTAATATTGAAGAATTTTTAAAATTACAAAATTTTGATTATTATCATTTTTTGGATGTTACTAAATCAATATATTTGTAAGGTCTTTAGTCTCATAATAAAGTTGAATGGTTCTTAATGAGCCCACAATGGATGAAGTCTTATTGAGTACAAAGCTCCATAAGAGGTGAAAGGGAGAATTGTATTCTAGAGACAAATATGACACGATGAATACTCCCACTAACCTTGACTCTTAGACCCACTTTGAAGATGAAAAATCTTCTATAAAAAATAAAATTAAGATTGCATATTCATCATTTAAGTAAATGTTAAATTTAAATTTTTCTAGGCACTCTTTTTTTGCTACTTTTATTATCAAGATTTATAAGAATTCAGACATGGAAAAGAATATGAAAATAGCTTTAGAAACTGATAGTCTAATAGACACTACTAAAATCCTTTCATTCATTCATTTCTAAAAAGGTTGCCATAAGAAACAAAGTGCAAGTTAGAACAGAGCATGACTCCCATTGGCCATCGTACTAACCAATTAGATAGCCACAAATTTTGGAGATATATTATTACCGCTGTTTTTTCCTTCTGGGTTGCCAATTTTTTATGATGGCATAAGCCATAGCTGGACCTTCAAATATCTTTAAATGTAGTTGCTCAATATGAATGAGGCGCACCATATTTTGAATTTTGCTAGTAGAGATTGATATTAATGATTTCGTACTATATTGGTTTTGGAAATGCAGATACATTATTCTATGAAGCTTTCAGGTTGCAAGGTAAGTTTATCTTTTACAAACTATCCTATATCTTTGATGTCGTAACACCTTGGTACAGGTTGCACTTCTGCTGCAGATCTTTCTGATACGAAGTTTTCAGATTATTGATTGGTTGGATTATCATGATTTGCATAATCATATCCAATTCCACCTGATAAATCTGATTTTGCTTTCTTTCCACTGTTTGGTATTTGAATCTGAAAAGATTATGATAATGTTATGCTCAGTTTCTATCGACAGTTTGTGGGATTTTAAGTGGTTACAGATGAACAATGTATGAATAACAATGGCCGTCTTGAAGATTTATATCAGTTGCTATGCCTTCATTTACTTCGTCATCTATTCCGGGTAATTATTTACGTGTTTTTCAATTTACATTCCAACTGTTTGATAAAATGTCATCTTCAGATTGTTAACTAACTGCTTTTGACATAATCTCTGGATTTGAATATTGAAGAATTTGCTTCCATATTTTAGTCACTGTTATGTTTATGGTGTTCAGAAATATTATTATCATATTGTATTGAAAAACAAGAGGAAAAAAATTGAACATAATTGTTGAATTCAAAGTATCAGTTCTGACATATTCACTTACACATGATGATAATGCATCTTCTCCCATATCAGTTCCGACTTAACATTCAACTATGTATTCGTTGATTTGGGATTACTTCGTGTATGATGATAATCATTTCTAATGATGAATTGCTGTGAGGGATTATTTGTATATGGTGATTATTTTTGTGAGAAGTTAAATATTTCTGATGATGAATCACTGTGACTGATTTGAAACATCAAACTAAATTTTTTACATAGTTTTATCCAAACAATTTCATTTTACATGATTGTACTTTTCTATCACTAGTCATATGCCTCTACATATACCTTGTTTGTGTTTTCCTTCAGGCGAGGATGTTACTCTCCACATTACTCTAATAGTTATTTTTTATACCTTTTGGTTCAAGGTCCATTGGTTATATCTTTATCTTGTCATGATGAGGTCAATGAATTTGATCCACGAAGATTTGGTTTATGAAAGATAGGAGTGTAGTACTAACTCTTTATCTTCTTATGATGAGGTTGATGATTCTTTGATCCAAGGTGATATGATTTATAATGTGTAGCCTCGAAAAGAACTATTTGGTAGAATCATTTAGTGGTAATGAAGAAGCAACCGTACATGTAAAATCATTTTCATATTCTTATTATGCTCATGCAATGAACGTACAATCAATGAATTCACTTGGTTATAAATTAAATGGATAAGCAAAAGAGTGGTTTGATCATGTATGATTTCTATACATGACTTCATGCCTTTTCATGTGCTTTTACAGATTACTTTGTGTGTGGCCCTAGAACATGTATTTCTTATGATTTTCATATTACACATTCTAGTAGTCCTTCCTTGTGGATGCAAACGATTTTCTATGCATCATGATGATAATACCCCGTGTGGATTATTGATGGATATTCTCCCTTTGATCCTTCCATACTCTTCTATTAAATATCTTTGAACAATTGTGAAGTACCTTCTTGCGTATCTCATATTAAATAGCACATTACATCGGCATTTCTGAAGAAAAAAACAAGGATCTCTTATAGTTTTTCCTAGGTTTATGTGAGGACAATGCATAACTATCTAATGAATCAATTCTTATACCCTCCTCTACTACTAGGCGTGATATCCATGTTGCAAGACTTGCCTATACTCACCAAGACTTGGAAAATCTCGGGATGAGTGACCTTGACTAGTCCTATGGACTCGAGGATTGAGTACCTAATGAATACTGTGGACTAGATTTAATATTGATAGACAAAGGTAATAATCATAGCAGATGAGGAGGGTAGAGAATGAGCAAAAATAGCACAAACAGACCCCTTAGATGTTGGTGTCATTGAGACACTGGCAGATATCATGGTTGCATCATCATCCAAGGCTTATCTTAGCTGCCAATTCAGAACTTCCCATGATGTTGGAACAAGTGATGTAAGCTCCTCTAAGCCATTGACTAATTCTTTTAATTTCAATATATTTTTGATGCCATGGATTTCATAATCTATGAGATTTGTATTGATTTGGCACTATTAATAATTTAAGTCTATATATCTAAACATGTTGCTTCCTACAACTAAAAATTAAAATTCATTTTTATACTCATGATTGATGTATACTTGTGTATATGGTCAGAGTAGCTTCTATGTTTTTAGTTTATCCATTAGAGGGTGCACAAAACAAGTTTTCAATCCTTAAAAATCTCTATATTTTGTGACTTATTCATTTTTCTGATAAATCAGCTTATTGAGCCTTGTAACTATGCATAATATACATATTAATATGGGACATGCTGACCATGATCTTTCATGTTACTTAAGCCCTATCATGAGCAGATTTGGCCATTTGAAAAGTTGAATAATTATTTTGAGTGAATATCTAAAAAGAGATATTACATACTATGGTATTAAATACTCCAGTGGAATTTGACATTTTGGCGTATCCTTCCCCAAATGGATTTGTGACACCTTGTTTTACAAAGTATGATGGTAGGGGTGATCCCTTGCTTCATCTATGGTTCTTCCAAACTACATTCTTAAACTATTTTCACAAGGATAAGTTACTTGCTAGATTGTTTCCAACAAGCTGAATGGCCATGCATTTACGTGGTTTAAATCATTGCCTCCTGCTTCTATCACTTCTTGTATGAATTCAACAAATGCTTTCATGGAACATTTTCACTATATTATTGAGCCTAATACAACTATAGCTAAAATCATACAATGCAAACAAAGGGAACATGGGAAAATCAAGGATTATGTGTTTTGAGACACAAGTATGATACTTATCTGTGCTAGTAAATGGAAACATGAGTATTGGAAAATCCTCGTTTGTATCACCATATTTCTAGTACTTCTTCTCAATCTTAAGAGTTAACATCAATACCACATCTGGAATATGGGGCTAATGAGAAAGCATCTAATATTACTCATAGTGAAGATCATCATGAACAATTCAAACCTTTCATTTTGCCTCTAGAATGTCCATGTCTGAGATGATTAACACAAAAATATTTAACCTTCTGTGCAAAACTGTAAATAAGCATATCGAGGGTCAGTTTACCCTCACTTTGGCTTCATTCACAAACACGTGTGTAGCATCACATGCAAACTTACCCAGCATCTTACAAACAGTTGAAAAAGTACACCATCTCCGAACATATCTTGCGACAGTTCCTATATTTTAGTTTTATGAGTCTTGCAGCAATATTCAACCAATATACTATATGATACTAATAAGGTTATAGATGAAATTAATTGTGTGATGTATTTGTGTGAAACTAATTCTTCTAAAAGGATCCTGTCAGGAATGCTTAGTTAATATGCAAATGTAGTGCTTTATTGGTATTAATTAAAAGACAACAGGTATCATACATAGCACAAATAACTTGGTTTGTGTCAGATACCATTTAGAGACAATATTTTAACTGTAAAGGATAACGATTATGAAATCTCTGTTATCCCAATCTTAACATATTTAGATTGTTATACTAAATATAATGTCAAACTAATTCTTCTAAAAAGATACTGTCAGGAATGCTTAGTTAATATGCAAATGTAGTGCTTTATTGGTATTAGTGTAAGTTACCGGTTTGAGTTCGGTTCGAAGTTTGGGTTCGAAGAACCGGTTCGCAAGTTCGACAAAATTTTGAAAAGGGGTTCGGGTTCGGGTTCGGAAAAACATGTAAGATTTTTAAAAAATATATATATATACATATTTATGAAGCCTAGAAGCATGAGTTAAAATTAGAATGTCACATAGTATCATAAAAACAACATTTAAACAACAAAAACACCATAAGCTTATAATCATAGCCTCATGAATGGTGATCATACCATCATATACTTCAAGTTCAACATCAAAGATTCAATGTCTCTGAATCAGCAATAGAGCTAAGGCCAATGGGATCAGCAGCACTTTCTGAACATTTTACCTCTGTGAGGAGAGTTGCTGAGTGAACTGAGGTGAGGAGAGTTGCTAAGTGAACTGCCGATGGTTTTGCAAAGTACACAGTACATATCTGCCACCTCATACTTTTCCCATTCCCGATAATGACAATGCCCAATGGAAATTAGTTTCTTAATTTGAAATTTCTGATTTTACAAGGTAACAGAAACTGTTTGCACGTCCAGGCTGGACATCGAACCCTGCCCGGACCCCAAGGCGAACTGGACCCGAACTTCGGACCAGTTCGAACTTGGTCCAGTTCGGAGGGGGGGGGGGGGGGCGAACCCTGGTAACTTAGGTATTAGTTAAAACTTAAAAGACAACAGGTATCATACATAGCACAAATAACTTGGTTTGTGTCAGATACCATTCAGTGACTATTTTAACTGGAAAGGATAACGATTATGAAATCTCTGTTATCCCAATCTTGACATATTTAGATTGTTATACTACATATAATGTGAAACTAATCCTTCTAAAAAGATACTGTCAGGAATGCTTAGTTAATATGCAAATGTAGTGCTTTATTGGTATTAGTTAAAAGACAACAGGTATCATACATAGCACAAATAACTTGGTTTGTGTCAGATACCATTCAGAGACAATATTTTAACTGAAAAGGATAACGATTATGAAATCTCTGTTATCCCAATCTTAACATATTTAGATTGTTATACTAAATATAATGCAGTATTTGAAAATTGAAGCATTTCCGTCCACTTTCCAAGTCTTGTGCTGAATTATTTCTTATATCAGTGACAGTAATTTTAAGAAGTGCCACGTCATCCTATCTGCTGCTGTGGCCACACATCATGGGAAATCTGAACATAAACCTGGATAGATTTGTTGGTATATGCAACCAACCTTGCAGAAGCCAAAACGTATAAATTGTTTCATATTGCTGAATGCAGAGAAGGATCAATTGGCAGATCAAGTGAAATAACAGAATGTGAAGGTACCAAAATACTTTTATCAGTTCCATTATTTTCCAGTGTGAATGCTTTAGGCCCAACCCGCATCATCTCCCACATGCAAGTGATTAGAAAAAAATATGTTATTTGCCAAAACTCCACCACTTCTTTGAAATGCTCACTCTCACAGACAAAAGCATGATTTGGATATGAGGAATCTTCAATCATACCTTTCCTGGTTGGTCAAATGAATTTTCATCCATCACATTATTAGATGTAAGAATGGTCAGTTTTGAATTGGAAAAGTTGATAGTACCAGAAAGTAAACCGCTTATTAAGATGTCAAGCATGAGCTCATGGCTACCAATGTTAACAGCCTACAACACAGCTTCAAATGGTCAGGTATTTGATACTATCAATATGCAATGTTAAAGTGCCAGATTGGCAAACACAAGCGTAAACAAGATAACAAATTTTGAAGTAACATGTAGGAAACTGTCTTATGCTTGATATTCTGAAGGGAGTAACTCTTCCTCTATTGCATCTTTAGAATCCATATGCTTGAGGGAAAGTAGTACATAGCAACAGTGATTGTAGAAGCAGTTGAAAATTACAACCAAGATAGATTCCTAAGCTCACACAGTTAACTGTGCACTTAAACTGTACAAATGGCATTTGGTTTCCAAATTACCAAGGAGTTTTCTTCCTTTTTCCCGAGTTCAATGGAGATCATACACATTGAGAGTGAGAAAACAAAAAGTAGCTGTCTTTTTAATGATTGGGAAACTTTTCTCATTTCATGTGTGGAAATAAGAGGAAAACGCCTAGAAGACAACATATATGAGTATGATAAATGTTCATATATGAGCCCACCAAGGATGAAGTCTTGCTGAGTGCAAAGCTCCAACCCCATAAGAGGTAAGGCAGAGAATTGTATTCTAGAGACAAATATGACAAGATGAATACTCCCTCTAACCTTGACTCTTAGGCCCACTTTGTAGATGAAAAGTCCTCTATGAAAAAATAAAATAAATTAAGATTGCATATTCATCATTTAAGTATACATTAAATTTAAATTTTGGTACCAATATTAAGAATTTTCATTGACTACTCACTCTCCTTTCTGCTAGTTTGATTGTCAAGATCTATAGCAGGTTAGACATGGAAAGGAATATGGAGATAGCTTAAAGACCGTGAATCCCTAGTACCTTAAACTGAGCAGTCTCATAGACATCATTAAAATCCTTCATTCATTCATTTCTAAAAAGGTTGCCATAAGAAACAAAGTGCAAGTTAGAACACAGGATGGGTTCCATTGGCCATCGTACTAACCAATTAGATAGCCACAAATTTTGGAGATGATATTATTACCGCTGTTTTTCCCTTCTGGGTTGCCAATTTTTATGATGGCTTAAGCCATAGACCTTCAAATATCTTTAAATGTAATCGCTCAATATGAATGAGGCGCACCATATTTTGAATTTTGCTACTAGAGATTGATATTAATGATTTTGTACTATATGGGTTTTGGAAATGCAGATTACCTTATTCTATGAAGCTTTCAGGTTGCAAGGTAAGTTTATCTTTTACAAACTATCCTACATCTTTGATGTCGTAACTCCTTGATACAGGTTGCACTTCCGCTGCAGATCTTTCTGATGTGAAGTTTTCAGATTATCGATTGGTTGGATTAACATGATTTGCATAATCATATCCAATTCCACCCGATAAATCTGATTTTGCTTTCATTCCACTGTTTGGTATTTGAATCTGAAAAGATTATGATAATGTTATGCTCAGTTCTATCGACAGTTTGTGGGATTTATAATGGTTACAGATGAACAATGTATGAATAACAATGGCTGTCTTGAAGATTTATATCAGTTGCTATATCTTCATTTACTTCGTCATCTATTCTGGGTAATTATTTATGTGTTTTTCAATTTACAGTCCAACTGTTTGACAAAATGTCATCTTCAGATTGTTGACCAACTGCTTTTGACATGATCTCTGGATTTGACTATTGAAGAGTTTGCTTTCATATTTTAGTCACTGTGATGTTTATGGTGCTCAGAAATATTATTATCATATTGTTTTGAAAAACAAGAGGAAAAAAAATTGCATATAATTGTTGAATTTCAAAATATCAGTTTCGACGTATTCACTTACAGTTACACATGATGAATGCATCTTCTCCTAAATTGCCGAATCGGGAATGGGAACAGGTACTGGTACGTGGGTACGAAATGTCGGTACGGCATAAATTTTTGTCAGGGGTTGGGTACGTTTTTGGTACGTTCATACAAATCTCTCTCTCTCTCTATCTCTCTCTCTCTTTATATATATACATATATATCTATATATATACATGCAGCTAAAATATAGAATTAAGTTTAGAATGTCATATACCTATACATATGCTAAACAAAACCATTGCAAGTTTCAAATTTTGAACATATCATTCTAATTTAAATTCAGGTTTTTGTAACAAAAAGATCAAGCTAGAATCTCATGATAGATAAGTTCAGAGTTCGCTAATCAGCAGTCCAGGTCTTAAAAATATCTAAAGATCAAACTAGAATCACTAAACATTTCGGCATTTAAAAACACAAATCCTGGATGTGTACCCACAGGAGATTCATTTCAGAATCACATTCCGGTACGTTTCGTACCCAGAAAAGTTCCACAATTCAGCAACATAGGTCTTCTCCCATATCAGTTCCCACTTAACATTAAGCTATGTATTCGTTGATTTGGGATTACTTTGTGTACAATGATTATCATTTCTAATGATGGATTACTGTGAGGGATTATTTGTGTAAGATTATTTTTGTGAGAAGTTTCATATTTCTGATGATGAATCACTGTGGGTGATTTGAAACATCAAACTAAAAATTTCACAAACAATTTTATCCAAAAATTTTCATTTTACATGATTGTACTTGTATCACTAGTCATATGCCTCTACATATACCTTGTTTGTGTTTTCCTTCAGGTGAGGATGTTACTCTCCACATTATTCTGATAGTTAATTTTTATATCTTTTGGTTCATGGTCCATTGGTTATATCTTTATCTTGTCATGATGAGGTTAATGACTTTGATCCACGATGATTTGGTTTATGAAACATAGGAGCATAGTACTAACTCTTTATCTCCTCATGATGAGGTTGATGATTCTTTGATCCAAGGTGATATGATTTATAATGTCCATCCTCTAAAAGAACTGTTTGATAGAATCATGTAGTGGTAATGGAGAAGCAACGTTACATGTAAAATCATTTTCATATTCATATTATGCTCATGCAATGATGCTGCACTGAATGAATTCACTTGGTTATAAATTAAATGGACAAGCGAAAGAGTGGTTTGATCATGTATGATTTCTATACATGACTTCATGCCTTGTCATGTGCTTTTACAGATTACTTTGTGTGTGGCTCTAGAACATGTATTTCTTATGATTTTCATATTACACATTCTAGTAGTCCTTCCTTGTGAATGCAATGAATTTTCCATGCATCATGATGATAATACCCCTTGTGGATTATCGTTGGATATTCTCCCTTTGATCCTTCCATACTCTCCTATGAAATATCTTTGAACAATTGTGAAGTACCTTCTTGCATATCTCATATTAAATAGCACATTACATTGGCATTTGTGAAGAAAAAAAACAAGGATCTCTCATAGTTTTTCCTAGGTTTATGTGAGGACAATGTATAACTATCTAATAAATCAATTCTTATACCCTCCTCTACTACTACGCATGATATCCATGTTGCAAGAGTCCCATAGACTCACCAAGACATGGCAAATCTCGGGATGAGTGACCTTGACTAGTCCTATGGACTCGAGGATTGAATTCTCAATGAGTACTGTAGACTAGACTTGATATTGATAGGAAAAGGTAATAATCATGGAAGATGAGGAGGGTAGAGAATGAGCAAATATAGCACGAACAGATCCCTTAGATGTTGGTGTCACTGAGACACTGGCAGATATCATGGTTGCATCATCATCCAAGGCTTATCTTAGCTGCCAATTCATAACTTCCCATGATGTTGGGACAAGTGATGTAAGCTCCTTTGAGCCATTGACTTATTCTTTTAATTTCAATATCTTTTTGATGCTATGGATTTCATAATCCATGAGATTTGTATTGAGTTGGCACTATTTATAATGTAAATTTATATATCTAAACATGTTGCTTCCTTCAACTAAAAATTAAAATTCATTTTTATACTCATGATTGATGTATGCTTGTGTATATTGTCAGAGTAGCTTCTATGTTTTTAGTTTATTCATTAGAGGGTGCATGAAACAAGTTTTCAATCCTTAAAAATCTCTATGTTTTGTGACTTTTTTATTTTTCTGATAAATCAGCTTATTGAGCCTTGTAACTATGCATGATATACATATGAATATGGGACATGCTGAGCATGATCTTTCATGTAACTTAAGCCCTATCATGAGCAGATTTGGCCATTTAAAAAGTTAAATAATTATTTTAAGAGAATATCTAAAAAGAGATATTACATACTATGGTATTAAACTCCAGTAGAATTTGACATTTTGGCGTATCCTTCCCCAAATGGATTTTTGACACCTTGTTTTACAAAGTATGATGGTAGGGGTGATCCCTTGCTTCAAACTACATATTTAAACTATTTTCACAAGGATAAGTTACTTGCTAGATTGTTTCCAACAAGCTGAATGGCCATGCATTTACGTGGTTTAAATCATTGCCTCCTGCTTCTATCACTTCTTGTATGAATTATGAATTCAACAAATGCTTTCATGGAACATTTTCACTATAGTATTGAGCCTAATACAACTATAGCTAAAATCATACAATGCAAACAAAGGGAACATGAGAAAATCAAGGATTATGTGTTTTGAGACACCAAGTTATGATACTTATATCATATATGTGCTAGTAAATGGAAACATGAGTATTGGAAAATCCTCGTTTGTATCACCATATTTCTAGTACTTTTTCCCAATCTTAAGAGTTAATCTTAATACCACATCTGGAATATGGGGCTAATGAGTATGCATCTAATATTACTCATATTGAAGATCATTGTGAACAATTCAAATCAAATAGATTTAGACAATTACAATAATTGGGAAGAGCCTCCATATATTATATGGGAACAATTCTTTGAATAAAAACTTTCATTTTGCCTCTAGAATGTCCATATCTGAGATGATTAACACAAAAATATTTAACCTTCTGTGCAAAACTGTAAATAAGCATGTTGAGGGTCAGTTTACCCTCACTTTGGCTTCATCCACAAACATGTGTAGCATCACATGCAAAGTTACCCAGCATCTTACAAACAGTTGAAAAAGTACACCATCTACGAACATATCTTGCGACAGTTCCTATATTTTAGTTTTATGAGTCTATTGCAGCAATACTCAGCCAATATACTATATGATACTAATAAGGTTATAGATGAAATTAATTGTGTGATGTATTTGTGTGAAACTAATTCTTCTAAAAAGGTACTGCCAGGAGTGCTTATTTAATATGCAAATGTAGTGCTTTATTGGTATTAGTTAAAAGACAACAGGTATCATATATAGCACAAATAACTTGGTTTGTCAGATACCATTCAGAGACAATATTTTAACTGAAAAGGATAACGATTATGAAATCTCTGTTATCCCAATCTTAAAATATTTAGATTGTTATACTAAATATAATGCAGTTTTTGAAAATTGAAGTATTTCCGTCCACTTTCCAAGTCTTGTGCTGAATTATTTCTTATATCGGTGACAGTAATTTTAAGAAGTGCCAAGTCATCCTATCTGCTTCTGTGGCCACACATTATGGGAAATCTGAACATAAACCTGGATAGATTTGTTGGTATCTGCAACCAACCTTGCAGAAGCCAAAACGTATAAATTGTTTCATATTGCTGAATGCAGAGAAGGATCAATTGACAGATCAAGTGAAATAACAGAATGTGAAGGTACCAAAATACTTTTATCAGTTCCATTATTTTTCAGTGTGAATGCTTTAGGCGCAACCTGCATCATCTCCCACATGCAAGTGGTTAGAAAAAATTATGTTATTTGCCAAAATTCCACTACTTTGAAATGTTCACTCTCACAGACAAAAGCATGATTTGGATATGGGGAATCTTCAATCATACCTTTCCTGGTTGGTCAAATGAATTTTCATCCATCACATTATTAGATGTAAGAATGGTCAGTTTTGAATTGGAAAAGTCGATAGTACCAGAAAGTAAACCACTTATTAAGATGTCAAGCATCAGCTCACGGCTACCAATGTTAACAGCCTACAACACAGCTTCAAATGGTCAGGTATGTGATAGTATCAATATTCCACGATAAATTGCCAGATTGGCAAATAGAAGCATAAACAAGATAACAAATTTTGAAATAATATCTAGGAAACTGTCTTATGGTTGATATTCGGAAGGGAGTAACCCTTCCTCTATTGCATCTTTAGAAACCATATGCATGAGGGAAAGTAGTACATAGCGCCAGTGATTGTAGAAGCAGTTGAAAATTACAATCAAGATAGATTCCTAACCTCAAACAGGTAATTGTGCACTGGAACTGTAAAAATGGCATTTGGTTTCCAAATTACCGAGTTTTCATCCTTTTTTCAAAGTCCAATGGAGATCATACACATTGAGGGTGAGAAAACAAAAAGTAGCAGTCTGTTTAATGATTGGGAATTTTTCTCATTTCATGTGTGGAAATAAGAGGAAAACGCCTAGAAGACAACAAATATGAATATGATAAATATCAGAGTAGAGATGGATGACAGCTAGTTCACAGACAGTCAAGAAACTCCTTAAATTGTGTGTGGGTTCATCCCCTAAGATCATATTGTAAGGTTAGTCTTAGTGATATGAACTTATGAGCACACACTTATGAACTGACCAAACAGTACAGTATGCTTGACAACCTAAGTTATGGATCCATTCTAGAGTATCTGCAAGCAGCACAAGAAAATTCAACCTGGGATCACATTGAGAAGCTTGGAGCATGTTGTCTAAACATAAATGGCTTCATATTAAAAAAAGTTATCCAGAAGCGAATGAGAAAAGATCATCAAGTATTCATTAGTTTAGAATAGCATGCACTGATAGTTAAATACTGGTCAAAGTACTACTTAATAGTATTATATTTGTCTAGGAATGTAAGGTTAAAATGGTAGTTACAATAGATACACAGCGGAACATGGAAGAGTATAAGAAAAAGTTATAGACTAGAGCTGTGATAGAGATGCAATGCATTCTACCCCGTTTTGCCATTGGCATTGTTAGTGTTTTGAACATCCCTGCTCCGCAATAGGCAATTTTTTGGTTTAGGAGTGCTGCATTACTACGTGAAATTTGAAACTTAAGCGAACTCTTTCCATGAAGACATGTGAGTCCTTTTTGACAAAATAAAAACTCAATGTTGTACCAACTACTAATCCCTTTCTATATAAACGCTCAAATCTCAATTTTCTACACTAATTTCTTCTTTCTCGCAATATGAACCACAAATAAAGATTGTTCATCTCTGACAAGCCAAATAAATAAGGTCCATTTCCATTTTATTTTTAACCTAGTATACAAAAAAAGAGGAATATCTATTGGTAGAGGGGATCATGCAAAATAATTCAACAAGCACCCTTTCTAAAAGATCATTGTTATTAATACAATAATGTATATATGTATATATATATATGAGACTGCTAAGGAAAATCATACTTTTACTCTAATGTACTCATCTTCACTCTCTGAGCTTTTCCACCTTATTGCAGAAGCAACCAATCCAGATGAAGCATTTTCTTGGATTGAAATAGGAAGAAGTGTAGCACCACTCGACTCATTGAATAACTGTTGCACCCAATAGCTTGGAGTTCCATATTGCTGCCATGAATCAAATACAATAGCATCTGGGCTCCACCTGTGTCCATTTTCAACTTGTAAAAATCAAAACCTCCATAAAAAATTTAACTGAAAGTATAACTGGTGACTTTATGCATCAATAAAATTAAAAACTAAGATTAAAAGAGCAAACAAAAATGCACATATGAAAAAGAAAAGGTGACAGACTTAAAATGCCAAAAAAAGGATTTCTATAATAAATAAGAGAAAAACCTGCGATCATTGGTGTTGACAAACAGTGGTGCATAGCTTGCCATCTCCACAATATCACTGCAAGGACCAGTGAAATAGATGAATATTCATTTTGTTATAAAAGAGTTCAGTAACATTCTGCGGAGCAATATTCACAGCTTTCCTACAAATATCATTATACGATTTCAAGGACTCTTTTGAACTCAGTGCTCTGTTTCCCAACTATTTAAGGTTTATATGCATTCTTATGAGATTTTTAGGACCGCTCAATATAAGGGAGATTGGAATGAACCCATTCAGAAGTAAAAAGAAAGAAAGATGCATTTTCAAAAAGTTCAAACGAGTCATAAGCTCTAAAAGAAAAGATATAACAGAAATACCATGATTAATATTATATTCTTCCTCGTTTGGCAACTCAATAAATAGCTGAAATGAAGCAACACAAAGCTTGCATTCAACATAGAACTTTATTTAAAGTTTCAACTTCAATGAAATTTATGTGACAAGAAGATAGGGGAACAGTTATGGACCTGTTTGTTTCTAGGCCAATAAGAAAACCAGCTTCCCCTAGTGCTGCCAATAAACTGCCTTTTCCAGCATCATTTCCAGTCACAGCATATTCACTCACAAAGGCCTAAAATATATGTCAGTCATCAAATAAATATGACCTGAGAGAAATTCATCACCAACCAGGGAAATAATACCTTTGGTCCTGTTCGGTTTGTATGATCAAATTGATGGGTCATAGAAAAGAGGTTGCTTGCTGATGTATAGACCTGTCAAAAAAATTAAGCTTGCGTTTCTTACTGTTCAGTGAGAGGCAAAAATTAAGTACAGGGTCCCAAAAAAATGAAAATGGTCTCAAATAAGCTTCATATAAAAATTTGTTGTCTGCACTTACATGAAAATCATACATGTCGGCGGGATGATCAAGTGGTTGAGAAGATCCATCACAGTTGGAGATAATTTTGATATCAGGATAAAACATTCTTATTGCATAGTAAAATTTCATATAATTTCCTGAGGAATAAATGACAAGAATGAGTAAAACCCAATGCCCGATATTATATATGATGTTTTACTTAAGACAGCAATCAAAATTGGAGAAGACGTCATTATAGCATGCTTCCAACTCAGAAATAATTATGATCTCAGGGCAATCACAGAGAAACTTATGAAAGGAGGAAGGATAACCCCGAATTGCAACATCTATTAATTATATTCTCAACCCAATTTCAGACTAAAATGTTACTCATACAAAAGATTTCACCCAGGTTTCTAACACTCTGGCAAGTACTCAATGGACTCAACAGAACTCACAAGTTTTTCAGTTTGGCAAGCACCACACATGTTACCTTGCAAGACTCAGTCAGACCCACTGAATCCAACAAAAGATTAGGTTAGCACCAAAACAGAAAAAAAAATGAATAAAACCCTGAAATCTGACTTTGATCGTCATTTTTGTCTTAAGAAATTTGAATATCAGGTATTGTCATATCCCCCATGTCGGCCACCTTCATGCTAAATATTGCAACGTTCATCTAATAATAATGAAAACAAACAAAAAAATAGAAGAGAAACCAAAAGAAAGGCAAAAAACACTTACCAACCATCACTTTTGGTAAGGCAGAAACTTGAATGCAAGCATCGGTGGCTAAAAAAGAGGAGGGGTCACTTGTAACAATAAATGAGGAAGCTTGGGGAGGCACAACATCTTTGGGATGAAATCCTTCAAGAAATGTGCTCTTGTGGATATACCAAGATGGAAAGATATGCACAAAACAGATTTGTTGAAAAGGCTTTAGAAACTTTCAAGCAAACATAGTTGGCAAGTATTAAAGCTAGACTCCACAACCTTTGTTGGAATCCTCCCTGCCCGCATTGAAAGGAGAGCTTTTGAATAGGCTATGGACGTCCAACAAAGATCAAAGGAGAGGCAGTTTTTGTTAGAGTAATCAGGTGCTTCCCATTGAGGAGCATGTTGTAGGTTTAAGGAGAATTACTACCCTACAGGTTGGTTATGACAAGAGGGAGGACAAAGGCATTTCCTTTGATAGTGGCCTCCCTTCATTTTCTCCAATGGTTGCCATTGATGTTAAAAGGCAGATTGAAAGGAAGGAGGAAAGGGAGAAAATGGAGCTTTGTATCATGTTGCCAATTTTCATCCCCCAACATCCATGTCTTCGTCAAATACCCCATTTAAAAATCCAAAGTCGGTCAAGTATTGAATTTTTAAGGTTATTGGGTTTTCAATGTTCTTCATACGTATGTGCTTCCTCTATTAGTTCCCTCAAACCCCTCTAATTTCCTTCTAAGAGCTGCTAAAGTGTTATTATTCTCATCTTGTTGTTTGTGAGGATTTCCATTGTATATTGCAATTTTGGCATGTGTCCCTCCATCTCACAATCATCAAAACCCTAGTCGATTCATTATGAAAATGCCTAAAATTCATACTTCAGGCATTTTGCCATTCATCATACTCGGTCACTATTTGGCATTTCAGCGATCATCCTTCTCTATTATTATTTTGGGTATGAGGCAAGTGGACCTCCAAATCGCCAACCCTCGATGAGTTCTTGGGAAGGTGGTGGCACTACTAGAGAAAGAGAAAAATGGGGAAATTCGTAGAGAAAAGATTCCGAAAAAGGGGGAATTCGTAGAGATCAAGGATTTTGAAAAATGTTGAGGTCATTTGTGCATGTTGAATTTGATTTTGATATTGCTTCTATCTTGGAGGAGAATACTTCTTCATTTTTGGTTTGTGAGGATGAAAACCCTTGTAGGTGACATTCTTTACATTGTTGAGAGATAAAATCTAGAGAATACTTGGTGATTTCATTCAGTGGTTACATTTGGGCATATTGGAGATTACATATCAGAGTTTTTAGAACTTATTGCAAATCATATTTAAAGAGAATAGATTTGAAGAAGATTGTTGAGGGTTTATCTCTATTTGTTGGTTATATGTTCTCCCTATAGCCATACCGCTTCTTGAAAGACCGTGTGAGGTTTCTAGGCCAGCCGTTGGGTTTTTTAAAGAGCTGGAATATGCATTTATTGGAGTTCTTTGCTGCTGTTTGTCATTTCTAGACCTAGCCATCTATTCTAGAAGTGTTTTGGCACCTTCAAATGCATATTTTGTTAGCAACTCCTGTTATTTCTTTGCTGCATTTTGTGGGTATGTGAAATTTGATATGTTGTGTCATTTTATGAACTGAGTTGTCATTACATTTGATAAATATTGAAAAACCAGATCATGAATTAAATCTGGAATTTTCAGCAGTGTTATTTCTGAGTTTTGTTCACCACCTTTACAAACTCAAAAGAATGAACAAAACTTAGAAATAAGAGTGCTGAAAATTCCGTATTTAATTCATGATTTGATTTTTCAATCGCTCAAATATAATGACAACCCAGTTCATAGAAGGACATAATAAATCAAAATCCCACATACCCACAAAATGCAGCCAAGAAATAACAAGAGTTGCTAACAAAATATGCATTTTGAAGGTGCCAAAAATGCTTCCAGAATGGACGGCCAGGTCTGCAAATGACAAAAAACAGCAAAACACTTCAATAAATGTAGATTCCAGCTCTTACAAACCCCAATGGTTTCCCTAGAAACCTCACGTGGCCCTTCAAGAAGTGGTATAGTTGTAGGGAGAAGATACAACCAACAAATAGAGATCTACAATTTTCTCCAAATATGTTCTTTTTAAATCTGATATACAATAAGCTCTGAAAACTTTGATATGTAATCTCCGCTATGCCCAAATGTGACCTTTGAATGAAATCACCAAGTATTCTTTAGATTGTATTGCTTAAAAATGTATAGAATGTCGCTTGCAAGGGCTTTCGTCCTCACAAACCATTATGAAGAAGCAATCTCCTCCAAGACAAGCAATATCAAAATCAAACTCAATATGCCTAAATGAGAGCCCCAATCCTCCTTTGATAGCTTTTTAGTTGCTTTTTTGAAAAAACACTTCTTATTTTTTTCGGAAATGTTTTTTCCCCTCTTTTTCATTGTTTTTTCAAAAAAGCACTTCTTTGCTTTTTCACTATTTTTTCAAGAATGTTTTTTTTCTTTTATTTAATAAGAATCACCTCTATTTTTTATCTCCCAATAATTCAAACCTCCTATTAGATGCTATTTAGGCTTATGACTTCTTGTTACTGAAGGCTTCTCTTTGGGCTCCAAAATTCAAATGAGAAGGAGATTTGCTAGTACATCAGAACATGTGAATCTGTGCATTCTCTCCAAAATAAAACCGAAGAACTTAATAGAAGCAAGTGAAAACAAGCATTGGATAAAGGCTATGGAAGAGGAATTGGATCGAACTGAGAAGAATGAGACTCGAGAACTTGTCCCAAGATCAAAGGATAAGATTGTGATTGCTGCTAAGTGGGTATTTAGGGACAAGTTGAAGGGTTCAACCTATCAAAGAATGAGGACTATGTTTGCAAGCTAAAGAAGGCACTTTATGGGTTAAAACAAGCACCATGGGCTTGGTACTCAATACTTAAAGATTCGCGTTGAACCTTCTCAAGGAATCTTGAGGTTCACGATCTTGGAGATTCGTCAAAGTTTAGAATCTTTTCTTTCTCATTTTGTCAACTTTATTCTTTAGGGGCTTGCAATCAACTAGAAACAAAATCACCACCTATAGTTGGAACTGGAACCTATTGAGGGTTCTATAGAGTTTTATAGGTTCATAGAGCACTCTGAACCTTCACTTAGAAACTTTTTAAGGAATCTTGATGTTCACGATATTGGAGATTCGTCAAAGCTTAGAATATTTTATTTCTTTCACTTTGACAACTTTCTTCTTCAAGGGTTTGCAATCAACTATAAACAAAATCAACACTTATAGTTGGAACTGGTACCTATTGAGGGTTCTATTTGAACACTTGGAACCTTTGGAATTTCTCCATTTTTCTCTTTCACTAGTAGAGCCGCCACCTTTGAAATGTCCCCATTTTCAAGTTCTTTAGCAAATTCAGTTGTCATTGACTTTATGGGTTCGTGTTAGGTAGTTCAAATTGGTAATTTGATGTTGGCAATGAGTTCAAAGGGTTTTGAGGAGTCATATGCTGCCTTCAGATGTTATTTTCGGCTTTCGGTTTGGGTTCCAAGAGTCTTGGAGGGAGTGTCTATTTTTAGTAAGTCACCCAATCATGACTATTTATCATCTTTCATCATCAGGATCACTCCTACATAGTCAAATTTCAATTCCAATACATTTTGACCATTGTCTCTAATTGGGTGTATTATTGAGCTATATTTAATTAATGTCACTAAGGATGCCAATTTAGTTAAATATATTTATTAGACACCTTAGTGTTATAGCTCATTGAAACTAGGATGAAAAGTTTTAAATGATGGGTTGCTTAAAAGTGATTTTAAGTTATAAGTTAATAAAGTTAAATTAAAGATTATTGTAATTTTAAATTATTTAATGGACTATAGATGCCATATATTAAATTAAAGGTGATTTATTTTAATGGATGGGCCTTTATTATTTAATGCTATTGAATAGTAGGAAGTTGTTTGCCGTTGACCTTAGAATATGATTCTTTTGAACGTTTGCAATGCTTATAATTATTCCCTCATTACTATTATCATTATGCTATGAAGAAGTCACAATGCATAGCTTAGATGTCATGTTCCCTTTGTAGTGTTGAATTGCATGCTCACATTTTGTTAAATGGTTTATTTCATAGTTTGCAAATATAGAATCCTCTTAGACTCAACAGGCTAAAAATTTATGACTCAACAAATCCAACAACTTAAAAAATACCTAAAAGTTTTCAAAATATAAATGAATTTCTATGAAAATATAGGTACAAATTGTATCAAATGAATTTGGAGGGGATTTCCAGGGCTTTGGGGGCAATACCCCCTAGTGGAGTTGAAGAGCAATGCCCCTCGTAGGGGTCTAGGGCCAGCACCTCCAATAAGGTTGAGAGTCAGCCCAAACAAAGACCTTTGAAACCACACAAACCATCATGGCACACACTAGTCTAGTTACATAACATTTAAAAAGCAAAAAACAGTATTTTTCTAGTGTTTATGCCTCAGTTTTGGTGTGTCTGAATTTTTTCAGAGTCACTGAGTTTCAATGAGTACTTGCCAGATTTGGAAACTCAAAATTGCTGAAAACTTGGCCAACAAGGATGGTGAGTTTTTCCAAGGACCAATTGGCTAGCAAAAAGTTCAATGCTCAGCAAGTTTGCCAACTATGATTTATTTCCTTTGGTATGTTTAGTAGGTGTACAAGGCAGTCATGTCCACATTTATTGCTTTGACTCCATTTTCTACTTTATTCGAAAGTGTTAATTGTTTGAATAAAATAATCTATGGACAAGACATTTGTTATTTGATCAAATTTATATCCAAACAAATATGAGCAGCGTAATGTCCTCATTTTTGTGAGCATCAGAGTTCAATGGATTAGCCTATTAATTTACCCTTGTGGGCTACTGAGGTTGGATAGAGGGTCTCTTGAGAGATGCAACTTCTTCAGTGATCAGAGTTTTGCAGATTTGGCTTTTGTTCGAGGTCTCTAGGACTCCGTATGCAGTGATTTCTATTTATAGTGAGTTTATTGCTATATATGGCAGTTTTTGGAGTGATAGAGATGGACCCTTTCTATTTTTAGAAATGGTATTTGGTCACATGGGGAATTACAAGATGAACTCCTAGATCAGACGACAGAGTGAAATAATAAGCAGTTTGAGAGTTATTAATAATTTTGTGGCCAAAATGATATTAAATTGTAAAAATAGTTTATTATAAAGTTATAACATAACTTTATAATTTCACTTAAGTTGAGGGTCTATTCATCATTGGAAGGGGACCAGTTGAGCAATTAATTATAAATGTCAAACTTAATGAATTATTAAAAGATTTCCTAAGTTGAAATGAAATAACATTTAAATTGTTATTTAAAATGTTTTTTGGGGAAATTGGACTTCTTGAAGGTATTTAATAGTTGCAAGAGAAAGAGAATTCATTATGTTGATTGCTTGATTTGATATCCTTTCTCTGGAGCATTGGAGTTTGTGAGAAACCAAGGGTTTCAGCAGAGTTTTGAGCTTATCGGCATTGGAGAGCGTTGCTTCTTCTTTGTAGAAGCAGTCAAAGGGTGTGAAATATTCACCTGATATTGCTTATTGAGTTGGCTTCATACAAAGGTCAGCATTGTACTGATTGGAGAAATAAATTTCAGAATTTATTGATAGATTGAAAGCATTTTTTATGACAGATTGAGGGCATCAATTTGAGAAGCTATTGGTTGTTTATAGTGGATTGAAATCATTGCTTTTTGCTAGTTCTTCATGTGCCCTACCTACTCTTCCATATACAGTTCGGTTTTGTTGAAAGAGGCACCAAAACATTCAATAAAAATCATAAGAAAGAATGCCTAGGGCTACAGCAGGGTTTGGCATCATCTCTTAAAGTTTTGCTGCTGATTGGTGAAGGGTTTTATATTCTTGACTTGCTTTTTCGGCCAGCACTTAATAAAAGGGCTTCTTCCACTATCCGGGTATGCCATTTGATTGTAACAAGTTTTTGCTCTATGAAATAATGAAGAAGAAGAATTGAAATCTTTTGTTTTGTTCCTTAGTACTTAGTTTACAAATTTCAGAAGTTTTATTTCAGCATATGTATTGCTTTTTATGTCAAACCATCTCAAAAACACAAAAAAATTGGAAAGCAATAAAAGCTAAAAACAAGCATAGTCAATTCAGTAGTGAGAGCCTTGAAGGGTTCTTACAAGCGAACACCACATAATAAAAAACAATTCCAGAATGTACAAATATGAGCAGCAACCACATAATCAAAAACAATTCTAGAATGTGCAGAAAATAGCGGATGGAAATTACAAACCTCGGTAATACTTTTTACCACAATCTTCATTTCCAATTGCAACATACTTCAAATTGAAAGGATTGGGATGCCCCATAGCTGCACGTATAGAACCCCATGTTGAACTTGAAGGACCTCTAGCAAATTCAATACCATTCAAGATATCCTGCAAGATAATCAAACTTCGTAAGCACATAATCATAAAGATCAAATACTCTAATTAAGCATTTTGTTAACCATTGACATTTTATTCTTAGTCACAAAGTATTTGATACTAGCTTCATAATTGTAAGCATATAATGTCAGTGAAGTTGCGAAATTCAATTCAAAGATTTACACAAACGAAACTCATGATCATTTGAAATGATTTGATGCATGAAATCAGATTGTCATTTTTTTCTGTTTTGTCATCAACTTCCTCAAACTAATTGAAATGCAACTCAAGGAAGACAAACCAAAACATAGAAAAACCAAGAAATTAGAGAACCCAAAATCTAAAACAAAAATAAAGAAAATAAAGGATCCAAGAAAAACTACTATAGAATTTGAAAGAAATCAACACCCCAGCCCCAAATCATATGAAAATCATAACTAATATTGAATTTTATATGCACTTATCATATCAAAGCCTCTAGGCAGTGAAGAATAGCTTTGGTATAAAACTAAGAGGCAAGAAACTTCTACATTCTTATGTTAATTATAGTAGGTGTTGATAAATCATGATTAAATGGGGTTTTTCTATGCAACCATTGGAAATTTATATGAATGTGATAAAATTCTTTTTCTTTTGACAGAAAGTATTTACTTATAAAGAAATGGACTTTTGTTTAGTGTATGGACAAATTATCTATAACAGTAGCCAGAATAATGGTAGTAACAGAAAAACCATGGAAAAGTGTTAGTTTTAAAAATAAGATGAATTCTTGGCCATGGAATATGAAACCCACTTCATCAGAAACACAAGCTACCAGTGTATAATCTAGAAGAGTGACATGGCCTGATTAGATAGAATCACATATAATTAGCATGGTCCAAATCTGAAATTTGAGGGCCGTGGCATTTACCCAAGTGACAAAAATGATCAGAATAATAGTAGTTAATGAGAACAAGTGTTACCAAGGAAACAACTGGAAGAATAATATATGATCAAAGTTTTGGCCACGGAATCCCACATCCAGTACATTGGAAACAGAAGTTACCATTGTTTGATTTGGAAAAGCAATGTGATCAAGTTTTAAATCATCATATGCTTAAATAAAAGGGAATTTTAAGCAAGAATGATACTGTTTTAATTCTATCAAATACAGATTCTTTTTTAATTAGACCAAGAGATACTGCCGCGAACTGATAAATGATACAAGATTTATAAAAAACTGAATGTGTAACCACTTTGAAGAGGAAGCTTTAAGAAACAATCAACAAATCCATACCACAATACATCTTACCGTCAAGAGCTAATTGTTTGGTACATGATACGTGCATCAATAAGTTTGTGTTTCTTGAAAATCAATATACAAGTGAATTTCACAGTAAGGTTAATTTTAGTATGATTTTTAATGATATAGATTTTTGAAATCGATATCCATTAATATTTTGAGCATTTATGAACCTAAATGCAGTTATTCTAGATCAGTAACCTGATTTCCTAGGCTTTTGCTATGCTATGATGATTATTTTTTACCTTTTCTATTTTGCCTCACTTTTTACCCATGACCAGGTTTGACCTTGATACAGGCTAAACAACTGACCTGAATGAAAGGATCAATAGTTGCAGTTGAAACCTCATCTGTGTGGCTAATACCTGCAGAGTAACCATAATGGAACAAGATATTCATAACTTGAAATATGTGAAAATTGCATATATTCTACTTGGAAAATTGTTTTCTACTTATGTCCTCTTTTGCTATATTTGTGTGAGTATAAATTGGTACCATTGTTGAAGACCCATATTGGTAGTGCATTTAGATCCTCAGCAAGCTACAAATCACAGTACCAAAAAATGAACAGAAGAATGAGAAATATATATGCAGAAGACAACTATGTTCGAAGATGAATGTGATCTTCATTACAAAAACAACCAAGTTAATCAATGCAAGAGAGATGGAGGAGCATACTTGAAGGAACTCATAATACCCAAGGCCATCATCAGTCCAATAGTTCCAGACATCACCAAAATGACCAGGCCTCTCTTCCCATGGTCCAATTGACTCTCTCCAACGGAATGCATTTCTAAGCCACTCTCCCTCCACAAAACAACCACCTGGAAATGCAATTAATCAAGAAAGAAATTCAGCAATCTGACTTTCATTCTCATAATAGGCAATCTTTCAAGTTTCACTTGATTGCATTGTATGTTGTTAGTTCTGCACTAAGGAACTCCCACTACTTTTTGACCAAAAAAAAACTGATTTTTCTGCAATGCCTTGAATACATCAAATTAAGGTTTGAAAATAAAGAATATATGATCATGGCAGCTACCCCAAATATTTTTTGTTGTATAACATATATACCAAATTACAGCCTGAATCCGCATAATGAAGGTAAAAAGCGATTCCTCTGTTCATGATATTTACACTAGGTTTTGTAAACAAGTTGTGCCATGCCCATTGTGTTTACAGTTTTTTCTTAACTACAACTTATATATAATAAAGTTCTTTCCAAGTGTGCATTTACATTTCAAGACTAAACTTGGAATCATTTAGGTTAGATTTGCTACTTTAGCTCCACTCTATCAACTTTCAAAAAATAAACTTGGTGCATATTTCACACCAGATCTTTTTCCTTCATGATTGTTTATTTAATTTTCAATTTATTATCCATTTGGTTAACTCAAATTTCTTTCTTGTTTCTACTAATAAACTTGACTGAGGAATGTTTTGATGAAATATGTGATCAATTTTTTTGAATTTGGAGAGCATGCAAATGATTAAAGATATGCATATCATTCCTGAAGCACAATGTTACACACATCCTGAGCTACAATCAAATGTACCTGGGAATCGAATAAATTGAGGCTTGAGATCAACTAGCATCTCTGCAAGCTCCTTCCGGAAACCATGCCCCTGTGACAGGTGGCAAATACATAAGTCAACAGTAATAACAGTGGATATAAATAAAAGAAACAAATAGTATTAAATTATTAGCACACTGCATGCGAGCTATCTTGGTTAGTTGTTAGATAAAAACAGTGCACATTAATACAAGAACAAACGGAATAGATTCAAAAGGATATCTCGAGTTGTTGCTAAACTTCCATCATCCACTTGTAAAGGAAATAAATGTTTTGAAGGGGAGATGTGAGGAACCAGAAAATCCAGAGGTGGCATATGTGATATGATGTAATATCCCTTTCCACAGAGTAGACTGAAGAGACTAATTAGCCTATTTAATTCCCATTGGCTAAAGTAGGGAAAAAAGATAACTCATGAATTGACTTGAAGTCACTTTATTTTCCCAGGTTAAATTAAAATATCGAAAGAGCGAGAATTTGAAACATTGATGAAAAAATTAAGCACACAATTTAATCCAGAACTATCAAGACAGGTTTGGGGATTGTTTTTGATATTAAAAGCAGCAAAAACTAGGGTCCTGTCCCTTTACAACCAGCCCAGCCAGCTAACAGTTTAAAGCAAACCAGAAGCATGTTAACATCACATTAAAAACACTCTAACAATATCAATAACCACATCTAAACAAAACAGTGAAACTGTTGATGTTTGTAACTTGAATCAGATAAAATACAGTAGATATTAATATTATGATAATAGATCAATTATGATATATATATGTATACATATTAATATATATATAATAATAAGTATTATTATTATTATATATCTACTCATATATACACATTTATTTATTTATTCATATTCTGAAATTATGATCTTTACTCATAATCATAATATTCTGATCAAATTAACATCACATATGAAAATTCATAAGTATCAAACAAAATGCATATTATACTCATGCCTTGATAATTACCAATATGTCTAACACCCGATGAAATCATAAACACCCAATAATGAACCCGATAATCATAACACTCGGTGATATTAAGAACCTGATTAGTTATTGAGACCGATCGGTGTTATTGGATCGGGCAATGTTTATTGGTGATTGTTCTTATGTATTGAGTTGCATCGGGCCATGTTTATTGGTGAGTGTTATTGGATCGGGCAAGGAGACATGAGTCTATAGTGACATGGCTCTCATATAAATAATCATTTGCTGATTGATCAAAGGCAAGCATATACAACATTTTTGAATGCAAGTCTTCTCTCATCAATCAGCAAATATTCAGAAATATATTCAGAGATAAATTCAGAGATAATTTCCATCAGCATTTTTCTTGTGATAATTTCATATACATATAGTGCTCATATATTTATGATATTAATTTTGAAATTGCATAGTCCTTCATTGCTGCATACCTGAAAAGAAAAGGCATTCATTAGTAGACATAGAAAAATAAAATTGCATTCATTTTCATTTGTTATATATCTAATAACTTTAACAGAAACGAACCGTATTGATCTTACCATCTCAGCTAACAAAGCTATTATCAATCTTATAAACACTACCATATAAGCTAACATTCCTATGAATATCCCATATAGGGACATACCTAACCAGCAGCATACAACTGCTAACAGTCTTAAACATAAAGAAATTAAACATCAAGCCATTACGGCCACTATCAGCAGGGCAATGAAAAACACCTAGGACACTGCACTTGTCCAACTCATTTGATCTTGCAACCAGCTCATTGTAGAACATTAGACCAATCTTCAGTTAGGGACTTAAAAAGTTCCTTGTAATTCCCTCATTGTTGATACCCGCTCCCAGCACATCTTTTGCAGCAGGAACATCGAACATGGAGTAACATCCATGGTAAATAATCATTTTTGTCTTTCTCCATCAAGAAAAAACTTCACATTATCAGGAAGAACCCCTTGATCACGCCAACATCTTAAACCAATACGCCTTAGCCCAAGAGAAGCCAAAGCATCAGCCACAAAATTGCTTTCTCTATAGATATGGCAAATACCAAAACAATCCAGACCAAGAAGAAGCCTTTTGATATCTTTAATAACATCGACAGAGGACCAGTTAATCTTAACTAGACCTTTAGCAGCATCGATGACCAGTTTCAAGTCTCGCTCTAGAATAAGAGCCTTTATACCAATAGACAGAGCAAATTTTAGGCCCCATAATAGTGGCATACATTTTGCCTGATTATTAGTCAATCCATCAAGATTATTAGAATAAGCTTCCACAAGAGCACCCGAGGAGGTACGAATAACACCCCCCAGTCGCTAAACTATCTCTAGCAGCACCATCAAAATTTAACTTGCACCACCCCTCATTCAAATGTTTCCACCTAGTACATTTCTAATGAGCCTTTAGTGAGTGACAAATTATCAAATAACATGCAGAAGAAGGATCTGAACACTACTTCCTTTTGATTCTCAGCCTCTTAGAAACCCTATTATTCCTTTCTTTCCAAATATTCCAGCAAATATGTGGAGGGATTTGTCTCCATAATTGTTTAAATAACGGGTTACCAATAGGCCCCTTCCATTCTTCAATAAATTGATCCAAACCACAACTCAAAACCCAAATGATTTCAAGCTTAGTCAACACCAATTGCCACAAATCTTTGGCAAACTAGCAATGCAATAGAAGATGGGGAGTAGACTCCTCTTCGTGCTTACAAAGAATGCATCTATTGGGGAGCTGGAATCCCCTTTTAATGAGATTGTCTTGGGTTAAAAGTCTATTGTGCTGAGCTATCCACCAAAAAAAGTTGACTTTAAGGATCAAGAAGGGGTTACATACCTCCCCCCAATAGTTTGAGAAGGAATCCTACTTTGATAGCAGACTATAAGCTGACTTCACAGTAAAATCTCCCTTTTAGTCTTTCCTCCAAATAAAATAATCTTCCCTAGGAAAAAGAGGCATTCTAACTCTATTGATACTCCCATAAGCTCTCTAGCTTTCTGAAGCAAGTACGGTTGTTCCATGCAACATTGTGTAAGATCTATCCACCTCCTATTCGGTGTAATGTAATCAATCACTTTGTGACCAAAGAGTTTTTTAGTAGCATCCATTAACCCCCTTGGGCTCAAATTAGCATCCATCCTTCCTTCACCAACCCATACATATTCCCAAAACTTGATACCCCTACCATCACCCATCTACCACTTCAATCCAGATTGGATAGTATTCTTGCACTTCAAAATATTATTCTAAATCTTAAAACCAGTGGTGATACCAGGGGTACTATGAACTTTATCAAAGCTGTCAGAGTTAAGATATTTAGCCTTCATAAAACTACACCATTCACTCTTCTCCAAAGTCATCTTCCATCCCATCTTAGCAATCAATGCCTTGTTAAGGAAATCAATTTTTCTAATCTCCAGTCCTCCCAGATGTTTAGGCTTACAAATTGTGTCCCAGTTAACCAGTGCTAATCTTTTCTTTTCCTCCATACTAGTCCACGGAAAAGATCTTTGGAGTCTTTCCAGTTTCTCTGCCATAAACCTAGAGATTTTGAATAGGGAAAGGAAATAAACAGGGATATCTTGAAGAGAGGCCTTGAGCAATTGAAGTTTCCCCGTACTGCTAAGAAGGTTACCTTTCCAACCCGCCAATTTCCTCTGCATGCATTCTAAAATGATGTTCCAATAGGTTGGGGTGACATCTTTAACAGTAAGGGGAATACCTAGATAGATGCCAGGAAGAGAAACACTTTGACAACCCAAGATATTCTTGACTTTATTCTGCAAGTCCTCTTTAGTATTGAAGAAGTAAATGGTGCTATTTTCATAATTAATATGTTGGTCTGAGACCGTAGCATTATTACTAAGAAAATCCTTCCATTCCCTTGCCTCTACAACAAAACTTCTCCCAAACAAAATGGTATCATCCACAAATTGTTGTAAGACTAAGGGGGAAAGTGTGGAAGCAGCTTTCACCCCTTGGATTCTTCCCAAATGAATCATATTGAGGAAATTTCTACCAATCACCTCAGCAATCATAATGAATAGATATAGGGAAAGGGGGTCCCCTTGTCTTATCCCCTTCTCAGCACCAAAAAAACCCCTAGGGATACCATTTACAAGGACCAAAAATTTGACAGTTCCCATACATTCTCTGATCATAAAGTTTTCATTGAGCCCTATTCTAGATAAAACTTTAAACAAAAAATCTCATTTGACTCTATCATATGGCTTTGAAATATCCAATTTCAGAACCATACCTAGCAATTGACACTTCTCCACAAAGTGAATAATTTCGCATGTCAACACAATTGCATCCAGAAAAACCCTTTTGACAGCCCCCAATTGCCCTATCCAAAAAACGCTTAATTTTGTTAACCAAAGCTTTTGAGAATATTTTATAAAGAACATTATAGAGGCTGATGGGTCTAAAATCAATCAACTTCTTTGGCTCTTGAATCTTGGGCACAAGAGCAATAAAAATGTTGTTAACTTTCTTCAGCATTTTACTAGTCCTTATGAAATCCTTCGTGGCCATTGTTATGTCATGACTCACCACATCCCAAAACTCCTGAAAGAAGGCAAGGGGGAAACCATCTAGCCTCGGTGCCTTAAAGGCACCCATTGAGAAGACAACAATTGTAACTTCTTCCACAAAAATCGGAGAAAGAATCTATTCATTATCCTTAGGACTAATTGTTCTCTGGAGGCAGTCCAAAAGTTGGTCTTCAATGCTGCAAAACCTAGGAAGGCTAGGGTCACTATAAGCCTGTCTGAAATAATTAATGGCCATTTCCCCCATTTTAGCTTCCTTGTGTAATTCCCGATTATGATCATTCAATAAGCATTGTATTGAATTCCTCTTTCTGTATCTATTGGCAGATCTGTGAAAAAAAGAAGAGTTCTTGTCACCCTCCTTCAACCATTGCACTCTTGACCTTTGCTTCCATTAGGTGTCCTCCCTTCCCATATTCTCTTTCCATTTCTTCCTCCATTGTTCCTCCTCATAGTGAAGTGATTGAGACTGGTCCCCATGGGCCATTAAGTCCTGTAGAGCTTCCAACTTTGAAGAAATTTCCTTTTTCTGCTTAAAGATGTCACCAAAAGTCAATTTGTTCCATCCTTTAACATTTCACCTTATAATCTCCAATTTTTGTGAGACTCTTAACATAACTGTACCTTGAACAGGGGTATTCCACCAATTTCTGAAGTTTGGGAGGGAATCCCACATGATTTCATATCTAAAAGGGAGGGGTCTAGAAGGAGAGTTGTCAATCCAATGCAATAGGAGAGGATTATGATGTGAGACAATTCTTGGAAGAGCTTTCAAGGTGGCATTACACCCTAAATCCCATTTTTCCGAAACAAGGAACTTGTCAAGCTTGACTTGGATGAGGTTACTCCCCTTCCTTTTGTTGGACCAAGAAAAGGATTGACCTTGCAAGTCAATGTCATATAATCCAGTTCTATTGTAAGTCAGATAAATCTGCCATACTATCAAAATAATCCATCCTACCCCCAAGTTTCTCAAGAGGAAAGAGGGGTGAGTTAAAGTCCCTTGCCACCATCCATAGGGAATTAAAGTCATAAATAAGGGTAGAGATCTCATTCCAAACTTCTTTCCTACTAGATCTAGTGTTAGGAGCATATACATTGACCAAATTCCACAACAAATTGCCCATGGAGAAAGAAACAACTAAGAAATTAGAAGAAAAGGAATAAATCTCTCCCTTGAGCCTACTTGGGTCCCACATGGTTACCACTCCTCCATAAGCCCCACTAGCATCACTAATGAGATGAGGAACCATGTCAATTTTTGTTAGTAACAGTAGATGTGTGAATAGTCATTTCAACTTCTTGAAGAAGAACAATATCCACTTTCAGATTCTTAATGCAGTCCTTCAGCGCATACTACTTTTGAGGGTTATTGAGACCCCTCATATTCCATGTAATAAATTTCATTTCTTATGTTTTGGATTGGCATCTAGGGTCTTTTGCCCTCCATTAGCAATTTCCCTAGTTATCTCTTTATGTCTTAAGATTCTCCTCGAGGGCCAGCCAACTTTAGTCTCCAAACCCACATCAACTTTTTGAGATCTAGCTTTCTTCTTCTGTACCATCCATTCTTCTTCCATTGTGCACAAGAGGGTAGCATTGGGGGAGCTATCTGGTTTCTCTAACACAAGGGTACCCTATTTCATCTGGACTTGCTCCTTGCCTTTTACCACAACACCTGCACATGGGGTTCCTTCCCCTGTCATACATAGACCAACTAATTGAGTAATATCCTCAATTGCACCATCTTTCTCTGAAGCAACCTCTTCAATCCTAGGAGGAACATTTTCCTCTAAAGTTTTCAATGATTCATCCGGTCTCAACACCGAGGTGTGAGGAACACCCATCCCCACCTTATTCACCTTTGGAGTAGAGGGGATTTCCCCATCCTCCAACACACAAGTATTCATAACTTGTTGTACTTCCGCGACTAACCCTGCATTATCAACACCATCCACGGACTTAACTGGAGTGCTAGTTGGGGAGTTTATTAAATTCAATAAATTTTCTTTGAAAGGACAATCTCCACTCCTAGAGGGTTCCCTCTCATGGCATTCAGCAAGAAAGGTGCATTTCTCCTTCAACTTAGCCTCCTTAACTAGAGGTACCTTACAATCTGCTATAACATGACCCGGTTTGGAACACTTTAGACAATAAACCACAACATTCTCATAAACTAGGACTGGGGTCCATTTCCCAAGTTTCGATTGTAAAGTAATGAAATTGGGAAGAGTATTGTTAATTGCTACATTCATAGAGAATCTAGGAAAAACTAACCCGGACTTGACTTGAGTGACTGCATCAGAAGTAATATGTTGCCCAAATGAATTCCCAATCCATTTGAAAATCTACTCATCCTAGAATTCCAATGGAAGTTCAAGGAGCCTAACCCAAACAAGAGCCGTCCTTTGAAGATCCTTTGTCATGTTAAATCTTGGCTTCCATTTACATTGAGCTAGACTATGTTTTCCACAAAGCCCAAGAGCCGGCAAGTATCTTGACCATATCCTCCTCCCCAATAAACTTAAATAGGAAGCGGCCTCCCGACATTGCATTGGTCACCACACTACCCTTTAAGTTCCATTAGGCAGCCACCCACCTCCTAACCATGTCAATGGTTGGCTTGAAAGAGAAGAATATTCCCACAAGGGTAAAATTCATAGAGGAAACAATACAATCCATTACCACATTTGGGATTCTAATTTCAGTTCCTTCATCCATCCTAACATACTCCAGCGTGTGGTTATGTATTTCTTGTCCATGGGACCCAAAAACAAGGGCACCTTTCCAGTTAGTCAAAGTGGTCTCCTTGTTAACAAATACCATCATTACCCAAAGCAGCCTCAACAGTGCCAGGGGTCTCCTTATTAACAGTACCATAGTCACCCCTAGCAGACACATCATTCCCAACTTGGGGTCCCGATGTTGCCAAATCTTTAAGAGAAGAAGAGGTAGAGGAATCCGAGGTGTGGGATCCCAAAGATGCGACAAAGTCTTTGGGATGAGGATCCATGTGAGGAGGGGCAAGGTATCCTCCATGGACATCGACCATGTGCAGGATTAAAAATTTGAAATCATTGAGCGGGAATTTACAAATATGCCCTTAGGTTCTTGGATTGTTATAAAAAAACCCTTTATGGGTAACTTGAGATATGCTTGGATTATTTTCTCTTGTTGATTTTGGAGAGCTTGTTGGAGCTTATAACCCTCGAACAAAAACCATATGGGTAATTGGATTCAGTCGTGTAACTATTCTACCCTAGCCAAAGGAATAGCACAATTTTTTCATAGTAGATTGAATGGATTGTTTTATCAAATTTGTGAAGTCTCTTATAGAAACAAATTGATTTATTCATTTGGGTGATTTTGTGCTAACCGTTTTGGAGTTGGACCTAATGTGAAAGAGATAATAAGATTCCTGGTTCTCTTCTTATGTATTAATGTAATGTCCCCATTTTTGGGTGAAAACAATTAATTAATTTAAATAGTTAATTTTAAGTTGTCTCAAAAAGAATATTAATAGACAACTTTAATTAATTATTTAAAAGTGACTAAGTGCCTAAATACAATGTTACCCAGGGATGCATCCTTGGTATTTTTTTCAGTCGTCCCCCTCCCAAAAATGTCCTGAGGACAGGGGATGCCTAAGGGGACTTTGACTTTAACTTCTAGAGGAAATTTGACTTTGACTCTCAAAGTAACACAAATTTGGCATATGAATTCTGCTAATTCTTATATTTTAATGTTCTATTATGTATAAGTGCATGCTTTATCCATGTTTTCATATGAATATTTTAAATGTCTCTACATATTTTTCTCTGTGGAGATTTATTTGCTTTGTGCTTGAGGCCAAACCCTTGCCTGCAGGACAAAAGCCTCAAAGGATTCTGGAGCTGAGGACAGAAACCCTCATGCTTCACCAGAGCGGTTCCACACAGGGATCACTTAGAAGAATTGCAGTTGTGGGCTTCAATTAAGACAAAACAGAAGAGGACAAAATCAGAAGAGGACAAAAGTCAGAAGAAGACAAAAATCGGAAGTACTAAGAAGATTCAAACTTTTAGGCTTTTCTTTGAATAAGCATAGAACCACTTTTCTGCAGGTATACGTTTCATTTGACCAAAGTTTCTCTACTCAAGGCTTTCAGTGAAGCATGCCATCTCTACTGTGTGAATTCTAGTCTCCTTAATAAAATAACAAAACAAAATCTTGTTTATATGAAACTTATGCACTGGTAAAGACTGCATTGTTTTGCTAGTACATTTCTCTAGGAATATATGCAAATGTCTGTTTTGTATGAATACAGAGAACCTATCAACATTTGGATATTATGTTCTGAATAGAAAAATAACTAATTTGTCCATGGAAAATCCTGGAGCTGTCTAGTCAAACCAAGGTTTGATTTGACCCCATGCCCTTTTTCATGCTCACATTTGTTGTGTGTCAAATTTAATAGAAGAATGTAAGCTTGAATAGAGACAATCTGGAAGTCCATGAAAAATAAAACATTTTGCAGACACGCTTTGTCAAGAAGTTTGTATACCTTGAATGTGTTCAGTGGCATGGCAGATACTTGATCCAGCCATATAACACCCTTCTTTGAGCTCGTTAAGGAAAGCCTAGCATAATGATCTGTCGCTGTAGCTTTCAATATTAATTCCTTTTTTGTCCAATTTTGTATCTCAAAGCTAGTAGCACTGAAAAAAAAGTAAACCCATAGATATCATCATGAAGAGAATGGCATTTAAAGTATACTTCTATCTCAATTCTGCAAATTCATTTAGTAGCATTTTACAGCTTCTGGAAGAATATCCAATATTGCATAAACAATTGATTTACATGATTGTTGAAGAAGCCAAGATTTGTAGTCCATCTGAAGATGTCAAAGAAACAGAAAGATTAACCGACCCAGTTGACATTATCCACATGACAACACGATAGGATTCACCTTCAACAATATTCTGCAAATAAAAGCAAACTTTTGAGTATATTCCATGAAAAAAGGTTATCAACTTATAAGCACAAGCAAATTTTTAAAACCAAACAATTGATAGATATTTTACAGCAAGTTCTTTTTTTAAAACAGGAGATACATGCGCAATATAAAAAGGGGCTGGAAAACTGATTACAAAAGGCTAAGTCATTGATCAAGGAAACAGAATGGAAACTTTGCTGATAAGTCCATGAAGCACACAGAACAAAATATATCCATTACATTAAAAGAGTTCTAAGCAAGAAAACAGCATACAAATATCAGTATTGAAGTGTACAGCATAAAAAATATAAAGTAGCATTTCACAATATGTAAGAAAACAGCAAACAATGATCAGTATTGAAGTGTAAAGCATCAAAAATATAAAGTGGCATTCACAATATGTAGTGCTCTGAATGGACGTAAAATATAACATTTTCTAACATGTTCCCCGAGGGAAAAGGCCTACCACCATAAGCAGGAATGTTTGGGACAGTTTCAGGATTTTATTTCTCCAAATTTGCACCCTCTCACAAGAAAGGATTGATAGTGTATTGCTGCAGGTGTAGGAGATGGTTTGAAAAAAATTGTGTCATTCTTTCCCCACTGTCTGAGGTTCCATTCTTGTAACCTGTGGGTGGGTGACCTGGCATTTGGCACACAGCTATTGTGCATGCTGGTGCATCACTTCAGCCTGTTGTTGCTTTTTCTTTTTGCTGATTGAGATGTATTCTTCAATAAAGCTTTTCCTGGCTAAGTCACAGCTAGTCAATTTTCTATTGCATTCATTTGACAGATATTTTTATGCACTTATCCTAAAATTATTTTTGGAAACCCTTAAAGTACAGTTTCTGAGGTAATTCTGGGATGCTTTCATTGATACTAGTGAATGCAGAGAGCAAACTTTTCCCTTCACTATTATTTTCTCTACGATAGGGTGTGGCTTCTTGGTTAGCAATAGGAAGTATCTACTTAGAGGCTCTGGAAGAGCCTCTAGATTAGGAGAAAAAGAAGGGAATTCCATGAAAACTCCCTTTGGAATTATCAACCTAAAATTTGCAGTATAAAGCGGTTGGAAATGGTAGTAGATTTTCAAAAAGGTGCACTTTATTTGAGAAGTATTAAAAAATCATTTGCATAAGGTAACTACAAAGGTTTGGTTAAAACACCTTCACCTGTAAGGTTAGGGGTTGGAGAGGAAAAAGTAAAACCTGAGCATAAACCAACAACAGAGAAGGATGTACATGAGTGCTAACTGAAAGCTCTGACCTATGGATTTGTGACCTAATGTGAGTGAAGATTATGCTTTGAAAGAGACCTAGGGTGAGCTGGATATGACTCTTTCTCATCAATTGTAACTGTTTGAGCTTATTTTGGAGCATGGAGATTTCCAACAGAAGGTTGGAGTTGCCTCATTTTGACCATTCTGTGGAATAAATGTTTAAGGAAGTGTCAGATGTGTTCAAGCAATTGCATTTACAATAGTTGACATCTTTTTTAAAACTTATCTATCATCCTTGTGCTCCTGCTATGCGTTGCAATCACAATTGAAGTCCTGAGATTGAAAACATCAAATTGAAATGTCATCTTAAAATTATGGTAAGTAGAACAAAGATTGCATTCAAATCTAGACTTAACCATGACATCATAAAATTAATAATTATTGAAATCTATAACACTCTGTGAGTCAAAGATAGAAGCAATAGTGAGATTGATTTGATGAGTGTTTGGAGGAGGAAGCTTCCAAGTTCTTAGCTGGGCTTGCGTGTATTGACAGCGTATGTGAGAGCATTATCAGAATCCTGTTCAGCTTGATGCCAACTCATCTGTAGCTTAATTTCTCTTTGGATTACTCTCAACAACAGTGCTAAATAATTGTATCTTCATTTTTTGCTTTATGGGGTGATTGTGTTTGTTGAGGTATGGTGAACAAAACACGGGTTTACTCATAATACCCATCCTCCTTTGATTCCCTCTGCCATCATACTAATGTTGGAAATCACTATTACTTTACCAAGATTTAGAGATTTTTAATCCATATATCTATATTTACTAATAAAAACAAATACAGCCAATCCACATAAAAAGATGGATGAAATTGGATTGGATCTCAAAACTACACAAACAAGAGCCACTATTCCAAGTGACCCCAAAAAGTAAACAGCCAATCACAAAGTCATAATGTCAAAAGAACATGAAATAAAAGACTAAGCTACTAAAGCTATAAAGCCCGAAATAGGACGGACCCAGTTGTTGGGGTTACCCTACCCTAACTCAAGCAAATGCTTTCCACCATCAATTGGCTCCCAACCAACAAAAGCATTATCTTCATTACCCTACAACTATGAAATCAAGCATATTCGTAGGATGGTTATCAATTCATGAAGGCAAAATGGATGGATCCCGGTGGGTAAATTTGTCCTAGCCCAAGGTACCTATGTTACTGAGAAGACAAAGAGGAGTGCTAACCTATGTGAAATGGAGGATAACAACCAATGTAGTGTCCCTTCTGCAAAGTGATCTAGTAGACTTATTAGCCTATTTAGTTTCCATAGGCTATAGTCGGAAAAAGGGATTTCATAATTTTAATTATTTAATATTATCTGACTTTGTTTACCCGCTGGGGTAAACTTAGTATTGCACAGACATCGTACGGGAAATATAATAAACACAGAATATATCAGAGAATAATAAATACTTTCATTAATCATTCCAGACTGGCAAGTACATTTATATCATAATGATTATACAATAATCTCTCCCATGTCCAACCTCCGAGAGAGTATATAAAGTACCCGAAGGGTCACGACCGAAGCGTCGTGACGTAACTGTCTAACCTCTCGGTCACTAACGACCGAGAGTAACATAATACTTTACTAACATAATAACCCGTACATACAATTATCCCGAAAACATCATCCCCCCCAAAAAACAAGTCGTCTCCGACGACTTACAACAACAAGGAGATGAAATACACCACATAGAAGAAGAAAATCACTGAGAAGGGGCAGAGGGGCATCCCTGAAAAAGCTGAAGTGCCGCCCTCCCCAGCAAAGCTGCGTCCAGTAGGTCTTTTCCGTCACATCCCATTCCTCTCGTGCCTGCACCAAACTTGTCTCCAAAACATACTGTTCAGCTATAGCCTCTGCTAACACCATACTGTCTCCCTAGCCAATCTGACCTTGATAGCCACCCGTGCCAACTTCTCTACTTCCAACTCCTGGGTACGCTGAGCCAAGTGTTGCTCTACTGCCTCCAACTGGGTGGTCAGCTCCTCCCGAGCTCTCGATGCATCCACCAAGACAGTCTCACGTCCAGCCAACACCTACTCCAAGTGCCTCAAAGCGTAGTACCCCTCTTGAAAGACTTGCTCCAGTGCTCTCTTCACCTCCGGCATGCAAACACTCCATGCCTGTAGCAACTCTGATCTCATCAACAGGTCACACTCTCCAAGGGCTGATAACTGAACCGACTGGGGGTCTAGGGGGCAACGCCCCCAGCGGGGTCGAGGGGCAGCGCCCCCGCCGCCAAGACCAATTTAGCACCTTCAAAGTCAATGAAACGCACTATTTTTGTGATTTTCGTCTGCTCCCATGCTCTTTTCTGCAAACCACTTATGTTTCCATTACTTCCTGCTCATGCCCTTCCCTTTGGTACCATTCATTCTTCAATATGAGCTGCTTTGTTTTGTCATTTTTTTTTTGTTTTTTGTTTTTTTTTTAGAATACCATATGAATTTCTTCCTTCATGCTTTCCCCTTCACACATCCCAATGCTGTACTGAACCCTTATGCATCTTCTTGTCTGTGTCGTATGGATTCCCTCTCTCTGACTCCCTTTTGTATTGTACGGATACAACCAAATTATTACTGATCAATGCCGTAACTATGTGTTTGTACGGCTTCTTTATCGTCTGCAATGACCGTACGAATATATCCTTGCGCTTTTTAATTTCTCCTGTAGCGTGTGGTCTGGCCATACAACCGTACGGTATCCTACTTATGGCTTGGCTATCGTACGCCCATCTAACCCTTATGCGTCGCCTTGGTATCGTACGGTCTTTTATTTTTCAGCTTGGCATTTTCCATGTACGGTGCCGTACGATGTCTTATGGAACAGTACGGTACCGTACAGTATCATTTTTATTTATTTCTTTCCTTCCGTACGGTGACTGCTGCATTAAAAATAACGTACGGGCATGGATGCTATTGCCGTACGGCACTTGACAGCCGTACGACATCCTACAATGCTGTGGCACTTTTGAATGCCGTACGACCGTATGGTCTGATCTTTTTTTTTCTTTTTTTCTTTTTTTTTTAATTTTTCTTTTGTTTTGTTTTTTTTTTTTTTTTTCATTTTTTTCATTTTTTTTCCACCGTACGGTCATGCATAGCTGTACGGGTGTTTTTCAATTTTCTGTCCGGAGGCTTCTCTGGTCACCCGTACGGACGCCTGCCGAGTCCCTCTCGGTTACTCTGTCCCTCCTTTCGGATCCATCCTCTTCAGGTAAAGTTTCAATTTGGTCCCGTTGCCACTGTCATGTATCCGTTCGTCGAGAGCCCACAGAGTGTGCAGTCGTTCCCTCTCCCTGTCACCGAGTCTGTTTTCAATGGCGATCCAAAAGCTTGGAACCATAAATTCTACAGGGACCACGGTCTCGTTCCCGTACATAAAAAGAAAAAGGAGAATCAAGATTTTGAAGACTGCGGTCCTCCACACAGGATTCCAGTTGTCTCCCATAACAATGGGTTTCAGATTTCTCTCATCCCCAAGATTTATTTTTTCCAACTTTGCTTCTTTGTGCCAGATGGGTTCCTCCTTCCGAAACTCTTGGGCAGGGCTTTCTTTCCTTTCGACTTCCCCTTCTCGGTATGCTGTATATTCCGGAAGGAACTCACTCTCGGCTTCCTCAATCTTCAATATGTTGCAGGACGGCGGAAATAATTCATAATCACCCATTTGCCAGTGGAATAGACCGTCCATCGAATCTGTATCATCCTCCACTTTCAGTATCCCTTCGGCATTAGGTTCCATGTTTCCTTCCTCTCCGCCCATCCCGTCGTCTGACTCTGAATCGGATGCCATTTCCTCCCCAACCATCTGCGTGTTGAGGTCCACTACAAACTTCCTTCCCCCCTTTTCAAATGCGAGGGTGTTTTTCTTCCAATTATGATTGGCTCGGGCCGTCACCAACCACCCTCTACCCAGGATGGCATCATACCCCTTCTGCTTAAGAGGGATTACAACAAAATCTAAGGTGAAAGGCTGGGTTCCAATAGTCACCTTCTGCACCATCAGTGTACCGAGAGGCTTAATACCGTGCTGGTCGGCCCCTAATAAATTGAAAGTCGGTGGCCACAGCGTCGGTTTCCCCAAGCTTTTCCAAGTTTCTTCCGGGAGGACATTGACGCCCGACCCACCGTCGACAATTGTGTTCGTGAGGATGGTACCCAAAATACCCATCTCCACCACTGCGGGATTCCGCCCATTATTTATCGATAGCGTCATGGGGTCGGTTGCAGAGCCACTCGTGATCTCCATTCGTTCAACCGTGCTTGCTGGAATGTTTTGCCCAAGGAATAGAGCCGTTTTGAGATGCGGCATCATTTCCAATAGGTCCTTGACCTTTACTGGTACCTCCAATTGCATTATCTGCCTTAAAATATTTTGTTCGGCCATTGCTCGAGTAGAAATGTCGACATCTGTGGAGTCCCTTCGGTCCTCCATACCCTTCGTGATCTCAGCCTTCGCCTCGAGCATCCTTTGTTTCTCTGTCGGGGGGGTGAGGATATGTGGCCTTCTTCATTTGCCCGCGTGTGATGTTGCAGTCGGGGGGTGAGGATATGAGGACCTTCTCCATGCCCCCTCGTTCCATGTCTAGGATGTTGCAGCCGGGCTTCGGACAATTAGCATCCTCATGGTTCCCCGGTCCGCACCACCAACACAGTTTTAGTGGAGCAGTAGCCTCATTCTGACAGTCACGGGCATAATGTCCCCATTGGTTACAACTCCTGCACTGTATCATGGGCCTCCCCTTCGCGTCATACTAGACCCGCGGCTTGTTCTCATCATTGCCTCGGCCTCCCCGTCGGTTGTTTCCATACCCGCCGGATGACGGAGCATTTTGTTGTCCGCCAGTACCAGACGTGGAAGGTTGCTCCTGTGCATAGAGCACTTGTTGATTTCTCGCCCTCAGGTTGTAGGGACATTCTTTAGTGGAATGTCCTGCGATTTGGCAGATATCGCAAAAAGCCTTCTTCGGACAAGAACCTTTTGTGTGGCCTGCTTCCTTGCAGTCCGTGCACCACACCGTATCTTCTCCTGTCTTACTGATACTTCCCTTGGCGGCCTTGAGTTCTTTCATCATTCTTTCAAGGTCTTTTTGCAATGCGAGCACTTTCTTGCTCGACCCATCCTCACTGCTTTCAGTCTCCGAGTCATCGTCAGAAGATGACCTCATCTTCTTGGAGGTCTTACACTCACTCTCTAAATCCATTGCTCGGTTGTATGCATTACTGTACGAAGTAGGTGGAACTATCTTCATTTTCTTTCGTAGGGAGGTTTTGAGTCCCTTTATGAACCACCTCTTCTTCAGTTCGTCCGCTGGGGCCGACTCCATCTTCCCGATGAGTTCTTTGAGTCGCCGTCCGTACGCACGGACGGACTCATTCTTCGCTTGCTTAGTGTTGTAGATTTCCGCTAATATCTCATTATCATCTCGTAACAATTGAAACTCTATCTGGAAGGCCTTTTTGACCTGGTCCCATGTCGTCAAGCTCGTCTTGTCAACATCCGAGTACCAGTCAATGGCTCCCTCCCTCAATGTTGCAGGGAATTGGCGGATCCATTCGTCTTGGTCAGTAACTCCATTGGCAGCCCATATAGTCTCACAGGTCCGGCAATGCCGAACAGGATCCTCCTTCGCTTGGCCTGTGAACTTGGGCAGTTTCTACTTACTCGCAGCCATGGTAGGTTGTTGCCTCCGCGAGGGATTCGGTACTCCGACACCAACTCCTCCTTGAGTATTGTGTGTAGTGTTCACTGGTGGCACTTGCTCGTGCGGTAGTTGTGTGACTGGTGGGACCGTACTGTGTGGAGTCCTTGGTTCCAACAGAGGGTTCGCCTGTGCATTCGCAGTGCCTTCGGCCGTACTGTCACTGGCACCTCCGGCAGTACCGTCACCTTCGACCGTACGATTCCCTTTGTGGTCTCGGTCCTCCGGACGTGGTGTACGGGTCAAATCTTCAAACCGGTCTCGCTCTTCTTGAAGTAAGACCTGTCTCAATTGTGTTTCCTCGAGTAGTTCTTCCCTACTCCGCACTCTCCGATGCTCCGGCGAAGTGAACTGTTCTCCGTCGGCCTCTGCACCTTCCGTACCACTTCCGAGGTTCCCTTCGGGCAACCCTCCGGCAAGCTGGTCCTTGGCAAGTTGCCTCAACCTATACCAACGTTCACGTTGTTGCGCGGAGATCAAAGCCTTCTGTGTGGCTTTGCCTTCGTCATCTTGTGCCTTTTTATTTCTATATTTATTTAAAACATTGGGCATAAATCCTTTCCTCACTTCTCTTCCCGAGTACGTCTAGGCAACGGCGCCAGATGTTTACCCGCTGGGGTAAACTTAGTATTGCACAGACATCGTACGGGAAATATAATAAACACAGAATATATCAGAGAATAATAAATACTTTCATTAATCATTCCAGACTGGCAAGTACATTTATATCATAATGATTATACAATAATCTCTCCCATGTCCAACCTCCGAGAGAGTATATAAAGTACCCGAAGGGTCACGACCGAAGCGTCGTGACGTAACTGTCTAACCTCTCGGTCACTAACGACCGAGAGTAACATAATACTTTACTAACATAATAACCCGTACATACAATTATCCCGACAACAGACTTAAGCTGATTGTAAGGGCAATATTATTTACGCTTAATTTAATATTAATTTAATGATTATTTAAGAAAGTATTTAATAAAATCACTTTATTATTTCTCATGTTAAATTAAAATATAAAAAAGAGTAGGAATTCAAAAGGATTTTCCAGAAGCTTCTAGGATTGTTATAAAAAAGTAGCTTATCTCTCATTTGAGATATGCTTGGCTATTTTCTCATATTGGTTTTGGAGAGCTCCTTGGAGCTTGTAATCCAAGGATAACGGATTGTTGGTTTTGATAGTGAGACTATCTGCCCTAGCCAGTTGGTGGACATATCATTTAGGTATTTCACAATGCATTCACAATTGGAGTTCGTCATAATTTGTGAAGTCTCCTTTAGAGACAAATTTCCAGAGCTTCGGATATAATGCAAATAGCTATTGGAGAAGTTTGGATGGGCCATTAGATATATATAAATGCTAGTATGTTATTGTAGCCGTTTGAGTTTTACAAGGCATGAGCCTTACTTTAAAGGGTCGATTTGAAATTATGAGCCTATGTGGATGGCATGAGCAGCAAAAAGTCATGGCTTTGAAGATTTGCAAGATATATTTTGTGTGGGCATCATATACTTGAAAGAGAAGTGTTGTGTAGTAAAACACATGCCCCATTGCAAATGGGGATCCCCACTTTTTTGCTTAATAGTTTAGTAGTTTGTTAGCTTAGTCTTAGTTTGGCCATGATTTCAAAACCTCTAGGTTGATGAGATAAGAAGTTTGTGCCAAGGTCTTAGAAGGTTCAAGTCGATGCCTATTTGCAAGCTAGGATTTTGGGGTGAGTTAGAAATTTGAATTGTCAAGTCATGATCCAGCATCCTCAAATGAAATTCCTAGAAACCATCGGGTTTCCAATCAGTCCATGAACTTATCCCGATGCAATCCCAGAAAATAGACCCAGAATTGTGAGCAAATCTGAAAGTGCAATTGGAGGTGTGATAAAAATTCCAAGCCAAGGGTGAATTCCAACTGGTACAATGAATGAATATCTTGAGAAAAGGATGAAATCTGGGCGTTAGTAAGAGTTTCAAACATCTAGCAAGGAATTTTGACAAGTATCATGCCCTCATGCAAAAAAGTATCTTGCTTCCAACAACATTGCAAAAATTCCAAAAGACTTGGCAAAATCAGATATCATGTCAACATACATTTTCAGCACTTAATGATTTTGGGCAAAGTGATCTTAATAGGGAGCCCAAGCAAGGTTGGATTTCTGATCTCCTTGGGGCTCGGAGCCCAAGAGCACCCTGATTTCCGCCCTAAGGTTAGGCTCTCAAACTCAGGGAAAATGTGAAATTCGATTTGCAAGTTGATAGAAAGGCCAAAGGGTAAGGTGAAATCAAGTGTTGTTTCCGAAACTTAGCTTGATTCTTATGATCAATGTGCAACTTCCAAACAGCCTTATCCAAATTACAATCAAGTGATGATGATGTTGATTTGAATGATGAAATGGAGACCTGATAACAATCTGAAATCTGGGTGATGCAACACCAACACTTAGCAAAATTTGGAGGTGAGCTCAATGTTGGAGCCCAAGAAAGGCCTAATTTCCGACCTCTTCTTGGGGCTCCAAACCCAAGAGCATGCTAACTTCTGCCCAATTTGTAGGGCTCCAAACTTTCCAGACCAAGGCGTGGTGAAAGTTGAATTGTAAAACAAGGCAATTGCTTGAGGAAAAGACTTGAACAGGTGGTCTGGTTGCTGTTGAAGAGATGCAAAACGCTTAAATGTCTTGATCAGATTACCCCACTTTGGAAAACAAACAAATCTCAGCAAGCATATGCAAGAATCCAAAACGATCATGAAACCAATGTGCAATTCTAATTGAAAAAGCCAAGGCAAGTCACAAAATTAAAATGTTTGTCAACATTTTACATTTTATTTCAGAGACCAAACTTGGGATGGAGCCCAAGCAAGGTCAGATTTCCAAACTCCTTGGTGCTCCGAGCCCAAGCAAGGTCAGATTTCTGATCTTATAGGGGGCTCCAAGTCCAACAACTTGTCAAACTCCACCCAACATTTTTTATGATAAATCGATGTTGTTGTATTAAACAAAGGAGATGAAAGCTCCTTATATAGATTTACAAAGACAATGTTTTTAAAAGAAACAATCGTGAACTAAAGACAAAAATAGAAACTACGTAATAAACTAAAGATTAACTAAGATGACCATTAAAGAAACATTATAATATTCTAATACCCTCCCAAAATGATCGTCTAACTGTTGTCTTTCGGTCACAAATTCTTCAAAACATGTTGCTGCTGTTGAGACCCCCCCCTAGAAGTCAAAATCCGTCCAAAAAAGAATAGAGAAGGGTGCTCCTTCTTCAGAAAGATTTGCAAAAAGAGACAAGGACCTACCACTGACTTTGCCACTAAGATGAGTCTTTTACTAACCCTCACAGAATCAACAAAATATCTAACTAGAAATCATCACAAAACATTCAACTTGATATTGGATAACGGAGCTGCTCTTCCCTAGAGACAGAGACAGAGACAAACACTGAGAACAACTAGCACAATTTTAAGGAAAAATCGACAAACCCTCCGAACTTTGCAGATGAGCATGATGCCCCATAACAGATTGCAAAAAACCATGAGTTTTTAGGAGAAAAATTGGAAAAACCAGACATGATTTTTGAGGTGAAAAATCGATCAAAAATAGACAACAAAATCTGAAACAGAGAGCAGAGAATGCAAAGCTTCATTTTTGAGGAAAAAAACAATAAAACCCAACAGATAATTTTTGAGGAAAAAAATTATAAACCCACTAGATAATTTTTGAGGAAAAAATTATAAACCCACCAAATAAGTTTAGAGGAAAAAATTATTAAAACCCATCAAAGAAACCTTCATGCGACAAAACATGAGACTTCGCATGGTAAAACAACACATGCAAGAACATGCAACTCGCAAAAAACACATGCAACAAACATGCAAGTAGATGCAACCCTAAAAAATCAGACTTTTGCTCAAAACAAGAAATCGCGCAATCAAATCCCTCGACCAGGGTCACAATTTTCAGCAAAAATCTTCGAAGACGAACCACAAAATTTTCATAAAATACCTCCAACAATTTTTATTTCAAAAAATCAAAAAATAAATTTCTGGAAAAAAATTCCAGATTAGAAGAGGCTCGAATTGTTTTTAAAATAATGACCAAATATATGAAATCCCATCGACCTGCTCTGATACCATGTTATGGTAAATCGATGTTGTTGTATTAAACAAAGGAGATGAAAGCTCTTTATATAGATTTACAAAGACGATGTTTCTAAAAGAAACAATCGTGAACTAAAGACGAAAATAGAAACTACCTAATAAACTAAAGATTAAGTAAGATGACCATTAAAGAAACATTTTAATATTCTAATAACAATTTGGGGTGAAATCAGAAATGCTAAGTCCAAGTTCGACTTGCTCTAGGATGAAATTCAAAAGATGGAAGAGAAATCTGATTTTGCCATGGTGAAAACCAGAATGAGGATCTATTTTGGAGCAAGTATAAACTTAGAATTCAAGCATAAAGTAGGGATGAATTCCAAACAAGGCTGGTAGATTGAATTTGATGTTGATGAAAATCTAAATTAAGTAAGAAAAATCACTCCTTTCATCATATGTTTGCAGCTCCTAGGAAAATTTTGGAATCCATTTTAATGCCGACCTTTGGCAAGGAGCCCAAGCAAGGTTGGATTTCCAACCTCCTAGGGGTTCCAATCCCAAGCACAGTCATATTTCCAACCTTCTTGGGGCTCCAAGCCCAACCACATGGTATTTTCTGCCCAAATCTTCAGGCTTCAAGCCCAAGTGATGCCAAAATTCCGCCCAATTTCTTGGTCTCCATTTAAGAGCTTTCAAGAAATTCAATTGCCATCAAATCAAAATTCTAAACCTCACAGTCAGGCTGGCCTTGTGAGAAGATGAGCAAGTTGGAAACAAAATGAAATTCAAATCTGATCACCCAGCATTATGAAAGAGAATCTGAATTGCATTATGAGGTCAGCAAGGGAAAGTAGATGGACAAACTGCAAAATTAGTTGGATTTGAAATCAGGTCGGCCCATATGAAGTCTCCAATAGGAATGTCCCTTGAAAGTGAAGCCGATAAAGGAGAAGTCAAACACTTCATTTCAAATCACCAATGCAATTCAAATGCTAATAAAAAGAGCAGAGCAGATCTTGTAAGGTGGGAAAATAAGAGAGGAAATTAGAGATTAAACAATGTTTGGCATCCAACTGAGAATCAAACTTGTTGGAGATATAAGGATTAAAGGTGAAAATAAAGGAGATCTCCTAGCTACAATCTGGAGGGTACAAATTTTTGCAAACTTGAACCACTAAACAACCTAGATTTTCTATAATCTCAATCAAGGTTGAGTTTTAAATGAATTAGGCCATGATAAAATTCCAAATGGATTAGGAGATGCATGACATGCATTCAAGGACTAATTAGAATTCAAATAAAAATTCAGGGATTGTTTAACGTTAATGCATGGATAAAGTTAAGAAGATACTATTGTAATGTCCCCCCATTTTCACGATTCTCTCGTAGTGCAGTTGGTGTTGGCATTTGGGGGGTTTCTAATGCACCAATGAGTTCAAATGGTTTAATGGAGATGAACGACACCTTGTAGAGTGATATCAGACAACTTGTTCAAGACTTTCTATTTTTAGCAGTGGCCATTTTTAGCACTTACTATTTATAGTAAGTTTCAAGTTCAACGCATCTCAAATTGGGTCAGTTTGGTGTTTGGACACACTATTTTTAGTAGTTGCTATTTTTAGTGTGTACTTTTGGTGATTGGACCAGCCTCTATTTCCACAACAGTAAAATATGTCATTCTTGGACATTGGGTGAAGTTTACTTCTGTTAAAAGAAATATATTTTGACTTTTAGTTAACTAAGTCTCTTATATTGTCACTTTATGACTTAAGCGACTTGTACCCCTTGGCCTAGCAACACAACATTATTTTTAAAAAGGGGCCATTTGACATTCTAAGAGGAGAAAAAAAGTATTTTTAAAAGAATGAGGCCCTTAATATTTGGGAGACTAAAAAGGTGATTTGTTTTGTCCCACACAGATTGGTGAAGAGAGTGGAACCCCTTGAGAATGTTATAAAAGTAAACTTGTGGTTTTCATTTGGTATGCATGATTGAAGAATTTGGATATTTCTAGTTTCACTAGAGTTTTGTTGTTTAAGGGCTTGGAGGATGAAATTCCTCATTGCTAACAATCTCTACGCTATTGAAAGATACAGTTTGGGATTTAGTTGGTGCTTACATTTAGGTAACAATGTTAATCCTAACCGGTGATTGAGAGGGGGGGTGAATCAATAAATTCAATTTCTTATCTTTTTTTGTTTCTTATCCTGTTAATATTGAAAATATCATAAATGCTTAAATAACATGAACATAAAACACAAACACAAGCTAACGCGGGATATATATGTGGAAACCCTCGATTAGAAGGAGAAAACCATGGTGGAACAGAACCCACGAACTTCACTACTGCAGTAATAAAGCTGCCCAGTTAAAGGCTTACAAAAGCACTGGTTAGAATGCTACCCTGTCAAGGGATTTAATAAAGACCGGTTAAGATCTTGACCCTGAAGGAGTCACCTCACCAAAGGACTTAAGAACATCAATTAAGATGTCACCCGGTGAAGGGATTTTTACAATAGAACCTATTAGGGTTCACCCTGATAAAGGGATTTATATGTGCTTCACACAAATAAAGAAATGATCTTCTTTAGACACTTAATTTGTCGATCAGATCATACCTGTTCTCTTCTTGCTAGGCTTGGCTACTCAATCTCTCTCTTTCACTCTCAGTGACTGTATCCCTTCTCAGAAGACTCGGCTCTTCTGCTCTACTCTCTCTCTGTGCTCTTGATTTTCAATAACAACTCTTCTAATGGACGATGACCCGTATGTAATATCCCCATTTTTCAGGCTTTGGCATTAGCTTGGTTTGGCGACCCTCGCAAGCTAATCAAGTGATCTGAGGGGGTCAGATGTCAAAGCCAGTGTTGGGATTCCATTCTGGATATTCAGTTTACCAGGTCTGCTCTTCGTTCGGGTCAATTTGGTCGACTTACTATTTTTAGTAAGTGGTATTTTGGGTATGGCCAGGATTAGTAGGGTGTCTGCATGGAGTGTCAGAGGTTTCAGGATTGAGCTTCAGGGAATCTCCAGTTTGAGAGACTTACTATTTATAGTAAGTCTATTTTTAGCAGCTAGCTATTTTTGGCAGTGGGTTATGTCCGGCAAGGCAATTGGCATTTGGGCTCTGGTGTCGGAAATGAGTCTGTTTCAATTAGCAGAATTCAGTGGCTTTGTTTTTAAAATTATCATTATTAAATTAAAGTATTTTAATTTAATAACATAAGTACTTTATAACTTTATTGTGCTTTTTCCGAAAAAGCTATAAGTACAACTCGAAAAAGCACTTTCATTTACCCATTGTTGATTTGATAATTTGTTTATGTGAGAATTTTGCTTGGCTTGGAAAAGCTAGGGTTTCTAGAGCTTGGTCTTCATTTTGGAGAGAGTTCTTATGTGATTTGTGGAGTTTGGTCTTTTTCCAGGAGAGAGCTCGATCTGATACTGAATTAAATCCAGTGCTAAGGTATATTGGATTCTGGTGAAGAGTTTTTTTAATTCTACAGGCAAAATTGAATTGTTCTCAAAGAATTCAATTTGTTATTTGCTGAGGTCTGAAATTTATTTGGGAAGTTTGCTATCAATAAATTGTTGTAGCTACAATTAATATCTGATAATTGAAAGTAACAGGCTGAGGGGAAATATCGAATTATTTGGAGGTTATGTATTCTTCATGCTGTGATATTATACATAGAGGAGAGGCATCATTGTTAACAGCGAAATTATAATATATACTGGCTGCTTCAACCCTGATCTGGCACGTGAGTATAAGGGAGAGTTGTGACGTCTCTGTCTAGTCACGTGGATTCTACAGCAGGGCCGTTTGGTAATATTTCTGGGCCGGCATTCAGTTTGGGGCCAGTCACATGCTGTCTTGAGCAGTCACATGTTGAATTCACAAGGTGGCAGCTATAATATGTGGGATTGTAACAGCAAAGGAAGGAATTACGGTGATACAGGTGCCATTGAAATTTTATGATATATGATTATTACATAGATTTGTTTGAAATAAGAACTCAAATAGAGAATGTTTATCAAAATGTTATTTGTCTGAATTAGATAATTAAATTTGGTGAATGTGCCATCAGAATTTGCTTTGCATAAATATTATTGAAAAATAGTTGCAGTTGTTTTCACAATTATTAATTAACATCCAGAAAGAGCCAATCCTATTCTTCACATTGGTATCAGAGCACTGATCTTGCCATTCTGAAGGGGTATGAAATTAAATAATGGCAAACAGATTTATACCAGGAGAGTATTATACCCGCAGGGATAGAAATTCACCACCTCCTGAAGATAATGAACAAGGCCCACAGAATGAACAGACATGAAATAGGGATAATATCGGAAATGATATGGACAGGGAGGCCAGAGATGCCTTCAAACATATTGCAGATGGTCAGCATCATGTTGCAACTATATTGCAACAACTTTCAGACACTCTACAACGCTTTGCATTACCAGGTGCTAGAGAAAGAGGTGTGCGGAGTGTTTCAGTCAGCTCACACAGGTCATGAGCTGATGACAAGTGAGTTTATGACAGGCAAGTTTATGATAGGCGAGTTGATGATAGGCGAGTTGATGATAGGAGAGATTATAGAGTTGATCATACTGGCACTTATGACAGGCCTCATCATCCAACATTCTTGAGGCCAGAGTTGGATGCAGTTAGTGTTGAGCCAAAGCCTGCACCATTTGTCGATGACATAGTGGCACATTTTGCAGAGTGGGATGCTCTTCCTAAGGCACTAAAAAGAAATCTAAATTTTGACAGATATCTGACGCAGAAGCGTGAGCATTCTAGAGGCAGGCCAACTCCTGACACGAGACAGAGGCCTAGACAGAATGAATTAAAACAGGCAACTAGCAAGTTGACTTTGGACCACTTCGATGGAAGTGGGAAGACTACAGCCAGAGCATGGGTCCACAAGTTGGACACTTATATTTCACTTTGTCTTATGTCAGAGGAGGACGCTATTCGATTTTTTGTGCTACATTTGGATGGGGTTGCTCATGATTGGTGGTATCATGGGTTAAAGTCTCTGCATCACGATCATATTGTGCAGTACCAGGAGTTCGTAGATAGACTAATAAAACGGTTTGATCAGAAGGATTCGGAGACCTACTTCAGAGAGTTAGCTCAGCTGAGACAGACAAGTGGTCTTGAGGCATTCATCAGCGAGTTTCAGCATCTATCAGTCATGGTATATGACATCTCCGAGAGGAGATTCATGTTGTTCATAGAGGGTTTGTCAAAGCCGTACAGAGGATGGGTCAAGTCCTTGGATCCGCCTACTCTACGAGATGTTATGAATAAGGCAAGGAATCTTTGAGCCTTCTGTTTCACGGGGCACGTCTACTCCTAGTCCTACTATTCCTCCTGCAGATGAGGTACCCCCACCAGCTGTTGACAGAAAGAAACCTGCAGGTAGACTTGATGATGCCACGCGAGAGGATTTGAGGAGGCAGCTTTGCTATTGGTGCAAAGAGCCTTATGATAGAGAGCATACTTGCGCTACGAGGCCTAAGGGCAGGGCAAATCGCTCTATGTGGGTTTATTTTGGTGAGAGTGAGGCTGAGTCTTCTCATCAGGCTGATGGTTTTGATACAGAGGAGCAAAGAGTTGCTCCAGAGTTTGGTACTGAAGCCAAACTGTCTCCGATTGTGTTGTCCACCTCTGTGCCACTTCCCTTTTCTTTCAGACTGAAGGGATTAGTGGAAGGACAACCCTGTGTTGCTATGTTGGATACTGGAGCTTCACACAACTTTATTCATGAGTGACTTGTTAGTCAATGTGGGCTTCAGGTAGAGGAGTTTGCAGGGTTTGGAGTCAACGTAGCCGATGGCTACAATTTTACCTGTACCAGGTGCATCCGAGATCTCTCTTTGTTTCTTGGTGATTATGAGCTGATAGCTGATTTCTATGTGTTTGATTTGGGGGAGATGGATGTAGTTTTAGGGATGCAGTGGATACAGGAGATTAAGGAGTTCTGCCTTAGTGTGAGCCCGATGCAGATCAAATTTGAGTACCAAGGCAGAGAATATGTTTTGTCGAGCATTGCAGATGGGAGTCTACGCACTATGTCCTTCTATGTTGTAGATAGTGCTGATTCACGGAGACATGAGTCCATACAGGTAGAGCCGATCACATATCATGTCTCACAGAGTTCACCGTATTATGGCTCAGATCAGCAGATGGGTGATGTTCACTTTGTGAACAACCCTTTATTTGATGTGGATGTCAGCATGACCTATGACAATCCACTATTTGAGCTTAGTGATGATCCCTTATAGGAGTTGTATGATCATCATGATGATGACGTTCGGGATCCAATTTGTGCACCGACTTATCAAGCAGATTGCGCAGGAGGCTAGTCAGGCCTAACTGATCAGTTTTCAGGGGTGTACACGGTGAGGAGTTCTTATAGCTTCACATTCGATCCTCACGTTCAAGATATCTATCAGTCACACAGTTCTTCAGCGCATCCCTTTTATGACTGGTATGATGAGTTGATTAGTTCGAAGACTAGGAGTAAGTCCAGTCTGTTGGTTCAGTTACTCCCATGTGAGTTACTTCCGGTTGAGTTTCTCCCATGTGGCAATCCTGTTGCAGCATCATTAGTTCAGGGGTTGAGGGCAGTTTTCCAGTTACTGATGTTGGTTTTGTTGATGTTGTTGGTTTCGTTACAGGAGTCTGAGGTCGATCGGGACATTACTCATGACCATCCTTGGGATTCGGGTGGTTTGTGATGTTGCTTGTTTTTCTTGATTGCTTGACAAGCAATCTTGGGAAGGGAGGACTATAATGTCCCCATTTTTCAGGCTTTGGGATTAGCTTGGTTTGGCGACCCTCACAAGCTAATCAAGTGATCTGAGGGGGTCAGATGTCAGAGCCAGTGTTGGGATTCCATTCTGGAGATTCAGTTTACCAGGTCTACTCTTCATTCGGGTCAATTTGATCGACTTACTATTTTTAGTAAGTGGTATTTTGGGTATGGCTAGGATTAGCAAGGTGTCTGCATGGAGTGTTAGAGCTTTCAAGATCGAGCTTCAGGGAATCTCCAGTTTGAGAGACTTACTATTTATAGTAAGTCTATTTTTAGCAGCTGACTAATTTTGGCAGTGGGTTATTTCCGGCAAGGCAGTTGGTGTTTGGGCTCTGGTGTCGAAAATGAGTCTATTTCAGTTAGCACAATTCAGTGGCTTTGTTTTTAAAGTTATCGTTATTAAATTAAAGTATTTTAATTTAATAACGTAAGTACTTTATAACTTTATTGTTATAAAGTGAAATTATCATTTGAAAGCCTTTTATATTAAAAAAGTGAAATTGTGCTTTTTCCGAAAAAGCTACAAGTACAACTCGAAAAATCACTTTCATTTACCCATTGTTGATTTGATAATTTGTTTATGTGAGAATTCTGCTTGGCTTGGAAAAGCTAGGGTTTTTGGAGCTTGGTCTTCATTTTTGGAGAGAGTTCTTATGTGATTTGTCAAGTTTGGTCTTCTTCCAGGAGAGAGCTCAATCTGATACTGAATTAAATCCAATGCTGAGGTATACTGGATTCTGGTGAAGAGTTTTTTTAATTCTACAGGCAAAATTGAATTGTTCTCAAAGAATTCAATTTGTTATTTGCTGAGGTCTGAAATTTATTTGGGAAGTCTGCTATCAATAAATTGTTGTAGTTACAATTAATATCTGATAATCGGAAGTAACAGGCTGAGGGGAAATATCGAATTATTTGGAGGTTATGTATTCTTCATCCTGTGATATTATACATAGAGGAGAGGCGTCATTGTTAACAGTGAAATTATAATATATACTGGCTGCTTCAACCCAGATCTGGCACGTGAGTATAATAGAGAGCTGTGACGTCTCTGTCTGGTCACGTGGATTCTACAGCAAGGCCATTTGGTAATATTTCTGGGCCGGCGTTCAGTTTGGGGCCAGTCACATGCTGTCTTGAGTAGTCACATGTTGAATTCACAAGGTGGCAGCTATAATATGTGGGATCGTGATAGCAAAGGAAGGAATTACGGTGATATAGGTGCCATTGAAATTTTATGATATATGATTACTACATAGATTTGTTTGAAATAAGAACTCAAATAGAGAATGTTTATTCAGAATGTTATTTGTCTAAATTAGATAATTAAATTTGGTGAATGTGCCATTAGAATTTTCTTTGCATAAATATTATTGAAAAATAGTTGCAGTTGTTTTCACAATTATTAATTAACATCCAGAAAGAGCCAATCCGGATCTTCACACCGTATATATAAGAATCTTCTCATTACCACACCAAACGGTGGCGCCAAGCTGTAACTCCTCCAAAATGCTGCTGTTCTGGAAGGCGATTTGAAAATCTCGCATGCACAACTCTTGATCAAATCAAAAAGCTCACATACTGATCTTTAGTTCATCTCAAAATGCTCGTAGAAAAACTCCAGTTCTTCTCTAAACGCTCCGCAAAAACCGGATCGGATTATAAAGCACGGACCTGTAGATCTGCTACTTTGGGCGGGAACAGGTGTGCTACCGGTTGATTCATCTGCCTCCTGTTGTGTTCTACTGAACCGGTTGGACAAGACCGGTATATTGTGACTGGTGTAGGTACACTGGTTACCTTGTAAGTCTGATGGTTGTCGACTGGGACAACTACCGGTTCACCACTGTTGCTCTAACCTAAAGACCGGTGTGTTTGATGTTTGCCAATGATGACAGCTAAGCATAATGCCAACAAACAATTCACTGCCGAGAGTTATTATTTCCTGATTTATGAGTTCGAGTTTCATATCAAGAATTGCAAGTAGTGTTGTGGAGAAGATTGGAAGAGTATTTTGTTGTCATAGTCATTATTAGCCTTCAACTATTTTTGGCTCGGGTTATATCAGTTGTGAGCTTTTCTAGTTGTCGGATGTGTTGGTATTGATGATAAACTTCATAGAGGTCATGGGTTAAGGAGTCTGAGAATAGAGCTCATTCATGGCAGCCCAGACACCAACAAGACATCAAGAGCATTGCAAGGGTTTATGTAGGAAGTGATTAATACTCATTGCTTGGTGCAGACACAATCTGCGGTTTGAACTTGATAGAACTCACACACACTGGGCATTATTGTAGTAGGAGGGTATCAAGGAGTTTGAAGTCCATTTTTTACCAGTTCTATTCTCTCACAGACCTGATGTGAGACTGCTGAAGACATTCGTGTGGGAGCTAAAGAAATACAACTGCATTTTGGAGATATTCTTTGTTGTATAAGTCTGCTACAGCAGTCATATTGTTTAGAGGTATTATTTTGGGCAATGTTTATGAACTCTTGCTGTGTATTATCACTCTACCCAGTAAATGGGTATGTTTGTTCAATGTTTACACTCAACTTGATGTATTTGGTACTTTCAATTCAAACCTTTTGTGCTTACAGAATATATTGAATTGAGTTGTGTTGATATTTTGGCCTTTACGGTAAATATCTAATGACTGGGAAATTTCGATATGCATAAATAATAATATTAAATATTAGGGAATATTTAATATTTATTGTTTATAAAGTAAATCGATTTAAGGGCCCAAGTCGTCCCCTTTGGTTAAATGAAATTATTATTTGGCCAGTCGGCCTCTTGAGGAAGATATTCATTCTCATATAAATAAAGATCGATTCTTGAAGGAGAAAATATCAAAAACATAACATATGATCTCCCTCTCAAGAATCGATCATTCTAGGGTGAATTAGAAGCAGCGATTTGGAGTACTGTTTGTACGATTTGGAGCAGAGATATAGATCCATGATTATATTCTAATGAGCTTCTACATTTCACCAAGAACCGAACATAATCAGCTGTGCAAATTATAATCCCAGATCAGCAAAATCATTGGCGTGATCTATACAACATAAATAGAGGTTTGAGGCACGATAATTAATGCTTGGATTGGCAACATTCAAGTGCAGATCTAGGTGAAGAAAAGAGCTGGATTGTAGTGCGAGTTGCTTCTACAGATCAGAGAACACACTTGCATATTCATGGTGCGATATATGATGCTTCGATAAGCAATTTAGACTATCGAATAAGGGCAGATCTGGATTGACATTTACATCGGATTATTGAATGTTAAACCAGTCGATTGAATATATATACCTAGATCGGTATTGTTAGAGGAGAAGACATACATCTGATTGGATCAGATTGATAGAAGAAATTAAAGGCAAATTGAAGGACCAGCTTTGAAGACTTTCAAATTGCTACATTCCGGGTACATTCATTTCCTTCTTTATGATTGTCTTCTTATATCCTGTTCTTAGTTGAAAGATCTTAAAGTTTGTATATTCCTAGCATAAATCTGGAAAATATTAACAAGTTGTATCATCAATACTTGTTGTTGTTAATCTGCATTTCATTTTGCAATATATCTATATACATATTGTATAACACATTGCTATCTCAAGCCAAACAGAGAAACAAATCGAAATATAAAAATTCAGAAGTAAAAATCAGAAAACTCAGTAATCAGCTGCAAGAAAACTATTTGACAAAATTACAGTGACTAGGAAAGGCCAAAATATAGTGGTTAACAAAGGGGCGTCTTATAATGGTATCAGAGCAATGTATCCTTCCATCCTAAAGGGTTAACATTGAAGAAATCATTTTAGAATTGAATTTGAGGAGTTGCAGTTGAAGTTGGGTTATTTTAGAAAGAAAGATGAGGAGTTATGAAGAGATGCTAAAAGATATTCAGTACTTGCGTGAGCGTCCTAGTTGATTTAATTCTCTTTTCAAAATGAAATCAGAAACAAAGGAAAAGGACTTTTTCAGCAACAAAATTCAAGAGGTCAACAAGAATGAGTTGAGGCAAAATCTATGCTTGTCCGGCAAAAAGGATTGGAAGCCCAATCACCAATGCATTGGTGAAAAGGTATTGGAAGATCTCCCATCTACTTCCAAGATTCTCTTGCCTTCATTTCAAGAAGAATTACATGAGTACAATATAAGTTTGATTCAGAATGATCATTTGAACAGGGAACCTGTGGATGAAGTTAAGTGTATTTCTACCTGCACGAGTGAGTACAATACTGTCCATCAAATTGGAAGATCTAAAAATGAAGTCGATGCCGTGTGTATCACAGAAGATGAGAACCTTGTTGAAAAATTTGAAGATAAGTTAGTAAAGGGATTTTGGAGCAGCAATGATGAAAACAAATCTAGCACAATTAGGCCCCATCTAAAGGACACAATGAAGTCCAAGGAAGAAGATGTTTCTGATTCTTTTTGTGCTTCAAATGAATACTTTGATGTTCACGAGATCCTAGAATCTGATTTAGCAAAAGAGGAAAAATCACTTGTCATAAGTGAAAGGTACAGCAAGCTCTTTATTGGTGGACTACAAATCAGCATTGATAAGGCCAATGAAGAGTATTATTTTGCGAAGACAATATTTAATGATGTTTTTCCACCCATCTAGAGGATTGCATGGTAACAACTAGTGGTTCAGCTAATGTTGGTGATATCATTGCTCCTATAGATGATAGTAAATCCGAAAATTTATTGAGTGGCTGGCCCATTGTCCTGGGTGAACTTGATAAGAGACCTTTAGATGTGCAAGATTTGAAGGAGTGTTTTGTGGTTTTAGAAGATGTAGTTGTGCAAGTATTAACAAGTGAAGACAACAGTCATAAATTCATTGAAGACCTTATTTGGAGAATCCAAATTGAGGAAAGGGAAAAATGAATGGCAAGTGGAATCAATAGTACACTCCTTCACATAATCAGAAAGGCACTAGAAAAGATGAAATCAGATTATCTGAAATTGCTCAAAGATAGGGATATTGCAATTAAGTTTGCAGAAGATGAGGAGGTGGACGAATGTTGGTCACAATTGAGCATGACCCATTATAAATTATACAAAGCAGAAAATCAGACTTCAGTTGCAACCACTTTAAAAAAAGAAGTCAATTCTAATGTCATGTCCCCATTTTGGCTGACATCGTTTGGCATGACGGATTTGCCTATCATCGACTCTCGTAGGCAAATGGTTTGGAGAGAGGGTCATTATGTTGATCATTTGATTGCATATTGCTGACAGAGCCTACATTCGGTAGAGCCTACATCCAGTTTGGGCCTACATGCAGTTGTAGTGGAGCCTACATCCAGTTTGAGCCTACATCTAGCTGTAGTAGAGCCTACGTTTAGTTATGAGACATTTGGGCCTACATTGTTATAATTTTGAGTTGAGAAATGTACTTTATTATTATAATGTTATTTTATTATAAAGTACATTATAATTGAATGTTTCTAGAAGTTCTAGCAACTTCTCAAAGAAAAGAATAAATAGAGGGCTTGGGCTTTCATTTGGACATGCTTGGATTTGGATTCTCTTCTACTTCTTCATTGTGAAGCAATTTGTAGCCTTGTGGTCTACAAAATACTATTCGATCTTTGGGAACGAATCACTCCCTTGGATTGGCATAACTGAGGTAGTGAAATATCTACTGAAGGGTTGCAAATTTGGAGTTGGTACTCAGCCATCTCATTGGTACTTCATTGAGAATTCATCATAAGGGTTTGTTTGTTTGGAATAAGGTTTGAAATTCATCATTGGCATTGGTGAATTGATTTGGCAAAGGATTGAAGACATTTATGCATATATTCAAACTTGCAATACCAGGGCCTGGAATCAGATTTTTGTTCATATCTCCTAATCTACTTGGAGATTAATTTTATGCATTTGGGAAGTGATAATACAACCCTAGGCGATTCTGTTTGCATCATTTTCAGCAGTCACAACTTTGCATATAAATTAATACTGCAGCCGTACATGTCCGTACTGTACGGCCCAGTACAGCAGCAGGGTACAGTACAGATTTTGGACCAGTTTGGGGGTGCAGCGTCAGGTCTTCTTCATCAGCATTTGATACAATAAAGTTGCAGCACTATCCAGGTTCCTTTGCATAATTTGAAGTTTGATATTTGATGTCAAAATTATAATAGGAGTTGCATTTTCTATCACTGCTGTAACAGTCCAGTATATGTCATAAAAACAGTCACTGTTATTCATTGGATTGCCATAGTGAGTGAAAGTGCATTGATAAGGTCTTGTCATTACAATAGTTTCATTGTCCATGTAGGGGAGTTGTAACAGTCCATGCATTCTCAGAATTCAGTCATTAACATACTTTGCATATTATAATCAGACTTTGGAAGTTTCATGATTCATTTGGCATGGTGGTCATTGCATTGTTAAGAGAGTTCTATCATTGTTGATATAGTTCTTTGTATGGTGCCAAGTTATTAAATTCTGAATATTGTTATTGGCAACCTTCTTGTAACACTTCATTTGTTTGGTACTGTTCTTACTTCATTGCATTAGTGTGCAATTGTATTTGGGTATTCAGTTGTATGCCAACTATTTGACATAATGTCAATGGCTGTAGTTGTGCTTATCAGCATATAGGTTGCATACCAACTGTTTGTGAAAATGCCTCTTGGCTGTAGGAGTACTTTTCATATCAGAACTTCATGTATTTGCATTGAAAAAGAAATATAAAGAGGTTGCATACCATTTAGCTCTTCAAATAGTTTCTCAGCAATCATTTGCAATCATTAAAACATCATTGGTACCAAACAATCAAATCAAACAAGCGAACATCAGCAAACTCAGGTTGCAGGGAAAGTGTTTGATGAAATTTCTTATTACAATATTAGTGGTTTTAGTGGCTTTTATAGTAAGGGTCATTACATCTAAGAGCATAGAGATCATGCAAATCATTGAAGGGATCAATGCTCTTGGAAGGGACGAAACAATGCACAATGTTTCCAACTTTTGTTATTTAAATGATGACAATGAAGAGCAGAAGGACTAGCAAGGAATCACACTCATGAATGATTCAATTTACAGCAACGAAATAGTTGCTATAAAAAATTCTAAAGGCAGATTCCAAAGTAGTCTCAATCATGGGATAGCAATGATTAATGATCTTCGAATGTTAGAAGAAGTTGGGCATGAGGAGATTCTCAAACAAGACAAAGATAATGACTATATAAGTTCAAACAGCAATATGCTGATTGGTTTTGATGAACATAAAGTGATTGATATGCTCTATGCAAGTAATCTTAGTAGGAAGCATCACTCGTCTCAAGAATTCATTGCTATGTATGAAGATGTAAGTATGAATCCATTTCCCTCGATAGTTTTTTCAATAAAGTTAGGAGTGGATGACATGATGATGAGTGTTAAATATAGTCAGTTTCGAATTTGGAAAGTGAACATTGACAAGTTTTTACCAACAGATGATAGGAAATGCATTTTGGAAGAGGTTAAAAATCAGACTTTCAGTTTTGATAATGTTGATACCATTTGTTGCAGTAGGTTTGCAAACTTGTTTCTATGTGATAACAGGTTTCCAGATTGTAGTTTTGACAAAGTAGAGTAGCAAAAGCATGATGGATATGAGTCCAATATATGTGAGCTCCGGTTTTCACAAAAAGGTGGTACTTATCAACTTGATTGCATTGTGAGGAGTGCATATCATTTCTCTTTCGGCCCACAAATTGATGAGTTGAATATGTTTATGAAGACAAATAAGAAGGGACTGAATGATTGGTATTAAGAGAGTTATACTTCATCATGGTATGAGATGTACTCTCCTTCAGAAGGAGGATCCATAGCTTGTATGATTTTCAATTTGCATTTTCCGATTGGTTGTTATGCTGGGTTACAAAGAGGTGAAACTAAGTATGAGCTGAAGTCTTCAATTGATGAGAATGGAATTGGTTGCAAGATTTGGGACCCAGGTGTAGTTTCTAGTGATGATGTTTGGTCACAAGATTGGAGTTGTGGGCAAAATTTCAGTGTTGGTTTTGTTGTTCACTTTCCAATCAGCACTTACAGGACTATGGTTTTTGGCATGCAGACGAGTTTGTATGCAATTCCAGTTCAATAGATGATTAGTACATGGTTGTGGATTGATGGTAGAGGAGATTTTCTCATTGGAGATGGTTTTTTAGCCACTCCCTCCCTCATGAATTCGATGTATTCAATGAGATTTTTAATTGCTCACAGTTGTCTTAGTATTCTCACTATTTATGGTGACCTCAACCTTGGGGCAATTTGGTTTTGAGAACTTGTTCAATAGTTATGGGAGATTCTTTGGCAATAGTTCAATTATTCACCACAATCTCTTAGGAGAGTTTGGGACACTGTAGACTTTTTAGGGTGTTTGTTGTCAATCTTTCATGGTTGATCGCAATGAGATTGGTTAGCCGGTGTATTTGAGGTCCTTCTCTTGACACTTGAAGATTAAGTGTCAGTGGTATGTTTTCAGTTGGCAATAGTAGAGGCATTCCTTGGTTGACAGATTGCACAGTTGTAACATTGATTGATCTTCATTTTCGTGATGTCATGTGGAGTGATGCTTGGGTTTACATTATATGGTTGAGCACGGTGCTTTTTCTATTGCCCAAAATTGTGACTGGCAATGAGTTTGTTGATGTGGTCTTTTTTAAGTTACCTTCTCTTAGGGATTTCAATTTTGGTTTTGATGATGTTTTCTTTATGGGGTTCCAGGAGAGGAGAGTGCAATTTGAGTATGTTGGTTTATTAGTTATGATCAAAGTAGCACAATATCAGCATGATGGTTATGTTTCGAGTTTGATTCAGAACCTTGATATCACTTTGGTCAGCATCTCAGTTGTTGATAGGAATGTGACAACCTATGTTGACATCCCAGAATTCACTCCTATGGTTTTTAAGTTTTGTCCTTTTTAAGAGCAGTTTCCTAAGGAGATGAGTGAGTTTATGCAGTGCTTGATTTCCCATCTTGCTGGAGATTAGCAAGATGCCTCTAGTTTGGGCACCTTCTAGGATAGTGTCTACAATAGATGGCCTTGCAATTTTCCTAGGTTGACTTGGGACCCTGGGATCATTCTTGCTTTTAGTATGGATTAGTCAATTGACTGTGGATTGCATTGGCATTGCTTCAGGACAAGCACTCTTTGGGAAGGGTGGACTGTAATGTTCCCATTTTCACGGCTCTCTCGTAGTGTAGTTGGTGTTGGCTTTTGGGGGGTTTCTGATGCACCAATGAGTTTAGATGGATTAATGGAGATGAACGACACCTTTTGGAGTGATTTCAGACAACTTGCCTGAGACTTTCTATTTCTAGCAATGGCCATTTTTAGCACTTACTATTTATGGTAAGTTTTAGTGTATCTCAAATTGGGCAAGTTGCTGTTTGGACACTATTTTTAGTGGTTGCTATTTTTAGTATATATTTTTGGCGGTTGAGCCGAAAATATGTCATTCTTGGATGTTGGGTGAAGTTTAATTGTGTCAAAAGAAATATATTTTGATTTTTTGTTACCCAAGTCTCTTATATTGTCACTTTATGACTTAAGCGACTTGTACCCCTTGGCCTAGTAACACAACATTTTTAAAAAGGGGTCATTTGACATTCGAAGTAAGAGGAGAAAATTACAGTTAGTAGGAAAGGCAAAAATACAGTGGTTAGCAAGGGGGCATCTTACAATTAAACAATCTTTGGCATCCAGTTGAGAATCAAACTCGCTGGAGATAGAAGGATTAAAGGAGAAAATAAAGGATATCTCCTAGCTACAGCCTAGAGGCTGCGAATTATTGCAAAATTGAGTCATTTAACAACCCAGATTTTAATAGAATCTCAATCAGGTTTGAGTATGAAGCAAATTAGGCCATGATAAATTCCAAATGGGTTAGGAGATGCATGACATGCATTCGAGGACTAATCAGAATTCAAATAAAAAATCAGGGATTGTTTAATGTTAATGCATATATAAAGTTAAGATTGTGAACAAGATAAATCCCTCCAACCAAATGCAACTCCAATGCTAAATTGAAATCATATTATTAGGAAGGGATGTTTTAGAATATCTTAATTTTGTTCATATTCATTGTTATGAACTTAACATAAAGGTTTTCTCTTGTTTTGCAAGGAACAAAGAGGAGGATGTTCCAAGCTGAGCTTCTTCATGTGCAAGGATCATTGCAACTCGAAGATAACATGGAGAAAGGAAGGGCATAATGACCTAAAGACTTCAAGCAAGATGGAGATAAAAGAAAGAGTTGGGATGGGAAATACCAAAGCTCGAGTCACAACTACAAGGGATTCCAAGATCAACACGAAGGAGAACCGATATCAACATGAAAGATGATTGCAAATTCAGGAACCAACATGAAATCTCGAGACTAAAGAACAATTTCAAGTGGCATGCTAAGAAAAAGAAGAGGCTTAAGGTTGGAAATCAAAATGAAGGGGAAGTGCAAGTGTAACAACCTACAAGGGAAAGGATTATGAGATGCCTTGCTTACATTTTTCCTTGTGAAATGATTCAATCTCCCATCAAGAAGGCATCATTGATACGATGATCAATGTTGTATATCCAACTTTGTTGGAAACCTCAACCAAGGGTGATGATCGAATTGCACATATACACATCTTATGAAATGAGGAAAGTTAGGATGCAAAGCAATTACAAGTCAAAAAAAAGATCAAGGCCAAAATACCATGATGAGCACAATTTCAAGGACATGTCAATGAGAAGATTTTCAAAGTGAGGACGATGAAGAAGTTTTAAAACAAAGATTGCAAGATGAACATGCTAAGGTGGTGCCCACTCATCTTCAACCAATTAGAGGATTTCAACTTGTGTCCAAGTTCAACCAATCAAGTTGTTCCAAGTTGTCATGTGGAATGCATTTAATATATTTCTCCCATTGAATTCTCTTTGGTTCATCCTCAAGAGGATATGTATTTCAAAGCAATGTAATTTTATCATTGATCAGCATTTAATGCTTGTAAGTGGTAGTTAGGGAAAACCCTATTTAGGGTTATTTTAAATAATCTAGGTCGTTGATCTTGGATCAATTTGAGCCATCCATTGTACTTGAAGCCATTATATAAGGCTTGCTCAAATCATTTGTACGGGGGAGATTTGGTGAAATTGTTACTAAAATGCTGCAAAAGTAATTGCAAATTCATTGTTGAATGCATGATGAATTACTTGTTTTATTTTGGAGTGTTGCATGGTTTCCTATTTTCTCACTTAGAATAGAAACTTTTTATGTTGAGTAGAAGTTAAGTAGTTGAATGGAAGAAGTTATTGTTGATTCTTGATGAAACTTTATGTTTATACCTTTTGGTACTTGTTGATTGCAAGTAACAGTGCAAGGTTAGATTGAACTCATTGCAAGCACTTAACTTCAATTGGGAATGGTCATTTGGATTGTGTCAGAATTGGGTATTTGAATGAATGCTAGTAATATGAAAATCATCCACACACCCTTAGAAGCTTGCACCTTCTCCTGTGTAGTTGTTTAATTTGGCAAAGAAAGGATTGGTTTCATTTCACCTCATCATCAATAGTCTCTTGCATTGGTACAGTTAGAGATAGAAGTAGCTTAGTTTCTTGAACCCAATCATTTTGCACTTTATTTTGTTAGAAGTATTTGAAGCACTCATATTGCCTAATTATTTGCATTTAGAAAGTTGATATTCCATTGAATGAATAGCGTAAGTCCTTGTGTGGTTATTAGAAAATCACATCACATCCACTGAGTTATATCCAACACAAAGTCGCTAGTTCGTAGTGTAAACTTGGGGTTGCCTTATTTGATCACACAATCACCATATTGTTTAGCATATGAGGTTTCCTTGTTCAAGAGAGGATAAGATACTTGGTATTTTATTCTACATGTTGGAGTGGTCACAAAACTCACATCAACTAGATGGATGTGGATTAAGTTTGTATTTCTAGGTGCTCTCCTTAAGCAATTTGGTGTATATTGTTGAATCATATGGGTGATGTGGTATTTCTCCAAGAGGGTTAGAGAAAACTAAGATAGTGCTTGGCTTCCTTGACTAAGTGTGACCTATGGTTCTAAGCAACGGCGATATATATTCCATCACTATCTGGTGTGGACCTCTATTGTAATGGTGTGAGCCTCAGCGACTTTGGCATGTGATTTCCTATTCAATATACATGGACATGGCTGTAAACCTGCATAATATTATTGTTGAGCAAATGCATTTCTGTTTATTTGTCATAGTTAAGAAGGAAGATGTGTTGGAGTTTCTCTATGCCAGCCAAGCTTTGAAGATCAGAAAACTATCATTGGCATTGACTATCATTTACATCTATATTACAAGTGCTGTTAAGAATTGCATTCTACCCCTAAATAAGGTTGCTCTGCATGTTGAAGGTCAAATATATCTCATTTAATGATTTTGTGGAGATGAACAACAAAGTATAGTATCTTTTCTTGCTATTATTTCTATGTTCATTATTCAATATTCTATAAAATTTGAAACTCTTCCAAAGTGTTCAATAAACTGCATTAAACATTATACTGGAACACCCTACATCTAACAAAAATAAGGGAAGTTGAGTTAACTGGGCAAAAATTTTAAGTGGATCATTTCAATGGTATCAGAGCTAGGTTTCCTACCAACCTATGTTTCCTATGAGTGATAGATAGAGGAGTACATTTGCAAAGGACAAAGAAGAACTCAATGGCAGCCCCCACAAATTCTAAAAGGTGAAACATTTTCAGGATTACTTGGTTTACATCAGGATATATTGTCAAGTAGTGGAACAAGTGATGTTGACCCCTTAGCTGAGGTTGAACAAGGTGAAGTAGATATGGGTGATAGAGACTGCAAGGAGGACCAATAGAGGACCTTGACACAAGAAGCATTCTCAATTCTTTGGCTAGGGGACAATGCGATTCAAAAGAACACATTGTTCAACTGACGGATATATTGGCTCAACACCTTTTTGGCAACAACAACAACAATGCCAATGCCAATGGTGGAGGAACCAATGAATGGCCAAGGAGATAGATTATTCAACAATAGAGCTGCAAAATCAGCATACTAGAATAGCTAATTCAAGACCTCTCATATCCAGTTTCCCCCCTAAAGTCCAACCACAAGCTAAACATGAGCCCACACAATTGCAAGATCAACTCTTGCAAGATTGGAGAGATATTGGTGTGGATTTTTAAGCTAAGATGTCTTTCAAGGACTATGTTGACCTCATAATGAAGCAAAAACCTCATAGGAGTGGAAGACTACATAATAATGACTTACAGAGAAAAGTTGGCGAACTCACCATTCCCTATAATGATGGGTCTAGAAAGACCACTGCAAGAACATGGGTTCAGAAATTAGATACCTATTTTCAGCTTAATGCCATGTAGGAAGATGAGGCAATCAAATATGTCGCTATCCACCTAGATGGTTTGCTTATGAATAGTGGCATCATAGAATGATTACTCTTCAACACGAGTAGATTAATTCTTATGCAAATTTCACTGAGAAACTCATTGATAGATACGATAGGATCTAGAATTTCAATTTAAGGAGTTGGCTCAATTGAAATTGTGGGCTTGAGTGGACACCTGCATTAATGATTTCCAGAGAGAATCACTTTTGGTCACGGATATCTTAGAAAGAAGGCTGATTATCCTATTCATGGTGGATTTCCAAACCCTCTAAGAGAATGGATAAAATATCTTGGCCCCAACACTTTGCATGAAGCTATTAAGAAGGCCAGAGACATGGAATCTCCAACCACCAAGAATGAATTTTAGTCCAAAGGATTCTCAGCTCAAAAGGATAAGGGTAAAAAGCCTTTTCACAAGGAGTGGCCTAAGAAAGACATTAAATGATGAGGTTTGTAATATGTTGTGCAGAAATAAATTATATTTCAGCTGCAAGGAACCTTCATCTAAGGGGGTGAAGGGTGGAACTACCGCTACAATATATGGTACACACAGATTCAATTCTTTCAAAGTTTGTGGAGTCTTTGTAGGGGCAGCGAGTGACAGCAATAGTGGACAGTGTGGCTAATCACAATTTTATACTCTGCATTGGCAGCTAAGAGAAGTATATGTACCAAGAATTTTGAGGGATTCAATGCCATGGTAGTAGATGGATTTAATGTTGCATGTTTACATGGGTACCACAGTTGAGCATTACTCTAGGTAATTACTATTACTAATGATTTCTATGTGGTAGACTTAGGGGATACTAAGGCTATCTTGGGTATATAGTGGTTACATTCCCTAGGAAAATATTCTCAGAAATTTCAAACAATGAAGCTTAAATTCAGAGTTGATGGCAAGAAGGTAGTATTGATGGATATTGTTGTGGCTTGCACACCCACACTGTTCACAACAGGGACCCCCCCTTTCTTTTCTTCGCTTTTGGAATTGTTACATTTTTTGCTCGTTAGTTTCCAGAGGTTCGAACCCAAAATTTTGAAAACATCAGAATTTCCTTATCTTTTTGGAACCCATGATAAAGATCTCAAAATTGCCAAAACAATGAGAAGTTGAGAGACTAATGGGAATGTGGAAATATTGAAGGGGACATCAAATCCTAGATGGCACACAATTCCCGACAAAGCTTAAAATCTGTCAAAAAGTGTCATGTCCCCATTTTGGCTGACATCATTTGGCGTGCGGGATCAGTCTATCACGGGCTCTCATAGACTAATAGCGATGAGGAGAGAGTCATCTCGTGATCATTTGGAGATCAATTGATTGCATATTGCTGTTAGAGCCTACGTTCAGTGTGAGCCTACATCTAGTTGCAGGAGAGCCTACATCCAGTCCGAGCCTACATTCGGTTGTAGTTGGGCCTACATTCAGTTATGAGCCTACATTGTTATAATTTTGAGTTGAGAAAAGCACTTTTATATTATAATGTTATTTTATTATAAAGTGCATTATAATTGGATGTTTCTAGAAGTTCTTAGTAACTTCTTAGAAAAGTAAATAAATAGAGGGCTTGGCCTCTCATTTGGACATGCTTGGATTTGGGATTTCTTCTACTTCTTCCATTGTGGAGCAATTTGTAGTCTTTGGGTCTGCAAATATCATTTGATCTTTGGGAACGATAACTCCCCTAGATTAGCATAACTGAGGAAGTGAAATATCTTCTGAAGGGTTGCATTATTGGAGATGGTACTCAGCCATTTCATATTGGATTTCATTTGGAGATTGATTTGAGGGCTTGTATTTGATTGAATAAGGGTTTTGAATCCATCATTGCATTGGTGAATCAGTTTGGAGGGATTTGGAGTTCATTTGTGCATTTTCTGAGAAGACTGAAATAGGGCCTGAGCCATACATTTTTGCTCATACCTCTCAATCTACTTGGAGTTTGATTTTATGCATTTGAGGGGTTATATATTAACCCTAGGCGATTCTGAATACACCATTTTCGGCAGCCAAAGTCATTGCAAATAATTTATAGCAGGGCCATACATGTCCGTACTGTACGGCCAGGTACAGTACCAGGTACAGCAGCAATTTGTGGGACCAGTTCGGGGTGCAGCTCAATCACTGTTTCATCAGCATTTTGTCACCAATTCATTGCAGCATTTCCAGGTTCTTTCATATTGTTTGGTGTTTGATATTTGATGTCAAAATTGTATTAAAAGTTGCATATTATTAGGCTCTGCTGTAACAGTCTATGTATTATCAGAATTCAGTCAATTGGATCAGTCATTGTCATATTTTGCACATTGTAATCAGACTTGGAATGTTGGTCAATGCATTGATAAGAGTGTTCTATCATTGTTGATGTAATACATTGTATGGTGCCAAGTTATTGAAATTCTGAATATTGTAATTGGCAACTTCCTTGAAGCACATCATTGTTTTGGTACTGTTATTACATCATTGCATTAGTGTGCATTTGTATTGGGTATTCAGTTGTATGCCAACTGTTTGACATAATGTCAATGACTGTAGATGTGCTTATCAGCATATAGGTTGCATGCCAAGTGTTAGTGAAAATGCCTCTTGGCTGTAGGAGTACTTTTCATATCAGAACTTCATGTATTTGCATTGAAAAGGAGATAAGAAGAAGCTACATATCATTTAGCTTTTCTAATAGTTACTTAGTAATCATTTGCAATCATCAAAACATCGTTGGTACCAAACAATCACTCAAAACAAGCAGACATCAACAAACTCAGGTTGCAGGGAAAGTGTTTGACGAAATTTCTTATTACAATATTAGTGGTTTTAGTGGCCTTTATAGTAAGGGTCATTACCAAAAGTTTAACTTGCTAAAACAGATAAAAATAGGCAAAGTGATAGGAATGAGGAACGTTCCATAACAGGCCCAATCACCAAATTACTCAAAAACCTGAAATCCATGAATAGACCAAAAACCCAAACTTGAATAAAATGTTCTAAACTTGGTCTATTTTAGTCAAACTTTCACATGTGCTCTAATTAATGACCCTATTTCATGATGTGAATATGACATTGTGAGAATTCTTTAAGAATTTGGGGGTTCATTGATTACTTTCTAGGTTCTGAAATATTTGTTTATTTCTAACCTGTGCTTAAAGTAATTCAAGTTAAATATATTTCCAGACTAAATGCGACCTAAAGGAAAGGTGAGGGTTCGTCAAAGGGAGTTAAAGGGAAAGGATGATCAAAACTTGCCGTGTGTGTCAAAAGTAGCTAAAGTAAAAGGATCACCCAAGAAGGACAAAATGAAGTATGATTTTAAAGAAATCCTCCTAGAATCTAGGATTACCTCACTTTATCAAGACATGGGGGATACAACTTTGGGACCCATTAAATTCGACAACTTAAAGGAGAGAATGTATGGTTTTGATACATCTCCAATGGCTAGGATGATGGTGCTAAATGGCATAGATCAGGTAGCTAGTTTCCCTTAATCAGTGCAGAACCATGAACTTATATTGGAATGCACAAAACATTACTTGTATGTACAAAGAAGATTAGTAACAAATGATAGAAGAATATTGGAAAATTTGACAAATGAGGGGATTGCATAAGCATTTAACATCCCTGTTCATTCTAAGGTAACTTATATGGACCTAGAAGGTGCAAGAGATATCTACAATCAAGGACCAGATAAGTACAAGGAGGTCATCAATAACAATGGTTAGAGAAGCCAAGACCTTATTACTCCAAGATTTCTAAGAAGAAGTTTTACGGGAGTGAATTTCATGAAGAACGTGGTGGTATGGTAACTCAATTGAGTAGGATCATGGGGCTGAGCGAGTCTTCCATATTTGAAGATTAGGTGTTTTACTATATTGAAGTAGTTTCTATAGCAATAGTGATGATAGATTGGAAATAGATCAGTAGTGACAATTTGGATGCTCAATTGAAGAGCTTAGAGAAAACAAGAAAGTTCACTATGACCTTATATGTGGTGTATATGTTGGCCAGGAGCTTTAGATATAGAGGATTGACTTGCTTGGGAGTAGTTGGCAACATTCTAGGGGAATACAAGGTTCATAAATCCTATCCCCAACTTCATTTTTATAACACTTCTCATTGTCAAAGGGTCAATGATGCCTTCCTCGTGTATATAATGAGGACTTTGCAAGAATGTATACATAGAGGCTATCCAAGGTGTTGCCCCACTTTTCATCCTATGGCTATGCTGTCAAGTGGAAAATTTTGGTGTCACAGTCATGTAATGTCTAGGTCTAAGTCTTTCTTAGGTAGGCTTTCTTTGTCAGTTTTCCCTTCATTTGCCATCTTGTTTTAAGCCGGGTGGGATGTTTTCAAGGTCTTTTTACATTGGGTAGGTTATAGACCCCAATCTGGCAAAGAAAAATGGTGCTCTATTGATGATCTTTTCAACAAGAAGGATGAGGGTTGAGTTTCAAACATTCAAAGGAATCAGGAGAAGACTCTTCATGTGATGGATGTTATGACAGAATCAGTATTGAATCATTCAAATTTTACTTTATATAACAGTGTGTACACTGCAAAGTATGGATGATATTACAATTGCAAACTCACCTAATGTAGCAGAGTGTGGACAGTCATGGAATAGATTGCATTAAAGATCATTTGAAATCTTTTGGGCAAGGTTTCATTATGGTACTTTGGAAAGAAGCCTATCATTCATTTCCAATTCTTTGAGAACTTCTTATTACCAATTGATTACAGTAGTCACTATAGAAGGACATGATTATTTATCTCATTGTTAATAGCATTGCATTTCTCTGAAAGATGTTATTAGCAGAATTCGGGATAAATGAAGATTAAATAATGATTAGCCTCCTTTGATGGAATTAATGTTCGAGGTATATGGTGAGTTCATTCTATTACCAGCGATCATTTAAATAGTGAAGTTGACATCATTTGATTATATCAATGGTCTGTATAATGTATTTGGGACTCGGTCATTGTGTTATAAGGCAATCTATACAACATGCTATGTATGTATTCTGCACTTTTATGTCCTCGAACCCATGTCAAATACAATAGAACAGATGCAAGATAGAACAAAATTCAAAGGAAACAAAGATGGTTGAAAAATGGAATTGATTCCCATTCCAGTAATGAAACTGAACTTTATAATGTTAAGGGGCATGTGGATAAGTGTCATGATTATCGACTGTGTATGTTTTGAAGAAATGAAAGCTCATGGTGTAACAGAGCCGAGTTCGTATTCATTCATATATCTTTTGTAGTTGATTAATGGTTAATACTTTGCATTATTAAGATGCATATCATGGTTTCCTAAGTCATCATGAGCTCACTGCAAACAAAACGGCAAGTGATTTGGTTCAAAAATGACAAAGTTACATGTTGGTGGGAATGTAATAATCAAGATTCTTCATCAATGACCCCCGCTGGAATCCACCTGTGCCAATGGTAGAGTGGTCGCATGATCGCATGAATTAAAATAATACCATGCGATCATGCGACAAGGAAGCCTGCTGCGACCCGCCTATGCTAACAGCGCAGTTGCGATCATGCTTATGGAAATTGACCAATCATGGAACGGTCGCATGATCGCATAAATAAAATTATTACCATGCAATCATGCGACCAGACGGTGGAAGCCCTGCGGTCTCCAGATCTATGGTTCCCGCAAGATCGCATGACTGAGAAACCGGTCTTGCGATCATGCGAGATGCAGCCACGTGGACTCCACAACAGATGCGGGCCCGGTTCATACGGTAGCCTTTCTTTGCGGCATAGCGGGATTGAGACACGTGGTGGTGGGTCCTTGGGCGGTGACTGGTCCGATTTTCATTGGCCGGCGGGGTAATACATTGGCAGTGGGGCCTGAACTTTCAGTGAGGTGGCGGTGGTTAGGAGATCTACAGTGGTCGTAAGATCTCATGGAATCTTCCGACCCCATGGGATCTTGCGCCCGCCGTTAGATCTGAATCTCAGTCAAGGTGGGCTTGGGGTTGGTAAAGTGGATGTGCGGCTGCGCAGTTAAGGGATTTCGCATAGTCGCTGGATAAAATCGAGGTTAAGGAAAGGATCATGCGACTCAGCGACTAAGAGGAGATGAACCCAGGGTTAATTTAGAGTTAAGTCTGCAATAAGGCTTGAGGTGGGTCCGAATGTGCTGACATGTTGGTATGCTCGCTTCCGATTGGCTTTTGACTGGCGATGTGGACTTTGACCTTTCATAGGGGCTTGCGACTATTTTGGGGATGATCCAGATCGTCCGATTTGCCGAGAAGGATGGGATTAACGGCCGTGTTTTAAACGAAGAGCTGGTAACCGTTGGGGCCCGAATTTGAACATTTCTGTAGGGTTTTTTTTTGCCAGTTGTGATTTGCAGACTTTCTCAAGCCAAATCAGATGAAAGGATAAAGTCTTATCAGTTCCTCCTTGTTGTGATGTCGAAACACCTATCTTCAGTCTTTTCAAATTCTGGAATTTGAAACATTTTGTATTCCCATGAATGCTATGTATTGTAAAATTCTATATATACTGTAAAGGAAGTTAATAAAGGGTCGGCAAAATTTCTGGTGTGAAGCTAGTTGCAGAGACAATCAAGTTCAGTGCCATTTATTTTCTGTCCAACTGTATCTGATGTTATTTCATTGTGTTGAATTGGGAATGATAAATAAACAGAGTTTTGTTCTATTGTTTTCAGTTTAGCTAATCAGTAGGATAATCAGAGAATTATAACTGGTTGTAGAATTGCATCAGCTACTTCATTTGCATTTCATAATTTGCATAATCATTTTTCCATTGCATCTCATAATTTGCATTTTTCATAATTGCTTTGTTGGGAAATTCATAAGATTGTGAAGGTCACAGCATAGCATCTTTGCATTTAAATCCAGCCTGAGATTTCACTTGCCTGCGTGGAACTCGGTTTTCCTCTATTGTTCTCTGGGAAAGAACTTATTTGCAGTAGGGATAAGATTTGAAACATAATCCATTGAAGATTTTTCATATAGGGAGCTGTACCTCAATTCAGAGGGAAACTAGATATTCTCAGAAACAGTTTCCCAACTGTTGAGTAAAATTGTTCTTTGATATAAATTGGGCAAATAAAAGGAGTCTGAAAAGAAGAACAATATGTTTACCAACAGATTTTTGGCGACTCTACTGGGGACTGAAAAACAGTCGCGTGATCAGAAAGTATTTGAAAACATACACAGAGCTTGAAAGAAGGTCAGGGAGTGAGTTACAAACAGCATTGGTAATCAGTCACTCTGGAGCAATCAAGATACTTAAGGAGTGATAGGGAAAAAGGTGAGGAGGATCCAACTTTCCAGAATTTAGAAGCACTTGGATTTCCCTTGTTAGAAGTACCTCGTCGGAAAGGTGGGCGTCAATCTAGAAGCAGGCCTTCATCACCACCAAAAGTAGTAAGTACATTTTCTACAAATTGCCAAGTATTGACTTTGCACGAGGTTGTTCCTCCACAAGTTATCAATTTTCCACAATATCCTCTGCAAAATCAACCGAATATGGCTGCACCTTGGGCAGCTGCTACTGGGCCACTCAATTTTGCAGCTTACCATCCTCTTCCTTCTGGTTCCCGAAAGAATATACCCAAGTTTGCAGGAGATGGGAAGATTACTACAGATGAACATATAAAAGCACTTTTCACAGCTATAAATATTTTGGGAGTTAATCATGAAGATGTTGCAGTCCGATTATTTGTTGAAACCCTTACTGAAGCGGCTGCAGATTGGTTTTATCACTTAACTGATGGAGCTATCACTAGTTGGAACACCATGAAGACAGCTTTTGAAAGTCGTTTTAAAACTGCTGAAGATGAACATGCTTTGTTGGCTCAATTAACATCAGTAAAGAAACTTCCTTCTATGAGCATGAGAGATTTTGTTGCCAGCTTCAACAAGATTACCAATAGAATTCCAATAGCAGATAGACCCACAGCGGGTAATCTGAAAACATTCTTTATCAGTGCTATGCCTCCTGAAATTAACTTCGAATTAAGAAGATCTAGACCTGCAAATTTAGAGGCAGCTCAGAGGACTGCGATAGAGTTAGAAGATGACATGATTTCAGCAGGAAGGTGGAAGCGTGAAATTCAGAATAGAGCTAGTATTAGTGGAACCACTTCATCAGAAGAAATGATTCAGAAGTTATCTAATGAGATTATTACATTGAAGAGGCAGCTTCCGAAATTCAATAATTCATATCAAAGAAACTTCTCAGGGCAAACTGGTGATAATAATAACAAACCTTTGCAATTGCCTGGATTACAGCAAAGGTTAGCAATAGAAGCTCCACCTAAAAAAGTGAATGGATGTGTACTTCACTTGACCACTGATCATGACAATGAAAGTTGTTCGGATGTGATCAGTAGAATACAATTTTTGACTATCAATGAGCCCAGTTCTCCCCTATCCAGTGATGAGACTAAAACATGCTCAAATGGCGACTCCGAAAATTTATTTTTAGAGTATGTATCAGACTCAGAGAAGCAGGGAGAATGTTATGCCACCATTAATGGACATACTTATAATGTACTCACTAGAGGACAAAAGGCAAAGGTGGCTGCTGATTCAAAAGATGTTCCAGCAAAGCAAAGTCAACCAACATCTAAAACACAAGGTACTAATAAAGGGGTGGAGACTTTACAATCCGGTAAGGAGTGCAATTCCTTTGACTTTATTCAGTTTTGCAAAGACTCTAAAATTCAGATTTCCGCCATTGATTTTCTTAAATCGCATCCCAATGAGTTGAAAAGATTTATTGAGTATTGTAGAGATGAAAATATAGAATTAAATCATGCTGCAACTTCTGGATTAGAGGATGAAACATTGACTGCAAACCTTTTCAATGAAGTTGAGAATTCTGTCCTAGCTACTTTTCCTGGGCAAAAACCAAAACCATTCTATGTTTCATTGTTTATCAATGGGTGGAAGTTAAGCAATTGTATTATTGATTCTGGAGCTTCAGATAATGTGATGCCTTACACAGTGGCTAAAGCTCTAGGCTTAACACTTAATAAAGCCAATGGCAGATGTTACGCAATGGATGCCAAACAAGTGAGTCTGGTGGGTCAAATCAAAGACATACAGGTTGCATTGGCGGCATATCCCGAAAAGAGAATACTTCTAACCATTCTAGTTGCAGACATTCCTGTTAGTTATGGCCTGTTGTTGAGCAAAACTTTTTGCAGGGATTTAGGTGGAGAGATTAAATTAGATTGGTCTCAAGCAATAATTCCTGTTGGTAACAAAAGAGTGAAATTAGAACCTGAGGAGAAATCTAAATTCACAGTTCAAAAATTAGACAATCCTAAGGCCCAAATTTTATATCAAGAGTTGGAGTTTGGTAATTACATGCTGTATACAGAGGATGATGCTGTGGAAAATGAATTAGAAAAATCAGAATCTGAAAATTCTGGAAAAGAAACACAAATCTGCACACTAGAATTTGATGGTAGCTGCTCATCATCCGGTTCTGGTGCTGGTATTGTTTTAATTTCTCCAACTGGTGAATTAGAGCCTCTAGCATTTAAATTACAATTTAATAACACCAATAACAGTGCTGAATATGAGGCGTTATTTCTTGGCATCATAGCAGCTAAGGAAAGAGGAATTAAAATTCTAAAAGCCCAAGGTGATGCAGAGCTGGTTGTAAAACAAGTGAGAGGTCAGTATTCAGTGAAAAATCATAAGTTGAAAAATTACCGGAACAGAGTTTGGGATGAAATTGAAACATTAGATGCATTTTCTATAAATTATGTCCCTAGAGAAATGAATATGAAGGCGGACTCTTTGGCTGTATCAGCATCCTTATTGCTTCCTCATCCGGATTTTAAAGATAAGAAATACCAGATTGAAGTCATCTACAGGCCATCAACACCAGACAATATAGAAGATTGGCAGATTTTCAATGATGATAAAGGTCTGCAGCTATTTTTGGAGAACGCTGAAGGTCTTGAAGATGAAAGTAATTGTTTGGATGATTCTATAGAGAAAGAAAAACATGAAAATTCAGGGATTACACAATTGAAAAGTAATACAATTCCACCTTATTTTGTGTCTCTAGAAAAGCTCTTCAATCAGCATGATATGTATGTAAAGAAGAAAAGAGCAGAGAAGGGGCCAACTACAGGAGAGTTTGAAAATATAAATATTGGGACAGATGTCAATCCCAAAATGATAAATATTGGTAAATGTTGTACACTGGAGGAAAAGGAGAAGGCAAAGGAATTGTTTCAAGAATATCAAGACATCTTCGCCTGGAGCTATGAAGATTTAAAGAGTTTCATGAGTGGAAATTTCAAACACATGATTCCTCTGAAACCAGATGCTGTACCTTTCCGGCAAAAACAGAGATGTTATAATCCAAAGGTAGCAGATGCCATTTACAGGGAAATTGATAAAATGTTGAAAGCTAGAATTATTTATCCAATACATCATTCTACATGGGTTGCAAACATTGTGCCTGTAAGAAAGAAAAATGGTGAAATTAGAATATGTGTTGACTTCCGAAATTTAAACCAAGCTTCTTTGAAAGATAATTATGCATTGCCAAATATGGATCACTTACTACAGACAGTGGCCGGAGCCGAGATGATGTCTATGCTGGACGGCTTTTCCAGGTACAATCAAATTGAAGTGGAAAAGAAGGATCAACACAAAACAGCTTTTACAACTCCTTGGGGTACCTTTGCATATCACAGAATGCCATTTGGTTTGATTAATGTTGGTGCTACTTTTCAGTGAGGTATGGATGCTTCTTTTGCTGATATGAAGAACAAAATAATTGTGATTTACCTTGATGACTTAACAGTGTTTTCTAAGAAGAGGAAGGATCACATAGATGATTTGAAGAAAGTGCTACAGCGATGCAGGGAGCATGGTATATCTCTAAACCCAAAGAAGTCAGTATTCTATGTGACGGAAGGAAAACTATTGGGCCATATTGTGTCATAGGAAGGAATAAGGATTGATCCAGAACGTGTGAAAGCTATTCAGAGATTAAGCTTGCCTTCAAATAAGACTGTTGTTAAATCTTTCTTTGGCCAAGTTAATTTTCTTAGAAGATTTGTTCCTGATTTTTCAGAGATTACCAAATGTATTGTAGATATGATGAAAGGTAATGCTGTTTTCAAATGGAATGAGCAGGGAAAACAAGCTTTCAATGAAATTAAGGAAGCAATTGCTAATGCACCAGTCCTAAGTCATCCAGATTATAAAAAAGATTTTATTATATACTGCTATGCTTCAGAACACACATTGTCTGCAATTTTGATACAAGAAAATAAAGAAGAAATTCAGGCACCTATAGCATTCATGAGTATACCTTTGAAGGAGCATGAATTGAAGTACTCACAATCAGAGAAACATGCATATGCTGTGGTGAAAGCATTGAAGAATTTCCATTTCTATATTTTACATTCACATTCTTTAATTTTTGTGCCTGATATTGCTGTGAAAAGTATTTTAACACAACAAGATGTTGGCTGCAATAATAGAGGTTCATGGATTGCCAAAACTCAAGAATATGATATTGACATTAAGCCTGCAAAATTAGTCAGAGGAAATGCATTATGTAAAGCCATAGCAGAGAATTTGGAAGAAGAAGAACCAGCAGCAAATCAACTGGTTTTAAATGTAAGTCTCCAAGATCCTTGGTTTGAAAATATTGCATACTTTTTAACTTATGGAGAATGTTCGGAAGGATTGACAGCCAAACAGAGAAGGGATTTAAAATTAAAAGCTGCTAAATATGTGATTTGGGAAGATAAGCTCTACAAGAGATCAATTGATGGCACGTTTTTAAGATGTGTTGATAAGCAACAACAGGAGCAGTTGCTGAAAACTTTTCATGATGAGGCTTGTGGAGGACATTTTTCTTCTTCAGTCACAGCTTTTAAAATTCTGAGGCAATGTTATTACTGGCCTGGCATGTTTAGAGATGCATATCATTGGGTGGCTAAATGTGAAAAGTGTAAAATGTTTTCCGGCAAACCACAGTTAGCAGCACTTCCATTAAAACCAGTTATCATAGATGGTCCATTTCAGCAGTGGGGCCTTGACTTCATTGGTCCAATAAATCCAGCATCTAGTGTGGAGCATTCTTATATAATTACAGCTACTGATTACTTCACGAAGTGGGTTGAAGCTAAAGCAACCAAGAAGACCACTTCTGAGGTAGTGTGTGAATTCATAAAGGAGAATATTATGGTAAGGTTTGGAGTTCCTCATAAATTGGTAATGGATAATGCTGCTTACTTTTCATCTATTGAAATTACTGATTTTTGTTTTGAGTATGGTATCTCAGTCAGCCATTCATCTGATTATTTCCCACAAGGAAATGGTCAAGCAGAGTCAAGTAATAAGAATTTGATCAATATTGTTAAGAAATTGGTGTTAGACAATCATAAAAATTGGCACAAAAAGATACATGAAGCACTATGGGCTGATAGAGTGACTCCAAAGAGAGCAATCGGGATATCTCCATTTGAGTTAGTGTATGGAGTTGAGGCAAGCCTTCCATTACCACTAGAGTTGGCAACATGTAAGTTGAGGACAGTCGTAGAGGATGATATTTACAAGGATGGTTTGGAGAAAAGAATCATGTATTTGAGCAAGCTAGAAGAAGAGAGGGAAAGAATGGTGGATCACATTACTCAACATCAAATGAAGGTGAAGAACTTGTTTGATAAGAAAGCTAGACCCCGTAAATTCATGGTTGGAGATCTTGTTTTGCTATGGGATAAGAGGAGAGCTCCCAAAGGGATGCATGGGAAGTTTGAAACATTATGGAAGGGTCTCTATACTATTCACCAGGCTTTTGAAAAGAATTCTTTCAAGCTGGCATATCCAAATGGAGAGGTTCTTCCCTTGACCTATAATGGTCAAGATCTAAAGCTATATCAAATGATCAATTGAAAACAGGTATCCCCTGTTCTGTACTATAGTTTTGTTCTAGTGTGTGTTTCCTAGTTTAGTTTTCCTGCTTTCTTTAGTTAGTTGTAGCTTCCTTGCTGCTTTGTTTCCCTTGTTTAGTTTTGTTGTGTTGCTGCCCTTTTCATTCATGTGCGAAACAAGAGATTCAAGATTCATTGCTTAAACATGGGAATGTTCAAGTCCCCAGTCGGAGCCAGCTGTTGCCCCACTTTTCATCCTATGGCTATGCTGTCAAGTGGAAAATTTTGGTGTCACAGTCATGTAATGTCTAAGTCTAAGTCTTTCTTAGGTAGGCTTTCTTTGCCAGTTTTCCCTTCATTTGCCATCTTGTTTTAAGCCAAGTGGGATGCTTTCAAGGTCTTTTTACATTGGGTAGGTTATAGACCCCAATCTGGCAAAGAAAAATGGTGCTCTATTGATGATCTTTTCAACAAGAAGGATGATGGTTGAGTTTCAGACATTCAAAGGAATTAGGAGAAGACTCTTCATGTGATGGATGTTATGACAGAATCAGTATTGAATCATTCAAATTTTACTTTATATAACAGTGTGTACACTGCAAAGTATGGATGATATTACAATTGCAGACTCACCTAATGTAGCAGAGTGTGGACAGTCATGGAATAGATTGCATTAAAGATCATTTGAAATCTTTTGGGCAAGGTTTCATTATGGTACTTTGGAAAGAAGCCTATCATTCATTTCCAATTCTTTGAGAACTTCTTATTACCAATTGATTATAGTAGTCACTATAGGACATGATTATTTATCTCATTGTTAATAGCATTGCATTTCTCTAAAAGATGTTATTAGCAGAATTCGGGATAAATGAAGATTAAATAATGATTAGCCTCCTTTGATGGAATTAATGTTCGAGGTATATGGTGAGTTCATTCTATTACCAGCGCTCATTTAAATAGTGAAGTTGACATCATTTGATTATATCAATGGTCTGTATAATGTATTTGGGACTCGGTCATTGTGTTATAAGGCAATCTATACAACATGCTATGTATGTATTCTGCACTTTTATGTCCTCGAACCCATGTCAAATACAATAGAATAGATGCAAGATAGAACAAAATTCAGAGGAAACGAAGATGGTCGAAAAATGGAATTGATTCTCATTCCAGTAATGAAACTGAACTTTATAATGTTAAGGGGCATGTGGATAAGTGTCATGATTATCGACTGTGTATGTTTCGAAGAAATGATAGCTCATGGTGTAACAAAGCCGAGTTCGTATTCATTCATATATCTTTTGCAGTTGATTAATGGTTAATACTTTGCATTATTAAGATGCATATCATGGTTTCCTAAGTCATCATGAGCTCACTACAAACAAAACGGCAAGTGATTTGGTTCAAAAATGACAAAGTTACATGCTGGCGGGAATGTAATAATCAAGATTCTTCATCAATGACCGCCGCTGGAATCCACGTGTGCCAATGGTAGAGCGGTCGCATGATCGCATGAATTAAAATAATACCATGCGATCATGCGACAAGGAAGCCTGCTGGGACCCGCCTATGCTAACAGCGCAGTTGCGATCATGCTTATGGAAATTGACCAATCATGGAACAGTCGCATGATCGCATAAATAAAATTATTACCATGCAATCATGCGACCAGACGGTGGAAGCCCTGCGGTCTCCAGATCTACAGTTCCCACAAGATCGCATGACTGAGAAACCGGTCTTGCGATCATGCAAGATGCAGCCACGTGGACTCCACAACAGATGCGGGCCCGGTTCATACGGTAGCCTTTCTTTGCGGCATAGCAGGATTGAGACACGTGGTGGTGAGTCCTTGGGCGGTGACTGGTCCGGTTTTCATTGGCCGGCGGGGTAATACATTGGCAGTGGGGCCTGAACTTTCAGTGAGGTGGCGATGGTTAGGAGATCTACGGTGGTCGTAAGATCTCATGGAATCTTCCGACCCCATGAGATCTTGCGCCCGCCATTAGATTTGAATCTCAGTCAAGGTGGGCCTGGGGTTGGTAAAGTGGATGCACGGCTGCGCAGTTAAGGGATTTCGCATAGTCGCTGGATAAAACCGAGGTTAAGGAAAGGATCATGCGACTCGACGACTAAGAGGAGATGAACCCAGGGTTAATTTAGAGTTAAGTCTGCAGTAAGGCTCGAGGTGGGTCCGAATGTGCTGACATGTTGGTATGCTCGCTTCCGATTGGCTTTTGACTGGCGATGTGGACTTTGACCTTTCATAGGGGCTTGCGACTATTTTGGGGATGATCCAGATCGTTCGATTTGCCGGGAAGGATGGGATTAACGGCCGTGTTTTAAACAAAGAGCTGGTAACCATTGGGGCCCGAATTTGAACATTTTTGTAGGGTTTTTTTTTGCCAGTTGTGATTTGCAGACTTTCTCAAGCCAAATCAGATGAAAGGATAAAGTCTTATCAGTTCCTCCTTGTTGTGATGTCGAAACACCTATCTTCAGTCTTTTCAAATTCTGGAATTTGAAACATTTTGTATTCCCATGAATGCTATGTATTGTAAAATTCTATATATACTGTAAAGGAAGTTAATAAAGGGTCGGCAAAATTTCTGGTGTGAAGCTAGTTGCAGAGACAATCAAGTTCAGTGCCATTTATTTTCTGTCCAACTGTATCTGGTGTTATTTCATTGTGTTGAATTGGGAATGATAAATAAACAGAGTTTTGTTCTATTGTTTTCAGTTTAGCTAATCAGTAGGATAATCAGAGAATTATAACTGGTTGTGGAATTGCATCAACTACTTCATTTGCATTTCATAATTTGCATAATCATTTTTCCATTGCATCTCATAATTTGCATTTTTCATAATTGCTTTGTTGGGAAATTCATAAGATTGTGAAGGTCACAGCATAGCATCTTTGCATTTAAATCCCACCTGAGATTTCACTTGCCTGGGTGGAACTCGATTTTCCTCTATTGTTCTCTGGTTAAGAACTTATTTGCAGTAGGGATAAGATTTGAAACATAATTCATTGAAGATTTTTCATATAGGGAGCTATACCTCAATTCAGAGGGAAACTAGATATTCTCAGAAACAGTTTCCCAACTGTTGAGTAAAATTGTTCTTTGATATAAATTGGGCAAATAAAAGGAGTTTGAAAAGAAGAACAATCTGTTTACCAACACAAGGATTCAATGGACCTGGTTAAGAAGTATGGTTCATGGTTCACTCAGCTTCCCAATTTCAACTACCAAAGAGCACGATTTTTTGGTTATTATACATTCAGATTACCTCAGCAACCAACAAACAAGATCATCCTATTGGAGGTAACAAGGCAACTATGCACTATTAGAGTTAGCAAAGTGAAGCAAAGAAATGATGAAAATGGGAAAGACGAATATGACATTAGAGTATATCAAAGAATTGGGCAGTTAACTAAAAATAAGATGACTTTCGCCTTTCATACTGCATTACAAAATCACCAGTTGCAAAAAATGAGGAAAACTTATATTAAGTTTGTGCTTCAAGACCTATAATTCCATATGGCAACATAAACTGTTAATATACAGAGAAATACTATTTTGAACACATTAAAGCTAAAAGAAAAACTTTTACAAGACAGAAGGCTAGCATCCCCAAACAAAGAAAAGATGAAAATAGGAGAAAATAAAATGGCATAAATAACCTCAAAGAATTTGATAATTAATGAAAAAATAGAAGTAAATTTACATCTGCAATTGATGATGTATTACAGTGTTTCTCTGCTTAGTTCAAGTGGAACATCTAAGAAATCAGATGTCGAGTGAGTAGTAACCTTAGTCAAGGATTTAAGAGTTGGTAATACATTAATAATATATGTTGAATCATGTTTATATAGCCGATATCCTGCAAGGCAAATGCAAAAAATGGTTGAGAGCTTGAGAGTGTCCAATGTGTACTATTTTGCTATTAAAACATTGCTGGGTGGGGTACACAGTAATAAAGGGATAAACTTAATTTATACTTGGATCAGCCATTACCATTTCTTCAGTTTATTAATTATTAACAAGCAGGCATTAACAGAAATAGCAATTATTAACAGACAGAAAAGCATAGAAAATGGGAGTACAAACGAATATATATGTTCCGCATGCTACAAAATAAATACGTATGTTTCCAATAGAATATAAGCAATACATTTTCAATTGCAGAAAATAATTACAAAAAAGAAAATTAATTACCATTCCCCAGTAGCCAGGATTATAAACTCCAACACCACCCTTAGGACACTGGTTTGTTCCTTCACTGTCACAGAAGACTTCCATCCTCAGTGCAATTTTATTCCGCTCAAAGATTGATGAACGATCTGTCACCAGCAATACAGATCTTTCATCTCCAATAATGGACCATGGATCTATGTTTGATGGAGTGTTAGGCCCCCCTGCTTCAAATCCTGTTAAATCAACCAAAAACACATGATCAAAACATGTCAGTTATGATATATTAGACTAAATACATCTCTCAGGAAAGGCTAGACAAATGGAGGGTTGCAATATTATATTGATTTGTACAACAGTCTTAGCCCGTATCTAGTGCCCATAATAGGATGACTCTGTAGCAGTGCATGCTCCTTTCTATTCATGAAAAGCTGAAGAAAATTTCTGACTACTAAATATTTTTATCTGAAAAGAAATCACCAAAAGAGTAAACTGTTTCCAATTCAATCAAACTTTTTATTTTTGTTTGTTGTAGGAGAAAGAGACAAGTTTCCAAGTTAAAAATTGAATTTGTTACTAGTTTTCATGATTGTTCAATTTCAAATAGTTATCAACTTCAGTGTACAACTCACGATAGAAAATGCTGTTCATCTAATGTCTCGTGGATTCAGCAAAAGAAAAGACTCAACCATACCTCTATTGCTTACAAGCTCTGCCCACAACCCACCAGCTCCAGCATGATTGATCTCCTGCACACATACTCTTCAAGTTCAGATACTAGAGATGGGGCGATTCACCGTAGACATATTGATACTTCAAAATTACAAGGATGTTTTATAAACTCAAAACAATTCTATCAGCATTCCAAAAAAACAATAATAATAAGTTATCTTCTTATACATTCATTTATTACAGAACTCCTAAACTTCAATCTAGGGGGGTCCATCATGATGATGTGTCATGAGGCATGTCCCAAGACATTGATGTTTTCAAATATCTTCATGTTTGAGTCTGCAAATTTCATTCTTTCAATATAGATCATTTCTGAAGAAAGAGCCCAGCTATTTTCAGGATGACACTTTGCTACAATGCATGCTTTGTTTTCTTTTGAGAAGGCAGAGAAAAAAAGATAGAGAGTTTCCATTTTCATGTACTAACAACACAATGCTTTCTTCAGTGCATATTAACATCTAACAACTGCAAATAGAATACATACTTTTAAGCTTCACATCCAAGAGAATGAAAAAATTGTGTGCAATTTGTCCAGAAGAATATGAGACAATGATGTGTACTTTTTTGCATATTATACTTTTAGGTACAGCAGATATGGGTTCACTTTTAAGTTGTCTTTTTGAGGCTTCAGGTTCCATCACAAATTAAAAGTTCTTGATTCATGCTATTGGACATCATCATACCAAGAGGAAAAGAAAACACGAGATCAACCAGATTCTCGTTCCCTTAATATAAACAAAAAATACAATGCATTTTTGAGTTAAAAGACTTATTTTGGAAGTAGTGAAGGCTTCAACTTTGAATCCCAAACAAGTGAAGCAATTATATACGTTAAAGAAAAACTGATTTTTGATCATATTGGTCTGGTGAACCCCCACTAGATAGGGTATAAATGCACAAAGAAAATGTTGAATAAATGTCGAGCATGCACATTAACACTAACAAGAATATAATAAAAATATTGTGTTTTCTATATTATCTATGTATCCATTTATGTTTTCTAAACATAAATTTATTCACTTGTCTCTAGAGATGTCTAATAGGATACCAAAGAGTAAAATGGTGAGCAAGGTGTGATATTGTTGTGCATAATGCATCTATATGTTCAGCATCAAAGGCTTGCACAACATCAACCTACAACTCTCCTAGCATTGAAGTCGAGAGAAGGTTTGGTGACGAGATTCGCGCTGTCAACAGATTGAGGCCTTCAAGTTCTATACTCCCTGAAAAATTGCATGGCAGTGACCTGGTCGTGATACCTCTTGCAGCATGAAACATCCAAGCTCTTGAAGCAGAAATGAAGTCTGGAGCTGACCATGTAGGAGGATTTCTCATTGAGGGATTTCAATCAGAAATGATATCTTTTGTGGGAGCAGGGAAAAACTTTCCCAATCCTTATACCATACAAAAAATCCACAAGGAGATGTGAATACATGAACAAACAATGATCTCATTAAAAGAGGGGATATGCAAACAATCCTCACCCAAGTTCTTATATAAGGCAATCAGGGCAAGGAGAAACCAAAAGAGTGATTGTGACATTAAAAGATGATGTGCTGATGGTTCTCAATTACTGAAAAGTGATTAACTTCAAACCTACCAAAAGCAAGTGTGATGCACATATAGCTAATCGCATAAATGTGTCCTTAAGAAGTGTGGACCAGTACAAAAGCATTGAATAAAATGCACAAGATTAGATACTCTCCAATTTATACACACAGAGAATGAAATCCTAATCACGAAGACAAAGTATTTATCCTGAGTTCCTAACCATTCAACAAGAAATTGTCTAATTCATATGGTACAACAGTTGCTTAGTATTTGTTACTGACAAGCCCTAATACTCGTTCAAAAATAAGAAGCTTAGGGACAAAATAAGTTCATTTGCACAATAAAGGCAGTAGTTTCTATCTATGTAGATAAAAATCAAAGTTCTTGACATCAACCATCCTGTATTCAATTATCTCAATCTGTTATAATGTTAAAACTTAAGTTCATCATTCCCCAATTTCAAGGTGAAATTGGCACATGTAACTTTAGAGAATTGGTTTTGACAACTTGAATCATACTTTTCAAAAAATTCAACAACAAAGATCAAAAAATCACCTCTCAAGCTCATACCAGTGGCTACTAGTTATCAAGTGCATAAAGCATACAAAACCAATCAAGACTCGGAGTATATCTTGAATGGCCTTGGAATCAATTAAAGTAGATCAATATTCTTATATATTCATTTATCTTGAACTTGAACTTGCATAATAATATCTTTCATGAATGTCTGCAACTTTCCTAGGATGATAATAGAAGCATCCTCTTGGACCACAAAAACAAGTTTACTCAAACACAGCTATCTATTATCAAAATTACAAAAGAAAATGATATAATACACAACATAAGCTTTTCTCTAATTTATAACCAAGCAGACAACATGATGACTAAAATACTGGCCCTAACCATTCAACACACAATTAACCAACCCATATTGTTCACCATTTGATTAGTTATTGTTACTAAAAAACCCTTATACTAAAAAATATAACTATAAAGAAAACAAAGGTATAAAGAAAATGTCATATTGGTGCAATGGATAGATTATGCAAAGCAGCTTTATGAGGACAAAGAAGATAAGGACGCCCCTCCAAAATAAGTAAAAATGTTTACCATAGGAGAGGTTAAAAAAGGGATCAACAAGTTAGTGAGTGGCAACACACCTGATATCGATGGTTTACCATTTGAATAATTAAAATGAGGAATCATGGCACCTCACATAAGAGACATTTTCAAAAACATTGTTCTGAAGGCTTTCATGAAGAATGGAACGGCAAAGGTGAAGAAGTTTTTTTTTCCATCATTAACTTCCTAGAAATAAGTAATGGTACCAGATGAAAGATCTTGGAGTGGAAAGAGAGTACAAAGGTTCCACTCCATAGACTTTATGAATGGATTAGAGACAAAATCAAAATACCCAAAACTATCAAAGTGTTTCTGTTAGCAATATGAGTTGTCATTAGTGTGTTTCACAAAACCCATTCCCACCGGTAAAGGATCACCGGTCGCTCACATTACTTTGAAGACACCGATAGATAAAGAACATAATGTTTGCACCCGCTGACTATTTCGATAGACACCGGTAGACAGAAAAGAACTCAGAACCGGTCTTATGAGGCAAACCGAGTATAAGGGTATATTGGTCTAACTGCAAGATAGATCCAATCCGGACTTTACAGATTAGTTTGAGTTATAGTCTAAGTTAAAAGCTTGATTATGCGGGACATTCATCGCTCAGAGGTGGAGTTAACTTTTCAACAGAAGTTAGCTTTAATTCTACGGATGATCTCAAGGTAAACTCCAGATCACAATGCATAGCCTCTTATGTATTGCATGATTTATGGTTAAGTTCGTTCCCTGGCGGTTCTATGAGTCAAGAGGTTCGCTCTTGTATAAATATAGGTCATAGGATGCAAGATTAGTTGTTGCTATTGTTGATAGTTGGAAATTACACAGAGCAGAGGAGAGATATCTTCTGAGAAGTGCGACAGGCATAGAGGTGAAGTAAGAAAGATAAGTCAACAGCCAGGCAAACCGGGGAAGAGATCTACAGGTATGATCTAATCAGACAATCAGTGTCATAATAGATCACTGCTTTCATAAAGTTTTAAAAGCATATTGAAATCCCTCTATCAGGGTGAACCTAGTCGATTCGTTGTAAAAATCCTCTAACAAGGTGACATCTGTGTTGATGTTCAAAGTCCTGTAACCAGGCAACTCTTACCAGGGTTTAGGTCTTAACCGATCTTTTGTAAAATCCCATAATCAGGTAGCACCTTAACCAATGCTTTGTAAGCTCCTAATAGGGCGCCTTCATTTGATACTAGTGAGGTTGTGAGCTCTGTCTCACCATGGTTTTTTTTTCCTTCCAACCGAGGGTTTCCACGTATAAATACCTATGTTAATCTATGTGATTCTGTCTATGCCTGTGAATGATTGTTATATTATGTTTATCTATAAGGATAAGAATAAGAAAAGAGAATTACTGGAAGACAAGAGCATTTACTGATTCACCCCCCCCACCTCTTAGTAAACGGTATGCGTTAACATTTTCAATAGTGACATAGAGGTTAAGTGTAGCCATTTGCTATCACCCACTATGTTTGGCCCATATATCAACATAATGGAAGAATAGATAAGTTGATCAAGTGGAGGGGGTCCGAGTAGCCAATTATGTTATAAACTCCTATATGCAAATGATCATATTCTACTGGAACAATAGCCCAAAGTTTAATGGATCATTTGAAAGCCTTAAAGCTCTTTTGTAAAGAAGTTAGGATGTGAGTCAACACCAATAAAACTATGATTTTGATCTTCTTGGCAGTCCAAATTTCTAAGACTCCCCTGGACTCACTAAGTCTCAATGAGTTATGAGTCAGGTGACCCTCAATGAGTTTGGGGGACCCAGACTCAGACTCAGTTGAGTCTTGGCAAGACATGCCGAGTTTTTGTGACTCACTGGTTTTAGGCGGAGTCTTCATGGAGAGACCCGGCCGGTGGCAACAAATGAAAAATTTAAAAAAATAAAAAAGGCACTTGAAACTTTGTATTTTTTTAACTTATATTTCTTCTACAACCCTCAAGGTCATTTCATTTCATCTTGTTGGCAAAATAGTAAGAAAAAAGAGAGCTGTGAGGAAAAATAAGAGTGCATTGTAGGGCAACTGGCAAGGAGAGAAAGCAAAAATCCATCATCAAATCACATTTGTGTAGCTGCATTGTCATATCTAGGGCATCAAGAGGTGTCAAAGTTCAATTGATTGGAGTTTGCATTTGATTTCAAGCTTGATTGAAGAGGTAAGCTTGATTTTTTTTGGTTTTTTTGTGTGGTTTTAAACCAAATATTGCATTGTTGTTATACATTTCAATTCTTTTCCATATTTTATTTTACTACATCAAAGAAAGAACAAACCCTACATTTTGTTTAATAATTATAAATGACAATTCACAAATGTTAATTTTTTTGTACTTGTGTTATTGTAACACCCTTGAGCAATTCAAATCATTTTTTCACAATGTCTACATCCAGAAACCCAATTAGAAAAGACCTTGCTTGGAAACATTGTGATATTGAACCTGGTAAAAAAAGAGGAGACAAAATGTCATTATTGCAAAACAACTTTTCATGGAGGCATTAATAGATTGAAGTTTAATTTTTCACGCATTCCCATCCATGATGTTGTGGTATGTGATCTCACACCTGTTGAGGTTGTTTGTGAGGTGCAGGTGCAATTAGAAACTTTTGAGATGCAAAAAGATATGAAAAAGAGGCAAAGGGATGAGTTGGCATCCATTGGTGCTATTGGAGAAGGTTCTTCTATGCCTACGTCTAGTCCCGGTGCTAGCGTTGGTGCTAAGCCTAGTGGGAATGGAAGTGGAAGTGGGAGTGGGAGTGTTAGCATTGATCCTAGAATTTGCAAATCTAGAATAGATTCATATATTTCTACCACACACAACTTCTGATTCCCAACCATCGCTTGAGAGCATGGGTTGGAACAAGGAGGCGCATGATGCAACTATGCAATTCTTATTTCTTTGATTGTCTTAAAATTTATAAGTTGATTATTTATCTCATAATTTTTTATATTTATATGTATGTTGAATTCAAATTTAAAGTTAAACTCTTCATTTTACAATACTTGTCTTATTTAATTTATTTGTGACATATATTAGGTCTCCTTATTTTCAAAATATGATTGATGTAGTAACTATTTGTGGGGCAAGGTTCAAAGCCCCTACTAAGATGAAATAAGGAGCTCAATTTTGACTCAAAAGGTGGCTGATGAAAATGCCAAATTAGAGGAGCAATGCTTGATATGGAGCAAGAAGGGTTGCACCATCATGATCGATGGTTGGACTGATAGAAGAAATACGACATTCTCAAATGCAATTAGTTTTCCACAGTCGCTTGAATCATATGCCATTTTTATGGATTGAACTGTGTATGTTTAATTCACTTGACATTTCAAATCACACCCAATGATTCATCATCAAGAGAGAATGAGAAATTGAATTGCAGATGAGTGATGATGAATCATTGAGTATGATTCGAAACGTTGAGCAAATTAAACCAAAGTTCCTAGACTTGGACTCGGCATGGATGACTCGATTCATGACTTCTGACTCGGAAAAACGACTTGCCAAAGACTCGACAAAGTGAAAAAAACCTTGAAATTTAGAGATTTTTAAGGATTTAAAACTTGTTACATGCACCAATTATTGAATAAAGCTTAAAGACAGAATAACATCATCAAATAGAAGCTAATTTGATCACATACATAAATATACATCGATCACATAAGTACAAACGCAAATTAATACATTGACGACAACTAATACACTAATAGATAACCAATATTATCAAACACAACAATAAGCACTTTATGCCAACTACATCATCCCCCCCAAAAGAATAAGTCGCCTTCCAGATGACAAGTATCCATCAAGTAATATCTAGGAAGACTAATGACAAGAGTGTAGATAATGACTCGTACTACGCAAACTTAAAGATGTAGTGTGCTTTAAAAATAAAATGGGGATTTGGGGGCAACAGCCCCAGCAAGGTCAAGGGGCAATGCCCCCAACGAGATCAAGGGGTAGAGCCCCTTGTAGGGGTCTAGGGGCAGCACCCCCTGTGGGTTCAAGGGGTAGTGCCCTGTGCGGGGGTCGAGCGGCAGCGCCTCTACTGCCAAGACCAAATTAGCACCTTCAGAACCACATAAAACTCCATAGCATGCATCATTTTCAAGAATTTTTAAGATGCCAAAAGCAGTATTGATAAAGCCCAAAAATGCAAATTTCAAATCTCTTACTTGTCGAACAAAGCACAAGAGCTCAAGGAATTGCAGCTGCCATAGGGAAGGGTGGCATTCATAACTTCATATAGCTTTTATTTGATGATGTTATTGAAACTCAATGACCCACTTGGATTCTAGAAGTGACTTTTGCATCTCAAATTGAATGTTTTTAGGGCTGAAAGGAAGAAATAAGTTTTATAAAAAAGTTTTTAAAAAAAAAAAATTATGTTTTTTTAATGCCCAACTTTACATTGATGCTAAACGAATCAACTGGCTCGAACTCGACGAGTAAGGCTGTGACTTGCGATTCGCCAAGTCACGTGTCTAACTCATCCGAGTCAGTGTCATTTTGACATGCAACCTTGACTCAACTCGTGACTTGCCAAGACTCGGCGATTCGCGGCAAATCTCAGAACTCTAAATTAAACATACACGATTTAATCCAAAAAAATGGCATAGGACACTCCTCAATTTTCTTGTTTCTTCCATAGGTGATTGTACTTCCCTCAATGCATTGAATTTGATTTAGTAATTAATATTTTTAATTGATGCTTTATTGAGATTTGAATCATTAATTTTGCTTCTTTATTAGGTGGAACCATGTTCATGAAGTCAATTGATACCTAAGGACATGTAAAATATGCCACATCTTTGTGAGGCTATAGAGGAAGTCTTACTTGAGGTGGGCAAGGAGAATACTATTCTGGTGGTGACCGATAATGCAGAAAATTATATTGTTTTTGGTAGACTTTTGATGGAGAGGTGCCCCACAGTATTTAGGACTCCATATGCTGCTCATTGCCTTGACCTCACATTGGAGGCTCGTGGAAAACTTCGATGGATCAAAACATGTGTGAAAATGGCCAAAAATATTTGCAAATTTGTATACAATCCCACATGGGTGCTTAGCCTAATGAGGCAATACACGGGGCTAAGGGAGTTGGCTCATCCTGGAATAACTAGACTTGTAACTATTTCCATCACATTACAATCCTTGATGCAGTCAAAGGCAGCTTTGAGGTGTATTTTTTGTTGGTGAGGAGTGGACTTCCTCATCCTATGCTACAACTACTACAAAGATTGATGTGGCGAATAGCATTTTTGATGAGCCAAGATTTTGGGCACCTTGTGCAAAGATTGTGAAGATAAGATTTAATTCTAGTTCTACATTATGCTTCAATTTTATTCATATTATTCTTTTATTTTCTTATTTTTGTTCATATTTATGTTGAATTAATGTTTCAAAATATTTGTAGTTCACCAAGCCCTTGGTAGTTCTCCTATGAGTTGTTGATGGAGAGAAGTCCACAATGGTCTACATATATGAGGGAATTTATAGGGCCGAGGAGGTCATTAGAGTCGTCTATGAGGGAGTTGACGGTACAAATGAGGAGGTTCTTAATGGGCTCTACTCAAGAATAGAGCAGATGTCGACAAGTGATACTAGCCCTATAGTCCACAAGATAGAGGCCTTTACTAATGCACAAGGAGAGCTCTTTTCTCATCAAATGCGCAAAGATAGTTGGATGACATTGCAGCCAATTATAAATATATTTAAAGACATAATTTCAGTTTTAAAATGTAATTAAATTTTCCTCTTTTTATATTATTATTAAATGTTGAAACTTGAAAATTAAAATTGGAAATGAGATTGTTTTTTAATCTTTTTCTCATCTCAGATAAATGGTGGCATTTGTTTGGTGTTAAAAAACCAAACCTTCAGAGGATTACCATCGGCATATTGAGTCAAAAATGTAATGCTTCAGGCTATGAACGCAATTGGAGCATGTTTGAGCACATACACTACAAGTAGTGCAATAGAGTATCCGTAGAGAGGTTGAATGAGTCAATGTTCATTACGACCTTCGTCTTCAACACAAACAAGTTTTAGACCATGACTCCACCCCAATCACACTAGAGGAGGTTGATCTAGAATCCAAGTGGATCACTGAGGCTATGGATCCTGTCTTTAGTGATGAGGACCTTGACTAGGTTGACCAAGCAGATAGAAAGGCTAAGGTTGTATCCATGGAAGAGGAGGAGGATAGAGCACAAGAAAACATAGGCACAATTGATGTTGGCGAGGGTGGTATGGATTCATAAGAAGAGAGTATGGTTGAGGACCTACCTTAGACACCTTTGTAGGAGGGATGCAAGCTCCTCTGAGCCATAGACTTGTAGTTATTGTTTTGATATTTGTTTGGAACATTCCATGAGTTTTGTATACATTTGACAATATTTATATATCTAAGTGTTTCCTTCAGCTACGATTTGTGATTATACTTAAGTGATCGATGTATACTTGTGTATGTAATCAAATTAGCCTCTATTTGATGATGTTATTGTGTCTCTAAAGTTTATTTAAATAAGTTTTAAATCCTTAAAAATCTCTAAATTTCTTGGGTTTTTCACTTTGCCAAGTCTAAGCTGAGTTTTTTGTCAAGTCCCGAGTCAAGTCTCGGTCACCAAGTCCAAGTCTTGGAACTATCAAAAGGATAAAAAACATAAAAGTTTCATATGAGACAGCGATGGCATGAGATAGTGACAAAATATGAATTCTTGGGGCTTGATTTCACTAACAAGCTTAGGTGGGCAACTTGCATCACAAAGTGAATTCATGGTGGGTAAAGAGTGTTGTACCCTCTACAAAATAGATGCAGATATGCTGATTTGTGGTACTGGAAAACCACCACAAAAGTCTTGTTTGGGCTGCTAGTAGTGCTAGTGGTGTTCTAAAAATGTCAAGTTTTGCCCAATGGTACATAAAGTCTAAAGTGGAGTCAAATTGAAGTAATACAGAATTTCTTAATCACAAGCAATTTCAAGTTGAAAGCATCAGACCCATACAAAATTATGCGAGCAGAATAGGTATTTTTCCAATAGAAGCAACAACTATGATCCATCTTTTGGGCTATACAAAGAAAATAGAGAACATAGAGTAGGACAGATGGCCAAGAGTGGTAATGATAGAAGATTGAACATAAGAAAGAGGACATGGATGAAACAAAACAATGGACGAATAGTGGGATATCATCCTATCAGAATACCCAGCCACCAATAAGAGATTAAAAATTATGTAAGAAAAGTTTAAAATATGCATGTGGAGAGAGCAAACGTGACTGAGGTCAATCCCACTTATGAGCATGACCATAAAAAGTTGGGGCAAAAATCAAATGAAAAATGCAGATGCTCATAGCCCAATCAAGGACTAGTTCACACCAAATCAGATGTAGAAAGGCAGGTGAAAGGTTCCAAATAAAAAGTAAGAAGAGAGAATATGTGTTTTATGCACCTCAAGATGGTTAGAAACAGAATGGCACTATATATGGAATGCTCTGAGTATACCGACTAGGCCAGCTTGCAAGGGAGATCGTTGACTACCATATTTGAAGAGGCAAACGTTGAAAAAACAAAAATCAGGAAACTTTTTATCAAAATTCACAGCAGGAGAATGAAACTTCAAAAGCAGAAAAATAAGAGAGATTTAACTAGGATCTTACTGCTATATGCTGTTTTTCAATAGCGTACCACTTTAGCTTTTTTTAACTCCAGGGTCCCATAGACTGTTTTGGTCTGGCAGACGTTATTACAATCCTCCATCATATCATATAATAACATCTCTCCTTTAAGAGGAAAAAGTGGGAGACAATTAATATGATAAATCTGCAGGCTTATTGCTCAAAACAACACAGTATAATCGTATTGTATATCAGTGGATTCTCTCTGAACAGAAAAAAGGGTGACACATTATATGAAAGATATGTTGGTTTCATCACCCCTAGCAACATTGTTTAAGCATATTGTATAACAGTGGATTCCCTTTCCTTTCCTTTAAAAAAGGAGATAATTAATACACAAGATCTGCGGGTGCGTGATTGCTGACAACATTGTATGGTTATATTGTACCACAGTGAATTCGTTATCCCCTTCAGAATAAGGGTAGACCAATTAATATGAAAAGACTGCAGATTCATGGCATCGTATAGCAGTGGATACCTTCTTCCTCTACAGGATAAACAAGAGGAAACAATAATATGATAAAAACGTCTTTCCACGTTTTAGAGAGGAAGGATAAATCTCCTGCAAATATGAAAAATCTTCTACCCTTAGAAAAAGGAGAGACAATTAAGATGACAAATCTGTCGGTTCGTAGCTTCTACCAACATTTTATGGTGGTATTGTATAACAGTGGATACCTTCTAACTCCACAGGATAAAGAAGAGAAAACAATTAATATGATAAAAGGCCTTTCCCGTTTTATAAAAATAAGCTAAACCAAATGAAAATCGTTCTTATCTTTGTGTTGAATAAAAAATACAAGGAAAATGAAATTAATATTTCATATATCAAGAATGGAAGGAACTTAATACTCACCTCAAAAAATATTCCAAAAAGAGTTGAAGGAATTGTTCTAACAGGTTGCCCTGCATCCACATTAAGAGACACTGTCCGGTTCTGCTGCTGCGCAAAAACTACTGTTCCACCGCACCATATCACAGCAAGTGCAACTAAAAATTTCAAAATTCCAACCCCTTTCTCCATTTCCAGCAGTTAGCAAGCAAATAATGCAAGGCTTTCAAATTCAATACGCTCCACGTTATAGCACGTCTGCTAACATCTTTTCACAAAATAAGCAATTAACTGCAATCCTGGAACAGACTTTTCTTGCCAGACAACAATATACGGTGATTATACTGTCCTTAGACAATATAACAACTCTACCAGAATCCCTAAACAATCTTCAGCAACAGTATACAGTCTAAATAATAAATACCGTATTTTGAGAGAATAACAATTATACTGCAAACATTTGAACAATCTCAACTAATCAGACAACAGTGAGCGATTAAAGCTCGTTTCTTAACGAGCTATTCGAAATCTTTAACAATTGTAGCCTTCAAGCAGCAATTCTTAACAATTATTCGGATTCAACAGTAACGCACAATAAATATGTCTCTTTTACTTCTTCATATAAACTTTGAAGTACAATAAACTCCAGCTTTGCAAAAACGATTACAAAACCAAAGCTTTTTCACCAAAATCGGAGAGCTTTAATTGTGTGAAATGCAATTTTGCCAACTTTGGTCTGGAATCCGTCATAGCTTGCCTTTTAAAGGCATATTCTACAACTGTAACAACTGAAATGCCAAATTTACAGATGGACGGGCTGAATCTCATCCATATTTCTGTTCGATTTGCCGTGTACTGAGAAATTTGTAACTTCCGCCCCGATCCTCAAATAATGCCTCACAACCGCGGTCTACTTGAATGAAAATAACTAAATTTTGAGCCTTTTTTTATTTGGGAGTTCGGAGAGATTTTGAAAAAATTGATTGCTTGGAAGTACAAATTGTATTTTTGCAGCGCCTGCGGTACCCACCCCAGCGTGCAAATTAGACCGAATGGCAGAATTATTAAAGAAATTCATCATAAAATATTCCTCCTCGTCTATTTTACATGTTTGGGCTTTTGCGATACTACTACTGTATGGGCGTATATATACGATACGAATTGCGTCGTATGTCTTGCGTAGATGAGAACTGGATCGTATTGCAATGAGGTTGGTGAGCACATGTTGCATTCATTGCATTTTTTTAAGTAAATTATTGTTAATGTACTAAATATTTTAAATAGGTACCACTCAATTTTAATTTTTACATGAGTTGAATGTTATCACATTTCACAACCAAATAAGTCAATTTAATTTGAAATGTATTATGATGTTATTAGTTCCTGCTTACGGCAGGAAAATTTATGGAATCCTTTAGTGCAATAAAACAATAAAATAATAATAAAAACTTTTGATTGATCAATAGAATTAAAAAAAATTTTGAGGTCTTAAATTTGTTATAAAGTTTGGGATTTTGGTCTATTTTTTAAAATATAAATTGACTATTTATTGAAAATCTTATTGGCTATAATGGAAAATAGCAAGGAGAAAAATGATATTTTAAAACTAAAATTGAAAAAAAATTTAAAACAGAATCATTACTGAAGCTTCCACACTGCTTGCATTAATGATTACCGTATTAATTTTGCAGAGAGTACAATTCATGGTAGAATGCCATGCAGCCTTAAATGCGCATAATTTATAAGAAGTGTCCTCCTTTAGTTTGTAAAAAGAAATAGTAAAAAAAATTAAGCGTCCCCCTTGATATGCGTTTCAGTTTTGCCGTAACATATGCGTTTCAGTTTTGCTGTTTAGACATTTTCTAATAAGAATTATTAGATATCACAATAATTTACATAATTTATTTTATTTTATTTTTTAATTTTTTTTAAAAGTTATTTAATATTTTTTATTAATTTTAAAAGTATTAAAAAAAATATTTATTATTATATTTTTTTATATATTGTAAAAATTTTAATTAAGGAAAGAATTTTAAGAATAAATAAATTTGTTACATTTAATTATCTTTTATATAATTAGAACATTTAAAAATTGAACTAATACAATAATCTTATTAAATGGAAATATTATTTAAATTTTAAAAATATATATAGATAAATAATAATATATTTTTAATAAATATAATTATTTTAAAATTAATATATTTATTATTTTTTAATAATACATAATCGAAATATATCTTATAATATTATTAAAATAAATGAAATTATAAATTTTATAACATTTCAATATATAATTTATTATTAAATTTTTAAATATATATGAATAAATAATGTTCATTTTTTATAATAAATATTTTTTTTACAATTATATATTTTATTTTGTATTCTTATTTATATAAATAATTACTAGATTTTAAAAATTTCCATAAAATATATATCTTAAAATTAACTAATTACATAATATAATAAATATTAACATTAATAAGAATTATTTTTAAAAATTAGATGTATGATTTATTATTATTTTTTATCAATAAGATATGATTTATTATTAAAATATATACTTTTAAATAATAGCAATATTAAAATTAATATATCATTAACCAATGATTGACATAATATTTTTGTCTAAATTTTTCATACTATATATTTATCAAAATTACTAAATAATATAATAAAAAATAAAACATATAAATGCTATTTAAAATTTAAAATTTATTAATCTATTAATTTATTATTTAACAACATTAAAAAATAAAATATTTTTATTTTTAAAATTATATTATAATATAAGTGTATACATTACAATGTACTTATAATGTTATTTCTAAATGTATTACTATAAAAGATGACAAGAGAAACCTGTCATTATTGAAATAAAATAATTTGCACTAAGTGTTATATATCACAATAAATTAAAATAAAAAACTTTTATTCCAAACTATACTTTCAACTTCATTTTTAAAATTTGGATATTATAAACTATTATTTAACTATATATGTATCTTTTACTTTTCAATTCAATTATAAATTAGCTTAATACATGTAATATGTACTATTAATTTCCAAAATTGTTATAATGCAATAATAGCTTTCACCCTTCCCATTCTAGTCAAATATTCTCACTCTACAAAAATAAATCTTAATAAGATCAATGCTCCATAACCATATTCGCATTTCACCATATCTTACCCTAAAAAGCACAACCTCATAGGCAGGAACTTTGACGCTTGCGTCCCTTGTTAGAATAATGAAAACAATCTAATATATACATAATTTTGAAAACAAAATAGTGGTCTATATTATTAATAGATTCAAATTTAATAATTAAATAAATAAAATTAAACAATTAAAATTATAAAATTAGTATTAATAAGGGGCCTTAATTTTCAAGTTATTCCAACCTCTATTAATTAGGTCTTTTCTTTCTTGTACTAGTTGTAACTAATGAGAGTGGTGTCTTGTCCCTCCTTGGAGCCATCATATAGTTTTGAATCTTGAATAACAAGCAAAATCCAAACACTCTTTGGTGGCAAAATAGCAAGTCCTTAGCATGGAAACTTCTCACCTCTATAAGAAGAGGACACAAGATGGGAGTAAGAAAGTGACAACAATCCACACCAATTGTCAAAAGGCTACACAATCAATGATAGAGAAAAGCATATCCATCGATCATAAGAGCGGTGGCAAGAAGACTCAAAATGGCCGTGTCCTTCTCCCCTACAGAGAAATCTAATATAAAAGGTAAAGATGGCAAAACCCAAGCAATAGTGCAAGGGTCATTTCTCTAATGATTTAGTAAGTTTGGATTGTGAAGGCCATTTTATTGGATTGAAGTTGAATTTGCTTGAGCACGTTTGAAAGCACCAACAATTTGAAGGGAATAGCAAAATTGGAATAAAAAATAAAATTAACACTTATAATAGAATTCCTCTCTTTGCAAATGCAAAAAAAAACTCAAATTTCAAAACATGCCAAGCATGAAATGATTTGGTTAGAAGTTTGGCCTCATTACATAACAAAACGTTATGTCATGTAAAAGAGTTTAATTGAAGGGGCTTAAAAAAAATGAATTCACTATCACATCATTCACACATGAGAAAAATTATTAACTATGTATGGCTTTATGAGAGAAATTAATTAATTGTCATTTCAGGTTTTGTCTTAATAATGTTTTTGGATATTAAAATAAATAATCATTTGGGATGAGCCTAAACACTTCAATCCATTTGTCGAAAACAAAGAGTGGATAAGGGGGAACATAATTATTGTATAACTTGTGTATGTCTATAAAGGAAAGAGTATCATTGCATCAACATAGCATCATCATCACATCATCAACTTACATGAACATTTACATGATTGGGATATATTAGGTATATTTTATAATTCTGTAGGGTGTATTCATTCCTTATTTCAAACTACTAAATCAACTCTAAGGGTTTGATTAAGTGGAATAACCATTGGACAAGAAAGTCCCATAATATTTGTAGATATCACTATTTCCATATAGTAAGGGTAAGAAAATTGTTGCAGATCATTGGTGCAAATGTAATTTCTACATAAAAGGGTCGATGATTTAGTGTTTCATGGAAATTGCACTTTTTGATGATAATTATGCAACTATAGAATTGAACTAGATCATAAAAACAAGATGGTTTACATTTCTATCAAAACCATATAGTTCCAAATTTTACTACAAAACAAATATAAGTAGATTTCTATATGCAATCTTTAGCTTAATACTCCTTGCAACTTTCAAAGCTAAGTCCTTGTTTCATCCTTTACCATTTGAAAAATGTGTTTTGTGTTATTATTATCTCAACTCATTACTCTAGAGTTATTTGCTTCTTGTTAATGATTTATTGTTTCATCCCTAAATAAATTATATCTAAGATGAGTTGTTTTCTAACTTTATCTCTTCTTTTTTTTATCGGTAAAAGGCCGAAGCCCTAAATTTTATTAATAATTAAATTTAAATTTTTTTACAAAGTAACCCCGCTCAATGCGGGCACTAGTAGGAAAGAGCGGGGTCGAGAAAACCTCCAGTCATGCCCAGGACTATAAGTCCTAAAACTAATACAAAATTTATGTGGGCATACCCACGACTCGATATTTATTGAGATTTGTCCAAAATACATAGTTTCCGTGGGCATACCCACTACTCGATAGTTATCGAGGTTTGTCAAAATAATGTTACAATTTAATTACAATGATAAAATATGTATACATCTCTTGTTTAAAACAGTTGGAATACCAACATCTGGTCCTAATCCTTCAAAAGGAAGTTGTACTTGGCACCAGATTGATAATATCCTCCTGAAATGAGAAACAGAATTCTTCCAAACCAAATGGTTAAACATCAAAAGGATATTTAAGATGAATCAAATATAAATTAAAAATAAAATCCTTTAAAAAAAATCTTTAAGACAAATCTTTGCATTGTTACCTTTCTTCGGATGGTGAGCATTTTGGATGCCTAGCTTATTATATAAAAATATAAATATCCACCTCAAATGCTAGTTTGGAGTACATAATTAGGGCGTTATAGAATCAATAAAATGTGAATTCCATGATAGAAAATCCTATGATAAAGTAAGAAGATAATACAATTATTCTTAGATTTCAAATTTCTAACAAAAGAACCATATAACCTTATAAAGCAAAACTAATATATAATTATTCAAGAAACTAGTTAGCTCATAATGGACTACTATTGGAAAACATTAACTAACATTCTATTTAGAATTGTTCCATAGCTTCAAAACATATAAATCTAGCACCATTATCCTCTAATGAAGAATTCAAAAGGACCTTATAAAGCAAAATCAGTATGAAAGCCTACTAAAGAGCAGATCAAATCTCATTTATAAAGTCTCAACTTATGATTAAAACCCCTTTACGTTTTGATCTCAAGTTTCCCTACAAAATGAAAAGAGACATTAATCATATAATATTTAGGTGTAGTTAAAGGGGATCAAGCGGTTCCCTTTTACTACACCTAGATACGCTGCCTGGAGATATGAAGACTATATTGAAAATATATGCTAGGAAATATTGCTCTTCATTTAGATTATAATGTTAAAGATGTAATCATAAATCTATATATATATATATCAATATATGGGGTTAATAGTATTCTAAACTGGTCTCCGATAGATTTCTCCATTGCTCTTCTGGTTGAATCCGGTAGAGGATTCAAAAGTTGATTCCATCTTTCTAGAAAGATGAATCCTCTAAAGGCCATGGCTCGGTTGCTCTTGGTGTAAAATGTGATAAGTTTAGTTTCCATGATCTGTCCCTTAAAGAACTACTTGCCAAAATACTTGTATATAAGCAGTTTGATTCGTGCTTTCTAGAATAGACCAGAGTCTACATTCTGTGTATTAGAATTCTACTACTGTCTAAAACTAATATTCTAGAAAGTACCTTAAACCGCAAGTATATCATCTCCTGACATAATTGTCATTAGTGGTTTTCCTTAATCATAATCATGTAGTTGATATTCCTGATAAAGGATCAGATGATTCACATGTGGTATAAAGTCTTATCAGAGATAATTATGGATAAGAGAAAATGAGCTCTTCTCATATTTTAACCTCCATTTACCATAATGAGTGCTATTGCATAAAGATCTTATCATTACCAGCACAATCCATTTCTAGATTGTGTTGTTAGTGATAAGGGCCAGAAAGGGCTAATGATTGATTATAGCATGTCGCTTCTCCAAAGAGTCGAGCTCAAAATGCATCTATATTCTTGAGTAAGATCATGTTGATTCTTGATTTATAATCATTATAATTGAGGGGTTTATTAAACCAGAGAAGGGGAAGCAATGATTAGAGGTTAATGACAAGGCTAATTAAAACAAGATATACAGGGATATATTTTAATCCTATTAATAGTATTATTCTAAGACAAAATTGTTAATAACCATATTATGAATTAAAAAACCTTACTGTGGAGGATCTTTTATTTTTATAAATGCTATTAAAATTATTTGAGATATTAAAGTGAGTGAGAAGTGTATTATATTGCCATTCTTAGTTAAATTAAAATTATTAATTTCTAGCTCTATATTGCTATTCTATAGGTACACTAATGCTATTTCTAGATTTAAGATTATTGATTAAACCATTTCTAATATATGAATTGTTACTTAATTTCTATGGGTTGAGAGATCAAGTAAAAGGTTGCACTTTTAAAATTAATGTACAGTAGAGTCTTATCTGATAAACCGACATACATCAATAAACTTAACCATTGGAGTTAAGTTTAGACATACTAATCCAATAGTATAACTCCATTTGCTCCTTGATTTGCTAACATATCTGTTGTTGTATTGCCTTCCCTATATGTATGTTTGATTTCATATTCAAATATATTCTCCAAGATTCAACTAATTTCTTCTATTTTCAAATTTAGAGTCCAGTTTGGTGTTTTTTTAGTTCGTATAGCATTAATGACAATTTGTGAATCCCCTTCTATGATTAATTTTGAAATGTTGAGTTTCTTGCATATTTTTAGGCCTTCTAATGCTGCTTTACATTCTTCCATGTTGTTCGTGGTGGGGTTAATGGGCCTAGAGAATTTGGCGATAACCTCTTCCTTCCAATTTCTAATAATCCCTCCAATACCTACTATACGAGGTTCCCTATAGATGACCCATTGAACTTAAGTTTGTACCACCCCTCCTTTGGAGGGATCCATTTGCATGTAGCTCTATCTGTTTTTGCTTTGGAACCCCCTTTGCCATATAAGGGTGGAATATCTAATTTAGGCCATATTATCCTGATTTTATTATCCCAGCTTTTAAAGGACTCCTCATAGCATAGTTGGTCTCTAAGTTTACTATTAATAATTTCAATGATAGATGTTTCTATTTTATTGATGATAGTTTTCCACTCTAGTTTTTGACCGGTGAAAATCCTTCTGTTCCGTTCTTTCCAAACTTCGCAAACTAAAATGGAGGGAGAGATAGTCCATATATCTTTAAATAAATTGTCTTTGTAAGGGGTTGGCCATGCTTTAAGTGAACTTAATAGATCAGGTTGGAGAGTGGATTTCCACCCGAGACATTGTTGTAACCAGCTCCAGTAGTTTTGTGTAAAGGTACAGTTAAGGAGAAGGTGGTTAACATCATCTGTCTGATTCTCACACAAAGGACATCTAGATGGCCCTTCGAAACCCAATTTATTGAGTCTATCCGCTGTTAGAATTTTATTTTGCATAGCTGCCTATAAAAACATTTTGGCCTTAGGAAGACATGTTTTATTCCAGCAAAGGTTCAAGGGCATATCTAAATTATCCATGTTATGTTCCAAAACTATTGATTTATATCCCTCCTTAACAGAGTAATCTCCATTATTTGCACCTGCCCATATTAGTTTATCTATTCTATTTTTGTAAGATATCTCTCTATCCTTGAGAATAACTAGAAGTTTCTGCCCCTCTAGGCTTGTTGAGGACGTGCTATTTATATTTTTCCAGGTTGCTTCTTCTTCCTTGCATAAGTAATCTTTGAGATATACACCGAAAGAGATCTTACATTCTTCCATAAAATCCTGAGAGAAACCCAACTTATTTAGGGGAGGTAGGCCAGCACAGGAGTCATCCCAAAATAGAGCCTTATCCCGTTGTCCTACGTCCCAAGTGAGGTATTTAATAATAATCCCTCTACAGTCCTTTATAAAGTTCCAAATCTGAGAACCTTTTACGTGTGAGTGGGCCCTGAAGATATTAATAGGGTCCACACCGAGGATGTATTTATGTAATAAAATTGAGGCCCATTTACTATTTGATTCCTTATATAGCCTCCAGATGAGTTTTGCACCTAATGCTTTCTTCTGCCACTGTAGATTTTTAATACCCAGACCACCCTTGGAGATTGGTTTACAAAGGGTATCCCATTTAATAAGGGCTAATTTTTTATCTTCTACTGGGCCTTGCCAGTAGAAATCTCTAAACATTTTATCTAGACTCTTTTTAATGTTAGTCGAGAGGGGGAGAACTAACATATGGTACATGGGGATGGCTAAAAGTACTGATTTAATCATAGTCATCCTACCTACTTTTGTGAGCCATCTTCCTTTCCACAAGCTTTTTTTTTTTTGAATTTTAGTGAGCACTTGTTGCCAAAGCTTGGAGGAAAGAAGACCTTTGTCCAAGTCAATTCCCAAATACGTACAAGGGAATTTACCAATTTTGTACCCCATTGTGTTACAAATTTTCTTTTCCAATTTTGGTGTGGTATTGATAAAGAAAATTTCAGATTTAGTGGGATTAACTTGTTGTCCTGAGGCCTTCATATAAAGATTTAGGATGTCTTTAAAGGCTTTAGCTTCTTGAAAATTAGTTGAACCTGGGAGAATCGTGTCATCCGCAAATTGTTGATGTGTAATATTTGGGACAATTTCAGATGCCTTTAATCCTTTGATTTTACCTTCCAGGTGTTTCTTGGTAATCGCTCTACCTAGCGCTTCTACCATAATAACATAAAGGAAGGGGGATAGAGGATCTCCTTGCCTAATGCCTCTAAAAATACTAAAAAAACCTTCCGGGGTGCCATTGATAAGAATCGAGATTTTAGGGGTGGAGATACAATTGAAAATAAGATTGATCCATTGTTTGGAGAAGCCAAAGGCTTCCAGGCATTTACAGAGGAAACTCCAGTCTACTTTATCATAGGCTTTTTGGATGTTGATTTTAATATGCATACTCAGGTCCTTAGTTAATTGAGCAGTGTGTATTACTTCTTGGGCTATAATAATACCATCCAGGATCGATCTATTTGCAACAAAGCTCATCTGTTCTTTCAAGATAATAGTGGGGAGGAGCATTTTGAGTCTATTAGCTAAACATTTTGATAGAATCTTATAAATGGTGTTGCAGAGAGATATAGGCCAAAAATCCCTTGGATCTATACATTCATTTTTCTTAGGGATTAATGTAAAGAAGGTGTTATTTATTTTATTTAATAAGGAGCCCGAATTTCTAGTTGCCTCTACTGCTTGCCACATTTCATCACCAACAAAATGCCAACATTTTTGAAAAAAGCCTGCTTGAAACCCATCTGGACCCGGGGCTTTATCTGGATGAAGTTGGAATACCGCTATTCTGACTTCATCCATGGATAATTTATTATTAATCATCTTGTTTTCAGCATCCTAGATCAACTTTGGGATAGCTTTTAGCATTTCATTTTGAGCTTTGAGGTCAACCGCTTCTGTATTATTGAGAAGGGATTGGTAATATTGAGTGAGTAGGGCTGAGATCTGATTTGGGTCTTCAACGACTTGACCCTTGTCATTCTTAATTTTAGAGATTCTATTAATGCTTCTTTTAAAATTAGTGGTGTTATGGAAAAATTTCATGTTCCTGTCTCCTTCCTTAAGCCATGATTCTCTAGATTTTTGTTTCCAAAAGATCTCTTCTTTAAGTAAAATTGTGTTGTATTTAGCCATAAGTTCTTTTTCTTTGTGGTAGCTAGACTCGTTCATACCTTGAGCTATTACTATATTATTGAGATCACCTAATTCCTGTTCTATTTGTATTTTCTCTTCGAAGATATTATTAAATTTATTCTTATTCCATTCTAGAGCTTTGTTTTTTATAATTTTAAGTTTTGCCATTAAACTATACATTTTAGATCCTTCTATCAATACTTGTTTCCACCATTGCTCCAAGAGGTTGATAAATTCTGGATTTTGAAACCACATAAACTCAAATTTGAAGGGATTTCTGGATGGCTTACAACTTTCTGTTATAGAAAGCCTAATAGGAAAATGGTCAGATCCTGCCTCTGTGAGAATTTCAGCATTTAAAATCTGATTGAAGTTATAAGAGTTTCCACTAATAAAAAATCTATCTAGTTTTTCTACAATATGGCTAAAACCAGTTCTTCTATTATTCAATGTAAATATGCCATTGTTAGTGTTGATATCAATTAAATGATTGTCCATAACCCATTTACTGAAGTCTTTCTGTGCTTGCGAGATATATTGTGATCCTCCAAATTTTTCTTTGATGTCTAAGATGGCATTGAAGTCTCCTCCTATAATGTGAGTTTCTCCTATGTTGGCTAATAGAAAGAATTGAATTTCCTACCATACTTTCCTTTTCACTTCATTTTGAATAGGCCAATATACGTTGATTAACTTAAACTTTAAATTGGATTTAAGGCTTTTAATTTCTAGGGCCATCCAATTATTATTTTTGGATGTAAGTTGGGCTGAAACTTTCCGAGGGTCCCATAGAATAGCTAGGCCACCAGAAGATCCTTTTGATATTACAAACTATGCCTTCCATATTCCTAATTTACTACTAAACTTGATGCTTTCTTCCTTACTAAGCTTAGTTTCCTGCACTAATATAATTTCTGATTCGAAGTTTTTTAGATATCTTTTTATTAGTCTCTGTTTGTTAGGGGCATTTAATCCCCTAACATTCCAAGTTGTAACTTTCATTGATCCTGGGGAAGGCACTTCCCCTTCCCATTGTTCAAAATGTCAGCAATTTTTTGTTGATTACCTGCTTTGCTAGCTAAGGTTCTTAACTCAATAGCTGATTTCCTCCCTCTCTTTTTTTTAATTTTGTTAATGTTAGGAGAGCTTAAGCCTTCTTTGTTTATCGCAATTCCAAGTTGTCTATCCTCATTAGTTATCCCAAAAAGGCCTTTAATAGATTCCTTAATGGGCTCTAAATTTTTAGTAAAGTTATTGATGGTTTTATCATTTTGATCTAAGATCTTTTGGTCAAACTCTATAAGAGCAAGGGAGTCTTCTTTGTCTAAGATCTCTTTTCCATACATCTCTACTATATTCTCTAAATTACCAGACATGTCCATGCTCAGTGTTTCCATCTCTATAAGGATTGAGAAGTTTGGTTCAACCCCCTCTTGATGAAATATTATTGATGGGTCCTTAACAGTCTCATAATTAGGCTCTATGACCTCCTGGCTGAAATTAAATTTCTCTTTATTTTCAGTTTGTATTGAATTCATATGATCCTCTTTTAAATTAAGGATGGCTTTTTCTTGTACTATGATGTCTTTTTCGGATGCTTCTAAGATATTATCAAGATTACCAGGAAGATCTTTAATAAAGACTTCCAATTCTATGGGGACTGAGGGAATAGGCTCAATTAATTCTTGCTGAGTTATCCTATAATCCTCTTTCTCTTTATCCTCTTTACTGCAATTCTTAATCATTTTAACCAAGATTTCTTTTTGAAACAGTAGTTCTTGTATATCACATATTTCATCCATAAACATATCCATAAGCTCATCTATTAATGTTTCTCCTAAATAATCGGTGTTTATCTTGACTTCCTTATTGCATTTCTCTTCAATATCTACTTTTTCTGATATTAATAGCCTATCTAATTCAATCTGATTTTCATGTTGGTCATTCACAAATACGTCCAAGGTCTATGTGGGGTTGACTCTAAATTCAGTATTCTCTTTATAATGAAGACAATTTTCATTACTTTTGTCTAAATCTGCAAGATCAGCCTCACTTTCCTTAATAAAATTGTCATGAATGTTATAGATCTGATTATCCTTTTCAAGTTTAGATTATGGGACTGAATACTCTTTGTTGCTAATAGGTGTTGTTTCCCAATTTCCCATTGGTGGGGAAAATTTTGTATTCATGAAGCTACTAGTAGTGATCTTCGGAGGGATATTTTCATCTAGGTGAGGAGAGGGTCCATCTAGACTCTTCTCCTCTGAATTCAAAAGAAAGAAACCCCCCTTATCCTTATGGAAATTTAACTTCACATTTAGGTCCTTGTGAGTGTAGGGAGAGGTGCCTTTGTTATTCTAGTGAGGTCCTGAAGCATTCATATTGTCTACAGCAAAGGTTTCAATGAATTCTTCCATAACCATTGGATTGATAATTATAGAATTGGAGTTAAAACATAACTGTATAGGGGGGATAAATTTTTCATGATAGTTCAATCTAACAATAATGATTTTCTCTGTTTGGTATCTATAGTTCTTACAAATTTTCCAATCTTATTGCCTATCAATCTAACAATTTCTGAGTGATTTAGTTCCATTGGTAGGTTTCTGAGTAAGATGGCTTTTTCAACCATGAAGTCTGCTAGATTGTTTGGGTTAAAAAGGGGAGCCCAATTAAAGACAGAAAAGGAAATTTGTCTAAACTTTAGATAACCTTCTTTCATAATCCTACTTTTAAGATTACTGCATTTACAGTCTATAAATATGAAATGATCAATAATTATAGTTATACTTACCTCTATGGGTAGTTGGAGTAATAGCCCCTCTACAATGTCGGAGATGGATGCCCCTGCTCCATTCCATTTACAAATAACACCTGTTTATGCATAGGATCTTTGTTTTTGCAAAATACAGTTGTTATCCAATGATATCATATAATGCCTTTGACCAAAAATTCCACAAGCTGTGGATTGCTCTTTATAATAATTACCATTGCGCCTATGAGGCAGAGAGTAGACTTCCTTGGAGTGCCTAATCTGAGATGGATTAATATCTCTATTAGGTTTACCCGTATTTGGGAGTGACTTATGCATAAATTTCTTACCATTTCTCCTTCGATGTGGAGGAGTGTAGGCCTTAGATGCCTTATGCATTAAATCATACTCATGCTTAATACCCTCTTTAGAGTTCTTGATCCAATGTAACACAGAACTTGATATCGGTGCTTTTTTCAACTTATTAGAATTTCTCGGTGGAGGACCTAGGGTTTTGCCAAGTAAAAGGGGAAAAATATCCACATCTATTTGTGACTGTTCACAATCCAGATGTGGCTTTTCCCAAGCTACATCTTTCCCTTCTAGAACCCTATTCCTCTGGTGCGGGGGTGAATATAAGCCCTTTTTATGAAGGGTTTGATCTTTATCCAATAGTTCAAAAGAGTTTTTTAACACAATTTTGTTAGAATGGTTCTTTGCTAGGAGAGATCTTACCATATTCCTCCTCTTTACCATTTTCCATTCAGCCTTGTTTTCTTTCCCGTCCCCAAGAGACACCTGAGCCGCTTTCAATCTGCCTCCCCCTAGAGCAGGATGGGGTTCATAGGGGTTTTTCACTAGAGATTTCCTAGATTTCAGGGCTTTGGTAGTCCCGGGGATAACATTGCTCTTTGATGCATATTTTGTTCTTGAGAAAAGATCTATTTGTCGATCTAGGGTTTGCACCATGAAGATTTTCGGGATTGAAATCTTGTTTCCATCCACAAAACCATTGAGGATCGGAGCCTCTGGACAGAAATGTGATTTCTTTGCCCCGTCAACCTTGTTTTCAATTATTGGTATACTTCCATTAGACTCAGCTTCATATAAGCTTTTTTCTTTCTATTTTCTAATGAAATCTTTTAAATGATCATACAAAGGCATTCTAGACCACAGATCAAGTTTCTTACATTCTTTAGCTTTGTGCCCATAAAGATAACAGTTGAAACAGTATCCAGAGAACTTCCCCTGCAGCTTTGAGGCATAAACCAGTGTTGAGATTGTAGCTAGGGCTGGTTTTCCTTCCCTGTAGGCAAAGCACCATCCTTTGACTGTGAGCTTTTCCCTAGGGTTTTACTATTAACCATCTGCCTTCGAATGTTTTGATAGATTCACATCTTCACTCGCTTCAATTTCATCGCAAATCCAAAAAAAATTAATTTTCTAACTTTATCTCTTAGGTATGAGCATTTTTTGACTTTTCCAGTGGATCCCAGCCTAATTTGATCCTTATTAGCTTTAGGGTTTTTTTCCTTTTTTTTAAATTCCATGCCAAAGTCTCCTCATTTTTCCTTATATTTCATTGAGAGAATTTCCTTGATAAAACCCTACAATGGTCATGAGTCAAGTTGAAATTAATTTGACAATCCTCATCTTAATGGGGGAGAGTTATTTGATCATGATGTTGATGTTAAATTGATAGGTAAGAAAGATATTATCATGATTACACATATGTTATCTTTCAATCTTGCATATTTGGCTAGCTATGAAAATACTATACAATTGCTTGTGTAAAAACAATTTTTTTATTAGTAAGGCATATTGATTAGAGGAACTCAAAGGTGTAAGAAATGATTAGTTCTAAGTAATGTGTCATCCCCTTTCTCTCAATCCTATATTATTCTTTTTTTCCTCCTAATTTCACCTATCACTATGGAAAGCCTTCCCTCATTTCGAGATTGGGCCACTTTTTATCCCCACTTCTCATCTCTTACCTTCTAGGTATATTTATCCCACCTCCTTTTCTTCTTCTAGTGTTTCTCTCACTAATGGTATTACTTCTTCATATATCACTAATTTTATGCACCCATCTCATCCTACTTGTGGAACACATATATTTCTCCCTTCAAGTATTGTTACTATCCACAATTATCCTACTAGTATCATGTTCATCTCCTGTGTTGATTTTGATCCATTCTATTCTCTTGTTTCACAACATATGTGTACCCCACCCCTTGTCTCTCATATTCTTACCCCTATTGTACCTCTCTTCGCACTTGATACATTTATTCAAAGATTGATAGAATAAAAAATAAAGTTGATTCCTTCCCAAATAAAAATAAGAAGGATGAATCTATTGAAGCAAAACATATTGTGCACTTATATTAGCATTTGTGACATCCATTATCAACTAGATTTGAAGCACTTGATTTTTAAATGTACAATTATAATTTCAAATCAACGACATATTTGAGGTTTCCTATTACCCCATCTTTGGATTTTGTGCATATGAGGATAAGCTATTAGCCAAGATTTTTCTGAGAACATTAAAATAATATGTTATTGAATGGTTCTTGAATTGTCTAGATGGATCTATTTACATATTTTTATAATTTAGCCAAGGCATCTATGTGCATCTTTAATGTAAATATGGGGTTGAAAACTATACTTATAGATTTGTTTAATTGTAAACAAGGATGTAATGAGTGCATCAATGATTATGTCATAAGATTTTAATCCTTAAGTGTTAAGATGCAACATAACTCCATAATTATGAGCTTCAAACTATTTTTGTTAAGTGATTTCTATTGGGCCTATCCAATGAAGTGTGCATCTTAAAATTTATGCTTCACTAATGGATTTGCATGTGTAATTAAAGTTGAATTAAATTTATGAGAATAAATTATGCTTAAATTTGGTTCTTTTCATGATCCTTCCACTTCTCTTACCCTTCTAAGTTTGAAAAGCAAAATTCTCTTCAAAAGAGTAGCACAAATAAAAGAGAAGGCATGAATTCATCAAGTTTCCAATGATTCAAATGTTCTTACATTCAAGCTTTAAAAGGTTAGAATTTTTACAAGATTGTAAAAGTCTTTGAATAATGTGCTTAAAAATTATTATGAATGCCAATATAATTACACTTCCTTCCATTCATCAATTGGATGGTGTTGCAAGATATCTTGAGACAATGTATATTAATTGCAAGTGTTTCTTATCTCTAAGGTGACTTACATTGAACTAATGGTAAATTCATTGTAGGACTAGGATGTTGTGTGTGATCCTAGAGGTTTACTATGTTAACTAGTGTTTTCTCCAACTCAATCAGTTCACAAGTAACACAACAAGATGTGACCAAATAACAACTCTTTATTATCAGGAAATCATATGATTACATTAAATCTCATGCAACATTTTGGGTTGTAAGGCCCCCAATTACAAAAACACACAAAGAAAACTCAACCCAAATCTTCCCAAACCCTCAGGTTATCAATTTCCTATCAAGATCTAATGCAGTGCAAGGTAGGAGGATCCCTGATGGAGATGTCCTAGCCCCCAGCAAATAACCACACACAAGAATATAATAACAATACAGAGATATAGATCCACACAATGCCAATACTCATAATAGAATCATTATATTTTCATCCAACATGCCCGGCTGTAAGGCCTTCCGGGTTACGGCCAAATACAATGCAATTAAAATAGAAACTCCACAAGATCTCACAAGATCCAAACCAAAACCCTAGCTAGCCCAGATCCACACACTGGTAGGAACCCCCAAGGAAGATCTAAACTTGTGCTCGCAAGCCCACCAAGCAATCTCCTTGTTTCCCAAGCCGCAGCTACTAGCTCTCCTCAAAACTCACTCCACATCCACCTCCTCTTCTCCCAAGTGGATGAATGAATGCCTAAAGACTTCCCCCACAACCTCTACTTATACCAATCTAAGCCACAGGTCGGCCCTGAAAATAAATTAAATACAAATACCGAAATTAAATGCCACAAGTCGGCCAACAACAATAATTAAATTCCCAAAATAGATGTCTTAGTAAAATCACGATAACTCCTAGCTCCGGATGAATTAGAACTCGTGCTTCGAACTGTAGGTAGAAATATAGGCCCTCTTCAATCCCTGAAATTTTTAGCCTCTAACTCTTTGTGGAAAATTACTTATACAGCCTGAAATAGGCACCAAATTCCTAAGCAAGGCCGAGCTCCCCTAGGCCATGCTGAGCAACCAAGATCATGCCAAGTTCCATTAAATACATCAAAACCAATTACCAAAGACCCAAGTGGGTTTATCCAACTCTACCAAACCCCTCACATATGAAAATAAGTCCACATGACTCCATCAAATCTCCCAAACATGCAGGATAGCCAACTACCCTGGGATGCTCCTGCATCAAGATCTTTCACTAGCTACCTCTAGCTACCCAAGGATGCCTTCAATTACAACCACAACCCATCATTTATGCTTAGCCACCAATAGGTTGACCTAACAAATAATTTACATATCCCAAGACAAATGTAACAAACCAAGTCAGCCATACATAGATCCTCCTCAAGATCCATGCCACACACTTCCAATGCTTAGAATCTTCCACCACAATCCTCCATGATCAACCGGTTAACTCACACTCAATCGGTAACCTGAAGAACACAACCAGCTATCTAAGATCAAGCCATATCTCACAAGCCTTGCCACCTAAAGAGGTGTGATCACATACATAGAATCCATGAACACAAAGGAACAAACCCTTTTCACCGTATATGCCAAAGATTCCCACAACTTGATAGATCACAAAATCTCATAAAACTATTTGGAACAAGGAACTGCATCATAGACCTAGTCATAGAATCCATCATATCTCACGTGTGGTAACTCAAAATGAGTTGCAATCATAATAAATGCCTCTAAATGATCCCATGAACATCATATCATGACCAAAACCACTAAAGATCCAAAAAACACAACCACAACAACAATCACCCAACCAATGACTAGGAACAAAAAACAAACACAAAACTAGTAACAAAGGTCCACCAGTAAACAAAATGTTTTAATTGGATGATGCAAGATTACCAAGGACCTGAGATGCTCCTGAACTAGACATCCGAGGTACTAAAATCTTTTCCATGACAACAACTTATGAAAATCTTAAAGAACAAGGGACAATAATCTCATACTTATTCTTCATCCAAAAATCCTCCTCACTTGCAACCTACACTACCTTACTTCTACCATCAACCAAGCCCTACAAATGACTCAGATCAAACATGTCATCAAACCCAACCTTAGTCTCATCTCTCAGGAATTCTCTCAACTCATACCTTCTGCAAAGACTTGGATTCTTCACCTCCTTTTCCTCATCCATTAGAGGAAGCAATCTACACATCTTATGATCCTTTCTAATGATAATTACATTACTTATATAGTCATGAAATGCTTCTCTATCATATTGCCAAGGTCTACCAAGTAAAACATGGAATGCACTCATATCCACTAAGTCGCATAATATTGCATACTCATAAGAACCAATACAAAAATTCACCATGCATTGTTCCTTCACTTCCATCACATGATCATCATGCAACCAACCAATCCTATAAGGACTTGGATGCTTAAGTCTTCTCAAAGAAATATTTTGCACCATCTCCTTAGAAACCAATTTGTCAATGCTACCACCATCCACTATCACCTTACAACACTTACATCTAGCCTTGCATCTGGTCCAGAATTAACTCTTCCTTTGACAAGGTTTTTCCTCCTTATTCATCATCAACCTTCAAAGCATAAGAGCTTCAACATTTTTAGGAGTATTGTATGTTTCACCAAATGATAGTACACTTTATTCATTCACACAAGAAACTCTCTTGTCTTCCTTACACTAAAAATATAGATGACCCTTCAAGCCACACATAAAGAAAGTACCTTTAAACTCTTTACCACCATTACCTCCCTTAGGTGCAACTAGTTTAGCTTCTATCTCATTTACTTGCTTGCCCTTATCACCACTAGAAGCTTGCTTCTCCCTTCCTCTAGAGTTAGTTTGATGTTCCCTATTCAACTTATTTTTTGCCTTTAGGGAATACTAATAAGCCTCCTTAACTAATCCAATCTTCAACATACCCATCTCATCCTAAATATTAAACCTCAAACCATTCACATACCTCGCCACCTTCTCCTTGGAAAGCTCTTTGTGACCAGATCTAATGGATACCTTGTAAAATTATTTAGTGTAGTCCTTCACACTCAAATCCTTCTATTTCAAGTTTTTCAATCTCTTGAAAAAATCCAATTCATAGTCCTTAGGTATGAATTTAGCCTTCAACTTTTCAACCATCAGCCTCCACCGAGTGATCTTCATTTCACCTTATTCCCCTATATCCTTCTGCAATTCTTTCCACCACAAAGTTGCATGTCCTTTCAACTTTGTGTATGCCAACCTTACTCTCCAAGGGTCTTGAATCTCTTCCAACTCAAAGTAATCTTCTATCTCACCTATCCAATCGATCAAGTCCTCTGGATTCAATGTACCTGAGAAGTTAGACACTTCCACCCTATAATTGGCACCTAGTCTTTCCATAGTTCTCACCAACTAGTTAGATCCATCACTCCCAATAGATCTAGCACCATCTAAAACTCCAAATCCCTCTACATCCTCCTCAAAAACATCATCTGATCCAAGATTCATGCACAATCTAGCAACAAAAGTCCTAATACCTTCCATGATCTCATTCCTCAAATCGGTCATCTCATTCCTAATATCATCTCAAAGATCTTCCTTCATATGTTCCATCAACCTTGGATTCATTCTTGGTAGCATCCTTCTAGATCATGGGTGTACTTGCCTCCAATTGATGATCTGATTCACCAAAGATGATATAATAGCCCTAGAAAAACCCTAGTCCTCAAGAACAACCCAACCAACAACAACAAATCCTTCCTAATCACATTGCACAAGTTATTTGATGATGTAGGTCAGATCTTCAGTTCTGCCACCACACAAATAAAAAATCTTCAACTTTGAAAGTTTAGGACACCAGATCTGCAATCACAGGAGAGAACTTGGCCCTGATACCACTTGATGCAGTCAAGACCAGTGAGATCCCCAAAGGAGATGCCCAATCTTTTAGCAAGAGACAACACAATAGAAATCATGACTAACATAGCAAGATGTGACCAAATAACAACTCTTTATTATCAGGAAAAAATCTTATTAAATTAAATTTCATGCAACATGCTATGTTGTAAGGTCTTCCCAGTTACGATCACATGCAAAGAAAACTCAACCCAAATCTCTCCAAAGCCTCAGGTTATCAATTTCCTAACAAGATATTCCACTAGCTACCTCTAGCTACCCAAGGATGCCTTTAATTAGAACCACAACCCATCATTTATACTTAGCCACAAATAGTTTGGCCTAACAAACAATTTACATATCCCAAGACAAATGTAACAGACCAAGTCAGCCTAGATCCTAAATAATTACAACAATTAATTATTTTAGCAAGCACAATCCAACCATACATAGATCCTCCTCAAGTTCCTTTCCACATGCTTCCAATGCTTAGAATATTACACTGCAATCCTCCACGATCAACCAATAAACTCACACTGAAATGGTAACCAGAAGAACCCAGCCAACCAGCCAAGATCAAGCTAGATCTCACAAACCCTTCCACCTAAAGAAGTGCGATCACAAACATAAAATCCATGAACGTGAAGGAAAAAAACCATTTTCACCACATACACCAAATATTCCCACAAATTGTCCGATCATAGAATCTCAGAAAAATATCTAGACTAAGAAATTGCATCATAGACCTAGTCACATAATCCATCATATCTCCTGCACAGTAAATCCAAATAAGTTGCAATCATAGGAACTGCCTCCAAATGATCCCATGAACATCATATTGTGATCATGACCACTGAAGATATAAAGAACTCAACCACAACAATAATCACCCAAATGGTGACCAGGAATAGAAAACAAACACAAAAATGATAACAAAGGTCCACCAGTAAACAAAATGTTTTTAGATGATGCAATATTACCAATGACCCAAGATGCTCCTGCATCATTCAGGATTCTCCTCTATTTTTCCTTTGGACTCATCAAACATTACCAAACCTTGACTATTCACATGTCCTTCCTGAGTGATTAGAGATAGTGGTGTCTCAAATAAATGTTCTTCAACTAATGTCACAAGGATGCAAGATATTTCCTTGTGAATCTCTTCAATCCTTTCATCAACATATCATTTCTCTTTAGCATATTAAAATTTTGGAATCATGGTGCTCCATTTTAATCCTAAGGAGCTCATCAATCCCTTCTTCTATTGTTTTGGTCTCCATATCTTTTGTATCAACTTCTTCTTCCATGGTTATATCTATAGTAGATATCTAATTTTCTACTTTGTATATAGAAAATGGGCCATACTTGGCTAGTAGAAAAGATCATCAACCTCTTTTTCCTTGTTTTCCATAAACTTGATAGTAAGATCTCTATCGATTAACAACTACTAGTAATTTGATTTCATCTTTTAGAATGCTTCTTTGATTATGTACAGTTGAAAATTGGTGAATCCTCTTGCAACACCTTTTTGGCTCTCCTCAATTTGAGTTTTCCAAATAAGATCTTCATTGTATTTGTGAGAATCATCTGCCCTTGTCAATACTTTCTCAATCTTCTCCTTTATGACCAATAATCTATCCTTCAAATCTTGCAATGCTAAAGGATTTTATTCGAATTCATCTAAGGAAAAAAGACTGTCACACATTGAATTTTATGATATGTTCTCGACTATAGTAACATTTTCACCATCATACTTAATTGTCTCTTGAAATCATTCTTGTAGAAATAATGGAACAACATTATGATCATATATGGATTCATCAAAGGAGTTTTTCTCTTCACTAGTTTTATCAATAATAATCTACAGGTTACCAAAAAGGAGTTTTGTATACCCCTCACACATGGCAATTGATTCTTCCTCCATAATATCATCCTTATCTAGATTGGAAGAAATTATATATTTTTCTTTTAGCATGCCCAATTTCAAATGTATACAAAGTTGTTGTTGTAGATTGCTCCTCATGAGTTAAGGAACCATTCACATTTATATCTTTTTTATCATCACTACTCTCCTGCAATATATATTTTGTTACAAGTAGTGGTTGTCGTTGCACCAAAAGATCGACATGTTAATGCTTGGTACAACTACTAGACTTATAGAAGACATAGGATGTAGTTAAGCCATGTCATGAATCCCGAGGGGAGCGTTGACCATTTTGCCAACAATCTTCCCCTTAGCGTTACTTGAGGGGATTCGAACCTATGACCAAGCTCTGATACCACTTGTTACAAGTAGTGGTTGTCATTGCACCAAAATATCGACCTGTTAATGCCGATACAACTACTAGACGTATAGAAGACACATGAGGCGGTTAAGCCATCTCATGAATCCTGAGGGGAGCGCTGACCATTTTTCCAACATATTTCTCCTTATTAACTCCATAATTATGATTAGGTTTCCAAGCCTCTTGACATGTGAAACAAATATGCTCTCTCCTCATTTGGTTCCTACTCTTTTTTGGAGATCTTGAAGTTTTCAAACTCAATGAAGTTAGCTCCTCTTTGGTCAATAGTTCCTTGAACTTCTAAATTTTATGCTCAACCAATATTTTCAAGATCTCATAAGAAATAGGTGATATAGTTTTATCCTTCCTCCAAATTTCCAACAAGTCTGATTGCAACCGCTTGCAAATATCATCACCCTCATCTAATATTAAGGATATAATAGTTTTTATGCAAGCCCTCACATTATGTGGATGATGTTTCCTGATTTTGGTTAAGAAGTATTGATTTTTTTAAAGAATCAAATCATTACATTTGAGATCAATCATAATGGAAAACTATTTGACCCTTGACATAATTTCTAAATGGCCTTTGACATCATGTAACCCATGAAATTTCTTCACAATCAGTTGCAAAATATTTCTTAGTACATCATCATTATAGGGTGCTACAAGATTTTTTATTCATGTAATCTCATTGAGACATGAAGCAAATAAAAGTCTAACATGTATTAATGTCAATGTTCCATAAAATTGTGCTAGACCAAAGTGAGCATTGTGGACTACAAAGCCCAATTCAAAAGCCTCTAATTTGACGAGCCTACTTTGGATAAATATGAGTCTGATTCCTCCAACTTAGAGAGAGCACCAACATGAAATTTTATGGACTCCAATTGTAATCTAGTTAAAAAGATCCAATTTCCTACTTCCTTTTCTTTTTGAAAGTCCCTTAGTTGATCACCATTAAATGTATCATTGAATTAGTTTGACAAAATATCACTTTTCTAATCTACCCGTGTCTTCATTGTGTTTTCTAATATAAACTTTTTGAATTTCAAAAAATTTGATGCACACTTAAATTGAACTCCATAAGCTAGTTGGGTGATTTGTGCTTTGATACCATTGTAATGACCACCCCCTAATTTTTTTGATACCATTATAATGACCACCCCCTAAATTTTTTTTCTTTGAAATAATTGAAAGAAGATATATCTTTTTTTTGTCATTAGCTTTAGATTACATCCATCCAACTCAAACCAACATATGTAAATTCTCTTAAAGATAAATAGACTGGTTCAGTGGGGGATGTCCACTCCAACTCAATCAGTACATTGACATGAAATCCAAAACTAAAATGCTCTATAAGATAAACAACTTGATAAGTTGGGGGTATCTACTCACTTAATCAATACAATAACATAAATTAGAGAATGATCGTGCAAACATATGAGAGCAAGGGTTTGTCACAATCACTACATTGAAGACTTATAATATGTAGTAACTTGAAAATATAATGTAGAAATCAAACTTAAGACACCCAGATGGTGAAATGTGATTAAAATCATATTTAACATATCCAAGGGGACCATGTCTGCATCAAGCTAGACAATACCCAAAATGACCCCATGGTGTTGCATATTTTCAAGGAGGTGGGGGTCGAGGAATTTATTGAATCCATTAATAGATTCGATGAGGATTTTTCAGTCCATCTTTCTAGCTCCCAGGATAACAGGAGAGTTTTAGTTGGGGTTATTTATTTTGAGATCAATGAAGAGGTCATTTTCAAGGATACTAGGTTATCTACTAATGATAGGAAATGGAAGAAGACCAATCAGGTAGTTGATAATGACAACTTGGACAGGTTCTTGAGAGGAAGTGAGGCTTTGATCAAAATGCAGGGAGGATATGGAAAACTTGAGCTTCCACCACCTTGGGACCAAGTTTTAATTCTAATGATCGTAAAGTATTTCATTCTAGAAGGATGCTTTAAAGTGTATTACTTTTACCATATTCCCCTTCTTAATCACTTCAGGAATGATGAAATGATCTTGTTTCCTTTTTTCTTGTTAAATTATCTTTAGATATATATGTTTGACACTAAGGAAAGTGCTTTTTTCCAAGGTAAAAACCCAATTCTCATACATAAAGGCCTTATTTTTAGGCTATACCACTTCTACCTAGACCTCTATCCTACCAAACCCATTATTTTCTATGAGGCACCTTGTCTCATAGTCCCCCACCCAATAGCATAATTGATATGCTAGGATAAAAATAAAAGAAATTTATTGTGAATTTATAAGCCCTTAAAATTTCTCATTGTCCTAGCACTCAAGACATATTTAACGTTGATACACCGAATCTTGAGGGTTTCTTGAAAGGTAAATATTTTTTGTTGACCACCTCCAAGAGGAAAGGAAATAATCCTTCCCCTTGCCAAGAAAACTAAATTATTTATTTAGGAGATAAATAGTGAAGATGAGGAGGAGGTGGAGGAGGAGCATAGAACCCCTCATAGGTCCAATAGATTGGCCACCATGTATGTAAAAAAAGGAAAAAAGTTACTTGTTGATTGTAACTCAGAGGAAAATACTCATCAAGGGAATCAAAAAATTAAAAAGGAAGGTGAGAAGACCAAGACTATTGAGGATGAAGATTTGGAAGTTGATTCTATTGGTAGCTCAAATAAGTCTACCTCCAACAAATTGACTCACACTTATGATAGGATGAAGGAGGGGCCTATGTATTATGGGATTAACATGTTGCCAATTGAGGAGAATCCAACTCTAACTAAATCCAACACGGATTATACATTGGATTTGGATAACCTACAAAGTGGGGTTGATAGTATAAATAATAGATTGGGTGAGGTAGAAATAAAATTAGAAAGCATTCTCAGTTTCAGTGTGTACATTAGGAAAAGGGGGATGCAAATGTAAATAGAGATAAATCATCTCCCTTTCCCACAACTTCACATTCAGAAGGACAATACCCCCAATAGGCTCAAGAGGTGAATTAAGTTCTCAATGGGGATAATAATCCCCTAACTAAAAATGTAATTGATGAAGGATAATGATAAGATATAATAATGCAAATGATTAACTAGGAAATTCACTAAAAAATTGGTAAAAATAGACTATAACAGACATATAGAGAGTTGAAACTGATAGATACAAAAACCATAAGATATATTTGACATGTGACTAATATATAATCTCAGAATGGAAGGAGAATGATGGTAATGAAAATGTGTTCCTCGAACATGTCAATAATGGTGATGTGTTCTTGTTTGAATTTTTTACAGATCATCTAACTATTCCTGATCTATCCAAATATGATTTGATGACTCTACAACTTGTTCTTGCACATTGAAAAATGAGGAATAAGATTGAAAAAGGAGTTTTCCTTACTCAAACCTCTATTTAGGAATCAACCTTGAAATAAAGTGAAATAAAGGAAAGTGTGTTGTCATGTAGCAGAGGATAGATTTAGAAAGTGAAGCATACCAAACCTTATATATGAAAATAATTATTTAAATGTGATCAAATATGTTGATGCAATAGCTTTGCCTAAACAAAAAAACCCAAAAGGAAATCATGAAAGACAAAACCTTATAGAATATAAGTTGTAATTTTCCACAATGCTTGCTTGAGGAGAGGAGAGGGAAAACTTGAATGAAGATGGATGAGTGTGGGTCTCCTTCCTTGATAGAAAACTCCTTTCCTTGGCATCCAGTAGGGGAAAAAGCTAGATCTATGGAAGAAAACACCTTGAATTAATTGAGAAGGATGAATGCTTGAATTTTTGGACTTGATGGCTCTTGATTGCTTGATTTTCTTCCTTGTGCTTAATAGTTTGAATTCTTAATTGTTGGAATAATTTGACAATAATGGATGCACTTGTAAAATATTGATTATGGTTACCAAAATTTAGGAGAGACAGGGGGTTTATATACATCTCATATCATTTTAGTGGTTAAGAATTAAGCAGGCTGACAACGGGACTGGATCTCCCCCCAAGACTCTATCATGGACCTCCAAGGAAAAGTTGGGCCCCATATACTTGGGAAATTTTGCCAATAGAAACATGTACCTAGAAGAATGAGCCTAAATTTGATCTGGGTGCCAGAGATATTGAGTGTGTGTAGGATTTTTTATTATGGCTCATTCTGGGGTTGAGAGAGGTCACGAAGGCCAAAAATAAGTATATAGGACCTAAGTGAGGAAATTAATTATTCAATTGGAGAAAAGGGAGAGGAACACACCTAAATATAAGGTCCAGCCTCGAGTTTGAGAAATATTGCAAGGAAGAGAGGACCCATATTTGAATTTAGGTATCCATTAAGTTCCATATGAGTTCCTACCATAGAATATACACTAAAAAAGGAATGAAATAATCCTCAATTTGTACACAAATTAGGTGCTTACAATTTAGGATGGTACGCAACCTCTAGGTGATGCACAACTTTGCAACTTCCTTGTGCCTATTACAATGTAATATGCTCATAGACTATGGGCAGGAAGATGGTAATTATATAGATGAATTCAAATTCTTTACTTAAGACTAGAAATGTGCTACACCATTTAGGTCGCAACATCAGATCCTCCCATAATGCTTAATCTATGGTTGGTCAAGGTTGCAACCCCACACCCCTCTAGGGCTTTTGTGAATATTTGTCTTGTTAGCCTACTTGGCTTCTTGGACTCTAGTTTGTTTTTCTATAACTTCAGTTGTAGGAGAATGATTTTGTTTTATCCTCTTATGAATAGTACTACATTGTACTATGGTGGAAACTTTGATAATTATAGGCTGACTAACTACAACCTATATTTACTTACTTTTTTAGCTCTACTCTAGGCTTCTTTTGATGTTTATCTACTATTAGTGTGTTGTTTTAGCACACCCTCTAGTAGTAGATTTATAAGGGTCAACACCCTAGTTTTTCTATTGATTAATATAAAAAACATACTCAATTCTTGATAAATAAAAATGACAAACATACAACAAAAAACAAGATAAAATAATAGTCCAAAACCCTAGGCATCCAACACCAACTCCTACAACTAAATTGACATAAATAAATTAGACCTTACTATACCCAAAGTGCCTCCCAATAGTATATTATTGCATAAAAACCCCAAATGACCAGTTTTGGGAAGTCTCATGCCCAACTATGAAGTAATATGGCCAATAATGCCAAGTATAAACAACAATAACACCTCCCAACTCTCCTTTAATTAGAAAACTATGGATTAGTCTTTTTAAATTTGCAACCTTTTCTAGACTAAAGAAGATGATCAACCAAACATTGTTGAACCTTAGTTGTGATCTTCGTATAAAATCACCAAATTAATCCCTCAGATTGTCTCTTTCAACAACATGAGGAATGATGTCCACAAGGGGTTATGTCCTCACAAACCAAGAAGAAGAAGAAAAAAGTCCTTTAGAAATTAGAAGCATAAACAATATCCAATTCATCAACAAACCCCCCCCCCCCCCCCCCCCCCCCCACAAAATGGGATCCCTAGTCCTCCTTTTATAGCTTTCAACAACTTTTTGCTTCTTCTTTTTTTCGTAAAAGCTCCTTTTTGGGTTTTCCCCTATTTTTTCACGAATTCTTTTTTCATTACCACATAAAAGACCACATTTGAAACTCTACACTGAATTTTAAATATTTGGCCTTTCCACAGTGCCTTATAACATACATTAAAATAACGATAAAGTTAAATATTTATTTTAATTTTATAAATAATAACTTATCCTTATTCAAGTTAATATATTTGGACTATATCAAACCTAAATATGAACATCAAATCCAAATCCATCAGAATTACTTAAAATGGTAACTGACTATGTCGGTGCTCAACAATGACTTACTAAAAATATAAATTATAGGAGAAAGTGCTTGAAAAGGACCCTAAAAAAGGTGTTGTGCTCCTTATAACTATTTGAACAAGAAACTTCTTCTTTCAACACCTTCAAGACTCCCCAACCCCACTCATTAGTCTATGTGAATCACATGAATAGGCTAATAATTTTTCCATGCCAAATTGACTTAGGAAGAGGACATTACAAATTGTCTTTTGGACTTGAAGAAAATGGAAAAATGGCTAGATGTCCCTTTTGAAATCTTCTAATTTGCATTGTTTGGACACATGTACGATGTTTTAAGATCATCTATGGAAATTATTATCAATGTCATTAAATACTATGATAATATTTGTGATGAAGATTGTTATTTTGTTTCATATGTGCCCAGTTTGGTGAGATGCCTTATGACAATTGTAAGAGCATCTATAATTGATTTTTTGGATTGTATTTCATGATTCCAAGAAGGTAGGCATGGGATTTGTAGATTTTAACTATATTATTTTGTTTTTATTGACTTTAAGTTATAAGGCTTGCGACCTCCTTTACCTCCCTTTTCTACTCACATTTCTTGTTGGAGCAAGACATGTGTCAAACTTGACTTTCTTAAAAATAATAAGCCTTCATCCTAGAATTAGCTCATAGTCTTGCAATTTGTTAGCACCATAGGAATTCAATACAAGCTTGAGAGGTGAAAATCCATGGTATTCCTCATGTGCAATGCATGTCTATATTGTGATTGCATCAATCAATAAGGTAGCGAGATTGACATATTACAAGCAAAGTGCCACTTGTCAATCTTGCAAATCATCTCGAGGCAAATCTGGTCCAAAAGTTAATCATCACCACATGGGGAAAAAATAAATGTGATCACCACAGGTGTGACTAGGATTTTACTCTCTCATGATGAAAAATAGGTTAAGAAAACCACAAGCTTGCATTCATGTCACATGTGTAAGAGAGGCCAACATTACAAAATCATTGACATGGAAGTGGTTGCAATGGATGTCATGATTAGATCTCCACATGGATAGCATGAAAAGAGGAGGGAGTGTGTTCTATAAAATCCCACAAGCATGATATGATAGGGGTTCAAATTTTTACAATCAAATTCCATTGAGTGGAGTTTTGTTCTAGCTTTTGATAACCTTAGAAAAGTATCTTTTTGGGAAATCCTTAAATCTAGTAGGGGATGTATTCTACTAAAAAAATTGTAATGTGTGATCCTTGTTTAGGCCTTAGCATGTTTGATCTTATAAAGTATTCATACTATGTTGCAATTGTCATTCTTTTAATTTTTAAAGATTATGTTTTGTGCCATTAAAACATGAATGTGATCTTATTTGATGATGCTAGTTTCTCTGTATTCTTACAATTTTGGATCATGTAAGAATATTTTACTCTTCCATTTTACTCAAAGTAGAGGTTAGAATATACCATTTATTATAGGATTCTCTGAATGGTTAATTATTGTGAAATCTTTAGGGACTTACTTTAGGGACTTATTCATTTTCATTTGACCCATATAGGTGTTTCCCACATTGAGGATTCAAATATTATACTCTATGTCTATGCCACTTTATTTATTTTGCTCTCCTCACCAAAAATGAAGGGTTTGTGGTGTATCGTGTCCTCCTTTTGAAAAATATTAGTTTCCTAGTCTCCTAGAGGAAGGTTTAGAACTATTGTAAAATAATTGCATCAATACATTTCCTTAGTTTATCTTTCATTAGGATTAATCCTCTCCCTTTTCAATTCCCAATAAAAATGACTAGCTAGCTTCTACAATTGTTGAGGTCCTTTCATAGGACACACCAAATTCCACACTTGTGAAACTTCCAAACTACCCTTATTTAAGTGTGAGCTTCTTAGGGACCAACAATATTTTTGTGCACACCCAATGGGACACTACTAGAATTTCATCATTGAATATCTAGTGAGGTCTTTGACATTTTAACTTCAAGGTAGTTGATCAACGCACTTGGTGACACTACACATCTAGTTTCCAAGTTCAGATGAATCAGTTGGTATGTATCTTGTTCTTGGTATTAGATGGGATATTTTCTTTTATGAGAACCATTTTTTGGAGACCTTACTTACTCATATGCCTTATTATGGAACTAAATTATTTATCTCCCACCTTTTTATCCCATTTATGTGGAAATGGTGATGGTTTTTCTTGATGTTTATGCTACTCTTTGTCTTAGTAAGGAGGATCCTATTAATATAAATGTTACGTAAATGTTATGCAAATTTTAACAAGAGGTGGAAGTGATAAAGGTAGAGATATAAATGTATTAAAATATGCTCATCTACCATGCCTAATTATGTTGGCAGAAATGTAGATAGAAAGGAGAAGAGAGGAGAAAATTCTTGTAGCTTGAGTAGTGAGTATTAGGAATGATGAATGGTTTAATGTCATCCCTAAAAAACCATTGTTCCTTTGTGAATTCACATTCCCCTATCTTATCTAACGAAAATATTGCCTCCCCAAATCCCTCTCCTATTACTATTTCACTAATTAAAGGTGCTCATGTAGTCTAAAGATCAAATTAGTCTCACTAACATGGAGGAAAGACTCTAAAACCAAATACTCGTGAAAATCTATGTTACTTCTAGGAAAAAGATTCAAATAATCTACAAGAAGTAAAAAATATTTGTCAAAAATTAGGCAAAGATCATAATTATGCCTCTATGAAGCTTTTTGTGAAGGAATCTTGCCCTTTCTTCAATAATCTCCCATTTTCTTTAGAGGAAAAATAATGAGACAAACCTATCTCAATCCCAAAGGATATCCATGAATATAAAATGGATATTGATAATATTGAGAGGATGAGGCTTGGATCTGCTCTTATGATTGAATAAGAGGACTCCCAAAGAAAAGATAGAGATATCTCAACTTTCAAAGACAAGTGTGAGTGTGAAGTGGTGAAGAATGAGATCTTGGTCCAAGAGTAGGATGGTGACAAATAGGATGAATCTTAGTTTTTGGATGAGTGAGAACTTTTCCAATTATCACTTGAAGAAAAGCCATTATCCCAAGAGGCAAAAATTTATTATGATCACAAATAATATACCACCCACGAGTCATCAAATCTGGTCCATTTTGAAAGACAAGTTGCATAGTCTTGTTGTAGGTTAAATAAAAGACGTCCTCCACTTTGTTGGTTCACAAAATGGTTTTTATGCTTTGAAAGCCACCAATATACCTATAGATAAATTTTTAGGAGTGGTTAATTCCAAATATAGGAAAATCTTAAGGTAATTGGACCAACTATAGGGACAAGACTACCCTCTACACTTTTGGTTCTGTAAGACCAAGGTGGGTTCACCTAATCTAGCTCAACATATAACATTCTACAATTCCCTCTAGAATTTAATAGCAGAAAATGATAAGAAAATACTAAATGATGACCAATCATTCATTGATTCTTAATTACCATAAAGAACATACAACCTTATAACCACAATAATTAAAGAATTCTAAATGGTTATTTAAAAGTTGTAGAATATAACCAAAAATATACTTGTTTCTGGCCAATGCCTTATCCATTGGGCAATATTTTTAATACCAAAGAAAAATAAAAAAACCAACTGATGTTAATGATTCATGAACTACAATACTACCACCTTATGACAGTATTTATCCATTCAACCCAGGCCCATACTTCTTATGAAAATCCTTGTGCAAACCAAATGAATTTATGTTCTATCCAGAGCAGTTTAATTTGATCCTAGATCAAAACTAAGGAATAGAAACATACACACAAATAAACTCTATGTAATGAATCATAAAATTCATAACTCAAGAAATGAACACACAGGAGAGACTTGAATCAAAAATATTTGTATTATATATTCTGAATCATGTTCTTGTATACACTTCTCTTCAAAATATGAACGACTACAATAATAGCCAAAGACCTGAAACTTTCTATTTCTATATTGACATAGTCTAATACATTATGCTATATCCCTCACTAAAAACTTATAAAATTTTCTATCTTAGTTTTCCAGCCCTTCTAAAAGATCTTGGGAATCCCTTTATAGAGAAAGAATTGTAACAAGCTTCAGACTTGGGAAAATTAAGTTGTCAACCACCAAAGATACTTGTGACAACATAGAGTTATTATAGAAGGGACGACCGGAAAGCCCAGAGATATCATAATCAAATCCAATTTACATTGTAGGCATAACCATAGCAGGTGAACCACAAGGATAAGATTTTCTTCATTAAATGACCTCTCACCCTTAGCTTCTCAATCCATATCATAACTATCTCACCTACCTCCATGTGGCAGGGGCTTGAATTTCTCTCACAATTTTCACATACCATAATCTCCTTCTTCTAGAAGAATGTCCTTTTCAATATCATATTTTTGTGGAAATCAAAGAAAACAAATCGGATCTGATCAACTGATATAAAACTCATTCATCAATTCTCTATCTGCAATTTTGTCCTTTTCATCTCTACAAAATAAATTAGATTAGATCAAAAATCCAATCTGCATGGCTCTCTGAATATATTAACTTGTCATGATTTTTAACCAGGAAGCACCGAATGTTATCATGTGATTGGTTTGAATTTCCTCCTTTCTTTTTAACTCATAGTATGACCACCACTAAGTCACCATGTTCTCAGACACTCCTATGTGAGCCAGTGACCGATATAAATATAACCTTTCACTGAATTGCCAACATCTATTATCAACTTTACTAACTATCTGCGAGTTGGCGATGTCTTCTTTTTGTCTTATTTTTTACCAATGTTGGCCCACTTGCTAGAATTTGTCATTAACTACCACTAAACGCTATGACCTTGTGACTAACATCAAAAAAATTTCTTTAACCACCATGTGTCACTTCCTTGTTTCTCTTTATCAATCTGAACACACGTCACCAAGACGCGATGCCTTGATCAGTATCCCTATTACACCTTTTGATCACAAGAATACACCTACCATCAGATCAAAACTAATCTCTCCACACTTCACCACCTTTTCAAACCACGTGATGTGATGTCATTCTAGACATGCATCACCATGGCTAGATGCCTTGATCAATAATTAATGAGAAACTTTTGAGCACAGGATTATGCCTACTATCTGATCAAACTTGATTTGACTCCCCTTTATCTCCTTCTATATTGGTCCCATGATCTTAGGGAAGAAACTTGTCACTTAGGCGTGATCCCGTGAAGACTAAAAGGTATGAAAATTTGGTTAGCGGCATCATGCCCGTCGTAGGATAAAACTTGATCTCCTTGATGTCTATCTTCTCCTTTAGCCTTGGCCAGGTCCCACCACCAGATACATGTCACTCAGGCATGATGCCTTGAATGGTAAACTCTTCACATCTTCTAATCAAAGGATTGTACCCACCATTGGATCTAAATGGATCTTATTTTCCTTTAATACATCTCGGGAACTTAGACTTAGGAAACATTAATTCATGGGTCCCATTATGCTTTAGGATTTAATAAACTTGGCCCCCTTCAATGACACTTAAGACACATGTGTTTTAAAACCAACTTAAGTGACTCCCAAAAAGTAACAAAGAAATATAAAAACCAAGGATACTTAGGTTTTAAAACAAGGAAAATAATTAGGGCTTGGACCAAATAACACGTAAGGATTATATGAACAGGATTTGGACACAACTTAATATAGAGGGCCAGAAAAATATTTGGAGTCCCAATAGTGGCTCTAATTTTGGATTTATGTCTCTTGTAGGCATAACAAGATTCCATGATCTTAGGGTTAAGAAGACCACCTATAGAAAGAAAACTACTCTACAACACACAACTGAAACAAACACCCAATAGAAGAAAACACAAGATGAAAATATACATATCTAAAACCTATTGCTCATGGATAATGAGAACTTTAGGAGAAGTAAAATTTTAGGAATCGTCCATGAACTGGAAATTCCAAAATATTTCCAGTCAAATCCTTAAGAATGTAAGAATCAGAACCTCGTTTACTATCAGCGATATATGGTCCTAGCCAAATAGGATCAAATTTACCATGTTTCCTTTGTCCTCTAGTTTGACATTCCACATTAAGACCAAATCATCAATCTCAAAACTCCTTAGAGTGGTTTTTTGTCATAAAAATTCTTACATTGGAGCTGCAACTTGATATTTCTATCGTGTGCCTCCCTTCTTGACTCATCCAATTGTATCGAGTCATCCATTTTGATTCTAATTTCATCATCCAATTCATCATCATAAATCTAGACAAACTTGTACATCTGCAACAAATTATTTTGTGGCAACCTAGCATGTATACCATATACTAAATCAAAGGGTGCAACAACCAATAGAATTTTTGACAATTACATTATCAGCCCACAATGCTTGCAACAATTTTGAATCCGAAGCCCTTTTATTCTTATCCAACACTCTTTTCATAATTTTTATCAAGCTTTTATTACTAAATTCAACTTGACCATTGCCCAGTGGGTGGCATGGGGACGAATAAGAAATTTGGATCCCATATAGTTGGCAGAAATCATTAAATTCTTCAGACCTAAAATACATTAAACTATCTACCACTATAGTTTCTAGACAACCAAATCTTGTGAGGATGTTTTGCAATAAAAAATTAGTTACAACCTTACTAGTGGCTCTCTTAGTGGGAATATCTTCAACCCATTTTGTAAAATAATCAGTTTTCACTAGAATCCATGAATGACCTCCACTAAATTTTTTAGGAATTTCTCCAATGAAACCCATACCCCACTTTTGAAAAGGTGCTTCAACTGTCATAGGCTTTAAAGGAAAATTTCCATCAAACTTCAGCTTACTTGCAAATCTATGACATGCATCACACTTCTTAACAAATATGCGAGCTTCTTTAAAAATAGTAGGTCACCAAAAACTAGACCTCAAGATCTTATTGCAGTGGTTTATGCCATGTAATGGCCACCACATACACCATTGTGCATTTCTTCTAATAGAACCCTAGATTATCACGGTCTACATATTTTAGCAAAAATCCTTCATTGCTCCTCCACCACAACTCACCTTTCAAGATAGCATACTTAATAGCATGCAACTTGATTGTTCTCTTCTTACTATTATCCATCTTAGAAGGAAACATCATTTTTTACAAGTATCCAATAATATCTTTATACCATTCACAACAATCTAGATCACATATGTAAGGCCTTTTCTCTTCTTCAAGCATGTTTATATGATTTTCAGCTAATTTTCTCTGAGCCATTAGTTTTGCTAATCCTAGATCTCTAACCAACTTTGTGATCTAAATGTCTATATTGAATTCTGTTTATCCACCTACATCTTCTTGTAACTTTTTGTTGTACTAAAATATCCTTCACAGCAACACTGGGCACATAAGAAACTATGGTCACTCCAACCAAGTAACATTTAAAAGCCTTAACAACCTTGACCAAAGCATATGCCTTCTTTTTGTTAATATCATATTTCAATTCTGTTTCCTGTAAGGACTTGCTAAAGAAAGAGATAGGATGCTCAAAACTCTCTGGGTTCTTTTGTAACAAGACTGCAACAATAGTATGGTATCATGCAAAAGAAAAAAATTGCATGGGCTTACCATAGTCAGGTGTCCTCAATACAATGGCATCTTTGATAGATTTCTTAATAGTTGAGAAAGCCTCAGATGCTTCTTCACTCTATTCTATTTTAGCTCCCTTCTTTAACATTTTAGAGATAGGAAAATTGGTCTCAACAAAATTTGTAATGAATCTTCTTAAAAAATTTACCTACCCAAAGGAAGACTGAATTCCTTTGACATTCTTAGGCTGAGGCACTTTATCAATAGCAACAACCCTTTCAGGATCAATCCTAACTCCATCCTTAGACAAAATATTCCCTAAAAGCTTACCTTCTGTCACCCCAAAAGCACACTTCTTTGGATTAAGTGAAAACCCATAGTCCAAAGCTCTTACAAAAATATTTTCAATATGACCACAGCATTGATCTTCCTTTGTTGAATAAGTTGTAAGGTCATCGTGGTAAATCACTAAAAAATTATTTCTGAAATTTGTAAATGCCACATCCATGGCTCTCTAAAAAGTTGCCCCAACATTTGTCAAGCCGAAAGACATTATGAAATATACATAAGTACCCCATGGAGTGGTAAATGAAGTTTTGAATATTCCCTAACCATAACCTGGTTGTATCCTAAAAATCCATCCATTATTGACATCAATTCAAATCCAGTAACTCTCTGTAGCATGGCTTCCATGTTTGGAAAATCATAGTTGTCCTTTAATGAATTAATATTCAAATTTTTGAAGTCTACACAAAGTCTAATATCCCCATTCTTTTTCCTCACTAGGACCAAGTTATACACCCATGTTGAATGTTTGATGGGTTTTATGACCCCATCATCTCTCATTTTTTTAATTCTTCTTTCATATTTGGTGCCAATGCAGGATTTACAGGTCTCAATTTTTGTCTGAAAGGTTTTGTACCTTCCTTCAAAGGAATATCATGTTGAAAGAGATATTCCTACCAACATATACATTTTGAGGAGCTTCAACTATTCCTAAGTTCATTTCTTCAAAGTCCTCTGGTTTGTTTGCAGTCTTTGCATAATAAGACTTATCCTTATTGTCAAATGATCTCTCAAGAACAACCAATCCATTTGGAAATCTGTTTGATTTAGTTGTAAGACTTCCTTACCAAAAATAGTATCCTTGTCATCCGAGGTTTTCACATAACCACTAAAATCCATCTCTTTATTTCCAAAGTTCTCTTCACAATGCAAAAACCTTAGAATATCCAAATCATCTTCAAAAACTTGCTAGCTCTCAACATTATCTGGTATGGAAGGCCTAGATTGAACCTCTATCTTAGAGATTTCTACAAATGTGACATCTTATGGCCTTAAAAGAAATGTTAGCTAGTAAATATTTCATTCTATTTTGGCCTTTATCCATCCAATCAATACCAAATGCATCAAAATTTTCTTATTCATTCCAAACAACATTTTTGTATTGCTTGAATCTTTTGTTCTTAGAAGCATATTTGGATCTAATATAAGATATCATTAGTTTAGAGTCTCCAATCACTTTGAGATCTTGTATGCCATGTCTTGAGGCCAACCTCAATCCAATCAATAGAGCCTCATAGTTTACAATGTTATTTTTACATGTAAACCTTAAAGAGAAAGAGAAATTGAAAGTCTTACCACTAGGAGCTATCAACAAAACTCCTACACCCTCTCCCTCCTTAGATCTTGCACCATCAAAATACAAGATCCAACTCCATAAGCCACTTTGGTCTATCAGATTATCTTTGTCCTCAGATAAAAGCATAGGTTCAGCTTTTCCTTCAACCTTTATATCTTGCACTTGAAAAGAATCAATCTCAGTGTTAACGAAATAATTCATATTATCATCTTCAATTTCCTCAATCATGTGGGAAGTTCTAATATCCTGGGACACTTTGACATTATCACTAGTGATATTAAAATTTTCAGAGGAAAAATCACATTGAATTCTACCTCCCATTGAAGCACTCCATTTTCTTGATAACAACATTCCATATTGGGGAGGAATATCAACAACCAAGACACTTATTGTCAACAGTTTGTCAGGGTATGTAGCTAGCCTATAAGGCAAAGCCTTAATAGTACCAATGACATGTACCTCTTTGGAATCCATTGCTTGACATCTTCCATGAGGAGTATCAACTTGCAATCCCATTGAGCTCATTACCTCTATAGGAATAACAATATTAGATGCTCCAGAATTAACCATGCAATTTTTTAGCATCTTACCATTTATAACTGGATTCAAGAAAAAAGGATCTACATCTCCTAAGGAATTATTTACAACATTAGTATCCAAATAAATCTAAGGGATATTTGAAACAATTTCTTTTGATTCCTTCCCCTTGTTTTCAGATTTATCCTCTACCCTTTCCAATTTCTCATTATCTTTTGATTGCTTGATTTTTGTGGAAAGTACACCATTCACCCATGTCAGGGCCTTTTCCTTATGTTCCCCAATTCTCATCATCTCCAATAATGGGACCTTGATAGTAATATGTGATAACAACTACCCCATATCAATAGGGGTTTACTTTACATCAGAGAAATCTTTTTTCATAGTAACAACATTTCCATCCTCAACCTAAGTGGCCAAATTTTGCTTAGTTTTCTTTTGTTGTTTACTGTCTCCTTGGGGAGAGGATATATTTGTTTATGGTGTCTGTACTTTTACCTTATATACAATGTTTGGACCATTTGAATTATTGGTTTTCTTATCCTTGATCTTCTTGACACCTTCAATAGTTTTTCCCTTCTCTCATGTCTGCTTGGTGTCTACTTTGTTCTGTTTAATAAAAAAACTATTTGGTTTACAATCTGCATTACCAATATTATGTTTCTTAAAACATAGTTACTCCTTCCTTTAGTAACCATATCAATAGTAATTTGTGCTATTTATTCATTAGAGGGTCTTCTTAACACAATGGGTTCTTCACCCTTTTCTGCATTACATCTTACATCATCAATTTCTTCCTCTTCATCATCATAAAAACAATTACTGATGATAAAATTCTTTTCTACTTTGTGAGCCAGACATATCTTGGTTTTCATCTTCATCTATAGAATGTACTTCATCCCACACATGTGAAGAAGTCATAGCACAACCACTATCATCATTTGATTCATCTTCTTCGTCCCCTTGTCCCGCACTTACAGATACACTCAAAGAAATAACACAATAATCAAGATTATGTAGGGATTAACAAGATACACACCATGGAACATCATCATTCATATTAACAAAGTTATTTTGTAAAGGATTGGGGATTTTATCATTAGATTTATCTTTCTTAACTAGGAGAACAAGCTTCCCATTCTTCCATTGGGTATTGTAAGGGTAATTTTGCAACCTTGACTACCTATTAAAATTGTTAAAGGAAGGTTTCCCATTATTGGCAACCATGTTGTTCAAATCATCTTCCTCTTTGGGTTTCACATTATAGGGCTTATTTGATTCTTTCTTACTAAACATAGGAGGCTTTCAATCTTCCCTTCTACCCAATTTCCTTGATACTCTTCAATTACTCTCAATGTTAACAACTAACCTATACTATTCCCTAATGGTTCTAGGATTCTTATCCTTGAGAAGATATCCCATCTTGGCATAAAAATAATTTAAATAAGTTGCAAGACATACCTTCTCATCAAGCCTCATTACTTGGAAAAGCTTGTGCATGGCCTTTTTAAACCTTACATTGAATTCAACCACTTCCTCATTCTGATTCTTCTTGATATTGTTGAATTCATTTAGCATGAATCCTTCATTGGTCTTGTCACCATATTGTTCCTTGAAATAATTTATAAATTCATCCTAGGACCCTACACAATCACATGGTAGTCCTCTAAACCAATCCCTGGCATCTTCAGTTAGTGATTGGACAAATAGTTTCATAATCACATCTTCGTGTTCAATTTCATAGTCATACATCATGTTAGTAAACTTCTTTAAATGTTATTCACATGTAATGACATTATTTCAAGAAAATTTAGGAAGCTTCTCTCTAATTTCATTTGGAATTGTATTAGGATAACCAAGAATACCAAGAAAAGAGAGTTGTCTATACCTTTCTACATGAACTGGTCTCCTTTGGAATCAACCATCATTTTGGGAAGTAGATGCTTTAGCCTTGATGTAGTAGCAATTCTAGCACCCGATGGAGGTGGAATAGTAGTTGTTTGTTTAGTAGAGTTTCCAAAATTCCCACCAAGTGTTGAGGAAGAAGTAGTCACATTAGAAGGCCCTTAGGAGTGCCTGATAAAATCCATCTTCTTCATCTCTAAATTAATTGCCTCCTTTTCTACCTTCTCAAGATCCTTGGATAAGATTTTTTTCTCTCTCTTAGCCCTCTCAAGATTAGTATACAATTTGTACATCTGATTCATTGGAACCGTGTCATTCACAGGATCATTTATTTAAATTCATGTTGCCACCTTCTTTCCTTTATCCTTAGGTTTTTAGTTTCAATAAATTGACGGATGATAGGTTCTTCCTCATTTTTCTTAGGTGTTGTAACATAATTTATTACTTCCAGGTCTAAGAATTGCCTTCTTAATTGATCAGATCTAATTTGAGCTTGTCTTATCTCATTTTCTTTTTCTTTTTCTCTTTTTTTTCTGATAGAAATTTTCTCTTTGATTCTTCTCTCAAAATCATAAACTTCTTGAAAAATATCTTCAGAATCTGAGAGAGTGGTTTTAGATTCTGAAGTTTCAATGTGAAATCTATCTTGTTTGTCTCTTGGGACATAAGGGCTCTCTAAGGGTGAGAAACTTAGAGCATGAGGGACATTCCTATCCTCTCCACTTCTACACTTTCTTCTTGACCTCCTACTATGTTCCTAGGATTCATTATGAACGTCCTTCTTATTTTGACATGATCCATCCTCTCTTTTCTCATAAGGAGAATAGTAATCTTCATACACACCCAATCCAAGGTCCATAGCCTCTACATATTCTGATGCATTTCCTTCCCGACTGGGTTGGATTGGGTCCTCTTCTTTGGTGTTCTTCTTCTATCTCCAATTCTAAGATACATCCTTATCATTCTTTTTTTCCTTGGCTGACCAACTCTAGAGGTACTAGGAAGCTCACCTTCCAATTTATCTTTAGGATGATCCCTCCTCTAGGATCTAGTATTTCTATGACTCATATTGAGGAAGTGTATGCAAAATATTGTTTATTACTCAACACTGCTACAAAGATTTCTTTGAGTCACCACCCAACACATGTTGCAAAATATAACATTGGTTCTCAGTAATATGAATACTGTGATAAGGAAGTTTACAAGACAAAAGGATAACCACAAGGGAACTAAGAAAAACTTGATAATCTTCTACTGATGAAATAAATCCATGGGATGGCAAAGTATAACTTTGTGTTTTTAATGGTCAACTTACTGGCTTAAATAAATAAGCAAGCCAAGAGTCCAACTCTACTTGGAACCTACATTATTTAACTTGATTCACTGCTATCCCCATTAGAGTCACCATTTTGTTGGTTCACAAAATGGATTTTATGCTTTGAAATCCACCAATATACCTATAGATATATTTTCAAGAGTGGTTGATTCCAAATATAGGGAAATATTAAGGCAATTGGACCAACTATAGGGACAAGATTTCCCTTTGTAATTTTGGTTATGCAAGACCAAGGTGGGTTCACCTAATCCAGGACAACATACAACATTCTACAATTCTCTCTGGACTTTAATGGCAGAAAATGATAAGAAAATACTAAATGATGACCAATCATTCATTGATTCTCAATAGCCATAAAGAACATACAACCTTATAACCATAATATTTAAAGAATTTTGAATGGTTATTTAAAATTTGTAGAATATAACCAAACCCAACCAAACATATATCAATGAAAAAAATACTTCTTCCTGACTAGTGCCTTATCCATTGGGCAATATTTCTAATACCAAAGTAGAATACAAAAAACAACTAATGTCAATGATTCATGACCTACAATACTACCACCTTATGAAAGTATTTATCCATTCAACCCAGACCCATACTTGTTATGAAAATCCTTGTGAAAGCCAGATGAATTTATGTTTTTTCCTAAGTAGTTTAATTTGATCCCAGATCGAAACTAAGGAATATAAACATACAGACATATAAACTCTATGCAGTGAATCATAAAATTCATAACTCAAGAAATGAATACATAGGAGAGACTTGAATCTGAAATATTTGTATTATATATGCTCAATCATGTTCTTGTATACACTTTGCTTCAAAATATGGACTGCTACAATAATAGCCAAAGACCTAAAACTTTCTATTTCTATATTGACATAGTCTAATATAGCCTGCTATATCCCCGACTGAAAACTTATAAAATTTTCTATCTTAGTTTTCTAGCCCTTCAAAAGATCTTGGGAATGTTATAGAGAAATAATTTCAACAAGCTTCAAACTTGGGGAAAGTAAGTTATCAACCACCAAAGATATTTGTGACAACACAAAGTTATTACAGAAGGGATGATCAAAAAGCCCAGAGATATCAGAATCAAATCCAATTTACATTGTAGGAGTAACCATAATAGGTGAACCACAAGGATAATATTTTCTTCATTAAATAACCTCTCACCCTCAACTTCTCAATCCATATCAGAACTATCTCACCTACCTCCATGTGGAAGGGGCTTGAATTTCTCTAACAATTTTCCCATACCATAAAGAAGAATGTCCTTTTCAATATCATATTTTAGTTGCAATCAAAGAAAAAAAATCAGATCTGATCGACCAATATAACACTCATTCATCAATTCTCTATCTACAATTCTATCCTTTTCATCTCTACAAAATAAATTAGATTAGATCAAAAATCCAATCTGCCTGTCTTGCTGACTCCATTAACTTATCATCATTTTTAACCTGGACACACAAAATGTTATCATGTGATTGGTTTGACTTTGCTCCTTTATTTTCAACTCATAGTATGACCACCACTAAGTCACCATTTCATTAGACACTCCTTTGTGAGCCAGAGACCCATAAGAAATATAACCTTTCACTGAATCGACAACATCTGTTATCAACTTTACTAACCATCTGTGAGTTGGCAATGTCTTCTTTCTAAATGTTGCTCACCCACTCACCAGCATTTGGCATTAACTTCCACTAATTGTTGTGACCTTGCGACTAACATCAAACCTTTTACTTTAACCACCATGTAGCTCTTCCTTGTTTCTCTTTATCAATCTAGACATGCATCACCATGGCGTGATGCCTTGATTAGTATCTCTCTTACAATTTTTGATCATGGGAATATGCCTACCATCCAATCGAAACTAATGTCTCCATACTTCACCACCTTCCAAACCACAAAATGTGATGTCATCCTGGACATGTGTCACCAAGGTGCGATACCTTGATCAACAATCAATGAGAAAATTTTGATCATAGGATTACACTTACCATCTGATCAAAATTGATTTGACTTCCCTTTATATCCTTTTATATCTATCCCATAATCTCAGGGCGGACACTTGTCACTTAGGTGTGATCTTGTGAAGACTAAAAGGTATGCAAGTTTGGTTAGTAGAATCACACCCTCCATTGGATCAAACTTGATATGGTCGATATTTATCTTTTCCTTTAGCCCCAACCAGGTCTCACCACCAATTACGTTTCACTCAAGTGCGGTGCCTTGAAGGGTAAACTCTTCGCAACTTCTAATCACGAGATCGCACCCACCGTTGGATCTAAATGGACCTGATTTGCTTTTAATAGATCTCAAGAACTTAGACTTAGGAAAAATTAATCCACAAGTCCCGCTAGGCTTTATGACTTAATAAATTTGGCCCCTTTCAACGACACTTATGATACACATTTTAAAACCAACTTAAGTGACTCCCAAAAAGTAACAAAGAAATATTAAAACCAAGGGATACTTATGTTTTAAAACAAGGAAAATAATTAGGGCTTGGACCAAATAACACCTAGGGCTTATATGTACAGGATTTGGACACAACTTAATATATAGAGGGCCAAAAAATATTTGTAGTCCCAACACACCCATGCAAGGATAACCTATCCAACACTTGGCACCAAAAGAAACCCACCAATTACCCCTGGCCATGTTCACCTCTGAACATGAAGATAGTCTTTCAAAGGTATATTTTATCACCCTTATCCCATTAGAAATTGATCCTTCCACACATAACTACACTATTATTCCTAATGTGTGTAAAAGGATTAGGTATAATTATAAATATTTGTTGCCCCTTCCTTATCCACCATATGTACAAATTCATGTAAAGTATAATAAATTGAGTCACATGGGAAGCTATCTTGAAAAAACAATTAATGGATCCCTTTAGCATTTTGATTTAGTGGTTCGTTAGGAGTAGGTTTAGGTAGGCTATCCTCTTCTTTATGAGAAGTGATACCACACATTATCTTTCTTCCTCATAAAGATTGTCTTATATAGTCCCTTATTTCCCCTAAGTGAATTGGGCATAATTTTTGGCCTTGAAAAGGTGAAAGACATAGAGGAGTCGTGTAACTTAAATGAGGAAATTTTTATTTTAAGGATGATGAAAATTTTCAATGCATCTATTCTCCCTTACAATCGACACTTCTTAAGAACATAAAATGCTAAGGCTGGAATTAAATTTGTCTTAGTTTGAAATGCATCCCACCTAGAACAAGAATACTCTATTTGTCACTAGGTATTATATACAGTGAATGGAGACCCTTATTTGTGCTAAATTAAATCAGGGATTATTAATTTCAAATAAGATGGTGCAATACAATGTAATTAATATTTTCTTTCATGCAAAAAAATTCATCAAAAATTTTTAAGCCAAGCAAATTGTATTCATTTTAAGATAGTTTTTCCATACATTCAAATAAAAAAACGTGCATAGAAAAATCAAAGATAGAATGTAGACACCACAAACATACACACATACATGTATGTATGTATACGCAAACATACATACATACAAATATACACACACACATACACATACACATACACATACACATACACATACACATACACATACACATACACATACACATACACATACACATACACATACACGTACATGTACACACACTTATATGTATATGTGTGTGTGTGTGTGGGCACATATGCACACATGTATTTGTATATGTATATGTATGTGTATGTGTGTGTGTGTGTTTTTATATAAAAAAAATTGAAGACAAAATATCAAGATTCTATGTATTAGGAAGAAGGGGAGATCAAGTGTCAGTAGCAAAGACTAGGTCAGTTTGAGAGGTCATCATACTTGTCTCCATTATCTTCATTTGTCATTGAGATCTCATTTTCATCTAGCTCATTATTTTCATGAGAGTCTAGGTACCAGTCAAAGACCATGAACCTAAACTCTTCTATCCAGTCATGGTCAAATCTACGTTCCTCACTAGAAATTTCCCTTAGGAACCCAAGGGAAGGAGCATAGTAGGCCCAATGTTTGATGATAGATATTCTCAATATTTTGGCAATAAAAAGGAATCTATGGCACCACAACATCCCTCTCCAGATAATATTTTAAGTTTGTGGTTGGAAGAATGCCAATCACATACTAGGCCACCTCCAAGATTTGATCCAACCAACCCGTATACTCCTCCCTAAATAACCCCTATGTCATCCTTCCTATTTTAGACATGGACTTACCCGGGTCTAATAGGGATCCTACAGAGCTAGACACAATATTAGCATTCACCCTATAAAGATATTTTCACACTAGATAATCAACACCTAAAATCCACTTAACAACAATAATGATCAAGTCATTATTAGTGTTGATAAAGTTCTCAAGCTTCCTATACGTAGCTAATCCCAAGAAATTGCATTCAACTTTTCTAGTTGTCAATCTAATCGAGATGCCCACTATGCCTAATTTTTAATTTTCTACATTAATATTCTATGCAACACTATTCTGAAATTTTAAATTTGGAATGTTTCATTTAGCAAAGTTCATATGGTTTTATATCTTCTTGAGACTTCACACATGTAAGCAATAACTCATTTTGACAAGTAATTATTCTTGAGAAAAAGCCTACAAACCAAAGTAACTTTTCTAATGTATTCTTTTACCTAGTGGCCATTTAATTTAGAAACCATTTCACATGACAACAAGGATTATACAAGGTAATCATACCCCTTGGGTTAAATAAGGAATTAATAAATTAAATAATCTATTTTATGACAAGATTTATTTTGATTTCATCGATATTTTGACTCTCTTATCAAGGATTTTGTGTTTTAGAATGTCTTATCAAATGCAGGTGGTGACCTCTACAAATTTCAATAATAAATACACATTAATTACTTCCATGGGATGACATTTTGTAGAAATTTGAATTCTCAGTTAAAGTGAAAAATATCATGGAAACCTTCACTACCACTTTGGTTTTCAACCTAGCAAAATGACTTCATTGTCAAGAAATTTGAAAAGGAAAAAAAAAGATTTTTAAAAAAAGAATTGAAGTCCAATTGACACAAGTAACTCTACTAGGGCTATGGATGCCTAGATGACAGTAGAGATGTGCTCTATAAATACCATATCAATTGTTGGAAACTATAATTGAAATAATTGTTATACTGTCATTGATGTCAAAACCTTAAATAGTAAGACAATTGCTATCTAGGAGAGTACCATATCTTTTGATTGATGAAGAGGATTTGAAAAGAGGAGATAACAAGGTGACCTAAGGAAAGGTTGAGTTATGTGATACTTCAATGGGTACTTGATTAGTTGGCACATTGACAAGATAATGTGTTGTTTATCTTTAACACCAAGTGAAGAAGGAAAACTGGAAACATAGGCTTAACCAAGCAAAAGTGAAGAAATCTGGTTTAAGCCGAGTGATGTTAGTGTCGACCGAGTGCCAGTATATTCCAAGAAAATCTAGTATCGACCAAACATCAGTAGTTTCCAAGCAACAGAGAATTACCAAGAAAAGATAGTGTTTGTCGAGAAAAAAAGTGCTAGAAATGATCAAGATATACAGTAATGATCGAGGAGATGAACACGGTATTGACCAAGTGTCAGTAATTTACATTTTGAGAAGGAATTGAGAATCCCAGTCGGCATAGTTGAATTTTTTAGATATGTAAAATGTGTTGACATTATTAATGAATGGTATGAAGCATTTAATGCATGGTAAATTGCTTTATTATGGATTCAAAGAGAAGTTTGGAGATGTATCTAGAAGGAAAAGAAGGAGAACATGATGATGGAAGGATTCGATGAATCTAACCTAAACCTAAGATCTACGGAAGAGATTAAGAGGCAAAAGATTAATATATCTGATCAAGGAGGTATAATGATAACCTAATTGTGAGGTTACAATACAGAGAAGAGGTTTATGTTATTGACTGATGAGTCTAAGCATAAGGCTGAAGGTGAAGCTGTGAAGAGATGAACAAAGTTGTGATTGCTTGAAGAGAATTATGAAAAGATTAGAGATGGTGATGAAAATGAAGGTCGGGTAGTAAATCAGAAAGAGAAGTGGATCTGTATTTGCAAAGTGAGTTATATATTTTCAGATCAGAACCTACTGTTACTTTCTAACCATTGTATCAGTCTAAATCCTTTAATCAAGGTTGACCTAACAATTATTTTGTAAATCCTTTAATCAAGGTGACATTCTAATGGAATATTATTAAGCCCTCTAACGAGGCCATTCTTAACATGGTGATTAAATCCTTTAATAGGGTCACACATAACAGTGTGTATTGTAAACCTTTAACTGGGTTGGCTTCTCACATAGCTCACTTCAGAAGAGTGAAAATTAGTAGCATGTTATAAGTGGTTTTTACCAAATTGGGTTTCCACTATAAATGTCGGTGTTATACTTGTGTGAATTTTATTTGATGTTGAAAGTTTTATATTTTGCAAGATAATTGCTTTTGGATAGTGGACTGCAAATTTCATGTTATTGGTATATTCTATAGAGTCTGAGTAGAATTTCTGATTAGATCTGAGTTTGTTGAAGAGCTAGAAAGTTCAATTGGTATATCTGGACCTGAGGATAATTGATTCACCCCCCACTCTCAATTATTCTAAAATCATTCTAACAATTGGTATCAAAGCTTTTGGTGCTTGTAGAGAAATTTCTTAAAGGTACTTGAAGCTAATGATCAAGATGTACAAAAAGGAGGTACCGAAGTTGAACAAGGAAAAATTCCCTGCATGGTAGAGTTTGATGAAATTACATCTAGCTGGTATTGGTGATTTGGAAAAATACTATGTGGAAAATGATTATGTAACACCTGATGCACCTTTGACTATCAAGGAGACGAAAGCAAAACAAGGACATAATCAGGCAATGTTGGAGATTGCATTTTCCCTAATCTATCCCGAATTTGAAGATATCAAGGACTGTACTAATGCAAAGAAAATGTGAGACACTCTAGCATCTATCTATGGTGGTGACACAAATGTACTAAGAGCCAAATCTGAAAGCTTGAGAGGTAAATTTGATGAAATGAAAATGCAAGAAGGTGAAAATATTGCTCAATATTGTGGTAGAATTAAGGAGGTAGTAAATGCTATTAGAGGAGCTAATGGAAACATTGATGATTAAACTGTTATTAGTAAAATATTGAGAAATTTTCTTCCTATCTATGCTATTAGAGTTTCTGCAATACAAGAGTCAAGATGTAACCTTGTTAATGTCCTAACTTTGGAAAGTATTGTTGGTAAGCTTACTTCTTTTGAGATGTCTAACTATGATAATTTCATTGTTCATAATATTGAATTTGCATTCAAGTCTCAAATGGTTCTTCATAAGCCTAAGAAGGGAAAAGAAAGATGTGGGAGTAGTGACAGCAACAACAACAGTGATAGTGACACTTATGATGATGATCTAGACGATCTTGAGGCACTTATGGATAGAAGGCTACAAAGAGGAAAGGGAAAATAAAAAGGTAAACTCCCTATTATCTATTTTTCATGTAACAAAGTTGGCCATACTGCAATAAAATGCCCTGATAGGACTGACAAGGATGGAAGAAGGGAAAAAAAGTACAAAGACAAAAGAAACAATAGAGATCATCGAAGGTACAAAGACTACAAAGACAAAGGTAAGAAATCCTGCTATATTGCTGAAGAGGAAATTGATAGTGAAACTAGTGAATTAGATGAATGTGATATAGAAGTTGTTTATGTTTCTATGAAAGATGATTCTGATGAGGATGGGAAAATTGCACTTATTTCATATGTGAGTAAAGGTGATAAATGGATTATTGATAGTGGTTGTTTACATCACATGATGGGTGATAGAAGTAAGTTTGAAACCCTTAATCATTACAAAGATAGAAGTGTTAAGTTTGGTAATGATGCACCATGTTGTGTGAAAGGAAAAGGATCAATAAGATTGACTAATAAGATCAGATGTGATAATGCTTATTGGGTTGACGGTCTTAATTATAATTTGCTGAGTGTGGCATAGCTGAACAGTACTAGTTACCGAGTTGAATTTTATCATAGGAAAGCTAAAATATTTGATACCATTGGTGAACTAATTCAAAGTGGAGAACATACTAGAGGTAATTTGTTTTATCTAGACCTATCTGAAGAAACATGTTTGTTTGCACAATTTGATGATTTATGGTTATGGCATAAGAGGTTGTGTCAAGTGAACTTTGACAATTTGGTAAATATCAGTAAGTTGAAGAAAGTTAGAGGTTTTCCAAGATTGAAGAAACCTAATAATGTGATGTGTAAACAGTTTCAATTGGGAAAAATGACAAAGTCTAGTTTTAAGAGAAAGTCTTATACTTCTGATAGTATTTTGGAATTGGTTCATATTGACCTTTGTGGACCTATGGGTGTACAAAGTTATTGAGGTGATATGCATTTCATTCTATTTGTTGATGAATATTCTAGAATGATGATTGTAATGTTTTTAAAAGATAAATATGATGCATTTCAGTTGTTTAAGTGGTATTTGGCAAAATTTGAAAAAGGAACAGGTAAAAGCTTGAAATGTTTGAGATCTGATAGAGGAAGAGATTTTATATCAAATGAGTTAAATATATTTTTCAATGATAGAGGAATAAAGAGACATATGTCTTCACCTAGGACACCTCCACATAATGGTATAACATAAAGAATAAATAGATCAATTATGGATTGTGTGAGAACACTGATGATTGAGAAGAGTATTGCACCAAAATACTGGAGAGAAGTTGTAACTACAACTGTTTATACCTTGAACTAAGTACAAATTAAGAAAGGTACAACTGCTACACCTTTTGAGTTATGGCATGGATATGCACCTAATGTGAAATATTTTAAAATCTTTGAGAGTAAATTTTATATACTGAAAGAAAATAGGAATGGAAAACTTGATGCCAAAAGTGATGAAGGCATATTCCTAGGATACTCCACTAAGAGAAAAGCTTACAAGTGTTTGAATTCTAACACTAAAGAAATTGTGGAAAGCACAAATGTTAGAGTTGATGAATATGCAGAAAATAATGAAGTTGAGTGCAAGCAAGAGCCTAAAGATTACAGATCTTTTGTATACATGGAAGAAGGAGAGGCTAGTAATGCACCTAAACTAGATGTCGAGGAACTACATGAACTTGCCAAGCCACAATAAGAAAATGTCGAGCATCAGGAAGATGTTGCCAAGCAATCAAAAGAAGAAGAAAAGAATTTACAAGATGAACCTGAAGATCAAGACCAAGGAGAAAGGAACTGAACCTACATTGGCACAATATGTAAGAAGACATCATAAGCTAGAAAAAATAATTGGAGATAAGGAATTTGGAGTCATGACAAGAAGTAAGTTGAAAGATCATACATGATTACTATGTGAATTTGAGCCTAAGACAGTGAAAGATAATTTAGAGAATGAAGAAATAGAGTAGATAGAAAAGAACAAAACTTGGACACTAGTGTTGAGACCAGAAGACAAAAATGTTATTGGAACAAAATGGGTATTCAGAAATAAGCTAAATGAACATCAAGAAGTCACTAGAAACAAAGCTAGATTAGTATGCAAAGGATATGCACAAGAAGAAGGAATTGACTATGGGGAGACATTTTTCCCAATTGCAAGATTGGAAGGAGTGAGGACTCTACTTGCATATGCAGCATTTAAAGGATTCAAAGTATATCAAATGGATGTTAAATATACATTTATAAATGGGATATTGGAATAAGTATACATTGAATAGCTAGAAGGATTTGTTGACCCAAGAAAGAATAATATGGTTTTCAAGCTACACAAGGTATTATATGGATTAAAGCAAGCCCCCAGAGCATGGTATGCGAGACTACACAATTATCTAATAAAGATTGGATTTGTAAGGAAAAATGACAACATCAATCTGTATATGAATATTGAAAAAGGTAAAGGGATTTTGTTAGCTAAAATATTTGTTGATGATATCATATTTGGAGGTCAAGATGCCCTATGTCAAAACTTTTCAAATGAGATGCAAACTGAATTTGAAATGTCTATGTTTGGTGAGATAAAATTCTTTGTTGGTTTACAAGTCTATCAAATGAAGAAAGGTATCTATATTACTCAATTTAAATATGTCAAGGAGATACTAAAAACTTTTGGTATGGAAGATTCCAAACTAGTAAGTACACCTATGGCTACTATACAAAAGTTATCTAAAATTAATTATACAGCTGAAGTGAATCAAACCTTGTATAGATTCATGATTGGAAAGCTATAATATGTTGTCTAGAGTAGACTGAATATTGACCTAGCAGTTGGGATTATTGCAAGATTTTCTACAAATCCTAAAGAGAGTCACATGATGGCAGTGAAAAGGATATTGAGATATCTAAAAGGAACAAAGGACTATGGATTGTATTACAAGAAGAATGATAAGTTTGAAGTAAAAGTCTACACTGATGTAGATTGGACTAGAAATATTGATGATAGGAATAGTACAAGTGGTGGTGCATTCTTTCTAGGAAAGAGATTAGTCTCTTGGACAAGCAAGAAACATAACTGCATTTCCCAATCCACAACATAAGCTGAATATGTAGCAGCAATAGTGAATTGTTCAAATAGAGTGTGGATCAAGAAATTGTTATAAGGTATGAAGGAGGAAATCATTGAGCCAGTTGTTATTTTCTATGATAACACAAGTTCTATCAACATATCAAAGAATCCTGTTATGCATAATAAGACTAAGCATATTACTATCAAGTATCATTACTTGAGAGAGTTAGTTCAAGACAAAGAAGTGATATTGGAATATGTGAATACAAAGGAATAATTAGCAGATATATTCACAAAATCATTACATAAAGATGCTCATGAATACCTTAGAGGTAAATTAGGGGTGATTCCCCTAACTAAAGCTACCTAGAAACATATAGGAGCACTACATAAAATGTGCGAATTAGAATATCTGAAAAATTGATGCAGAAAAGATCACACTTTAGGAATTGCCTAGAGTTGTGAGAAGTAAAGAAAAGATTATAATCAGTCATAAGAAAGATGACAGAGGGAGTAAAAAACATGCAAAACTGACATGAAGACATCTACATGGTAAAGATGTAAGTGGAAGATACAAGTTTCTTTGGCATTGTTGTCAAAGAGGAAGAGATTCAGAGGGAGATATTGGGAGGGATACAGAAAAGAGATTTAGTGAATAGACAAGGCTAAATTTATGCAAGAGGGAGCTAGTATTTGGATGTGTTGGATGTGAATCAGAATGAAGCTAAACATATTAATAAAGATCTGATGCACATAGAATTTTGGATTGTATGGTGAATTATGTGATGTTCATATGGTGTTTCCATCAATGCGAAAGAGGGAGATTGTTGGAAACTACAATTGAAATAATTGTTATATTGCCATTGATGTCAAAACCTTAACTGGTAAGATAGTTTCTATCTAGGAGAGTACCATATCTTTTGATTGATGAAGATGATTTGAAAAGAGGGGATAAAAATATGACCTAAGGAAAGGTTGAGTTATGTGATACTTCAATGGGTACTTGATTAGTTGGCACATTGACAAGCTAATGTGTTATTTATTTTTTAACAAAAAGTGAAGAAGAAAGACTAGAAACATAGGCTTAACCGAGAAAAAGTGAAGAAATCTAGTTTAAGCCGAGTGATGTTAGTGTCGACTGAGTGCCAGTATATGACGAGAAAATTTAGTATTGACTGAACATTAGTAATTGTTGAGCAACAGATAATTACCAAGAAAAGATAGTGTTTTTCGAGAAGGAAAGTGTTAGTGATGACTGAGATATACAATAATGACCAAGGAGATGAACACAATATTGACCAAGTGTCAATAATTTACATTTTGAGAAGGAATTGATAATCCCAGTAGACATAGTTGAATTCTTGAGATATGTAAAATGTGTTGACATTATTAATGAATGGTATGAAGCATTTAATGCATGGTAAACCATTTTATTATGGATTCAAAGAGAAGTTTGGAGATGTATCTAGAAGGAAAAGAAGGAGAACATAATGATGGAAGGATTCAATGAATCTAACCTAAACCTAAGATCTACATAAGAGATTAAGAAGCAAAAGATTAATCTACCTAATCAAGGAGGTATAAGGATAACCTAATTGTGAGGTTATAGTAGAGAGAAGAGGTTGATGTTATTGATTGATGAGTCTAAGCAGAATGATGAAGGTGAAGCTATGAAGAGTTGAACAGAGTTGTGATTGATTGAAGAGAATTCTAAGCAGATCAGAGATGGTGATGAAAATGAAGGTCAGTTAGTAAATCAACATATGAACAAAGTGGATCTGTATTTGCAAAGTGAGTTGTATATTTTTAGATCAAAACCTACTGTTACTTTCTAGCCATTTTATCACTCTAAATCCTTTAATCAATGTTTACCTAATAGTCATTTTGTAAATACTTTAATCAAGGTGACATTTTGATGGAATGTTCTTAATCCCTCTAACAAGGCCACTCTTAACAGGGTGATTAAATCCTTTAACTAGGTCACACCTAACAGTGTGTATTGTAAACCTTTAATCGGGTTGGATTCTCACAGAGCTCACTTCATAAGAGTGACAATTAGTAGCATGTTACAAGTGGTTTTTCCCAAATTGGGTTTCCACTATAAATCCCAGTGTTATACTTGTGTGAATGTTAATTGATGTTGAAAGTTTTATATTTTGCAAGATAATTACTTTTGGATAGTGGACTGCAAGTTTCATGTTATTTCTATATGCTATAGAGACCGAGTAGAATTGTTGATTAGATCTGAGTTTGTTGAAGAGTTAGAAATTTCAATTGGTACATTTGGACCTAAGGATAAATGATTCACCCCCCTATCAGTTATTCTAAAATCATTCTAACAATCAATATCCTTGTTGGGGCTATAGATTCATGGTTGGCAATAAGGCTCTATTTGATTAGCCAAGGGGATGGGTCCAATTACATATCTTTCTAAGAAGGGAATCTTTATTTTATTCCATCTTGTGGAAGGAAGGAAATGGAGCACAATGCACCCACTAGATTGAGTGGCCTATGAACCTCATAAGATGAGATCTCACACACAGAAATTCTTAGGTTCATATTTTTCAGTCCAATAAATCATTCCTAATCTTGCATGGTAAACCATAACATTTCATGCATAATTTCTTTTCTGACCATAAGATATTGTTTCCTTATATTATAGTCATATGGTCATGTTGTATTAGTTTTATCTATTGTTCCCATTGGGGCTCCTTTAATTTGGTTGTGTTCTTATGATCTAGGCTTTCCTTCATTAGTCCTTGTTAGTGTTTCCTATCACAATACCAATGAAAAATTTCATAACATTGAAAATCCATGCCACAATATTAATGAATCTTTTTTGAATTTATAGAAGTGAAAGGTTTGATTTCCCTTTTTAACCAAGTTAATAGATGATTGTTCTTGACTATTAAAATTTTTGGCTACACAAAAAAAAGAAAAGAAATGATACATCATGCAAAGAATAGAATAAAAAAATTCCCAGTCACTAGATTCATCATTAAGATCCAATTTGAGAAACTCAATATGAACTAGTAAAATGGAAGAACTTTCAAATGCTATCCTATACAACCAAAGAAATTGTGGTTCACCTACTACAAGTGAAGGTTCCCCATGAATTACTAGATCTATTATTTTTATCTATGCAAGTCAATTTTTCCTTACTTGAGGTTACATGGCCTATAAACTCCTTCCCCTCCCCTTTCCATTCACATTTCACATTGGAGTAGGATGTGTCCAGGCATAATGCTCTTTTCTAAGAATGAAAAGCCTTCATCCTCAATCAAGAACATAAGCTTGACAAGTGTTAGGATCATGGGAATTCAATAAAATCTTAAGAGGTGGACTCTAAAGATGTTTTCCCCACATGACACATGTATGGTACATGGATACATCATTCAATAAGATTGTGAGATCCACATATCATAATCAAAGCATTACTTTTCAATATTTAGAACATCTCGAGGCATATCGAGTCCAAAAGGGAAACCAACACAACAAGGGAAAAAAGAAAAGTTATTACCACAAATGGGATTAGGAGGTTACTCTCTTGTGATGGAAAACAAGTTAAGGAAATCACAAGATGTCATTCATTCCACATGTGTGAGAGAGGCAAAAAATAAAAAATCACCAACATGGAAGTGGTTGCAATGAATGCCATGATTATATATCCACATGGATAGCATGAAATGATGAGGGAATATGGTTTTACAAAATCTTGCAAGCATGATGTAATTGGGTTTCCAATTTTTACTATCAAATTCTATAGACTGAAGTTATATTTTGGCTTCTAAGAGCCTTGGAAAATTATCTAGATCTAGTAGGGGATACATTATATTAAAAAATCTATAATGTGTGATCCTCACTCAATCCTTAACATGTTTTCTCTTAATAAAGTATTCAATTTGTTTCATAGTTTCCTTTCTTTTTCTTTTTAAACAGAATATTTTGTGCCATTAAAATATGAATATGGTCTTATTTGTTGATGTTGGTTTCTTTGGCTTCTTACAATTTTGATGAATTTTGGATCATGTAATAATCTTTTACTCCTCCATTTTCCTCAAAGTAGAGGTTAGATTATACCATTTATAATAGGATTCCTATAATGGTTAATTATTGTAAAAATCTTTAGCGATCTATTCATTTTCACCAATACCCCTAGAAGTGCTACCCACGGTGAGGATTCAAATATCATACTCTATGTCTTTGTCACTTTATGTATTTTTTTCTGCTCACCAACAATGAAGGTTTTGTGATGTATTTTGTCCTTTAAAAAAAAGTAGTACCCTAGTCTCCCACATTAAGGTTTTAAAGTGTTGCAAAAAATTTGCATCAATGCATCGCCTCAGTTTAGCTTTAATAGGATTAATCCTCTCCATTTTTTAGTCCCCATGAAAATGAAGAGTTGACTTCTAAAATCCATCAGGTCATTTCATCAGACACACTAGGTCCCACACCTATAGAACTTCTATGCTGCCCTTATTTAAGCATGAGCTTCTTATGGATCAACAAGATTTTTTCAAGTAATTTTGTTACTTTTTGTTTTACAATCCACCATGGTATTCACACCTAAAAGTCTCTATAAATTGGGGCATTGATCTAGTGGTAAGAATCAATTTTTTTTTAGGTATGCAGGGCGTCTAGGTGTTGTCAAATTCAACATTTTTCTTTAGAGAAGTTCATTTCTATATAATCTTTCTTGATTAGTGATATACTTTCCTCTCTTTCTGTGGTGGAGCTTTTTCCTTAACAAATTTTCCATGTAAATTTGGTCTTAAATATTTTATGGTTCTTTCTAGCTTTGATTTTGAAATTACATTTCTTAAGGGTTCATCTCTAAGTTTCAAATTTGCAAACACTAGGTTTAAGTATCTGTGTAAGCTTTTTTCATCTTGTTAATCAACATATAGTTGGAATTTCGGTGGCTTAGGACACTTGACCTAAGAGCATTTTCAAATTTTATAGAATTTAATTCTTGAAGACATGATAGGTTAAATGGAAGCCTTGTTTTGGGCCTTCTTTAGTTGGGAGTTTTTTTTTTTTTATGACTCTTTATTGTGCTTGTTGTATTTCCTACTTTGCACTTGTTATTTTTTATTAATAAATTATTTACCACTTTCTCTAATAAAAAATATTAAAAAATTCAATTTATATGTTAATATTTGTTGGTTTAATTAATTATTCCTAATTACACTTTACTTAATCTTACTTAGGTTAATGCATTGCATAGTAGTTTGTGATTGAGACACCTAGGAGTGTGCACATCTATTAAGCACATGGTGTAGGAGAAATTCCACTTTTGGTGTGATAGTTGTCTTCACATACCTCGTTGTGTGTGAGATCCACATGTTGTGCTCTTATCACATTATCATCCTAATCCATTGCACATACTTTATTGCATAATGGAGGATGATCCACATTTGGTGGACATGTGATTACACCTAGCATAGGTGATAGCTTATCAACTCCTTATCATTCTCTCTTATTGCCTTTCCTATATAAGGAGGCCTATTATGTAATCATTTCATAAGAAAATTGATGTAATTCATTAATCAATTCAATCAAGGTGAATTCATTGGATCTATTCAATCCATCATTGCAGTCATATATTCTCTCTTGTGCTTTTCTTCAACCTCTAGATCCTTGGTTCAATATTTGCTATTTGCAAATTCTTACAATATTCAAAATATTGGTTGAAAAAAAAAGCTTTTTAACTAGAAAGTACAATCACTAATAATTAGTTATCACTTAAGAAATAAAATATTTACCCTCCTATAACAAGAAGTAATATTATGTATCTAATATGGACTGCATATGCAAATGAGATTATAATATCAACATCTGCTACATGGAGATCAAACATTTTGATAATCTTTTAAAAACTATTTTCCACCAAAAGGTTGTAGTTTAATTGTTTGAGAACGATTGATAAGGATAATAGTATGTTTATTATATTTCATCATTCATCAAGTTTCAAGTCCCCAAAAGATATTGTTATCCTCATTTTTAACACTAGCCAAAGCATGGGATAACCTCTACAAAATTAGTCAGTTTCATAACTTACGTACCCGAAGTTCACTAATCGAGCTATTATATAAGTGTCCTTGAGCATGGAAGTTGTGCATGGAAGTCTTTATAGGTCAAAATGATGTCCTATATTTGTGTTTTGACAAGTTTTCCTTCAAAATCATAACTTTTCTCACTTTGTGTTATCGGGTTTCTAAAACTTGAAATCATACAAAGGATGAGAATAAAAATGTAATTTGGGTCTTGAAACCTGAATTACACATGGAATTAGGATCTTGAGACATAAATTACACATGGAATTCAAGTCTTGAAACCTCAATTACACATGTAATTCAGGTTTCAAGACTTGAATTACATTTTCATGTTTCATATGCATGCAATCAGGTCTCAAAGACCCAATTGCCCATGTGTGTTGCAACTTGAGTATCATTAATGAAACTTAGAGGCAAAAGTATAATAGGTTTGAAACTCTTTTCATTTGTTTTAAATTGCATTTGAAATTTATTGAGTCTTTGTGCCCAATGTATACACAACTATAGATGCCTCTTGTAAGTTCATGATCTTTGTATTCACTTTTAGAGATTTGAACTACTTTAAACATATTTTTATGGCTATTGTGTAAGCAGGTATGACATTTTTCGTATGGCTTTTGTTTATTCATTTTTTTGTCCCATTTTTCAAGCTAGGGATTTTGTTTTGAAAGTTCATTGTGTACACCTAGGGTTTTCCTTTTCATTTTATCTCAATGCATTTTTTTACCACAACACTACTAGTGGAAATTACACCTATGGAACTTGATCATTGTTTAGGGCATTATTGTTCCTTGAATTCAAATGTCTGGGGTTGGATCAAAAGTTTTTTATCTTCCCTCACTTACATATTCTCCTTGCAATCAGACCTTTGAGACTTGGTTGCAAGGTATCTCATTGAAAGTTTGAAACACTTGTAATTGTGCCCATGAAACCTGATTGCAAGGTGTTTAACTTTTCATTTCCAAAAAAGTTATCATCTCTTTAAGACCTAATTGCATGACTTATCCAAAGTTTAGATGGAGCTAGGTTTTCAAAACCCAACTGCACTTTGATGTTTCATTTCACATTTTTACATGTAACTAGGTTTTGAAAACCTGACTACATATTGAACTTATTTTTCACATACACTTGTATAGTTGGGTTTTAGAAACTTGACTACATGGCTAAACACATTGCACAAATGTAATCGGGTTTGATAAATCTAATTGCATGAGGACTTTAACCTTGTCAATGTGTAATCAGGGTTTTAAACCCCAATTACATATAAACCTTGTGGACTTCCTGTGAACTTGTAATTTAGGTTTTGAAGCCTGAAATGTATCTGTTCCAACACTTGAGCCTTTTTTAACCTTTTTGTGTCACTCCTAAACACACATTAATCCAAATTTGGTCAATCAAGGAATTGTCCTTGGTTTTGTAACACATCCATATTAAGGGTGTTGTGATAGAGTTACTCATGCAGATTTCCTAACACTGTGATCATTCATCTCAAATGTGTAAATAGCTATTCCAATGTCTAAGTATCCATCTCCCAGCTTAGAGAAGAAGATGAAGTACAAGTATCAAAATCACTAGAATGAGATCAAATATTCCTCAGTAGCATCAAACATTGATGAGTTAAAGGATACCGAGGTAGGACATGTAAATATGATTTTTTTTTTTAAAGGATTGAGAAGAATACTCTATCTGAGGGTGTCAATACACTCCTTAAATTTAACCTTCACATGGTTTCTTTTTTCCTAGTGGTAGTTCTAGAACCTAAGTTTATTCTAGTAGTGACTTCATGTTTTGATAAGGAAACACTAATAATGAAAGATGATGGTGGAAATACAATACAGAGGCTTGATGAGGTTACTTTTGATATTTTGTTCCAATGTCCTCACATTGACGCTTGTTTTAATATCACAAAGGAATATCTTTAGACCTTTTATAATGAGAACTTGAATATGTGCAAAAATATGAACAACATTAACACCTGGTTCAAGGAAAGCACCAACACACATTAGGGCCAAATGTTGTTGAATTATAAGCTTCTTTGGAGAAGTTTGAGAAATTCAAGGCCGAGAATGAGAATTTAGAAGAAGTGTCAGAAGACACTTAGAATATTCTCATATTTTCTAGTATATGTTGTGTGTATTTTTGGTTTGACATATCACATGCAATGATGAAAAATTCAATTAAATGTGATCACATTACAAGTCAAAATAGTTTAGGACTATAATGAGGAATAATTCAAAGATAGTTAGATCTCTCACACCTTTTTCTCATATCTCCTCACCTATATATATGAGGGAACCCTTTGTAAAAAAATTTCTTTTATGCAAGGAAGGAAACCTAGTCAAAATTTGCAGCAATATAAACTTTGATTTTTACACTCCAAGTCTGATTTCAAATTAATAAAAATTTTTAATATTTGTGTTGAAGCTTCATCTTATGCAATCATTTTGTTCTTATGTCATAGTGGTGGTATTATCTAAAGTTAATTTGAGGTATCTTTGAGATTATTTTTGTGATATAAGAGAGCATTGAATCTAAACTTTTGTAGACATTGGTTTGCAAACTTTAAGTTTGTACACACTAAATAGTGCACTTATCTAAGTCATTACTTAAAGGGAATCCATGAATGGGAAACCTTGATAAAGTGACCTAGAGATCCCTAGGCATGGAGTCACAAGGGTGTTGAAGGTGCTCTCAGCTAGAGCTATTGAAGCATGCAACCTTGCTAGTAAACCACACAATGGGAGATTCAAAGGGACAAGGGAAAGAGTGCCAATATCCTCAAGAATCAACAATGAGAATGTAATGCAATGCAAGCTATGCTAAGAATGAAGATGCAAGCTAAGCTATGAAAGGAAAGTAATACAAACCCTTACTAATTAAGCTATGTGAGCTAATCTAAAGCATAAAGGAAACTAAGCTAGATGCCATGAAAACTATGATGCAAGAAAGAAACTAGAATGAAAGAATGATCTCCAAAAGCTCCAAAGTCTCCAAGAAATCCTGCAGCATAAGATTAGCATAAAAAGTTGGGTTCTAAGAATGAGAAAAGAGCTCTCCTTTTAAAGGAATTGAAAAGGAATGGACCATGGAGATTAAGAGGCAAAATATTTGATCAAGAGTGGAGCATCAAAGAGGAGCAATCCATGTGCACAAATATCCTCCAATGAGAAAATAAGAGTTGACTTTTGTGTCCATATGAGACAAAAGGTACTTTTCTTCTTTTTATAAAATAAGAATAATGTTTTATTTGTGCAACTTAGGATAAGAGGAAAAGTGGGGGCTTTTTATTTATTAAAATGGGAGGAAATTCCTTTTAAATAAATAAAAACTTTAGGATAAAATGGTTAGCCCAAGGCAAATAATTGAAAATGATAAAATAGGATTTGATCAAGGAATTCATATAATTGAAAAAATGCTGATTTTTGACAATATTGATTCAGGGATTTGATAAATTATTGAATGGGGGCCCAAAGTCTAGGTGATCATTTTAGGGTGCATACATTTGCCCTTCTTTGACTAATGTGAGATTGATTTGGGATCACATGTAGTCAAAGAATGGAATTGAAATGTGAGATTGATTTGGGATCACAAAACAACCTAGATGTGTGTTCGACAAATGGGAACACATTAGGACAAGCATAAGAAAAAGCTGACAAAGATAAGTTGAAAGACAAAACCAACACCTGTATAGCTAGGTGATAATCAAGTCTCAAATAAGAGATAAGAATCTCAAGCAAAGCTGATTGATAAGCTAAATCAAAGATTAAATTTGATAGGTACTGCCCCCTCAGAATCAAAATTGAAATCAAGTAGAGGAGAACAGCAAATTGACAAACTTGATCAAGTCACTAGAAATCATAATTGAAGGTGAAAGATGATAGGATAACCATCAAGAAATGAAGATATGCCCCAGTTTGACTAGGTTTGACTGAGAAAAAAATGAAGTCAAACCTCAGAGAGATGAATCGAATGAAGATGAATGAAAGACTAGAAGTTGAAAGAGATGGGGATGAAGAAATAAAGATGCCCCAACAAAGATTGAAGGATCAGGCCTCAAATGGTCAGCCAACTGTGCAGAAGAGGGTGAAAGTTTTGAAATGAAATTTTGACTATCAAGATGAACTTGGATTTCAATTTTGATCCCAAAAATGGATCCAAGATGTTGAAATTAGCTAGGGGTGCAATTTTCATGCAATTCTGAGGTGTTTTGAAAATTAGGTCAAAAAGTCAAAATGCTATAAAAGGGGGTAAAAAGGTCATTTTCAAAATCATTTGTATTTTAGTGATTTGAGAATCTTTAGAGCTTAGAGAGAGAAAATGGCCCAGCAAGCAGTGATCCCGGTCCATAGGCATTGATTTGAGCGCGCCCGGTTGCATAACTGGCCTCTGCAGTATGGTGCCCCGATATGTTTTTAGAAAAACTTGCTTTGTTGGTCATTTATGAGCATTAATGTCAATTTAAAACATGTTTTTAAAGTTTTAAACTTTTTCAAATTTTCTTCGTATGAAAAGTCATACAATACTTTCTAAGTATCGCACCCTTTGAAGATATCTATCGTGTGATACTTCATGGGTCAAAATAGCATCGCACTAATATTGAATCCAATATCGCATGATACTAGATGAAATATCATGCGATGCTATGTGAAGTATCGCAAGAAAAGATACCATCGCACTGCTATTGAGGAAAGTATCACATGATACTTGGTCAAAAAAATAGGATCACACAGTATAGAAAAATGACATGTTTTAATGTTTTTGAGCAAAATGACATGGGTCCTGACAATGTTTTCTTTTAAGATGTGTTATATTGATTTTATACATCCATCATGATATGTTCTGACATTTGGTTTAGGTTAAAATGGCTTGTAGGAGAAATTTCCTGTGCTGCTCGTTAGAGCGCCTCGAGTGACTGGACTGCGATGCGTTCGGGATCTTGATCATCGAGGGAAAGAAGACCTAAGGGAGATGGGATTTGGCTATTTGCTGCAGATGCCCCATATTCAGGTTGATCATGGATTGCTTACAGATTTGGCTAAGAGGTGGCACAGTGAGCATAACACCTTCCACTTGCCCACTGGAGAGGCTACGATTAGCCTAGAGGATGTCTATCGGATCCTACGAGTTCTGAGCCATGAAGATCTTATAAGTATAATCATGTTTATAGATAGTCATAGATGTAAAGTTTCCATCTGATAGAAACTGACATGATTGTTTGTTGGCATAGGTGTACTATGATCAGGATCTGACAGAGGGGAGGTAGATTATGTAGGACATGTTTTAGGATGTCACTTTTGTGGACAGACACCTCAGCTGGGATCGACTAATGGAAGAGTTTGGTAGGGACTTTCTGGTGCCATGCATCATATGTTCTATTATAGCACAGGACCTTATTAATGATAGGAGTCAAAAGGGTTTCCCATTGGGCTGGGGTTGGTTAGTGGCAGACTTGATTGCACACCCACAACAGATGGCATGGGGGCCAGCCATCCTGGTAGATATGTACCACGAGCTCCATGAGATTATATATTGGGAGAGAAAGACCTGGGCATGCAGTGCTATCCTAGCACAAGTTTGGGCATGGGAGCACATCGTCATTGTGTGTCCACATGTGCAGCTAAGGGAGTGGAGATGCCTCTACATCTATAGGTACATAGGGTTCATATCTTAGCCACATAGCGGGGATGTGACTTACTACAGGAGGGTACTGGATGAGCTCACCTCATTTCAGTGGAGGCCATATAGGGCAATTGAGCAGTGGGGTGATCGAGAGGAGGAGCTCAGTTACATGTTGTGTAGCTGACCACTGGTAGGTCAGAACTTAGACATTGTTGAGAGATTTGTGATCACCCATGTCTGGAGACAGTTCAGGCGCTAGCAGAGAGTACCCAGTAAGACCACCAGCTATGCTCGAGTTAGGGACGAGGAGGACTAGGGTTAGTTGCTGATGCTGGATTACCAGCAAGTAGTACAGGATACATCTACCATATGGAGGGAGCCATGGGACTACCTCCCAGACATGGAAGATGCAGGTGCTGATGTAGCCTATAGGATAGAGTGATGGAGGCATCCATTCCCTGGGTTTACTGTACCTGATGCATGGCCAGCAGCACAGGAGGATGAAAAAGATGACGGGGATGGAGGGGATGGAGGAGGGAGAGGGAGAGCTAGGGAGATTGGATAGAGCTCTCAATTAGGTGGTCGAGAATGGCCATGGGGACAAGGTTCTATCGATGAGGGTGATGATGGGGCGAGGCCAACTCGCCACCAGGTGGATGGTAGGCAAGATCAGTCTGCAGGGGGAGAGGATTTGAGAGTGAGGATCTAGGTCCTAGAGATAGAGATGTAGTAGTTATAGATCACCATAGCTATTAGAGACCAGCAGGTGACTAATCTGAAAGCTGAGATTGAGCGGTGAGAGAGAGCCATACAAGTTGCCACTGCAGAGACCCGGAGAGAGAGGAAACACGAGCTGCATATTATCATGGTCTCTATATATAGGCTGTACCACAAGGTCAGAGAGCACTTCCCTACTCTATGATAGCTTGGAGATCTGATATGGTACCAGACATAGTGGCAGCACCACCTCCTCCACCACTAGCTCCACATGATGGCACTAGCGAGTCCTAGGTTTAGGTTAGATAGATGTATAGAGACATATCTTGGGACTTTATCCAAATTTTTGTATCCCACATTGTATCATGACATTTATATATATATATGAGATTACTAGATTGGCGATATATCTTGTGTACATGTCCCTCTTGTGATGGATGTTTCAATTTTTATATTGTCTCGTCATTTTGGTCAAAATGTATGATATATATGCTCATGTATAATCTCTCTCCTAGATGTATGTTAAGTTCTCATGTTTATGATATAGACTCATGTTTCTGAAAATGATCTCTTTAGTATATAGATATGATGATAAGATTAACCCCTTGTGATGATAGGAAAAATGACATGATTGAAAGACAAGGATCGAAAGACATGATCGAGAAAAAGAAAGGTGAGCGTAGTTGACTGATAGGTCCACAAAAGATGAAAGGAGAGCTCTCCCCATATGCAAAATGCAAAACTAAACTAACATGAACCTAAAAATGCAAGCTACTATGAAAAGTGGTTTACTTTCAAGGTCACAAAGCTTTTAGACTCTAATATTCATCATTGAGCATTATTGGTAGCGTCGCAAGATCATACAATGCACACTAGTATGACTATGTGAATCTGAATATGATCTATATCAGAGAGGAATGTGGGAATCCCACCTAGGCATCAAAGACATATAGGTCAAGATGACTAGTGTAGTGATATTACCTAAGTTTAATATAGCAAGATTATACTCACATCGAGACACAAGGAAAGTCAAGATGGCTATAAGTATGCACTTGCAAAGATAGTCAAGGCTAATACCTTGTAGAGCCCACTATCAAGTGGAATAAGCATAAATGATAATGATAGTTAGGACCAAAAAAATATACCCACAAGAAGAAAAAACAATAAAATATGTCCTCATGCCCCCAGTCTTCTAGCTTGGCATCATCAAAAACTATTAGGGAGAGAACACTCATCAAAGGAATCATCATAGACATCACACAAAGAAATAAAGTCAAACAAGTCTCAGCAAGTCGAGTGTTTAAGTGCGTGTGTGTAGGTCATAGAGTCAAACTTTGAGTATCATATTTGTGAATGAGAAATACCATATCATGCTAGACTGCGGGTAAGATATCTGATAAGTGTTAAGAAACATTTGATGCTAGGGTAGCATTGAAAAACATAGTTGAGGTGGTGTTGAAAAACACCCTTTGCAAGATGTCCTAAAGACCAAGGCATCCTAGAGACCAAAGATAACACAGTTATGCCCCCTAGACAAAGACAAAGATCAATTCCAAACCAAGTCAACAAGGCCAGGTATGATGGAGAGAGGTTAAGTGTCGAGGACAAGTGCTAAGAAACAAGGGTGCAAAGGCCTCAAGTAGCTCCTATTTCCAGGTTTTCACCACTTGGAGATTTTTTCAAATTTTTCAATTTTTTTGTATTTTTGCTACCAAGGCGCCTGTTTCTAGGTTTTCACCAAGGCACTTTTTCTATTTTTTTGAATTTTTTACATTTTTAAATTTTTTTTGTATTCTTTCAGGACTTTATATGCTTTTTAGGATTTTTTCAGCATCATATATGAATTTTTTTGGAATTTTTTCAGGATCAATAAGATATGTACAAAGGATGCCCCCAAACAAAATAGGCATCATGGATAGAACTTCTTGAGGTGCAAAACATTGATAGGATCAGGGAGTTGTTCTCCCTCTGGATCAGATAGTAAATAAGCCCCTATACCAAAAGCAGTAGTAATGATGTATGGTCCAAGCCAATTAGGTTCAAACTTGCCCTTTTGCTCTCTATGTTGTTGATTCTTAGGGTTTTCTCATAGGACAAGATCCCCCACTTGAAATTTTCTAGGGTGAACCTTCTTGTTGAATGCTTTGGACATACACTTTTGGTAAACTCTCATGTGATCAAAAGATGCTTTATGCTTTTCATCTAGAAGTTCCAGTTCTTAAAGCCTCATGGCGCAGTAGTCTTCATCTATAACTAAACCTTTAAGGGAAAATCTAAGAGAAGGAATCTCTACCTCTAAAGGTAACACTGCTTCAACACCATAAGTGAGGGCAAAAGGAGTAGCCCCTATTGGAGTATGAATACTCATTTTATAGGCCCACAAGGCCAGATTTATCTGTAGATGCCAATCTCTACCATTATTGTGAACTATTATATGGAGGATTTTGAGAATGGTCTTATTTGAAGCCTCTGCTTGTCCATTTCCTTGCGGGAAGTAAATGGAGGACCAATGCTATTTTATCTTGAATTTCTTGCAGAGATGTTTAAGGTCCTTTTTTTTAAACTAACCTCCATTGTTAGTGATTATTTCAGAAGGCACTCCATACCGACAGATGATATGGTTCAAAATAAACAAAGAAATTGTCTTGCCTGAGGCAACAGAAAGTGGGACAGCTTCTACCCATTTGGTAAAGTAATCAGTAGCAATGATAATGAATTTGTGTCCTCTTGATGAGTTGGGATGAATCTGCCCAACAAGGTCAAAGGCCCAACACTGAAATAGCCACTAAGAAATAGAAGGAATACGCTCCCTTCTTGGAGCATGTATCAGGTTACCATGTTTCTGACACTTTTCACAAGATTTAGCAAAGGCTACTACATCTGTCTGCATGGTAGGCCAATAGTACCCTACCCTAAGAAACCTTCAGGCCATGGCAAGACCATTAGAATGTCCTCCACAAATGCCCTCGTGAATGTCAACTAATGCTTGGTTGGACTCATCCTTTTCTAAAAACCTAAGAAGTGTCCCATCTAAACCCCTCCTATATAGATCACCAGAGATAAGGGTGTGGTGAGAGGCATTTCAGGATAAGTTTCTTCATTCAGAATAATTAAAGGTTTCAGGAATAGTACCATCACAGAGGTATGAGTAAATGGCACAATAGTGGGATGACTCATGGCCAACAAGGGTACAAACAACTTGGCTTTCTTGGGAGTCATAGATAGGGTAGCATAGCTCTTCCACCAGGAATTCAAATCTGGACTCATGATGTTCTAGCTAGAGAAGTGAAGCCAATGTAGCCATAGCATCAGCTACTTTATTCTCTGCTCTAGGGATTTATTGAAATGTAACAAAGGTAAAATATCGTCACAATGAATCAACCATTTTCTTGTAGGGTACCAATTTTTTATCTTTTGTTTGGTATTATTCATTAACTTAGTTGACTATCAATTGCAAATCCCCATAAATGTGCAGCTCTGTGATTCTCCATTCTATAGCCATTTTTAGTCCATTTATCAAGGCCTCATACTTAGCAATATTATTTGTGCAAGGGAAAAATAGTTTGTAAGACTTAGGAATTGTGTACCCATGAGGAGAAACAAACAACACTCCTGCACCTGAACCATTTTTCATGAAAGAGCATCAAAGAACATCTTCCATGTTCTTGCAGTCATGTACATTATGTGCTCATCTGGAAATTCAACTTGAATTGGTGCTTTGTCTCGAATCAGAAAATTTGCCAATTGATCTACAATGGCTTGTCCTTTTATAGCCTTACGCTCAACATACTCTATGTCAAATTCTAATAAGATCATCATCCACTTAGCATGTCTACCTGTGAGAGCAGCCTTACCGAGCAAGTATTTGAGAGGATCAATTTTTGCAATGAGGTGTATTGTATGCGCAAGCATGTAATGTCACAACTTTTGGGAAGCAAACACCACCGCTAGACAAGATTTTTCAATACTAGTGTAGTTAACCTCACAGGACACGAGAGTACGAATGATGTAATAGATAGCTCTTTCTTTTCCAGTATCATCAAGCTGAGCCAATAATGCCCCTAGGGAAGATTCTGTTGCTGACACATACAATGAGTGGTTTTCTTGGGATATGAGGCATTAAAATTGGAGGATTGGCCAAGTATTGCTTGATTTGGTCCATGCTTTGCTGACAATCTTCATTCCAGACACATTTAACCCCTTTGTGTAAAGTCTTTTTAAAGGGTTGAGCTCTATTAGGTAGTTGTGAAATAAACCTCCTTATAGATTGAAGGCGTCCTTGAAGACTCCTCATTTCACTGATGTTTTTGGGAGGCGACATATCCATTATTGCTTGAAATTTCTCTAGGTCCACCTCTATTCCTTTAACTGAAATGATAAATCCTCGGAGTTTTCCAGAGGTGACTCCAAATGCACACTTTTTGGGATTTAATCTCAATTAAAACTATTCCATACGATCTAGAATTACTTCCAAATTGCCTAGGTGTGTATCCCTTTTTTTAGATTTTGCCAATGTGTCATGCATATAATCTTCCATATTCTTATGCATCATGTCATGGAAGATAGTAGTCATAGCTCTTTGATAAGTAACTCCTGCATTTTTTAACCCAAATGGCATGACATTCCAGCAATAGATTCCCCATGCACAAGTGAATGCAGTCTTTTCCTGGTCTTCAAGAGCTATTTTGATTTGATTATACCCAGAGAAACTGTCCATCAAAGAATAGATCTCATAGCCCACAATCATGTCCACTATCATGTCTATGTTTGGGAGTGGAAAATCATCCTTTGGGCATGCTTTATAAAGATCTCTAAAATCTGTGCAGACACAAATGGACTTGTCATGTTTTGAAACTGGTACAATATTGGATATCCATTCGGCATAATCAATGGCTCTTATAAATCTTGCATTGAGGAGTTTTTCTAATTCAGCTTTGACAAGAAGAGCTATGTGAGGATGCATTTTCCTCAATTTTTGTTTGACTGGTTTGATACCTGGAGCTATGGACAAGTGATGCGTAATGAGACTAGTGTCCAATCCTGGCATGTCTGAATAAGTCCAAGAAAAATTGATCTTCTTGGTCTGTAGGAACTTGGTATATGCTTATTTTTCCTATGTTGATAGAGACTGAGCCAAATGCACAATTTTTGGAGCCTCTGGTGTATTCAAATTAACTGGCTGTGTAGGCTCAACAAGCACTGAAGATCTATCCTGAAAGTAACTTGGGAGATGATCAAGTACCTCATCCTTAGGTGCCTTAGAGAGGTTTTCACCCTCGGATACATCCTTTATTTTTAATTTTTTAGGTTCTGACACCGCCACATAGTGGTTTTCATCATCATAAATCTTATTATTTTTTTCTTTTCTTTTCATTTTGTGACTAAGGTACTTGATATCTAGTTTTGTCATGCTTGTAGTTGGTTCGCTGGTGGAAGAGACTACAGGTTCAAGAGCATTTAGTTAATAGGCTATCTCATAGTCATTTTGAAAAGTTAGAAGCCGAGGCTCTTGATAGTGCTGAGACCAATCAATTAGGTGAAGATGGGCAAGGGGTAGGTCAATGACTGGTTTGATGTTGTGTATGCAAATGGTATCATCTCTGGTGATTACAGAGTTAGGATCTGTCAAGTATCCCTCTAAGGTACCCAAATTAGGACTTATCCCACCAAACAAAGCATCATTCACTAAAGTGACTCATGGAGTCCAATCCTCTAATCCTACACTAGACTCGTTAGCTACCTCAGGTTGGGAACCATATGTATGGATAACATCAATGTCCATGTCAACTGTAGAACAATCAGAAAGAGTCTCCCACTCATACTCATGTGAGTCTGTATCTAAATCCCAGCTAGGATGTTTACACCAAGCATGTTTTTTAGGCCTTGAGGTAGAAGCTTTGATGTCACCAAGGGTAACACCTTCTTGAATGCCATTTGTGTATTGATGTTCTTGAATAGGATCCTCAACATGATCTTAAGTAGTGGATTGTTCTTGATCTAGGTTTGAAACTATTGGATTGATAACTGGAGCATCTAAATCTCCCCAAAGGAGATTGGTGGAAGGGACCCAATCTTCACACCTATCTTGTTGATTTTGCAAATTGGGTATGTAGCTAGATTCATCATCACTATCCATCGTAGCAAGGATAGGATTAGTTTTCTTATTCTGACTTTCAAAACCTAGGCCAACCGTTGTCTTAGATCTGTGGCCCAAGAGAGCATGATTGAGTGGTTCAGCCTTAGCATCTAATCTGTGACTGAGAGGACCATGACCTGGGTAGCCCATATTTTTGACCAAAGTGTATCCTCTCCCATAATCCTTAGGAGATGGGGAGAAATTTTCATTATGCTTGTATTTTTCCTCCTTTCAAATCCAATCTCTAATAAATACCTCTTCTTTTTCATCTTGTATAGGCACTGAGGACTCTACAAATGTACCAAATAGAGTCATTGCTGAAGATGAGGGATGCATCTCTTGTGAAGGTTTACCATAGGACCTAGGTGAGACTGGCAGTTTTGTGAAGGAGTCAATTTGATACCCCCCATACCAAGTTCTATGGCCTTAAACTTATTCTGGCATTGTGCTAAAGTGGCATCAAAATCCTTTGCTTCTCTATTAAGAGGAACATGAGCCCCTGCTAAAATTGCATTAACAGATAATGTGCTATCCCCGGGTATACAAACTTCTACTCCATTATAGGGGAACTTAACACATTGGTGGTAGGTGGATGGTACTGCTTGCATGTCATGGATCCACGGTCTACCAAGCAAGATATTATAGGCTAAAGGACCAGCATCAACAATTTGGAACAAAATGTCCTTTTCAACAGGGCCAATCCTAACAGGAAGGACGACCAAGCCTTTGGAGCTTCTCTCTGCCTCATCATAGGATTTAATGGTGATTTTCTTATGAGTATCAATAACTTGCTCAGAGTAACCCAGTATTTTCAACAAACTCAATGAACAAATATTGAGCCCAACACCCCCATCAATCAACACACACCTGCCACAAGTTTTGTGGATCATGACTTCGATATGAAGGGAAAGATTATGCAGATGGCTCAAGGCTTTGTCATCTTCTTTTGAGAATGTGAGGTAGTGAGGGCTGGCAAGGTGGTTAACCATATTTTGGAATTGGTCAACATCTATGTTGTTAGGAACATTGGCTGTACACAAAGCATCCTTAAGGACACGCTTATGTCTTGGAGACAATTCTAGGAGTTCAAAAATTGAGATTTGAGCTGGTGTTCTTTGTAACTGGTCAACAAGATTGTAGCTCATTTTAGGATTGACTGCTGACTTGGTGGTGACATTCTTGGATGTCACTTGCTTGGGTTTGCTAGACTGGTTGGAACTAGGACCTCTAATAACCACAAGACCTTGACTTTGGCTTTTGGTGACAACGTTAAGAGCTTGGGATGACCTTTGAGAGTGAGGACCCCTAAGCACCACCATGGGTTCTTCATCAAATATAGGAGGAGAGCCCACATCATGACCATAATAATCTTTGTTTCGCATCATGTTGACATTTTCCTCAACAATTTCAAGCATATTAACCACATTTTTTGCACCTGTGTAGGTATAGTTGATTTCAGCCTTGCCATTCTTGGGTTTAGAGGTTTCCCCCTTTTCATATTTTGGCAAAGGCTCCTTGAATGCCTTATGGTCTGCATTTGTATTCAACCCATCAATCTGAAGTTTACCACTTTCAATAAGATCCTGAATGAGGTGTTTAAGTTTCCAGCAATGTTCAATGTCATGTCCAATGCCATTGTGGTATTTGTAGAAAGCTTTTTCATTCCACCAATGTGTCTTAACATCAGGCATGTGGAAGTTTGCTAGATCTTGTGTTTGTACAAGATTATTAGCAATAAGGGTTTTGAAAACATCCTCATAGGAGTCACCCAGTTTAGAAAACTCTCAACTTTTTCTTGGGATTTTCTTGATACTTAGGTTTATGCTCTTGTTAGTTGGAGGATGTATTGAGCTTCATAGCTTGGAATGCACTAGACAAATGGAGGACTCCTTGATCCTTGGGTTGGGAAGAGTCGACAACTCCATCGTTGACTACTTGCTTATTCTTGTTCCAGTGTTTGCCTTTGTCCTTATTAGCATTGTTAGGATTTTGACCATTGTTGTTATTGCTATGTTTGGTCAAAATGCCTTGTTCTTTTAAGACATCCTCAATTTGACATGCGGTCTTAACCATAGTATCGAAGGAATCAAAGACCATTTTTCAAACCTCATAATGCATTTCAGGCACCAAATTACTAACAATGATGTCAATCCTTTCATGCTCAGGAATAGTCCTAGAATAGAGGGAGCACAATCATCTCCACCTTTGCAAGAAGGTAACAAAGGATTCCCCTTGGTTTTGTTTCAAATTTCATAAGTCCAACATAGTGACTGATCTTGATAAGTTGTATGCAAAATGTTGAATGAATCTATGGACAAGTTCTTTGAAAGTTTTGACGGGAGGGGTTATGTTGGTAAACCACTCCATGGCTTGGCCTTTGAGGCTCCTTGGAAATAATCTCATAAGGTAAGAGTCATCTTGGTGGAACTTAAAAATCATGATACAAAATTGACGCACATGATCATGTGGATCACCATTTCCATCATACTTGTCGTATTGGGGAATTTCAACTTTCCTAGGAAAATCCGTCATAGTAACACTTTTGTCAAAAGGGTTGGGACAAATAGAATCAAGTGAAAAGGAACTTTTAGGTGCCAACACCTTTTCCATCATTTGTTTGAGTTTCTTGATTTTCTCTTCTTGAGAGGGTCCTTGTTTCTTGATCCTCCTATCCACATCAAAGTTGTAAAGGACTCTAGTACCCTTGTTAATCAAACTCTCTAGGAACCTATCTTTATTTTGATCAAGGTACTTCTCCACATATTGTTGGAATAGTGGCTCTTGTTGCATTCTCATAAAATCTTGATCATCAAAACTTTCACTACTTCCTCCATGTTGAGAGCCATGATGAGCTCATTGGGAGGGTTGTCTTGAGTTCCTAGGAGGTGTTCATCTCCTATGTTGTGAAATCCTCCTTCCTCTAAGACTAGGAGATCTTGAAGGGGTCTTTCACCGCCTTCTACTTCTTGGGGTTTTTGAGGGAGTAGATGGTCGAGAGTTGTTTCCACTATTGGCACCCCTTTTGTTAAATTGGTCATTGAGTTGTTGGGCTAGAAGCCTATCTTGTTCCTCTTGGAATGCTTTCCTTCTAAACTCCAACAAGGTTTGTTGCTCTTCCTCTGGGTGTCTAAACCTTTCTTCTTTAGCGGCTTGTTCATCCAAAAAGGTTTTCTTTTCGTGCTCAATTCTTTTAAGCCTTTCATTAGCATATCTTGAGGTTATTTTGAGCGGTGAGTTAGACCTTGAGTGTCTAAACAAGTCATTAGTGAATGTGGCATTCACATGAGCATCACCGGATTCATTGTTTTGGTCTTCATGTTGTGACCATGCATCTTGGTGAGCTTGCCCATAATGTCTTTCAGCTCTTTGATGGGCATCTAGATATCTTGAGTTAATAGGGGGTGATTTAGGTTGATTGTCATCACCAAACAACATGTTATCCCTATGTCTTTGGAAAATGTCATCAAGAGTTTGATCCATTGCTTCTCTTTGTCTCCTAGTCAAAGTGTAGCTCATGTCCATATTTGATTGAGAAGATGGTCAAGAGGTACTCAACTCACTAGGATTGCTCTTTGGGTCAGACCAAGCCTCAAACTCACTCCTAGGTGATTGATCAAAGATGGGTTTCTTCCCCTTTCACTTTTGATGAGTTTGGACTAAGGGTAATTGTTCAAAGACAACTTGAGGTCATTTTCCTTGACTAAATTGATACCTTATCGTAAATGACATGAAAGAAAAAGACCCTTGGTGATAAGATGACCTTATGAAACATCAATACCAAATAAGGATAGTGAAATTGTTCAATTGTCCAAAAAGAGATGGTAAGATAGAAAGCTGCAAAAGGTGCAAACCAACACTACAATAGAGGTGTATACTAAAAGGATGAGTATCCTAACACATATGGACCAGGAGGATGGATTTGCCAAATATATAATTGAAATTGAATTTTGATGGAAGTGAATTGGACAAAAGAGTACTAAAACTCTCCAAGCGTGTTACCAAAGAATCTAAAGGTGTACTTTTTCAACAAGGATAATTCCTAACTTATCGATGTCAAGAAAGACTACTTTGTAAAATAAGAGAACACTAATTCAAGGGGTCTAAAATTAGGAACCCAAGGTACAAACAAGTTTCTAGCAGCAGAGTAGGTCACCTACTAAAATCTGGTCGTCTAAGGAAAGATTGAAAATTACATAAACCAGACAAGCAACAAAAAGACTATGTGCGAAAGTTTCCAGGCTAATAGTATGATAATTTCTAGGCATGCGATATTTTGTAGTAAGAAGGGCGACAGTTTCCAGGCAGCCTATGTGATACTTTCTAGGCAAGCAGTGCGATAGTCTTCCAGTGATGAACTATCACACGATAATTCTCAGTACAATGCATGATATAGTTTTAGGATTGTACGACTCTTGACCAGTGAATGCTAAAAATCTTAGTTTTAAGGGTAGTTTGTTCAAAATTTTAGTTTGAAGGTTGGATTTTTTGGTTTCAAGCATAGTGACAGTAGTAAATAGATAGGTCTACAAATAGTAGGTGATCAAACATGTCATAAAACACTTGCACAAGGGCAAAAGCAACTTTGCCAAGACAAGCAATTGTGATATCAAAGCAATAAAATCCCATGAATGCTACTGTGATGTTTGATATTTGAGAATGTTTACACGGGTAGATCACAGTGAGAACACTTCAAGCACTTACTAGCCTAAAAAGACAATGGCTCAATAATTAACAACTTGGCCCACACTTGATGCTCCATTGCCTCACATAAAGTGGTTGCCCACAATAGATATTGGCTTTGTCGTGGAAGTGCCAATGACACAACCAAAGGAACATAGATGGTGAGTAATCTTGAGATGATTTGGGTTAGTCCACTAGGATAAATCCTTGCACCAAGAAGCTAAGCGAAAAAATAGGGTGGCTTCTATCTATGGTTCTTAATAAGGGCTTCCATTCATAATACCCCTCTTGCTCCCCAAAGGGACTCCTTACCTTGCAGCAAATAACAGACCTCGCAGCCACAAGAGTACCTTAAGCATTCTTGCTCAACACTTTCCTCATGGTCACAATCCCACAAGTACTCACATCAAGCAAAGACAAGTACTATGTCTACCAAGGTTTTGTGTCCTTAATAGCCTTGAGTTTATAATGGGTTGGAATAGCTCACAAAAAGCTTGTCCCCACTTGGGTTGTTCCTCTTGATTGCTCAAGAGCAGGCCCGCTAAAGGATTCTAAAAGCTAAACAAAGAGTGGATCAACCTTTGAGTGTCAGGATTTCTATTTCATCTCAAGGGTGAAGAACATAATCTCCTAGCTCAAAAATATCTCCCAAACACACCAAGCAAAGGTTCAATTACCCTCTTGCTTTCAAAATCTAAAGATGGGTCAAAATTTTCTAGTTCACCACAAGGGTGAAGAGCATAATTCTACCACCCAAAGATTCCTACAACAAGATATTAAGTGCCTATGAAATGAAACAACTAGTATATGCCACACTTAAAAGAAAGCAATTAAACAAGCACTTGATTGGTTTTTATGCTTTGGGAAACCCTACAAAAATTGTTAGTAACCCTTGTGCATTTGAAGCTTTGACATGCGTTCTTTTAGGAAAATAATCAAGCAATAAGAGCACCTACAAGCACCACTTTTTAGCCCTACAAGGGTTAGCACATCAAAAATCAAATGAAATATGCAAATAGACCCCTGTTCTACAACAACAAATCAGAAATCCGAATCAAAACCAAGTGGATCTTGCAAAGAAATAACAAAAATTGCTCACTACCAGGCTTGGGCGATATTTTTGTCAGAGAAATAGTCACGTGATATTTCATTCTATACTGGTGTGATAACATATCTCCGTGCGATAATTCCTGATACCTGCGTGCAACAGAGAACAGAACAAGAGTGCAATATAATCTATCAAAGCGTGCGATATTATAACTGGTAAAATATCACACTGGTATGTAAGAAACTATCGTACGATACTGGAAAGCTGTCACACGATAATTCTATTAGAAAAAATTAGAGAGAAAATTTTGATGAAACAACAAGCAAATATTGACGAAAAAAATGATGGAAATGCAGAAAATGAAGGACAAAACAAGTATGTTCTGCCCCACGGTGGGTTCCAAAAATGTACACACTAAATAGTGCACTTCTCTAAGTCATTACTTCCAAGGGAATCCATGAATGGAAAACCTTGAGAAAGTGACCTAGAGCTCCCTAGGCATGGAGTCACAAGGGTGTTGATGGTGCTCTCAGCTAGAGCTATTGAAGCATGCAACCTTGCTAGTAAACCACACAATGGGAGATTCAAAGGGACAAGGGCAAGAGTGCCAATATCCTCAAGAATCAACAATGAGAATGCAATGCAATGCAAGCTATGCTAAGAATGAAGATGCAAGCTAAGCTATGAAAGGAAAGTATTACAAACCCTTACTAATTAAGCTATGTGAGCTAATCTAAAGCATAAAGGAAACTAAGCTAGATGCCATGAAAACTATGATGCAAGAAAGAAACTAGAATGCAAGAATGATCTCCAAAAGCTTCAAAGTCTCCACGAAATCTTACAACATAAGATTAGCATAAAAAGTTGGGTTCTAAGAATGAGAAAAGAGCTCTCCTTTTAAAGGAATTGAAAAGGAATGGACCATGGAGATTAAGAGGCAAAATATTTGATCAAGGGTGGAGCATTAAATAGGAGCAATTCATGTGCACAAATATCCTCCAATGAGAAAATAAGAGTTGACTTTTGTGTCCATATGAGACAAAAAGTACTTTTCTTCTTTTTATAAAATAAGAATAATATTTTATTTGTGCAACTTAGGATAAGAGGAAAAGTGGGGGCTTTTTATTTATTAAAAAGGGAGGAAATTCCTTTTAAATAAATAAAGACTTTAGGATAAAATGGTTAGCCCAAGGAAAATAATTGAAAATGATAAAATAGGATTTGATCAAGGAATTGATATAATTGAAAAAATGCTAATTTTTGAAAATATTGATTCAGGAATTGAACATAAATTGCTGAATGGGGGCCCAAAGTCTAGACGACCATTTTAGGGTGCATACAAAGTTTAAATAAATAATAGTTAGTGTTTGAGTTAAGATGGACTTAAAGTCATTGTGGTACAAGCTTTCTTGCCTTTATATATCTTGGATGACATTACATTGGGAGTCTTTGTGTTTTCACATATTTCTTATTCATTATCAATATTTGTGGAAAGCTGCACAAGTCTTTGTTTTTGTGTTAATTTCTTAAAAGGTTTTATTTGTTGGTATGCTTAAGGTTCCTCTTTTGTTTAATCTTATGCATATTGGTATTATTGTTGCAATTAGTACTTTTTAGTGGAGATAATTGTAAGATATTTATGGTACTTGAAGAAATGTTCTTCTTGAAAAAAGAGGAAGTGATTCATTGTAACACCCTAATCATGGTTCCCTAGTTAAGTGTATAGTTGGTTTATATTAGCAATAAGAAGGGTGTCTCCCCTTTCCAGAGGAAAGACTCTGTCTTACACACTACGACTAAATTTACCATTTGTAATTGGTTAGCATAAAGTTGATTACAAAATATTTAGCCAACAAATATAATATAAAAATAAATAAAATTAGGATAGGATTATACTTTGGTTCCCTTTAATGAGATGATGTTCATCATACCAATTAATTATAAAAAGAATAAAAGATATTAACCTTCTCAAATTTATATGTAAATTTAAATAATTATGTAATAAATAAATAGCTACATAATTTCTAACATTGTAAATGATTGTGTCAATTAAAATTAAAAATAACATAAAATCTAAATTAAAAATCTTTAAAATATTATTAAAATTTTAAAAAGATCTCCAATAAAATCTTCAAAATATTATTAAATTTAGAGGAGAAAGGTGGCTTTTTTCTCAATATTTATACTCATATGATCATCTATAATGTATAATTATTTCTCTCTAATCAAATATATCAACATCCAGTACATGGAGATCATTCATTTTGATAATCTTTTAAAAAATATTTTTCCACCAAAAGGTTGTAGTTTTCTTACTTGAACACAATTGATAAGGACAATAATATGTTTCTTAATTTTCATCATGTATCAAGGTTCAAGTCCCCTAAAGATATAATAAAAAATCAATAAAATTAGGAAAGGATTATACTTTTATTCCCTTTAAGAGATGATTTTCCCAATACAAATAAATTACTACATAATTTTGAAGATGTGTCTCAATAGGTTAATTTTAGAGGAGCAAGGTGGATTTGTTGCTGGTAGGAAAAAATTTGATGGGATAGTAATCAAAACAAGGTCATTCACTCTATGGTGGTTTCTAAGGAGAAGTCAACTTTTTATCAAGCTAGGCATGACCAAACCTTATGATTCTGTAAAATGGGATTCCCTGCATAAAGTGCTTTTAGATTTTGGGTTTTGCAGTGATTGGATTAATTAGGTCATGAGCTATGCCACCTAAAATTCTTTCTCACTTCTCATCAATAGTGATCTTTATTATCTATTTCAAGCCTATAGGGGTCTTCTACAAGATAATCCCTTATCTAAGTATTTATTTATTTAAATGGTTGAAGGTGTGGGGAGATTTATCAAGTCCCATGTGATGAAAGGTTTGATTTAGGGATGAAATTGGGGTAAAATAGGCTTCCTCCTCACTACCATTAATAGTTTGTAGACAACACAAATTTTATAGTATTAGCTAGGGTCAATGAGATGGCTAACTTAAGAAGGAATTTGGATATTTACTTAGCTACCTTGGGGAAAAGGTACATGGGGAAAAATCCCCCATTTTCATCTTTAATACTCCTAGGCTTATTCAAAATATGATTTCTTGTCTTCTCAGCTTCTACATTGGCACCCTTCATTTTCTTTTACCTTGGTATTCCCCTTGATGTTAGTACTATGCCTCAAGGGTTTTGGAAAGATGTATTGGATAAGTTTTGTAGGTGAGTTAGTCATTGATGTTGAAGGTGTCTCTTAAGTTCTATGAGAGTGACATTATTGAAGTTGATGATATAAGTGCTCTCCATTTATAGGTGCTTTGTGCAAGCTAATCCCTCTAGCTTAATTTAGGAATTTGATGCTCTTTCCTATAAATTATTATGTGTTGGTAATTTTATTTCATCAAAGTAGAATTTGGTTAAGTGGTAGTCTACCCACAGATTGAAGTAGGTGGGTGGTCTTGGTCTTTGAAACATAGGCCTTAGTGGTTGGGTTTTGTTTTCCAAGATTATTTGGATGTGGTGCATTAATTAGGAGCATGATTGGGCTAGGAAGTAATTTATGGGGGTGGAGAGTAAAGATACTTCTTAGTTCAAGGTCTTGGGTAAAAGTTATATGATTTGAAACACTCTTAAAATGGGTGTGAAGTTAATTAAACAAGGACTCTTTTGGATTTTTAATAGGGGGTTTGAGGCATTTTTTGGTATGATTCTTTAGATGGCCAACCTCCTATTATTTCAATATATCTCCACTTGCATCCCTATGTAATAATTTTTTTGAATATGGTTAAAGTAGGATTGAAGACTTCAAAATAATCCAAGATTTGGGTTAGGTGGAAGTGCTCAGATGGAAATAAATTCACGAGTGGTTTCCAAGGGGCTTGAAGGAATATCGTTAAGAGATTTATAGGATTGTGGTAAGTAGAGTGTACATTATTTGAAGGTGGGGGATGTTATTTCCTTGGGACTTGATTCAAATATATGTTCTTGGTTGCCTCAAGATGCTAGGAGATGGATAGGTAGATTTTGTTGGAAACTGCAATTGAAGCAATTGTTGTATTGTCATTGATGTCAAACCTTAACTGGTAAGACTGTTGCTATTTAAGAAAGTACTATATCTATTTGATTTTTGCTAAGGGGAAAGGCAAGGTTGGTAACAATAGCACCTAAGGAAAGGTTGAGTTATCTTGATACTTCAATGAGTACTTAATTATGTGGCACAATGATAAGATAATGTATTGTTTATCTAAGTATGAATGAAGACTAAACTGGTAGGCTTAACCGAGCAAAATGAAGAAATCTAAGTTTAAGTCGGAGTGATGTTAGTGTCGACCGAGCTAGTATATGCCGAGTAAATTCAGTGTTGACCGAACATTAGTTAATTGCTGAGGAAGACAGTATTAGCCGAGGAAACAATTTTTTAGGTGACTGAGCTTTCTAATGAAGACCAAGGAGTTGTACACTGTATTGACCGAGCGTTAGTAATATACATTTGAGGAAGAATTCAAATTTCCAGCTGAGATCATTGAATTCTTAGATTATGTAAAACATGTTGACTTTATTTATTGATTGTATGAAAGCATTTAGTGCACTGTAAAATGTTTTATTGTAAATCTATTAAGAGATTTGAGATATTTCTAGAAGGATAGCCGAAGAACATAAAGTAGGAAGGATTCGATGAATCTGACCTAACCCTAAGATCTACGAAGGAGATTAAGAGAAAAAATATGTATTGACCTAATTGAGGAAGTATTAAGGAAACCTAAGCTTGAGGTTAACATAAGAGAGGATGCTGGAAGTATTGTTGATGTTATTGACTGTACAAGAAGAGAAGGCTGAAGGAGAAGTGTTGTGATTTCTTGAAGAGAGTTCCGAGTAGATCAGTGATGGTGATGATAAAGGTTTACAGTCAGTAAGCCAACATATGTGTATGGAATTGGATCTGATATTTGCAAAGTGAGTTCTATGTTTTTCAGATCAATACTATTGCTACTTTCTAACCATTGTATCAGTCAAAATCCTTTTAACAGAGGTTGACCTAATGGTCACTTGTATAAATCCTTTGAACAAGGTTGCATTCTAATGGAGTGTATGTAAGTCCTATAACAAGGCACACTTTTAACAGAGTGGTTTAAATCCTTTAAATGGGTCACACTTGACAGTGTGTTTGTAACCTTTGATAGGGTTGGCTTTTCACCGAGCTCACTTTAGAAGAGTAAACATAATAGTAACATGTTACAAAGTGGTTTTTACCGAATTGGATTTCCACTATAAATCCTGGTGTTGATACTTGTGTGAATATTTTGGTTTGAACATTTTTGTGTTTTACAAGTTAGATATTATTGGATAAGTGAACTGCATTGTTATATGTTTCTGTTATGCAATTAGTAATGACCGGGTAGCTGTTGGTTATTGGATCTGATTTGTTGAAGAGTTTTAAGTTTGTTTTATACATCTGGACCTGAGAACAACTGATTCACCCCCCCTCTCTGTTGTTCTAAATCATATTAACAGATTTATAGGAGGATTGATGTTCCATGGTGGAAAAAGGTGTGGAATAAATTTTCTTGGCCTAAATGCAATTTCATGTGGTTGGTTGTACAAAATAGATGAATAACTTGGGATAATTCATAAAAGATAAAATTTAAAGGTCCATCAATATGTTCTTTCTCCAATAATTGTAAGGAATTATCCTCACATATTTTTCTTAGTGTTCCTTCTTTAGGGAGATTTAGAAATTTTGGTGGGGGCTTTGAATTTTGCATATGTTCATGCACTTCTAGTTGAGTTTTGAGGTAATCTAGGGAATCCACCAATCAACACATCCCATCTTTGTTTAGCTTGAGTCATTAGTGCCACTTTTATTACTTGAAAACTTTAGCTACAAAGAAACTATATGATTTGAAAGATTAGAAAATGGTAGTTCATTGATTGAGGATCACTAGTATGCTTCAGAAGACTTTATTCACAAAGTAAAATCTTCTACTCATGTGCATCTTGGAGATTCAATAGTAATTTAGAATTCATCTTAGTAGGTTGTGGCATGGGTCTCTCCTTATCGAGGTTGTGCCAACATCATAAATGAAAGTTCCAAAGAGAAGGTTATTGGTCTCCCCACCTCATAGGGTTATGAATTTTAATATTAATGTTATATCTAGGGGGAACCCTAGGAATGATGGGATTGGAGGTATTGGTAGAGATAGTTTGAGGGCCATCGAGTTCTTCTTTCCTATGTATAAAGGGAAGCAAACTAATAATTTCATGGAAGGTCGTTCTCTTATCCATTCTTTGAAAAAGGTTGTGTTGTAGGTTGGCAAAAAAATATTTGTGAGTTAGATTCTCAAGTTGTGATAAACATGTTCAATGAGAAGAAGTTGGATGGAGTGAATTTAAAATTGTCCTTGTTGGTCAAAAAACATTTTAGTTTGAGTTTTTATTTATACACTCTCTTTTTATTAATCCCTCAAGAGTAGAATAGGGTGACAAGTTGCTTGGTTAAATGGACTTTATAGCGAACAATATGTTAGGATTTACGTGTCATCAACCATGTAAATATTTGTATTATTTTTCATCTAATGGTATTTGTAATTTTCCCATAAGGGATGAAACTATTTTAACAATGGTTGTAAAAGAGCTCATGTAAAGATGGAGTTACAATTTATTTGGCTTTGAGAAAAATACATAATAGCTAGGCATCCCCTTTGGAATCTTCTAATTTGGGTTATTTGGCCACATGTATGATGTTGTTAGAGCATCTATAATAGTTATGACAAATGTCATAACATACTATGACAACGTTTATGACAAAATATTGCTATATTGACACATAGGTGCCTATTTTGATGAGATGTCACATGACAATTGTAAGTGCATCCATAAGCGGTTTTTTTTTAATGCATTTCATGATTCCAAGAAGGTATGGTATTTTTCCAAGTGTTTTTTTTACTTGTTATTTTGTGATACCATAGTGGCATTCAATCCTAAAAGTCTCTATAAATAGGGGCCTTAAGCTAGTGGTAAGAATCAAATTTTGTTTATTTGTGTCCTAGGATATTCATGCGTTGCCAAATTCTATAGAGTTCTTCAAAGAAGTGTATTACTATATAATCTTTCTTGATTAGTAATATACCACCCTCTCTTTCTATGGCAAAGTTATTTTCCTTATGAGTTTTTCAAGATAAATTTGGTGTTAACTATGTTATGGTTCTTTCTTTCTTGTTTTGATTTTGCAATCACATTGCTTAAGGGTTAAATGTACATTTCAAATTTGCAAACATTAAGTTTAAGTAATCTTTATAAGATTTATTCACCTTGTTAATCAACATAAGTGTTGGAATGTTGGTGACTAAGGACACTTGAACTTAGAGCATTTTCAAAATTTAGAGGATTTGGTTACAGAAAACATGATAGGTTAATTGGAAGCCTTGTTCAAGGTCCTCTTTGGTTGGGTATTCTCCTGTTTCTTTGATGGCTCTTTATTGGACTTATTGTATTTCTTTCTTTGTACTTGTTCTTTTGGATTAATAATTGTTTACCATTTACTCTTAAAAAAAATAAAAATAAAAAATGTTTATATGTTAATATTCAAAATATTGGTTGAAAAATATTTATTTATTGATTGCTAGAAAATATATTCACTAATAATTAATTATCCCTTATGCATCACAATAGTTACCCTCTTATAACAAGAAGTAATAATGTGTATCTAATATCGCTGACATATTGATTATGGCTAATTTGTAGAAATGCATTAACTCAAAGAAAACCACAAATCTAAATTAATATTCCTACCATACTTTACAATGTACAATTATGTCCCTCTAATCAAATATATCAACATCCACTACATTTAGATCATTCATTTTCATTTTGATCATCTTTTCAAAAACTACCTTCCACCAAAGATTGTAGTTTAATTAGTCAGTACAATTAATGAAGATAATAGAATATTTTCTAAATTTTATTATTCATCAAGGTTCAAGTCCCCCTTTAAAATATAATTAAAAATATATAAAATTAAGATATGATAATACTTTGATTCCTTTTAATGAGACGAAATTCCTAATACCAATAAATTATAAAGAATAACAAATATTAACTTTCTCAACAATATATAAAAATACAAATAAATAACTACATAATTCTTAACATCCTAAAATTATTGTGTTAATTAAAATATAAAATAACATAAGATCCAAACATAAAATCTTCAAAATACTATTAATATTTATCTCTAATAAACTCTTCTAAATATTATTAAACTTAAGAAAAAATCTTCAAAATCAGTAAAGATGGTTTTTACATGTCAAAATATTAATATTAATTGTAAATATTATTTTTTTTCAAAATAAACATCACATAAAAATAAAGACATTCTAAAAAAATCTACATTTCATAATTACAATATGTAGCAAAAAAATATTTTTAAAGTTATTAGTAGAAAATAATTAATTTCATTAAAAATATATATCTTATATTTTTTATTTTATTAATTTTTTTAAATAAGATTGAAATTTTAAAATATTAATATAAAAAATTAGATACTAATAATAGAATTTCATAAATTAGAATAAAAATTGTAAATGAGAAGAAGTTCAAAATTTAAATATAAAAAAATTAATGCAAATAATTGAATTTTAGATATTAGAATTAAAAAATGTATTAGGGAAATAAGATAAACAAAGTAGATACATTATGATATTGGTATGAGCATTCAACTATGTAGTTTTTGAGTCAAATTTATTGACTTATGTTTGGTGAGTCAAATTTATTGACTTAATAAAAATAAGAGATATAATAAAATTTAAATATTTTTGTATGTAGTAAATTCAATTAAAGTAAAATAAAATAAGTTTAATTGATATTGTATTTAAGATATCTATACTAATATTATAATGCAAAGACTAATAAGACTTAAATCATTTAAAAAATAAAAATTAAATAAATTATTAAAAAATATGTAATGTTTATTTTGAAATGAATAAATAAAATATTAAAAAAAGAGAGGAGAAAATAAGATGAAGTTATGAGGTGAGGTTGGCATTTAATAAAGTCAAAGGATTAAAGCACGTCACTATCCCAAAATTAGTTTTCTTCCTTGTCCTTGTATCTCCAAAATTGAGGATAAAGAGTGAATCGGCCAACCTCAAAAAATTTAATTTAATTTTTTCAATTTGCATTGTTTTATGCACACAAATTTCTCCTTGGTTATGTCACCAATAGGATAATAGTCTTCAAGTTGGATAAGAGGGGTTATCTTAACTTATCACTGACGTGTCAAGCCATTAAATTATGTGTTAAAATATAATGCCTAAATTTTGTTAGATTGAATGAGATGATTTTTTTTAATTGTGTATTGGAGAAGACTTCAAAATTCAGTATCATTTAGGTGTTTAGAATATGTAATACAAAATAATTTGAGTATTAAGTGGCGAGGGTTTCAAAAATTAATTATTCTATAAGTTATTTAGTGTGCATCTCAAGTTAAGTATTTTTCTTATTAGAACTATTTTATAAATAAAAAAGTGAAACATTTTATTTTTTCACATAAATAAGTATGCAACACTTTTATGAAATTAGAAAAAATTACAAATAATAATATATTTTTAAAAAATCAAACTTTTTATTCAAAACTATTTTTCATTTTATTTGAAAAGTTTAAAAAATAGTCACAACACCCTTAAAATAATTTTATTTTTTCATTAAAATATTAAAAAAAATTAAAAATATATTTAATAATATTTTTAAATTATATTTAAATCTTATATTTATGAAATTATCTAAATTTGAATACATGTATATACTTCATAAATAAAATAGATTTATAAATGGATTATTATATTAATCATGATTATTAGTTAATAGTTGTTAAAATGTTATTTATATTAATGAGAAAAAAATACTTATATTGAATATAATTAATGAAAAATATTTTCGATATTAAAAGTAACAAAATAAGGTTGATGATCCTATAGACAAAATGACCTGGAGACAACTTCAACAAGCCATTAACAATGCATTAACAATAACCATTCAATAATATCAAAACATTACAGAGATATAAACTATATGATAACAAGTCTTAGGAGCATATATAATAGTAAACAAAAAACTAGTGGCTAAGCAAGCACCCAACAAAGTTCTTTGTAATTCCCCTCTTTTTCAACATCTTTACTGAGGACTTTCTTTTGCATCAAGTACAACATAGTAGCAGAGTTATACATGACCCTCAAGTTGAAGTGGGAGATGCTCACCATTTTATTCTCCATGTTGAGAACCTTCTTCTTCAAGGCCTCTTAGTACGTAGCAATGGCCTAGAAATTTGTATAGGTGCCAGTTTCTCCAACATACTAGGTGTTTTCTTCTTTGAGCATGACATCCCAAGTTAGGTTTAGAGGCCCCATCTTCACATTTTTTAAGAGGTGTGTGGACTTGCCACTGGTAGACTTCCCTAAGTTGTCATCATCTTCAGTGTTACCACCATCCTCATTGTCCTCCTCCTTTGACTCTTCATCATAGTCCACCAATTGTTTCCCTTTGCCTATGCCCAACGAATGACCAACAAGTTTGTTGGACCTCATGTTCGAACCACCACCTTTGTTGTCCTCATCTCCATTATCGTGGGTAGCCTCTCTGTCACTGTCTATTTCCTCAACATGAAGTTGGGTCTTAGTTGTCTTGGTTGGGGGTGGGTTTTTTAATTTTCCCTCTTTTACCCAAGGTGGAGGGGTGGTATATTTGTTTGAGGTCACACATGCTCTCAACAACAAGGTTGTGATTGGGGGTAATGGACGTGTCAGAGTGGGAGGCATCCTTAGGGGGTTTGACTTTGGTAGCACTTGGGATATGTAGGAATTTCTTTTTACCAAGACTAGTTAGGGACTCTAGAATGGTCACAATGGACAAGGATACAAATCAAGGGGCTTCAACAATCACAATTGGTCTGAGTGGGCATAGGGAAAGGTGGAGATTGTATAGGAAAAAGATAAGCCCATGGTGAAGTAGAATGGGCTTCGTAGTTTGGTTTTTAGCAACCTTCACAACATCATTAATAGAATTTTCTATGGCATTTAAAAGAAGAATGGGAAAGAGAGTTCAAAGCATTATGGAGAAAATGATTAAGTGAGTGCAAGTGATAATAATAGTAAACCTTAAAATGACCCTCCAGTGTAAGAAAATTCACGATCATAAGACAAACCTAGTTCCATAGACTTGATAGTTTTGCATGGTCCAATCCTTCTTAAAGCTTCAAATATTTGTTTTCTCCCAGAGGAAATGAACCAAAATATCACTATCCACAACCCTACTCTATTTTTCCCATTTCCTACCCCTGGTAGAAAGGTCAGTTGCATTTGCAATGATGTCCTCATTGACATCAAAGGAAATCTCTCCCACCTCCACTCTTATGTTCTTCCAAGATGTTTCAAAATAAATAGATTTTTTTGTCAAAATTGTTGATACATTCAATAAATTTTGTGATCCCGCCCTCTAAGAAGATATGCTACATAGGACCATCTTCTTCAAATTTTTCATGAGTTCTTAGTTCAATTCTCACTCTATACTCACCCATTATGTCAATAGTAGCAATAGGCACAATATCAGAAGGTAACAAAATGATAATTTTCATTATCATAGTATCCAACAAGAAAAAGGCAAGTCCAAAAAATCTTTTCTAAAGGAATTGGAATGCTTGTCTAAGTATTAATAATTATTACTAGGCATCTTCATTAAACTCAAAATGTTCCATCTCCCACCCCCTGTACTCAAGAAAAGATTTGGCGAGATTATCCTTATGTGAGTCATCACAAACAAACAAATAAACATAAAGCATTGCATTTTAATTTTTTTGGGTCATATCGATGCCAGTTTAGCAATAAAAATAATGATGACATCCCATCATCGATAAATGACCCCAAGTAGGAGCCATATGGGAAATCTAGGAAAGTGGGAGCCACATCATCTGATGGGTCCACCATGCCGCCATACTAGGGTTAATGACCCATATTGAGTCAACAAGAACTTCATTTCAATCTAACTGTGGTCATGTTCATAAAGAGGCCACACAACTTGAAATATCTAATGTGGTCACATTTTCAATTTTTATCATCTCAATCATAGGCTACTCCATTTCCCACCAATAGAATTCAAAGATCAGAATATTAGACACATAGCTCCACCCTAAAGTACTCACCAAGCTAAGTGTCAAAAGGGTCCTAACAAATTGGTTATACATGTTGCTCATCATTCTATTTCTTGTTGATATTCCACTTCTCAAGGGGAAGTCTTTATATATTTTGGGGAAGGCAATCCCAATTCCTCTAACATCTTAGAGGCCTACTTCCTAGGCCCAACACAAACATAACATCCATGACTTTATTCCATTCCCTGTAAGTGTACTTGAGCTTAAACACATCCAACCCCAAGAGGAGTTTGTAGATATATATAACTAACCCTTTCAAGGACCAACCCAACATGTTAGAGCCTTTGAAAACACCAACAATAACTTTGGAATCCCCTTCCAATATTAGGATCTTGATGCTTCTAGAGATGGAAAATTTAATTCCCCAAAGATGAGTCATACCTTTAACCTAATTACTAGTTTCTCCCTCAAAACTATCAGTATAAACATCCACCAAAGAACTAGTCCGAGATCATATGACTCCCCCAATAGTTGTTAGGATTAGAAGATAGAAATCTAATAGTTACATGCAAATATAACCAATAATGAAAAGGAATAAAGCACAAATAAGTAGAACAAGAAGACACAAAAATTTAACTTGGTTCACCCAATCTTGGGCTACGTCCACCAAATAGAGAGTCCACTTATTTTATTATCCAACGAAGAGAAAATTACAGTCTAATTTTTTCACATTACATTGTTGCTTATATATAGGCACTTCAGGAAGTTTACAATGTCAATTAACAAGTTAACCCTAAAAAATACTTGACAAGTTAATCTAGGGAAATTCTTGACGAGTTAACTAAAAAACACTTGATGAGTTAATCCCCCCAAAAAAAATTGTACAGTACTTGCATGATCAGTCACCACAAATAAAAAATCTCTCACTTGGGGACTAATCAGGCTCCTCACTAAAATCCTCCCACTTGAAGATTGATCATGTAGCAACATCGCTACCCCTGAAGCTCCCACTGGATTGAAGTACCCTGGAATCTCCTATTATTTTTATTGTTTTTAGTCTTGAAGAACAATCGAAGTTGAAGAGGAGTTCAGATTCTCCCTTGTCACTATCTTTCTAAATATATCTGCTGGATTTCCATCTATATGTATCTTTTCCAGCTTTAACTATCCAGTATCCAACATTGACCAAATGAAGTGATACCTCAACAATATGCATTTGGTCTTTGAATGCAAGGAAAAATTATTTGCAAGATGGATGACAGTCTAGCTATATGTAAACATATAATTTTCAGTCTATGGTTTTCCCAACTCTTCCATGAAAAATTATTGCCATATCATCTCCTTAGCTGCCTTTGTAGAAAAAACACACTCTTCCTCTATAGTGGATAAAGAAACCACCTTTTGCAATCGATAAATCCTACTCACTATTGTCCCACCAAAAATAAACACATAACTGGTGGTATTCCTATTATCTAAAGCCCTTGCCAAATCTAAGTCAACATAGCCTTTTAAATAAGTATTAGAGTCCCCAAAACATAACCATTTATTGGATGTACCTCTCAAATATCTGGGAATCCACTTTACTGCATTCCAATGCTTACCTCTAGGATGACTCATATACCTTCTAAAAACTCCTACAACATGTGCAATATCTAGTCTAGTGCATACTCTGACATACATAAAACTACCTACAACTAAAGCATATGGTACCTTGGACATTTTTTCTTCCTCCTCTTTTTTCTTTGGACACATCTCCTTAGTGAATTTCAAATGACTAGGAAAAGGTGTTCTGACAAATTTTGCATTCTCCATATGGAATATTTGTAACACCTTTTCAACACAATCAACTTAAGATAGAGACAATTTTTTGTTCTTCCTATCTCTACAAATTTCCATACCAAAGATTTGTTTTTTTGCCCCCAAATCCTTCATAGAAAAAGAATGTGCTAACTGTTGTTTCAACCCCTTAATGTGATCCATGTTAGACCCTTCTAAAAGCATATGATCAACATATAAACATAAAATAATGTAGATGTCATTATAGAACCTCTTAAAATAAATACAATGGTTTGAATTACACCGATTGCATCCATGATCAGTCATAAAGCTATCAAATTTAATATACCATTGTCAAGGTTCTTGCTTCGAGCCATATAAACTTTTCTTCAATCTGCACACTAAGTTCTCCTTCTCTTTGACCTCAAATCCTTGTGATTGTTGCATATATATTTCTACTTCCAAATCACCATGGAGAAAGGTTGTTCTAACATCAAGTTGCTACAAATTCAAATCTTCAGTAGCCACAATAATTAAAAAAGTGCATATAAAAGTCATTTTTACAACTAGAGAAAAGATCTCATTAAAATTAATGCCATTTTTCTGTGCAAATCCCTTTACAACTAAATGGCTTTAAATATTTTCTTACCTCCATCCTCCTCTATTATCCTATAAACCCATTTATTTGGTAAAGCCTTTTTACTTGCAGGAAACTTACATAATTCCCAAGTTTGATTTTCAACAAGGAGTCCATTTCGTCATCCATGAAAAACTCACACTGAAAGTTTTTATCCACTTGTACAGCTTCATCATATTCTTCTGGTTCACTAGCATCTGTTAATAAAATAGAATACAAAGAGGGAGAGAACCTTTTAGGAGGTCTACTTAGCCTTGTTGACTGTCTAACATTCATTGGATTTTGTGGTATTTTTTGTTGCTATTTTTGTGGAGCATGAGTGACCACTGCAATATCATCTTTTGGAGTATCATCCAACACTACATAATCATTTTCTTTCTTCATATGCTGCTGCAACTGATCTTTGTACAACACTTTTTCATTGAATATGACATCCCCACTTCTTACAATTTATTGAGTTTCAACATCCCAAAGTCTATAGCCAAATTCATCAATGTTATATCCAACAAATATACATTTCTTTGACTTAGCTACCAACTTGATTCTATTTTTAGAATCTATATGTGCAAATGCTTCAAAACTAAAGGTTCTAAGAAAAGAATAACTCACCTTCTTACCTATCCATTCTTCCTTTGGAATACCACAACTCAAAGGAGTAGAGGGACCTTTATTGATTAAATAAGAAAAAATATTTACAACCTTTTCCAACATTTTTAAGGGAAACCCAATCATACTCCCTGCATGCTCCATTATTGTCCTATTCATGTGTTTAGCCACTCCAATTTGTTGTGGAGTCCTTGGAACTTATTTTTTCCTATGAATACCATTAGAGGAAAAATAATATTCGAATTCTTTGCTGAAATACTCACCACCATTATCAGATCTAAGACATTTTAGTCTTTTATAGGTTCATTATCAACGAAGATTTTCTACTTTTTAAAAGTTTCAAATACATCAGATTTATTCCTAAGGAAATAAATCCATTCTTTCCTAGTTGTACCATTAATTAATGTAACATAATATAGAGAGCCACCAAGGGAAGATACCTAAGCTGGTCCCCATACATATGTATGCATAAGCTCTAATTTATCATCTTTCTTTTCCTTACCACTCTTTAGAAAACTAACTCTCTTGTGTTTCCCATACACAAAAATTTCACATAAATCCATATTGACACATTTTAGACCTAGTAAGACTTCCTTTGAATGAAGTAATTTCATACCTTTTTCACTCATATGCCTAATTCAGTTTTTCCATAGTGTTGTTTTTGAATCCACAATGACTGTTTCATCTTCTACCTATTCAACTGCAATAATTGTTTCTAAACACTAAATTTTCTTTGTAACAATCAAAGTATAAGGAACCATATGACCTATACAAAGATATAAGGTGCCTACTTTAACACCTTTTTCTATTACTAAGGAACCTTTTAAAACCTTCCAATTTTTTTCATTAAAAGTGACCATGCAAACCTCATCACCTAGTTGCCCTACTAAAATTAAATTCCTACTTAGCTTTGGAATGTGCCTTACCTCTTGTAGTAGCCAATGATTCCCATTCTGCAACTTAATCTTAATTCTTCCCTTTCCAACAATCTGACAAGGTTCATTATCTCCCAAATAGACTAGCTCAAAATCCCCTTAGACATAATGAAGAAAATAAATTCTATGGGGTGTAGCATGAAATGAGGCCCCTGAATCTAGAACCCATGAATCATCAGTATTTTCTGGGGAAAGAAGAAAGATATCCTCTTCAGATTAATTACCTACCACATTTTCCTCCTTATTTCCTTCTCATTTGTCTCCTTCTTTATTCTTATGAGACCAACAATCTTTCTTCCTATGACCTAGTTTCCCACAGTACCAACAATCCTTTGGGCCTCTAGATTGAGACCTCTTTCCCTTTGGTTTTCCTCATGATTTCCCACAACCTCCGTAATTTTTTCCTCCCTCCTTTGATCTACCTCTACTTTATGCATTCAAAATACTACCTAATGTGGATCCACTTGAGATTTTCCTATGAATTTCCTCATTTAGAGTAACACCAATAACATCATCAAATTTTAGGGTATCTGAACTAGAAACAAAGTTACTAATAAACATTACCAAGCCATTCCAACTTTTAGGCAAATAAAACATAATCAAAAGAGACCTAATTTCTTCATTGAATTTGATATTAACATAAGATAATTGACTCGTAACTATATTAAAATCATTTAAATGATCAACAACTGACCCACATTGTACCATTTTTATATTAAACAAATGCTTAATAAGAATTACCTTATTCAAAGTGGAAGGATTTTCATATAATGTCTCTAGGGTTTCCATCAACTCTTTAGCTGTCTTTGCTTGTTTAATACTAAATGCCATCGATTGTGCCAAGCATAAATGAATACTACCAAGTTCCTTCTTGTCCAAAATATCCCAATCCTCATCAGACATTCTTGTCGGTTTCTTGGATTTTCCTTCCAATGGCCACCATAAATCCTTCTGATAGAGATATTCATCCATTTTCATTTTCCATAACTGAAAGTTCTACCTATTAAAATTCTCAACCTTCAACTTACCCTTGTATTACATTACTCCCACTCAACTCGAGACTCCAACTCAACTATGAGACCTTGTAGAGGATAAATGGAAAACAACCCACTCTAATACCACTTGTTAGGATTAGAAGATAAAAAACTAACAATTACATGCAAATATAACCAATAATGCAAAGGAATAAAGCACACAAAAGTAGAACAAGAAGACACACATATTTAACATGGTTCACCCAATCTTGTGCTACATCCACCGAATAAAGAGTGCACCTATTTTATTATCTAGCAAAGATAAAATTACAGTCTAATTCTTTCACATTACACTGCTGCTTATATATAGGCTGTTTAGGTGGTTTACAATGTCAATTAAAAAGTTAACCCTACAAATTACTTGATCAGTCAACCTAGGGAAATGCTTGATGAGTCAACCCAAAAATACTTTATAAGTGTACAATAGTTTCCTGATCAATCACCACAAACCAACAATAGTATCATAGCCCAAGTTACCCTAGGATACACCATCAAAAATTATCTTATACAATATAGATCATAGGGGAGCCATCTTGTATTAAGCCTAGTCATCCTCTTGGAGTTGTCAAATATAGAGTAGGAATTAGGAAGGTTCCAATTATTTGCAATAAAACAATCAAAAGAGGTGGTGGTGGTGGTAGATGGGAAATACCACCTAGAAACAAAGATTTGGTCCCTTAAAAACTTTCCAAAAACCATGAACACCTCCTTTGAGGAATTTTCTTCTTCCCTAAAAATATAAATGTTTATTTCTTTCCACAGACTCCTATAATGGTCGAGTTGAATTTTCCTCCATATTTCTCTAATGAGAGGATGTTGAGATGGGCCAATCTAGTAAAAAATAAGAGGGGGTAGCTTGTTTTTATAGACCAAATAATTTATATCTTTTTCATAACATGATCAAGAACAATTTATGAGTAGAGTGAAAATGAAGCAAGATATGGGGGATCATTTATTCTTCCTATTTGCGTAAGAAACATTTGTTGGGAAGGTGGAACCCACACTTGATAAGAATATCTTTGGTTAGGGTTTTATTTTGCATCATAGCCATAGCCACCAAACAAATTTAATTTTGGGGAGAAGTTAAGTGTTCCAAACTTTCTTCTACATGCCACTAGATTTAACTTCATTTAACAATAGATTGTAGGTAGACTTGACCAAGAATTTACCTTTAGGTTTCTTGATCCTAACAAATTTATCTTCCTTGGGAATAGGTGAATCCTAGTTTATTGAAGAAGTTTTTGAAGCATAAAATCCTTGTATATCAAGGGTGTCTTATTTTGATAGCATTGGGAAAATCATTCCATGAGCTATTAAATCAAAACTAGTTCAAAACCAAATATCCAAAGAAAGATTTGACCCTATCAAAAATACCTTTGAAAATGGGGCAAGTTGTAATAGGGTGATCCACCAACCATCTATCCTCGAAAAAATACATGAGAAGACCCTTTCCCACTTGACATTTAAAGATAATAGAGATTAATCCATGATTTTTGAGGACCTTGCTCCCAATTTTGGAACCTTTAGGTATTTAGAGGTAAAAAGAATTGTGTAGAATTTTTTAGAATCAAGGTATTTGGAACTCATTATAATAATGCTCTAGTATGTATTATTCAATGATATATTCCAACCCATCTTAGGCATGAGGGATTTTTTGAGATGGTTAATTCTCCTTCTCCCTTAACCCCAAAATTATTAGGGAATAAAACAATATCAAAATTAACTAGCACCATTCTTTTCTTCTCCTCGGTCCTCATCCACTAAAAGTTTCTTCACATTCTTCCAAATTTTTGGCCATATTAAATAATTTTGAATAAGAGAAAGTACACTAGAATACCCTATGAGGAGGTAGCTAAAAGTTGTAGCTTTTCTTCATTTATCAAGAGTTTTTCTTTCCACCTTGATGTTGATGTTGATGCAGTCAATTTATTCTACAACCTTTCCAAAATAGAGCTCCATAAGGTATGGGTAATATCCTTCACCATAAGAGGGATCCAAAGGCACACCCATAGGAAAACACTTTGACAAACCAAAAGATTTTGGATTTTTCCTTTCAATCCATATATAGTGTTAGAAAAGTAAATGTTACCTTTCTCATAATTAATGTATTGCCCCAAGACCCTGGCATAAAGGTTCAAACAAGTTTTCCATTATTTTCCCTCGACATTGGCATTGTTCTAAATGAGATGAAATTATCACAAACTTCTATAGAAAAATAGGTGGGATAGTGGACACAATTTTGACACCATTAAGACTTCCATAATCAACAAGTCTTAAAAAAATTTCTACCCATTAATTCATCCAACATTATAAAAAGGTAATGGGAGAGAGGATCCCCTTGTCTGATACCTATTTAGCTACAAAAAATCCCCTAAGAATGCCATTAACTAGGACCAAGAATTTTATAGTTAACCAAGTAGATTAGATTGTCTTAGAATCCCATCTTTTTGAGGAATTTTAAGAGAAAGTCCCATTTGACTCTATCATAGGTCTTAGATATGTCAATCTTGAGTGTCATTCCACTAGTCAGCTACTATCCATAGAGCGTAAAATTTCACAAGTAGTGATAGAAACATCTAGGATTTTTTTGACTCGAGACAAACCCTTTCTAGTTCTTATTAATTAGGGTATCCAACATAGGCTTGATTAATTTCACAAAGATTTTGGAGAGAATCTTGTATACCGTATTGCATAAAATAATAGGTTTGATATTAGATAGTTTGGATAGACCACAAACCTTCAAAATTAGAGCAACAAAGGAGTTTTTCAAGTTCTTTAGGATTTTACCAATGTGAAAAATGTCCTTGGTGGGCATAGTTATATCATACCCCACTATGTCACAAAATTCCTAAAAGAAAGCTAAGGGAACCCATCTGGACCCAATTATTTCAAAGTACCTATAGAAAAAGTATCAGTTTTTACCTCATCATTAGAGATAGGAGCCACGATTTAAGCATTGTCTTCTAAAGACAAAGTAGTGGGCAAAAAATCTTATAGTTGATCTTCCAATTAAGGGTTAGAGTCCCTTCTATTCTCTATGTAGGCATAATAAAAGTAGTTAGAGACCATAATCCCCAACTAAATAGCATCCACAATTGTTTTATCATTTTCATCCTGTAGTGACTGGATAGTATTCCTCTTCTTATGTTCGAGAGAAAATTTATGAAAAAAAATAGAGTTCCTATCTCCCTTTTTCAGCCATTGGACCACATATTTTTTCTTCCAGTATATTTCTTCTCTTTTCAAGTTCTCCTTCCATTGTTATCTCATAATAGTCCCCGTTAGTATCTAGATTCTGGTCAATTTAGTGTTTAGCTCCTTTTTCCCCAATAAGATATCCCCAAATGTGAACTTATTCTAACCTTTTACATTTTCCCGTATAAGGTTCAATTTTTGAGACGCACTATACATAGTACTTACCTTGAAAAGATGTGCTCCACTAATTTTGAATACAATTCTTAAAGTATAGGTGTGTGGACCTAATGAATTCATAACAAAAAGTAATTGGTCTCGTTCTTGGTTGATTAACTCAAACCACCACAATATGGTTATGGTTTGAGATAATTCTAAGTAACACCCCAAGAATAGAGTTGAAACTAATATCATAATTTGAGGAGGCCAAAAACAAATCCATTTTAACCTAAATGAGATTATCTCCTTTTTTATGGTTAGACTAGGTCAAGGGTTGACCCAAAAAATCAACATCCATTACACATGTTTTATTGATGAGATCAGCTAGATCCACCATGCTATTAGTGTAGTCTACTAGTGCACCTAACTTTTTAGAAGGATAATGGGGACATTAAATTCATTATAAACTATATAGTAGGTATTTTGATACGCAGTTATAAGAAAATATCCTCCTAATCAACTTTATGAGCATTACAAGAATTAAGGGCATAAACATTTACCAAGCACCAAGAACCCTATGGATAAGAGCATTTATCTATCAAATTATTTGCAAAGAGGGACATAAGAGATCATGAAATTTTTATGAGATCCCACATAGTAACCACAGCACCCAAGGCACAATTTTCATCATTAATAAGGAAACTTGCACCCAACCAAATATAGTCAACAAAATTACAAAAAGTATCTCTAGTCATTTTAACTACCTAAAGTAAGATTATATCAATCTTCTTCTCAAATATGAACTTTTTGAGAGCATATTGTTTTTAATGGATATCGAGGCCTCTCATATTCCAAGATAGGAATTTTTTTTGTGAAATTTTTATGATGATTTGAGGTTCCTCTTCCTTCCATTAGTAATTTATCTTGCATTTTCCTTTTGGCGTGCGAGTCTCTAAGAATGGTGACCAACCTTTTATTCCACCCCCACATCAATCTCATAATTTATTATCTTCATATTTCAATTTTTTCATCCTTCCCCATCCATCTTACCACTTGAGATAGAACATGAGGACATAATATAGCTATAGGGAAAGTATCTTTTTAATAGTTAAGTGGCAATGGGTACCTTATGTGAGAGAACTTCTTCTACCTATATGCATTTAGAAATCAAGTTAGGGGTCAAGGTGGTGAAGGAAGGGACTCGATCTTCTAGAGGTTGGTTAAATATTTGAGCATTAACATATCAAATAGGATCCTCTATGGGATTTCCAACCTTAGTTGAAGTTTCCATTATTTTAAGAATCCCTGGAGAAAAGGATAGTCAATACCCACCTCATCCACCTATTATGGATTTGTTGGATCTCTAACCAACCAATTTTCCTCCTCTTCCTCTTCCATAGTGTGTACTAGTTCTTTTATCTTTAGGGGTTATTTTGTGGGGGTTTTTCATTTAGTGATCATATGTCCCAACTTGGAACAATGCTGGCAAAAAATAGTAGTGTTTTTGTACAAGATAGATTGGGTCTATTTTCCTAAGTTAGATTGATGAGATATAAAATTAGGAAGCATTTGTTCATATTAACATTCACACAATGGTGTGTATATAATAGCCCAGGTTTATCCTTGGTCATCCCATCAATGGATCTGTATAGTGCCCAAAAGAGATGTCTATCCAATTAAAAATAATTTCATCCCAAAACTTCAATAGGAGACTTAGAAGACATACCCAAACTAGAGTCATTTTATTCAAATCTACCACTATATCAAGACATGGCTTGCATCAGTAAGTAATAAATGATACTTACTATAGAGATAGGTTCCTAGAGTGAGCACCATAATGGGATCTTCCTCAATAGTAAACTTGAAGAGAAAGAGACCACTTGACATAATACTAGCAACAATAGTCCCCTTCAATTTCCATCTAGTTGCAACCCATTGATGAAACATGTGGATATCATGATGGAAGGAGAACTTTCCCACTATATAAGTATTGACAGAGGAAAGGATATGCTCCACAACTAATTTAGGGAACTTTATAGAAGATCCTTTATTTGTCTTTGGGTATTCAAGGGCTACACCAGAGAGTTCTTGGATCAAATCACCATCGAGGAAAAAAATTCTGGCCTTTTGATTTTAGGCTCTTTATTTAGACACCTGGAGGCACACACTCAAAATCTTCAATCACTGTAGAGGGCCCATTATTTTACTCTGTGGATAGCCCTTCAAGAGGAGTGGTAGTGTTCAAACCCACCTTTCCAATCATCTTGTAGACCATCGAAGAGTCGATAAGAAGACAAGGAGGTATCATTGGATCCTTACAATTAGGAACCTCACATGAAGACACAAGGGTCACTACAACATTCTTAGGGAGAACACGGGGTGGAGGGATAGGGGTCCACCTCATAGTAGAACAATGGGCAAAATGTGTTCAAAACTTGAAGGAACAAGAAAGTTACAAAGATGAAAACCAAAAAGGTTATTTTAAAATGTTTCACCTTTGTTGTTAATGAAATATGTTAACTACATTTGATATAAAATTTAATATCAAATTTTTAAAAATAGAAAAAAAAACCTTTAATACTTGTTTTGTCTTATGGCTAAAAAATTGTAGATAATAGTTATTTTTTCAAGAGAAATTATTTATAAATATTAACACATGATGTAGTGATAAAATTATATGATTGAATGCTAAAATCAACAATTGAACTAATCATTACTTGAAGCACTACCTTTTCTAACAATGATACAAAGTAAAAAGACACACAAAAAATGGAACCAAAATGCATTACTACAAGCCCGGATAAAAAGGAACAACAACATCTAGATTTTCAACTCTTCAAAATAAGACTTCCTTTAGGCTCTTCCATTAGTCATGAAGGAAAAAAAGAAGATTAAAAGCTCCAATGTAATATTATTATGCTTGATTAAATGAACGGTCCATTGAAAGTCTCATATTCATGTAATCAAAGATATTATTTTGAACATAACAAAAAATTAAAGCTTCAACTTAATATTTAATAATTTTGTAGGAAAATTTGATTGAGATGTGCTCCTAAGAACATTTGTGTCTCTTCATACAATCTAACAAAAGAAAATAAAGAAAATGGTAATTTTTATAAATAGGATCTATAACAATGAAAAAGTACTATAGAATACCATTATCAATGATCTGTAAAATTGATTTTCAAAAACAATTTTTTTTACAAGCAATCCATGAATTTTCCTTTCAACTTGTTATTCCATCAAACATCATAATATAAATGGTGCTTGAAATTTGTACCAATTTTTCTAGCCTAGAAATTGAACTATTCTAACAACATAAAGAATATGAGACACTAACTTGTTGATAGTCCTAAGTGTGTTTTTATTCCCAATAGTAGGGGGAGGGTGTTTATTTCATTTTATTCAACACCATAAAAAATGAATTAAGATAAGAATGACTAGTATTTTTAAAAATTTTCCTAGTTGTGTCACTTTGATTTTTTGTAATAATAATTGTCATCTACTTAAAAATATCATCCATTGTTTCTCAATATATTATTTAGCTTGAAAGATACCTTGTAAAATGTTTTCAATATTGGCTATCTAAAAAAGGTAGGATAAAATATATGTGATTGCAATTCAAGCGACATAATATTGTTGAATATCTTTATTTATAAAAGGTAGAAAAGTAGTGTTATTTGTTAACACGATTTAAGGATGACATAGTGAGACTTGGTTATTTACTCTTTCAATTAACTTTCATAGGAAATTTAACAAGAAGATAAAGGGTGATATCTTTCCACTATGTTTAGGAATGGATATGAATTAAAAATGTATCTTTAGTAGATTCTTTCTTTTTGTAGAATAGAGAAAACAATGAAACTAACTAAAGATGATGATCTTCATAGAAAACCCCAATAATGGAAAAATTTCTAAGCTAGAAATTGAGCTTGAGAATATCCTTCATCTCTATATAGCATTTCTAAAATTATCAGAAAAGGGGCATCTCCATTTTGAATTCAATTTTTTTATCTATAGAGAATGAGTAACTTCATGTTGACAAATTTCATAGGAAAATAGGTGGTAATGTATCCAATAGGCTGGGGTTCACCACTTAGTGTGTTAGTTAAGTGGTGGTGTTGTTGTTTTCCCCACCCAGATTTAAACCTTCATCAGACCATTGTGATTGCATGCTTGTGCCTTCTCTGATCTAATGTGCTAATGGGTTTAGGCCTCAACTATGTAATTAGGAGATGATGTCCCCTATTTGTGGCCTCTCTAGTTCATAGCTCCAATTCAAAATAATTTCACATGGAGTTGGAGGGTGTGTCATGCTAGCATCACTAGTCACATTAAAATTTTTACTAGACACTTAAAAAAAAAGTGTCCAATAGGCCTTCATATATGTTTTTTTTTAAAATATATCTCATATGAATGTAGATCTTGAACTGGACCTATGCAAACAAGAGATTGCATAGTGTGAATTTTTTACAAACAATGTTTAGATAAGTAGAATTATATCTTCAGATTACGATTATCTTTCTAGATTATTTTAGAGAATCATCATAAACCTATAAATCTAAATAAACTTCTTTAATGTGTCACCCTTTAATTGTTTGATAAGATTAATCAGTTGACCATCTAATAAACTACTTTTTCCACCCCATTGGCAAAAACTTATACCATTTCCAAGAGAACTATCTTACCAACATAAAGAGAAAAAAATAAATAGTCATGCATTCTAAATACTCTTCATTTATTCTAGAGCTCAAAACTTGAAGATGGGGACTATTAATATTTTATCTTACCACCAAATTGAGGCCTAAGACTTTAAGTTATAGATATGTGAATTTGGGTACAAATATGATCATCCCAAGGAGTTAATACCTATAACATTTTGATTATGTGTTTTGTAACAAGACACATTCCTTGTGTGTAAGGATTAATGATGCTAATACCACCATGTTATTTAGGAAAAATACAGTGAGACTAAGAAAAGAAAAGTATTTTTTTGGTTACTAAATTTGAACCACAAGAAGCTTGTAGTGACATACATGGACTGATCACAAGGAGGGGTGGGCTGGGAACCTTATGATTCCCAATGAACCACCATTTATCAGGATGGTTGGAACTATTTCCATTGATAAGATCTCCTCTTCCCCTTGGCATTAGTTATTTCTCAGGCCTCTAATAGTAGGGGCTCTAATTATAGTTGCTAGAATAAGCTAGAACCTAGGGTGGGTGGGAGGCTAGTTGATTGGGGTGGGTTGGAATAAGTAGTATTGAGTAGGTGGATATAGTTTTGTAGGGAATCCATTTATCATCTATATGTTAACCACACGCGGAAATCAAGGGAGGGATCATGAAATGCTTTGGTCTAGTAGGTCGTGTTAGGTACCCATGTATAATTACAATACAATCTCTCATGATTAGAGAAAGGGAGAAAATAGCCATGGGCAGAAAACTCCTGTCTAGAAGAGAAATGAAAATACACAATGTTCTCAATGATGTATGAGAAGAACAAAACCTCATGTGAGGAAAAATTCTGCCCCATAAGAGAGAAGAGGAAAGACAGTGAAGCCTCCCCTCAATGTCGAGTCTCCTACAAAGATGATCCATGATGACAACCAATACTGCTCGATATGAAGAAATAGAGTCAATGCTACACCAAGAATGTCAAAATGTGATAAAACTAGACACTAATATGAATGAATAAGTAATGATGAATCACTCACTATAATATTATAGAGATCAAACATGGAGACACTTGCTTGAGCATCAATTGGATACTCTCCAATCATAGATTAGTACATTCTAAGTCTCAATTGGAGCTATGCACCATGTCTCACAAGATACTTCATATTCTACTAAGTACAAGATTACATCAAATATGTCATCAATGACAAAGTACAAAGAAGGATGACACTTTATATTAGTGCATACAACATAGCTCATGCAAGAGACTACAACATCACATGATAAAAATGCAAATCTATAAACCGATAATGATGCTACCAAAGAATATATTGCAAATGATTGCTGATGATGTCGTTCGTTTAGACTGAAGTGTCAAGAAAATATCAGAGTATTTGACACCCCTAGTTCTTAGTTGGAAGACAGATCACTAAAACAAGTATGATAGGTGGACAAAAAATATTTCCCAAATTTACTTATTTATTTAAAATTTGCTCTTAAAAGTTATTAAAAAGTTTTTTAAAAAACATTTTATTACGAAAATGTATTAAATAATATTTTCTTTTCTTTTCTTTTCCCTTTTCTTTTTCTTTCTTGGACTTCTCATTTCAATGATTACAATTGCCACAAGTAGGCTATAATAGACTTAGATCACTATGCAAAAGACCAAATTAAAGTCTTTGCATTACAATTGTAAAACTAAGCCAAATTTTGAAAGTACAATTTCTGATCACAATCACTATAAATTGATAACAACATTGTAAAATACAGAAAAAATCACGCCCTTCCAAAAAAAATTGCAACTAAAAAGGAGTTTGTATGAGCTCTAATACCATATAAGATTTGGCCATGAAGGTAGCCACCCAAGATCTAGAAGCCAAAAAGAAAGCACAATAACAAGAGAGATAATATGATAAGAATAAATTGTATTCGACATATCAATATGCAATATAATGAATTGACTTGATTGACTGACTCAACTGGAATCAACTTGAATTGAATATTACATAGGATGCCCCTTGGTTATATAGCCAAGGTGAGTACAAAAGAGTGAATGCGATAATGAAAAGTGTCATTGTTTCATTAGATGATAATCAAGAGATAAATTATCACCCACCTAAGCTGGAATCTCATGTCTACCAGAGGTGGATCATCCTCCAATATGTAATAAAGTATGTGCAACAAAGGTGAAGAGTGATAGAGTGGTAAGTGCACTAAAGGTGGAGTCAACACATAAAGTAGAATGTGATAACATGATAATGCCACCTAAAGTGGAAATGCTCCTAACTTGGCTATTGTATGAGCTTTTTTGAAACCTTGATTTAGTGTGGGAAAAAGAGGAGTACAAAGTGGTTAGTCTAAGAGATGAATCAGATCTACAACGGAATTTGGATCCCTTTGTCCATGGTTGATCATTATAGTAAAGACATGTTGAAAATAATTTCTATTCTCTCTCATGTTATTGCTGTAGATTTAGTTTAATGTGATACTTTCCTAGTGGAGCATCAATTTTCCTTCTAGAAAAAACTTTCCAGCGTGAGACAATTTACCAGTGGACAATTTCTCTACTTAGAAAAGCTAGTCGACTAATTATATCTTTAAATAATTTAAACAACAGGCCACTTTCCTTCACATTAATCGGGTTTAAAAGAGCATGGTCAACAACTATATGTTTTTTTCTTCATGGTTAATGACTATGCACATGAGGGTGACAACATCTTTACTTTAGACAATGATAGGTTAGGTTGGGTTGGTGAATCCCTCTCAATTGCCTTGAAAAGTTAGCTCATTGTTTTTAAAATCTAATTGTTAAAGTCACATAACCTAATAAGATTTTCTTTTAACTTATCAATCAAGATGATATATTTTATTCTCGAGTATATTTAAATCACATCAGATTGGTTAATCTATTTTATTATCTCATCAACATAGAATCCAATAAAATTCGATTTCATTATTAGTTTATTTTCGGCTGTATGAAAAGGCAAGTAATTTGGGGACCTACAAAGTTAATATGGCGTGTAAAATAGCAAGGAACCCATGTGTTGGCGTGCAATCCACTCGATTTGAGTTTATACTTAGCTTTTAAAGCATTAAATTAGTGTTGATTTGTTGGGACGTCGACCCTTGTTATTGATTGGTCTTTAAGAAATTCATGAAATTTGTGCATGCATCTTGACGTCTAAGATTTCAGCATATTCAATCATTTTTAGCTATGGATAGTTGGGATTCGTGTAAGAAGTCTTAATCAGTATTTTGGTTTCTTGCAGCTTTTGTGGTTGAAATAAAAGAACACAAATTTGGTATTTTTTTAATTTTTTTTTTATGTTGGGGAATTGACTAACAATATGTGGATGAAAAGGTTGAGATGGGATGTTATTGGGTAAACTGTTAGCAATCTGCAATGAAGTAGTTTTCTCTATGTTTAGTAGTTAGTTTACTATTAGTTAATATGTAAGGATTTAAATTGAAGTCTAGCTTTTTTAAATAATTGAGGTTATTGGATAAGAGGATGTTAAATTTTTTAAGAGACTACAAAATGAAAAATCATGTCTGTTTTGATGGTCGAAAAAAATAATAGAAGTTCAAGAAGATAATAGGAAGTTTTAAACAATTGAAATTATGTTATGAAAGCTTTTATTTGTATTAGTGTGAGTAGTTTTTCAATATGCAAAAAAGTGTTTTATATTGGTTATACCAATATAAGTATCTTCGAAGGAGAAAATGTATCTTTGCTTTCATGAGCATCTTGGAAGGCACAAAGGTATCTTTTGCCTATAATAGTATCCAACTACGAGGAAAGAGGTAGCTAAAGGTTGTTTATAGGATTTTTCTAGTTAGATCTCAAGGTTGATTCAATAATATGATTTGAACAAGTTTTAGGTATGTGAAAGTTAGGTGTAGAGAGTGATGTGTGAAATAATAATGGAGTTTTAATTAGAGAAGTTAGAGCATATATGGGCTTATGGTGTTTTACTTATGCTCCTTCACTAATGCCTTAATCTTGCTTGGTTTTCTTCCATTTCCATTACTTATTATCTTTTCAACTCATTTTGTTTTTTAAGCTATTGGAGGTTAGATTAGGGTCAACGCTTCTTGATAGAGAGAACAATTAAGCAAGAAAAACAAGTTTTGAATGTGTTGGAAATTATTACAGCAAGCGACATTACCATTTAGTGTTAGTGACCTAGACATGTTCTAGTTTAAAATAAGATACAAAAGGATATACATGTGGTGTGCGTTTAGTTTCAAATGTATGACATGGTTAAAGGGTAGATTGGGGTTTGATGTGTTTAAAATATAGTTTGGGGTTTGATATGGCTAAAAGTAGTCAAAAGCTTTGTTCAAATGAGTATGTACTTAGAAACCCAATGCAAAACAACGTGAAAAAGTGCAAATAATGAAATTTTAATCTCTACACCTAGATTTAAGTTAGATAATAAGCTATGGAAAGTTATTGGGATAAATTTGATTTATACTGTTTGAAATTATGGTATCACTTTGGTATGAATTCAATTTTTTTTTGTTTATTCTTTCTTGTTTATTTATCATTTTTGGGATAATCAATGAGTTTTCATGCACTTAACCATTTTCATTTTCTTATTTATCTACTTTTGAGTAAGGGACTCAAGTTCCTTAAACATGGAGAAAAATAGATTTTTGCGAAGACAATATACCAAAGTGCATCTAAAATAATCATCAATCAAAGTGACATATGTTGGAATTTATTATTCAACCCTACAAATCCCAAGGATTAGTTGCAATCAAACACCTATCACATAGAGAGAAAAATAAAAGGTACATATAGGCCAGGAGCCACTGATTCAAAAAAAGAATCATTAGGAATGTGCAATCTCACAACTAACGAGATAATAGAATAATGAACCTTATGAAATAAAAAAGAAAAAAAGAAAAAAAAGCAACCTAGATAAATTCTAGGTGAGTATAAAAATAGATCATTAAGTGTTCTCATCATATGAGTTGAGATACAAAAATAGATGACCTAAGTAAGCCTAAAAAGCTAGTGTGAACATGAACCTAAGTAATTAAATAAATAAATAGGTAAGTTCCCTTTTGTTCTAACAACCTCTCTAAAGTGTAACTTAGGGAAAACTAACACTTTTAAATGATGAATGTATAAAATATAAAAGATGAGTCATAAATGTTAAATACACAAGACAATTGAGAAGGGAGGGGGTGAATTAGTTGTCCCAAAAACTTATAAATCTTCTCATGAATTAGATCCATAAAAACATATCTTAGTCCTCAATCATAAAATAATGTAAACATGAAAGGAACATGTGAAAATCAAGAACCACCATACACAATGAAACAAAAAATCTAAGTGGAAAACCCTATTAAGGGAAAAACACAGATACAATTAGTTCTCAATTATATAAACACTTGTTAGGGTGAAATTGGTTAAGGTGATTTATAAAAATAATTCTCAATGCAAGAAAGACTAACTACCAGATGGCTCACTACCCAGAAGAAGGATCACTATTGAAGGGATCATTGCCTAGATGAAGAAGAATAAAAGAGAAAAGATCCACTAATTATTCACCTTTGTAACTTGATTGAAATATCTATAGATACCTTCTAATCACTACTTCCGGTAGCTAGCACATGAAATTCCATACTGCATAACACAATACTTTACACCAAATAATATCCATGCATACAAGGAGATAGATTCTCTTTCACAAATCCTCATTACACTCTCTCCATAAAAAATCCATCCTTTATTTATACCATCCTCATACTTGAAAAGACCTTCCAAGGCCAGCTAAGCATGGTAAATGAACACAATTTAAATTAGGTCCATACTTAAGCTTTCCTGCGGTGGAAAGGAATCAAAAGTGAACCAAAGGTCACATCTTGAGTAGGACCAAAAAACATAACACATACATTACTCTTTAATTTACATTCATCGAAGCTTATTATGTAAAAGTGTAAATACCCAATGCCGACCAAACCTAGAGTAAATAGTGTCAAACTTTGAACACATGCATCTAAAACACAAAAAATCATGTCATTTGAACTAAACAAAGATACAAACATTATAAGTGCAATTCCAAATCTACAACACCAAAAATAAAAAAGTGGAGAAATGCAGAGAATGCAATTATCACAAGAAATTCTTCCAAACACTGTCACATATTGGTAAACACCAATTCCTTTGAACTATGATCTAGAGCACAAAAAATTGAGTCAAATACCTATAAAAACTACTTAAAAATATATCCAAACCACATGAATAGATTTGCAATATAGAATAAATGTGGAGCATAACTCTCATCACCACTTCAAAAACAAAGCAAGAACATCTATAATAACCAGTCACTAATGATAACAAAACCATGTTGACATCAATGAACACATCAATAACTCATCCAACTTTTCATTCTACTCAAACCTTCAACAATCCCCTTCTTTGTCATTGATGGAAATACATCATCAACAACAACATTCTCACACTTAATTATCTCCTAATAGTAACATCAATGGAAAAGACCATAGTTAGAAGTAATTTCTCATTCTTCTCAACTCCCCCTAAAGGACACATATTAACTCAAAAATTAACTTAGCTCTATCAGAGAGGAAGCCTCTGCCACTAGTCCATATTAAGACTATACATGAAGTCCACTGGACTAATGGATATCTATATTCATCTAATTTGAAAGGGAGGGGAAATAATCCCCAATCTCTATTAGAGATATTCATAAATATCCTTAGAAAGTGCCTTGGTAAAGATGTTGGCAATTGTTTCTTTTGTAGATACATACTCAAGTTTCACCTCATTACCCAAAACTTTCTCTCCAAAAAGTTGATACTGGATTGAAATGTTTTTTGTCCTTGAATGCAATACTAGATTCTTTTAAATATTTAATGCACTAGCATTGTCACAAAGGATAGAAATAAGATCATCAAATAGTATTCCAATATCCTTCAATGTTTGTTTTATCCATAATATCTATGTATAATAGGTTGTAGCAACACTATATTTAGCTTATATGGTAGATAAAGACACCAAGTCCTATTTTTTGCATGACCAAGCAACCAAATGGGGTCTAAGGAAAAATGCATCCCCACTTGTACTTTTCTTTCCATCCACACAACCAACCTAATCTACCTCAGTATAGGAAATCAAAGTAAAGTCATATTTCCAAGGATACCATAATCCATAATCTTTAGTGTCTATCAAGTATCTAAAAATTTGTTTTGCAACAATAACATGTGTTTCTCTAGGATCTTACTAGAATCTAGTTACAAGACAAACTACATGCATGATATTTGTTCTAGTAGCCATCATATATAATAACCCTCCAATCATTGATTTGTATTTTCTCTCATCAATCTTAGGAGATCTAACATCCTTGCTCAATTTTCAACCAGTAGTCATAGGAGTACATACTGGTTTAGCATTATCTATTCTAAAATTCCTTAATAGTTCCTTAACACACTTTGATTGTTAAATAAAGATACCATCATCTTTTTTGATTGAGTTTTAACCCTAGAAATAAATTTAGTTCTCCAATCATAGACATTTCAAATTCCTCTTGCATCTCATCAAACAAATTTTTACACATACCATCATTTCCTCCAAAGATTATATCATCTACATACACTAAAAAAATCAAATCTCATCTCCTTCAACTTTAAAATAAAGATTGCTATCAACAACACCTTTTTTAAATCCTTGCTTCAATAAATACTTGTCTAGTCTTTCATACTAAGCTTTGGGTGCTTGCTTCAACCCATACAATGTGTTCTTCAATTTTCAAACTATATCTAATATATCTAATAGTTTTAATCCTTTTGATTACTCTATGGATACTTATTTCAATTCTCCATTCAAGAATGCATATACCACATCCATTTGATAAAACTTGAAGTCTTTATGTGTTGCAAAAGCCAGGAACATCCTAATTACCTTTTTACTTTATGGTTCCCCTTTTCACCTTTCTCACAAAATTTGACTCAATCTCATCAAATTATTCTTCATTAGATTCCTTAGCCTTCATTGATTTAGTAACTTTAAATGTAGTATTTTTCTTCACATTGTTAGTATTGAATTCCATCATCTCATTAGATAGTAATGAAGCCATACATTTGTTCTCTGGTATACTTATCCAAAAAAAATTATTCTTCTATAGAAGAGACCTTATAACTCTAAGGTTTAGTAAGAGTCCTAAGTACCTTTTTCACAACTTCATCCTCTTTTAGCTCAAAGTCAAGACCTCTAATCTCATTTACAACATCATCCACCTTCTGTACATAGTCTATTGTATTGTCATCATCTTCCATATGAAAGCATTCAAACTTAGCTCTTGAATTTTATAACTTAGCATTTTTTACCTTTTCACCAGCTTCTTAAATATTTCATAACTTATTCCAAACATCGTGAATAGTTTAAATAGACATAAATTTACTTAACTAAGATTTAAAGAGACTTCTAAAAATAACACACCTTTCCTTGACATTGTCTTCAAAAGCCATGATCTGATCAGGAGTATTTACACTAGTCTTTAGTTTAACATATTCTTTCTCAATAGCATTTAAAACCTCACAACCAAGAGAAATAAAATATCCTTGCATCTTTATCTTCCAATAAGCATAGTCATAGCCATGAAACATAGGAATAGTCAATTTGTGCACCATCCTAGATCTCCCAAAGTAGTTGAGCTCTTCTCCAAGGAACCAAAGATTTGATATCAATTGTTAAATATAAAAGACAACTAAGAGTGGGGCAGATCAATTCTCCCAAAAAACCTATAAATATTCCCATGAATAAAATCCACAAAAAAGGTATCTATATCCTTAATCATAGAAAAATATAAACATGAAAGGAACATGTGAAAATCAATAATTGACATACACAAATAAACACTAGATTTACATGGAAATCCCTATCAAGGGAAAAACCACTGAGAATATTAAGTCTCAATTATAGAAACACATGTTCTAGGGTGACACCAATTATAATAATTTTTACAAAGAATTCTCACATCAATGTTCATTGCTAGAGGGCTCAATACTAGGGAGAAGGCTTTCTACCCATATGAAGAAGAATAAAAGAGAAAATATCTACCACTAATTCACCTCTGCAACTTGAGTGCAAGATTTGTAGATACATTTTTCTCACTACTTCTGGTAGTTAACACCTGAAATTCCATATTGTATATTACAATACTTCACACCAAATCATATCCATGCATACAAGGAGATATAATATCTTTCCCAAATCCACAAACACTCTCTCCATAAAAAATCCATCCTCATACTTGTAAAAACTTTCCAAGCTTGGCTAAGCATCTTAATAAAAAATAATTCAAATTAGGTATGTACTTAATAATTCCCATAGTAGAAAGGAATGAAAAGTGGACCATCCCATGTATTGACAATAACCAAAGTATACAACACACACATTTCTCTTCAATTTACATTCACTGAAGCTTCTTATGTGAAAGTGTAACACCCAAGGTTGGCCAAACCTAGAGTAAAAATCACTGGAATTTAAATGCACACCTCTGAAATATTAAAAATCATGCCATATAAACATATTAAAGGCATGAACATGATAAGAAAAATTCCAAATCCACAACACTAGAAATAAAAAAGAATGGAAGCACAAATCATGCATGTCTTATAGGTAAATACCTCTACCAAACACAATCACATACTAGTGAACACTAATTCCTTTTAACTATGATTGATGAACTACAACTGATTGAATACCTGAATGACTTGAAGATCAGTGATTAGAGATCACCGAGTACTGAAATGCTATGTAAGATAATTAAATCAGTTATTTTTTGTCATTGATGTCAACTAGTTTTGACAATACTTATCATGTAATTTACAAATATCTAAACATCTGTAAAGAGAAAGAGATGAAGAACTGAGATATCTACATGGAGGAAGATGGATATGACAAATGAGGATAAGGAATACTTTGGGTAACTTATTGACGAGTCTATGACTTCATATAGTTGACTTGATTATGTTGCATTAATCTGTTATGAAGTTGGAAGAAAAACTTAACAAAGCAGTGTGGTCGGTAAATGAAGCACTTCAGTATACATCGAGCCAGTTTAGTGTATACCGAGCGATAGTATTAACCGAGCTTGTGTTCACCGATGCATTTCTTTGTTAACCGAGTATAGATGAAAGAATTAAATGCTTAGTTTAGCCGACATAAATTGATGAGCTAGAATATGTATGATTTTGAGGTTGAAGATAAAGTTTGTTATGAGATCCAAAACTAACAAAATTTGAAGAAGATCTAAAGGATGGAATTGAAACGAGTTATTGACACATCTGCCAAGGAAGTTTTAAGAGGCAAAATCAATGAAGGAGATTAAGTGGAAAAATTTGATGGATGAAAATAAAACTGTTTACTTGTCTATATAAGAGATATGAGTTTCATTGTTGAAACTATGCCAGAAGATAGAAGACTATAAAGATTTTGCGTGAATACAGTTTCATGCATGCCTGATCAGACTAGTTGAAGGAGAACTGAACTGCAGAACATCACCGAGCGTTAGAGAGCTATTACCGAGGGATAGTAAGTTAATGAATGTTGAAGAAGTGAATTGATATATTGATTAGAGGATTTGTATGGGCTTAGAATAGATCTGAACATTTGCAATTTGAGTTGTATTGTAATTAGATCAATTACTGTTTCAGTTTAACCATTGATACAGAAAAATCTCTTAACCGAGTGGACTTAACCATCTTATGATATACCCCATGTCATTCAATGAATGTACATTGTTATCCTATCGACCCCATAGTGAATGCTGGTTGAATGATAACCGTTAGTCTTAAATCCTCTAACAAGGTCACACCTAATAGTGTGTTTGTAACCTTTAACAGGGTTGGCTCTTCACCGAGCTCACTTCAGAAGAGTGAAAAGTATTTTGGGTTACTAGTCCCAGGTGGTTTTTCCCTTAACAGGGTTTCCACATTAAATCTTTGTGTTATATGTTTATGTGATGAATGTTTAGTTATCATACTTTACATGTTGCATATTTGATTTGGTCGATAATCACTGTGAGTAATTAATTGGTAATTGGTAAAGGCACAGACAGTTTAGTATTTTATGTTACTAAGCTACAACAATTTGTTGAATTTGTTTAAAGAGATACATTTTGTAATTGGGACTATTGGATAACTGATCTAATTGATTCACCCCCCCTCTCAGTTATTCTAACAATGTCATGTAGAAAAAAAACTTGAATTAAATACCTCTTAAAATTGCTTAATAACATATCCAAATTGCATAAATAGATTTTCAATGTAGAAGAAATGTGAAGCATAAATCTCAACACCACTATACATAAAACTTAAGAACATCTGCAATAAACAATTATTAGTGAAAATATAAACACGTTGACATTAATGAAAAAAATCAATAACTCATCCAACTTCTCTTTTTCTCAAACTTGAAACAATAACAACTAGTCTATATGAAGTATCTATGAAAAAATGAAAAAGATCCCACATAGTCAGAGAAAAAGGAGGCAACCTCATGGTAAAAAATCTTCTCTAAAAGAGAGAAATGAAAAAGAAGGACAAGTAGCCTCCAAAAGAGATAAATACAAATGAAATACTAACTAGCCTCCAAAACAGTGTTCTAAAAAGAATAGAAACATTAAGAACTTCATTGAAACATGACAAAGTTGTAAGCAATTTTAAAAATAGAACTTTAAAATGTTGAAACCGAAGAACCTCCTTTGAAATAAAGATGATGATTATGACCAAAAAGACAAAATACACATGAGTGACCTCAATGAAACTACTTGAATAATGATCAAATTAAAAATCTAAAAAATAATCTAATAGTCTAAGATACAAATGACACATAAATCTCTATGAGTAATTTCAATCTTAACCAATGTAAATAACATTGCAAGTAAAACATATGCATGCCAATATTCTAAAGAAAGTAATTAATCAATTGAGGATAGAGGTATGCCTCCATGAAATGGGGATGCAAGAATGTTTATATGGTAAGCGTTTAAATCTTATCAAAATTTTGGGCAACCAACTATTGCATTCACCTAAAATGTGGGAACAAAAACTAGATATATATCTCACTCCAAATCAATATGAAGAAATCAATACTACCAATAATATGAACATCCCCCCACACACTCCCAATAACAATGAAAAGGGTGAGGGATGTAAAGTTCACAAAATTGTGTCATAATATAGTTTATGAAGTGTAATAAACATCATTTAAATATGTTGCAAAATAAATTACTTTCAACTAAAATGAATGTGAAAAATAAAGCATAAAGGTAGACAAATTTATGGTTGCAAATAATAAAGTGCATGTAAAAAACCACCACAAAAACTTATAAAGTAGTGTGAGTATAAAATATGGTACAAATCAACATGCAAAATCCCCAAAATTCATACATAATAGTGGCACTTAATCTCAAAGCATTTAAAATATGTTTGCATTGTGGACACATTTTACAAATACATATAGAATATCTAAAAAATAGTCATCTCTCATAAATAGAACTTTTTCAAGTGCCAATATATTCAAGTAATTGATTAGAATGTAAATTTTTTAAAATAAATAAATAAAATATGCTCGGAGTGAAATATGGACAAAGTGCATGGATATATATGAATGGTTTTTGAATACCTTTCCAATATCATACAAATTGTAAAAATTGAAGGTCTAGGTAAACTATTGTGAGCTTGGGAGATAAAAATCAAATCTAATTTTGATAGGCAATAAAATCTATCAACAACCAAATTTGAGAAAAATCCTTCACCACAAGAAAGTGCATAGAATAATCATTTTGATGATATCTCATTTTCAAGATTTTGACAAAGTTATGCTATGCCAAAAAGAAAAAAAAATCTTTTAGGGAAAAGTTAGGGTTTGGGGGGAAGGTAGGTGCACACATTGATGGACTGTTTATTAGAAATATGCATTGGGCGTTTGCATCAAGATGTCAACTTGTTGTTTGCATTAATCTCAACCTGATGAAGTGTTGTGCTTCTTGATGTGTGGAAGATGATAAAGGTCTAATACCGAGTTTTTATATGTTATTATGATGTCTAGTGATGATATTGAGTAAGTAGGTGGTGTTTCTAGAAAGTGATAGTAAGGGAAGCTTAAATATGTAAGAAAGAGTATTTGAAGTCCTTATGGAAGAATCCTCTAAATTCCTCCACATAAGAATTTGGTGGCTTGTGGTTCTATTTGCAATGTCTATGGTTTGTGAATGTTGCATTACCATGTTTTTAGGTTCCTACTAGTTCAAAGGTTGAAGTATTTTCAATTGTTGACAATGATTCTGCCCGTTAGGATTGGTTTGGAAAAAATTATGCATTATTATTTCCAGGTGTGTGGCTTGGACATGTTCATAAGGTTCATGTGCAATGTTCCATTTTATAATTCACGTGTTTATTTTTTTTCTGCAAGTGAAGTTATGTTGTTATGTTTTTCGACATCATTGTCTGTGTTGGTCTCTAGTGACTCAATATATTATCTTAATTGAATTATGATCTTTCAATCCAAATATGCAATAGAGGTTGATTTTAGAAGTTTTTACAGGTCTTATTGTGATGTGTTTAGATCTACATTGGGTTATGTGTATTGAAGGAAGTTTTTTGGTCAATTGGTAACAACATGCTTTAATTTTTTTTACACGTTATATTTGATGTCGACTTTGGAGGATATTGAATTGTGTGTGATTTGTTTAAATCAGTGGTCAAAAATGTTTTCTAATGTATTTACATCCCTTCTATCTCCTAGGGTGGACCACATTGAGTGTAAGTGCTCATGATGACCGACCTAGTTGAGGGTTTTGATGATCAAACTAATTATTACATAGGCAAGCTAATGTTTAGTTGGGTGTGGATTTGAAGGGAATTAGATGTGAATTAAATATAATGAAAATGTGGAAGAGAAGAAGTGGAAATGTTGGTTGTAATGAGATTTATTGATAATATCATTCAAAGTTTATAGAGTTTGAGGTAGTGAATATGAAACTTGTGTTTGACATGATATTGGTCACTTGACAAGGTGGTTGAGGATTATTTCATGATCAGGATATCCTTCTTCATTTAAATTCATCTTTTACTTGTGCTTTCTAGAAGATAGTGAGTCCTTTTGGCAACATGTGCAGTTTTATACTTGTCCTAGATTTGTGTTCTTTAGTCAAAAAAGTTTTGTGTATATTTCCCTAGGATCATGCATCTTATTTTTTCAAGTCCCTTGTATCTTTCCTTAAGGTTGTGTATCTTATCTTACAAGTCCAAATAATGAGTAGTGAGCTTCCTTGGCCTTTGGTATAAAACATTATATTCAAGGTATTCATATAGTGAGTTTGATTCCCACTGTGGTTTTTCCCACATTAGATTTTCCATGTAAAAAATTGGTGTTCATATATTTTTTGTTCACTACAATATCTTTCATTGATGTTTAGTTGGATAAAGATAATTAAAAAGTGTTTGTAATATAAAATTTTCAAGGTTTTCTCAAGATTGATTCACCCCCCCCCTCAATCTTGCGGTGTGTTCAACAATTTGTTGACATAAGATAATGGAATATGTTTTTGATTAAGGTAAAATCAGGTTTTACATGGACCCAAAACTAGAGTTTAATACAACATAAGATAGAGCATTAATGCAAAACAAAAAGGAACCCTTGCTGGAAAACCATAGCAACGAACAAAAGACAGACAGTTCAAAAGAAAAAACAAGAGACAAAACCTATAGAAAAACATCTACCAGCCAGAACAAGCTAAATTTCTTTAATCATTTCCTCCTCCTTCTGGAGATCTTCCCTCTTTTGGATAGTTTCTTGTAGTTCCTTCAATGCTGTAGGTTTTTCAGGAACCTTTCTTTGAGTGTGACCTCTAGTTCTCGTCCCCGGCCCTATATTTCCAGTTTCCTCTTCAATAGTTATTGTGGTTCTTTCCAACATGTTTCTTTCCAGATGATTATGAAACATTTTCAGGTTCATTACTGTCACCTTCAGACCTTCATTGCTATGATTCAGGACACCTCTTATCATGCTGTCATGGTAGTTGATTTTAGTCTCTAAATTTTTCACCTTTTCTTTAACTTTCTTTTTCCAACTCAGCAGTACCATCCTCTTTAGAATTTTTATTTTTAACCTCATCAAAAAGCTTATTTTCCATTCTTCCCATCTTAGTCTTCATGTTATTCATAGTTTTTTCCATATCCTGAATATGGATCTCCATTTCCTGCATTTCCTTCTTCCAGTTCCTGTTCTCCTCCTGGTTCTCCTCTATGTTCTTCTCCTCCTCAAACATACAACCTTCCCTCTGAAGGGTTCTAGAATCCTCTTTGTTATTGGCTTTCTCCAGCATTACCATCTCATCCTTTCCATGTTCCCCTCTAGTAGAGTTCTCCTCTTTGGTATCACTAGCAGAAGGAAAGAAACCAGCCTCCTTTCCTTCATTTTCTTGGCCACCTATAAGACCCTCCAAAGAAACATTCTCCACTTTATTATCCTCCTCTCTGGATTTTCCTTCCCCCATCTCAGGCCTGGCATCATTCATTTTATTCTCCAGAGGATCATTTTGAGAAGAAATGACCTCTCCACAGTGTGAGTTCCAACCTCCTCTTTCTTCGTATCCTCCATAATAATAAGGGTATCTTTTGATTTTTCTTCCGAGGAGTCACCATGGGTTCCTTCTTCTTCCTCATCCGCTTCCTCCTTGTCTTCTCCTTCATCATGACTAGTCTCCTCCTTGTCTTCATTCCCCTCCTCCAGCCACTCATTCATTTCCTCTTCTTGATAACTTCCATAATCTTCCTCTTTCTCATTGCTTTTCTCTTCCTCTTCTATCTCCTTCTCACTGTCTTCCACAAGAACACCCTTTCAACTCAAATGGGGATTGAGTGCAGTCTCCTTCTCTGTTGTATCCTTATCATCAAAACCAGCAAAAAGTTTTCCTTTTTTTATCTTTCTTTTCTTGCTAGTCTCAGGATCCTTCTCCTCCTCAATCTTCACCTTTCTTTTCTCCTTGATTTTTTTAGGGATAGGGTCCAGAATGCTATCCCTTATGTGCTCAGAAATGAGGAGAATCAAGCCTTCCTACAACACTAGGTTAGAAGCCTTCTTTCTGTGCCCCGTAATGCTGCTATTCAGAGAGTTTAATAGGTAAAAAGGAAAAGAGATTCTCCTTTTGTGCCTGAAGTGGTTAGCAAACACAAAATGGAAATTATAGATTTTTGAATACCGCCCATCCAGAGTAAAGTATTCAATCATGGCCTTCAGAATTTTAGCCCAAAATTTGTCAATGTTAGAAATGTCCACATAGTCCCCCTTCCCCTTAGTCATTAGGGCTTTCTCATCAAAATTTTTGGGAAAAATTGCAAAGGCTTCAGTTCCTAGCTTATGATTACCTCTATGAAAATGGGTACCATCAACAGGTAAGCTAGTAATTTCCGCTATGCTAGAAATAGAAAGCTTGAATGACTTGCCCCAAAGAAACACCTTAAAATTGTTCCAGCCCTCTGCAAACAAAGTCGGGGTTCTTTTGTCGTGAGCACGAAGCTTCTTCATAAACTGGGTAACCCCCCCTTTTTTTAGCTTCTTCCACACATCTCTATCCTATCTCCATTTATCATAGTTAGAGGGTTCCTCCCTCTTCAGACCGCCTCCCATAATTTTATTGTTTTTCATGTACTAGTTCATCTTCTTTCCAGACTTCTCCTCCTTACTTCTTAGCTTCACAATGCTTTTTTTGTTATCGAAATTAACCCTTTGTCTGTGCCTTATTGTCTGTAGAGTAATGCTCCCACACTTCAGCTTACATGCAAGCCACCTCAGTAAATGATTCATCCTTTTCATCATTAACTTAAGTGATGTATCCTTCATGGTGATTAATTCTGTCATACTTGATTAGACTGGAAATCTCACTCTTGAGATTCACTTCCCCTCTCCACTTTTGGATGATGTCAGACAAAGTACCATCGTTAGCCAACCTATCTGCCAGTTTATTTCCTTCATGATATACATGAGTGACATGGCAGTCTTCAAAGGAGTTCATTACATGCTTAATTTTGTTGATGATGTGTTCTATCGTCCACGAACTGACAAAGTTCCCTTTTATGGCATTAATTATATTTAGAGAGTCCCCTTCTAGCCATAATTTCATGCAACCTAAATATTTAACCATTATAACTAAATATAGAGCCGCCTCTACCTCTGCCACGTGGCTAGTTTGAATTCCAAGAGGGACAACAATCTCTCCTAAGCAGTTTCCAGCATTATCTCTTAATATCCCTCCACCTCTAGCCCTTCCAGGATTTCCCTTCATTGAGCCATCAAAGTTCCCTTTAACCCAACCTTCTGGAGGTGCTGTCCACATAACATTATCCCTAGGATTCTAGGTCTGGCTCTTCTTTAATCTCTCCAATGGGATCTTATAGTTCTTCTCAGGATGAGGGTCCCAAAGACAACTATCTTTCCTTCCCAAACTTCTAAAGTTTTCCATAATACTTCTAGCAATAGAATTCACAGCCACTGAGGGAGAGTCTTTTTCTCTCTAAAGATTCTATTGTTCCTCTCCTTCCAGATAAGGCAGGTGAAGTGGGGGAGGACAAATTTCCAAATAATCCTTGCATTGTGGTCATTAAAAGGACTCTGCCACTGCTGAAACAACTCCTGGATAGAGATAGGTTTCACCCAACTGAAATCAAGGGAAGACATAGTAGAGTCCCACACCTCTCTAGTGAAAGAACAATGGATCATAAGGTGGTTACAATCCTTAGCTTCTTGATAGCACAGGGCACATCTATTAGGCATTTGAAATCCTCTTCTTAAGAGGTTATCCTGTGTGAGGATTTTATTCTGAACAAGCAACCGAAAAAATATGTTAATTTTAGGAGTAAGGTCCTTAATCCATACCTGCGCCCACAAAGGCTGAGCCTCATTAGGGAGGAGAAGCAACGAAGCAGAAGCAACAGAGAACTTTCCAGAAGTTTTCGGGCCCCAGATAATTTTGTCTTCTTCATTTTCTCTTATAAACCAATTATTTAGTTGTTTTTTTAGATCTTTAAATCTGATATCCTTCTGCCCCAGGTCTATCCAATCTTCATTTTTCTAGTAATCGTAAACCATTTCTCCTATTGTGTTTTTACAATCTTGTATAACATTCCCCCAATCTTCATTCTCTATTAGGGGCTTCTCTGACATCCATTTATCATTCCAAAAATGAATTTTCCTCCCATTTCCTAGCTTCCAAATAGCACCTTTGCAAATGAGATTCTTGCCTTTACTAATGCTATTCCAAACAAAAGATCCGTGGATGTCATTTTGAGATTGGAGAATTCCTTCAAGATTATTTAGATGGTATTTCCTTTTCATTATCAAATTCCATTCTTTCTCCTCTTCAAATATTCTCCAGCATTGCTTTGCTAAGAGAGCTTTATTAGTGTAATTGATACTCCTTATTCCCAAACCCCCCATCTTTTTGGGCCTAAAAATCTTCTCCCAGGCCACAAGACTAAGTCTCTTTTTCTCTTCCACTCCTGACCATAGGAACCTTTTCTGGATCTTCTCTATTAAGTCAGCAATTTTTTGAGGAATCCTAAATAAGCTAAGAGCATAGACCGATAGAGTTTGTAAAGTAGATTTCAGCAATTGAACTTTCCCAGCTTGACTGAGGATTGCCCCTTTCCAACCCACCAATTTCATCTAAAATTTGTCAAGAATTTTGTTCCATAAATTAGCCTTTAGTTTTGAGCATAGAGGCAAGCCAAGATAAGAAGCCGAGAGGCTTCCTATCTTGCATCCAAGGATAGCAGAAATTCTATTCATTCTAGATTCAGGGGTATTGAAAAAAAATAAGGCACTCTTCTCCTAGTTTATGATTTGACCAGTAGCATTAGCATACACATTTAGTGCTTTTTTCATATTCCTTGCTTCCTTCATAGAATATTCTCCCATTAGGATCCTATCGTCAACAAATTGTTCATGCGAGCAGACAATCCCTCCAAAAGTCAGATGCAGACCTGTAATCAGACCTTGAGAAACCTGACGAGATAGAGATCTCCCCAAACATTCTGCCATTATAGCAAAAAGAATTGGAGATATAGGATCACCTTGATGTAGCCCTCTAGATGGTCTGAAGAAAGGAGAGGATCCCCCATTCACAATCACCAAAGAAGAGATAGTCGTAACAAGTTGCATAATGATTTTAATCACGCCCTCATCAAAACCAAAAGCCTAAAGAATTTTCATAAGAAACTCCTAGTCGACCCTATCATAGGCCTTTGATAGGTCAAGTTTCATCAGGAACCCCTGCTTTTTCGATTTCTCTAGCGAATGGATATTCTCATGAACAACCATGATCGAATCCAAAATTTGTCTTCCCAACACAAAACCATTTTGTTGAGGAGAAATGAGATGGGGGATAATCTTGAGAATTCTTGAAGTCAAAACTTTAGATGTGATCTTGTACAGTGAATTACAAAGACTAATAGGTCTAAAGCTATCAGCTGTGTTAGCTCCCAATTTTTTTGGTATCAGAGCTATAAAGGTAGAGTTGAGCTCTTTAAGCAAGGACTTAGAGCCATAGAATTCTTTCACCGCGCCACAAATGTCATCCCCTATAATATCCCAAAAGTGTTGAAAGAAAAACATTTGAAACCCATCCGGCAAAAGACTGGATAGCCTTGGTTATTTCCTCCTTTGAAGGAATAGATTTAAAAAAGAGATTATCCTCAATCACCAGCAGTGTAGGAATGGAATTCAAAAAATTGTTCTAATCATCTAGATTAAGGCCTGGTTCTTTAATTAGGATTGAAGCAAAATGGCCCATCATGTCTTTCCTTATCTCTTCCTCTTTATTAAGAGTGCCCCTTTTGGTAATCAGATAGTTTATTCTATTCATAAATTTGTGTTTCATAGCTATTAGATGGAAGAATCTCGTATTTCTATCACCTGCTTTCAGCCAAAGAGACCTAGATCTCTATCTCCAGAAAGTTTCTTCTTTATTTATAATATTGTGGTACTCTGCTAGGATAATATTCTCTTCTTTTCTAGTTTCTTTCGTCAATCCTGTGCTCTGTATCTTTTCTTGAATCTCTTTTAGATCAATTTGAATTTTGCTTTTGATTTGGAATATATCACCAAAGACATCCTTATTCCAGTTTCTAACTTTAGACTTGATGTTCGCCATTTTTTTTGCCACCTGGAACATAGCCTTTCCTTCCACTTTAATACTCCACCACTCCTCAATTTTTTTTTGAAATCAGGGTGATTCAGCCACATTTTCTCTAGTCTAAAAGGAGAATTACCTCTACCTTGAAGGCATTAGCTATAAAGGAAATAGGAAAATGATCCGATCCTATTCGATTAAGAGAAGAAAGAGAGCAAGAGAACTTGCCAAGCCAACCAAGAGAAACAAGGACTCTATCAAGCTTGACCTAAATGAGATCTACACCAACTCTCCTATTAGTCCAAGTAAAATCAATTCCTTCCAGGTCTATATCCAATAAACCTTCATTAGATATAAATTCCATAAACTCAACTCTACTATCCACTTGGGTATTGTTCCCTCCTTTCTTGTCAGTATCTTTTAGGGGAGTATTAAAGTCTCCCATCATCAACCAGTTGTCATCTGGGAAATCCTTTCTAAAATCATGAATCCTTTTCCAGAGGTGAAAGGGACCAGATTTAGTATTAGGGGCATACACATTAATTAGGGTCCAGTTAAAGTTATCCTTGATACTGCTAACTTTAACTGCAAGGAAATTCTTATCTTCTTTCAATAGGATGCAAGAGAAGCTTATATAGTTCCAAAAAATGGCCAAACCTCTAGAAGCCCCTACAACATCACTAGTCAACTTGTCCCCATTCTTCAGCAAATTTAATTTAACAATCTTTTCTTTTACCATTTTAGTTTCTTGTATAAGCAGAATATCAGGCTTAGAATCTCTAACTAGATTCCTAATAACATCATGTTTATGAGGACTATTAAGACCTCTTATGTTCCAAGATAAGATTTTCATTAAAAATTTGGAGGACAGACCTGGTCAATGGTACGTTGCCTACCATCCGCAATATTCTATTTGGCTTCTTGTTCTCTTTGATCCTTCTCGGACGCTCTACCCCTTTCTCTTTTAGGTGTGCCTGTGTTTGCCTTTTCTTGTTGACCTCTCATCATAACTCCTCCTGATTTGAGTAGGCCCCCTTTTTTATTTGATTTAGAAGCTGAACCTCCATGTGTTGCCTTAGCTTTAGTTGTTCCTGATGAAGGGGTTAGATCCTTCAGGTTTTTAGATTGAGATCCAAAGCCTGCTCCAACTGGAGACCTATTGTTCTTCTTTTTAACACTAATCCAAGGGCTTTTGTTCTTTGTTTCCACTTTTTCAAAGTCCTCCTTCTGATCTTTTGCTCTTTCATCTTTAGAATCATGCTTTATCAAGTTTCCATTTGATGCTTCACCATTGATTTGTTCTAAAATAAATTGAGTTTCAGAGACCATTTGCGGGCTTTGATAGCACATCCTCTCTTCTGATATAAATAGGCTATCCTCAACCCTTGAACCCATTAGATGTTCAGTCTAGGACGTAGTTTCATGATTTTCCATAAAAGAGGCTACCAAAGAATCTCCTTCCTGCATTCTATTTTCCTCAGCAGAGCATTCACCATCCTTAGGCCCTTCTGTCTCATTTGACTCATTTGGTTTGACCGCCTGCTTCTCTTTAGAGCTTTGGTTTGCTTCCTTATTCTCTAGGAGATTATGTGATTCTCCTATTTTCTTCCTCCATTCCCACTTCTTAGTAATTCTAGACTCTTGGCCTTTCTTCTCTAATTCTTTCTTCAAGGGACAAAGTTTTTCCCAGTGACCTGCTTTTCTACAAGTAAGACACACAAAAGGGGAAGATTCATATTCTATTTCTTGGGTCCATTTTCCAACTTACGATCTGAGACAAATGACTTGGGGTAGGTTAGTATCATGCTGGATATTGACACAAATCCTTGCATACACTTGTCTAGATCGGGCAACAGTCATTGGATCTATTGTCAATAGTTCACCAAAAGGTTCATCCATCACCACCAATATATCCTCATGCCAATACTCCAAAGGGAGACCCAGAAATCTAACCCAAACAGGAGCGGAGACAAAAAAAATTTCATTGTAATCTAGGTTAGTAGTCCACTTCTACAAGGATAAGGAAGATTTTCCCCACATCCAAGGTCCTTCCGTTAAAACTTTTGAAAGATCCTCCCCATTAGAGAATAAAAAGGAGAAGAAACATTTTGACATTGCTGCTACATCCACCTATCCTTTGAGATTCCATTTTTGAAGCGTAAAAGACCTCACCAGATCTATATTTAGTCTAGGCCCTGAAAAATTTCCTATTAGAGTTGAAGCCATTCTTGAAACAGTATGATCGATTATTTGATCAGGAATAGTCAAGCCTATCACACCTTTCTCAAGATCTGAAGCTATATCAATTTTTGGGAAGGAAGATTTTCCTGTCAGTTTAACCCCAAAAAGACAACTCCATTTACCCTTACCTCGAAATGAGTTCCCCCCATGTGATGGTTCTTCTGGCTTTTTTGTTGACCCAATATTTTTCTCAGAAGGACCAGCTTTTTCCCCTTTTTCTTCCTCTGGGCCCAAGACAGGACCAGTGTCCTTAACTGGATGGGCTAGGCTAGACCCACCATCATTGTCCCCATCAGTTGGCACGGGGACAATCTTTTCTTCCATAGATTTCTCTGTGACTTCCACAAATCCTGGTATAGGAACCGATTCTACCTCCCGACCAAGATCATCCTGCATTCTCTCCAATCGGGAATTCAAATTTTTTTTTCCCACTCTAACGCTCTCTCCTCCCTCTCACTCCCGCTCCATGTTTCTAGATAATGGAATATGTTGCCATGAATGAAATATTCTTTACATATTGCTAGAAAATGCCAACTTTCTAGAAAACCATTGAGTAACTTAAAAATCACTAAAAGGTTTTAGTAAGCATTGTATGTACTCATAAAGCTACTTTGTTTATTACAAAATCATTTGTATTAGCCAAAAACCACCAATAATAGTAACAAATCATAATTTTTCATGCAAAAATCTACTATTGATGGTCAAAATTAGTTAAAAATAAAAGTAGATTATAAATAACTCTATAGGAACTATTTAAAGGTTCAAAAGAGTTGGTTTATAGCTACGGAAAGTCCACTAGTTTTTTGGATAAATTCTTTGGTTGGTGGGATTGGAAAACAAACTAGAGGTGGTAAGACTGAAGCCACTACAAATGTTACTCTAAAAAATTAGATTTCTATAATTTTTAATGGGTTGTCATGAAATTTTTTTCAGTGGGGAGCTCTTTGACACAAACAAAAGATAAAAAGACTTCTAGGGTATTGAAATATTTCTATCAAAATAGATATAAACTACTTGTAGGAACTAGAAAGAGGGGTTGTATGATAAAAATGTCTATTAATTGAGAAAAACTTCCAAAAATTATAAAATATTTATAAAAATTCAAAAAATCATCAAATAATAAACTAGATCATATTTCCAACAAAAAATGGTTTGAAAATATAAAATATAAAATTATTAAAAAACAAAGTTGTCAAAAATATATTAAACTTGAAATTTGACATTAAGAAGGTGTAGATATTATAGAATACTTATATGGTGTTGTTGCACAAAACTCTATGGATGTATATGATTGTACACATTTCATTGATTAAAATTTGTGTCTTGCTGAAAAAATGGCTAAAAATGTTAACCTCCAATTGGATGAGTCAAAATTAAAGTTTAGGCTTTTTAGGATTTCCAAGTGCAACAATGAGGTTTTTTGGCTACATGATGCACCTTTTTTCTCCTCATGGATGGATCTCTCAAAAAGAGGATACAAAATTACAGATTTAGAGTTATAATGCCATGTTGGTGTTGATTCCTCAACCAAAAAACTCTCAAGTATCATCTACAATCAAACACTTTTCATTGAAAGAGAGAAAAAACAAAGTTGTGAAGGCTAGGAGCTATTCATCCCAAAAATGATGAATTCTTATGAATGTATAACCTGATAATTAATTAAATAATACAATAATGAATCATTATAAAAGAATAAAAATAACCCTAGAAAAACCCTAAATGAGGATAAAAATATATCATGACACGTGTACTCATCATATGACTCAAGAAACAAAAATACATGACTTAAGTAAGTTATTGAGATGATAGTGTGAAAATAAATATAAGTAATTTCAAATAATTAATAATTATGTAAAAATATTTTAATATAATGATATAATATTTATATTTATCTATAAAATCCATACATTAGATGAAATACATACAAATGAACAATTTATAATATTCTCTTAGCTTTACAACTTTTAATCAAGGAAAAGATGCTCTATTTCATTCTATAAATACAAAATGTTCAAAGAAATCAAAATGTTCATTAGAGTAAATAAATAATTATCAACCCAATAGAATTTATAGTTAGATTGATAAAGTTACATAATATTGAGGCATCAACATAATTAAGTCCACTTGTAACCATAATTATCGAATGTCAGATGCATTTTAGAACCATTCAACTTGGATGTACATAAACTAAGTTTTCCATTAGTCTTAGAAAATTCTTGATATATTAGTGAGAATTTTCACCCTCCCATCTTTAAAATAAAATTATTCCTTCCTTTACCAACCATCTAACATAACTTATTGTTATCAATGAATATTTTTCTTCACCATTATCTTTATATAATGAGAACAAATTATCCTTGTGGGAAGTCTTATGGTAGAAACAAATAGAGTCAATGGGTCAAACATGATCACTAATAACATTTAACTGTGTATTTTTTGAGTCAAGCTCAATGACCCATGTTTCATGAGTAGTGGTTAAAAAGAACCCATCTCTCATGAGAATGAATGGAAAACTTAGCACTCATTGCATCTAGGTGATGCTGACAGAGGTGAATACATCATTATTAACCAATGTCGTAAAAAAAGTTTTTGTGGAGGAATTATCATGGGATTTATTTTTGCTTTTACATTATTCTTCACATGTACTCTCTTCCCATAATTCTAACACTTTACTATGCTCTTCCTAGGATACTATACTATTTAATTTGACACAGACCTATCATATAATTTAATTCAACCCCCTTTAGATCCAAATCTATTCTAGGGCCTTCCCTGAACATGTAAGACATCCTTCAAGCCATCATCCATAGATTTTCTCCTTATTTCCTACAAAAGGAAGGTAATAATAATGAATCCATTTTCATCTCTATACCATAAAGAATAAATCAATAACAAATATTTTCTTCTTCCTCAAGCTTACCATCCACGTCTCAAGATAACTAAATAAATTGTAAGTTAAAAGTGTTTTAATTTTCTACAATAGAATCATTGTCATTAATTTCAAGGAATATAAATATCTTCTTAGATTCAATTAAAATTTTAGTTTGGTAAATATCACCTATCCTCTTCCTCAGTGCAAATGTGGTGATATCTATTCAAGAAAAAAAATTCTACGAAACAAAATCAAATGGTTCCCCATGCCTTCTCGTCTAACCTTTTCCAATATTCATTGTACATTCTATTGGGTTTTCCTTTACTTATGATAACTTTCTATTGAGTGCTATCTCTCTAGAGATCATCTCCAACTTCCAAAATTTGTACCTCATGCTATTGAACTTGCCAATCTCTAAGTGAAAGATAGAAGCCATGGTTTTAATCACTTAAAATTATGAAAATTTACATAGAAATACAATTAGTGAAGTCAAAAGATCCCATTATAGATAAAACTTACTACATTTCAAAAATATATCCTCTTCTTAACAAAATCAAAGATCTAATACCAAATGTTGTAAAATAAATTAAACCACTACAAATAAAATCTTGTTAATAGAGTATGAAAAAGAAAAATATCAATTGTACAATCATTTGATTAACCATAAATTATATGTGTGGAAGTGTAAATTTAAAAAAAAAGGAAATCAATGGACCATAAGATTTTTTAAAAATGACATTGGATATATGTGGAGATATTATTTGAGTTAAAATTTTTCTATCGAGGAAGGAACACATTTGTATTAATTTTTAAAGCATAAACAAATAATCAATAAAAATATTCTTTCAATCGAATATTCTAGAAGTACTAGTTTACCTATAAAATAACCAGTGAAAACCCTATCCAATGCATACAAGATAAATAGAAGACTTGAGAGGAAATCACAAATGAATTTCTAAAACCATTGACACCCCAAACCATGGTATGATAAAAAAAAAACACCCTATGTGAAAAATCAATACATTTATAATTCCCATTAATGTTTTATCATTCCATTTCATTATTGCACTCCTTACAAATATCACTATCATATGAGACCAATAACATATGGGAGCTACCTAATATTGGAGAAGATACTCCATTCTCTTTGCTAGTGTTGAATAATGAGAGAATGATTTTAATGAGATCTAAATCAATTTGTAATTACCACCATCATACTTCAAATTCCTCCTTGAATTCCATGACAACTAATATCCCACTTGTCTATTTTGAGAATACTAATAAAATGATAATATTTCTCAACCACATGGGTGTCGAAGAACCTATTTCAATAAATTTGGAGATGAAATATTATATAATAAGATTGTAATTAAATATCATGATATCATAGCATAAAAGGCCAATTCCTTCAAGATATAATTGACTAACACATATAAGAAGATTCTCAAACTTTCTACATCTCTCCTTGAAACGACATCACAATAGGAATAATAATAAATGTCTGTTAGAAAGATTAACTTTTAAACACATGTGAAACTCACTTACAAGGAATAGGAGCTTAGTAATGTAGTAAGATATTTTATTCTACATGCATTGAACTACATAGTTCCATAACTTTGAAGTTGAAGCTTGAAAGGAAATGATAATACCTTATAAATTTGATCTTTCATAGGAAAGCCCAATATAAGAAAAATGTTCTAAATAAAACAAATTAGAGACCAAATAATTATGTAACATTATATCTTAGTTCATTAAGTAATGAATCTTGATGCATATAAGAAGTTTTTAAAGTATTATGTTGTGTTATGAACATAATTTTTTATTACTCTAAAGAGACTAAAAAACCATTCATTTACAAAATCTCAAATGTCAAGATAATCATTAGAGGGCTCCAAAAAAGGACATGTTGTTGACTAGACAATAATGAACATAGTTAAACTAAAAAATATCACATTATTTAAATAATGGTCATTTGTGATGAGGAAAACCAAGGAATCACTAAAGAGTGTTGACACAAAATGTGATACTTTGGGCAAAAAACCTAAATCTTGCAAGATGTGCAAAATGAATGGCTACTCAAAATAGCTATAGTTTTCAATTTTGATAAACATGGATTTCTAATGAGCATAATGATATAATTCAACTTCCCTAAAATATATAAATATGTTATCAAGGATATAGCTAAGACAAATAAATATTGTTTGTTTGGCAAGTAATGAGTGAGAGGACGTGTCTCATCCTTGAGGTAAATACTTAAGTAAAGTAGTATTGTAACAAAGATGATTAGAGTGATGAATATCCATTTGCAAACATGGCATTTCCTTGTAATCTAGTCAAGGAATGGAAGCCTATAAAAATCTTGTTTGAAATTATATTTATGTTGTCACTTCTATTGGGAATCTAACATGGAAAGGATTAGAATTAGGAGCCCTTGTCACTATGAGCAAACTTGTTACCATCCATCGATTTCACTATTAAGAATATATGGACAGCCTAGGAGACCATTAACCTCTCAATTCATTGGGTAGGATATGAATTTTGTAATGGTTTATCCATTAACCACTAGTCTATGTTAGCAATAGAAAGCCACACCACACAACTGAGAGGGGGGGGGGGGGGCTGAATCAGTTGAATATAATAATTGTAAACTTTAAACTCCTGAACTAGATCATTAATTACTTGAATAAAATAGTGTTAAACAAGATGAACAAGATAAAAAATAGCATAACATAGATTTTTTCTCTCTAGGAAAACCTTGTTAAGGTAAAAACCCCAGTGGGGATGAAACCCACTAGATAGTGCACTAGTATAAAAATGTCCCTATTAGGAGACCTAGCCCTATTAGGAGTTGGTACAATACATCCAGTATCACTATCCTTGTTAAAGGACAAAACCCTTGTTAAAAGGTCCTTCAACCCTGTTAGGAGTTGATGAGAACAAAATGCACACTTATCGAGAACAATTCTCCAAGGAGAAGGTTAAACCCACCTTTAGGACTCAGTGTCCAAATAATAAAGTGAACTTACTGTTCAAATGACTAATAGAAACTTAATTGTCTTTAAACTCCCATTGAAGTGCACAAGGAATGATCATAAATTCCACTCATACCTCTTCTCTTCATCTCTTCTCTTACTATAGTGCTTGCATTCAAAATCATGTATACCTCCCATACACATCCCCTATATTACATTAAGGAAATTACTTTTCTTTATACAAGTTACAAAATCAATTTGGTCGGCATGATAGAGCTTCCCCAATGCATAAACCATTACATTACACAATACTAAGGTACAACAGTACCTAATACAAATATAAAAAAATTGTAAATATTAATTTACGCACCAATATCTACAATTAATGCTCGCTAATCCATAGAACACGTTACACAACCTAGGTGGCTCCCAAAAGCAATCATCCAAGTTCATACACTATCCTTGAGGTTAGCATGAACCAATCAAACCCAAAATCCTAGAATGAACTATATCATGTGTCTTCTTCCATGCCTTAAGCTTGCATAAAAAGATCAAGATTACACACAACCAGCTTATGCTCAAAACTCAACAACTAGCTCTATTCCTTGTCTCTGTCTTGCAAGAAGTCCTCACCAAAATAACTATAACTCTCTCAAATCATAACATTATGCCATTTGGCCTTATAAATAAGGTCCACACATACTGAACACAACAAATATGTGCCTGCATACATTGATATTCCACACATCATCCGCACACCTCTGTCCAACTACCTGTAGCAATGTGAAACATAGTCTATTTGATATAACCAATTCAAAACTTAAGTATATGTCATATGTTGAAATCAATGACAAATCTTGAAAACTTATAATTCCAACCAATATCTAACAGTCTATTTGGTGGTAGCCTTTCTTTAGTTCTCAATCTAGACCCTTAGCCAAGTTGCCTTGGGTGCATGCCCTGAATTTTTTTAGCAGGAATTCTTAGTAATTCTCAAAATTATTCATATGTCACAAAGATCTTCTTATCTTGGGCTGATTTTAAGCTCAAATACATGTTCACCAGTATGATTGGGATATTTTTCTATTCCTCCTTAGATGTTTCACACAAAGTGGGGGTGTGATATCTCAAGCATTCGTCTAAAGATTGGAAGTGGTATCTAGAAACCCCCTTTTGAGATTATAGAATATGTAAGACCTCTAATATTGGATATCTCCCCATTTTTATATGGTAGATCAACTTAATCACTACTAGAAAATTCAATCCTCTGATGGAAATTGACACAAACAATTTCAATCTATTTGGTCGATTACCCTAGAGTTGTCTTTTATACCAATACCTTCCACTCAAGACCGATCCTATCCAAATAGGCTTTCCAAATAAAAAATCCCTTTTGGTTTTTCCCTTAGGATCAAGAAGCTTGGAGTTGGATCTATGATTTTTTGTAGACCTTTTTTAGTTTACCCCTTTCTCTTGGCACATGACCTTATTAAGTGATTGACCTTATCTTCTGATCAAGTATACCTACATGTAGAATAGTATTTAGGGTGGAAAACCCCTTTTAGCATATGTAAGGACAATAATACTACTATTTTTAATTAGGAAATTATTGATAAGAACTTTTTCTTGTACAATAATGCTACAATCTATTTTAATGTTCCTATAAAATTATAAGTCTAGGCTCATAAGATTCACTACAATTTTCTCATACTGAGATTTTATTGACAATGATGACAATGCCATTTTCATATTGGTCCCAAGTATTTTCTTGACTCTACCTCTCTCATATGTTTTTGACTTGGGCATAGCCATTCTACTAGGTGTTAGGATCAAGTAAAAATGAGAGGGGGGAGGGGGGGGTGATTAAACATTTTACAACAATACCATGCAATAACATAAGTGATAAATCATAATAAACCATACACCATAAGAGAACTCATAACACAATTATTTGTTCTCGAGGAAACCCTAGCCAAGGGAAAACCCTAGTGGGGATGGTACCCATAAGATAATGCACTAGTATAAAAGTGTCCCTGTTAAGAGACCCAACCCTGTTAGAAGTCAATAAAATACATCTAGTACATAGGTCCTTGTTAGAGGATTGACCCTGTTAAAGGTATTCAACCCTATTAGGTGTTGGTAAGAACAAATGGGAGCTCACTACTTATATATAGATCCATTAAATCCACGTTTAAGGACTCACTGTCCAATACATAAAAGATATTACATAAATATTAATGAGTTATACTTAGCATCAATATGATTGATTAGTTCTGAAAGAATCTCGCATCTTCTCTACTTTGATATTCAACATCAATTCTTACACATAATAACATGACCATAATTACCAACACAAACTTCGCATCTCAAAATAATTTTCTTTATACCATCTCAATTATTTATTCTAGTTGGCTCCAATAGGAACTAACCAAATGTTTCTATTAGCATAAAAAAAATAAAAAAATAATATTCTACCCAGGAGTTAAGACTATTGATGTCATCCCCTTAATTCCAAATCATTGAATTTCCAAACCAATTCAATTCACTGAGCCAAACATTGTGATTCCCAAAACTATGCTGTATCATTGTTGTGTGATGATGATAATCACCTTCATGAAATTAAGATCTAATAGCAACAATTAAAAGTAAATACAATGCAAATCTAATTAAAATTGAAACTAAGATCTATAACATCTCATGGCTCTCTAGAAAGAGGTGGTAAGTGAAGCTCTCAGCTCAAATCTCCACTAGTGACACTTCTAAAACAAGAATGTACGCTGCTATGCTTCTACAATGCTTCTACAATGATGATTCTAGCTCAAATTGACAAAAGTATAATGCTAATTACTCTAAATGCTCTTAATTTCTCTTAGAATGCTCTCAATTGCCTATAGTAACAATGCTTTGCAAATGAATTTCTAAGATATCAATTGCTCTCAAAATGCTTCATATTTATAGTAAATTCCCAAGGGTAGGGGGTGGAGTGAAGTAATCATGATTTACCTTTGGTTGAGTCAAATACTTTGCTTTGTTCATAAATGGGGGGACAATTTAAAGGTTTTTCTCAAAGCTTTGGACAAAAGGACAAGATTGAGTGGTTGAGATTGAAACTTTCAAATGAGTGATTGAGATTCATCCTTTTTGAGTGATTTATGTCTTTTTGTCCTCAATTCTTATTGGTTGCTCAACTTTGTTGAAAGAAATTAGGAATTATTAAATTTAATTAATTAATTAAATTTACCCATGTAAGGGTAATAGGTTCATTTTGATTTTTGATTTAAACAACTATACAACTAATTGATTAAAATCAATTATGTAGTGTTTTTGGCCCCTTTAAGCTTTGATTTAATTATTTAACCTCATTATTTGATTTTTCCTTTGCTTTAATTGATTTTGTCCAACTTTATTTAATTATGTCCCTTTTAATTGATTTGACCCCTTTTTGATTGAATTAATGCATTTTGATGATTTCGAGCAATTTTATTGATTTTTTGCAACTTAAAAGCACTTGTCCAATTTTGCATGTCTACAGTTGTCTTCGTGAGCCTCTGCCACTGTATGACACTCTAACTCAACCTGTATCATATATCAAATTTTTTAGAAATAGTAAAGACTCATATACATCATATATATATTATATCCCTAAAGATATGTATCCATCTGATTAATCCTTTGTGCTTGTTGACCAAAACTATCTGATTGTACACTGTGAATCCTTCCTAGATTTAGACATTTTTTACTAATCTATCTTAGAAAAACACATCATCAAGACTATCCCCCATACCAAAGAGATATGTTTTCATCAATGACAACATGTATGGTCATATGGAATACACTTTCTAACAATCTCCCCCTTTGGTATTGATGGCAAAACTTAGTGACAAATGGCTAAGTGTCCAATGCCAAAAACCAAAACTCTCTATATAGATAATCTTTCCAATTCTTCCCATTAATATATTCTCTATATACATATACTTCTACTACATGTTACACTCTATCTCTCCCCGTTTGACATCAATGACAAAGGTGAGGTACATAAATATATTAAAAATATATACATAAGAAAAAATAAATTGTATCAGTGCAAATTGGACTATACCGGATGAAGAATGGCTGCAAATTTTACCTTCAGGGTCTGAAGGTCATTGTCCCAAGTCTTATTCAGTTATTCTACTACTAGGATTCCTCTACATAGAGCATATGCTATGATCTCAGTTTCCTCCAAGTATGTAGGAACAAAAATTGAATAAGACTTTTGTGCAAATTCCAACATCTTAAGGTCTTTCTACACCAATTCAATCTTAGGAGTAACAAGTCTCCTCAACTCATAAAATATCTTTTGAATCCTTCCCTTCTCATACTAAAGAACATTGATATTATCCATTAGCATTGACACTTCCTTGTCAATGTTTGAGATAGCTTGGCTACATGTCTCATAAGCTATTGCTAGCTTCTCTAATATTTCATCACTTTCTCAGATGATCTTTTCCAAATATTCTACATATTTAGTTGATCTAACACATTGAAAATATATCTGCTTCCCTTGAACAATACATTCTTTTACATTATCAATATGCTCATCTATCAGTTTAGCATCCTTAGCAATAGACTTACATACCTCTAAGAATCTTTTCATTTTGTATTCCTCGACTACCTTCTCTTCTGTTGCATGCTCAATAGATTAAAAATGAATATCAAAATCATCAAGGACTTTATCAAGGTTATCTATTGTATCTCCTCATTGGAATACATATGGAATGGGAAATAGTTTTTTCAAAGTATCCGATGATCTTCCCAATATATTTTCCTTCTTCTTTGTCTTCTTCTTAGACCTTTCCTTTTCCTTAGCAAAGGCCATCAGTGATAGCTTCATTAGCTAATCCTCATCACAAGTCTCTAAGTCTTTAGTGCCAACCAATGATTTACCCAACTCACTTTCCAACAATGGGACTTCTAAGAGTTTTTCACCACTAGTAGGATTGGGAGTCTGATCAAGACTTTCCATTTTCTCTGTAATATTTTCTATTTCTAGATATTTATGAATACTAGGCTCATTGATTTCCTCCCACATTCTTTCAATTATTATCTCTCTAGTCTCTTCACCTGTTATGATTTTAGAATCCTTATCCTTCTTTTGATTTTCCTCTTCTTCTTCTTCTTCTTCCAATGCAATTTACTGAGTCTCCTCATTTGATATAAAATTTCCTTGAAATGGGTCATGTTCATGTTCATCCTTGGACACATCTAGAGTGACAAGGACTCTTGCAACAAAGAAATCAGGTTGTTGCAGAACTAACTTGCATCATCATCCTCTTTGTTCTACTCAACTTCACAAAGTTTTTCTTATTGATATTTTAATTGGATACCCTTGGAGAGTGGTACTTGTGGTCCCTTGTAGTTTTCTTCCATGAAAACCTTAGATATTTCTTTTTCTATTTTCTCTCATATCTCATCATATAATCCAAGCATTAGCTTAATGATTATCATTTTGGATCTCATATTAATATTGGCTTTCTTGAGTATTCTATCTATTTCCTCATAAGTGATTAGAGTGCAAATATATTTCAAGGTTTTTATTCTTATTCTCTGATCCTCTTATAAATCCAATTACCTCCTTACATATAATTTATCAAATAATTTTTGAGTAATTCTTCCTTCTATCTCAATTAGGTTCTTCTTGAAATTTAAAAGATAGTTAATAAAAAAGTCTTCTAATAGTTTCTACTCTTTAGTATTTTATCTATCATATTATTTATTCAATTGATTGATCATACCTTTATTTTCAATCCTTTCAAAAATCCTTTTCATATCCAATTTCCATTTCTTCTCTTTTGTCTTGGACCTCTTCTCTACTGGCTCAACCACTTCAGGAGGTGTGTCAATCTTCTTTTTGTTCTTTGGTCTTGGACCCTTATCGATATCCTAAGGTCTAGATATCCTTGAAGGCCTTGCAATATCAGGAACTATCTTGGGAACTTATTCCTTCTTCGCTCGCTCTTCATTGATAGATGACATTCTCTTAAATTCTCTTCTTGTGACTTTTTATGGTGTAGGGGCAATATCTTTAGGAGCAATTGCTAATAGAGGTGAATATGATATCTCTAAAGGCTCAAGTATAGTAGCACCTTCACCTTCCCCCATCCCAAGGGTGGGAGATTCTTCTTCTCCACTCTTCTTCCTCAACTCTTCCATTTGTGCTTTGGAAATACCTTCCTTCCATGTAATATCATCAACAATATTTTTGACTTTTCTCTTTCTAGAAATCCTCGTGACTTCTTTCCATACTTTCCATGACTTCTTGATAAGTACCCCATCTCTCTACATCGGTATCCTTCTATGAAGAAAGTATATTATTGTAACATATAAAAATGGAGGTGTTGTGATCACCAAAATGTAAGATATAAAATTTATGTATGATATATAGGATTGGGACATGTAAGATCTTCTTCAATACCCCAAATTCCCAAAGGAAAGATCTAAGTTGATTAACCACAAGAAGATGGTCAATGCATAAATGAATCAATCAATGGAGAATATGAAGAAAGGAGAAAACCTTATATTCCATTATGGAAGGAGTATTGAAATCTTAATTGAATTTGAAGATAAATACTAACCTGAAAATATGATAGATCTGGAAAATGCTATTTTCTGGTATCTGTACTCAGTTTCAGGAAATTCTGCAATTGGATCTGGCTTGGAAACACAGAGATAGAGAAAACACAAAAACCTTCTTCTTTTTTGAAAAAGGTTGACCTTGACCTAAATGCAGGGGCACAATCTTGCCTGTTTATGTCAACCTTGACTTGCGCTTCTCCGACGAAAATTCTGTTCATAGATCCTAAAAGATTTCCAAAAAGGGTGTCCAAATTTGCACTATAATTCATTGTTTCGTACCTGTTCCTGCAAGAAAAATGGTTTTTCTTTTTGGGGGGGAGGGGTTTTCCTTGGTCAAACCCCAATTTAGGAATTAATCTTGAAATTATATTGAAATTGTAGTGATAAACAAAGTAAATGGAACAATTCACCTTGCTTATGTTGAAACCCTTATGGAGGATTGGAATCCTTGAATCCACAAGTATGGATGATCCAAATGAATGTAAGATGTCTCAAATCAATTGTATTTATATATTCAACACCAATCTTGAATGGATCTTGGAATAGGAAGAAGCTTGAATGGATGTGGATGGAGAAATCTTCAACAAGAGTACTCCATAGATATTGAATCCTTCAATGGCTACCAATGGATCTCCTTGATGAATTGGATCATGAATGCTTGAATGCTTGAAGATGAATGAATTCTTGAATGCTTTCCTTCTCCTTCTTTCTTTCTTCTTGGTTTCTTGATTTCTCTTGCTTGAGTGCTTGAGAGATTGTGAAAAGATGATGGATGCTTGATTGCAAAAGAGAGATGATAGATAGATTAAAATGAGAGAGGAAGGCTTCCTTTTATACTAGTCTAGGGCACAAACTTATAGAGAGGCATACATAGGAGAATTAAATTTCCATTTAAACCTTTACCCCTAGAAATGGACCTAAATTAAATATAATTTAAGAGTTTACCATTTCATAGCCCGAAATAGATGACCCAAAAGTAGGAAATAAATCTTTCCAAAACCTGACATCTAGAAACTTTGGAATAATGCAGAAAAGAAGTGGAAAATGGGGCAGGACAGGGGAAAAATTTAGATCCAAGTCAAATACCCATTTAAGGCATTTGACATGACCCAAAACCACTTACTCAGAGGGCTAAACCAGTCCTAAATGGAAGTGCTTCCATTTTGTGATGCTGCATTTAGCCCCCACTTTAGCAAGAGTATGGACTCAATGCAAATTCTTGGTAAAGGAGAACTTATGTCCCATTGTGAACCACACAAGGAAACAACACAACTGGAAAGATGAAGTTGAACTACCTAATGAATGTGGCTACTCACTAGTCAACCCATCAAGGATTCACCCTTAGGATTCACCCTTAGGAATATTCTATTTGAAAGTGCATGTGTGCAAAAAGTGAGTAGAGTGTATGGCCCCACGTTAAAGTCATTACTAACACTTTAACAGGAGAAATGGCTTGAACGAAAACATAAACAACTCCACTGATTACATTTCCACTATGAGATGCCCCCAGGAAAAGACAAATCAAGGGAAATATCACATAAACATACAAAGAACATATAAGGGATCTATCTACCATGGGGTCAGTATGATCATAAGATAATATTTATATATGATATTATTGCAAATGAATTGACATCATTCCCCAAAGAAAGTAGAACTACAATCACAATGAAGGAAAGAAAACATAAGAGTTACGAAGAAGAGTCTTTTCAGACCACATCATGGAGACCAAAAAGATTCAGTGCTACCAAGTTGTAAATCCAAGCGGACTACACAAGAAAAACATTTACGAATAATAGCACAAGCACAACATAACATGAAAACAACATATAGAAGAGTAAAGATACATATAGAGGAATTGTACAACAGGTTCGATTCCTTTATCACCTTGCACCAACAAAGTAACAAGGGTTGTATAAAAGAATCTAAATTTTTTTTAGCAAACACATTACGGGAGAAGCACAATACAACAAGAAAACACACAAAAAGCTACCATGAAGGAAAAGCCAATCAAGCGCGTCACCTACTCTCCCCATCTTGTTCTATATCATTTTGGGAAGGTGGGAAACTCACAAGAGGGACTATATCCAACACAGTAGGAATAATATCTAGTTCCAAACAATGATCCTCTTGAGAATTGTAATGTTCGATACTAGGTGTAATTATCAATTGTGCTGAAAGAATATTAGGTAAATCCGTATCAATGTCAATAGTCTCATATTCATCATTAACATCATCAAGAGTATCTTCTTCATCAAGATTAATCAAAATAGAATCTAAGATACAAATAGAATCATCATAATCATTCATCTTAACATCAATATTAGTATTAACTTCTTCTAACACATCAGGCATAGGTTGGTCAAAAGAAGGTAAAGAACTTTGAAAAACAGAGGCACAAGCCTTAGCTTGATCTTGACACTTCTTACAATGCTCATTAGTAGATCAGTTACATTTTTTCTTGTTTGAATATGTTGAGAACTAGGAGGGACAACCATTGGTTCCTTCACAGGTTCTATAGGAGGATCGGTAGGATTCTTAGTAGGCTAAAAAGCAAAACTAGGAGCTTGATTAACAGAACTAAAAGCCATGGATAAAGGAGGTATGGAAGGCATAGGCAAACGACCATGGTTAAGATCCATCTAAGGCATGCTTAACTCAAGAATCTTGTGATGTTTATAGGCTTGATATGAGAAAAAAAAGGTTATTAGGTTGAGAAGGACATGAATTAGGTAATGAAGGCCAAAAGAAGTCAAGTGTAGCACAATCCCTGGGCCTAGAAGATTGATATAAAATATGATTAATCATCTGCACTTCTTCATCATGAATTAATTTAAGACACTTATGGATAGGAGAAGCAATGACATGCATGTCATTCAACCAAGGCAAACCTAACTTAACTTGAAACTGATCCGAAGTAGGAACAACAACGAAGGTAGTGTCCACAACTTTAGCACAAAGCTCAATAGGCACGTTAATAGAACCAAATGATGGATAAAGAAAACCATTACAAGTTTGAATCCACACATCTGATGTATCGTAAGAATCACATTGTAAGTTCTTCATAAAAATATAATCTTGGGTAATAAAATTGACTAAGGATGTAGGATCAACAAGACAACTGCACGTAGGTATCTTAGAAATCCTAACATAAATGTAGAGGGGACCATCGAGAGCTTTAATAGTCTCAGAATCATCAAAGGTAATCAGGAGTTCCCTAGGTCTTTTATTCTTAGGTTGTTTTTGAGGTTTAGGTTGAGGTTTCGGTTTAGGATTAGGTTGAGGTGGAACTTGAAGTTGAGTTTGAGATTGAGGCTGAGGTGGAGATACCGATTGAGACAAAACAACATGCTCCACATGGTTAACAATGCGATTAAGATCATCCATCTTTGAATCATAAGAAATATCCACAGAAGATGGTTGAACAATGGTATTAGTATCATGTGTAGGCAAATGATTCATATAGATTTGGAGGCTTTGATTAGGAGGAGAGATAGATTTGTTCCCACTACCATCAAAATTATCAACTGATAAAGCATTAGAATCAATTAAATCTTGAACCTTATGTTTTAAAGAATAACACTTCTCAGTATCATGGCCATTTTGACAATGATATTGACAAAAGGATTTGGAATAAAAGAATTTGGATGCCACCATAGTAGGTTAAAGAGGTCAAATAGGAGCTAAAGTAATCATTTTAGCAGTCAATAATTTACTCATAATAGAATGCAAAGATTCAGAAAGAGGAGTAAACATACGATTCAGACAAAAATTAGTGGATGTGGAAGTGGCATTGTTGGATGCAACAACAACTTGATAAGAAACTACATTTGCTTGCTTATTTATCTTGACATAGTTGTTAGGTTTTTGAAACTTGTTTGGATTAGGAGAAACATCACTCTTATCAAATGGGACATGAGCCATTGGAGTGTTGCTCTCAAATTGACTCACTTGTAATTGATAATGATGAAGCACTGGAAAAAGTTGTTGAAAAGAGGTAAATTTAGCAAGCATAATTCTTTTGTAAATTTGAAATAAACATACGGTGAATATCAATATCGGGAACAAGATAAGAAATCTGAGCATACAAATGCTTAAATCTACCAATAAATTCAATAAATTTTTCTTTAGTATTTTGTTTACAATGCATCAAATTAGTTAAGGACACTTGTAGACCAATGTTATTTTGAAATTATTGAATAAAGGCATTAGCAAGTTTTGGAAAAGAATCAATAGAATAAGGAGGCAAGGAACAATACCATTGCAAGGCCTTATCATGAAAATTTCTAGCAAAAAACTTCGCTAAAATCCTATGGTCATGAGCATAGTCACTACAAAGGATTTGGAATGTTTTAACACGAGTAATAGGGTCTCCCTTACCATTTTAATTCTCAAGATGAGGCATATTGTCTTGCTAAGGAACATGAGCACGAATAATGTCTAGGGATAAAGGACTACCCATGTCACATGTAGGAATGCTAGACTTGGATTGAGTTAAAGATGAAAGTTGTTGTTTTAAAGAGGACACATTTTGAGCTAAACTAATGATTGTGGAATCATTAGATGAAATAGGAGGCATAGACACACTAAAAACACTAGGTAAAGTGTATGAAGTGACAAGAATGGAAGACACAACCCGGGGAACACTTGGAACCACAGATAGAAGAGGATTGGAATAAGTAAAAGGAACATTATGATAGGAAGGCTTTGAAGTAGGTAGAGACACAGGAGGAAAAATCATAGGAATAGAGGGAATCGACATAGTCACTAAAGGAGGAGTATAAGTAGGAATGCTAGGTAAAGGAACAGAAGAAGGTTCCACACTAGTGACATGAGGAGTGAATCCTAAATCTTGAGCTTCTTTAGCTAAAGGTTTAACATTTGAATGCACAAGATGAGTAATACCACGCAAGAGATTAACACCTTGGTCACTATCATGAAGGACTTTCTTAAGAGCATCTATAGCTTGAATAAAATCTTGATTATGGTTTTCTTGAGTAAGCCAATTTCCCATTTTATCAAGTTCAGTTGAAAGTTTTTGGACTTGTTCAGGAGGAACTCTTAAAGCATCATCCTCATCATGAGATGAGTGAGAAGAGTTATGCTCCATAGTAGGATTATAATCATGAATAATCAAATTGTCATCCGTGATCCTAAGGAGATGAGAGTAAGACTCAGGATCAAAGAAACCCATAAGTCTACGACTTCTTCTAACAATAATATTATAAGTAGGACTAGAGGTAGTAAAGCTCATATACCAAAGCAATGCAAATGAACTAAACTAGGAAAACACAAAGCATGAAAAAATAAATGTTTTTATTTTTTTTCTTTATATGAAATGTAAATGCAAACACATAAAAGAAGGCTAATACATGCAAGATCTAACACCATAAAAGAAAGAGTTGTCTATCATGGGTTCACCAAAATGTAACATATAAAAATGGAGGTGTTTTGTTCACCAAAATGTAAGATATAAAATGTATGTATGATATATAGGATTGGGGAAGGTAAGATCTTCTTCAATACCCCAAATTCCCAAAGGAAAGATCTAAGTTGATTAACCACAAGAAGATGGTCAATGCATAAATGAATCAATCAATAGAGAATATGAAGAAAGGAGAAAACCTTATATTCCATTATGGAAAGGAGTATTGAGATTGTAATTGAATTTGAAGACAAATACTAACCTCAAAATATGAAAGATCTGGAAAATGCTATTTTCTGGTGCCTGTAACCAATTTCAAGAAATTCTGCAATAGGATCTGGCCTTGAAACACAGAGACAAAGAAAACCCAGAAACCTTATGCTTTTCTGAGAAAGGTTGACCTTGACCTAAATATGAGGGCATAATCTTGCCCCTTTATGTTGACCTTGACCTGCGCTCTAATGGAAATTATGTTCACAGATCCTGAAAGTTTGTCGAAAAGGGTGTCTAGATTTGCACTATAATTCATTTTTCTGTACCTATTCCTACAAGAAAAATGGTTTTGTTTGTTGGGGGGGGGGGGGGAGAGGTTTTCCTTGGTCAAACCCCAATTTAGGAATTAACCTTGAAATTTAATTGAAATTATAGTGATAAACAAAGTAAATGGAACAATTCACTTTGCTTATGTTGAAACCCTTGTGGAGGATTCAAATCCTTGAATCCACAAGTATGGATGCTCCAAATAAATGTAGAATTAAATGTAAGATGTCTCAAATCAATTGTCTTTAGATCTCAACACCAATCTTGAATGGATCTTGGAATAGGAAGAAGCTTGAATGGATGTTGATGGAGAAATCTTCAACAAGAGGGCTCCATAGAGATTGAATCCTTCAATGGCTACCAATGGATATCCTTGATGAATTGGATCGTGAATGATTGAATTCTTGAAGATGAATGAATGCTTGAATGCTTTCCTTCTCCTTCTTGCTTGCTTCTTGGTTGCTTGATTTCTCTTTCTTGAGTGCTTGAGAGATTATGAAAAGATGATGGATGCTTAATTGTAAAAGAGAGATGATAGATGGATTGAAATGAGAGAGGAAGGCTTCCTTTTATACTAGTCTAGGGCACAAACTTCTTGAGAGTGGCCTACATAGGATAATTAAATTACCATTTAAACCTTTACCCCTAGAAATGGACCTAAATTAAATATAATTTAAGAGTTTACCATTTCGCAGCCCGAAACAGCCAACCCAGAAGCGGGAAATAAATATTTCTGAAACCCAACATCTAGAAACTTTGGAATCTTTAGATTTGGACCCTGGGTCAAGGTCGAGGTCGACCTTGAGCTAGGTCAGGGTTGAGGTCAACCTTGACCTAGGTTAGGGTTGAGGTCAACCTTGACCTTGAGGTCAAGAATCTCATGGTTTTAGGTCAGGATGCCAGAATAATGCAAAAAAGAAGTGGAAAATGGAGTAGAATAGGGGAAAAAGCCAGATCCAAGTCAAAGACCCATTCAAGCCATTTGAAATGACCCTAAACCACTTACTCAGAGGGCTAAACTAGTCCTAAATGGAAGTGCTTCAATTTTACGATGCTACAAGTATCAACATGTTGTGTAACAATGATAGGGTCTAGTAAACCATACGAGTTATCCAATAGACTCTTGGCTCCACTGCCTCCATGCAAGTGCAATCTGTCTCTACCATGAAATAAATAGAATTTTCATACTTATCAACAGTTTATTTAGGAATCCTCATCCTTTGCTTCATGTCTCTCTAAAATTATTTGAACAATCCAAACAAGTCACTGTCAATTTTCCATTTATCCTACATTCTATAGTACTCTGTGATCTGAACAACTGTAGGAATATCATCTTTCAATGCATGAGGGTGCATGCTAGGAAACTTATGAATGATATGAAAGAACATGTGAATTATAAGAGACCCAAATTAGAAGGGTTGCGACTTGTCATGCTTGATTCTCCTCAGTTTTTCTAAAAGTTGTATCCTTATGATCTAAAAATTTCATAATGTTCACTCATTGACCATTTTTTACATTGCATGGATGATACCTGCTGAAATTGACTTGACTCTACCGCTATAGTGCTTCATGTAGCCCAATATCATAGAAACCAACCTCACTTCTAGTTGTCTTATGTATGTGGTCATCATGGAACGCTTGTCCCACTTCGATCCTGTAAGAATATCAACCTCCTTCTTTACATTCTTCATCACAGAGGGTATAAAACCCGCATTGTCCAAACCAGTGACTAAATGAATAAGCTCCTTAGTGATTTTAACTTGTTGATCACACAACCAAAAGAATTGATCATGAATCTATCTCAGTACAATCCTTATCCATTCCAATTCATCAAATTCATGAAAATGCACCACATGCACTAGGTTTAGGTTTTCCAAATGATTGAATTATTATTTCAATGAGAGGTCATCATTTTTCATGGCTATCAATTCTCAGTGAATATCTTCATTCCCTATAAAATCATACTTGCATTTAATGTAAGCCCTAATATCTTCAACGTGAAGAACTTCGTTTGGACTTTTAAAAAAATGCACTTGCAAGATCATCTTCCATGGACTTAAAAGGATGTTTCTTAAAGTTATACCTATTTCTCTTTTTAATATCATAAATACATAGAGTATCCATCTCAAACTAATACAAATCAAATGATAAAAATACTCGCAAGAATAAATTCAAATAATTCTTACCGTCACTTAGGTTTTCTCTTGAAAACTCTTCACAAGTTCCTCCCAAGCTCTTCACTCCTCAAGATACTTTCTTCTCTGTGTGTAAATAGTGAGAAAATGAAGCTGGAAGATACAAGTTATACTCAACATATCGATTTGACAATGCATTCAATGCATTAGGTCATAGTTAGAAAAAATATGCTAAAGAGCCAGGGAAGTAGAAATCGATGGCGATGGCACTGCATATGTCTTCAAGATCTATGATCAAGGATATCAAATCTCTCCATTTAGATACACTTGAATACATCACCGCATGCCCTAATTTTACAATCTTGGGGCTTGATATTTTTCTGCTCAATTTCTCCCCCTAAGTCCATGCTTGACCAATCAAGTTGATGTTGAGGGTTCAACACTAGGCGAAGGCTCAATCAAACTACCTCATTCTTCCTTACCTATTGAATCATTTTGACTTTTCTCCTTCTAGAATTTCTCACTACCATTCTTTCTTTCCTTCACAAATGTATTACTGAAACTATCCTTGTACTCAAATAGATTAGGTCTATTATTTCCTCTACCATTATTGTTATTCCTTCCTCCATTTGGTGCTCCATTGTTAAAAAAATCTATTGAGTCTACAATATCTATCTATATGTCCTAGGTTATTGCATTTGAAACAAGTAACACCTGAATTTTCATACCTTGAACCACCTTGATTGACCTGCAATTTGCAATCCCTTGCAATATGCCCAAAGTTGTTGCACTTGTAACATGTAACTATGGAAGATATAACATTATTTTCTCCAAGAGGTCTTCTAGCATTAGATCTAGAATTAGATCTTACATTTTTCCTCTGAATCTGCACTCATGTGATTTGTGCCCATACAACTAACAATTAAACAATATGCAGTGAATGGTTCAGAATCAACATTACCTTTGCAATATTTCTTCATGTATCCAACCTTGTTATATATAAAACATTTGACCTTGAATAGTCTGATCTACTCCTTAGAGGTTTCATTATGAGTGGATGTATGGTCTATATTTTTCATTTTCCTATCTTCTACTGCTTTGGAACTTTCAACATTATTATATCCAAGACTAGTCATATCACCTTTAGGCTTTTTTAGTTGCAACTATCCATCAATATTTTTACTGATTGAATGAAGATTTTCAATGTGTTTCTTTTCCTCAATAATCTCACCTTTGATAATGTTATTGTACCTTTCAAGCTCTTGATAGTTTGATCTAGTATCCTCAATTTCCATCTTCATCTAAGCAAGTTGAGTGTTCAAATCATGACATTCATTAGATTTGATCTTCAAGGCTACTTCAATTTTTCTTTTTTAATTTCTTCTTTTACAACAATACCATGCAATAACATAAGTGATAAAGCATAATAAACCATACACCATAAGAGAACTCATAACACAATCATTTGTTCTCGAGGAAACCTTGACCAAGGGAAAACCCGGTGGGGATGGTACCCACAAGATAATGCACTAGTATAAAAGTGTCCATGTTAGGAGACCAGACCTTGTTAGGAGTCAATACAATACATTTAGTACATTGGTCCTTGTTAGAGGACTGACCCTATTAAAGTTTTTAAACCCTATTAGGAGTTGGTTAGAACAAAATGGAGCTCACTACTTAAATACACAAAGGTTAAATCCAACTTTAATGACTCACTGTCCAATACATAAAAGATATTACATAAATATCAATGAACTATACTTAGCATCAATATGCTTGATTAGTTCCAATGGAATTTCACATATTCTCTACTCTGATATTCAACATCAATGCTCGCACATCATAACATAACCACAATCACCAACTCACACTTCACATTCTAAAACACTTTCATTTATACCATCTCAATTCTTTATCCTAGTCGACTCTAATAGGACTCAGCCAAATGTGTCAATTAGCATAAAAAAACATAAAATAAGAATATGCTACCCAAGAGTTAAGACTATTGATATCGTCCCTTTAAGTCCAAATAATTGAATTGCCAAACCAATTCAATTCACTGAGCCAAACATCATGATTGCCAAAATTGTCCTGTATCACTGTCTTCTTGAACATGTTCCACTGTATGACACTCTAAATCAACTTGTATCACATATCAACACTTGCATCCATAGAAGAGACTCATATACATCATATATATTATATCCCTAAAGCTATCTATCCATCTTATTAATCCTTTGTACTCGTTGACCAAAAATGTCCGACTGTACATTGTGAATCCTTCCTAGACTTAGGCATTATTCACTGACCTGTCTTAGAAAAACACATCATCAAGACTAGCACCCATAACAGAGAGATATGTTTCCATCAATGACAACATATGTATGGTCACATGGAATACACTTGCCAACACTAGGTGTAATTGTAGTGATCGAGGCTCATGCTGTTGTGACACCAACCCTCTAGATCCAACCCTTTGCTTCTACTCCTAAGAGGAAAGAAACTAGTTGTACTAGCTTAGATAAGCCTCCTCATTTACAACTCATAATTTCTCTAATTCACACTCAAGTTTTTGAGGATAATCCTAAAGAAGAAGAATGAATGAAATATCACCAAATGAGAGATAATTTATGATCTCTCTCTCTCTCTCTCTCTCTCTCTCTCTCTCTCTCTCTCTCTCTCTTGTAGCATTTCATTAGTTACTTAGTGCTCTTCAAGCTTTGCCCTTTGTTTCTCATCTCTATTTTAAACTTTTTCCTACTTAGAGTTTGTGGGTGTATTATTTTTTACCACACTAACCATTTTGTGAATATTATAATATATTACATTATTAATATAATATATAATGGGAATACTTATAATTTAACACCATCTTGGAAATACATCTAATAAATTTTTCACATGCACTAAAGTGGTTTGTGTTATTCAAATTATTAATTGCAAAGCATGGGATCATTTAGAAAAATCTCATCCAATAGTTTTTCTTATTAATACAATTTATTTATAGCTAAGAGAATGCTCCTTGCACATTAAGTATGATTCATCCTAATGAAATCTCTTTAAACGATTCAACTGATAGGCCACTCTCTTCACATTGAAATGGTTTAAAAGGGTTTCATCTACAAATTTTTTTTTCTAAGTTGGTCACTTATCTCACTCAATCAGGTCTTTATTTATGTCCCTTAATCAAATGCCCAACTTGATATTTTTAATATGGGGAAGGGACTATAAGGAAAGAGAAGTGCGTTGAAACAAGATGGATTCACATTTATGTTGAAAAAAAATGTCTTGGGTTATGGGAAAATGTACCTAATAATGTTGACTCAACAATTGGCAACTCTACTTGCCTTGATAATTTAAGTCATGCATTGGTTTTACTAATATTCTACTACTAGTAGGTTATGTTTAGGGTTAATGTGTGACCCTTTCTTACCTATATGTGGTCTTTAAGAGGCATTTATGTATCATTTTGAAGCATCTTGATGTAGAGGTTGAATACTTAGTTAAACTTATGTTGGATCATGTAGGTTTGAAGTGCTCAATAGTAATTTTTCCTTTCCATCCACCGCCTCTAGTTTCCTTTAAAAATTAGAGATATTAGTGACATACAAACATGTTGAGATTGGGTGTTTCATGTTTTTCTTCCTAGTTATGATAAAACTTTATCTTCTTGTACTATTGAGGTGTTTCTATTTGTTGAGGTTACTATAGATCCTCATTCAAGGCTTTGCAAGACAATCTTAATATTCTCAAGGAGTTTGGTTGTTTTTAAACAACATGAAGAGTTGTTCAACATCTATATCGACTTGACAACAATAATTACATTTTTTGTGCTCTCACTTTAACATGACAAGTTAGAAACTAATAATATATTTTCTCTATCTTGTTTATGCATATGAGTTGTGTGTTATATCTAAAGAAACCAATATAATTTCAAGTGTATAGGTTAGGCATTTAGATGATTGTAAGCTTGAACATTTGTTAGAGCAAAGCCAAGATATATGCATCTTAGTTGATAAGGTTACTCGCTATATACATGAAGTGAAACTTCTTTACTTTAGACAATATTAGATTATGCTAGACTAATAACTCCCCTACAAATACAATAAGTAGTTGTTTTTGTCTTTTTATGTTAGACCATTGTATTTTCTAACTTTATTTTTTACAATTACATAACCCAATTAGATATTCTTTAAATTCTCATCAAAACGATATCTTTTATTCTTAATTATACATAAATCCTATTGAATAGATTGATCTATCTTTTCATTAATGTCAAGAAGTGAAGTGAAAGTAGAAGGCAGAAACCTAATGCTAGAGAAATATATCGAATACAAGTTGTAAGCTGATATACACTCAAGGAATCTATCTGTATGTTGTCGTGGAAACCACTAGATATGAGTTTATCTGTCGCTTTTAAAGCATTACAAAATTCCTTAAATTTGTATCTGTATGTATTTGTATCCCAAGAAAAGACATTATTGCTAAATTTGTATTTGCACTTGCTTATACAACACGTTATAGCCAAGCATCTGGACGTGAGCATATTTTATGAATTTGGGCTGCTTAACAGACGTGATCAGGAATTTTATCACTTTTTAATGGAAAAAGGTTGCTAAGGCTGTGAGGAACCTCTATATTATTGTTTAAATTAGTAAAATTAAAAAATGAAGAGTTTACGTGTGCTTCACGGCTCTTTCTTGTGAAGGGCCCCAACTCCTTTGTATTCTCTTTTTCACATATAAAAAAATGAAAATTTTCTTTTAAGAGTTGATTTGTGTTATAGTTTGGTTATTTATTTAAAATTTAGTTTAAATGATGAATAAAATTTAAGTGATTTTACATTTGAATAATTAGGAAGTATTCTATTAAGTTTAAAAAAAAAAATTGATTTCTGTGTAGAGGTTTTATTTTATGTCTATAGTTGAAAATTTGATTGGAGTTGTGAAAGTGTCATTTCAATTTATGTTTATTTTAGTGTCTCATTTTGCTTAATTGAGGTCAAGACTAAAAGTATTGTCTATGTATTGAATTAGTCTTTAGTTTTCTTATAAAATGGTTATGAATAGTCAAGTTTTTAAGGATAAATAGTAGGTGGATTTAGTATCTTTAGTATGTTTACATTTAAACATGTATAGACATAAAATTCTACCCAAAGTTCCAAAAATGTATAATTAATCTTAAGATTGAGTTTTGATTGAAAATGCATAGTAAGATATCTAATATTCAAATTTCTAAAAATCTTAGAAAGTCCAAGGGGTTGAGCTTAATTGGTTAAAGTATTGGGTTCTCATTGTGGAGACCCAAGTTCAATTCTAAGTTAAATTGTAAGTTGTGCCTCTTGTTATTTCATAGTTGGTGATGTGGTTTCTAAATAAAAAGTTGATTCTTGGTCTTCCATAGGTAATTTCTAGTGTGTTTGCTTCTAAGGAGCTTGCATTGGTCTCATGTTTTTGATATTAATTAGCAACAAAAACTAGGGTGTCAACCCTTATAAGACCATTGCCCGAGGGAATACAAACACAACACACTAACAACAAATAAACATCAAAAGAAGCCTAGAACAAAGCTAATAAAATAGATAAACTAGGCCATATCCAATCAACCTATAACCATGAAAGTTACCGCCATAGTACATAGTAGTACTAATCATAATAGAAGAAACAAAAATCTTAACAAAAATCCTACTAATACAGTTGAGGTCGTAGAACAACCAACTAGAGTGCAAAAATCCACCCAGGCTAACAATACGAATATACAAAAAAACCCCAGAGGGGTATGGAGTCAGACCCCCAGTAAGCCTTATGAGAAGATTTGATATCACAACCTGATTGATACAATACATGAGACTAGTCATCGATAAGGAATTTAAACAATTCCTTGTAATTTCCTTCATCATGTTCATCTTCACCAAGCATCTTCCATTTTAACAAGTAGAGGGAGGTTGTAGAGCTGTGCATCACCTGAAGACTGAACCTAGAAATGCTTCCTAATTTTCTTTCCACCTCGATCAGTCTATTATTCAAACTATCCACCTCACTCTGTAGGTTGGTCAATTCCGAGGGCAGAGCCACGTCAACGCTAGATAGAATTGGGCTCTCCTTAGTTGACAACATGTCACTACTAGGATCAATAGGTTCCTCTTTAACCTTATCATAAGTACCTGGGTCAAGTTGTTGGAAGTAGATTTAATTGAGCTACCAATGTCATTAGTCTCCAAAACACCGCCCTCCATGGTCTTGATTTTCTCACTCCCCTTTTCAGTTGTCTAGTTCCCCTGTTTTGTGTTATCCTCAAAATAATAGTCAACAAGTAATTTTGTTCCCTTTTTTAGAGATCTATTGGCCAATTTGTTGGATCTATGAGGGATGTTATACCCCTCCTCAACCTCCTCCTCGTTTTCACTATTACCTCCTAAACAAAGAATTTGGATTTTTTTGTAGGGGGGAGGATTTTTACCTTTCCTTTTGGAGGTGGACAACATAGGGTCTTTTATTTTCAAGCCAACCTTAGGGGCAAAATCCTCAGAGTTCAATTTTTTTGGGGTTCTCAAATGAGAGGTGGTTTTAATGGCTCCCAAATGCTTAATACCTTTCTTTTTTATTTTGGCCTAACATATCAACAATATTAGCTAGCGAGGGGGACTGCGACACATGGGCCTCATAAAATAATTGGTTTAGGAGAGAAGAGGGCTAGGTGACAGTGGTATAGCCTAAAAATAAGGCCTTGATATAGGTAAATCAATTTTTTACCCTAACGGGAAATTTCCTTGACATCAAATACATAGCTTTCAAGAGAATTTAACAAGAAAAAAGGAAATGAGATGATTCAAGATTCCTAAAGTAATTAAGAAGTAGCATATGATAATAAAAGTAAACCTTAAAATGCCACTCCAGTGTAAAGTACCTCATGATCATAAAGAAAACCTGGTCCCAAGGTGATGGAAGTTGAGCTCTATCATATCCTTTATGCTTCTTGATTAGAGTCCTACTTCCCTTAAAGAACCTATTTAAACTATCATTATAAACTATCCTACTAGTCATCTTCCATTTCCTACCTTCAATAGATAACCAAGTGGCCTTAGTGATGACTTCTTCACTAATTTCAAAAGAAATACCCTAAACTAAAATTCTCATGTTATCCTAGGAGCTAGCAAACCGGGTTGGCAATCCCTCATTGCATCTATTAATGGACTTGATAAAGTTAGAAACCCACCTCCTTGTAGATATTCCATACTATGGGGTCATTCTTTTATTCATCTAGTTTCCTAGGCTCGATGTGGACCATTTGCCCCATAACTATAACAAAATACATAGGGTAGCTATTTATGGGAAAAAAATTGCAACTCTTAATACGACAAGGGAAACTTGTCATTATCACAAATTTATTTATAGAAAAGAAAAATGGCTGTCTATTTGGTTGGCTGATATTATTTAACCATCCTCCCAAGAAATTAGACTCATGAGAGTTACAATTTCCTAGAAGGAGTCTTTTTAATATGGTGCATAAAGAGCACCCTTTATTATGCAAGGGGTAGTGATAAATGCAAATGTTTCAACTTGTGGTTTTCATGTAATGCAAGCTCATTGTTCTGATGTAGTATTTTAGATTAGTGTAATAATCATGATTACCTAAGGGCCATCTAGGAAAATTACTACAACATAAATAGTAATTAATTCTCTACTAGGAAATACCTCCCCATATATCGGTGCCACAATGTCATGTCATCAGTCCCATATTCAAATTCAAAATATTTTCATCCATCCTCCACTCATGCTCAGTACTTAATAGGTTAGGGTAGTGGGATACCAATTACCATACAATACAAAGGAGGTACCACTTCCAAAACAAGGTGTTACACATAATCTCCATTAGGTTTTAAACACTCTACATCCAAGAGAGTTTGGATGTTAGCTAGGAGAGAAAGATGGTTTCACCAACACCTCAACTCCTCCAAGTTGTAACCATTTGCAGAAAGAGAATCCACAACCGTGTTTCCCTCCTTGTAAACATGGTTGATGAAAAATGAATCAAAACCCTTCAAGAGCCTGTGAATACCTCCCAGAATGCCTTTAGGAGACCAGTTGGTCTTGGACAAACCTTTAACAACATCAATGATGAGCATGAAATCCCCTTCAACTGAAAGTTCTCTAATTCTGATGGATAGTGCTATCTCAAGTCTCCATAAAAGGCCAATTCCCTCAGCTTGGTTATTTGTAGGTTTTGGAAATGCACCACAATAGCCTGCAACAAGCTTCCCAAAGTTATCACCCCTCTTGCAGTATCCAATCCCTAGGGTTGCTTTACTATACCATCAAAATTTAGTTTGGACTAGCCCAACTCAGGGGGTCCATTTATTATTTTTCCTTTAGAATTTATTGGAAAAGTAAAATCCCCAAAGGAGTTTGGAAATCCCCAACATTTGGTGATAAAAAAGGGGGAGGAACTAGTGGGTAGGGCAACCTAGTGACACTTAAGTATTCTAATAACATCTTGTGGAAGATGCCAAAAAAACCATCAGATGAGCGTTCACTTTCACATAATATCCTATTGTTTCTCTCCTTCCAAATTTACCAACTACGATGTGGAGGGAATTTTCACCATAGTTGTCTGATATTGGGATTAAAAGAGGTCCCCTCCTATATTAAAGGGATTTATTAGACATCCCTATTTATCACCCATTCAGTTTGTAGTAGATGCAACACTTTTTCCATAACTCGCACACAAAGGGGCAATGTATGAACGGGTGATTAACTAAATCCTCATCTTGTTTTCATTGGACCCAATAGTTTGGTAGATGAAAGCCACACTTACTAAAATTGTCTTGAGTAAGAATTTTTTCATGCATAACCTTCACTAGAACATGTTGATATTAGGTATTAGTTGGGAGTTCCAAATTTTTTTCCATAACTTATCCCTCTTACCATCATGGATAAGCATGAGATGGGTGGATCTCACCATGAATTCATTGTTGGTATTCTTTTTCTAGACAAAGATATCCTCGCTCAAAAATATCAAAATTATCTCCTCCTTTAGTCTTGTTTGTAAATCTAATGCTAGAGGCATCAGTTGTTGAAGGCCTTGGCAACAAAGTTGAATATCTTTCCAAGGTCAAGAGTGGCCAATATAGTTCTCCACCCAAACCCCAAATAACTATTTAGCTAACTCACATAGATCACTGAAGACTGGTAATGAGGAAAGTGTGTGTCATCCAGCCAAATATTGTCCCAAAAATGATTTTTCAGACTATTTCCAACCCGCCATTTCAAGCCTTGTAGGAGCACAAACCTGTAATTGAGGATACAGTTTCATATTTTGAACCTTGTGGGGATTCCTTACATATTTAGGAATCGATGAAATATTTCCTTATTCAATTATTTAGAAGACATAATATCACACCAATTTTCTTTATGCTTGGTAAGGGTCCAAATGACCTTAGCAAGAAGAGCCTTGTTAAGGTAAGATATTTTCCTGACACCAAGATCTCCCATTGTCTTTGGATGGAAAACATATTCCTATTTAACCAAATCCATCCACTTCTTCTCCTCGATTTGAAACCAAAGGATATTTCTAATGATTCTATCAAGTTTATCGACACACTTATTAGAGATTTTAAAGAGTGAAAGGAAGTAGACAAGGATCCCCTACAGGGATTGTTTTAAGAGTTACAACTCACCCACACTACTCAGGATTTTGTCTTTCCATCCAACCAACTTGCGTTGCATTCTTTCAATAATTGAGTTCTAAAAAGATTTTGAATCCTCTTTAACTATGAGTGGAAACCCAAAATAAGTATCAGAAAGACTAGCACACTGACATCCAAGAATATTTTTGATCTTGTTTTGTAAGGAATGACATGCGTGTTAATAAAATAAACTTTACTTTTAACATAATTGATAATTTTCCCTAACACAAAGGCATATTGGTTGAGAAGGAATTTCCAAACTCTAGCTTCAAGCATAGATGTAGTACCAAAAAATATTGTGTCATCTAAAAACTACTGTAAGACTATAGGGGAAATGTAGAAGCAAGACAACCCCTAAGAAGTTTCTTCTTATTTATCATACACAATAAGTTTCTCCCCAAAACCTTTGCAAACATAATAAATAGGTAAGGGGGTAGAGGGTCACCCTGCTTGATACTTTTGGCAACACTGAAAAACCCCTTGGGGACACCATTGACCAAGAAAAGATAAAAGCTGGTGGTCATACATTCCTTGATCAGAGAAATGATATTCTCATCAAAACTAAATCTTTCAAGCACTTTGAAAAATAAATCCCATTTGAATTTTTCATATGCTTTGGATATATCTAGTTTGACAAACATCCTTGAAAGCCTCCATTTCTCTATGGAGTGGAAGACTTTATGGGTAGGAATGGCTACATCGAGGATTTTCCTCCCAAGGACAAAACCATTTTGGTTGCAATTAATGAGGTTGTCAAGCATGGGTTTAATTATATTAACCAAGAATTTAGAAAAGACTTTATAGACCATATTAAAAAGTCTTATTGGCATGTGGTATGAAAATAGAGTGTCTCCTAGATTTATGGAATCAAAGAAATGAAAGAGAAATTCAAAATTTTAAGAAGTTTTCCTATTCTCAAGAATTCTTTGGTAGTAGAAATTACATCATGGACCACTATATCCCATAAATATTGGAAGAAAGGAGGGAAACCATATGAAGTTGAGGCCTTGAAGGCAGATGTGGATAAGGTATCACTTTACACTTCCTCCACTATGATCATGGCCATGAGCTACACATTATCAACCCTAGAAATATCCTCAGGAGGTATTCCAACATTTGGGCTTCTAAAGTATCGTCAACAATATCGCTATCATCCCTGAAGGCCTTGTAAAAGAATTTTAAGGCCAAAAGATCCAACTTCACATCTTCTCTAATGACCTCATTATTTTCATCTCTAAGACTAAGGATGGTGTTTCTTTTCCTATGAGTGCAAGGTGAGTGATGAAAGAAGGCTGATTTTCTATCCCCTTGTTTTATCCATGTACTCTAGACCTCTATTTCTAGAATATTTCCTCCCTATGCAGAATATTTTTCCAATTCATTCTCAAAGCCTCCTCTTTCACAAGTTTTATTACTGAAAGGAAACCCCGATCTATTTTCTCCTAGATAGAAGCTAGCTTCATAGAGATTTCTTTTTTTTGTTCACAAATGTTCCCAGATGTGAACATGTTCCATCCCTTCACAATCCTTTTGATTTATGAATCCTTAGTTTTTGAATCACCAAGAACATAAGAGTTCCTACCACTAGTGAGTCCCACCATGCCTTAACACAAGAATGGAAGTCGAGGTTAGTGATCCACATTATTTCATATAAAAAGGGACTCTATCCCTTCTACACTCTATTTTTCCATTCGAGTAAAAGTGGATTATGGTCATATGTTGTTGGAGGAAGATCAACCAGGAAGGAGTTGAATCATATATCTTAGTTAGTAGTGTAGAGAAGTCTATCGAGTCTTACGTGAATGAGGTCCATACCTTTCCTATATTTTGACCAAGTGAACAATTATCCCATAAGATCAATGTCAACTATAAACATTTTGTTAATGAAATCTAATAAGTCAACCATACTGTTAGTATAGTCCTCAAGGCCACCTATATTTCCCAAGGGACATAGTGGAGAGTTGAAATTGCTATCAAGGAGCCAACATGAGGTAATATATTACTATATAAGGGATGGGATATCACTCTAAACATTTTTTTTCGATCACTACATGAGTTGGGTGCATAAACATTAACCATGAACCAAGCATTATCCTCATAAGTGAACTTGGTAATCAAAACATTCTGATTGGAGAAGGTCAATGTACCATCAACCTTTTGTAGATTCAACATACTAACTATACCACCAAAAGAACCATTGGCTTCAGTCATACAAAATTATGATCTCGACCATAGAATCCTCGCAATAGTGTTGAAAGAGGATTCTCTCATCTTAATTTCCTAGAGGAGAAGAATATCAATGCCACTTTCTAGAATAAAGTTCTTTAGAGTGAAATTTTTTGGGGGCCATTAAGCCCCCTTATGTTCCATGAAAGGAACATCATTTCTTCATCTTGTTTGTAGTTTTTAGGATCCTCTTCCTACCATTGGTGATTTATATTGTAACCTACCTTTTCCTTGTGATGTATTGCGATGATCGACCAACCTTCATGTTAGTACCCACATTAGCCTTCTTATTTTTCTTTTTCTATTTTTGGATCATTTCTCCATCATCACCCATTGTAGTAATAGTGAATTCTCCTTGTGATGAGATGTTTTTTTCTCATAGGTTGGGGGGAGGGGTGAGAAGTGGATTGGATGAATCAACACCATTATCACCAAGGGGGCAGAGGTAACCTCATCCATGGATTTTTACTATTAGACACATTAACACAAAAATAAGAAAATACTAACCTGGATTTTTCCTTAGTAACCTCATCCATGGAAACATAGTTGAAAAAGGTGTTTCCTATCCAATAGAAGATCTTTTCATCCTAAAATTTGAGAGGGAGACACAACATACAAACCCATACATAGCCTATTTGGCTTAGATTGACCACAAGGTCAAAGCTTGAATTACATTGATAGAGTGAAGGGAGATGTTTCCCATAACTCCATGAACCAGATAGAATGTAGGTCATATCCTCTACTTCCATACATTTAAATAAAAATAAGGCCCCAGGAATTGTACTATTTACAACACTTCCTTTTAGATTCCATATTTGAGATACCCAAATTTTGAGCATATTAATGGATTGAGGAAAAGAGAAGAAGTGGTTGACCAATGTGTTATTCATAAAATAGAAAATAGAATCAAACATAACATTAGGAACCCTATTAGGAACCCCATCCTCCACTTGTGCACACTCTAGAGCTGCCTCAACATCCACCTCCCTTTGTAGTCACCCACCAGGACTTGTTCCTACTCTTCAGATAGAGTACCTCCCTAGGTCTTTTCCTAGTTGCCCTTGTTAAAATTTGGGTCCAAGACACCACAAACATCCTTGGACTCCTTACTACCTTCATCCTCTTATGCTATGCCACCAACAGGAACATGATCTTGACTAGTGGGACCACTGGCCCCTCCTACACAGGTTTTACAACTGATGGTGGGGGCTCCCTAGTAGGGATTTGAACCCCCTCACTATCATCCATCATGAAAGCTCAAAAGTTCAAAAAAGTTGCAGAGTGGGAAGATGGAAACATGTATTCTAATCTATATTGGTCTCATGTTGATGCTCAAATGAGCAAGATATTCGTATTTGATATGAAACTAAAAAAATCTTGGAAAAAATAAAAAATATCATTTTGAATATTTAAATAAGGGAATTTAACCTCAAAATTTGGCATTATCCTCTTGAGTGTTGTAGTGTAGGGTCTTTTTGAGCTCTTTGATTTTATTTTAAATATGATGTTAATTATATACTTGGATCAAAAGTTCCAGCTTTGGAAAATTGTGCTACTTTAGATATTTTTGTTGTGAAGTTTAAAATGCTCATAAACGAAGAATAAAAGTGGTACACATGTTAAATTTGAAAGCTAACTAAAATTGGAAGATTCCCAACAATGTGATGTTTTGATTTTTTATAATGTGAAATAATTTATATTTGCAAGGGTTGATTTTTTTAAGAAAAAAATGTTTATGAAGAAACTTTGCAACAATTTTGTAATTTATTTTCCTAAGGATAATAGTTTGTCTAAAGATCATTTTTAATATGTTTATACATATAAAATTTCTTTTTTGAAAAGATATGAATGAGGGCTAGGATCTAGATTGTCTCTTTTGTTCCATTGTATTTTATTCAAAGGAGTATCTTTTAATGGAATATAAAATCTTTTTCTCATACATTTGTTATGGAATTTGTGTGTTAAGTTAGTATATTTTTAAGGAGAATGATAAATATTTCTCAATAGCAAGTGGAATGTGCAATTATTAAAAAAGATAAGTATAATCTCATATTTACAAATTTTGTTCTAAAAGCTCAAATTTAATATCTTGTTAGCATAAAATAATGTAACAATATCTGATTATATTTTTCCAAGGAGTGGGCATTGATCTTATTTCCTATCCACTTACATATATATTTTTTTAAAAAAAACACTTCGATGTTGTACAACAATAGTTTATGCATGGTGTTCATGTCAAAACATTAAAGATACAAGGAATGTGTGCTATTTTAAACTAATCATTTAACTCCTTGCTTAATTTTTATGAAGTCTTATCTCCTTTGCATTGTGATAGATCCATTATACATATAAAATCTAGTGTTTTGTGAGGTAAACTAGCATAATTCCTACAAAATCTATAATATATGAGAGACACATCAATATTTCATTATTAGTCCATCCTTTAAAAAATATTTGATCATATGGATTCACAACCTCTTGAAGAATATTCAAAGCATGCTGGAGAACTGTAAGAATTTTGATATCGCTTTGATACCATGTAAGAATTTGCCTAAGGCAAATAATGAAAATGCCAAGATATAGAAGCTCAATTGATATCACAAGAGAGACAAATATGATATGATCAATTGAATGATCAATAATGAAATAGATACAAAATCAATTGAATACAAACTAGATGTTCCTGAACATATAGGAAATGTATGATAACTAGGAGAGATGCAAATGATAACCTATCAACTAAACAAGGTGTAATCATATGTCCACCAAAGGTGGACCATCCTCCATTGCACAATAAAGTATGTGTAACAATGAGAGGATGATAATGTGATAAGAGCACTAAAGGTGGATTTCGCACCTAAAGTGGAAATTCTCCTACACCATGTGCTAAAATGAGATGCAAACTCCTAGGTGTCTCAATGACAATGAATATGAAAATGTATTATCCTAAGTAAACTTATGTAAAGTGTAATTAGTGAATAATTAATTATACCAACAAGAACAAACAATATTAATGGTGTCTATATTATCATTTATAAAATAGTATTACACATATTCACAAGAAATGGTGGGTGGAAAAATTCACGTCCAAAAATTCCAAGTAGAGTAGAGGTTGGAATAAAATATAATCACATAAAGCCACCAAGTGGTGAGAGCAAGAGCACTAGCAACATATTGTTGATCCTAGTAATTTGGTTTACCCCATACATTAGTGGTGTTTGAAGTGTCTATAGGAGGGTACCACCTATCATCATCTTCATTATTATTTACATCATTTTCTATCTTTAATATCTTAAATAGAATAAATATAAAGAACCAATTGAGGGAACTTGCTAGTGCTATTCAACCAAGAATCCCATGATCATAAGTTAGTGGAGAGGAAGATCATCATGATGATTATGAACATCATTTATCAAAATGATTTCATATCATAGGCGATAAAGAGGCCTAAGAATGATCATCATAGTTTCCACAAGTAGATTGACTATAATCACAATGACAGGCACTCTAAGGCATAGGTTGTACTCTACTAGTGGTGGGAGTGAACAAAACCCCAAAAATAGTCCCCATTACATTATACTACTAATAAAAAACAATTGGAAGGGAGAAAATTCAAGTGCAACATTTTTTATTTGCAATTGAATATATATAAGTATGTTAGAAAAGTTATGGCTTTAGAATAAAGAAAACAATTATGATCAACATAACAACTTAAATCAATAGTAACATTTCTATCTTTCCAAATAGTAAAAAAAAATCCCACCCAAAAAATTGTCAAACATAAATACATCTAGAAGGGTTTTTTTTTGTCATTTCCATGACAATACCACAAGTAAAAAATAATCATATTAGAATTTTTTTGAAAAATTCATAAATCTAGATCTAGGTAGCATGAGTTGTAGGATCTAAAATAAAATAAAAGTTACTATAGAGATTCTTGATGACTACAAAAATGACATTAGGGATCAAGAATCTCAAGTGGGTTAATTTGAAACCAATGGGAAGGCCTTGGAAAAGAGTAAAATTGGAAAAATGATTGATTTTCAACTTAATAATGGCCTACCAAAAGATGTGGAATCCATGTTACCAAATGTTAGAAAAGATTAAAAATTCATCTTTAATTTAAAATAGGCAACATATACAAATGAGGTGAAAGCCAAGAGTAGCCTATGCAAGGTTTATAATTTCTAAATGGAGTATCAATATTCCATTTCTCACCATTCCACCATGGTTTACAAGGTCAAACCCAAATTTTATGCATGACATATGGAGGGATATTGTCAAGAATATAGTTTCAAAAGTTTCATATCTTGATCAGATGGATAAATGAAACTTCATTGTAGCTTCTGGTTAGGCTAAAAAGACATAATCACTTTTGAAAATAGATTCAAAAGAATCTTGATCTCCTTTTCAAAAAATCTTAAAGATTAGCCCCAAGGGGACCTAGTAAGAGGATGTTTCAAACAATGCAAACTAAGAGATTACCAGTTTGACTATTCCTTAAAAGAGAGACTATTGAAAAAGACAAATCCATCTTAAGAAGATAGAGACTAATGGTTTCCCAACATTTCTAAATATCTTTTATTAAAAAAATCCCTTGGATTTGAATGGGATCTATGTGCTCTTTCACAATGAGAAGGGTATGATCTCCAATCCCCTTCGAAGTTGGCCTCCTAGAAGAGACACCAAAATGAATATAACGGTGAACTAAATATTTGCATGCATCATCACCTTCTAAATCTTAAATGATCCATTTGGTACATAACAAAAAAATTAGTTGATAGGTGAAAATTAATAAAAGACCCACATAACCATGTAGGAGTGAACTATACTCCCAATCCACTTGATGAAAGCCTTTGTGATTTTTAAAAAATATCCATTCAAAATATCTGAGGATATTTTTAAAATTTAGATAAGAGGATTTAGAAGGGGCTGAGTAAGAAGAATAATAGACATGAATGATCACTATAATCTTAGAAGAAATAAAAAAATTTCCGCAAGAGAGAGGATTAGAAACCTAGCATGCTAACTTCTTGATTTTGGATGAAATAGCTTGCAAGATCTAGTAGCTAGATAAGATTGAAAATAAAAAGGAATACCTAGGAACTTGAACATTTCTCCATGATCAATCTATTTCCACACGTGAGAGTTGATCTAAGGAGGCTGAGGAAAAATGTATTTTCCTATAACATTAAGTTTTTTTCCGTTGAGTGCTAGAACTTGAGGCTTTACAAAAAATGTCCAAATAATGAAGACCTTGGTTAATGTTTTTTTTTCTTATAGGAGAGAGAAATTATTCATTAATAAAATGAGAAAATTTACTAATTGAACCATGAAATTTGGTATGGAGATGTCTTTGACCAATCTATAAAATATAGAATGAGCTTAAAGGTGATTAAAACCTTTTATAACAAGTATATAGAGGATAAGGACTAAAGGAAAACCCTAGCAAATAGATCTAAAAACCTTAAAAGCACTAGATTGATGAGCATTTATAGTAAGACATGCTAAAGAATCAAAAGAAAGCATATGAACTGATTAATAAAAAGAGGACCAAATCCTAAAGCCTAAGCATGGAAAGGATAAAATGCCATTCAATTTGGTCATAAGCTTTAGAAAAGTATATTTTAATGTAAGTAGCTTATTGATGAGATAGACAAGCATATTCCATACCATCCTAGATTCCTATAATATTATCCAAGATATATTCATACATTATAAAGCTAGCTTGTTCAAAGTTCATTTTGAGGAAGAATATGGTGGAACTTTAGTGTAAGAAGCTTGGCTATATGAACTTGTAGGAGACATTAGTAGTATGATTAGGCTCTACTTGTAGACATCTTGGAGATGACTAAATTTAGATATGAATTTGATATTTATACTTGTTAATATTTTTTTTCAAAGTGGATGAAATGCTCCAGTAAAACCATTATTAAGGTACTCACCAAGACAACCCCAAAGGACTTTGTAAAAGTCACAAGGAAAGCCATCACAACCAACAGTTTTGTCATTGGCCATAGTGTCAACAACTTCATGGAGATAATTATATTACAAAATGCTAATTGAGAAGAAAATAGTCAACAAGGAACAATGTTGAGGAACTCTTGTAAATCATATTTGTTAGAGTAAAGTATTAATTATGTTAATTAATCTTTACTCCCTTCTTAAGATGTCAACTCTTTTTCTTTAGTTGTTTATATTTAAACACACATGCACGAGTTGTTTTAAACTCATGCACTTGTTGTTTTAAATATACACTTGCATGCATTAGTCATGTAATAGTTAAACTAATTATTACATGCACTAGGGTTTTCCTTTCAAGGCTTTCGATCTCCTTTATAAGGATGATCCATTGTACATTCTATTCATTCATTATTTGAGGATATTTTCTTCTTCATATTTTTGAGTCAAACTCTTGCCCTCTTCTTGTCTCTACTTCCTTGTAAGAGGGTTTTGTATGTAGGTGATCTTCGGGTTTTGTGGATTTGTATTGCTCAAATCCTACAATATTCATGTTTAAGAGATTTCTATTGATCTTTAAGAACTTGTTCACGATTAAAAATAGAAATTTGAGTTCCTAATTTCTACAACTCATTTTCAATGAAGGAAATGCTCCCTACACATGGAGTATGATTCATATAAATGGACATTATTTCAAACATTCAAACAATAGGCCACTCTCCTTTACATTAAAACTCTTCAAATGAGGTTGGTCTAGAACTATATATTTTCCTTAGATTAGTCCCCTCCCCTACTCATTCAAGACTTTGGTCGCATTCCTTGTTTTTAACCAAATGTCTAACTTGGTTTGTAAAATGTGTGGAAGCGGATAAAGCAAGAGAAGTGTTGTTCAAGATGCAACATTGATTCAAATTGATTTTTGATACATATATTTTTTACTTATGGGATAAAGCACCTAATGATCTCAACCCAACGATTGGCACATCTACTTGCCTCACAAAGAAAAATTATGTCATGCTTGTGGTTTTACTAGTAGTTCTATGTTCTACTACTATTATGTTATATTTGGGGTGAATTAGTGTGGCCTTTGAGATGTGTTTATACAACATTTTAAAGTTTGTAGATGGAGAGGCTCTCAAATTAGTTAAAATTGTGTTGAGTCTTGACAGTTTTAGAACTCATACGTTTTTATTCTAGGAACCTGTTACGTCTAATTCATTAAAAAATTGGAGATGTTGGTGTTGTGTAGACAAGCTAGAGATTGGATGCAACATTTTTTACTTCCTAAATATGAAAAAACTTTGTATTCTTCTATTGCTAAGGTGTTTCTATTTTTGAGGCTACTATAGATTCTCATTTGAAGGCTTTCCAACGTGATCTCAATGTTCTCAAGGAGTTGTTGATTGTTTTTGAGCAACATGAAGAGTTGTTTGAATTCTACATGAACTAGGCAACAATGCATAAAAAATTTGTGGTCTCACATAAGCATGACAAGTTAGAAACCAATAGTCAATTTTTTGTGTCCTCTTTATATAAATGAGTTTTGTGTTGTGTAAAGAACCCAAGATAATTTCAAGTTTATAGTTTAGGTATTTGGATGATTGCAAGCTTGAATTTTCATTAGGGTAGTGTCTTTGCAACAAGTAGGGTTAACAACTATGTATATGCGAGTAGCAATGTCTTTATTTTAGGTGATGCTAGATTAGATCGGGCTGGTAAATCCCCTGCAAATATAATTCAACTTTTCTTTTTTGTCTTTATAAATTGGTTCACATTGTATTGTATAGTCATATATTTTTGAATTACATCATCTATCTAAATTTTCTTTAACTTTTCAATCAAAATTATTTATTTTATTCTTAATTATATTGAATTAATGATTAATATATCTTCTCAGTTTCTAACCCAAAAAAACCAATGAAATTGTCATTCATCTATAAAACTAATTATTTTTTTTCAATTATTATCATATCACTAAAACATAAGAATCGGATTTTCTCCATCATTTTCCATGCTACACAATTTTGCATGATCAAACATTAACACGGAATGAATTGACGCTCAAGAAATGAAGTGAATGTCTCAAGACAAAAACCTAATTCTGGGGAATTATATCCAATACAACCGTAAACTGACATATACTCAATTTTGGCTGTATGAAAAGGCAAGTAATTTGGGGACCTACAAAGGTAATATGGCGTGGGATCTCTCTGTATGTTGGTGTGCAATCCACTGGATTTGAGTTTATACTTAGCTTTTAAAGCATTAAAGTAGTGGCAATTTGTTGGGATGTTGACCCTCGGTATTGATTGTCCTTTAAAATATTCATGCAATTTGTTGGGATGTTGACCCTCGGTATTGATTGTCCTTTAAAATATTCATGCAATTTGTACAACTTGAATTTGCACTTGCCCACACTACACGCTACAAGTTACAACCATGCATCTTGACTTAGAGCTTGATTGTATAAATTAGTGTGATTGAAAATGAAGTTGCCTTGGTGTTTAAGTGCAATTTTTGATTTGTTTATTCACTTAAAATTTAATTCAAATAATGAATAAAGTATTGAATTTAAGTGATTTTACATTTGAATTAGTAAGGAGTCAAGGTTGTAAAGATTATTTTAAGTTGTTTTTTAAAAGAAAGTAAGGAGAAAGGAAGTGTGTTTCAATTGGATGTTGAAGAAATTATAAAAGTTTTAAAGAAAAATGGAGATCTTGGACAACTAGAATTGGCTCTTTGACATTTTTGTTTGTGCTACTAATAATAGCATCTTTCATTCAATTAGTAGTCTTCTCACAAAAGTGGACGTGTCTTTTGCTTTCAAATGCATCTTACAAGGAGTGACTTGGCATCTTTGCCCATGATAGTGTCTTTGAAGATGCAAATGTATCTTTTACTTGTAAATGTGTCCTTTGTAACTAGTGGTGCTAAACTTGCATCTTGTAGCTAAGATGAAATAGGTTGTCCAAAGGTTGTTTTTCAAATCCGATTCAAATAGATCTACCAAGGTTGATTCAATAGTATAATTTAAACAAGTTTTAGGTATGTGAAAGTTACGTGTAAGTATAGAGAGTGATGAATGTAACAATAATGGAACTCTCATAAATAGAAGGCGGTTTTGGGTGTTCATGAGAGTAGCTAAAGTATGTGTGGCCCTATGGTGTTTGCTTGTAATACTTCACTAATGCCTTAATACTCCTTGGTCTCTCCTCTTTTTCATTATTTTTTTCTCTTTTCAACTCTTAAGAAAATAATACAAATCCAAAATCACTGTATAGAATGTTGAAAAACAAGGTAAAATACTACAAATGGAATCTTATCAATAAAGGATGTGAATCTAACATACCAATTATGGAATCATTTGATTGATCATAACTAGATGTTTTCATGTATAAATCACAAGCCTCTTTGAACACTCCACTACATGGACCCTATACACTTCCCTAGAAATAGTTCTCTAAGGAATCATTTAATATGTTGGACCCATCTGATAATGGAGAAGACTCTCTCTCTCTCTCTCTCTCATTCTCTCTCTCATAATGGGAAGTTGGTAGTTAATGGGTGTAGTCAAATTGTAACTACCACTATTATACATCACCTTCTTCCTTGACTGATATTACAACTTTTATTCCACATCAAATGGGATAAGAATAAAATAAAACATATCAACTATATTGGTGTCCACATATCCATTCCCATAAAGGTTAGAATACAACATTATACATTAGGATTACGACTAAATATCATACTATCCTAATATTTTTAAACTTGGTATTAAACATTTTAATTGTATAGGATACAAGGCACATGACCTCCTTATGTACCAAGATAAACTATTCATGCACCATTCTTCACCATCTCACAAAAAGTTATATTATACATCAAGATTCACATTTCATATTCACTAGTTTCATAAATGAATTTGTACAATATTTTTCTAAGTGAATTGTGTGGTACAAGCATGGTATACAAAATTCCTAGCCTAATACATAGCATCATGGGTGTTATATTTGATCTAAACCAACATATATAATAAAAAAAAAATACTAAATAGAACCTATGTAACCATAATTCCTCATTATAGGTATGTGTAAATTAACAATATGATGGATAAAAAAACCATAATTTATCTCTTACTCATTAGAATGATAGCAATTTAGATAGAGAAAACACATAGTGGTGGACATTCGACTATCCAAGTCAGTTTCCCAAGACAAATCAATAAAGCCTTGTATTTCTAATACTTTTCACATAATTGAAGCCATAATTACACAAATTTTTATTTAAAGTCCTTCATGAATATGTACATACCCTCTTAACATGATTCCACTACTCTTACCAATGTTAGAACATTAACCTACTATGAGCTCCTACTACTTAGACTATATTTGGTTTAATACAAACTATTTAATAAATAATGATACTAATATCTCTAGGAGAAGAAACATTAAGCATATATCTTCTACATTACCTTTTAACTTAGGACATATATCTAATGAAATCCTAGTGCCTACATACTTTAAAGGAACACTTACTAATTTATACTTAGACAAACAAGTTATCATTGAACGATGTCAACATACTTATTTTGATTCCCTCCTAATATTTTTAAAATATTATATTTGTACTAAATATTTCTATTAACTTAATCCCTCCTAATTTTCATTCGAAAATTCTGCCCCTATTTTCCATTTTAATATTTTTACAAAGCTAAGTTTTAAGCTCCCCAATCATTGTCTTGTTACAAATGAATAAGATGTCATCTACATACAATATGATAGTTAGAATTTGTTCATCAATACACATAATGTAGCTTACAAAATGGCCCTCTTTTATAAAATCCCAGCTTCAAAGAAAATGCATCAAAATTCTAAAACCACATTTGAGACAATTGTTTTAGGCCATATATAACTATTGTTTTAACCTTAAATCCAAGTGTTCCCTCTCTTTTACCATAAAACTATCAAGTTATAACATATAAATTACTTCAAGATCTCCATGCAAAACAACACCAACAACAAATTTAACATTCATTTTCCCAATATAAAAATTATAATTTGTAGCCATATATAACAAGAATATGATGAAAAATAACTTAGCAACATTAGAGATTTTTTTTTTCCCCAAAAAATGATTCCCCCTCTCTGGAAACAACTCTTTGGCACTAATTTGGCTGCATATCTCTCAAACTAATCATTTGCTCCAAACTTTTTTATATATACCCACTTGCAACTTATAGACTTTCTTTAGCAAAATTAACAAGATCTCAGTTCTTATAAATATTCAAGGCCATCATCTCCTTATAGTAGCTCACATCCATGATTCACTATCCTCTAAAGAGAGAGTCTCCATAAAATATTTCAATTCATCAACTATACATAACAAAGTGAATACATAATAGAAATCTAACATGCTACACATGTTAATTGGTTTTTGTTGTCTCTGTATGGTGAAAATGTGACCACACTTCTATGAACCATTACATGCAAGGTTGCTCAAAGGTGAGGCCTCACAAAGTGACTCATAGCTCTCTATGCATGGAGTTGCAAGACACTATTATAAAATTGCCCTCAGCTAGAGCTACAAACTTGTGACCTTGCTAGTCAACTACACAATGAGATATTCATAAAATTGAAGACTAGGGCAAGAGTGCCAAAATCTCCAAAATGAATCAAATGTGCAAGATGCAAATGAAACTAGTATGAGTGCAAAATTAATCTATCAAATGACAATACAAACTAATCTATGAAAAGAAATTGCAATGGATTACAAACCCCTAATTAAGCTATGTGAGCTAAATCTATTGCATAAAAGGAAAATTACTTTAAAATGCCATGATATGCAAACTAATCAAATGAAATGTGCAACTAAATGATGAAAGAAAATGAAAGGAAGCAAGTCTTCAATATCTTTCAAAGGAGTCTTCAAAGTAAGTTAGAAAACCTGCAGCATAACATTAGCATAAAAACATGATCATCCAAAATGAAGGAGAGAGCTCTCCTTTTATAAGAAATGAGGTGAAATGGACCATTGAGATTAAGAGACAAAATACTTAATCAACGGTGGAGAAAAATAGAAGTTTGATCCTTGTGCACAAATATCCTCCAATAGGAAAATAGGAGTTGACTTTTGTGTCCATATGAGACAAAAAGTACTTTTTCTCTTTTTATAAAATAAGAATGATGCTTTATTTGTGCAACTTAGGATAAGAGGAAAAGTGAGGGCTTTTATTTAATAAAAGGGGAGGAAATATTCCTTTTAAATAAATAAAAATTTAGGATAAAATGGTTAGCCCAAGGAAAATAATCGAAAAAGATAAAATTAAGATTTGATCAAGAAATTGATAGTGTTGAAAAATATTGATTATTGATAAAATTGATTCAGAGATAAATAAATCAAATAAATGGGGCCCAAAGTCTAGGCGACCATTTTTGGGTGCATACATTTCCCCTTTTTGATTAATGTGTGATCGATCTGGGAACACATGTAGTCAAATAAGAATTGAAATGTCAGATCGATCTGGGATCACAAAACAACTCAGATGTGAGGTCGATTCGGGATCATATCTGGACAAAGCATAAACAAAGGCCTTTGAACATGAGTTCGATTCGGGATCACATTCAAAGTAAGAGATAAAAATCTCAAATTTGAGTAAAAACTCACAAAAGATGCCTGAATCAAGAAAATCAAGAAATCGGGGATGAGAATCCCATAAACACTGCCCCCTCAGAGTCAAAATTGAAATCAGATGGAGGAGAACAGTGAATTGATAAAAGATTTGATCAAATCATAATAAAATCACAATCAAAGGTAAAGGTCAATAGGTTAACCATTAGGCAATGAAACATGCCTCAGTGATGAATTAGAAGAAAAGAAGTAGGGTGAATGAAAGACTAAAAGTTTGAAAGACATGAAAAGGAAGAAATTCCATCAAAGATCAAAGAATTATGCCTCAAAAGGGTCTGTTAACTGCGTAGAAGAGAGAGAAGATTTGAAATGTGATTTTGACTATCAAGACAACCTCAGATTTTGATTTCAAGTCCGAAAATGGATCCAAGACATCAAAATTAGCTAGGGGTGCAATTTTCGCGCAATTTCGAGGTGTTCTGAAAATTAAGTCAAAAAGTCAAAATGCTATAAAAAGGGTGAAAATGTCATAGAAAAGGATGTGAGATGAAAGACAAGAAGTGAAAGACATAATCGAGAGGAAGTGGAAGGTGAGCGGAGTTGACCAACAGGTCCATGTAAGATGAAAATGAGAGCTCTTTCCATATGCAAAGTGCAAAACTAAACTAACATGAACCTAAAAATGCAAACTACTATGAAAGTGGTTGACTTGCAAGGTCACAATGCTTATAGACATCTAATTATCATCATCAAGCTTTATTGGTAGCGTCGTAAAATCATACAATGCACACTAGTATAACTATGTGAATATGAATATGATCTTTATCAGATCGAAATGTGGGAATCTCACCTAAGGATCAAAGACATAGAGGTCAAGATGACTAGTGTAGTGAGATTACCTAAGTTTGTTATGGCGAGATTATGCTTATAGGATAGCTATAAGCATGCACTCGCATAAAATAGTCAAGGATAATACCTTGTCAATCCATAGTGTCAAATAAGACCAGCATAAATGTTCATGACAGTTAGGATCAACGAAATATACCCACAAGTAGATAAAGAAATAAAACATGTTCTCATACCCTCAGTCTTCTAGCTATGCATCATCAAAAATTTCTGAAGGAGAGACCACTCATCAAAGAAATCTTTATAGACAGCACACAAAGAAAAATAAAGTCAACATATCTCAAGTGAGTTAATTGTTTAAGTGTGTGTGTGTTGGTCATAGAGTCAGACTCTGATCATCACATCTGCAAATGAAAAATATCGCATCAAACTTAGACTATTGGGTAAGACATCTGATAAGTGTTAAGAAACACTCGACGCAAGGGTAGTGTTGAAAAACACTGTTTGGGGTGGTGTTGAAAAACACCTGTTGTGAAATGCCCCAAGAGTCAAACACACCTAAAGGATCTATGCGAATAGTTATGCCCCCTAGACAAAGGTAAAGACCAATTCCAGACTAAGCCAAATAAGGTCAAGGTATGATGGAGAAAGGCTCAGTGTCGAGGACGCATGCTAATAAATAGGGGTGCAAAGGCCTCAAGTAGCGCCTGTTTCTAGATTTTCACCACTTAGATTTATTACAATTTTTTCTCTTTTTTTTTTATTTTTTTATATTTTTGCTACCAAGGCACCTGTTTCCAAGTTTTCACCAAGGCACTTTTTCTATTTTTTGCATTTTTTAATTTTTTTATATTTTTTCAGGACTTTTTATACTTTTTAGGATTTTTTCAGCATCATATATGAATTTTTTTGGTATTTTTTCAGGATCATAAAATATGTACAAAGGATGCCCCCAGACAGAATGGACATCAAACTCCCAAGCAAGATCACATCGTGTAGTCTCAGTGTTTAGCAAGGTGGGGAACAAGAGGGATTAGCAAGCTGGTGAATGAGATGGAGGAAAGGAGAATGAAGGCAAATGGAGGGAAGAAATCCTCAAGGTCAAACTCCTCAAGAGTACCCAAGCTAGGGAAAAATTATCATGCAAAGCACATTTGGATAAGTAATGAAAGGCTAGCATAGGATAACTCACAAAAGCATGATGCAAAAGAAAGAAAGGATGCAGTCCAAAGGAGTAGACATGTCAAGAGGCTTCATAGCATCATATTTTACTCTTTTTATTAGATCAAGACCAAGGGGGAAAAAGATAGCGAAAGGCTAGAATGAATGGAGGAAAATGAAAATGAAGGCTAAACATGAATGGAATGAAAGCAAGATCATCGTAAGATAGCTCACAAGACAACCAAATGTTCGTGTATAGGTCAACATTGCCAAGATCAAAGAGAGAAGACGGAATGAATGAAATATGTAGAAGAACTACGCATGATGCCTGATTGCCAAGTTTTCATCACGGTACTTATCCATAAGATGAATTTATTTCTCTTTACTTTTGCTACCAAGGTGCTGTTTCCAAGTTTTCACCAAGGCGCATTTTAATTTTTTTAATTTTTTTTTTTTAAGAAGGCAAGCTTTTCAGATAATGCTCCTTGAAAGGATAAACCATGATATGTCAAGGATTCAAAATTATATGGAAAAAGATGCTGATAGGGAAAGGAAGATGGAAGAGAAAAATGGAGGATAAGGCTTTATGTAAAGTGAGTGAGGTTGGAAGATAGGAGGAATAGGCAAATGAGAAAAAATGATAGAAGGTAGAAGGATAATGAATGGAAGGATTGTGAAATGGTAGATGGAAAGAAAGGTAAGATCAATGTCAATACACACCTTGAAGGGTGGCGGGAAAAATGGAGGAAACGTAAACCATATTCTAGTCCAAATGCGAACCATATTCTGGTTCATTATTGCTATCTGACTCCTCGAAGAGAGGATTGGTGTACTTGTTATAATTCTCAAATGTGAATGGAGGAATATGAGAATGAATATGGCAAATGTGTAGTAGAGGTTGTGGTTCAAGCGCATGGAATGGAAGAATATTTTTGGAAAAAAATGAAGTGGAAGCCTTTGGAAGCTTGAATGTCAACTTCACTTTTTGCTCAACATAAGACTCTTTCAAGAGAGACTTTGGAATCCATATAGCTTTAAGCTTTTTATTTTTTTTTGATGTGTTAGAGAGAATATCTTTAATGATGGATTTTGGAACCCATACTTGTCTTGTAGTTTTCTTCTTAGATATCTCTTTTAACTTTATGCTTCCATGTCAATTAGAGGAGACATGGTGATCTTTTTTTGATAGATTATTATATTGCTTCTTTTTCTTGTATTGAACATTCAAGTTACTTCCAAAAGACTTGGGACTTGTGGAAGAAGAAGGAAAATATGACTGGTTTAGATGGGTGGATGGATGAAAATGATTCAAGGGTATGCATCTATGTTGATCTTGAGGGAAGATAGGAGATGGAGGGACGTAAGGACCCAAAATAGATGATGAATTAGGAGAATTAGGAGGGGAAAGTGAAGGGACATAAGGCTCAAGATGGAAGGAAGACGTGAAGCCCTTAGTATTGGTGGAGGAGGTCCAAGGATGGTTGTGGAAGACGCAAAAGGATAATCAATAAGTTCATTTGCATCTATATGACAACCAAGGACATCAGTATCTTTAGAGTGAGCATTAAAGTTTTCAATAGGATCATGCACATCTTGAATAGGAGCACCTTCTTTGACAGGATCATTCGTAGCTTGCAAAGATTTAGGAAGAAAAGAAAGTGGAAGTGAACATGGAGTGGTAGAACAAGAAGATGGAAGACTTTGATCTTGACAAGGATCATTGGGTAGCATAAGCATATCAACTTTCTTTTGATTTTTAATAGGCTTTACATCAGAAGTAACAACACCATTTTTAATAACCTTAATGGAAGTATCATCTTTGAAAAGCGCAAGTGTGGTAAGGTTATTTTGATTATCAATAAGCTCAACGGTGTAAGTAGTAGCTTGATCTTGCTTAGGAGATGGTGGAATGAATCTGGAAGAGCGTAGAGGATCGAAAGAACCATGAAATGGAGGAGATACATCATGAAGAGAATTGGATGATATGAAGGGTTCCTGATCTTGATCTTTATTTATATTTTTTTCTTTATCATTTTTAGGGTCCTCTTGACATGTATCCACTTCTAAGGATAAGAAAGCGGGTTGGAGTTGTATGGAAGACTTTGGTAGAGATGGTGAAGGAATAGCTAAAGTAGGTATTATAGCATTTAAAGGCTTAGGCTCTTTAGGTTTAGCATTATTGAAAGTATTTGCAGCCAAGTGAAGGTTGGCTTGAGTATCTTTAAGAGGTGGCCCTTGAGAATAACTATAGGGAACCACATGGAAAGCCTTAGGATCTTTGTTGGATGAAGGATTTATGAAAGATTTGGAAGACTTAGAAGCTTTAGGAAGTGTGTGGGTATTGGAGGAAGTAGAGGATGGAAGGGAACCATCACAAGACAAAGGTTCAACATTAATATGATCTTGCTTGAGAGCGCAACCTTTATTTTCAGCATGAGAACTTTTAGAGGAGAGATTCTTTTGACGTTTGAAATCAGCGTGGTAAATTTTCTCTTCCTCAGTAGGAATATTGTATTGTTTGCAAAAATCATCAAAGAATTCTTCAAATTTAGAGTCATATGGATCACCATCATAGTCTACCCAATATGACTCCCCCTTAGAAATCACAAGTGTACCACGAGGATGATGCTTAGGAATAGAAGTTTCATGGGCATCACTACATTGTCCATCATCATAGTCATCACAGTCATCATAGGTGGGTGTATCACTCTTTGTGGAAGAGACATCACAAGGACTAACACGTTGCTCTTTATGGTATGTCTTCTGAAGAGAAGTAAGACTCTTGGGAGAAGTAGAAGAAGAACGAGGTCGTGAAGAAGAGGAAATTGAAGACTTAGTGGAAGAAGAAGACTTGGATAATGAAGAATGCGAATAATGTTTAGAAGAGTCATGGTAAGATTTGGAAGAATGAGAAAACTTAGATGATGAAGAACATTTAGAAGAAGGAGGTTGTGATATGATCATGTCTATGATCCTAGCAAAGGCATCTGATTTAATCATCTTTTCCTTTATTTTTTCCATAAGTTTATCACCCATGAGATATTTGGAAGGACTATTGGAGGAATAAAGATACTCTTCAAATTGAGCAATGAGTTCAAGATCATCTATTCTCAAGAGAGGTTCCTTAACAAGATAGTTGAAATTCATGGTTCTAAAAGAGGAGGAATCAAGCGTAGAAGAAATGAATAGAAGAGATGAATAGAAGAGTGTAGACTAGATAATAAGAGAAAAAGAATCAAGAAGAAGAAGAAGAATTTCCCATGGGAATAGAAGACTTTAGAAGAATATGGGAAATGGAGAAGGAAGAAGAAGACTAAGAATCATCTTATGCAATTGATACCATAACGTTCATTAAGATGTTGAGCAACATGACAACACCTAAGATTTGACAATTGGAGGTTGTTTCCTTTGACTAAATTGGTATCTTGTTGTAACTGATATGAAAGAAAGAAACTCTAGGTGATAAGTCAATCTCTCAAAGTGCCAATGCCAACCTAGGATAATTAAGATTCTCTATTGTCCGAAGAGAAAATGAAAAGATAGAAAATAGAAGGCGTCACCAACACTGTCAAAGAGGTGCTTCAAATCAAAGGGTGAATACCCTTGCACTTTTGAATTAGGAGGTTGGACTTAGCCAAAATTCAAATCAAAATTGAGATATATGAAAAATGATTTGGACAATAGTAGGATCAGAATTCTCCAAGGGTGTAATCAACAATTCTAAAGGCAATCTTTTCACTAGGAATAACTCTCTAACTTGACAAATTATTTTCAAGGTAACCTTATAAATCAATTGAAATGATCCCTAGAAGGCTAAAATCAAAAATTTGCAGTCAAAATAGGTCTCTAATAGCAAGGTCAGATAACCTACTCAAAGGCCAAGTCGTACTAAAAGCAACTTAATGACTGAAACTAAGAATAGTGCTGAAAAATTTCAGGCGACAGAGTCCAGGCAAACTAGGCAATACACCTAAGACTGGGTGACACTTCGCACGATGCCAGGCGATAAACCTCAAAATTGGTAGGCAACAGACCAAATAATTGTCAGGTGACATAGTCTAGTGTGAACTTTCTTACGATATTTCTCTCTTAAGCAGGTGATACTGATGCAATTTTTGACCAAATGTGTGCAAAATTTTGAGTTTTTAAGGTCTGATTTCAAATGTCTGGATCTAAGGGTGAAAATGTCTGATTTCAATCACAAATTTAATAGTATTTGGACAGGTTTGCAAACAGTAGGGGATCAAACATGTCTTCAAACACTTGAAACAAGGGCAAAAGCAACCTTGCCATGACAAACACTTGTGATATCAAAAATAAAATTGCACCCTATGGAAGCTACTGATTGTTTGTATTTAAGAACGTTTACATTGGTTTAGCACATAATCAAAAACACTTCAAGCAATTTCTACCTACAAGATAAGGCTCAATACTTACCAACTTAGCCCACAACTTGATGTCCCCTTGCCTCACACCAAGTGGTTGCCCACAAGAGATATTGGCTTTGTCGTGGAAGTGTCAAACAACACAACCAAAGGGACACATATGGTGAGTATCTTGGGGTGATCCGGGTTAGTCCACTTGGATCAATCCTTGCACTAAGAAGATAAGCGGCTAAAAAATGTAGCTTCTAACCTAAGGTTCTTAGTAAGGGCTTTCGTTCATAACACCCCTCTTGCTCCTCATAAAGGACTAGGACATCGCGGCCTCAAGAGTACCTTAAGTATTCTTGCTCAATGCTTTCCCCATGGTCGCAATCCCATGAGCTACTCACATCAAGCAAAGACAAGTGTTATGTCTACCAAGGTTTTGTGTCCTCAATAGCCTTGATATTATAGTGAGTTGGAAGAGCCAGCAAAAGGCTTGTCCCCACTTGGGTCATTCCTCTTGATTGCTCAAGGATTCCTATACTACCGGGTACAAGTGATATACCTCAGACTTCACCAGAATCACGTGACATAATTTTTTGTACTCGAGTGATACTATCCATCTGGGTGATACTCTGTAGAATAGTCAGGCGATACTTCGCACGATGCTAGGCAACAGACTAGAATACAGACGGGCGATTCTTCCTCTGCGCGAAGTGTCGCACCCGTATACTAAGAACTGTCATGCGATAATCTTGAGAAGTGTCATGCGATATTCTGAGACAAACAACAGAGAATGCAAAATATCCAAAAATTAATCCAAAAAATAATGAAAATGCAAGAAACTAAATGACAAAGTCTATCTACTCTGCCCCATGGTGGGCGCAAGAAATGTATGGTGAAAATGTGACCACACTTCTATGAACCATTATATGCAAGGTTTCTCAAAGGTGAGGCCTCACAAAGCGGCTCATAGCTCTCTATGCATGGAGTTGCAAGACACTATGATAAAATTGCCCTTAGCTAGAGCTACAAACTTGTGACCTTGCTAGTCAACTACACAATGAGAGATTCATAAAATTGAAAACTAGGGCAAGAGTACCAAAATTTCCAAAATGAATCAAATGTGCAAGATGCAAATGAAACTAGTACGAGTGCAAAATTAATCTATCAAATGACAATACAAACTAATCTATGAAAAGAAATTGCAATGGATTACAAACCCCTAATTAAGCTATGTGAGCTAAATCTATTGCATAAAAGGAAAATTACTTTAAAATGCCATGATATGCAAACTAATCAAATGAAATGTGCAACTAAATGATGAAAGCAAATGAAAGGAAGCAAGTCTTCAATGTCTTTCAAAGGAGTCTTCAAAGTAAGCTAGAAAACCTGCAGCATAACATTAGCATAAAAATATGATCATCCAAAATGAAGGAGAGAGCTCTCCTTTTATAAGAAATGAGGTGAAATGGACCATTGAGATTAAGAGGCAAAATATTTAATCAATGGTGGAGAAAAATGAAAGTTTGATCCTTATGCACAAATATCCTCCAATAGGAAAATAGGAGTTGACTTTTGTGTCCATATGAGACAAAAAGTACTTTTTCTCTTTTTATAAAATAAGAATGATGCTTTATTTGTGCAACTTAGGATAAGAGGAAAAGTGAGGGCTTTTATTTAATAAAAGGGAGGAAATATTCCTTTTAAATAAATAAAAACTTAGGATAAAATGGTTAGCCCAAGGAAAATAATTGAAAAAGATAAAATTAGGATTTGATCAAGAAATTGATAGTGTTGAAAAATATTGATTATTGATAAAACTGATTCAGAGATAAATAAATCAAATAAATGGGGCCCAAAGTCTAAGCGACCATTTTTGGGTGCATACAGTCTCAATGCTCATCCTAATAAAAAATTTCATTTCAATCATCTTTTTCATCTTCATCCTCAAATTGATTATTATATTCTTCACCACGTGAATTTTCTTTTCTTTTCATTTTGTTTTTAAAATCTTAGTCTCAAAATGTTTTTTTTTTGTCTTTTTCTTTTGGCTATAAGAGAGTTGAAGACACTCTAAACTCCTTGAAAATTCTCATCTCTAGAATAAACTATTTTTTGAGTTTGTGGATTCCAAATCTTTTAACCTCTCACTTTATCATTGTAACGAACAAAGATTTATTTTTTATACATTTAATTATTTTTCAAAAATAACCAAACAAGGAGATTGCTTTACCAACAAAAAATACTTACAATCTTTGCTCCAAAGCATTAATAAACTATGTACAACTTAACATACTTCTGCATCATTCATTAATGGTAGTTTCATTCTTTTTGCAAATCCATTTTAATGTCTACTAAGATTCTCAAACTTTCTATATGTTAGCTATTAAGGATATTGGTATAAGAAGAACAAATGTGGGGTAAAAGAATTACTTTAAACAAATATGAAACTGACTACCAAGAGATATGGGCTTAATAATCTAATAAGAGATTTTATTCTTCATATAAGAAACTACATAGTTCCACAATTTTGGAGGCGAAAGTTGAAATGGGAAGAAAACACCAAAAAAAAGTTGAATGTTCTCCACAATATTATAACTTATTAGCAAAATATTCAAAATCAACAAATTATAGAACAAAGGTTTATGCAACATTATATCTTATTTTATTAAGTGATGTATCTCAAGGCATGAAAGAATATTTCATGTTCTTTCATTATCTATCCATGACTTTTCTTACTTTAAAGTAATGAGAAATGATTCCTTTACAAAATTTCAAACAATAAGCTAAGAATTAGAGGGACTAGAAAAAGAGATGTTGTTGACTATACCATAAGGAATGTGGTTGGGCTGGAAAATGTCATTAACATGATCATTTGTGATGAGAAAAATCAAGGAATTATGAAGAAAGTTGGCACAATATATAATATTTTAGGATGGAAACTTAAATATTACAAGATGGCCAAAGTGAATGGCTAGTAAACATAGTCATCATTTTCATTTTGTTAAATATGGTTTTCTTATGAGTATAATGATGTAATTCAATTTCCTTCAAAACTATAAAGATGTTATTACACATATATCGAAGACAAATAAACGTAGTTAGGTAATGATTCATATCATTTAACTCATCCTTAATGTTAGTAATTTAACATGAGTATTGTAACAAAGATGAGTAGAATGACGAGTCTCTAATTGATAATAAGCTTAAGATCACCATCTTGAGAATAAATATGATAAATTCTTTAGATGCACTAAAGTAATTTGTGATCTCACAATCTTTAAATATAAATAGAGGGCTATTTAGATATTTTCAACAAATATTTTCCTAATTTCTACAACTAAGTTCTAGTCAAGGAAATCCTCCCTACACATTGAGTGTGATTCATGTTAATCAAAACTCTTGAAACCATTCAAACGATGCACCACTCTCCTTCAATTAAAATGGTTTGAAATAATTTGGTCTAGAACTAGATATTGTTTTTTCCTTATATATATATATATATATATATATATATATATATATATATATATATATATATATATATATATATATATATATATATATATATATATATATATATATATATATATATGTTGGTCTCCTCCCTCATTTTGTCAAGTCTTTGTTATTTTTCCTTGCCTTGTACAAATACACAAATTGGTTCATGTGGAAGAGAATAAGGTAAGAGAATTGATGTTTGACAAAAAAATGATTCATATTAATGTTGATGAAAATGTTCTTGGCTTATGTTGAGAATGAAAATGATTTAATGATGTTGACGAAAATGACTTAATAATGTCAACTCACCAATCGACACCTTTACTTGCTTCTTAAAGATAATTCATTTCATACATGTGGTTTTAAGTTAGTAGTGCTACTATTATTAGATTATCTTTTGGGTGAATACAAAGCCCTTTGTTAACTAGGGGTGGTCTTTGATCTAGGTATTTGCACAACATTTCCAAGTGTCTAGATGTAGAGGCTCTCAAATTAGTTAAAATTGTGTCGAGTCTTGAAGGTTTGGAGAACTTATGCATTTTCATTTTTAGACATCCATTGCTTCTCATTTCATTAAAAAATTAGAGATGTTGGTGCTACACAAACATAATAGAAACCAAATGTTGCATGTTTATTGCCTAACCATTAAGAATCCTTATCTTTCTTCTTGTGTTGAGGTGCTTTTAGTTGTTGAGGCTAGTCTAAATTCTCCTTGAAGACTTCACACAACAATCTCAATATTCTCAAGAAGTTGTTGGTTGTTTTTAAATAACATATGTAGGTTGACAATGATAGTCACATTTTTGTAGCCTTACATAAGCATGACAAGTTAGAAAACCAGCAGTCTATTTACTATGCCCTTTTTATGTAAAGGAATCGTGTACTATGCCTGAAAATATTGAGATGATCTCAAGCGTATTGTTTAACATTTAGATGAATACAAGCTCGAATATTGCAATTACATTTAGATCTTATTAACTTCTCAATCAAAATGATATATTTTATTCTTAATTATACATAAATCAATTTTTGTGCTCTAGGAAAAGGCAAGTAATTTGGGGACCTACATTGTTAATATGGCGTGGAAAGCTGCAAAGAATCTGTCCATATGGTGGCTTGAAGACCGCTTCATTTAAGTTTATCCCTGGTTTTAAAAGCATTAAATTAATGGAAATTAGTTGGGAGGTTACCCCTTGCTATAATTCTCGTTTTAAAAATTCATGAAATTTGTGCAGGCATCTTGGCGTGAGCTTGATTTAAGCATTTTCTATGAATTTGAGCTGTGGATAGCTGCTTAACGGAGCTGATCAGAATTTTTCATTAGAAAAATTTGGAAGAGAGTAGGGAAAAAGAAATCATGTCTTATTTGATAGTTAATGAAATTATAAAAGTTGTAGAATTAGGTTTTAGATGTTTTAGGTCTTATTGTGTTATTGTAATATCATGTCTTTATGTTGCCGCTTAAATCAATTTTCTGCTTAAATTTAAGCAGTATAGCATTCCCGTGCAAAACAAAAATTGTGGGAAAAGGAAAAACATTACCATTCATGGGGCCATTAGCTCCACAAATTGTGCCACAAAAAAATGAGCAGCCGCTGCTAGCAAAAAAAAAGCTAAGCAGTAGCATGGGTACGTGCTATAAGTAACATGCATTCAAATAGTAGTCTTCTAATAGTTGAAGGAGCAAAGGTAGCTTTTCTTAAGATGAGTGTTTTGAAAGATGTGAAGGCATGCTTATATTGCAAAAGTGTCATTTGTAACTTTTGGGGCTGAACTTGCATCTTATAGTTAGAGAAAGTGATGTTTAAAGGTTGTTTTTAGGATTTGCTTCAAATAGATCTCAAGGCTGATTTAATAGTATGATTTTTAGAAGTTTTATGTGTGTTAAAGTTAGGTGTAAGTGTAGAGAGTGATGTGTATGACAATAATGGAATTTTAATAGAGTAGGTGGTTTAATGTGTTCACGAGAGTAGTTAAAGTATGTGTGGTCTTATGGTGTTTTTTCTTGTTTTTCTTGACTAATGTTTCAATTTTTCTTGGCACCCCCTTCATTTCCATCAATTTTACCCTTTCCAAGACATGTTTTCTTGTTTTTGGTTAGTGGGGTCAGGTTAGAGTTAGGAGTACAAAGAGAGGGAGTACTTAGATAGGAAAATAAATTTTGATTATGTAGGACACTACTACATCAAGGGACATTGCTATACATTGTTAGTGTCAGAAACATGTGTCTAAATTAAAATATTATAAGAGTTAAAGTAGAGGTGGCATGGGCCTAATTTCAAGTTCATGAAACAAAGAATAGATTGGGGTTTGATATAATTTAAAAGTGCTCAAGGTCCATATTGAAATGAGTGACACTAAGCCTAGTGTAAAATATGGTGGAAAAGTAGGAATTTTTTACTACCTATCTCTACATCTAGGCTCGATTTCTAGTAAGTTGAGGGTGGTTCTTTGGAATACTTTGGTTTAACTTGCTCAAACTTACAATCTCACTTTTGTATAATATGAGAATTTTTGTTTAGCCCTTCTTGTTTTTTGTGCCATTTTTGGGGATGTTGAATGTTTCCTTATTAGTATCACCTCTGATCTTTCCCTTTGACAAAATTAAGGATATCAATATGCCTCTTTCCCTATCTTTGAATACATTATTGCAATTAAGGACAAATATAGATAAAGAACTCATTCTTAAGGTCTACAATTAGGTAACAATTATAACCTTTATAAAAAATTCTCTTTCTATCTAGATGTTTATTATGTATGTTAATGGTTTGAGAATTATAATTCAATTACTTATTATGTCAATTGTATCTCGTCAAGATAGTCATCAACCACTTGGGTTAAGCATGCTTGGGAACCCTATAATGCCCCGCCAAGGTGATGCAGAGCATCCAACACAAGTATCAAAATTTCAAGGGTACCCTGACCCAAAACCAAATTCAAGAACTTCAACTTGACTGAAGAGGCATCTAACAAGATTAAGTTTATCCTTCAACACAATCTAATCATTAGAAAAGGTCAATACAATGGAACCATCCATATTTCAAGGTAACAATGCAACTTTCATAAACACCTCTTACCAAAACACAACTTTTGTTTGATAGCATCATCTATCAAATCATTCATATGACATCATTAATGCATATAGAATCAAATAACTTCAAAGTCATCTCGCAAAAATAACACCTTACTCTTACATAAAGGATTGCAGATACACAACCTTCTACCCTTCAAGGATCAGAGATCCTTTCATCCACAATGCTACTACAAGTTGGGACTAAGACAACTAGGCCACCTTCACCAATAACTGGTCGCAATTCATGAACAACCTTCCAAGTCAAAAAGGTACTTCAACATACATTAGAAACATTCCATCATACCTTTCGTACACCCTTAAATTTTGTCCACAAATAAGGGAACTTACTATCACAATCTCTGCTACAAATCAAACTTATTAGCCTCAACAAAGAAAGCTCTGATCACAAATGTAGAATACAATATACACTCCAATTCCAAAGACATTCAATCATCTTCCACTATCTCATAAAACAGAATATAAAAGGCACAATTTTTGAACCATATCAACTCCTTGAAAGAGGACTATAACCTCTTGCATCCATTCTCTGATCATATTCTGATTTGAGGTTTTGTTGATCACATGTTACAAGCATTCCCATGAGTGACTGTCTATAGAAAATGAGGCTATTTTTTGGCATTAATAGTAACGTTACCCTTTCTCCATGACATTTGGTGTTTGGAATAACTTTTAAGGCTTCAATCAAATTCATATTTTCCCATTACAAAATTCTTACTATGGCGGGGTTCTTGTTTGAGACATAAAGACACTTTGCTGATAAGATTTCCTAATTATGACAATCCATTAAAAAAATGATCTAAGAGGGGTTCAAAACTCTTTCTTTGCACATTCCAAATGTTATAAGGGTATTCAACATTCCTTGAGATCAATGCAAATCCTTTTCGAACATTATAAGACCATATCTCAATGACTAAATGCATTTAACTCTAACTGTAATTGCCATACACAATCATTGAAAGTCTGATTTTCGCTATGAAACTGTAAAAAATAGTCATTAATAACTCCCACATAAAAGATCATGAATCCAATGTAATGTTCCAAACCCTGGGATGAGCTCTTGACTATGGTGTACAAAGAAGAATGACCTATTCACATATTAGGAGAGCCAGATGATACCAAAGGCCGTACGAAACAAGGTTGTACATGAGTGTTGCAGACTATACGTGGAGGAGCCGTACAGTGTATGGGGAAGTCATATAGAGGGAGGTCATAGGTGGAGGCTGCAGGCGTACAGTTGAGGAGCTACAGGCCATATGGTAGAGGTTTGTAGGCCATATGATGGGGACCGTACAGTGAAGGCTATAGGCCGTACGGTGAGGCCATATGGTGGATGGGTCCGTACAGAGGAGTTGATAGTTGTACAGTGGATTTTGAGGTCGTGCAGTGAATAGTGTAGGTGGTATGGTAGGTGTGTTGCAGTGTGGAAGGAAGTGTGTTGCAGATGGAAGGAAGTGTGTTGCAGTATGGGAGGTATGTTGAGGGATGAGGGTCGTACACTAAAGAATGGAGGTGAAGAAGTTGGGAGTACACTGAGAGGATGAGAGCTGTACAATGAGCCTTAATATATTCCAGATTTTAATATCGCCACACAATAACACTTGCAAGATAAAATAATCAGATGTCACTTCAGATTTCCAAATTCAGAACCAAAGAACAAGCAAAGTAGGGTGAGGGTTGAATCCCACCGAAACTACAAAATACCAAATAGGGAGGATATTCCACCTCCGAAATGGCGGTAGCAGAATCCCAATAGGAATTCACAAAAATAAAATAAAGTATCAAATCTCAACATGAAAATTACATCCTACACGCCGGTCATAAATACCCATTTGGAGAAATTCTTGAGGGTTTACAAAAGAAGTCGACATGGCAAACACCTATGGAAACAAAAATAAAAAGGGACTGAGATAAGCTAAATCAATTGGTTCGCCCACAAAAGATAAATAATCTTTTTACTTTATGACAGGGATATTACAGTCCTCCCATCCCAAATTTTTCTTGTCCTCAAGCAAATGTAACGCCAGATGTTGGAGAATGTGTTCACCTTCCCAAGTCGCGTCGTCATCCAATGACAAGTGCTTCCAACATACCAAGTATTCCTTCAGGGTACGGTTCTGCAGTGTCTTCTCTCGTACATCAATGATCTCAACTAGTTCCAATAAGAGCTTCTCTTCTTCATTCAGTGGTGGAAGGTCTGTGGTTACTACAATGTTCTGTCCCACAACTTTCTTTAGGCAGGAGATATGAAAGACATTGTGGATGCAACTCCCTTTTGGCAGTTCAAGTTCATAAGCAACTTCACCAATACGGCGAGTTACACGATAAGGACCATAAAAGTGTGGCCTCATCTTTTCTTTCCCCTTTGCTTTCAATGATGAATGCTTGTATGGCTGGAGTTTGAGATATACTAAGTTGCCTACCTCAAATATTCTCTCTATTCTATGTCTGTCAGCATAGATATTTTGTTGATTCTGTGCATTTTGCAAGTTTTCCTTCAAGACTTTGAGAATGTCTTGGCCTTCCTGAAGCCAGTCCTTTTCCCTCGGTATGCGACTATCACCCAGAACCCTGTCAATAAATGAAAGGGGTTCATATCCATAGAGTGCTTTGAAGGGTGCCATCTCAATAGACATATGATAAGTTGTATTGTAGCAATATTCTCCCAAATGCAGCCATTTGACCCATGCCCGTTGCTATGCTGAAATGTAGTTTCGGAGGTAACCTTCTACCCATTTGTTCACAATTTCCATCTATCCGTCAGTCTGAGGGTGGTAGCTGGTGTTGGGTGACAATTTTGTTCCTGCCAATTGAAACAATTCTATCTAGAAGATGCTGAGGAACCAACCATCCCTGTCATTAACAATGTTTCGGGGTAACCCATGCAAACGAAAAACTTCTCTGAAAAATAAGTTGGCTACCTATACGGCTTGAAAATCTGAGGAGATAGCGAAGAAGCATGCATACTTCATTAGCCTATCAACTACAAAAAAATATATAGTCCCTTCCATTTACCTTAGGAAGTCTGGTGACGAAGTCCATGGAGACACCATCCCACTTTTGTTTTGGTATGGGCAAGGGTTGTAATAGTCCAGCGGGTAAGGTGTGTTTGGATTTGTTTTTTTGGCATACTACACATTCCCGCATGTACTGCAACAAGACATCATCTTTAAGTCCCTTCCATGTGAACCTCTCCCTGAGCTGTCTGTAGGTCTTGAGAAACCCCGGGTGTCCGGCCAATGGTGAGGCATGTATTTCTTTCAGGATTTTCTACTTCATTTTGGACCCAGGTACTAAGTATATCCGATCCTTATAGTAAATGATGTCATCCACCACCTTGTAACGGTCATCCTGAGTGTCATCGTCCATTAATTTACATGCAAATGTGTTTTTAGAATATTCCACTAGTAAGTGTGCTTTCCAGTCAGCTGAGATTTGTGACAATACACAGATGGCCAACTTTCTTGACAAAGCGTTTGCAACCACATTATTCTTCCCTTTTACATATTCAATGTCAAAATTAAAAGCTTGGATCTTACTTACCCATTTTTGCTACCTCTCATTCAGATCTCGTTGCTCCAAAAAATATTTTAAGCTGTTATGATTGGTACAGACGGTGAACTTGGCACCCACTAGATATTGCTGAAACTTGGTCAGGGCATGCACAACGGCTAACATCTCTTTGTTGTAGATGGAATATAGGTGCTCAACTTGCATCATCTTCTAACTTTCATAGGCTATAGGGTTTCTTTCCTACATCAGGACCACGCCAATGCCCTCTCCGAATGCATCACATTCCAAAATGAATGGTTGAGTGAAATTAGGTAGGGTGAGGACTGGGCAAGTGCTCATTGCTTCTTTTAACTTCTCAAAAGTGTGTTGTGCCTTTTCATTCCATTGGAAGGACCCCTTCTTAGTTAGATCTATTAATGGTGCACTAAGCTGAGAGAATCCTTTTATAAACCTTCGGTAATAACTACATAATCCAAAGAAGCCTCGCGACTCAGAGAGTGATTTTGGTGGAGGCCAGTCAAGTATAGCTTGAATCTTCTCCTAGTGGACCTGTACTCCATGTTTACTAACCACGTGCCCTAGGTAAAATATTTCTGTCATCCTAAATTTGCACTTGGATTTCTTGGTGAACAAGGACTGAGCCTCCATGATCCCAATGACTTCATCCAACTGTCTCAGGTGTTCTTCCCAGGTTTTACTGTAAATAAGGATATCATCAAAAAATACCAACAAGTACTTACACAATTGTTTGTTGAAGATGCAATTCATGCAAGACTGGAAAGTAGCTGGTGCGTTTCTTAGACCGAATGGCATGACCAGGAACTCATAGTGCCCGCAGTGACAATGAAAAGTTGTCTTCTCCACATCTTCTTCCCACATGAGGATCTGATGGTATCTGGAATGGAGATCTATTTTAGAAAAATAAACTGCACCATGCAATTCATCTAACAATTCATTGATCCTGGGAATAGGATATCTATTTTTATTGTCTTCTTATTCAACGCATGATAGTCCACACACATGTGTAATATTCCATCTTTCTTTTTCACCAATATTACTGATGATGCAAAAGGGCTAGAACTTGAATGGATCCATCCCTTCTCGAGTAGCTCCTGAATCATCTGCTCAATCTCATATTTGAATTTATAGGGATGGCGGTATAGTGGTGATAACTGGTTTGGTGCCAGCTTCCAATTCGATGGTGGCACCACAAGGAGGAAGGCAAACGACCTTTGAGGAAGTTCAAGAACAGTTAAAAGAAGACTGGAAGAATGCAAACTTGGAAGGGGATATATCCTACAAAGACTATACGGAATTGAGAATGTGATACTCTGGAGGTGGAAGCCAAGGATATTTTAACAATGATCTCAGAAGGAAGTTGAGTAAAGTAAATTTGTCACCATTTGATGGATCCGGATCCATACCTGCCTAGGCATGGGTAATGAAGCCCGATACTTACTTCCAGCTCAATCCAATGCCAGAGGAGGAAGCAATTAAATTTGCAACACTTCACTTGGAAGGAGTGGCACATGAATGGTGGCATCACGACACCATCACATTAGGACATGACCAAGTAAGTACATATGCTGAATTCACTAAAAGATTGATAGATCGATTTGATGGTAAAGATTTGAAGCTTAATTTTAAAGAGCTAGTTCAGTTAAGGCAAACTGGATTGGTTGACCAATACATCACAGAGTTTCAGAAGCTCTTTGTGTTGGTTATAGACATTTTCGAAAGGAGATAGATAGTACTCTTCATGGATGGATTAACAGAACCACTAAGGGGATGGGTTAAGGGCTTCAATCCTACCACCCTTGCAGAGGCTATCAAAAAGGCATGAAGTATGGCATCATCATCAACGTCCTCCACTTGAGGCTACTCCCATTCCAAACCATCGTTCATTCCAAGAGACAAAGATACCAAACCTCCACTGAAGAAGCCTTCGTTAGACAAAGCCACTAGACAAGAGCTCCGAAGGAAGAAATTATGTTTTAATTGTAAGGAATCATGGGAACTTGGGCACAGATGCCTTGGTAAAGGGAAAATACACTACATCAAGGTTGTGTCTGATGATGAGGATGATCAAGATAAACTTCCCATAGATGAAAATCACCCATAGGAGGTCTCCAAAATGGTTAGCTTGAACTGTACAGAGAGAATCATGGCATTGGTATGGCATGGTGATAATTGGTTTGTCACTAGCTTCCAATTCGATGGTATGCTAGGAGGGATGTCTACAAAAACTTTATCATGGGTACTCAGGATAGCTTGTAGATCAGAATCTTGGGATTGCATTTGTTGTCCTTCAACTGGTTCTGCCACAACAAAGAAGTGTACAACCCATGCTATGTCATCATGCTGGAAAATCACCTCCATCCATTGTGCGGAGACTTCCTTGGGACCTTCATTAGCCATCCCTCAGAGAACAAATTTCTTTCCTTCGGCCACAAAAGTAAAATCCATCCGTTTGAAACTTTGTGTGTATTCAACCAGGGAATCCATCCACTGTATGCCCAGAATAACCTCCATATCATCCAAGTCTACTAAAAAGAAATCCTCTATCACCGTGTGATTAGCCATGGTGATACTCAGTTGGGGAACCAAGTGTGTGTAAGGTAAGAGTGTTCCTCCAGTGACCTTGACTTGGAAACCCGTGTGAGCCTCCATAGGAAGACCTCTTCTCTTCACCAAGGATGAGTTTATAAAGTTAAGACTAGCTCCACTATCAAGCATCACAATGACCCTCTTCCCTTGAAGGGTTCCCCGTACCCAAAATACCGTACATCTCAGGGTCCTAGCCAAAGCGATGGTCCCTCCACGCTATACCAATGTCACAATTCTCTCCGTACGGTTCAAGCTAACCATTTTGGAGACCTCATGTGGTTGATTGTCCTTTGTGGAAATTTTATCTTGATCATCCTCATCATCAGACACAACCTTGATGTAGTTTATTTTCCCATTACCAAGGTATATGTGCCCAGGTTCCCATGGTTCCTTATAATTAAAACATAATTTCTTCCTTCGGAGCTCTTGTCTGGTGGCTTTGTCCAACGAAGGCTTCTTCAGCGGAGGTTTGGTATCTTTGTCTCTTGGAATGAACGGCAGCTTGGAGTGGGAGTAGCCTCGAGTGGAGGACATTGATGATGATGCCATACTTCGTGCCTTTTTTATAGCCTCCGCAAGGGTGGCAAGATTGAAGCCCTTAACCCATCCCCTCAGTGGTTCTGTTAATCCATCCACGAAGAGTACTATCCGTCTCCTTTTGGAAATGTCTGTAACAACACAGAGAACTTCTAAAACTCTATGATGTACTAGTCAACCAATCCAGTTTTCCTTAACTGAACTAGCTCTTTAAAATTAAGCTCCAGATCTTTACCATCAAATTGATCTATCAATCTTTCAGTGAATTCAGCATATGTAATTACTTGGTAATGTCCTAATGTGATGGTGTTGTGATGCCACCATTCATGTGCCACTCCTTCCAAGTGAAGTGCTACAAATTTAATTGCTTCCTCCTTTGGCATTGGATTGAGATGGAAGTAAGTATTGACCTTCATTACCCATGCCTAGGAAGATATGGATCCAGATCCATCAAATGTTGAAAAATTTAATTTACTCAACTTCCTTCTAAGATCATCATTAAAATATCCTCAGCTTCCACCTCCAGAGTATCGCATTCTCAATTCTGCGTAGTCTTTGTAGGATATATCCCAGGTTCCAAGTTTGCATTCTTCCAGTCTTCTTTTAACTGTTCTTGAAATTCCTCAAAGGCCGGTTTCCTTCCTCCTCGTGGTGCCTCTATCCTTGGAGGGAAAATTGGCATGGAAGGACGGGAGAATGCCGGATGAGGATTTTCATTTCCGGTAAATGATTCAGCACTGTGAACATTTTGTTCGCCAAATATCTTATTGTCTGCCAATTTTTGAAGAGCTTCCTCCATAAGTCATTGAGTGTCATTGATTTGTGCCTGATTCCTCAAAAGGTCCCTCAAGAGTGTCATGGAATCAATAGGAGTGGGTTCTTGATCTATCATTCTATTAGATGAGTGGGATCTCCTTCATTTTAGGCTATAGAATTTCATTCACTGTCCATAAGCTAGAAGGATCTCAAGCTTTGATACCATTGTAATGTTCCAAACCTCGGGATGAGCTCTCGACTGTGGTGTACAGAGCAGAATGACCTATTCACAGATTGGGAGAGCTAGATGATGCTAGAGGCCGTACAGAACAAGGCCATACGTGGAGGAGCCGTAAGGTGTCTGGGGCAGCCATACACAGGGAGGTCATACGTGGAGGCTGCAGGCATATGGTTGAGGAGCTGCAGGTTGTACGGTGGAGGGCTGCAGGTCATACGGTGAAGGCTACAGGACGTACGGTGAGGCAATATGGTGGAGGGGTCCATATGGAGGAGCTGATGGTCGTACTTGGAGGTCGTATGGTGGGTTTTAAGGTCATGCAGTGAAGAGTGCAGGTAGTATAGTAGGTGTGTTATAGTGCAGAAGGAAGTGTGTTGTAGATGGAAGGAAGTGTGTTGCAGTACGAGAGGTATGCTGAGGGATGAGCGTCGTACACTGAAGAATGGAGGTGAAGAAGTTGGGACTATGCTGAGAGGATGAGAGCCATACAATGAGCCTTAATATATTCTAGATTTTAATATTGCCACACAATAACATTTGTAAGATAAAATAATCAGATGTCGCTTCAGATCGCCAAATTTAGAACAAAAGAACAAGCAGAGTAGGGTGAGGGTTGAATTCCACCGAAACTGTGAAATACCAAATAGGGAGGATATTCCACCTCCAAAATGGTGGTAGAAGAATCCCAATAGGAATTCGCAAAAATACAATAAAGTATCAAATCTCAACATGAAAATTACATCCTACATGCCGGTCATAAATACCCCTTCGGAGAAATTCCCAAGGGTTTAAAAAAGAAGCCGACACAGTAAACACCTACGGAAACAAAAATAAAAAAAGGACCGAGATAAGCTAAATCAATCGGTCCGCCCACAAAAGATAAATAATTTGTTTAATTTATGACGGGGTTATTACAACCAATCACTTGGATAAGATTGTACATTATCTAGTTACAGATCTTGTTTCCAATTTATAGCAAGATCCAACTGTTCAATCCAAATGAGGATTTTACCAAAACGGGTAACCCTTGGTAGGGTTCCAGGTAGTTTTTAGAAAAACAATTATAACTCTCACAAAACTTCATGAAAATGCATAAAAATAGATTCATAAGAAATCTAATTCATTATTCTATCTTCCTAAATCAAATACATAATGAAATTACATCATTTTATGAGCCTCCAAGGCTCTGCAGCTGTTGCAGGCCTATCAAATTTCCATAATAGTTTGAGCGTTTCAAGATTTTGCCTTGCCAAATCCCCTCCAAACTTCTCTCCCTCCATGATCTTGACCAAAAAAGGTTTTATTAACCTTTTCCAACTTCCTATAAGTTCCTAACAACATTTGGAACCGATGGGTTGCATTCTTTTCTTCATTTTGCGCTTTTTTGCAAAGTTGCAATGTTGCAACTTTTACAAATTTTGACAAATTACTACTAACCTTGACCATAGCACTCATGGACACTTTTAACATAATAGAATGGAATTAATTTGACCAATTACAACAATTTCAATCCTTTTTGGAAGTTCTTGACCCTTTGACCTTAGTTGACTCTATCGGGACCTATTAGGTCTCTTGGAACAAAAAATGGCTTTCCAAGCCTTACAAATGAGTTGTTTTTGACACGAATAGACTTTATGACCTTAAAAATCATGTATGAAAATTACAAATATAAAAAAATACACTTTGACCTCATAAGATATCTTTATGCCTGGGTGCCTCTACACCACAAGGAACCCTTGGGACTAAGGGAAAAACATGCACGAATTTTGTTTTGCAACAATTACATTACAAGTGCATAACATAAGATACAAATGCATTAAGAAAGAATACAAGAAAAATGATCATTTCACAATTGTTCACAAGAGGGATTCTTCACATGCCTCCAAGGATTCCAAGACAACCCATCTATGTAGCTAGAACAAAATGTACAGGTTCCTCGAGTTACTACACAAGAGCTTAGACAATGTCCAATGAGCTATATAATGCTTTGTAAAGGAATTCTTGGACAACATGGCCAAACATAAGCTAATAGATAGACCACAACATTATTTTTTGTTTAATTGTATCAAAGGTAAATCACTTAACATTATTCAACATAATCAAATGCAAGATCAAGTAATAATTAACTATTGTTAAGTGATATTAATTATCACTATTCATTATTTAAACATCATGAATATAAACACATCTAAACTAAAATATTAACCATTGTCAAACATCATCAATAATATAGTATATCATTATATCTTTAGCTAACATCAACATTGATAAATCCATATTTCCAAACACATTTAATCCCCAAAAAATGTCAACAACACATGAAATAGTACATCAAATCACACCCATCATAGGAACATCATCAATACCGAAACTAAAACATCATCTATATATGTGTATGAATGCATCCAGACATCATCATATAACATCATGACACCTACTGGCAGAGTCATCATGCATATATGATCATAACTGAATCACATGTATTAATGACTACCCTATGATCAATAATGATACCATATGAACAAAATAATATATCAGTACTGAGTACATCAAAGAAATGCCTAATACCGAAATAACATATGCAAAAAATCACATGATAAACATACAAGATTCTAGCTTAGATCAAAAGAATAAACATGTAGTAGGATTAAAACAAAAGAGGCACTACAAGCTACAATGAAACCAAGACGGTCAATGAATCACAACTACCAATAGAGGAGACTAAGCCAATCCTAGAATCTATTAAAATAAAGATTCATTTTTAGCACCAATTGAAATACTCCTAACATGATTAAATATACAAGTTCACTACCCACTAACCACTGTAATAACTAAGAAGAAACCATCACAAATGCAAGCCAAAACCATCCATCAACTAAGGATGAACTAAGGGTAAACCGTCACTGGAAACTAGGCAAAGGAACCTAAAGAAGGTAAAGGCATTGATCTATGTAGGAAATGGTCTACAAGCATAGAGACTGATCTAAAGATTGACTCCTAATTTCTATGGTTGACCTAAATCTAGAGAGGTGGAGGTGTTACTTTGCTGGCAGAGACACTAAACAACTTAGGTGTCGGTTTCCACGTATATACACTGATTGGAAGCTAGATATTTGTTTGAGATGAAAATGTCTCAAACTAGTGACATAGAGGTGCCACTCTATAGGTGGAGGCACTTATTAGTGCATATGATAGAATGTAGGTGCAGGTGCTGTTATGAAGGCCCCTTCTAAAATATTCAAATTGTTTGCAAAAATCTGAACTAAAGCCTATGTCGACTCCAACATACGCCTAAAGTAAAACTAGCTCCACATTAGGGAGTACTAAATACATAGGATCAATTCCAATTCACTCGATTACATCAATATAAATCACAAGGTCATATACATGATCCAGTGATACAAAGAATGAGTATAAACATAAAATAAAGAGAGAGAAGTGTTAGTAAGCATGCACCAAGTCTCTCGATACAGTCCACCACTTGTATGCTTGTGCCCAGTAGTGGCTGGTTAGGCCATTTGACCATGTGGCATCATCAGAGCCATCCCACCATGCTGATGGAGGTATTCACATGGCCTAAACAAGGAATCAAGAGTGAAATGGAATATACGTATATAATCAAGCTAATCAATGCATATAAAATACAAATAAATAAAAGATACAACAAGAGAAAACATGGAAAATACTCAACATGAAGGTGCATGAACACACTACAAAATTAATCAACCAGAACTAACACCCAAGGTGCTACTCAATAATAATAGACCTAGGTGCTAAAGTACCAAGAATAGGGACTATCAATACTCGCACATGTCAATTTTGATATCTGGGGATTCAATATAGTAATCTATCCACATGAGACATTCTTGACATGCTTGGGATCCAAAAGTGCCATCTACCACACACACATGTCACTCATGACATCTGAGGATTCAATGGTTTCCACTACTCGCATGGGTCAATCCTGACATATGGGGATTCCATTTATCTTCTTAGTGTTTATACTCACTCTATTATGTTTTCACTTTTTAAGAACTCCTAGAATAAAAATTTCTTGGTGCTACTTATGGGTTAGGTCTCATGCAAGGAACTACTCCCCATAACTACTCAAACCACCTAGTCCTAAGACTCAACTTCACATGAAGGAGATAATGCTAAAAAAGTTCATCTACTCGGTCTACACAAAGGATGTGGATACCAAGATCATCAATTGATGCAAGACTAAATCTATTGCATCATGGAATATCAAATAAGTTTCAATATCATACAACCATTCTCACACACACATGAAGTAGGTATGTAGTAATAAGATCAATTCACCTCATTACCAAGAGCGTAGATCCCTATATGATCCCAAACCACAATTGATATCCAAGCACAAGGACAAGCTCATTAAAGAAAATTTTCACAATGAACAACAATTAATCGACTATAATTAACAATATACACAACTCAACATAGTATAAAACCAAGAGTTCAAACATCGATGGTTCTCCATTGGAATGCCCTGAATTAAACTAACATTGTAATTCAATCGCAAACATAACAAATAATAAGGTTCAATATGCACAACACACTAGTCATGGCTAAAACCTAGTTCTAGATGCTACAACATTTGAGGACCTCCCAAAAAGCCCCAAAATTCAAACTTGAAATCTCACAATTCCAGGAAAACCCATTGGTTCCCACATGGAAAAATTCCAAATATCCAATAAAATCAACAATCTAATATCATACAATGAAACAAACAACCTAACAATGTAAACAATTAATTTCCACAAATACAAATACATAAAAGCCCAAATGAGCATCAAAATAATCCATACACACAGGGAAAATACATATAAACATCCCACATTACATTTGCAACAAGATTTAATAAAATAAGAGAAAACCCCCAAATATGAAGAAAAGCCCCAAATTACCGTAGAATCAGACATAATTTTAGCAAACCATAGCAATCTTGACTCAATTCTAACGAGCCACTATCCATAAAATTTGGACAATCCAATCACTCTCAACAAACAATTTTCCAAATTTCTTCTCAAGAGGTTTGAGAAATTTCCAACTTCACAAATTGAAAAGTCAGAAAAATAAACTTCCATTAAAAAATACAAATCACTTTTTCAAAAAGGCAATTTGGATAAATTTAAAAACAATTAAATCAAAATGAGTTAAAGACCAAATAAAAAAACCCCAAAGCTCCCAACATTATATTAATAAATTTCTATTAAATGGAATTCACTTATGACATATTTGTTGACAACTAAATAACCACATATAGTAATATTTAAATCAACATTTAATTAATTATACAACCATGATGGACTCCAAATACTCAACAAAGCACAAGCATTTACTGCTCTTCCACATTATGCAAATGAAATTTAAACTTTACCTTCACGATACATGTGGGTATAATAATGAAATTAAGATACACCATTCCAACTAGGAACAATATTGGCTAAGCATGATGGGTAGCCAACATGATTATCTCCTGTAACCACATTGGAGATAAAAACAAGCTTAGGCTTGTGGAGCGAGGTGTAGTTTGTTAGATGCTCCAATTGATGTTCTAGAAACTCCTAATAATAAGCCACTTTCTATTCATAAAGAACTGGACTCAGTGGCCAACGAATGAGATTTACTCAGGAGACTAAAATCTCCTACTCTTTAGGCTCTGCTAGACCTAGGGGGTGACCCTTTGCAATATTTTATGATTTTAACACAATTTATAACAAATATTGTATATAGTAGATGTTCTCAATAATTTGAACCAAAGTGTTCATAATTTCCCCTAAAGATTGGCTATATCTTTGGTTATTTATCTATGCAAGTGTAACTGAGAATTGAAACTACAATCTAAATCTACTTCTAAAAAAAAATTAAAAATGATTATCAGATTTAAATTTTTTCCATCCAAGACCTAAGCAAATAAAAACAAGTCAGATCAGTGCCCATTCCATTGTAGAGTCAAGAACGATATAATCCCCCCAAACATCAACTTAAATACAAATTCAAAGGTTGTTGAACAACACTACCTACAATGATGAAACCAACCAAAGAAACCCTTCCAAATCTATTTCAGACAATCTTCAACATAATGACCACACTGCTAACATTCCACTAGAGGAAATGTTTAATCTACTCCTTGAGTAGAAGCCAACTGTTGGGATTAAGGTGTCTTAACCTTAGAGTCCTAACATGTTGAACTATTTAATTAAGTGATTTATCTTAATGTATTAACTTCCTAAGTTGCTATTCACTTTGTGAGACCTCTTGGTGAGATGGTATCCTACATGGCAAGTGATGAAATGACATATTTCTTATATTTTAGGAAGTTGGCACCCACTTGGAAGATGTCAATTTTTGGGAAGACATTGTTATATATTTCCAATTTGAAATAGAAATTGATTTAACCATTTTCTATGTTGACTAAAGAGCCTTGGTTTGCAATTTCTATTATGCATTGGAGTTGTATTTTAGCAATTGGCATTTATTGTGGAATTAACTTTTGACAAGTGGTGTGAGGTAAGGTAAGGAAAGTGCTTATACCTAGTCATAGTAATTTATATGTTTTACTTGCATTGCATTTGGCAAGATGACTGTTATGAATGAGATAGGTGATGTTGGCTTGGTAGTTTCTATGAGAAATGTGTCATGAAATTAGCAAGTTGTTTACATTATGATACAACTTATCTCTTAGGTGTTGAAGATAGTTTTAGAAACCATGGGCACCTACCTCTTTGTGTTGAGCTCTATATACATGTTTATGTCTTAGCTAATTTATAAGAGATGAGAACAATTCATTTCGCGGGGTTTTGTTGTCGGATATTCTCTAGGATGGAACAAGATGTAAATCTCCTTATGTAAAGGCTCAGACCTGAAAATATATTATAACTTGTTGCTGAATTATACATGTGCTTGATGTTTTGGAATGTGGGGTTTTTTTTAGCCAAAATGGTTTTCCCCATGTGTATTTGTGTTTTTCTCTTTTGTCAAATTCTTCTAGTTTCATGATTTTGAATTATTACATCTATATGTCATAATGCTATAATGCTGCCAAAATTTCTCACATCTATAAATTACAATCACTTTTCTTTAATGCTTTAATTGTGAGAAGTCAACTATGTATATTTCCACTTTTATGACATAGTAATATGTACATCAGTACATGTATTAGTTTATTGGAAGTTATTAAAAAAATTATTAGATATTGGATATGGGTACCGATCTCAGCAAACTTTCTAAGATGCCCTCATTTCATCTCCCTCAGAAAATCTATTTGATTCTTCCCTTTTTGATCTTCACTCTTTCCCACTTATCAATTACAACTGAAAATATTCATTATCAATTGAACAAATTTGCAAACAAACCACAACCAACGGACGCAGCCTGTGGGTGAATATTGGTGCACCAACAATAATCCATTTAGAAGGATATGAAGCTGCCCGGTAGAAGAACATGGCTTTCTCAAATCCATCGTCTTGGTCAGTGTATGTTTGTCTCATAGGAATCAGTTCAACATTGGTGGTAAATACAACATCTAAAACTTCTTCGATCTTAGCAAAAACCATCCTTCAGTTACTACTATTACGGATAAATTAGATTTCTTATTTACGTCCTCCTTCAAACGATAATCTGAACGAGGAACTTCAAAATTTTGGTACCATATACGCCTTTGTGAAACAACATCTCATTCCAAATGCTATTATCTGGTACTTTGAAAGTGAGTTCAGATCTTCAAGAAACATAGTAGAATTTTACAAAAATTTCAGGATGAATTCTTCATGATCGAAAAGGTTTATGGTAGAAAACAACATAGAATCTGTGAAAAAATCACTGTGCTTTTGTAGATCTGAAAAAAAATTCAATATTTTAGTTTTATGGTTCATTCTGTCGAGAGGATAGCCCACGCCTTTGTGAATACATATTTTCTCAAAGAACAACGGTATAGAATCAGATCTTGAAAGAAACTGAAGCACTATAGGCCTTGAATAAAAAAAATTCATAGGCACAGAGATACAAAAATGCCCAAAACTACATGAGGATTCTATTTATAGACCACCTCTGCAAATTTATCGCATTTCAATGTTTGCTGATAAAAATCGATGCTATCTTACAAGCCAACATCTATCCATTAGAAGCCAAATCTTATAAAGGAGGAATCTAAATCTTAATGAGGAGAGTTAAAAAAAAAATCCCTCCTTGGTAAGATTTTAGATTCTTGATGGATGGATAGATGCCTCCATCTGTGCAAGCTCATCTAAAGAAAAATAATTAACCCTAAACCATGGCCCACGACTAATGAGGGCATAACTCTTTCTCACTCCAAACCACTAGGATCGAACAAACCCATTTTCCATTTGTTCTTTCTTGTTTTTGTCAAAAATTCCATCTTTCCCTTTATTTCCACATATGGGGAATTTAGGGCAAAGTTCCTTCACATCAAAGAGACATACACTAGGGGAGAGGATCCAATACCTGTGTGAAGTCTAATACATGTTATAGTAGATGGACAAACTAGACTCTATAGTGGTGCACTAAAAATGTCCCATCAATGTATATCCCCCAAAAGATGCCTCTAAATTTTAAAAAATAACCACTCATGTGATGCCAAATCAGCGCACCATTACATGACTTAGTGCACACCTATCGTCCATATCACTTTTTAGAACCATTTTGGACACCTTCACAAAAATATATTGATGTGACATCATATTTGACCATCTGGACTTGAAATTTTGCTTTTATGTAGGGGAATTATCGAGTAAACTGATGTAAAAAAGTAAGAGTAATTGTAAATATCCACATAGGATTTTGAGAAGCACGATGTAGAGTGAGCAGGCCCTCTCACATATCAAAGAAAACAATATTTCATTTCCTCGAGCACAATGAAACCTTTGAACTTGTTGCATAAAATTGACATGGACCCACACACATTTCACTACTTCATGAACACAATCTTTATTAGAGATCGAAGAGACTTCCAGACCATCTCCCCGATCCACTAAGTCTATTCGATGAAGAAGGACTCGCCATAATTTCAAGCTTTCTTTCTATTTATCAAGTAAATTTGTATATGGAATAATGTCTTAAATCACTTTATAATGATTTTAAAAAACCTTAATTTATATATTTTTTTGCCACGGATTTGGGATATGGGCCCCAACAAATATTTTTAAATTGTTGTTTATGATTTGGATGCACGACCTTAATTTAAATATTAATATTATTTAAACACATGATGCTTCAAATAATAAAATATTCAAGATTGAACTTGAAATGAAAATGTAGTGTCATGAGGTGAGTGGGGTCCCCTTGTGGGCTTCGCTAAAAAACTAATCTTTTTGAATCAATGAACCTCTTAATGCATTCATACCACAACTGTATACACTTTGGACCCAAAATGAAGCAATTTGGTCCAAACAAGCCTGGTGACTCTCAAAAAATGCCTTAATAAATTGACCAAATACTATCCTTAAGCCCTGAAAACTAATAGACATGTTGAATATTGCACAATGCTTCTTGAGGTGCAAAATATTATCAATCACGTTGGTTGCTTGAGCATTTTTGAAACTGCACATGTAGAACAATTCTAAAAGTTGTCAAATATGCATCTTAAAAAAATAGCAAACAATATCCTCGGAATCTACAATTAGGGAGACTGGCTCATTTAGGTACAATGAATACTTGTGCGAATATAATTTTCCAATATCTATTAGTTCTCCAAAATATTAATGGTCAAAGTTGACCACTCTGAGCCTGTTTTTAATATGTAGACAAAAAGCTCTGAAAACTCCATTTGGATTAGGATTGGTTAAAATACGAAACATAGCTTTGAGACTTTGGAACTGATCATTGAAGTAGATTAACATGTGTAAAATCATAGAAATCAGCCCATTCGACATGAAAGTTATCTAGTAGAAAACTTTTGATTTCTAAAAGTAGGCCTTCTGATAAACTTAACATTGTACAACCAACAAAACACTATAAATTGAATTTTCTTTTGACTTAATATTAAATGGAATCTTTGGGCTTTGAAAAAAGACACATGCGTTGAAATTGATTTTGATATTCTTCTTCCTTCATTTTAATACATCGTCATTTTGCATGGGGAGCGAAAGCGAGAAAACTAGCAAAGGGAAAATTTCGGCTTCCAGTACGAACGCGTGTTTGCAGATCCCTGTGCAAAATTTAGGCAATGATGGTTCAAAGTCAACGTAGGATGTGGATGGAAAATAACCAAATGGGGAACCAAAACATGGTATTTTCCCCATTGAACCGAGTGGTAAGGGGGGTACGTCGTCTCGTGACTCTTCATCGGGCTTCAAGGCTTTAGAGTGTGCAGGATTTCCTAAACAGTGGTCTTCATTGTTTGGAGTCAAATGTAGTGGAAAATCAGTTTTTCGCAAGATTTGTAACTGATCCAACCCACAGAAAGGTGAGCTCTCCATCTTTGTTCCTAATCCACTGATAGATCATTCTATATCGGCGATGGATCTGACTTTAGTAGGGGAGTTTTTTGGGCCTAGGCCTAACATTGAGATTGTTAGATCTTTTGCTAAGAAAATGGAAGTTTAAAGGTCAAGTGGATATTGCTGCAATGTCGAAGGATTTCTTATCTTTTGAGTTTTCCAACTGGGAGCACATGAACTATGTTTTATGTGGTGGCCTATGGATGTTTGGAAAAATGGCTCCAGTGTTCCAAAAATGGGGTCCAAATATCGATGTCAATGATACCTTTTTTGTGTCATCTCCATTTTGTGTCAAGTTACCTGCTCTCCCCCTGGAGTACTGGAATGAGGATGCTTTTAAGGGTTTGACCTTATCTTTTGGAGAACTTTTGTCTATCGATCCTATGACATCTAGAATGAGATTGGTCCATGCTAGGATTTGTGTGAATGTCCACCAGTGGATTTACCATCTTCTATAGAGATTATTTCCAAACCGGGGAAGTGGCATCAGGAGGTGGCATTTGAATCTATACATTTTTCTTGCCTTGTTTGTAGAAAAATGGTCACTGGGCCAAAAACTGTCCACAAAAAGAAAATAAGGTTGGAAAGAGGCCGAAACAAAGAAAAGTGTGGAAAGAGAAGAATCCAGAACAAAAAGGTATGGGGGAAGGAAACCAAGATGGAGCTGGAGATAAAGTCAAGGACCAGAAGGAAGGGGAATCAATGGTTAAAGAGGATAAGGAAGGTACTCCTCGTAAGGAAGTCTCTTCACATAATGATGAGGGAAGGGGTAGACAACAAGAGAAAGAAATGGTTGAAGAGGTTGAGGAATGTAGAAAATAGTAGAATGTTAATGAGACTAAGATAAATGAAGGTAGTCTAAGAAATCCTACCATGGCTGGGTTTGAAGATGGAATAGAACATGGTGATAAATATGACTCTAACTTGGAAGAAGGGGAAATAAATGAGTGTTGGAACTTCGACTAAAGAGATTGATATTCCTTCTAGGGTGGAGGATTCAAATCAATCAGACCAAGAAATTCAAATGGGGACCTCTATGGATGATGTTGAATAGTGTAATGTCTTGGGTGGGGAATATGTACTAGACCCCTCAGATATTGAGGATTATGAATATGTGAAATCTACTTTACCAGAAGACTATAATGCTAATATTATCCAAGAAAATGGGAGTTAAGAGAAGATGATTATAACATAGAGAAATGATAGTTAAGTTGATGGATTTTTGTAAAAGAATGGTGGTATAAGAGGTAGGAAAATGGGAGAAGGCCAATCTTATTCATATACCTAGAGTGAGATGGCCACACGAGGAAGAATGAGAATGGATGCTAGAACCCCAAAATAAAAACTTGGAAGGAAATATGCCAAACAAATGTGGGAGCATGAAAGTAAACAAAATATAGTGGATGGAAAATAGTTGACCATCCATGAGTGTACCCCTGGTAAAAAATGAAATTTTTGTCATGGAACATTAGGGGTCTCAATAGTCCTCATAAAAATGATATTATGAGGAATATGGTTAGTTACCATAAACATGATGTTATGCTAATCCAAGAAACTAAAAGTCAAAAGAAAAGGTAGAGAAGATTAGGATGTTTAGGAATTGTGGTGTTGCTGGTAGTAGCTTTGAAGGTGTTGTGGGAGGAACGATGATGTTTTGGAATCATAAATGTATTCAAGGGGAAGTTTTGTTTGTTAAGAATAATTTAGTTGTTAAAATTCATCATATTAGAGAAGATTTCACTTGGGTCATCTCTAATATTTATGTCCCAAATACCAAGGTTGGTAGAGTTAATTTATGGAATAAGTTTGTTGCTAGTAGAAAGAAGTTCCCGACTTTATTTAGTTGGTCATGGGTGAATTTAATACCCCTCTAAGGGATAGTGATAAGTTAGGAGTGATGTAGAGTCAACTGAATGGAATATTAGATCTTATGGAATTCATTAATCAACAGGCTTTGTTGGATGTTGACCTCTAGGGGGTCGATTTCACTTGTTCCAACAGAAGATTGGGCAAGGAGCTGATTCAGGTTCATTTGGATAGGTCTCTTATCTCCAATGATTGGTTAGTCAGGTACTTATGTTCTCTTGTACTTCTATTTTTAAAATTGGATTTGATCACTTTCCAATTTTTTTTGTGGCTGACCCTATCGTGGGTAAGAGAAACTTTTCATTTAGATTTTAAAAAATGTGTCTTTCCTATCCCAATTTTGAATATTGTTTCAAAGAGTGGTGGAATATTAAAGTGGATGGGACAACTATGTTTAGGGTGTAAAAGAAGCTTAGACATGTAAAATATTGTGTCAATAAATGGAACAAGGAGGTGTTTGTAGGTATCTTTTCTATTAAGTCTATTATTCATCTTGAACTAAAATAGGTCCAAGATAAAATCCAAGTTGATGGTTATTCTCAATAATTATTAGATATGGAAAACAAGAGCCTTGTGAAAAATCATGATATTATTTCTAAGGAGGAGACTTTCTCGAAGTAGAAATCCCAATCTCTTTGGCTAAAGGAAGGAGACATAAATTCTAGGTTCTTTCACATGACTACTCTTAAGCATAGAGTTGTGAACCACATCTATCACCTTACTACTGATAAAGGAAGACTAAAGAAAGAGGATGATATTAGGAGTGAGATGGTTTAATTTTTGTCTTCCCTCATATCTACTAATTCATCTCTAAATCAAGAGGATCAGAAGGAGCTGTTATCTACTATCCTGATCATTATTAATGAGGACTAGAATAATGTCCTTAGTGTTATTCCCTCTTCCAAAGAAATTAAATATGTTGTCTTTTCCTTTGAAGGTGATAATGCCCCAGGTCTTGATGGCTTCCCAATGTTTTTGTTTCAAAAATCCTATTCTATCATAGGAAAAGATGTGTTTGATGTTGTCAAAGAGTTTTTTGGAGCTAAGAGGATTTTGAAGGAAACCAATGCCACCTTTCTTATGTTGATTCCTAAAAAACCTAGAGCAGATTTGATGGAATTTTTCAGGCCCATTAGCCTTTGTATCTCTCTCTATAATATTTTGTCAAAGGTTTTGACTATTAGATTTATGAAATCACCTCCTGCCATTATTTCACCTCAATGAAATGGTTTTGTCCCTTGAAGGAAAATTTTGGACTCTATTATTATTGTTCATGAAAACATGCATTCTCTTCAGAGCTCTTCCAAGTAGGGCTTTCTTATGAAGGTGGATCTTTCCAAAGCTTATGATAGGGTTGATTGGGACTTCTTACTCAAAGTTATTAAAGCTTTTGGATTTGGTATGAATTTTATTAAGTTTATCTCCCAACTTATTTCTACCTCTTAGGCTTCTATCATGGTTAATGGGTGTTCTTATCATTTTTTTAAACCTACCAAAGGGCTGAGGCAAGGTGACCCGATCTCTCCTATTCTATCTTCCATAATAGCTAAATGCCTAGGGAGATTCTTTTAGAAACTTAATAAGTATGGAGCTATTTAGGGACTTAAACCATCTTCCCATTCTCACACATGTTCACATGAAAAATTTGTGGATGATAACATCTTGATGGGTGCTGCTACTATTAAAAAGGATAGAAATATGAAGTCTTCTTTGAATACTTACTCCAATTCTACTGGACAGGTGAATAAATGGAATAAAATTTACTTGTTCTTCATAAATACTCCTCGGGAAAGACAATTAAAAATCTCTAGGATTCCCAGGGTGTTCAATCTTTTCCCTCCCATAATTTTACCTTGGACTACCATTAGATCTTATCATCAGGATCCAAACCCCCAGATTCCTTTTGGATATCTCTTATTGAAAGATTTAAAAAAATGTTGTCTAGTTGAAAGGGACCCTTTCTTAGTCAGGTTGGAAAAGTCCAATTACCTCAAAGCCATCTTCAAAACATGTCCATGTATGCTCTAAGTCTCTTCAAAACTCCTACTAAATTTTATGACATTATAAAGAATATCTAGAAGAAATTCCTTTCGGCCAGTACCGAAGAGAAGAATAGAATTTTGCTTGTGGCATGGGAGTCTATTTGCAAACCTAAAAGATTGGGAGGCTTGGGAATTAGGTCTATTTAACTTTTAAACAAAGCTCTTATGGCCAAGAAGATCTGGAGACTTTATGAGGAAGAGAGGGAATGTAACTCAATCTGGAAAAGGAAATATTTATATAGTGCTCTAACTATTGATGAACTCTTTCAGACCCCTAATATTCTCAATGGTTCCTTTATCTAGAGTAGTGTGTAGAATATTAAAGAAGTGGTAGAAAAAAGAAAAAAGTGAAAGTTGGGAAATGGAAAAAAAATTAGGTTTTGGGAGGACTTCTAGTTGTTGGACAAACCCATTGTTGCATTGTCAAAAGCTAGGAATGTGATACAAATATGCAAAAATACCTATGGGTCTCTCGTTAATAATTAATGGAGGGATGATGCTTGTTAATCTAAGTGCCTTTGACATTAATCTATCTCTTATTCAACACTCTCTTAATGCTCTATTTATTAGTAGTGAATATGAAGATGCTCTGATTTGGGCTCCTAATCCTAGTGGAAAGTTTTTTTTAATTCTTCTATGATTGCCACAATGAATGATATTGAAGGACCTCCTCCTTATTGGGTCTTGTGTTGAAATAAAGCTCTTATCCCTATGATTAATATTTTTATGGATTTTAACTTGAAATAAAGTGTTGACCATTGATAATTGGTACATAAGAGGATTATACCTCCCTAACAAGTTCTTCTTATGAAAGAATGATGCAAGAGCATCTTGAGTCCTTGGCAATCCTGTGTCACCAAAAACATATTTGAGTTTATTTGTGTTGGTCGGTTCCTACTTTGACCGAGTTGGTTCGGTGTTTCTCAGTTTCCTTTGTTCGCCAGTGTTGGTCAGTTATCTCTCTCGTGCTCAGTGAATTCCCTGGCACTCGGTGATGCTTGTTTGGTGCTCAGTTGTCTTTGCTTACTGACAGGTTTCTTTTGAGTTTCTGTTGAGGTCGACTTGTGCATTTATTATGGGTCATGGATTTAATGTTGGTATCCATTGTTGGGAAGCATGTGGTCCCAAATCTGATCATTCCTTCTGTTGATTGTGGATCAGAAGGTCGACATAGTTCGGTAGCTTCTTGTATAAATATAGTTGTTTGGTTAGAGTTTAGGGGAGTTGGAGTTTTGAGGGTAAGCTTTGGTAGAAGATAGAAGATAGAAGATTAGAGATTATATATAGATCCTCGCATGTTTGAGGACTTCTGAGTTTGATTGTAATATCTGGCCATAATCAGGAAGGCCTTACAACCTGACATGTATGAATCTATTTGAAGTAAATATATGAGGCCATGTTTGTTTGTGGGAATTGGACCGGAGTTGGCGGTGACACTTCCTAATTTCCATGAAATTCATCGTTTGGAACCCCAATATGAAATTTGGGTTATGCTGGTGAAAACTAGGTTTAGGCCCTAAAACGGGTGGCATAATCTTCCCACCGAAGAGGTGGAATTCAAAACCAAAATCCAGTTTTGAAAAAAATCGAGGCAAATTTTATAATCTGTTGGGTCCACAAAATTCCCGCATTTGTTTTGGGGTTTTCATTTTTCATCTGGTTGTCGATGGCGCTTCGCATTTGTAGCACATTCTCGGCAGGGTTGTTGCTGGCACTTCGCATTTGCAGCTCGACTGGTCATTTCTGTATTCAACAAACAAACAGGGCCTCATACCTTTCACTGCGTCATTTCCAAGTATTTTCAATAAAACCCTAGCTCGAAGTTATTTTGCTTGTTTACTCTGTATAGCTATTGGGCTATTGGATACAATGAGTAATAGCGGTTGCAAACCAATGTGTCTGTATTTTAGTGAGTAAAGTAGTGAAGACAAATCGAAGTCAATTAATTTTGGACTTTTCTTCACGGCTGGTCGCAAATGACAAAACGCTGGATATTTTACTTCTTCATAATAAACCATTAACACCATTCTAAATAAACCATATACATAGGGCAAAATATACCCATGAACCCATATACCCATTAATGTTGTTGGATACGATGTACCCATGAACTGGGTCTGGGTGTGTCTGGGTCTGGATATGCATGCTCTGTGAGCTATTGGTACCACAGGATGCACCCCAAATGCATCAGGTGTGCTGTGGGTATGTAGAGTGCATACCCAAACCATATCCAGGGTGCTTGGATCACTCCCTATGCTACATTATCCACTGGTTTGTGTTGCTATAAATTATTCAATCATTGCTATGTGGCAACATATCAACTTAACACATATCAATCATTCCATGAACACAAACCAGTGGATAATGTAGCTACATATCAACTTAACACTTTGATGGAAATTATTCCAATTTTTTAAAAGGGCACATGATCCCTGAGATCTAGCTTGAGAAGAACACCAGAGATCTATATATCGAGCAACAGTGTTGATTGATTTATTTTTCCTTCAGTTTACACTAGATATTCCTTCATTCATTTTGTCTATCTATGATTTTCAGAGAGACTGGAAATGGTCATGACATACATAGCACTATTTTCATTTTGTTAGCATTAGCCCAGTGCTATTTCTTACGTTGTAATAGTTTACATTGCTATTAAATCCGTAGTTTGAATTTATTTATACCTATTAAGAAATTTGTTAATCCCTAGTTGAAGAATTCTTTTTTGGTGACAATTAGTTTGCATCAACGAATCATTATAAGATCTAAACTCTTCGTATTATACTGTAACAAGTGTATACTGGTTACAGTATACACTAGTAATCTTTAGTGTTTAAATGTTGAGTGCCAAACATTTCTTCCATCCTTGAATCAAAATCAACTATGTCCATATTGTTGGATAACATGTTATCTTTACATCACATAGGAGCTCAGATAGAACAAAACTATCAATAAGTTTTGCATTATCTATAATACATTGCCAAATAAAAATTATTAGTAAATTAATTGATTCTATAACAATACTAATGAAAGCTAAATATCTAGCAACATAATATGTTGGCTTTGACTATTATCATAGTTCATTATTATGGAAAAAACATGCAAACATGAGATGGTTTTAAAGTTCATACTACTGATTTCATTTATGTGTAGACAATTAGATTAAGTGCCTGCCAAGTTGTCTACATTTGCAATTAAAAGTTAGATAGACCATTCGTAGCATTGGACAGAGAAATAATTGCATTGAGCATGTATTGAGTGTTAACATGATTTGCATTGTTCTTGTCATTTTCTTTGTTAGGATTATTGAGATCTAAGACTAGAAAGTATTTCTTAACTATTTGATTGGACAATAAATCTATAGCTAGATAAGTATTATTTGTATCAACCTCTTTGACTTCTTCTTTGAGTGCATCTAATGCAAGTGGGTCACAAAAGATAGTTGACATTGCACAAGTAGCATTGTCAAGTAATCGAGTAAGATAATTACCCTCAATGTGGTTAGGCAGAGTGGTCTTGGAAGGAATGAAATTAGAAATTGTATCACTAGGTCTAGTGAAGATAGAACAAGCTTGATGGTTAAAATTAGATGAGGGGTGCAAATTTGAAATACAACTTGTACCAATGAAGTTGTTCACTAGTATTTTGATAGGAGACTTGAGGATCAAGATATTTGAAAATAAAATAAAGAAATAGTAGTATTTTCCATGATAAAATTCTCCAAATATTGGTTGTTCGAAGTACTTGTAGATCTAACACCACTATTGTTGTTGTTATGTTCTATTGAACTGGAAGCATATAGATTCATGTAAATATATGCAATAACTTTTGAGAAAATGATCATTGTTTTGTAGTACATCAATTGAACTTGTCCATATATAATTAAATGGTGGATCTCTTGCATCATTGGAACTTGATGAACCACTTCACAAGATGACAAAATAGCTTGTTTGAAGAAATTAAATGCCATTGAATCACTATAGTCAAAATTTGTAATTGCTCCCACTCCCTTCAATTGATCTAGTAGCTATATCATAAATATTAACTTTGTATGTTCAATTGTATCAAATATTCCAAGTCACCAAGAATTGCTTAGGCTCAGAGTCTCTAATTTATATAGCATAACAATTGCATGGACGTTTCCTAATGCCTTTTCACTTATTTTTATTTATAAAATATTTGAAATTCTTGGCACTCAATTTTAGCATGTGACTTAGTTGATTTTCTTCTCTAGAATCTTTAGAACTTGATTTCTTTAGCAAGATATCCATTTCCTTTTTGGATTCCCTAGTTTGTGCATATATTTTCATTAGGACAAGTATTAAGGAACTACTATGGCTTTAGTTTTCTTAATTTGTAATTAGAAAGTGAGTCTTCATATTCTACAATAGTAGGTATAATTAACAACATGACCTATGCAAAGATGTAGAAGAATACCACTACATTGAATATCAATAATACAATAAATTGATGAATATCCTTGACTTTAAGATGAGTAGAAAAATAAGCATGCACATTTCAACAATTACAGTATACACTTGTTAAGTTCTATTTGAGGATCATTAAGATCTAAATTAAGGGCACATGATTTTTGAGAGATTACATTATACACATGATTTTACGCTAGTCAAAGTCATAGGTTGGACTTAGGTTTAATCCATATCACTAACTAGGATGTTGCATCTTGAAATTAGTAAATTAACAAGAAATGAGGGATGCTAGGTTGGGGGTGCTCTTGTATTAGTTTTAAGTAAGGAAGCACACTACTACTTTATTACAATTTGTGCTTATGATATTGATTATCCAAAGAGTTGCAGTAACTCATATAAAAACTTATTGCAACTTGTAATAAAGTACCTACAGTAGTTTTTTTTTATCGTCAATGACAAGCTATGTATTTGGTATGATTTTTATGATAACCCTTTTGATGATTGATGAACTACATTGAAGATAGAAGACAATATTGTAATTGTGATTTTCAATATTGTAATTGTAATGATTTTCATTTGAATTGTGAACTTACACATATATGAGATGACACATGTCTTAATAGTTAATGTTCAAATTCTGAACTATCAATTGGCATTTTATACTTATCTTTGACACTTGACACTGATTAACGATGAGATATGCTTAGAAATATAAAGTACAAGATCAAAAGAATCTCTACAGTTCATGTTGATTTGATTTGAGATTCTTGATTTGATTGTGTATACTTTTTCAGCAATGTTTCAAATCGTACTCTATGACTCATTATCAAGATATTATATTTTCTCTTCTCTAACTCATTATCTCAATGATGAATCATAGAATCTAATTTGAAACATTATTGGGAAGACATCACAGTCAAGTTCAAAAATTCATAATGAAATTTTTTCTAAATATATGGATGGTAGAAGCTTATAAATTTAAAGCATGAGACCAACAAAATTCTCAAAGACATTAGGCTTCTACAGTGCATGTTGATGTAATTTGAGTTTCTTGATTTGACTATATCTTTTTCTATTAACATTTCCAACCATACTCTATATTCATCAAGATATTGTATTTTCTCTTCTCTAATTCATTGTATTATAATGAATCATATAATATGATTTGAAATGTTCATAGAGTAAGATACACATAGTCAAATTCAAACATCCATGAAGAATTTTTTAGTATATATGGATGGCAGAAATTTAGAAATATAAAGAATGAGATCAAAAAAATTCTTAAAAGACATTAGAATTTTATAATTCATATTGATACAATTTGAAAATGTGAATTTGACCATGGAGGTCTTTTTCATCACTATTTGAAATCATACATAATCAAAAGAGTCTATTTTCTTTTCTCTAGCTCCCTATTTTGATAAGACAAAACATTGATAAAACAAGATATTACAACAAAATTCTTAAATCTAACCGAAACATATTCATGATAAATACAATTTCATTGACATTTACTCCTAGATACTTCTAAAGACTATAGCACCTATCTCTACTATTAATTAACATTGATTCTAAAATGTCTTAAAATCACTTTTATTTGTAGAATACTTTCAATTTCATAAAAAGAGTTGCACCTATATCTCACTCTTCTATGACCACAATCACTTTGAATGTTATCAACTAGTTAGCTACCACTGTCACCTATAGGGATTCATGTAAAGGCCATTGAAGGTTAATCTGCGATATTTTCTGCATCCCATGTAGTTGAAGTATGAGAAGAAAAGATCATCATTAGGACTAACCAAAGAACATTGATTATAAAATGTCTTAAAATCACTTTTATTTGTAGAATAATTTCATGAAAAGAGTTAGAAAAATAGAATATGAACAATATGCTACCAATATCTCCTTGCTGAAATCATTGTGTTTGTCTACATTTCAGGCCATTGATGGATCCTATTAAGAATATTAACATTCTAGGATGGGTAGCTGTGGAGACTACATATTCTCATCTTCTCACATCTCTTATTGCTTGTGTTGTCGTAGCCACAGTAGTGGTGGCCCGAGAAGGCAATGCACAAATGGGTAAATGAAAAAGAAAAGGAAATTCTTTTTATAGAATGATTATTCATTCCAATGATGTGGATTGTCATGATTAGATTCACATGAGTAGGGGAGCCTTCTTTCATCTAGCTACTATCCTAAGGCTGAAAGGAACCTTGAAAAATATGATACACTTGATGTTAGAAGAACAACTTGTGATGTTCCTCCACATTGTTGGCCACAATTTGAGGAACTGCAAGATTTCCCACAACTTTGGGCACTCAGGAGAGACAATCAGTCGATACTTCCACAAGGTGTTGAGGGCTATCTTAGGACTCCACAAGGATTTCTTTCTACCACCTAGTCCAAACACTCCTCCTGAAATTAGTGGGAACAGACGTTTTGATCCATTCTTCAAGGTAATTATTGTGTTGTTACAAATTTCTTGTATGGATTTTTATCTTATCATATTATTGGTTGACTGTAGAATTGATGATTGTATCACATCGTATAGGATTGTGTTGGAGCTATCGATGGAACCCATATACCAGTCATCATCGATGTCGACATGCAGGGTAAATATTGTGATAGAAAAGGCAACCTATCGCAAAATGTTATGGGTGTGTGTTCCTTCGATCATAAGTTTCAGTACTGCCTTGCTAGTTGGGAAGGGTCTGCCATAGATAGTTGTGTTCTAGCTTCAGCTCTATCAAGAGAAAATCCTCTCGTTGTTCCCCCGGTAAGCCAAATCATAGTTTAATATACTCAAGGGTACAATCAATGTTTCACATTTTAATAATATACTTTATTTATGTAGGAAAATATTTTCTAGTGGATGATAGATATCCCAATGCACCTGGATTTCTTGCTCCTTATCGTTGTACACACTACCACCTGAAGGAATTTTCAAGAGAGAATCCAATAAAATTTTGAGAAGAGTTGTTCAACCATTGACACTCCTCTCTTAGAAACTTAGTAGAGCGTACATTTGGTATTCTCAAGCAGCATTTTCCAATCCTGAGGCATGCCATGCCTTATCCTATCATGACACAAGCCTATATTGTATTAGCATGTTGCATACTACACAACTACATTACGTTAGAGGACAACATTCCATCAAAAATTGTCACCAAAGAGGAAGATGATCATGATGGGATAGATGTACCAATGCTAGAGACATATGTGTTGTCTCAGCATGACAGAGACCAATGGGCATAGTTCTGAGATGATATAGCAAGTAGAATGTGGGAAGAGTATAGATCCTGAGAATAGTTGTTCTTGTATGAGTCAAGACTACATGTTGGTTTCCTTTTTCTTCTCTTTCTATCTGCAAGTATTGGACTTGTATGGGTCAATGTGTTTTATTTGAGTAAACTGATGTATGAAGATACTTTGATATACATGATGGTTTCCTTTTTCTTCTCTTTCTATTTGCAAGTATTGGACTTGTATGGGTCAATGTGTTTTATTTGAGTAAACTGATGTATGCAGATACTTTGATATACATGATGGTTTCCTTTTTCTTCTCTTTCTATCTGCAAGTATTGGACTTGTATGGGTCAATGTGTTTTATTTGAGTAAACTAATCTATGAAGATACTTTGATATACATGATGGTTTCCTTTTTCTTCTCTTTCTATCTGCAAGTATTGGACTTGTATGGGTCAATGTGTTTTATTTGAGTAAACTAATGTATGAAGATACTTTGATATACATGATGGTTTCCTTTTTCTTCTCTTTCTATCTGCAAGTATTGGACTTGTATGGGTCAATGTGTTTTATTTGAGTAAATTGATGTATGAAGATACTTTGATACCATTAACAACAATTTGTATACACAACATGGCATACATAGAATTAATGATGAGCATGGATGAAATTGGTAACATGAGCCAGATATCTCCTTCCTCAAAGAAGATAATGCGGACAAAGGAAATGGAATGCAAGTTTCTAGACTTGCTCCTCAAGCAAGTACAACTAGGCAAAAAATGTGACGGAGGCTTCAAAAAAGAAGCGTGGTCCGCAATTGAGAGGCAGTTCAATGATGATATGAACCTCAATCTATCAAAGGACAACTTCAAAAATAAGTTGAAAACCTAGAAGCTTGCCTATAGAGTGATGAAAGAGCTAAGGAATACAAGTGGTTTCACTTGGAATGAGGCAACTCAGTCCATGGATGCTGAGGATAGCGTGTGGGATGAACTTCTAAAGGTAGGGTGATCTCTCTACTATTTTGATAGAAATAATATTGCCTTCTTTTAAAGTTAATAATGAAAGACAAAGAACCTAATCCATTTATTTATGCCAACATGCAGAGAAGAGAGTTCAAAAATGCCAAAGTTTATAAGAGGCAACCCTTCCAGTACTTAAATGAATTGGGTGCAATTGTGAGTAAGGACATTGCTAAAGGTAATGCAGCTACCACGGCCCTTGAGAATGAAGAAGGGAACCCTATGGAAGAGCCATTCAATGTGCATGATGAAGAGGATCTTGGTTTCAATATACATCTTGATAGTGCTATTGATCTGGATGAAGACCCTTATCATTCCAATTAGTCCAATGCAACAACAAGTACTAGAGGGACTCCTACATCATCAGTCAGAAAGGTGGGAAAGAGGAGGAAGGAAAGTATGGCCGCTTCCTTGGATTCCATGTGTGAAACAATGAAGAAAATAAAAGAGGGCTTGAGCAATGTTCACCTTGTCAAAATTGATGAATTTGCTCATGACAATGCTTTGACGGATGCATATAACACTCTCAAATCCATCCTCAGATTGAGTTGAGGTGTATTCTCGAGGGTATACAAAACCTTAAAGTGTGAACATGAAAGGGCCAAATGGTTCTTGTTGATGACTGAGGATGAGAGAGTGGACTGGATTGTAGCCACATATGGTGGATTATAGTTATTTTCTACATACTTTATCAAACTTTATCATGAGTTGAAACATTATCATACTTGTTCACATACACTGATACAATTGTGTTTTTGTTGATGATTTTTTATGATTGTTTATGGTTGATGATTGTTTATCAAACATAGTTTTTTTTTATCAAATATATTTTGAGATAATGAAATGTAAATTGGTTTCCTAAAGACCCCATCACTGCCCGTAAGGGCACAACCATCAAACCTTGTTTTTTTTTTTATGATGTTGATTCATCTGTAAGAAATGATACTTTGTGATTGATGTTCTAAAGATTATAAGCTTTGATAAAATATAGTAGAATATCTGTTGTTGAGGACTATTTCTCATTGTTGTGACTACATTGGACTATAGCTCATTGTGACTGCATTGCATGTTCAAGATGTTGTTATGTTTATCCACTGATTGGACTATATGCCAGTGGCTGTGAACATCAATCACAAAGTATCATTTCTTTTCCAGCTTGCCATTATTTTCTTAGAAAACAATGTCAAACTAGAAAAGAAAGTATTCTGAGTATTCTAAATTTGGGGATATGACATCCTTGTATATTGTTCACAAAGATTGATAACATGAACATGGCAGTGATTCATAGTCCATGAATGAATGACCTGATTAGAAGCACAGCTGAACCAGGCATCATAAATAGATCCACCATGCCAGAACATTCTCTTAAAAAAACCACCTTTGAAAGAATTAGAAGCATCATTTTCATTCTCCATTCCATCTGCATCTTTGCCTTCCATTTCCATCTCGCTATAATTTGCCACAATTGCTTCCTCAACTTGCTTCTGTGCCATGAATCTCTCACACCCAAATCCTCTCTTCAGTAGTAGAAGAAATGGGTGATGGGAAAAGGGCAAAGGGACAAGGGAAAATATAGGTATTGAGAAGGAAGTGAAAACAATGTGATGTAGCACAACCGTTTGTAATATAGCAATCAGTATGGTGAAGTGAGATGGAATGGTACTTGAAGCAGTGTAGAAACAAATGGGTAGTCACTGGGGTGTATTTAAAAGGACATCTAATTCTATACTTTTCCCTTCAAGTGCATTCTTTCGAATAGTTGACATTCTTTCGATATTCTAAACAACTAAGTGACTTTTAAGATTTACCACCCATTCAATGCTAGTACCAAAGTTAGAGAAGTTTTAATCTATCTATTAAAAGTACATATCCATAGGAAAACATTCAGAAATGAAACTATTAACATATGAATTGTTGATTTGATCCAAAACTGTTGATTAAAGTCCAAGAGGAATTCTACAAGAAAAGAAAGCTAGTTAATGAATCGACCATACCAATCTGGTGTGTTTCAACAACATTAATCATCTGGTCAAAAAATGGATTCAGATTGTGAAGGCCAGTTTAAGATTTTGCTTTCTTTTTCTTGTTGAAGACAATATTTGAAATCTCTCTAAAGCTCAAAAAGAACCTATAATATTTCTTACTAAGAGAAAGAAATATAGGCCCTCAATCAATCTGCTTAGTTATCATGGCCTCAAAAAGAATATCAGGGACTTGGAAGGATCCATTATTTGTGACAGGATTTCTTTTCTCATTATTTATCAGCTTAGATAATATTGCCCAGGGTCTCTTTTAACCTTGATGATTGGAATTTCATCTTTTATTTATGAGACAAACTCTTCTAACAAATATATGGCAGCAGGATCCCATCTCTAATTGCTACCCCTAATCCTCCCTAATTTGAAGGGTTAATTAGAATTTCATTAACTGTATATTATTTAAAATTTCTTTAGCCTCTTACTGAAACCACCTATGCCTATGCTGCCATGGAAGACATGGGTACCATCTAATATGCAATGAAGAGTAATGCTACCTAAATCTTTCCAGAGTTAGGTGAAGTTAATGATGCCTAAATTGTTCGGGGGTTCAAAATCTAGACAGCCAGAGTCATGGGCATTGAATATGGGAAGAAGGAAATATGGCTTGATTTTCATTTGTATTTAGAATTGAATCATGTTACAGGCAAGTTTAATATTATAGTGCAGAATTTTAGATTTACAAATTAATTGATATGTATTCTACTACTATTTCAATAATATGGTTTGATTTAGTATTTGCATTTAGAATTGAATTATATTACAGGTAGATTTAATATTTTAGTGCAAAATTTTAATTTACAAGTTAATTGATGGGTGTTCGATAATTAATTCAATAAGAATTCTTCACTAATTTGTATTGTTACAAAAATAAGAAACAAAAGTATATATAGGAAACGAATCATGAGACCATAAGCTATATAATTTTTTCAGATGCCAGTTGTTTTCAGTTTAAGGGTTAATTCAAATTTAATTAACTATTTTTTATTTAAACTCTCAAATGCTGCTTCTTACCAGTAACTTGGTTGATGATGATGGTTTAGAATGATATGGAAAAAGGTAGATTCTATTATACATATCAGGATTGAGAACTATATTTCAAGGGAAGTGATACAGATTCATTTTTATGTAAAATTTTTAGGATCACAAGTCATTCTATATACTTTGTGAAGTCCAATGTTGATGTTGATTCATCTGTTAAGAAATGATACTTTGTGATTTATGTTCATAGCCACTGGCATACAGTCCAATCAGTGGATAAACTTAACAACATCTTGAACATGCAATGCATCTTTAGAACATCAATCACAAAGTATTGTTTTTTATAGATGAATCAATATCATAAAAATATAGACAAGTTGGAAAAGAAAAGATACTTTGTGATTGATGTTCACAGCCACTGGCATACGATACTTTGTGATTGATGTTCTAAAGATGCATTGCATGTTCAAGATCCATTCCATGTTCAAGATGTTGTTAAGTTTATCCACTGATTGGACTGTATACTTATGTTGTTACAGAATAGTATATTCATTGTCAGAAATCTAATTTCTGCTTACTAGGGGAGATTGTGTTAATTCATTGGATCCATGCCAAGATTATTTTGTGTTGCTAGTGATTACGTTGGATTTCACAGATTGTGCTTGTCTTCCTCTACATTTTGGTTTTTCTCTCCACTTCAAGGTAGGAAACCTTGTTTCTCTCTTGTCCTTTGAATTTTGAGTGCTTTCAGAGGTCCATCAATGGCAGTCATCTCCAAAATTGTGTTTTGATCATAATTAACATATTGTGAAACTTGGAATTTAGAGTTCTAATCTAATGTGGAATATTTATGGATTTTATGAGCTTAAATATTTCTTTATGTTGCAAAATGTAATAGTTGTGCTCCTAGCTATGACACCAATTAAGTGTACTTGTTGCATGTATGCCTTGCTTTCAAAGTTACTTATTGATAGTGTGGATATGGTATTTTTGCATATTGGTGCATATTGGTTTAATGTTTTGGTATTGCAAGATCTTGTTGAATTAATGGACAAACAAGCATGCCCTCCCTTGACCATTGTTTTCATTAATGTGCTTTTATAGACATATTAGCTTGCATTTGGTAGTGTTGTTTCTTTTAACATATTTAAGTGGAATACACGAAGGAGTAGCACATGATGAATGCTTCATTTAATGTATTGTTAAGGTGTAGTCTCATAACTATCCATTTCTAGTTCTTCAGACATGATTTTATAAATGTGTTTTGGTAGATGACTGTATTGTTCATGATTCTATATGTATATACCCTAACCATCTTGTTATTATTTTTGCATTATGAAATTAAGTTAAATAATTCTACTTTGTTCAATGCTCTATTTCATCTTCAATTTCTTTTCATTTTTCATTCATTTTTAAAAACCATGTGATAGGTACAGAAATAGAAATGGATAGTTTTGAGACTAAACATATGATGATAAAGTGAGACTACACATATGATGACATTAAATATGTTTTAAATAGCTTTTGGATTCAATTTTGTAGATATTTTTGGCATCAACGTTTACGATCACACTCTGTGATCCTTCATCAGGATGGAAGAGAGAAAAATGATTGAAAGAAAAGTCCATCATTTTGGTCTGTTGCAATCATTTTGGTCTCTTTCATCCTGATGATGGATCATAGAGTGTGATCCATAACTATCTACACAATCGAATCCATAAGCTATTTGAAACATTGATGCCAAAAATATCCACATATGATGATAAAAAATGAGCTATCTGATGATTGTTTACTATTCATGTTTGTAAATGGTCAATAGTTCTAATGGTACTCCTTGGTATATTCCATTTAAAAATAAACAAGTTTTAGTTTTTCTATCATGTTTACTTTGTAGATGCAAGATTGACCATCTAACAATATGGAAAGTAATGGGAAGAATGAGCGGGATATGAGATGGTTGCTCATCGAATGTGGGGCATAAGGGCATAGAGCATGGATTTCCCTAAATTTTCTTATTTAATGGTGTGTTTTCACACCACCATTTAGTTCATGGATATTGTTCTTCCCCAAAAATTCCATCTGATGCTATAGTTGTCTCATTATATTTTTTCTATAAATTTGTAATATCAACATAAATGAAACTTTTTCAATTTGTACTCATAGAATATAGTCATGTTGTTATATATGAATGAACAAAAATAGTATGAATGAACAAAAATTTGCTTGATACAGTGCTGATGGCTATGATAAATGTCCCTATGTGTGAGTGTGGTGATGGATCGTGCTGCGTGTTGAAGACGTCACACACATGAGATAATCGAGATCTTAAATTTTGGAGTTGTAAAAATAAGAAAAAGGTTGTTAATTGCACAATATTTAAATGTTTACAAAGAATAAATATTAGTCATTATAGTGAGACTAACTTAGATTTGTATTGTAGGATGGTGGTGGATGTCAGTACTTTCGGTGGGCCAATGACACCCCGTCACTGTCTACATCATTTGCACATTCTCCACATATACCCATTGTGGATGACGAGTGCAAGTCTTGCAAAGCGCTTGAGAAAGTTATTGCAAAAGTGGAGGCTACGTATAAAGCCAATGTCATGTTTTTATGATGTTTACTTTGTGCAACAATCGTACTATTTAGTTGGGTCATTATGCAAAAATAGATATATATGTGGACTAGATGACTTATTTATATTTTGATGTGATATCGAGCAATGCTATAATTACTTTCTTGTTATAATATTGTTTATGATAATGTATAAAATTATTAAAAAAAGTTAAGTTTACTGTTCACAATATTGAAAATAATATATTAAATTTTGTTTATGATTTTCTATATAAAAATATAAATTAATAAAAAAAAGTAGAAATAAAAAATGGACAACAAAAATAAAATATTAAATTAAAACATTATATAATAATTATAAAAACTTAAATTTTCTTGTCAAATTCTAATTCCAATTGAAAATGTAGAACCAAACATAGAAAATGGATAGTGTAATTCCAATTGCAATTTGAAATTGCAAACCAAACACATAAATAGGAATTTCTCACTTCCAATTCCAATTTTGAAAATAGCAACCAAATGCAAAATATGGATTGTCTCAACCATCTTTCGGGTGAACCAAACGGTCCAAACTATCTTTCGAATACACAAAACTAGAATTTCAAAACCTGATTTTGAGATAATCAGGTTTTGTCTAAAATTCCAATTCCCATAAACAAACAGGGCCTGAATGATCTTGCATTTTCTCTCTCCCATTGTGTTGTTGTTTCTTCCGCATTTTGTTGAGCAAGGTGGTTTGGGTTAGGGTTTGTTAGGAATGATTGCTGAATATATCCTATGGGGGAGTATTCACATCCATTCTATAGTAGTTATTGTTGCATTCATGACTGTGATTGTCATTGATTTCAACACAGTGATCTACTGAAGATTAGCAAAGAAGCAGATAGTGTTTGAGTTAGCGCACTTGGGATATTGAAGATGAAGCTATGCGAAGTTGAGGACTTACTCTATGATGTTCTATGAGATTTTGGTTAAGAGCACAACTAGAAATTCATTTATTCATGATATTTATGAGGAAATCAGTGGAAGCAGTATTTAGGTAGTGTTCCTGAGTAGCGGTTTGTGGAAATCAGATGATATCTCCTAATCAGGATAGAATGTGATCATGCACAATCATGAGATAGTTGAAGACATGATGTTAGTGATGTGGACATGAGTGCAATATCTGAGGTCACACGAGTGAAGAATTATCTTAATTGGAAGCTGACAGTTTTGTGTAATTTTGATGTAATGTGTGGAAACTTTTATTTTGTAATTTGTATGCCAACTTATTTGTAATTACTTGAGTGTGGTATAAAGGAAGGAATTGTTTACTTGTTATAATGTGTGTGTGTGTGTAATGAGAAAGTGAATAAAGGATTTTTGAAAGAGAATTTGTGGAAAGAGGATATGCGAAGCTCAAAGATCTGGTATTGAGATCTGAAGAAGCAATTGGTGCGGTTTGTCATAGTTAGAGAAGGAGTATTGAATTATTGAGATAAGTAATCTTATGGTATTATTCTATTGAGTAATGCTCAGATCAGTTGGACAGCGAGTTCAGTGATCTTACCCTGAAGCTGTTTGGGCAATGGGTCCTTCTGTCTTCCATAACTCCTAACAAAGTTAGAATCTTTTAGAAGAGATTTGAAGTCTCCTAATAGGGACTCATATGTACTGAATGTATTTCATAAGAATCCTAACAAAGTCCATCCTCTCACAAGGAACTTTCATATTAGTGCATCTTTTGTGGGCATCATTCCCACTGGGGTTTACTCTTTGATCAAGAGGTGCCCTAGTCAACATATCTTGTGTCATTGTGTTATTGTGTATGCATATCTTTCTATGGTTGTTGATTACATTTCTTACATGGTTAAAATCTATTAAGGTTGATAAAAGTTGTATTTATATGATAACTGATTCACCCCCCCCCCTCTCTCATTTATCTTGGTGGACTTTACTTTCTAACAATTGATATTAGAGCAGCGGCTTCTTGAAGAAAAAGTTTAATAGCTTAAGGAGATCTATGATGAATTTTAGGAAAGAAAGCCCTAAGTTTGATGGAGAAAATTTTGACAACTAGAAAGAAAAGATGAAGACACACCTACTTTGTTTAGGACTAGGTTATTGGTTAATTACAAAGAATCAGAAGACTATCATTTATGAGGATAAGATTGAAGATTGTACTAATGAGGAGAGAGATCTATTTATGTGTAACATACTTGCCAGAGAAGCACTCTTTTCAGCCCTTCCAAAAAATGAATACATTCAGGTAAAATATCTAAAGACATCTTATGAAATTTGGTTAGCTTTACAGTTTACTTTTGAAGGTGATGAACATGCTAAGAAAGTCAGATTACATAATTGGATATGTGCATTTGAAGATATAAGAATGATGGAAGATGAATTTGTTAGAAGCTATATTGGTAGAATGTCAGAGATTTTTGTAGGTATAATATCTTGTGGAGGAACCAAGACAAAGAATGAAGTGATATGGAAAATTCTGAGGACATTGACTCCTGCATTTAAGCAGACAACACAGATGATTGAACAAGTTATTCCTTGTACTATGAACTTTATCAAAGAGACTCTTCTTGGAAGATTGGAAGTAGCAGAGATGAACCTAAGGCTATCAAGAGACTTACCTAGAATGGAGACAACATTTAGTGCTATTAGTGTTCACCCTACTTTATCAAGAAGCATCAGTGTGAGCAGAGATTATGCTAGCAGTAGCATATCTAGAAATGAAGAAGATAGGAAGATTGAAGAAGGTATTGCCTTGCTTGTGAAAAGAGAACCAGACAGTAAGAATTTTTTAAAATGTTGGACTTGTCAATAATATGGTCATTTTGCATCTAAATGTCCTAAGAGAGTTAAGAAGTATAGAAACAACTTTAAGCCTAGAAGATCTAAAGAATGTTACTATGAAAATGATGAAGAACTTGAAGCTAGTTTGGAGAAATCTTTGAGTGAAAGTGACACTGAGCATGATGATATAGGATTTGTAGTAATAAAAGAAGAAAATCCTGAAACTAAAATTAAGGAAGAAAAAGCTTTAGTTTCTCAAGTAGAAAAGAAAGTTGATTGGATTATAGACAATGGTTGTTCACATCATATGATTGGAGACATGAAAAAGTTCATAAAGTTTAACAATTATGATGGAGGAGTTGTTAGAGTTGGAAACAATGCACCTTGTTTGATTAAAGGTATAGGATCTATTACTCTTGATGGAAAGACTAATACTAATGATGTTTACTTTGTGGATGGTTTGAAACATAATCTTTTGAGTGTTGGACAACTAGTTGATAAGAGATATCAAGTTTGGTTTACTGAGAAAACTTGTGTAATCAAAGATAGAGATGGTAATTTGATTGGCGTTGGATCTACAATCAGAGGTAATGTATTTTAGTTGAATCCTACTGAGATGACATGTTTGATTACTAAGATCAATGACAGTTGGTTATGGCATGAAAGATTTTGTCACATAAACTTTGATAACATTGTGAAACTGAGTACTACACTTGCAATAAGAGATTTGCCTAAAATTATGAAGCCTACTAACATGATTTGCAAAGAATGTGTGATGGCTAAACAAAAGAGAAGCTCATGTCCCAACAAGAAGTTTACAACAATAGAGAATTTGGAGATTGCTCATACAGAGTTGAGAGGTCCTACAAGGACTAGAGGATTCTATGGAGAAAGGTATTTTATGATTCTTGTTGATGATTTTACAATAATGATGTGGATTGTATTTCTTAAAGAAAAATATGAAGAATTTGATAAGTTTAAGATCATTAAGAACAAAGTTGAGAATGAATCTGGAATGAAGATTAAATGTTTGAGATTAGATAGAGGTGGAGAATTTACTTCAAAAGAATTTAACATTTTTTGTGAAGTAAATGGTATTAAGAGACAGTTTTCATCCCCTAAGAAACCTGAACAAAATGGTATTGCAGAAAGGAGGAACAGATTAGTAACTGAAGTAGCAAGAGCTGTGTTATTTGAGAATGACTTGGCGAAGATATTCTTGAGAGAAGCAGTGAACACAGTAGTGTATACAATGAACACAGTACAAATCAGAGAAGACATAGACAAGACACCCTATGAACTATGGTTTGGACATGCACCATCAGTTAAGTATTTTAGAATTTTTGGAAGTAAATGTTATATTAAGAGAGATGATGACATTGGAAAGTTTGATCCTAGAAGTGATGAAGGTATATTTGTTGGATATTCATTGAAGAGAAAAGCTTTTAGATGTTAGAATAAGAGAACTAAGACTATTGTTGAGAGCACAAATGTTAAAGTTGATGAAAAGTTTAGAATTCAGGAAGGAATGCTTGATTATGAATCAGATGAAGGAACTTAGCCTAGACCTAATCTAGAGACTACTGAACTATTCTATGAAACTAACAGTGATTTGTTGAATGAAAGCCATAGTGAAAAAACTATTGAAGAACCTACAACATAAACAAGTATTGAGATAGTGACACCTAACAAGAATCTATCAAGGAATCATCTTGTTGAGCAGATTATTGGAAGCATAGACAAAGGAGTTCTGATACAAAATAAGGTACAAGAACAATTGTGTTTGATTTCTCAAATTGAACCTAAATCTACCAGTAAAGCTTGTGAAGATGAACATTGGATTAAAGCCATGAAAGAAGAATTGGATCAGATTCAAAAGAACAAGATATGGGAATTGGTCCCTAGACCTAAAGATAAGAATGTTATAGGAACAAAATGGGTATTCAGAAACAAGATGAATGAACAAGGAGAAGTAGTAAGGAAAAAATCAAGATTGGTATGTAAAGGATACTCACAACAAGAAGGAATTGACTATGAAGAAACTTTTTCACCAGTAGCAAGAATTGAAGCAGTAAGAATGTTTTTGGCCTATACAGCTTACAATAAATTCAAAGTGTATCAGATGGATGTGAAGTTAGCATTTCTGAATGGAGAATTGGAAGAAGTCTACATTGAGCAGCCTGAAGGTTTTCCTTTAACTGAAGAAAGCTTTATATGGACTGAAGAAAGCACCTAGAATTTGGTATGTGAGATTGGATAAGTACTTGTTAACGTTAGGATTTACAAAAGGCACAATTGATAGGAACCTATACACAATGGAAATTGAAAATGGTTTGTTGGTTGTTGTTATTTTTTTTGATGATATTATCTTTGGAGGAGAAGATGAAGCCAGTGATAAATTTCCAGATGAAATGAAGATTGAATTTGAAATGAGTATGATTGGTGAAATGAAATACTTTTTAGGATTGCAGATAACACAAAATAGTGATGGTATCTTTGTAAGTCAGACAAAGTACTTGAATGATTTATTGAAGAGATTTGGAATGGAGAACTGTAAACTAGTTGGAACACCTATGGTAACTAGACACAAGTTATCTAGCACATATGAGACTCCTGGAGTGGAATAGAAGAAGTATAGATCTATGATTGGAGGATTGCAATATTTGACTCATACAAGACCTAATATAGCACATTCAGTTGGAATTGTAGCAAGATTTCAAGCTGAACTCAGAGAATCACATTATGCAGTAGTAAAGAGGATACTGAGATACTTAAGAGGCACAATTGAGTATGGATTGTGGTATGAAAAATATGATGATTTTACCCTATGTGTATATACATATGCTGATTGGGGAGGTAGTGTTGATGATAAAAAGAGCACCAGTGGTGGAGAATTTTTCCTTGGAGGAAGATTAGTTTCTTGGCTAAGCAAGAAGAAGAATTGTATTTCATAGAGCACAACAAAAGTAGAGTATGTGGCAGTAGCAAACAATTGTAATTAGATAATTTGGATGAAACAAATGTTGAAGGATATTGGAATAAAATTTGTTGAGCACATTGTTATACATTGTGATAACACCAGCATAGTTAGTATGTCTAAGAATCCTGTGTTACATTTTAAGACAAAGCATATAGAGATAGAGTATCATGTAGTGAGAGAGAAAGTTGCAAAGAAAGAAGTCAAACTTGAGTACATAAGAAAAAGGAGCAGATTGTAGACATATTTACAAAACCTTTGCCTAAGGATACATTTGAGTATTTGAGAGGTATGCTTGGGGTTATACCCCAGCCTACTTTTGAGAAGTGATGCAAATTGTTGCATCCATCCAGTGGTATACGAGCCTTATCTTTCTTTTGGACTAGATGTTGGTACTTCCTCTATGGGGGAGTATGTGTATCTGAGCTGAGTCATGAGGACTCTAGTGAATCTATTTTCTGAACAGTGTCTTTTGACATTGAAGTTGTTGTTGACATAATGATGAAACATCTATCATTGATGTCAATGGGGGAGAAGTATACATGAAAAACCATCTATTGGAGAGAACTGAATAGGAAAATGAAGCCAGATTTGATTGATGAAGAAGACTTGAAAGCATTCTCAGAGTAGTAGTGTTGAAATGTTGGATTTATGGAACTTGGATGTTTTTTCATCTATGTTGCCATCAATGCCAATGGGGGAGATTGTTAGGAATGAATGCTAAATATATCCTATGGGGGAGTATTCATAAACATTCTGTAGTAGTTGTTTCATTCATGACTGTGATTGTCATTGATGTCAACACAATGATCTACTGAAGATTATTAGAGAAGCAGATAGTGTTTGAGTTAGCACACTTGGGATATTGAAGATGAAGCTATGCAAAGTTGAGGACTTACTCTATGATGTTCTATGAGATCATGGTTAAGAGCATAGATGGAAATTCATTTATTCATGACAGTTATGAGGAAATCAATGGAAGCAGTATTCAGGCAGTGTTCCTGAGTAGTGGTTTGTGGAAATTAGATGATATCTCCTAATCAGGATAGAATCTAATCATGCACAATATGAGGTAGTTGAAGACATGATGTTAGTGATGTGGACATGAGAACAAGATCTGAGGTTGCACAAGTGAAGAATTATTTTAATTGGAAGCTGACAGTTTTGTGTAATTTTGATGTAACGTATGGAAACTTTTATTTTGTAATTTGTATGCTAACTCATTTGTAATTACTTGAGTGTGGTATAAAGGAAGGAATTTTTTCCTTGTTTTAATGTGTGTGTGTGTGTAATGAGAAATTGAATAAAGGATTTGTGAAAGTGAATTTGTGGAAAGAGGATATGTGAAACTCAGAGATTTGGTATTGTAAAAATTAAAAAGGACAATTTTTTAAGTAATCAATGATTCACCTATCCCAACTGGAACTATGTACCTATCCTAAACACAACTCTTGGATGCTCTAATTGGATGATTTTATGAAAAATTGGACAAAGACTCTAAAATGTTGTAGCAGATTCCCGCACGCGAAAACTGTTCCCCTGCACAAGATTTTTCTGCTGTGTGAGCTAACATCCCTGTTTGTGCGAGAGTTCATCAATGAGGATGAAATCTCACGTGACATCGTTGAGAACCTAGCATGAGCTCACAGAGGAACCTCGTCCAATAAAGCCCTAACCCACATGAGGAAACCATTTCCTTGTAAGAGAGGTGACCTAGACCCATGTGAGGAAACTATTTCCTCGTGTGAGATTTGATGCAAAATTCCTAAAACATGCCCTAAATTAACCTAAATCAAGCAAATCTAATCCTAGAAAATAGTAAAAATTTGAATTGCAAGCTGAGTTTTTGACTACTTATAGCTGCATCATACTCCGCTAGCCAGGTGTGTCGACATGAGTGCTCAAATCAATGCGAATGCACTGGCACACCCTCCATCTCGCTTTGAGCTCTCTAATTCACTAAAGATAAAAGTAAATAATGAATTGAAAATGACCCCTCTGGGCCTTATATAGCTTTTGACCTAATTTTCAAAAGTGCTTCGTTTCATGTGAAAAATTCACCCTTGGCTAAATTGACTGTTCAAAATCCATTTTTGGGATTGAAATCAAAATCTGACACTCCTAGGTAGCTCAAAATTGCATTTTAAAACTTCTAGGATTATCAGGATCAGACACTTATGCAGTCAACCTTCTAGTGTCATTTTCTTGCCAAAATCTTATCTCATCATCATTTTCTTGAGATCTTCAATGTTTTAATCAAAAGTCAACTCTAGACAAATCTAGTCAACCATGGTCAACTTGGTCAACAGGACCTCCAAATCACTTCAAATTACTTCTGCAGCTTCTTGATTCTTCCACAATCTATTCTGAGTTCCTCAGGATCTCCGATTTTATCTATATCTGTAACCTTTTGCTGCCAATCATCTTCTTGACGTGTCGTCTTTCAATTTCACTCCCGAGGGGGAAAGATGATTGGATCATTGAATCTTGAATCAAATCTCAAATTAGTCTGATCTTAATCAAAAGTCCTCATCGCTCAGGGAATCTTTGGGCCTCACATCTTGTCATCTTGTTATCTATCTGTTAGGCATTTGAGCAATCTAACTCGGTTCTCGAGTATCAAGCTTCATTCTGGAGATGGTTCTCAAATTCTCATTAGGTATTGGGGCAATCTAACCCTAATTCCTGAAAGTCAAGGTCCATTTTGGAGATGGCTTTCAAAAACTCTTTTTGACCGTTATCTGGGCAATCTAACTCGAGTCTTGGAGGACTAAGCTTCATTCTATAGATAGTCCTAAAATCTACATTAGTTATCATTTAAGCAAAGGATATTGGGGCAATCTAACCCTGAATCCTAAAGATTGAGCCTCATTCTGGGGATAGTCTTCCTTCAAAGTGGTAATCTGACCGATGCCTTCGCAATCTAACTTAGGCTTCAGATAATCAAGCTTCATTCTGGAGATGGTTCTGCAACTTGATCTGATCGGTGTCTTGGCACTCTAACCTTGACTTCTAAGGGTTAAGCTCCATCCTGGAGATAATCTTGAAAACCTCATCAATTGTCACATCAGACTATTCTTTAATCAACGTGCTTCTTGCACATCAATTCAAAGAGGGGTAAAATGTAATACCCCAAAATTGGCACCTTGCAATTCTTATCAATTTTGGTGCATTCCTTCAAATTTCTACATCATCGAAGTCTTATTGTACTAGGCAATTCTGTCTCCTAATTGACTTTATTTGACTTGGTGTCAAATACAATAAACCTCAAATTTGAATTAATCAAATACTATATTTATGTCTAAATATGGACCTCGAATTCAGCCATAGACCTCAACATGGTCATTGCTCAATGATCATATACGAAGATGAACATGAATTGTTCACTTCACACACTCAATTGAATTGACTTGTCTCCTCCTATTTAGATGGGGTTTTTGAATTACTCTAAGAACAAGAGCCCAACAACCATAGACCAAACTAAAATGGAGGATTTGAATGGTGAGAAAATGATTGCAAAATTGAGATTAAACTAAGAATGGTAGTGCAAATTAAGCTACAAACTTGTAAGAAATATGAGTATTAAACTAAGAACATGATAAAACAAACTAAATTAAGAATTGAAATTGCATCATAATCTAAGAATGAAATTAATCTAATTATGCAATATGAAAGCTTGAGAAAATGAGAAAATGAGACAACAATTCGCTATAGTTTCGATACTCAAAAATTGCCTCCTCAAATAATGAATGAAAGGTTCATAATATAGAAGAGCCCGGGTGGAGACTAAAGAGTTTCTTGGAAAGAAATGGTTGAATCTTCATCTCTTTGGTGGGAGGTGAAACAATTTGGAGAGTTTATTTAATAAAATAAATGAAATATTGCCACATGGGTGGCTTTTCGATTTATTTGAATAATTAAATTCAAATGAGAGTATTTCATTTAAAGAACTAAATAACTATTTAATTCCTTTGATGTGTATTAGCGAAAGGGGGTGGAATTAATTTAATTAAAGCACTAGGACTTTAGAATTAAATTAATTAATCATAGGGTTTATTTAGCCAATAAATGTCAATATTTAGGAATTAAATATAGTATTTGATTAATGCAAATTTGAGGTTTATTACACTTGACACCAAGTAAAATAAAGTCAATTAGGAGACAAAATTGCCTAGTACAATAGGACTTTGATGATGCAGAAATTTGAAGGAATGCACCAAAATTGATTAGAATTGTAAGGTGCCAATTTTGGGGTATTACAAAAACAAACTAAATCAAATTTAGAACTTATATCTAGAAAGTTCTAGCCATATAGTCAAACATGTGCAACTAAATGATAATAACTACAAATTTAAAAGAAATATAACTCATAAATCTTCTAGCATATTCCAACACATAAGTCAATATTTAAAACTAATCTAATCTACTAAGTTTAAAGAACCTATAAATATGAAAATTTAACTAAGGGTTTTTACCCTAACTTTTATTTATTTGGTTGATGCTCAACATTTTATTTTTTTAATTTCTTTTATGCCATATATTATTTTTTATTACTTTTATCTGCTAACCCTATGGCTTCTCGGATTACAGAGATGAGAGCAATGGTGACTGAGATGGAAAGGGTGACAGTGCAGGAGTCGGCACCATTGCAAGTGGTGGTGGCTAGAATGGCAGCACCACCACTACAGTGGGTGACCTAGCCGCAAGGAGGGTTGGGGCGGAGCAACGCTCCATGACACCCCTCCCCACTATGGAATCATAGTGGAGGGTTGGGATGATCGTGGTCGTACCCCACCCTCCCCACTGTGATTACCATAGCAAAATGAAACACATTTTTTTAAAGAGGTAATATTAAGATAGTTTAGTATATATATATTCAGTTTAACCATTCTGTTTTCTTTTTCTTTTCCTTTTTTTAAAAATGAAGCTTATTATTATTTTTTAAATCTAAATATGTATTTGTAAATGTGACAAAAGATGTCTTTTTATTTTCATTTATTGATTCTTTTATATATATAAATATTAACTTCTATATATATATATATATATATATATATATATATATATATATATATATATATATATATATATATAAGTAGAACATTGTTTACTAGATTAATTACTTTATACACTATTCTATTGACTTTAAACATATATATCAAAATATATATTTGTATATATATATAGAATATATAGGTCTTATAAAAAGTAACTTGTATGTTTTTTTTTCATAAGCTTTACACTAAAACAAATTCTAGAACCATTTAGTTACATATATAAGAAAATAAACCTTTCTCAACTTAATTTAATATATCATGATAAATTTATAAATATATTAAATATATATATAAATAAATAATATATATATAAATAAATAATATTATAATTAATTAACTTATAAGACAATATATGTAAATATCATTTTCATTAGCTTACTCTATATACTTTGTAATTTACATTCAAAATCAACTTATCTAACAAATGATTAAACTTTTACTAGTTCAAACTTAAATGGGATACAAATATTTTCTTCAATATAATTTTTTTTTTTTCATATAGTGATAACCATTAAACTTCCTTTAATTATTTTCTAACACTAATTACAAAGGAAAGATTTCAAATTTAAATCCTTATGAAGAGCATTTAATTCCCAATTTAATAAGGCAAAGTTTTAGATAAAACTAAATACAAATAAGGTAAGGTATTTCAACAAATTTAACAATAAAATAAATATAATGAACTTTTTCCATTTCTTTATTCATTAAATAGGAGATTTATTGGAATTACAACTTTCTTCCCACTTCAAAATTTACAAGAGACAATATGATTGAAATAATTTTGAACACAAGTGCAACAAGTGGTGGTTTCACCAAAAAATTCACTAAACTCTCCAAGGGATCCATCTAAACCTACAAGAAGATCATAGGTTGACCATGGAGGCTCACCTCCCAACCCAGGCCTTTACAAGGCCACCCTCGAACTTGGGGATCTAGAAATATACCACATGACAAGGAGTCCAAACATCAAGGAAAATGCAAATAGACATACACAAAGAAATATTCCCACAAACCCAAGGTTTTACAAGGCCTCAAAAAGACCTGAAACAATAGGGGTGAAGAGGACTCACCACATGAAGAGATAGCCATCAAAACATAAAAATATGAGGAATAGGCCACACATGGGCTCAACCTTAATAATCAAAACCATGGCTTTAAGCCATCAAATTCCCATTATGACCCCCAAATGCCCTTGGGCATGATTGGCATCATGGGGACTTACCCACCCATGTACATCCCTCCACACATGGGAGACTCTGCACTACATGGGTAGTCTCTAAACCTTCACCCCTTCAAGGATACTCTACCCTCCCAAGGGTTAGTGTGCCTTGAAGAACCCCATAAAAAAATGAAGCACAAAATAAGAAAAGACTCAACACAACCTCCATGGAAACCCTTGGATTTAAAAACAAATAACACATAGCCTCCATTAATGGACTCTTAAGCTATTTACATGCATAAGTAAAATAAAGTACTCTAAGATTATACTACAAGAAATCCAACCTCAAGTCCAAGCTCAAGGTAAAATGATGAATTTGAAAGGATCTTTTTCCTTTATGCCTTTTTCCTTCTCCAAAATTTCTTCAAAAACTAGGAATCTCTAAGAATAGAGAGTGGGTGAACAACCTTCACTTTCCTCCCAAATCCTCCTAAAAAGTCTCCATCTTAAGAATATATGTTTTCCTCATTAATGAGGAAGTCTCTAAATTCTTTCCTTCTCCTTCCTAGTCAGGACCCTCATAAATGGAGTTTAAGGCTCACATGGGAAGGATAAGATACCTTGTCCAAATTTCCCAAACTCTAATTTTTTCCACTTTCAAAAGGAGATATTTTAGGGGTGTCTTTAATGAGTTTAGGGGCTCTTAATGAGCTTAAAATGATCCCTAACCACTAGGATATGAAGTGGGGTGGTCAAATCTAACCCTAACTACCTTCTAGAAGCCTATTTGGCCCTCCTAAACCCCACCTAAAGTTAACTCATGAAATTCAACTCTCTTGACCCAATCTGGTCTCCCTAAACCTTAGGGTAAGAATGGGTAATACACTAGGTAACCCATGGGTTTAAGCTAAGCCTACACTAGTTATGTTTACTACCCATGCCAACTCACAAGTACACATGTGTCAAGTGACATAACATAATTACCTTAGGCATGACCAATTTATACATTTTACAAAATTGAATTAAAAAAACCCATGCATAATACTTTCATGAATAAAAAACATTACAACAAGGTCTATGTCCCTTCATAGACAAGACCTTAGCATTACGGTATACACATAGGTCCATTCCTGAAACCCTATTTTAGTACCATGGTCAATTTTCTTACACACTCATTGCACACATCAGTAGGTCCAATAAATCAACACATAACATAACAAGATACATAATGTAATTAAAACACACACTCACTTACATTTGCATCAATTATTCATTGGTATTTAAACAATATCTACATCTAATCCATATACATAAACTTAATTTTCAACCAATCTACATCCTGATATTTTCTAACATGTATATTTATAATGATGCATTATTAAAATTTAACCATGTAAATAATCTACATTAACTATCATAGGGTATCACCTAAATAGGTACACATCAAGATCATAATCTATAAATAAAATTGTTTGAGATCTTATAGATCCACAAAATAACATGTGTTCAAGGAGTCCAAGTGTCTCAAAATAGTGTCAACTAAAAATCATATAAAGGGAAAAATGGTGCTAAGATATGATGGGCTGGGGTAGGCCTCATAGTCACATCTATCCCTAAAGATGTCCAATACCTCAAGGATACTGTGGAGAACATGACTGTGATGGAGGAGCCGATTGTGGCTAATTTGAAGGATTTGGCTTAGGTTTTCCTCATGGTGTCTCTCTAGCTCTAGTTTTTGTCACTTGTTGTGTCTAGTTCCTGTTATGTTATGTTGCTTCTTCGGATGGTCTTTTGGTTCTACTAGTTTTTGGCTTTTGGGTTATGTTGGCTTGTCTTGTTTCTAGTAGTGTTTTTCTTTGATGGATCTTAATGCTTTTATTTTGTAACTATCTATAAAGGGTTTTCGGGTCCCTTCAAAACTTGATTTTTTCTTTAATAAAAAAAGACACATGAGTTCATTAATATGTCCAAAATTGCAAGAAATAGTTGTTGGAAATTTGGCTGAGTAGGATATAATGATGTTGTCATTATGGAAACATATATTCAGTGTTAAGACAACATGATCTAAGGATTAACTCGGGAAGCTATCAACAATAACTTTCTTTTCATCTACCATGAAGATGTATGCTGGAGCTCCGCGGGATGCTGGAGCTTTGGCTAGGGTTTTGCCTTCCGCTGGAGCTTTTCTATCAGCTAGGAAGCTACAAACTTCACTGGATGTTGGAGATTATGGGGTTTCATCAGCTGCTAGAGTTGTGGCCAGGGTTTTTCCTTCCGCTGGTGTTTCACAGTCAGATGGGAAGTTGTAGTCTTCTACTAGAGCTTCTAGGGTTTTGTCAGCTGATGTAGCTAGGGTTTTTCCTTCTACTAGTGTTTCAAAAGTGGATGGAAAGGTACTAAATTCTGATAGGGCTCTACAATTAGTTGGGAAGTTTCTTTTTGTGCTAGATGCTGGAGCTTCTAGGGTTTCTCTAGCTACTGGTGCTTCTTTGTCTGCTGGTGCATTGCCAATTAGTGGAGCTACTAAGGTTTCTCTGACTGCTGGAGATGTGGCTAGGGTTTTTTCTTTTGTTGGTGTTTCATAGGTGGATGGGAAGGTGCAAACTTCTGCTGGGGCTCTACAGCTGGCTGGGAAGTTGCAGGCTACACTGGTTGCTGGAGCTTCTAGGGTTTTTTGGTTGTTGGAGCTTCTATGTTTGTTGGTGTTTCACAATCTTTTGGTGTGTCGCCAGTCGCTAGTGCTTCGTTGTGTGCTAGTGCATTTCCTTATATGGGGTTAGCTAGGTCTTTTGCTGATGTTGTTTCCAAGATGATTGGGGCTATGAAGGGACGCAGGATTTCCACTACCAATGGGGCTCCCATTTCCCTGGTTCCTGTTTGTGAATCTTTATCTGTTAAGTTATCCTCTAATGGTGATAGAGATTTGGTGAACAACAGTTAAATTTTTAAATCCCATGGACTAATTTGCTAATTTCAAGGTTTTTGGCCCAGCCTTCCCCAATTTCATGATCAGATCTCTCAAAAATGGGAACCAAAATTAACAGGCACTATTAACATCTTTCCAATGTCAAAAGGCTTTTTCATTGCTAAATTTGATAATGTTGTGGATAGAGCTATGATCCTATGTGATTATGTCTTTAGCTAGGAGGATGAAATTTTTTTTCTCCTGAACAAGCCATGGCACCCTGATTTCAATCCTTCCACTAAAATCTTTAGTTCTATCCCTATATGGGTCAGGCTCCCCAATCTGCCCCTTCCTCTGTGGCAAGATTCTGTCCTTGAGGAAGTGTGTGGGGCTTTGGGGGATTTCTTGATGGCTGATAGTGATTTTGATAATATGTATCATTCTATTATTGCTCATATCTTGGTAGACATTGATACCTCGAAGGGCTCCCAGCTGAAATTAAAATTGAATCATCCTTGGGACCTTGGATCCAGCAGCTTGACTTCGAAGGCATTCCCTTTAGATGTCATAAATGTTTTAAGACTGGTCATATTTCTTCCCAATGTGGCTTCATTTCCAAGAAGAAGAAATCTTGTCCTTCTTGGTGGAAGGGTGCTTCTACCCAATATTACACTGTCTTGAAAAGCTCATCCCACCCTGAGGTGGAGGCTACTCCTGATATTGGCAATCCTCTACCTGTTGGTGAGAAGGTTGGGTTATGTCCTGATATTAATGTTCCTGAAGGGTCTGTTGGGGCTATTGGCTTTTTCCATGTCTCTGTTGCTAGAATTATAGGGTCTGTTGGGGCTGCTAGCTCTATCCTTCTCCCGGTTGTTGGACCTGATGGGTCTGATGGGGTTGCTGGCTCTTTCTATGTCCTAGTTGTTGGACCTGAAATTTCTCTTTCTACGCTAGGTGATTCCAAATTTTTTGTTGTTTCGGTGGGTACTAGATTTGCTGGAAAGGATGGTATTTTATTAGATGTTGGATTGGACATTACTACTCCATATCATGATTTCCCTTTGGCTAGATCTAATGGCAGCCTTGTGCTAGCTGTTTCTCTAGGTGACTCAACCCCACTTTTGGGGGTTGGTAATTCTCCATCTTTGGATTCATTGTGCTGGCAAAATAAGGCTGCTAGTGTTGAAGAATGCTGGATCATAGTTAAAGGCAAAAATTATAAGAAATCCTCCTCAACTTTTGACATGACCCTTCATTCTCATTTGAAGGGGAAAAAAAGATAGTTAGTGTATCTTTTGTTATGAATTTCCATTGTTTTATCTTTCACAACAGTGTGGGTGTTTCTTTGGATGGGTTTTTTTTTTTTTGGTTGGTTTTTTGGGGATGGTGGACTTTTGTTTTGGTTTATCTATTGTGTTTGGTGTACTCCTATTGCTATATCTTAATATTATTCTTTGTAAATGGTTTCGGGTCCCTTCAAAACCTGTTTTCCCCATTAATCAGAACATGATCTAAGGAGGAAGTTCTAGATGAGAACCTATGAAAATTTTATAAGTATAACTATATTTATCTATCTACACAGAGACCATTTTGATTAGTGAAGTTTATAGAAGTACTTTCAGTACATGCACACTTAAACAAAAATTATACAAGGTATATTACAACTATATCTAAGAGTGCAAGATTGTACGACATGTATGAACATAGATATCACTGTAGTACAGAGACAATGTTGATTTGACTAGAATAGAGCAACAATTAGTAATTGATTATATTGAGTTAAGGGATTATTTTTTTTATCAAAATAATGACTTGAATAATTAGGGATGACATATTAGATGTTAACCCTAAGGAAACAAGAGTTATTATTATGTTTTGATAATATGGAAGCTGACTGATAAGCTATATTTGAGATAGCTAGTATAAAGAGAATATTATGTTATGCGAAGTTGTAAGTGAGCAAGTAAGAAAGTAATGTATGTAATGAGAAGTTGAAAAGAGATTTTATATTGACGTATTATGTGAAATCTGATATATGATCAGATCAATGTGAATTGATAACAAGTTTTGTGAAGAGCCTATAAGCTAGATCAGAATATTGAAGATAATCAATAGTAGTAAAAGGTTTTTGTATTCTATCTTTTGTATTGAAGATTATCATTGTATATTGCATGTTTGGGCAGTGAGATCATCTTGCATACATTCATATTTTGTAATACCAACTCCTAACAAGGTTCACATAGAAGAAGTTATAATTGTCTAACAATAGTCAAAATGGAAATAGTAGTAACATAGAAGAAGTTATATTTGTCAAAGCTACATATCAAGAAAGTGCATCAACAATATCAGGAAGTCAGTTAGGTGAAGTGTTTGAGAGTAAGTTTGAATCATTTTTGAACCCATCTCAAATTGATTAAGCATCAAATTTCATGAATTATGCATCAAAATAAGCATTAGAATAGTATAGAGCTTATCAGAAATTGAATCAGGCCTTGCGAAGTTAAGATAAGATAGTAAGTGATATAAGGAATATATGGTTAAGAGAGCATGAATTTATGAGCATGTATGCGATAACACAAAGAGAAAGAAGTTTCACAGGTATTCATGAATAAATTTTTGGCATGTATACACTTATGCAATTAATGTGATGACAATGTGTTGAAGGATTTGATAAATAAAAGCAGATTATTGACATTATTTTATCATTAGAGTATTTACAAGAGTATTTCACTAGGTAAAAGAAGGTCTATGTGGAAGCCCTAAATCATGATTCCAAGGTATTTAACTAAGTACTCATTGTTAAAGTAGTTAATTTTCAATGCAATAATGAATGTATCCCTAGTCCATAATATTAAGGACACACCTAGACTTAAGGTGAGTAAGGAATCAATAGAACCCTCTGAGGAAGAGCCTAGTTTAGCATTATCAGCTATACCGGATGATGTCTTGCATTTGGAAGATGTAAGAGGATATTTGAAAAGTAAATTTGATACTGTAGGAGATAGTAGTATGACTAAGGAGTATGAAAAGATATACAAACAGTATATGATCTATAAGGAAGGATATGAACATTTAGGTCAACTAGACATTATCAAATACATGTTTCACTATGAATTTTAGAATGATGAATGGACAAAGATCATTTTAAGAAGAATTCATAATGGGAAGTTTTGGCTGGATGATAGAGTAATAGACATTACAACTGATTTGATACATGAGGTAACAAGACTATCTAACAAAGGTGCAATTCCACTAAATGAAAAGAATTTAAAGAAAATAGTGAGGTAACAAGAATATCTAACAAAGGTACAATTCCACTAAATGAAAAGAATGTAAAGAAAATAGTGCTAGAGAACACTAAGTCTTCATATAATGGAAGAGGAAATGTAATTAGTAAGATTGAGTAGAATAATGTGAGGTATGTATGCAATATAATGACTACCAAGTTATGTGCCAGCTCTAGGGAAGATGACATGGCAACAGGTATGGTGCAAGTAGCTTATCTTATATGTGTTGACAAATTTGATGTTGACATGAGTGAAATTCTAAGAATCCAATTGATTGAAAATCTTGAGAAGATTAAGAAAACAAAGAATTCCCAATTTAGATTCTCATCCCTAATCACCTATATGTTTTTCCATCTTTTGAGAAGATTTCCTTACACTATAGGAGCTGATTGGAATGATGATAGAAGTTAAATGGAAAGAGTCAAAAAGGTGTATCTTAGACACCCAATTGACAAAGTAAATGAGAGTGCTAGACTTTTAATTAAAAATTTTCTGAATGAGATGAAGAAAAGATCAATAATTCCACCTTCAATAGTGGAGAAGTACAAGAATGAGATATGCTTTTTAGTTGACATAGATTTCACATATATTGAAATAGTAGAACCAAGGACCGAATTCATAGAACCTCTAGAATATGAAGTATCTGAAGAAGAAGCTGAAGGATATGTAAGAAGATTACTGAAGTGAAGATTAGATTCCAAAAGTTCTAGATTTGGAACATTTGAGGAAATTTTTAGTACAACACAACAATCACAGGTGCAGAAGTTAGCTAAGAAAAGGGTTGACGATACAATTAAGAAGATATTAAAGGATATAGGTATGACTGAACATGAATTTAATATTGTGAAACATACTACAAAAATAATAAGAGATATTGGACAAAAAGAAGTGTTGACAATTCCACCTTTGGCATCTAAAGCAATCCATGTTCTAGATATTCATAATATTGATGAAGATGTCACTGAGCCTAGAGAGATAAGTATGTCTCTGGACAAGCCGCCAGTTAAGGTCACAAGAAAATCTACTAGATCTACCTCCACAACACCAACTAAAAGATTAAAAGAGATGGCTAGTGGACTAGGTAAAAGGAAAAAGACTATCTTTTCTCTAGTAGAAAGGATAAGGACACAAGAAGAAGAATGGCCACCTATCAAGAAAATGAGAGGTCAAGTTTTAATTCAATCATAAGGAGAAGAAGATGCAGGCATAAACAAAAAGAAACAGTGGAAGCCTAAAATTGAGAAAGTGAATCCTTTGATCATAAATGAAGGAGATTTCACCAAGCTAAACAAATATTATCACATTTACAATAAATTTGAAAAACTAAATCTTGAAAATGTAGTTGCCAGGCATATGATTCTTACTGACAAGAAATTGGACAACATTAGATATAAGACACCTAGTGATATCTATGAGAAATTGGTCAATAGAAACAAGAGAGCAATATAAGAGGATAAAGGAATAAGAGAAATATTTGTGAGAAAGTTATGTGTAATCAAAGATGAAGATAATTTTAAATAAATAATGAAGAGTCTTAACACCCATCTGAGAAGAAAAAGAAGAATAGTTCTAATTATGGGGGGTAATTATGAGGAAGTAAATAAGGAAACTGAGGAAGCAGTTGTGAAAGTAATGACATTAGTACTAGGAGAAACATTAAGTGAATTAAAAAAGGACACTCAAATAATAGAAGAAAATTTACAAATAAAAGAAACACCAGTTCCTCCACCCACCATTCATATTGATGATGAATCGATGCATGTAGAAGGTGTTGGAGATTTTCTAGCAAGCCAGTACTGACTGTATGTTTGTCATTGATGAAAAAATATGGTAAGTATCATGCATGGAAAAATTATGTAGTAAGAATTGAGTATATGTAGCATGGACATATTATTAGCATAATATCATGGACATAGAGGATAATTGTTAGAACAGACAGTTATGTAGCAGCTTGTGTCAACAGTGTTCCTGACAGAGTTACAGGCAGTGTTCTATGAGTGATTGTCTATACAGTCATCATGGAGCCTTTCTCCTTTGGATATATGATGAAGACATGTTAGTGATGTTACAATCATGGACACAGAGTTTGATGATTAGGAGAAGTGAAGTTGTGTAGTCGCCATTCACCAGTAGCAGTTTCCTGTGTTTATTGAGAAGAGCCAACAAAGATTATATTAGTACAGAAGTTGTGCTTATCATTTTGGTATGTTCCCTTAGATTAAGGATTGAAGAAGACTTAATAATGTTTGGTTAAGAGTGCATGATGTAATTCATATTGAGGAGAAAGTTTCAGTTACTTTGGTAGAGCTGATAGTGTGTAGCATGCGTCTACATTTATTAATATTGGACAGGTCCTAGATTATGGTGCGTGCTTAGTAGAGCTGATATAATTATTATTGGAGTATGTTATGGTTTCTCTAATATGATTTCAAGGTGGTTCTAATAGGCTGACTTGATTATATCAGTTAGAGGAAAGATATTTATAGGCAGTCATTTGTGATTGCTAAAGTATGGTTCAGAGTTGATTGTGAAGAGTAGAGCAGAGTGTGTGAAGTGTTGAGCCATCAACAGAAGGCCTATGTGACCAAGTAAAGAGTTTTTTCTATACATTGGAATTGATCCAGATAGTAGGTCAAAACACAGTTTACCAAGATCCAAATATAGTGTGTATCTATTATTCAGAAGGTTGTAGCCTTCACCCCTTTGAGAAGTGTGCTCTCAAACAGTGTGTCCTCACCCCTAACAAGGTTAATTGTAAAATACTCCTAACAAGGTCCGACCCTTGACTAGGTCACTGTACTAAATAAATTGTAAAGAAACTCCTAACAAGGTTAAGGATCTTCTAACAAGGATCATAAAACACTCATGCAGATTATTAGTGGTTGTCAATTCCCACCAGGGTTTTTACCTATTTGAGTTTCCTTGTAACCAAAATATTGGTGTTGTGTTCAAGTGTTCTTTCATTTTGTTTATGCTTTATGTTTAAGTATACTTAATTAGTTAAAGAATTGAAACTTGTAGATAACTGATTCACCCCCCACCCCCCCCTTAGTTATCTCTTGGGACTATTCCTAACAATTGGTATCAGAGCCAAGTGCCTCAGAGAGAAAGTTTAATAGCTTGAGGTTCATCAAATGGAATTCTTTAGAAAAGATAGTCCTAAGTTTGATGGGGAGAATTATCTTGATTGGAAGAACAAGATGATGACACATTTGCAGTGCATTTCTTTTAAAGTTTTTGAAGTGGCTATCAAGGAAGTTCAAATCCCCTCTCTAGTAGATCTTGCAAAGGATGATGCTACTATCAAGTAGAAGGATTTGTTCCATCAGAATGCAATAGAAAAAGAATCCCTTATCAGCGCCCTATTTGATAGTGAGTTTTCAGAGATAAAGAAAGTAAACACAACATATAAGATATTGAAGCACCTAGAAGACATGTTTCAAGGAGATAACAAGAAAAGAATGCACACTGAAAGACATGGAAGAAAAAGTACAATACATTAGAGATGCTACCTGAAGAGAACATAAGAGCCTATAATCAAAGGATCAATGAAGCAGTTGCTAGAATCATAAACAATGGTGGAGAAATATTAGAAGAAGACATCATGGATAAGGTGATGACTACCTTGACACAAAAATATGAGAATAAGATAAACATCCTTGATGAGACTATGCAATTTTTAGAAAACTTCAAAAGAGAAACCTTAATCAACAAGATTGTTGCATTTGAAATATCAAGTTTGAAAATAGAGCCTAAAAGTGAGATAGCCTTCAAAGCTTTAGTCCATGGTAAGAAATCCTTGAAAAACTCTGGTAATTTTGATGATGATGATGAAGAAAACACTCTAGATGATTTCATTGCTATGATTGCTAAAAGAGAAAAGAAAGGAAAAGGAAAATATGAAGGACAATTACCATTCAAATTCTTTTCATGTAATAATATTGGTCACTTTGCATGTAAGTGTCCTACAAGAGTTAAAAAGTTCAAGAATGACTACAAGCCTAAGTATACAAAGAAATGCTACTATGCTGGAGATAGAGTACCAGATGAAGAATCAATAGAAGAGGAGATTGGATTTATTACTCTTGAAGATGAAAAGAATTCACAAGAGTTAGCACTAATTTTGCAAGCTGACATCAGGACAGATTGGATCATTGACAATGGTTGCTCACATCACATGATAGGTGAAAAAGATAGATTTATTCATTTGGATAGATACAAAGGAGGCATGGTTAGATTCAGAGATAACACTCCTAAACCCATCATTGGTAGAGGATCCATCACCTTGGATGGAAAGAATAGCATTGATGATGTTCTTTATGTTGATGGTTTGAAACATAACCTACTAAGTGTTGGGTAGTTACTTGACAAAGGTTACAAGTTGGAGTTCAATGGAAACATGTGCATCATTAACAACAAGGAAGGAGGAATGATTGCATCAGGATCAAAGACTAAAGGTAATGTTTTTCAGCTTAATCTAGAAGCAAGTTGTTTTGTTGCTAAAGTAGATGACAGTTGGCTATGGCATAAAAGACTATGTCATATCAATTTTGAAAACATAGTAAAGATAAGTAATGTAAAGATAGTTAGAGACCTACCTAGCATAGCAAAGCTAGTTGATACTATATGCAGGGAATGTGTAATAGGAAAGCATGTGAGGAATTCATTAAGGAGCAAGCATAATTCAGTAGAGAACAAGTTGGCTCTGATTCATACAGACCTATGTGGACCAACTCAAACAAGATCATACTATGGAGAAAGGTATTTCATTTTTTTTGTAGATGATTATTCTAGAATGATGTGGGTTGAATTTTTAAAAGATAAGTCAAAAGCATTTGAGAAGTTCAAAATATTTAAAGCTAAGGTTGAGAATGAATCTGGACTAAAGATTAAATGTCTAAGGTCAGATAAAGGAGGAGAATTCACCTTTGACAGATTCTATGAGTATTGTGAAGAACAAGGCATATGTTAGGAATGAATGCTAAATATATCCTATGGGAGTATTGGCATCCATTCTGTAGCAGTTGTTGTTGCATTCATGACTATGATTGTCATTCATGTCAATACAATGATCTACTGGAGATTAGTAGAGGAGAAGATAGTATTTTGATTAGCGCACGTGGGATATTGCAGATCAAGCTATGCAATGTTGAGGATTTACTCTTGGATATGTTATATGTTTGTGGTTAATAGCGCAGATAGTAATTCATTTATTCATGGAAGTTATGAGCATTTCGGTGGAAGCGGTATTTAGGTAGTGTTCCTGAGTAGCGGCTTGTGGAAATCGGATGATATCTCCTAATTGGGATGGAATCTAGTTTTGTGTAGTTAAATGGAAGTTGAAGACATGTTGATAGTGACATGGATGATAGTGCAAACTTTGAGGTCACATGAGTGAAGAATTATTCCAATTGGAAGCTGACAGTTTTGTGTAAATTTAATGTAATGTGTGGAAACCTTTTATTTTGTAATTGGATGCTGACTCATTTGTAATTACTTGAGTGTGGTATAAAGGAAGGAATGTTTTACCTTGTTGTAATACATGGAATATGTAATTGTGAAAGTGAATTTGTGAAGAGGATATGCGAGGTACAAAGATCTGAAATTGAGATTTGGTGTAGCAGTGAAGTGTGGTTTGGCACAGTCAGAGAAGAGGTAACATATTGTTGAGATCAGTAATGACTTGATATTATTTTGTTGAATAATCTAGAGATTAGTTGGATAGTGTGTTCAATGATCTTTCCATTGAAGTTGTTTGGGAAGTGGGTCCTTCTGTCTTCCATAACTCCTAACAGAGTTAGAATCTTTTAGCAGGGATTCAAAATCTCCTAACCGAGATTCATATATACTGAATGTATTTCATAAGGCTGCTAACCGAGTCCATCCTTTCATAAGGAATATTTATATTAGTGTATCTTTTGTGGGCATCATTCCCACCAGGGTTTACTCTTTGATCAAGAGGTTCCCTAGTCAACATGTCTTGTGTCATTTTGTTATTGTGTATGAATATCTTTCTATGGTTGGTAATTATATTGCTTACATGGTTAAACTTGGTTGAATTTGATAAAAGTTATAACTATCAGATAACTGATTCACCCCCCCCTCTCAGTTATCTTGGTGGAGTTTACTTTCTAATAATTGGTATCAGAGCAGTAGGTCCTTGAAAGAAAAAATTAACAGCTTAAGGAGATCCATGGCAAATTTCAAGAAAGAAATCCCTAAGTTTGATGGAGTGAATTTTGACAGCGGGAAAGAAAAGATGAAGACACATCTACTATGTTTAGGACTAGAATATTGGTTGAATACAAAGAATGAGAAGACTATCATTGATGAGGATAATCTTGAAACATGTTTCGATGATGAGAGAGATCTATTCATGTGTAACACACTTGCCAGAGAAGCACTTTTGATAGCCCTTCCAGAGAATGAGTATAGTTAGGTAAAATATTTGAAAACATCTCATGAAATTTGGAAAGCTTTACACTCTACTTTTGAAGGTGATGAACATGCAAAGAAAGTTAGATTAGATAATTGGATATGTGCATTTGAAGATATAAGAATGATGGAAGATGAATATGTTAGAAGCTATATTGGTAGAATGTTAGAAATTGTTGCAGGCATAAAATTTTGTGGAGGAACAAAGACAGAAAATGAAGTTATATTAAAAATTTTGAGGACATTGACTCCTACATTTAAGCAGACAACATAGATGATTGAACAAGTTATATCTTGTACTTCAAACTTTACAAGAGAGACTCTTCTTGGAAGATTGGAAGCAACAGAAATGAACCTAACGTTATCAGAAGATTTTCCTAGAATGGAGACAACATTTGGTGCTCTTAGTGTTCGCCCTACTTTGTCAAGAAGCATCAGTGTGAGCGGAGATTATGCTAGCGGCAATAGATCTATAAATGAAGAAGACATGAAGATTGAAGAAGGTATTGCCTTACTTGTGAAGAGAGAACCAGATGGTAAGAAAATCTTTAAATGTTGGACTTGTCAAGAATATGGTCATTTTGCATCGAAATGTCCTAGGAGAGTTAAAAAGTATAGAAAAAATTTTAAGCCTAGAAGATCTAAGGAATGTGATTATGTTAATGATGAAGACCTTGAAGCTAGTATAGAGAGAACTTTAAGTGAAAGTGATACTGAGATTAATGATGACATAGGATTTGTAGCAATTAAAGAAGAAAATCTTGAAACAGATGTTAAGAAAGAAAAAGCCCTAGTTTCTCAAGTTGAAAAGAAAGTTGATTGGATTATAAATAGTGGTTGTTCACATCATATGAGTGGAGACATGAAAAAGTTTGTAAAGTTTAACAATTATGATGGTGGAGTTGTTAGAGTTGGAAACAATGCATCTTGTTTGATTAAAGGTATAGGATCTATTACTCTTGATGGAAAGACTAATACTAATGATGTTTACTTTATGGATGGTTTGAAACATAATCTTTTGAGTGTTGGACAATTAGTTGATAAGGGATATCAAGTTTGGTTTACTAAGAAAACTTGTGTGATAAAAGATAAAGATAGAAATCTGATTGGAGCTGGATCTAGAACCAGAGGTAATGTATTTCAATTGAATCCTATTGAGATGACATGTTTGATTACTAAGATAGATGATAGTTGGTTATGGCATAGAAGATTTTGTCATATAAATTTTGATAACACTATGAAAATAAGTACTACACTTGCAGTAAGAGATTTGTCTAAAATTATGAAGCCTACTAACATGATTTGCAAGGAATGTGTGATGGAAAAACATAAGAGAAGTTCATTTCTCAGTAAGAAGTTTACATTTGTAGAGAAGTTGGAGATTGTTCATATAGATTTGAGCGGTCCTACAAGGACTAGAGGATTCTATGGAGAAAGGTATTTTATGATTCCTGTTGATGATTTTACAAGAATGATGTGGATTGCATTTCTTAAAGAAAAGTCTAAAGCATTTGATAAGTTTAAGGTCATTAAGAATAAAGTTGAGAATGAATCTAGAATGAAAATTAAATGTTTGAGATCTGATAGAGGTGGAGAATTTACTTCTAGAGAGTTTAACACCTTTTATGAAGTGAATAGTATGAAGAGACAATTTTTAGCCCCTAGAACACCAGAACAAAATGGTATTGTAGATAGGAGAAATAGATCAGTGATTGAAGCAGCAAGAGCTATGTTGTTTGAGAATGATTTGGCAAAGATATTCTGGAGAGAAGCAGTGAACACATAAGTGTATACAATGAACAGAGTACAAATCAGAGAAGACACAGACAAGACACCCTATGAATTATGGTTTGGACATGCACCCTCAATTAAGTATTTTAGAATTTTTGGAAGCAAATGTTATATAAAGAGAGATGATGATATTGGAAAGTTTGATCCTAGAAGTGATGAAGGTATATTTCTTGGATATTATTTGAAGAGAAAAGCTTATAGATGTTATAACAAGAGAATTGAGACTATTGTTGAGAGTGCAAATGTTCAAGTTGATGAAAAGTTTAAAATTTAGGAAAGAATGCTTGATTATGAATCTAATGAAGGAACTCATCCTAAACCTAACACTGAAACTAATGAATTGTTCTATGAGACTGACAATGACTTGTTGAATGAAAGCCACCGTGAAATCATTGAAGAACAGACACCTGAAGTGAGATCTGAGACAGTGACACCTAACAGGAACTTATCAAGAAATCATCTTATTGAGCAGATTATTGGATGCATAGACAAAGGAGTTCTAACTTGAAATAAGGTACAAGAATAGTTATGTTTGATTTCTCAAATTAAACCTAAATCTACTAGTGAAGCTTGTGAAGATGAACATTGGATTAAAGCTATGAAAGAAGAACTAGATCAGATTGAAAAGAACAAGACATGAAAATTGGTCCCTAGACCTAAAGATAAGAATGTTATATGAACTAAATGGGTATTTAGAAACAAGATGAATGAACAAGGAGAATTAGTAAGAAACAAAGCAAGATTGGTATGCAAGGGATACTCATAGCAAGAAATAATTGACTATGAAGAAACTTTTGCACCAGTAGCAAGAATTGAAGCAGTAATAATGTTTTTAGCCTATGCAGCTTTTAAGAAATTCAAAGTATATCAAATGGATGTGAAGTTAGCATTTTTGAATGGAGAATTGGAAGAAATCTACATTAAGCAGCTTGAAGGTTTTCCTTTGACTCAAGAAGGAGACATGGTATGTAAACTAAAGAAAGCTTTATATGGACTAAAGCAAGCACCTAGAACTTGGTATGCAAGATTGGATAAGTATTTGTTGAAATTAAGATTTACAAAAGGAACAACTGATAGAAACTTGTAGACAAAAGAAATTGAAAATGGTTTGCTGATTATAGTTATTTTTGTTGGTGACATTATTTTTGGAAGAGAAGATGAAGCTAGTGATAAATTTGCTAATAAAATGAAAACTAAATTCAAAATGAGTATGATTGATGAAATGAAATACTTTTTGGGATTACAGATAACACAAAACAGTGATGGTATCTTTGTAAGCCAGACAAAGTAGTTGAATGATTTGTTAAAGAGATTTGGAATGGAGAACTGTAAACTAGTTGGAACACCTATGGTAACTAGACATAAATTATCTAGCATAGATGAGACTCTTGCAGTTGAACAGAAGAAGTATAGATCTATGATTGGAGGATTGTAGTACTTGACACATACAAGACTTGATATAGCACATTCAGTTGGAATTGTAGCAAGATTTTAAGCTGAACCGAGAGAATCACATTATGCAACAATAAAGAGGATACTAAGATATTTAAGAGGCACAATTGAGTATGGATTGTGGTATGAAAAATTTGATGATTTTACCCTATGCGCATATATAGATGCTAATTGGGGAGGCAGTGTTGATGATAAAAAGAGCACCAATGGTGGAGCATTTTTCCTTGGAGGAAGATTGGTTTCTTGGCTAAGCAAGAAGCAGAATTGTATTTCATAGAGCACAACAGAATTAGAATATGTAGCAGTAGCAAAAAATTATAACTAGATAATTTGGATGAAGTAGATGCTGAAGGATATTGGAATAAAGTTTTTTGAACCTATTTTTATACATTGTGATAACACCAGCATAGTTAGTATGTCTAAGAACTCTATACTACATTATAAGACAAAGCATATAGAGATTAAGTATCATGTAGTAATAGAGAAAGTTGCTAAGAAAGAAGTGAGACTTGAGTACATAAGCACAAAGGAGCATATAGTAGACATATTTACAAAGCCTTTGCCTAAGGATACATTTGAGTATCTGAGAGGTATGCTTGGGGTTATTCCCTAGCCTACTTTTGAGAAGTGATGTAGATTGGTTGCATCTGTCTAGTGGTATATGAGCCTTATCTTTCTTTTGGATTGGATGTTGGTACTTCCTCTATGGGGAAGTATGTGTATCTGAGCTAAGTCATGAGGACTCTAGTGAATGTATTTTTTTCTGAATAGTGTCTTTTGACATTAGAGTTGTTGTTGACATAATGATGAAATCTCTGTCATTGATGTCAATGGGGGTGAAGTGTAAATGAAAAAACCATTTGTACCATCTATTGGAGAGAACTGAATAGGAAAATGAAGCAAGATTTGATTGATGAAGAAGACTTGAAAGCATTTTTAGAGCAACAGTGTTGTAGTATTGGATTCATGGAACATTGGATGTTTTTTCATCTATGTTTCCATCATTGCCAATGGGGGAGATTGTTAGGAATGAATGCTAAATATATCCTATGGGAGTATTGGCATCCATTCTATAGCAGTTATTGCTGCATTCATGACTATGATTGTCATTGATGTCAACACAATGATCTCCTAGAGATTAGCAGAGGAGCAGACAGTCTTTTGATTAGTGCATGTGGGATATTGTAGATCAAGCTATGTGATGTTGAGGATTTACTCTTGGATATGTTATATGTTTGTGGTTAAGAGTGTAGATAATAATTCATTTATTCATGGAAGTTATGAGCATTTTGGTGGAAGCAGTATTCATGTAGTGTTCCTGAGTAGAGGTTTGTGGAAATTAGATGATATCTCCTAATCAGGATGGAATCTGGTTTTGTACAGTTAACAGGAAGTTGAAGACATGTTGATAGTGATGTGGATGATAGTGAAAACTTCTAGGTCACATGAGTGAAGAATTATTCTAATTGGAAGCTGACAATTTTGTGCAAATTTAATGTAACGTGTGGAAACTTTTTATTTTGTAATTGGATGATGACTCATTTGTAATTACTTGAGTGTGGTATAAAGGAAGGAATGTTTTTCCTTGTTGTAATGCATGAAATATGTAATTATGAAAGAGAATTTTTGAAGAGGATATGCGAGGTACAAAGATTTGAAATTGAGATTTGGTGTAGCAGTGAAGTGTTGTTTGGCATAGTCAGAGAAGAGGTAACATATTGTTGAGATCAGTAATGATTTGATATTATTTTGTTGAATAATCTAGAGATCAGTTGGATAGTGTGTTCAGTGATCTTTCCATTGAAGTTTTTTGGGTAGTGGGTCTTTCTGTCTTCCATAACTCCTAACAGATTTAGAATCTTTTAGCAGGGATTCAAAATCTCCTAACCAGGATTCATATGTACTAAATGTATTTCATAAGGCTCCTAACTGAGTCCATCCTTTCACAAGGAATATTCATATTAGTGCATCTTTTGTGGGCATCATTCCCACTAAGGTTTACTCTTTGATCAAGAGGTTTCCTAGTCAACATATCCTGTGTCATTGTGTTATTGTGTATGAATGTCTTTCTATGGTTGGTAATTATATTGCTTACATGGTTAAACTTTGTTGAAGTTGATAAAAGTTATAATTATTAGATAACTGATTCACCCCCCCCCTCTCAGTTATCTTGGTGGACTTTACTTTCTAACAACATAAAGAGATAGTTGAGTGCACCTAGAACCCCTCAGTAGAATGGGATTGCAGAGAGAAGGAATAGGATCATCCTTGATAAAGCGCACACCATCATGATTGAAGGAAAAGTTGCACACACCTATTGGAGAGATGTGGTCAATACAAGAGTCTATACAATCAATAGAATACAATTAAGCCCTAGCATATACACGACACCTTATGAGCTATGGTTTGGTAATGTTCCCACATCAAAATACTTTAGAATCTTTAGAAGCAAATGCTACATCAAGAGGGATGAAGCAATAGGAAAGTTTGATGCAAGAAGTGATGAAGGTATTTTTCTTGGTTACTCTACTAAAAGTAAAGTTTATAGATGTTTTAACTTGAGATTGAAGAAAATTATTGAAAGTGCTCATGTTAAGATAAATGAAAAATTTATGGTTCAAGAAAGATATCATGACTACTCACCTATGATTGAAGAAGAACCCATACCTTCCACTAGTGATATAGTTGTTGAAGAGATGTTTGATAGTATTAATGTATTGTTTAATGACCTTGAAATAAGTGAAGAAGAAACTTAGAAGGAAGATGAGTCAATATCACCTAAAGTTCCAAAGTATACATCTAGATATCACTCTAAGGATGACATCATTGGAGATTAGAGTGGAAAAGTCACAACAAGATCAAAAGAAATGAATTCAGAAAGCAATGAGGGGGTATGCTTACTATCTCAGATTGAACCTTTAAGTGTTGAAGATGCATGTATGATTTAGATTGGCATGATGCTATGAAAGAAGAACTAGATTAGATTATCAAGAATGATACTTGGGAACTGGTCCCAAGACCTAGTGATAAGAATGTGATTGGAAAAAAGTGGATATTTAGAAACAAGATGAATGAAGATGGTACAGTAGTAAGGAATAAAGAAAGGTTAGTATGTAAGGGATATGTGCAAAGAGAAGGTATTGATTATTCAGACACTTTTGTACCAGTGAGCAGATTAGAAGCTATTAAGTTTTTTTTAGCTTTTGCAACATTCAAAAACTTCAAAGTTTATCAGATGGATGTTAAGTCAGCATTCTTGAATGGAGAGGTAAAAGAAGAAGTATATATTGAGCAGCCAGAAGGATTCACCTTATCAGACAAACCTAATATGGTATGTAGATTGAAGAAAGTCATCTATGGACTTAAGCAAGCCCCTAGAGCACGGTATGAGAGAATTGATGGATATCTAACAAAAATTGGATTCAAGAAAGGAGCAGTAGATTGTTATCTATTCATAAGAGAGACATCTGAAGGACTACTACTTGTAGCTATATTTGTTGATGACATTATCTTTGGGGGTAATGAAAAACTTAGTGTAGAATTTGCTAAGGAGATGCAGAGTGAGTTTGAAATGAGCATAATTGGACCTATCAAATACTTCTTGGGATTAAATGTGCAGCAACCAGAAAAAGGTATTTTCATTAATCAATCAAAATATGTGAAAGAGATATTGAAGAAGTTCAAGATGGATGATTGCAAACCAGTGGGTACACCTATGATAACATGATGCAAGATTACAAAATAAGATTCTCCAACAGTAGATACAACACTATACAAGTCTATGATTGGTAAACTCATATATCTTACTCAAACTAGACCAGACATTTCTAATGCAGTTGGCATAGTTGGAAGATTTGCAGTAGAGCCTAAACGAAGTCACCTCATGGAAGTAAAGAGAATATTCAAATACTTGTAGGGAACTATAGATTATTGTCTATGGTATCCTAACTTAGAGAATGTTGAGCTTCATGTTTATACAGATGCTAATTGGGCAGGATGTGTTGATGAAAGAAAAAGTACATAAGGTGGAGTAGTGTTTCTTGGTGACAGACTTGTCACTTGGACAAGCAAGAAGTAAAATTGTATTTATTAGTCAATAGCAGAAGCAGAGTATGTTGTAGCAGCCCTAAATTGTTCTACAATTATTTGGATCAAGAAGATGATAAAGGACTTTGGTATTTAAATTTATTATCCTATTTCTATTCATTGTGATAATACTAGCACTATCAACATGTCAAAGAATCTTTTGATGCATGCAAAGACAAAGCACATAGAGATTAAGTATCAATTCCTAAGAGATAAAGTGACAAAGAAAGAAGTCAAGTTAGACTATGTAAGCACAAAGGAATAGCTAGAAAATATATTCACAAAGCCTTTTCTAAAGGATACTTTTGAGTATCTCAGGGAGAAGTTGGGAGTAATTCCCTTCCTTGATTCTACTTAGAGAAAGAGGAAAGTACATCAGTCTTCAAGGACTGATGGATGGTTGACTACTCTACTTTAGGAGTAGTACCAGAGCTTAAAATGTTTGGCATCCTTTGCCATTGATGTCAAAGGGGGAGTAATATATAGTCATGAAAAAAAAAAGTAAAGAAGGAGTAATATACTAAGGGGGAGTAGTATTCAGTCATGAAAGTAGTTCAGTTGAGTAAATGGAGAATGTTGAAGAATATTACAGTAGATGGAGGATTCATCCTTGGGGGAGTTTTGATGAGGAAATGGAGAATGTTATAAAATAATTGTTTATTTGGATTGGTGGTGTTTTTCATTCCATATGTTTCCATCAATGCCAAAGGGGGAGATTGTTGGAGATTTGTCAGCAAGCCAGAACTGACTGTATGTTTGTCATTGATGACAACATATGGTAAGTAGCATGCATGGAAGACTTATGAAGTAAGATTTGAGTATATATAGCATGGACATTTTATCATCATAATATCATGGACATAGAGGTTAATTGTTAGAATAGACAGTTATGTAGCAGCTTGTGTCAACAATGTTCTTGACAGGGTTACATGTAGTGTTCTGTGAGTGATTGTCCGTACAGTCATCACAGAGCCTTGTGCATTTGGATATATGATAAAGACATGTTAGTGATGTTAAAATCATGGACATAGAATTTTATGATTAGTAGAAGTGAATTTGTGCAGTCACCATTCACCAACAACAGTTTCCTATGTTTATTCAGAAGAGCCGACAGAGATTATATTGGTTCAGAAGTTGCACTTATCATTTTGGTATGCACCCTTAGATTAAGGATTTAAGATGAGTTAATAATGTTTGGTTAAGAGTGCATGATGTAATTTATCTTAAGGAGAAAGTTTCAGTTACTTTGGTAGAGTTGACAATGTGTAGTGTGCGTCTACATTTATTAATATTAGACAGGTCCCAGATTATGTTGCGTGCTTAGTAGAGCTAACATAATTATTATTGGATTATGTTATGGTTTGTCTAATATGATTTCAAGGTAGTTCTAATAGGCCAAATTGATTATATCAGTTAGAGGAAAGATATTTATAAGTAGTCATTTGTGATTGCTAAAGTATGGTTCAGAGTTGATTGTGAAGATCAGAGCAGAGTGTGCGAAGTGTTGAGCCATTAGCACAAGGTCTATGTGACCAAGTAAAGAGTTTTTTCTATACATTGGAATGGATCTAGACAGTAGGTCAAAGTGTAGTTCACCAAGATCCAAATATAGTGTGTATCTATTATTCAGAAGGTTGTAGCCTTCACCCCTTTGAGCAGTGTGCTCTTGGATAGTGCGTCCTCACCCCTAATAGGGTTAATTGTAAAAGAATCCTAACAGGGTCTTACCCTTGACTAGGTCACTTTACTAAATACATTGTAAAGAAACTCCTAACAGGGTTAATGATCTTCTAACAAGGATCATAAAACACTAGTGAAGATTATTAGTGGGTGTCAATTTCCACCAAGGTTTTTTACCTATTTGAGTTTCCCCGTAACCAAAATATTGGTGTTGTGTTCAAGTGTTCTTTCATTGTGTTTATGCTTTATGTTTAAGTATACTTAATTGGTTAAAGAATTGAGACTTGTAGATAACTGATTCACCCCCCCCTCTCAGCTATCTCTTGGGACTATTCCTAACAGAAGGCACCAACATTACCATTGATAGAGAAGAAAATCCTTTCAAAGATCAAGGAGAGGATGTTGGAAATTTGGGAGAAATGGTTAATGAACAATAAGATCAGATAGAAAATAAGGAAGAAGAAAAGGAAGAAGAAAAGAAAGAAGAAGTAAAGACAATAGAGGAAACACAAACAAAATTCACCAAGCAAGCAATGCAAGAGGAACAAGGTATAGGAAAAGAGGTAAAACCTACAAAGACTATACCCCAGCAAATTCAAATAATCACCCCACAAAAGGTCACAACAACAAGCTCATCAAAATCACCAATTGAGTCAATATTAGAAAACTTGGGAGCTAAAGTTGATGATGATGATCAAATAGATTTGATCTCATCTTTGAATAAAATAATTGGAAAGAACAACAAAGTAAAGAGTCTAGAAGGATCGCTACTTGAGGTAACAAATAAAATTCAAGTTGTTATATCTACTCAAGTCAACGAAGTTGATCTGCAAATAAAAGATTGAGAGGTAATTAAAGCTTTTGATAGTGAGTTCACTACTCTATTCAATATTGCATCAGTGAAAGCACAAACACTCCATGATGTACAATTATTCCAAACCACTTTTCAAAATATCAAGAATGATTTAGACAACCTTGATGTTTGCATTAAGGAATTGAGGAGATGTTTGGAGAGAGGAAGAGTGCTATACAGTCAGTGTGCTTTGTCACACAAACACATCTCAGACATTTCAGAGAAGTTGAAGAACAAAGAAGCAAAATTGCAAGTCATAGTGAATGACCTACATAATCCTAGCATGAAGATCATTGATACTAAGAAGAAAGTAAGTAAAATTCATGATGAAATAAGACTACTGGAAAATGAGAAGGAAACAAAATTGAAGAGGTTTGAATTACTCAGAGAGCACCTAACCCTGAAAAATCAATAATGTGCATAATCAACCATAAGAATGTCTTTCATCAAAGACATCATATGGTAAATTTTCCTACCCAAATCTTAGAGAAGTTGAGATAGCATCCTATGAGCTATGTACATTACTTAGTGTATCATATTTTGTTAAGGCTACATGGGACAAGAAAATTGAAAACTTGAAGGTGAGCTTTATAGATTGCATTTCAAGTCTTCCAACATTACAGAATTGAAGACAAGAAGGTATATCAAAATTTTTGACCTGTATATACATATATTTGACACATTTGTCATTTTTGTCAAAGGAGGAGTAATATAGTATTAGAAAATTGTTTATATGTATAAGATATAGATATGCAAAATAAAATGGAGTATATTCAAAGGGGGAGTATCCCTATGGTGAAATAAGTAGACATACATGATCCACAAACTTTTGAAAATCTTGTAATGGCCATGTAACACAATGTTGCAAAATGTTACAAATTTGTTTTTGAAATTTTGTTGTAAGTTTTTGGGAATTATCCAATTTTCCCATATGTTGCCACCAATGACAAAGGGGGAGATTGTTGGAAATTTGGCTAATTACGATATCATGATGTTGTCATAATGGAAACATATGTTCAGTGTTAAGAGAACATGATCTAAGTGTTTGCAAGTGATTTTTTGAGAGCACTATGGATCACTTGAGGGTTTTCATTTATGGAAACACATATGGTATGGTGATCGCATGAAGAAAGTATGAGTGTTGAAGACATAGTCATGAAAATGACTAAGTATGAAATCAGATTTATAGAGTACTGCAGAACTATTTTGGATAGTGAATATAGTATATACCAGATAATGACTTGCTAGCTTAGAGGAAGACATTTTGGGATATGTATGACCTTCAGTTAAGATCGCATGTGTTTTGGTATTGATATCAGTAAGTTACAGTGATATGAAGTCATGCAAAGATGGCAGAATAGTGAAATAAGGCACACATACATTCATGATGATTAAGGGAGTGTAAGATGGAATGGTAACGTGCTAAGTCAGATAAAGATTGTATATTGTTGACAGTTTGGTAATATAAGATCTCTAACTTAGTATTTATTGTTTTCATTAGTTATTATTATGTTTTGTATTGTATTTGGAAGCCAATTGGATGACATAATACATATAAATGAAGAGTGTTTTGTGAAAGCGAAAAGAGGAAAAGTATGGATGTGAGTTTGGGATATTAGTAATGGTTGATAGAAGATGCAAGATTAGAGATTGATAGAGGCTATTGAGAACTATAATTGGAACTATCAAAGCATAGAAAATGCTTGTATTGTTCACTCTTGAGAACATTTTTTTAACTGAATTATTGATTGTTGTATGCACCCTAAAATGGTTGCCTAGACTTTGGGCCCCCATTCATCAATTTATCAATTTCCTGAATCAATGCTTTGCAATATTTTTAATCCAAATCAATTTCCTTGATCAAATCGTAATTAATTCAATTATTTTAATATTTCCTAAGGTTTGATCATTTTATCCTAAGCATCATTTAATTAAAAGAAAACTTTCCTTTTAATTAAATAAATCATCTTATTAAATAAAATTCCTCTTTTAATAAAATCCCCACTTAAAATATCTCTTTGTGTTGAGAAAGGAAATAAAATAAATAAAAATCATTTTTTCTCTCCACCTTGAATGCACATACTTTTAAGTGGTGGGTCTTTTTCATCTTTTTGCCTCTTAAAGAATCTTGAGCACATGGATCAACCAAGATTTAATCTCCATCATTGCTTATTTCTTTTTGCCTCTTAATCTTGACTGTCTAAGATTCTTTATAAGGAGCTCTCTCCTTCTCATTTTTCATATAGAAGATTTTTGTATTGTTATGCTGCAGGTTCGGAGAGCAACTTTGGAGAAGATTTTTGAGCACTTGAGCTTGGATATTGAAACTTCTCTTTTCTTGTCTTTTTCTCTCATGCTTCCATGGCAATCCATTTAGATTAATTTTGCACTTTCATATTAGATTAGATTCATATTTTCTTTCATAGAATAATCTTGCATAAGCATTTCCTTTCATAGATTAGTTTTTTTTCATGCATTGTTATCATATAGAATAGCTTCCATTTTCATTTGCATGCATACTTGATGATCATGGAGACTAGCATTCTTGCTTTTCCTCTTTGAATCTCTTATTTTATGGTGTACTTGCATGGGCACAAACTAGGTCTAATCTAAGGGCCTCTATCTTAAACCCTTGCACTCCATGAATAGAGAGCTATGAGTCACCATTTGAGACCTCATTCTTGAACAATCTTAGATTTAATGACTCATAGAAGTGTGACAACATTTTAGCACACATTTTTGGCACCCACCATGAGGCATGAGAATTCCATTTCTTGCCTCATATTATTTTGTTTTATTTTTCTGATGATTTTCGTACGTTGTCTGTACTTCCGTGCATCTCTATTATGGATCCTCGCATGAAGTTTCTCACTGTATCACGCAAATTTTTTTTGGTATTAGCATTTATGTGTGTGAAAAATGTGTTTTCTTGTGGGGGCCTATGTACTTTCTCACGTGGCCCTATTTACTTTCTTATGCGAGCCTATGTACTTTCTCCTGTGACCCTGTGTACTATCTCACGCGACATTTCTATCAACATAGACCTAAATTTCTAGATTTGCTAGTTTTTCTTGCTATTTTATGACATTTAATACTTGTTGTGATTGTTTCCCTGATTCTGATTGTTGAGGTAGCGTAGCATTGGATTGTAGATCTTTGTACCTAAGGTGAGTTGCTATAATCTCTATAACATTTAGAATTTGGGCATAAAATAAATTTCTCATGTGTCTAGCTTGAGTGGCTATTGATTTCATAAATCACACTTCAATTTTGGGCTCTAAAAAGAACATAGATTCACTTTCTTGCATATGTGTTTCACATAGTAATTAGGCCCTATGAACACTATTTGTGGCGTTCTTGAGAGAGTGGGTTTCTTATGAAGCTCTTCTTGATGATAGAACCCTTTGTAGGTAGGGAGGATATTGTTACTATCTCATGGTCTTACTTGGTTTGGTCTTCAACATTGATTAGTATGTTCTCTCTTGGTCCCATTTAGAGAGCTTGGTAGACATTTTTGTTTACATTATGAACCTTGGTGAGGTGGTTTCAATCTTAGCGTGTCAATGAACTTGCTTGCTATGTTTGGGTGAAGTGAAGAGGCTAGAGGATTATGCTCTACTCCCTTTTTGGGTAGTACCAGAAACTCAGATCCTTGAATCTAAACCAAGTCCCCATGTGGTCCTTTTTGTGAGTCACCTTGTTAGAGAGGGTTAACCACAGTGGACATTCCCTTTATTGGGTCAACCATGTGGATGGGACCTCAAGTGGTAATAGCCATTTTTTCTGTGGTAGTAACAACCACTATACAAATGTCCTTATGGAAGAAATCTCCATGGGTGTAGTTTCTTGTTGGGCTATCAGATCTCCTTAGTATCTCTAATTGATTAAATTCTCAAAATGTGTCAAAACCCTAGTGTGCTTATATTGGAGTCCACCCTCTTGAAATTGCAAAATTTATAGAGTCAAACCATTACTAAGAACTATAGTGCGGCCAAATTTTTATTTGCTAGGACTATGTGCATGATTGGAAGAACATTTTGAGAACATACACAAGTAGAATCTTTAAGGAGTAGCATACTAAGTCACTATTTTTGTTCATGTGCAAGGTTTCTTTGTCCCTTGCTCATTGTTTGAAAACATTGTTTTCTTGAACTCCTTGATTTCTGTCTTACATGCTTGATTGATGATAAAAATTTGTTGATGTATTTATGTAATCTTTTAAAACAAACAAAAAAATTGAGTTCCTTAGTTTACAAAATTATTGTCAAGTGGTCTGATCCTATTTTGTTGCCTGGCTTTGTGCACATTCTCACATGAGCCTAGCATTTTCTCGCATGAGATTTAATTTTCTCATGCAATCCCTAGCATTTCTCCATGCAACACTGCTTTCCCTCACACAAAATTGTTCTGCAGTCTGTCAAAATAGTGAGCTGATTTGTGTCATTTCCAAACTTCCTTGGTTGATCCGAATTATAGTAGGTCACTTACCTCATAGTTGGAAGCCTATTTGTACCTTGGGTTCCTATGTTTTGACCTCTTGGATTAGTATTCTTTGATTTCACAAGTGACCTTTCTTGGAATTGGTTAGTTGGAGATCATCCTTGTTGAGAAATTAAACCTTTAGATTCTTTGATAACACGCTTGGAGAGTTTCAATAATCTCTTGTCCAATTCACTTCCATCAAAAATCAAATTCAATCAAATATAATTTGGGTAAATCATCCTCCTAATCCATATGTGTTAGGATACTTATCCGTTCATTGGGCACCTTTTGTGGCAGTGTTGGTTTATACCTTTTGCAAAATTTATATCTTATCATCTCTCTTTTGGACAATTGAATTATTTTACTATCCTAGTTTGGTACCAACACTTCTTAGGGTCATCTTATCACCTAGGCTCTTTTCTTTCATGTCAGTTACAACAAGATATCAAGTAAATCAAGGAAAATGACCTCAAGTAGTCTTTGACCAATTACCCTTAGTTCAAACTCACAAAAAATGTAAGGGAAAAGAGCCTATCTTTGATCAATCTCCTAGGAATACCTCAGAAGCTTGGTTTGATCCCAAAAGTAATCTTAGCAAGTTGAGCACATCCTTAGCACCTTCTCATTCAGATATGGATATGAGTTACACAATGACTTAGAGAGAATGGGAAGAAAGGGATAAAAGTCTTGACAACATATTGGAAAGACATAGAGATAATATTTTGTTTGGAAGTTCCTCTAATGAAAATTGACTAGTTTCACCACTTATCTCAACCAGATATTTGGATACCCACCAAAGGACTGAAAGGGAAATGAAGAAGTCCTATCAAGAAGAGCAATCAAAACATGACAGTCAAGATGATGAACCTTATGATACTCATGTGAACGTTGCATACACCATGACTTGTTTAAACATTCAAGAACAAGTTCACTGCTCCAAACAACTTCAAGATACACAAGTGAAAGACTCAAAAGGATTGAGCATGAAAAGAAAGCCTTCCTAGATGAACAAGCTACAAAGGAAGAAAAATTTAGACTCCTAGAGTCAGAAATACAAGCCTTATTGGAAATAGAAAGGAGAGCCACACAAGAAGAGAAAGAAAGACTCTTGGCTCAGCAACTTAATGATCAATACAACAACATGTGTGTTGGTGGTGGAAACAACTCTCCTCCATCTACTCCTCCTAAGACCCCATGAATTAGAAGGTATTCAAGATCACCTTCATGATCTCCTAGCCCTAGAGGAAGAAGGGCTCCACAATATGATCATTATAGGAGACAAACACCTCCTAGGAACTTAAAAAAACCTTCTCAACATGCTCAACATGGTTCACAATATGGGGGAAGTAGTTCAAGTCTTGACCTCGACTCCCAATATTTCATGAAGATACAACAAGAACTACTCTTCCAATAGTATGTGGAGAGATACTTGGAGCAAAACAAAGACAATTTCCTAGAGATTTTAATCATAAAAGGTGCTAAAGTCCCTTACAAATTTGATGTGGATAGAAAGATCAAGAAGCAAGGTCCATCTCAGGATGAGAAGATCAAACAATTTCAGAGTATGATGGAAAAGATGTTGGCACCCAAGAGCTCATTCAATCTTGATTCAATTTGTCCCAATCCTTTTAACAAGAGTGTGAGTATGAAATATTTTCCTATAAAAGTTGAGATCCCCCAATATGACAAGTATAATGGTAATGGAGATCCACATGATCATGTGCATTAGTTTTATATTATGAGTTTTGAGTTCCATCAAGATGATTCCTACCTTATGAGATTGTTCCCAAGGAGTCTTAAAGGTCAAGTGATGGAATGGTTCACCAACATAACTCCACTTGTCAAGACTTTTAAAGAGCTTGTCCATAGATTTTTCCAACACTTTACATACAATCTTTCAACATCTGTCACCATGTTGGACTTATGCAACTTAAAGAAACATCAAGGGGAATCCTTTGTCACATTCTTGCAAAGGTGGAGATGACAATGCTCTCGCTACTCTAGGACCATTCATGAAGATGAGAATATTGACATCTTTATTAGCAACTTGGTTCCTGAGATGCGGTATGAAGTTAGGAAGATGGTCTTTGATTCCTTTGACACCATGGTTGAAATTGCACGTAGGATTGAGGATGTTTTGAAAGAAAAAGGAATTTTTACCAACAACAAAAATAACAACAATGGTCAAAATAACAACTCCAATAAGGATAAAGGGAAAAACTCACATTGGAATAGGAACAAATAAATGCTCAATGATAGAGTTGTGGACTCCTCTCAATCCAAGGATCAAGTTGCTCTTCACTTGTCTAGTGTTATTCAAGCTATGAAGCTCAACTCATCTAACCAACAAGAGTACAAGCCAAGAGATCAAGATAAGCCTAAGAAAGATAGGTGACAGTTTTTGAAACTTGGTGATTCATATGAGGATGTCTTCAAAACACTAATTGCAAATAACTTTGCACATCCTCAAGATCCCACAAAGCATCATATACCCAATGTTAATCCACATTGGTGGGGTGAGAAAGCCTTCTACAAATTTCATAATGGCATTGGACATAATATTAAAAATTGTTGGAAACTTAAGCATATCATCCAAGATCTCATTAAGAATGGAAAAATTCAGATAGATGGGTTGAACACCAATGATGATCATAAGGCATTCAAATAACCTTTGCCCAAGTATGAGAAGGGGGAAACCTCTAAACCTAAGAATGGAAAGGCTGAGATAAATTACACTTACACAGCTATGGAGAATGTTGTCAACATGCTTTAAGTTGTAGAAGAAAATGTCAATATGATGAGGAATAAATATCCCTATGGTTATGATCTAGACATGGACTCTCCTCCTATCTTTGATGAAGAAGCTATTGTGGTGCTAAGGGGTCCTGACTCTAGAATGTCATCTCAAGCTCTTAATGTTGTCATGCAAAGTCAAGGTCCTGTTGTCATTAGAGGACCCAGTTCAAATCAACCCAGTAAACCAAAGCAAGTGGCATCCAAGAATGCCACCTCAAAACCAATAGTTAATCCCAAAATGAGTTATAATATTGTTGATCAGTTGCAAAGAACCCCAATGCAAATTTCAATCTTTGAGCTCTTAGAGTTTTCCCCAAGATACAAGAAAGTCCTTGAGGATGCCTTGCATGTAGCAAATGTCCCTAACAACTTAGATATCAATCAATTCCAAAACATGGTTAATCATATCACTAGCCCTCATTACCTTACTTTTTTAGAGGATGGTGATAAAGCTTTGAGACACCCACATAATCTCACCCTTTATATTGAAGTCATGATCCCAAAAACTCATGTTAGGCATGTGTTGATAGATGGGGGTGCTGGGCTTAATATTTGTTCTTTGAGTCTTTTGAAGATATTGGGTTATTCTGAACAAGTCATAGATACCAGAAAGAAGATCACTATCAAATCCTATGATAAAGTAGAAAGAAGTTCCAAAGGGTTGGCCATCCTTCCTATTAGGATTGGCCCTATTGAGAAGGATATTTTGTTGCAAATTGTTGATGCTAGTCCTCTGGCATACAATATCTTACTTGGTAGACCATGGATTCATGATATGCAATCAATGCCTATTAGCTATTTGGATAATTTGGCTACATAGATGTTGTCATTATAGCAACATATGATCTACATGAAGATCACACAGGTCAGAGAGCTAGTATGTCAGAGCGCAATGTGAAATTGTCTAAGTATGAGATAGTGTGTTTTTACCAATCAACTTGATGATAGTTTTGGTTTGCGGTGTTGATTGGAGTAAGTTCAATGCTTGTGTACTTGAACATAGACTCTATGGTGAATATTGAAGACTCACCTCAGAGTGCAAGTTAGTATGGCATGTACGAAAGAAGTTATGACAATTTTACTAAAGACAATGTTAAACCGATAGGATAGAATATGGAGATAGAATTGATAAAGAGTTAAGGGATTATTTTGTTTATCAAAATGATGACTTAACAATATAAAGGTATGACATCCTATATGTTAAACCTTGGATAAAGATATTTTTAATATGATAGCCGACTAGAAAGTTATTATTCTTAATAACTTGTATAAAGATATGTAAAGATTGTAATTTTAATAGTAGAAAAATAAGGTATAATATATATGTGACTATAATAGCGAAAGTGAAGAGAAGAAAAGAGATATTGATGCAAGTAGTATAAGGTTATGTACCTTGAACTACTTATGTAATCAATAAATATTGTATATTACTTGTTTGGGTAGTGGGCTCATCTGGTAATCACATTTTGTTCTGCCAACTCCTAATAGGGTTGAGGCTTCTAACAAGGCCTATAGTCCCTTAATCAGGATTGAGACACTATATGCATGTAATAGACTCCTAACAAGGTCAACATCCTTAACAAGATACTTTTGATTAGTGGATCTTTGTGGGTACCATCCCCACCGGGGTTTTCCCTTGGCCAGGGTTTCCTCGAGAAAAAATAATGTGTTATGAGTTCTTTATTTTTATTGCTATGCATGTTGTTTAGCTTCTTATATTATGTATGTGTTAAGATAATCTATTATATCCATAATTGGGAAAAAGATAAAGTTTGTAGAATATTGATTCACCCCCCTCTCAGTATTCCCTATTTCTAACAATTGGTATCTTTGAACAAGATCATTGGAAAGAATAAGAAAGTAAAGAGTCTTGAAGGATGCCTGAAGGAGCTTACTGAGAAATTTCAAGGCATTATTACTACACAAATTGCAAAAGATGACCCTTTGGAAAGAGCAAAGGAAGTAATGAACACTTTTGATAATGAGTTTACAAACTTATCTAATATAGTAAAAGTGAAAGCTCATGCAGCTTATGAGGCCAAAGCACTCTTGAACATGAGTTAGAATATCAAGAATGATATCAATAACCTTGATATCTATATAAAGGACTTGAGGAAGAACTTGGAAAGAGGAAAATTCTTGTACATTCAGTGTACAAAATCAGAGAACTTGGTACCAGAAGAAGATCAGAAGATGAAGATGAAGGAAGCAGAAGTTCAGAATGAAACAAACCTTCTTTCAAGCCCCAATGTGAAGGTATCTGATCTTGAGAAGAAAATTCGTAAGATATATGACAAGATATGAATTTTGCAAGATGAAAAGGATAGGAAAATGAAAAGATTCACTCTTTTAAGAGAGCACACTTCTATGAAGTTAAGTATTATTGAAGGGCAACTGGAAGAATGTCTTTCAGCAAAGACATCTTTTCAAAAGTTTAGCTTTGAGAATCTCCAAGCATGTGAGATAGCATCTTATAGATTTTGTGCACTACTCAATGTGGCAGATTCAATTAATAAATCATGGGAGAAAGAGTTAGAGGCTATAAAGATCAATTTTGTAGATTGTGTTGCAAGTCTACCGGCTTTGCAATATTGAATTAAGGTATAACTTTTTGTGAACATAGTTTTGTTACCCTCCTTATCCTTTTTTGTCATTTTTGTCAAAGGGGGAGAGATATATATTAGAAAATTGTTAAGGATACATACTCTTAGTGGGAGTATAGTATATAGAGAGGATTAATAAAGTCATAAGGATAGTATATATATGTTTTGTATTATGGCCACAATTTTGAGATTTTGAAGTTGTAAGACTTAGCCAATTTTCTCATATGTTGCCACCAATGAAAAAGGGGGAGATTGTTGGAAATTTGGCTGAGTTGGTTACATAGATGTTGTCATTATGGAAACATATGATCTACATGAAGATCGCACAGGTCAGAGAGCTAGTATGTCAGAGCGCAATGTGAAATTGTCTAAGTATAAGACAATGTTTTTTTACTAGTGAACCTGATGACAATTTTGGTTTGTGATGTTGATTGGAGTAATTTCAGTGCTTGTGCACTTGAACATATACTCTATGGTGACTATTGAAGACTCACCTTAGAGTGCAAGTCAGTACGACATGTACGGAAGAAGTTATGACAGTTTTACTAAAGACAGTGTTAAGCCGAGAGGACAGAATATGAAGATAGAATTGATAAAGAGTTAAGGGATTATTTTGTTTATCAAAATAATGAATTAACAATATAAAGGGACAAAATCCTAGATTTTAGCCATTGGATAAAGATATTTTTAATATGATAGCTGACTAGAAAGTTATTATTCTTAATAACTTGTATAAAGATATGTAAAGATTGTAATTGTAATAGTAGAAAAATGCAGTATAATATATATGTGAATGTAATAGAAAAAGTGAAGAAAAGTGAAGAGATATTGATGCAAGTAGTATAAGGTTATGTACCTTGACCTAATTTTATAATCAGTAAATATTATATATTACTTGTTTGGGCAGTGGGCTCAACTGGTAATCACATTTTGTATTGCCAACTCCTAATAGGGTTGAGGCTTCTAACAAGGACTATAGTCCCTTAATCAGGACTGAGACACTATATGCATGTAATAGACTCCTAACAAGGTCAACATCCTTAATAGGATACTTTTGATTAGTGGATCTTTGTGGGTACCATCCCCACCGAGGTTTTCCCTTTGCCAGGGTTTCCTCGAGAACAAATAATGTGTTATGAGTTCTTTAGTTTTATTGCTATGCATGTTTTTTAGCTTCTTATGTTATGCATGTGTTAAGATAATCTGTTATATCCATAATTGGACAAAAGATAAATTTTGTAGAATACTAATTCACCCCCCCTCTCAGTATTCCCTATTTCTAACAGTGCCATCTACCTACCATCAGTGTGTTAAGTTCCCCTACAATGGAGTATAAATTTGTATACCTGGGGATAGCACATTATCTATCAACTCAATTTTAGCAAGTACTCATGTTCCCCTCAATAGAGAAGCAGAAGATTTCAATGCAATCTTAACAAGATGCAAAGACAACTTCAAGTTGGTAGACCTCGGTGTAGGGGGGTATCAACTTAACTCTTTTACAAAGCTTCCAATTTCACCTAGGTCTTATGGAAAACCTTTACAAGAAATGAGACCTTCCTCTTTAGCTATGACTTTATTTGGCACATTTTGAGTCCTCAGTGCCTATTCAAGATGAGAAAGAAGAGGTAGTTGTTAAAGACTAGATTTATAGAGAAGAAAAATACATGCATAATGAGCACTTCTCTCCCTCTCCTAAGGCTTATGGAAGAGGGTATACTTTTGTCAAGAAAATGGGCTATCCTAGACATGGCCCTCTTAGTCACAGATTGGATGCTAGAGCTGAACCTCTTGATCATGTTCTTTTTGGATGTAGGTCTAAGAAGATAGTTGGCCTAGGATTTGTGAATCATAACAAGAGAAATTCTCCTATTCTTGATGAGTCAGATAGTGAAGATGAACTGAAATACATGCCTAATTTGACAAATTAGAAGGATATGTGTAAAGATTGGGTCCCTTCCACCAATCTCCTTTGGGGAGATTCAGATAATTCAGTCACTCATGCGACAGTTGCAACATTAGAACAAGATGAACCATATGTAGAAGATCCCATCAGAGAACGTCAATATAATAATATTATTCATTTGATGGAGAGAGATGTTACCCTTGATGATATTAGATCTTCCACATCAAGACGTCCCAAACCTTCATGGTGTAAACATCCCAGTTGGGATTCAGAAATAGATTCACATGAGTATGAATGGGACTCTCTCTCAAAACTTTCTACAGTTGACATGAATGTTGATGTCATCCATACTTATAGTTCTCAACCTGAGGAAGTTGACGAGTCATGTGTAGGATTAGAGGATTTGAACACACATGTTGTCGTAGTGGATGATTCTTCACTTAGTAGGATGAATCCTGATTTGGGTAGCTTAGAAGGATACTTGACAGACTATGACTCTTCGGTCACCAAAGATGATATCATTCACATTCATAACCTTGAACTAGTCATTGACTTACCTCTTGCTCATCCTAACCTCATTGATTGGTCCCAATGCTATCAAGAACCTGAGCTCTTAACATTCCAAAATGACTATGATATAAAATGTTACTTGAATGCCATTGAACCTGTAGTCTCTTCCACCAGTGAACCGACTACCAATATGATAGAGCCAGACATCAAGTACCTTAGTCACAAAATAAAAAGAAAAGAAAAAAAGAATAAGAGTTATGATGGCAAAAACCATGGTGTAGTGGTGTCAGAACCAAAAAAAGTAAAAATAAATGATGTATCCAAGGGTGAAAACCTCTCTGAGGTGCCTAAGGATGAGGTACTTGATCATCTCCCTAGCTACTTTCAAGACAGATCTTCAGTTCTTGTTGAGCCAACACAAGCAGTCAATTTGGGTACAAATGAGGCTCCCTAGATAATACACTTGGCTCAGTCCTTGTCAACACAAGAAAAAGAATCCTACACTAAGTTCTTAAAGAAAAAGAAGATTAATTTTTCTTGGACTTACTCAGATATGCTAGGGTTGGACACTAATCTTATTATGCATCACTTGTCCATAGCTCCAAGTGTAAGACTAGTCAAATATAAATTTAGAAAGATGCATCCTCACATAGCTCTTCTAGTCAAAGTAGAATTAGAAAAACTCCTTGGTATAGGATTCATAAGAGCTATTAACTATGTTGAATGGATATCAAACATTGTACCAGTTTCCAAACATGACAAATCCATTCGAATTTGCACAGATTTTAGAGATGTCAATAGAGCATGCCAAAAGGATGATTTTCCACTCCCTAATATAGACATGATAGTGGACATGACTGCGAGTTATGAGATTTATTCCTTGATGGATGGTTTTTCTGGATACAATCAGATTAAGATAGCTCCTAAAGATCAAGAAAAGACTGCATTCACTTGTGCATGGGGTACCTATTGTTGGAACGTTATTCCTTTTAGATTAAAAAATGCAGGAGCCACCTATCAACGAGCTATGACAACTATTTTCATGACATGATGCATAAAAACATGGAATATTATGTGGATGACACTTTAGCCAAGTCTAAAAAAAGAGACACACACTTAGATGATTTAGAAGTCATTCTAGATCGCATGGAACAATTTCAACTAAGGTTAAATCCTAAAAAGTGTGCATTTGGTGTCACCTCTGGAAAACTTCTAGGATTCATCATTTCAACAAAAGGAATAGAGGTAGACCCTGAAAAGGTCCAAGCAATCATGGATATGCCACCTCCTAAAAACATTAGTCAAATGAGGAGTCTTCAAGGATGTCTTCAATCCATAAGGAGGTTCATTTCACACTTGGCAGATAGAGCTCAACCTTTCAACAAGAACTTACACAAGGGAGTTAAATGTGTTTGGAATGAGGATTTTCAAAAGAGCATGGACCAAATCAAGAAATACTTTGCAAATCCTCCCATTTTAATACCTCCTATCCCAAGGAAACTACTTATTTTATACATTTTAGTGACAAAATCTTCCTTGGGGGCATTACTAGCTCAACTTGATGAACATGGGAAAGAAAGTGAAATATATTACATTAGTCATACTCTTGTTTCATATGAGGTTAACTACACCATCATTGAGAAATATTTCCTTACAGTTGTGTTTGCTTCCCAAAAGTTGTGACATTACATGCTTGCACACACTATACACCTCATAGCAAAAATTGATCCAGTCAAGTATTTACTTGGTAAGGCTTCCCTCATAGGTAGACTTGCTAAATGGATGATGATCCTTTCTAAGTTTGACATAGAGTACATTGAACGTAAAGCAATCAAAGGACAAGCTATAGCAGATCAATTAGCTAATTTCCCAATTCAAGATAGCGCACCTATTCAAGTTGACTTCCTAGATGAGCACCTCATGTATATGACTGAAAGAACATGGAGGATGTTCTTTGATGGATCTTTTATGCAAAATGGTTCAGGAGCTGGTGTGTTGTTTATTTCTCCTCATGAGTACATGATTCTTAAGTCTTACAAGTTATTATTCCCATGTACAAATAATATTGCTGAGTATGAAGCTTTAACAAATGGACTTAAAATGGCCATAGAATGGAGAATCAAAGAGTTACACATCTATGGGGATTCATAGTTGATAATCAACCAAGTCAATGAACAATATCAAACAAAAGATGAGAAACTGGTAACTTGCAAGAAAATGGTTGATTCCTTGAAATGATACTTCACATTTGTCACATTTTAGCAAATCCCTAGAGTAGAAAACAAAGCAGCTGATGCTATGGCTACACTTGCTTCACTTCTTTAGTTAGAAAAACATGAGTCTAGATTTGAATTCTTGGTGGAAGAGCTACATCACCCTATCTATGACTCCCAAGAAAGCCATGTCATTTTTACCCTTGTTGGTCATGAGTCATCCCGTTATGGTGCTCGTGATGGCATTATCCCTGAAACCTTTAACTGATCTAAATGTAGAAACCTTACCTAAAATGCCTCTTGACATACCCTTATCTCTAGTGATTTGTATAGGAGGAATTTAGATGGAATACTTCTTAGATGCTTAGAAAAGGAAGAATCTGACCAAGCATTAGTTGACATTCACAAGGGCATCTATGGGGGACACTCTGATGGTCTTGCCATGGCTCGAAGGTTGCTTAGGGTGGGGTACTATTGGCCTACGATATAGATTGATGTAGTAGCTTTTACAAAGTCATGTGAAAAGTGTCAAAAACATGGTAACCTAATAAATGCTCCAGGCAGGGAGCTCATTCCTTCCATATCTCATTGGCCATTTCAGTGTTGGGCCTTTGATCTTGTTGGGTAGATTCATCCCAACTCATTAGGTGGACACAAGTTTATTATCACTACTACTGATTACTTCACTAAATGGGTAGAAGTTGTCCCACTTTCTGTTGCCTTAGGCAAGATAGTCTCTCTATTCATTCTGAACCATATCATCTGTTGATATGGAGTACCTTCTGAGATTATCACTGATAATGGAGGTCAGTTCAAAAATAAGGACCTTAAACAACTCTACAAGAAATTCAAGATTAAACAACATTGGTCCTTCATTTAATTCCTGCAAGGAAATGGTCAAGAAAAGGCATCAAACAAAACCATTCTTAAAATCCTACATAGAACAGTTCATAAGAATGGTAGAGATTGGCATTTATAGATAAATCTGGCTTTATGGGCCTATAGAACGAGTGTTCGTACTCCTACTAGGGCTACTCCTTTTTCCCTTACATATGGTGTTGAAGCATTGTTACCTTTAGAGGTTGAGATTCCTTCACTTAGAGTTTCCCTCAAAGGTCTAGGTATAGATGAAGACTACCGTGCCATGAGACTTCAAGAGTTAGAACTTCTAGATGAGAAACGTCAAGCATCATTTGACCATATGAGGGTTTATCAAAAGTGCATGTCCAAAGCCTTCAACAAAAAGGTTCTCCCTAGAGAATTCCAAGTGGGAGATCTTGTCCTATGTGAAAATCCTAAGAACCAATAGCATAGAGATCAAAAGGAAAAATTTGAACCCAATTGGCTTGGACCTTACATCATTACAGTAGCTTGTGGGATAGGTGCTTATTTATTATCTACTTAAGAGGGAGAGAAGCTCCCTGATCCTATCAATGTCTTGCACCTGAACAAGTTCTATCCATGATGCTCGTTCTATCTAGGGGCATCCTTTGTACATACTTATTGATCTTGAAAAATCCCAAAAAAATAGTATATTGTGAATAATTCTAAAAATTTGAAAATGTCCTAAAAAAATGATCATCTTAGTGAAAACCTAGCAATAGGTGCTTTGATGTATCTCAAAAAAAATTATATAATCAAAAAATACAAAAAATCAAAAAATTTAAAAATTCAAAAAAATAGAAAAAGTGCCTTGGTGAAAACCTAGAAATAGGCGCCTTGGTAGCAAAAACACAAAAACATATATATAAAAAGTCCTAAAAAAAAAGAGAGGAAATTTTTTTTCAATAAAATCAAAGTGGTGAAAACCTGGAAATGGGTGCTACTTGAGGCTTTTTCACCCCTATTTCTTAGCACTCATCCTCGACACTTAGCCTTTCTCCATCATGCCTTGTCCTTGTTGCATTGGTTTGGAATTGGTCTTTGTCTTTGTCTAGGGGGCATAACTATGTTAGCTTTGGTCTCTAGGATGCGCTAGTCTTTAGGACACCTCACAAATGGTATTTTTCAACACCACCCCAACTGTGTTTTTCAACACAACCCCTGGCATCAAGTGTTTCTCAACACTTCTCAGTTTGGTCTTACCCAGTTTTGTCATGTGATCTTACCTGCTTGCAAGCATTTGATCCTTATCCTCGGAACTTAGTATCAGTTAACACACTTAAATTTTTAAACACAACCCTTAATGCTTGAATTATGTCATGATCTTTTCTTTGTGTGCTGACTATTATTGATTTTTGTTGAGTGTCCTTGTCTAATAAGTCTCTCCAGAATGCATAACTAGAGGACTTGGGTCATGGGGCATGTTTTTATTTTCTTTATGCTTATGGGTGTGGTCTTGAAGCTATAGAGTGTCTCTTGTTGTTCTCTTGAAACACTTAGGAGATTTGAGGCATCATCCTTGACTATTTTTACACAACCATTCTTATGGTCATCCCGACATCTATGCCTTGATGTGAGTGTGGTTTTGCTACATTAAATTGGGTAAGCTAACATCAAAGTCATCTTGACCTTTATGTCTTTGATGCTTATGTTAGAAGCTTTCCACATTCCAATCCGATATCAATCACATTCATATCTTCATAGTTACACTTGTGACTAGTGATGATTGTGTGATTTTTTGATATCTGTTAATAATGGCCCAATGATGAAAATAAGTTCCTTAACATTCTCTAATGAATGATGAACATAAAATCCTATGTTACAGTTGCTCTATTGCAAATACACCTTTGCATTTTCATGTAGCTTGCATTATTAGACTTCATGTTAATTCATATTTTTAGGTTGCATTAGGAGTTGGAGAGTGTTTTCCTTCATCTTTCTTTTGGACTTTTAATCAACTGTGGTCACATTTTGATCTTCATTTCCTTATCTTCTTTCATGATCTCAATCAAAATTTTCTATCTTAAACACTTGATTGATTTTGAAGCATTCTCTTTCTTGAGGCAAATTCTCTTTCTTCTCTCCATTTCTTTTCACCCCTTCCAAACTTCTATCTCCCATTTTCTTTCACCCCACTTCTTTTCTTCTAATTCAACCTTGGGGCATAATCTTTCCTACGTAATTATCTACCTTGGTTCTATGATCCTTATATCTTTCATCTTACATTAAGAACCTTATCTTTAGTTTGATTTGATCAATTTTATCAATTTAATGTTTCTCATCTATCTTATTTCAATTTTGATCACGAAGGGGCAATACCTATCAAACTTCAATCCTCGATTCAGCTTTATCAATCCTATCAATCAAACCTCACTTGAGACTTGACAATTACCTATTTACAGGGGTGTTGGCCTTGTCTTTTTCAATCAGCTTATTTTTGTTTTGATGTGTTCCCATCCGTCGATCACACATCTGGGTTGTTTTGTAATCTCAAATTGATCTCACACTTCAACTTTATTCTTTGACTACATGTGTTCCCATGAAAAGCACACATTAGTCAAAGAGGGGCAAATGTATGCACCCTAAAATGGTTGCCTAGACTTTGGGCCCCCATTCATCAATTTATCAATTTCCTGAATCAATGCTTTGCAATATTTTCAATTCAAATCAATTTCCTTGATCAAATTGTAATTAATTCAATTATTTTAATATTTCCTAAGGTTTTATCATTTTATCCTAAGAATCATTTAATTAAAATAAAACTTCTCTTTTAATTAAATAAATCATCTTATTAAATAAAATTTCTCTTTTAATAAAATCCCCACTTAAAATATCTCTTTGTGTTGAAAAAAGAAATAAAATAAATAAAAAATAAATAAATATCCCTTTTTCTGTCCACCTTGAATGCACATACTTTTAAGTGGTGGGCCTTTTTCATCTTTTTGCCTCTTAAAGAATCTTGAGCATGTGGATCAACGAAGATTTAATCTCCACCATTGCTTATTTCTTTTTGCCTCTTAATCTTGACCGTCCAAGATTCTTTATAAGGAGCTCTCTCCTTCTCATTTTTCATATAGAAGATTTTTGTATTGTTATGCTATAGGTTTCGAGAGCAATTTTGGAGAAGATTTTTGAGCACTTGAGCTTGGATATTGAAACTTCTCTTTTCTTGTCTTTTTCTCTCATGCTTCCATGACAATCTATTTAGATTAATTTTGCACTTGCATATTAGATTAGATTCATATTTCCTTTCATAGAATAATCTTGCATAAGCATTTCCTTTCATAGATTAGTTTTATTTCATGCATTGTTATCATATAGAATAGCTTCCATTTTCATTTGCATGCATACTTGATGATCATGGAAACTAGTATTCTTGCTTTTCCTCTTTGAATCTCTCATTTTATGGTGTACTTGTATTGGCACAAACTAGGTCTAATATGAGGGCTTCTATCTTAAACCCTTGCACTCCATGAATAGAAAGCTATGAGTTTCCATTTGAGACCTCATTCTTGAGAAATCTTAGATTTAATGACTCATAGAAGTGTGACAACATTTCAACACACAATTGTAAGAGCTGTAAGCTCAGTATACCTTTAACAAGGTTTTGTATACCTTTAACAGGGTTGATATTCATCTAACAAGGAAATGTACTAAGTAATACTTAGCTCCTACCATGGCTAGGTCTCCTAGAAGGGACATTATACTTTAGTGCATATTTTTGGGTACCATCCCCACCAGGGTTTTTCCTTGGCTAGGGTTTCCTCAAAAAAAAATAATGGTGTTATGAGTTGTGTGTTATTTGTTTATATTACTTTCATTTCAACAATCATATGGTTTATTTGGAATTGGTTTAAGTTTAGTTTAAAGTGTTGTAATACTAATTCATCCCCCCTCTCAGTATTACTCAATCCTAACAATTGGTATCAGAGCTATTGGCCCTTTGAGAAAAAGTCTAACAGCTTAAGGGAGATCATAATGGATTTAGAAAGTTTGTAAGAGAGCTTTGAAACAACACTTGATGACCTAGGAAAAGAAAAGGATGAGAATGGGGATTTGAAATTAAATTTAAGAAGAGAAGAAGGTTTTATCAATAAACTAAAGGAGGAACTTGAACTTTCAAGAAATCAGAGACAAGACCTTATGGAAAAGATCAAGGAGGATTCAGACAATGATACATCAGACCAAGTAAGGAAACTGGAGAAAGAAAAAGAACAAATTAATCTTTTGATGATTAAGGAGATTCAACATGAAAAGGATGCAAGATACAAAGTTAAAAGAATCTCAAAGGAGAAAACACACGGATAGGAGAAAGGAAGATTGAACTTGATCACTACAAGGCTAAATGCCTAAAATTGGAGAAATACAATCAGATCATTAAAGGTGAACTCACTCAAGCTAAATTACACATTGAAAAGTTAAATATGAGCAGTGATAAAATTGATGAACAAAGAGAGAGATAGAAACCTAAAGGTGACACGAATGGAATTGGATACAATGAAGGAGAATGTTCTAAGACTCGTGAAGAACTACATGAAGTGAAGCTTGAAGATAGATCCATTTTTTAAGAACCTAAAGATCAAATTAGACCTTTCAAAGGTAGATGCTATGGATGAAAGAAACTTGGACACATGAAAAGAGATTGTAAAGGTACTGGTTATTGTTATAAATGTTATGCATATGGACACAAGAAAGTAGAATGGATGAAACCTAATCAATCAAGAAGAAGGCAAGATTACATAAGAGAAGAATCAACATGCAAGATCACATGCTACAAATACAATAACCTTGGGCATACTGCAAGGTTTTACAAACTGTGGATTAATAAGGACATAGGACTACCTACATGTTACAAATGCAACAACTTAGGACATATAACAAAGTTTTAAAGGTATAATGGAATGGACAAAAGAAGAGAACCACCTCCTATGGTTATAAAGAATAATATTGGTGATAGTGGTAAAAGTCTTGGTGAATACATGGATGAATTCAAGAATCATTTCAAGAAACCAACAGATGAAGATGATGGTAAGATATGGAAGGTAAAATATTTCAATAAAGCATTGGTTCAGGTAGAGACAGTAGATGCTACTGTGTCTTTGCATGATGTTAACATTGCTACATCAACCTAAAAGGCTAAGCATGGCCTTTAGGGGAGCATTGGATGAAGATAATAAATTATATCCAGACCCTAATTATATGGAATGAGCTCATGCAATCTTGAATATGGTTTATACAGACACTATGGAGTCTATATCTGTGATCACAACATTTAAAGATTCATATCCCATGAGTGCAAGATTTGTGATTGACTGGATAGTGTGCAAAGTTGAGCTAACTATGATAAATGAATTTACTCACTTAGCGATGAATAAAAGACCTCAAGGCATCTCATTCCTTCACCGTTTGATAAGCATCAACCAAGGAGAGTAGAGTTAAGAAGCATATAAATCACTTAGCAAGTACATTGCATGATCAATCGAAGTAGAAGTTCCAGAATTTAGCGTATTCAAGGTATTTAGATAGTTTACTCTAACAAGAAGCTATGGATGTACCTGTGATATATGATGTTGTTGATAGGCCAAGGTATACATTTAAAAGACACCATTTTAAGTCTTGTGAGGATGACCCTGAAGGGGCTTTTTCATAAACACCATATGGTGTCCTACACATAGAGGATATTAGAGCTTACATTCAATGTAAGTGTGAGACTATAGGGGATGCAAAGATATATAGGGAAATAGATGAGATGATAGAATTTGATGGAAAAATGAAGGATGAATTAAAACACCTAAATGACCAATCCATCATAAAGTTAACGCTCTTGAATGAATTCAGGGAGATAAAATGGTTTAAGATAATACTAAGTAGAGTGCATGATCAGTTTCTTTGGATAGGAGAGAAGCTTGTGAAGATCTGTAGTCAATTGATTCATGACATAATTGGACTAGACAACACTGGGGCCATCCCTGTGGTAGAGAAAAACATTAAGAAGCAAGTTGAAACCCTAACTCATTCGAAATGGGATAAGCGAGCTATGATAGTCAATGATATATTCCAATAGGATGTGAGACTAGTTGCAATGCTTCTAGGTTACAAACTTTACTATAGCAGCAGACCTAACTTAGTTTCAATAGGATTCATAATGATGACTTATAGAATGGTAAAAGAAAACACTAAGTATAACCTATGCAAGATTCTAGCACAACAATTCTTGGAAAATGTAAATATTTTTAAGAAGGACAAGTCTAAGGCATTTAGATTTGGTTCACTTTTGATACATGTGTATATTCATATTGAACGTAAGTTTCTCAGAATGCACCCTAGAGAATGGAAGGACAACATACCCACTGGTATTCAAATATAAGAGAGCTACTAGAGACAAAACAATACATGGGTAGATGGAGAATTATTTTCTATAATCAAGATCCTACAAAGGAAAATGAAGGAAAGATACATGATTCTTGAGGAATTAGTTGAAAGATATAAGGATACAATCTATTTCATGGTTGAAACTGATTGTGTGTGCTTTGAAGCAGTTGAACCTAGGAAGAAATGGTGCTATCCTATGGGATATGAAGTTAGCTCTAAGGTTCTTATGATGCAGATAGAGAATGTACTGGCATCTGAAATTAACACATCTGAGGAGAGATGGGGAACTTATGAAGAAAAGTCAGCAAAGGTTAGAGAAGAACAAAATAAAGGAACAAGGAAGAGGAAGATAGAGAAGATTGTTGATAATATGGTAGAAAAGGTTGGAATCACAAAGTAATAACTAAAAGAAGTAAGGACTAAGATGATAGAAGGAACTTCTACCATGAGAGTTGAAGCCCCTCCACCTTATGAAGAAGAAAAGATAGTAAGTAGTACTTCTGATATAATAGATCTATCCATCACTCCTGAGAAGATAGCACAAGAAGATGTACCAACGGACACTCCTAGGATATCTACAAGATCAAACAAACCTAATAGCCCTAAGAAACAAAATATTGAAGTAGAAGCAAAGAGAAAAGAAGATAAGGTGACTGAGAAGAAAGAAGAGAGTAGAACAAAAGAAAACAAAGAACCTATAGAAATCAGACATAAAAATATTACAGAAAACAATAATAAAAGATGGTAACTTGAAGACTCTTAATAGATACTATGAGAGGTATGATTTTGATAATCAGTCAGTAAAAGATGATATAGTGATTGAGCACTTACTAGTTTATAAAAATAATTTATTGGAGATTGAAGGCAGTATTCCAAAAGACTTATATAGAAAACTAAGAATGAGAAAACAATTAGCACAGACTAAAGATGAGGCAATAAGAAAAAAATCTATTGAAGATATGTTGCTTTTAGTTTCGATACATGAAAGGGAGAAAATAATTAAGGAGCTCAAACCCCTACTGAGAACTAAAGATAGACTTGTGAAGATAATGGATAGAAAGTATGATGAAGTCATTGAGGATTTACAGAAGGCACCGAATCAAATACTAATGAGTGACATGCTTGAGAAGACTTTACCTCCCAAAGTTACCAAGCCTACATCTATAGGAATAGGAGAAAGCTCTAAAATATTTGAGGAGAGCATGGAAGGAAGTAAAATAAATGTTGACAAGCAACAAGACTTTTTTGTTGCTAGTGTGACAATGACCCTTGACACTACATTGGATGAGGGTGACCCATTTCAATGAAACTTGGATAGTGCGGTAACAAAAGAAGAGGAACACCAATAAGAGGGAGGACAGATAGAAGAAAAAAAGGAAGAAAAAGGACATCAAGAGGAATAATAGAGAGAAGAGATAGGGACAAGAAAAGAAGAAGAGGTAAGAATTGAAATAAAACAAGAACCTAATACTTCCACCACCTTATTGTTGGCTAGTATGGAAAAGCCTGTGAGCACTGGTGTGGAGAGTATGGATGAGGATGAATTAATGAGATTATCCTTCATGGAATTTGCTAAGGCAAAAGAGAGGTTAGAACAAAAAGGAGATAAAAAGGTTAAGGTGATTGCTAGGGCAGTAGATATAGTGAATAAAATACTCCCTATACCTCTTGTATTTAAAGGAAAAGATGATTCTAAGAACCTTAACATGACATTAGACAACTTTGATAATCACTATGAGTCTCTAATGAAGATCGTGGAAGAGAGGGCAGAGAAGAGATACCTAGAGAATAACTTGAAGGAAGTGAGCCAGTTTATTTAATGGGACTTGAGCATTCTGAAAGAAACTACATCTAAGGCTAGAGGTTGTGTTGCACAAGGAAGGAAGTTGTACAAATATTTCATTAACCCTCTCAGATACGTCGAGAACATTGATGATATAATAGCTAAGGATAGGGCTACCTTGGGTAATATGATGGACAGTTGTGAGACTTCCTCACAAACTGTATTAGAGATGGACAAGAAGACATCAAATCTTGGATAAAGTGAATGTCTTGGATATAGAGAAAGGGAGAGTAATGAAAAGATTTGGTTTTTTGAAGAGTTTAATCACACCTAAGATATCAATTCTTGAAGCACATTGTTGGTTTCCTATAATGGTTTTAATAACTAGGCTTTAGAACCATAACTTAGGGATTAGACATCCATGCTAAGTAGTTATCTCATCATTATGAAGGCACATTTAAATTATAAACCCAAGGACATATACTTGAAATAGGTATGCAAAGTATATGCACTATGAAATTCTCTAAGTTATTGTATCATTGCAAAAACTAAAAGTATAACAATGCTGGAAATAAATCTAACTACACAGTAATGGTTGCAGAAACTGCATAGTAATGGTTGCAAGAAACTATGTAATAAATAAAAGATAATGAATAAATACTACTTGATCCTTCTTTTTCTTGATTAAAATTTTAAATATATAGGATTATTGACTCCCTAAAAACCATCTAAAAAATGTCTCAACATTCCTTTAAACAAGGAAGAGACTTATTTTAAAACAATGACTAAGAAAAAGAGTCCTATTACAACTTGTCTTCTTGACTGATTGGAAAAAGAGTTTGTTTGCACTCTTTTATGAGAAAGCTAATTTTTTGGATATTTGGTTGTGTTCATAAATACAATACAAATCATATCCAACCTCCTTTGAATTCATAATCAAATTTCAACAAATAGAAGAAGTTTGACTAAGTCTACTGATTTGTTGTTCCACTTTTCCTGCAGCCAAATTCAAATGGATGGTGCTCACTTATTATTGCAATTTATCTCAAATGATTTTACTAGATTATGCTCCTCCTTATTATATTTATATATCATTTTAAAAATATATATTTCATTAAGAAACGTGAAAATTATGACCATTTTATCAAGACTAGGTTTTGGCTGCCTTTAAATTCGGCTATTTTTACTCAATCAACTTCAGATAAGTGGTTCTCATTAACTATTGCGAATTGAATCAAAAAAATTTTAAATTTTTTTTTACTCTATTTCATCTTTCCAAATCATTAAGAAAATCCAAATTTCATTAAGAATTGAGTGAGATATGCCTATTTTACTGAAAGTGGTTTTTGACTTTTTCTACATTTCCTGCAACTGCTAAATATTGACAAGTGTCAACTTGCTTCTCCTTCTTTCCAGCTGCATGAATGACTCAAGTATCTCAAAAACAACATGTTAATCATATTAAAACATTTATCATAACAAATCATCATAATTTAGCATTAACTAGCTATACATATAAATATTAATCAATAAATCATTAATCATAGTTAATGCTTCATAAATCAAGGTAATGTATAGAAATGACTTGGAAAGGTATTATAAAAATGATGTAAAGTGTTATAAAAAATGATATAAATATGACAAATTATAGGCTCATCATTCCCCCCAGCTAAACTCTTGCTTGTCCTCAAGCAAGGGATATGCATTAGATACACATTAAGGCTATTAGCATGAAAACTCATGACAACTTCAATCTTTCATAGCACTTGTCATGCATGTGTATTTCATCTTTAAGAAGATTTTCATTTGACATGAATATGCTTCATTTTCTTCTTCTCTATTGATTTTATCCTTAAGTCTTCATATCATATCTTTATATCATCTCCAACACTCACATTGTCATAATTTCTTCCCTTTGTTATCTCTTCACAAGGCATTCCATTCTCTTCACTTTATCATTCTTATTTTTTTTGCATCAATAACCATAAATATAAGAGGTAGTATAAAAATGTACAAGAAAGGTCATACTCCTATGGTCTATGACAACAACAAAAGGTATACATGTGTTCCCCCCAATTGAAAGGTCATTTGTCCTCAAATGACAATGTATGTATGAGGGTAGCAAAATAAATCAGTTATGAAGCATATAATTACAATAATGATAATTGAAAAAAATAATGCAATGCATAGATAATCAATCACTAAAAATGATAAATATTATGGGTAAATAGAAATCATAAATTTAGTACCATTTGTGTTGTTGTGAGAAGCTTCAAACTTGACAAATAGCTGAAAGTACAGGTCCCTTTGAGACTGTTGCATATTTAATATTAGTAGCTCTAAATAACCTCATACTTGGTGCAAGTTTCATTTTGAATCACACAGTAGTTAATGCAAGATGATTGTTCAGTCATATAGTAGTGGCTGTAGGACTGACTGTTCAGTCACACAACAGTGGCTGCAGGACTGAATTTTAAATTAGACAACAATTGCTACATGCAACCTACAATTTTTTCTCTCTATCCAGTGACTTAAAATACAACTTTGGATGTCCATTCTCCATTAAAAAAATATGATTAGACCAACTAGACACCATCATTGAATAGACATTCTTGACATCAAGAAGATAAGACTACTTAATGGAACTTTTTGACAACATATACAAAGACTCTTCCAGAATTAGAGACTTGACTCACTCACACCCTTGAAAAATGATTTGAAATATGAGAAACCAACCAGCTGTAAACTTATCCAAAATAGTCATGTAGACAAGAAGAACTAGGAAACAAACTAGACTAGACAACTACTAACTCTAAGACATTGTGTAACAACACTTATTGAATGAAAAACCTATCCTAAGCTACACTAACCAGTAAAAAAAAATACATTATCAAACAAAACCATTGATTGGTTCTTTAAAGTATCTTCCTCTTCTCAACAAATTCCAATGCTTCACATGCTTATGAACAATTATAAATAGTTGCAACATCAGTAGAAACTTAATAAACAACAACACTACTTTTGGAAAGATATTAACAAACTTACTTATCACTTCATGCTGAAAATACATATTGTTGTATTGAAGTACATAAGTAATCTAAAACATTTCTTCTTTATGTGTAGCTACATATTTAGCTTCATCTTCAATTGTAGCTTCTTTCTCTACTACAAGCATAACTTGATGCCTCTGTATGAATGAGATGTCTGATTGGACACCTTCTTGAAAGAACAAATTTTGAACTCTCTTTGTGATGCTCATAGTTTTGCACTACAAAAGATGCTAGTTTAGCATCTAAGGTTGAGAAAAACTCCTCTAAATCATCCCAAAATTGGTCTTCTTCAATATCTTCTTTACATTTTAGCATGAGAGGACTGATTTTCACCTTATTGAAGCTCTTTTCTTGAAGTAATAGTTCTGATTTGACATCACATTCATCTTGAGCAACAACCTTGTGTATTTTGATTTCTTCATTTTCTAAAACAAGGTTATCTTTATTTTCCTCCTCATAAATCAACATCTTGTCATCAATATGTGAACAAAATTCCTCTATGATGCTAGAGAACATGTCTTCATTGATTTCTAAACTTGTTGGAAATGAGATTGGCTCTTGGGTGCTATTCTTCATGGATCCAACATCCAATTTTTTTCGGCTATTTGTGGTACTTTTACAAATTTTTCAAATCCTAAGTGCTTGGAATGGAAACTATGATACTAAAAAATGACAAAGAGCTGCTAAAAACTCAAAGACTCTCATAGCTTGACCCATCCCCAGTAGTGGCACCAAAAATGTTGGTCTCCTATAATGGTTTTAATAACTAGGCTTTAGAACCATAACTTAGGGATTGGACATCCATGCTAAGTAGTTATCTCATCATTATGAAGGCGCATTTAAATTATCAACTCGATGACGTATGCTTGAAATAAGTCTGCAAAGTATATGCACTATGAAATTCTTTAAGTTATTGTATCATTGCAAAAACTAAGAGTATAACAAAGCTGGAAATAAATCTAACTACACAATAATGGCTGCAGGAAATGCATAGTAATGGCTGCAGGAAATTGTGTAATACATAAAAGCTAATGAAAAAATACTACTTGATCCTTCTTTTTCTTGATTACAATTTCAAATATATAGGCTTATTGACTCCCTAAAACCCATCTAACAAGTGTCTCAACATTCCTTTAAACAAGTAAGAGACTTATTCTAAAACAATGACTAAGAAAAAGAGTCCTTTTACAACTTGTCTTCTTAACTGATTGGAAAAAGAGTTTGTTTGCACTCTTTTATGAGAAAGCTGATTTTTTGGATATTTGGTTGTGTTCATAAATACAATACAAATCATATCCAACCTCTTTTGAATTCATAACTCAAATTGCAACAAATAGAAGAAGTTTGACTAAGTCTGCTGATTTGTTGTTCCACTTTTCCTGCAGCTAGATTCAAACGAATGGTGATCACTTATTATTGCGATTTATCTCAAATTATTTTACCAAATTATTCTCCTCCTTCTTATCTTTCCAAATCATTTTTAAAATCTATATTTCATTAAGAAACACGAAAGTTATGACCATTTTATCAAGACTGGGTTTTGGCTGCCTTCAAATTCGGCTATTTTTACTCAGTCAACTTCAGATAAGTGGATCTCATTAACTATTGCGAATTGAATCAAAATATTTTAACACATTTTTTTCCTCTATTTTAGCTTTCCAAATCATTAAGAAAATCCAAATTTCATTAAGAATTGAGTGAGATAAGCCTATTTTACTGAAAGTGGTTTTTGACTTTTTCTGCATTTCCTGCAACTATTGAATATTGACAAGTGTCAACTTGCTTCTTCTTTCCAGCTGCATAAATGACTAAGTATCTCACAAACAATATGTTAATAATCTTAAAACATTTATCATTTAATAATAACTATTTATCATAACAAATCATCATAATTTAGCATTAACTAGCTAGACATACAAATATTAATCAATAAATCATTAATCATAGTTAATGCTTCATAAATCAAGGTAATGTATGGAAATGACTTGGAAAGGTATTATAAACATGATGTAAAATTTTATAAAAAATGATATAAATATGACAAATTATAGGCTCATCACACATCTTACTGAGATGGAAAAGATTAGTGATTCAATGACCAACTCTATACCGACAGAATTGAAGGTAGAAAAGACTACATCCTATGCACTGAATGGACTAATTCATGTCAGTGATCTATTGATCAAGTCATGGAATGATTAAGTGAAGACCTTGGAAGATTCCTTCCAAGATATTCTAAAATTGGTAAGTAAGCACTAAGTCCTACATTTTTTAAAAATTTGAAATTTTTAGTATACCTTTGCCATTGATGTCAAAAGGGGAGAAGTAGAGAAGAAAAAATATATAAGAAAAATAAAATTGTAAATAAAAAAAAGAGAGAAGAATATTTATATGTATATAGAAAAGAAAAGAAGGAAGAGTACAATTAGTATTTTGGACACTTAGTCATTTTTTGCTAAGTGTTGCCATCAATGCCAAAGGGAGAGATTGTTGGCAAGTGATTTTTTGAGAGCACTATGAATCACTTGAGGGTTTTCATTTATGGAAACACATATGGTATGGTGACCTCATGAAGAAAGTATGAGATTTGAGGACACGGTCATGAAAATGACTAAGTATGAAATTGGATTTACAGAGTATTGCAAAACTGTTTTGGACAACGAAGATAGTATATGCTAGATAATGACTTGCAAGATTAGATGAAGAAATTTTGGGATATGTATGACCTTTAGTTAATATCACATATTTTTTGGTATTGATATCAGTAAGTTACAGTGATATGAAGGTATGCGAAGATAGAGGAACAATGAAATAGGGCACATGAATAGTTGTGATGATTAAGGGAATGTAAGATGGAATGGTAACGTGCTAAGTCAGATAAAGATTGTATATTTCTGACACTTTGGTAATACAAGATCGACGACTTAGTATTTATTGTTTGCATTAGTTATTATTATTTTTTGTATCATATTTGGAAGCCGACTGGATGACAGAATACATATAAATGAAGAGTGTTTTGTGAAAGTGAAAAGAGGAAAAGTATGGATGTGAGTTTGGGATATCAGTAATGGTTGATAGAAAATGTGAGATTAAATATTGATAGAGGCTATCAAGAACTATAATTGGAACTATCGAAGCATAGCAGATGCTTGGATTGTTCACTCTTGAGAACACTTTTGTAACTGATTATGGATTGCTAGAACTGTAAGCTTAGTATACCTTTAACATGGTTTTGTATACCTTTAACTGGGTTGATATTCCTCTAGCAAGGAAATGTACTATGTAATACTTAGCTCCTAACAGGGCTAGGTCTCCTAACAGAGACATTATACTTTAGTGCATATTTGTGGGTACCATCCCCACTGGGGTTTTCCCTTGGTCAGGGTTTCCTTGAAAATAAATAACGGTGCTATGAGTTGTGTGTTATTTTCATTTCATAAATCATATGATTTATTTGGAATTGGTTTAAGTTTAATTTAAAGTGTTGTAATGTTGATTCACCCCCCTCTCAGTATTACTCAATCCTAACAATAAGGAGGAAGTTCTAGATGAGAACCTATAAAAGTTATCTAAGTATAACAATGTTTATCTGTCTACAAAGAGTCCATTTTGATTAGAAAAGTTTAAAAAAGTACTTTCAGTGCATGCACACTTGAACACAGATTATACAAGGTATATTAAAGCTATATCTAAGAGTGCAAGATTTTACGACATGTACGGACATAGATATCAATGTTTTACAGAGACAATGTGGAGCCGACCACAACAAAGCAATGATTAGTAATTAATTATATTGAGTTAATGGATTATTTTATTTATCAAAATAATGACTTAACTAATTAGGGACGACATCCTAGATGTTAACCCTAAGGCAACAAGAGTTAATATTATGTTTTGATAATATGGAAGTTGACTGATAAGCTATATTTGAGATAGCTAGTATAAAGAGGATATTATGTTATGCAAAGTTGTAAGTGAGAAAGTAAGAAAGTAATGTATGTAATGTGAAGTTGAAAAGAGATTTTTTGTTGATGTATTATGAGAAATGTGATATATGATCAGATCAGTGTGAATTGATAACAAGTTTTGTGAAGAGCCTACAAGCTACATCAGAATATTGAAGATATTCAACAACAGTAAAAGGTTTTTGTATTCTATCTTTTGTATTGAAGATTATCATTGTATATTGCATGTTTGGGTAGTGAGCTCATCTTGAATACATTCATATTTTGTAATACGAAGTCCTAACAGGGTTGAGGCTTCTAACAAGGCCTAAAGTCCTCTAACAAGGACAAAGACACTATACAGATGTAATAGACTCCTAATAGGGTCAATATCTCTAACCATATACTTTTGATTAGTGGATCATTTGTGGGTATCATCCCCACCAGGGTTTTCCCTTGGTCATGGTTTCCTCATGAACAAACATGGTGTTATGAGTTCCTTTATTTTATGGTTGTGTTTATTATTCAGTTTATTTAGTTTAGTTTCTTATGCAAGTTACAAGTTAATTTCATATATCCATAAGTGGGAAAAAGTAAAAGTTTGTGAAATACTGATTCACCCCCCCTCTTACTATTTCCTATTTCTAACAATAGTTGGTTTCACTTAAAAATCAAGTGGTCATGAAATCTAAGCCTTCAAATTGAGCTACTCTGGAAAGTCTCATAATATGTAGATTGCAGACCTTTACTAAACCATCAACCTAGGTTCTTCAAAAATACATTAAAGATGACTATGGGGGGACTAAAAATGGGAAATCACACTTATTGATGACACACGAGAATGATCGCAAAGAATTTTCTTATAATAATGTCCATGTTTCAATTTATTCACTCTCAAAGTAGGCAAATTAGAAAAGTTTTTGTAGGGGTATCTCTAAGTGTCACAATAATTTTTTAATCAAAAGGAATTGATATTTTGCAAAACTATGAAGGTGCTAATAGAGTTGATGTTAGGTATAGGTACCATCACTACAACATACACACATTAAGCATAAGTTCCCACAAAATAATATAATTAAAACATATGTATAATAATTTAGAAATTAAAACTAATGAAAAGATGTTTTAATGACGTAATCATTCTTATGTATCTAAATGGTACAAAGCCATTCCTTTCATATTTAATCCTCATTTAAAACATGAAAATAAAAATTTCATTTAATTTAATCATTTAAATAATATTTTATGACGATAAAAACATAAATAAAATTCCTAATCTAGATAATAACCAAAATATCTCATATATCATATAAACCAAATATTATCATATTTCGGTAATACCATGTCACATCATCATAGAGTCATCATGCATATATGATCATCAGTAATTCATAAGTATAAACTACAATCTAAACAATAGTGATACCAATAAAAAAAAAGAATCATAAGTGTAATGGGTGCATTCACGAATGCCAATATAAAAATAGTAGTTTATGACCAGTGACATAATCAGAATATACCATCTTTCTTAGGTCAAATTAACAAGGATATAATGCAACCAAAAGAGGCACTACAAACCCCATGACACAAGCTCATTAGGGTCTATAAATTTATCAATAAAATTTTTTTCTTTGCAAGAATTTGAGAAAGTTCACATGCTATTTAAGCACTCTAGTTTTTGGCTCATGCAAAAGGCATTTATGGTGTTGTCCTATTGACCCATGATTTCAAAGTCTCTAAACATGATTCACTCAAGGTTCTCCCCCAAGTCAAGATTCTAGGATTTTCTATGTTGTTGTGAGCCATCTTAGAGAAAACCATCTAGCCTTGAGCATGCTTTATTATCATGAGCCATTGAGTTTCTACTTTTCTCAACTACATTGGTGGTTTTTATTAGGGTGGATCTCACTTTAGATCTTTAAGAATCACTTCACATTCAACTATGCATCCTTATATTTTGAAGAAAGGTGACTTGAATTGATTTATTGAACATTTGTTTAAGGTGATAATCCCTTAAGAATAAAATTTTTGGGTCTTTCATTTGATTCCATGTGTAGTTCCTAGACCTTTTGTGTGGATTACAATGGATTGGTTCAAAAATCTCTACCCTAGACCTATAAATCCCAATGAGCAAACCATGTGGAAAAAAGAAAAATGTTTACAAAAGGGACACTATTCCACTCACTAAGGGACTATTTTATATCCAAAAAATAACATATATTAGCTCAAAATTATTATTATTATCTATTAGTGTCTTCATGGTTAGTTATCCACCCTCTAATAAGTTTCCTATACTTATTATTGTAACACCCCAAAAATGGGCTATAGGTTCATTAACCTCCTGAATCAACAAATCGAATGAAATCGACATCAAAGTCCTAACCTAAGGCACATCTACACATTAGTTTATCGAAACCCTAATTGATTTTATCCTAATTCTGCATCAGGGAATATTCCTAATTTATCATAATTATCCTAATTGAATATTGTTTGGAGATAAATCATTTTTTTCCTCAAATTTGATTAATTGAATATTTTGAATATTTAATTAATTAGATTTAATTTTACCACTTAATTATTTAATTAGATTTAATTATATTTATTCATAATTTATATTATTTAATTTTGACAATAATTAAAAAATCCTAAGAATAATTGATTAAATTCTTATTTAATTAATTAAATCTAGTTGTCAATATTTAATGATATAGTTTTTGAATAAAGTTTGATTTAATAATTGATTAACCCATAAATTAATTATTTTAATTCAAAATCAGTTAAGTTGAGAATAAATCACTTTATTTATTAAATTAATTCACATATTAAATCATGCACAATCAGAAAAGCAGTCAACTTTAAATCAATTTTCAAATTCAATTTGTTAACTTTCTAAACTTGACATCTGATTGTGAGTTGAAAAAGTGAACTAAACTTTATTTTGAGTAAAAAAGTGTTTTTGCATGATTTTATGAGTTGATCTATTTCTAATTTCTTGTTAACTCAAAAATCAACCTGAGTTTATCAAGAGTGATTTATGACTTTTCTCAATGCATCCTCAAGCCTTGGATTTCTATAAAAACAAGGCTCGTCTCTTCACAAAACTCCTCCTTGAATTTGCATTATCACTCTAGCGAATTTGCATCTAAAGAATCAATCTTTTGCGATCAAGGCTATTGTGAGATTTTCATTATTGTTTTAAGCATTCATAGTATTCATTCATAGCATTTGTTAGATCAATTTTGCATTCAATTTCATCCATCTTAGACTAGTTTCATATCAGTTTTCATCATAATTGCATATAAAAAAATTAAAAAAAAGATTAATCTGCATTCATATCTCATTGTTTTCAATCATTTAAATGCTTTGTTTAGGTGTTGCATTGTCACTAATCACAGTCTAATCTAAGAATACATACTCACACCTACTAGAAGGCAGTAAATTGCCTAGTTAGCTTAGCTTTCATTTATTTACAGATTTCTTAATTTTCTAACCTCTAATGTTTTACTGAAGTGTTGTGTCCACAACTAGGTAAAATTTTCACACACACATTTTTGGCACCCACCATGGGGCCCTGAAACGGGTTTCAAATTTATTTCTGATCAATTTTCTATCATTTTCTATCAAAACTGTGATTTTTGTTTTCTATCCATACATTTTTCATACAACATTTGATAGATTGTTGTACCAGGACTCCTTGTCTGTCGTACAACATACGACAATTTGAAGTGTCATGCTAACTATATGTGGACTATTGTATGAGTTTTTGAAAAGTCATGTGCGTACTGACCCACTATCATTTCATGCCTAAATTTTCGTATGAATAGTAGTCCATTGTCGTACAAGTTTTAGTGCCAGAATTTCAATTTTCATAATAGAATTGCAAAAAAAAAATCATTTCAGATTTAATTTCAGATTTTGACACCTAACCCTAACGATTGATATCTGTTGTTTCTGATCTCTTTTGCTCGCGGGATTTCTCAACAAAGCTAAAAATCAGGTAAAAATCTACTAAGCGCATTGTGTGGGAATTCAGGTATTCTACTACGATCTGATAACATTTCGATTTGGGACATAAAATGAACCTCTCACGTGTCTAGCTTGAGTGCCTTTCCATCTTTCATAATTCACACTTCGATTTGGGCTCTAAAACAAACATAAAATTTCTTTTTTCATATCTGTTACACATAGTAATTAGGCCCTATGAACACTATTTGTGGAGTTTTTTAGAGATTGGGCTTCATTCGCTAGCTTTGCATGCGAAGTCCTTCTTGACGATAGATCCCCTTGTAGGTAGGGAGGATGCTATTGTTATCTCACATTCATTTGGTTTGGTCCTCAATTGTGATTAGTACGTTCTCTCTTGGTCCCACTTAGAGAGCTCGGTAGACATTGTTGTTGACATCACAAATCTTGGTGAGGTGATTTCAGTCCTAGTGTGTCAAAGAATCTATCTGTTGTGTTTGGGTACAAGTGAAAAGGCTAGAGGATTATGCTCTACTCCCTTTTTGGGTAGTATCAAAAATTCAGATCCTTAAATCTGGACCAAGTCCCCATGTGGTATATCTTGTGAGTCACCTTTAGAGAGGTTTAACTGTAGTGGACATTCCCTTTATTGGGTTAACCACATGGACAAAACCTCAAGGAGTAATAGCCATTTTCTCCATGGTAGCAGTAGCCACTATATAAATGTCTCTGTGGAAGAAATATCCACAAGTGTGGTCTCTTGTTGGGCTGTCAGATCTCCCAAGTAGCTCCTGCTTGATTAAATTCTTGGACTGTGTTAAAACCCCGGTGCGCCTGGATTGGAGTTCGCCCTCTTGAGATCACAAAATTTGTAGAGTCAGACCATTACTAAAAACCCTGGCGAGGCCAAATTTTTCATTTTCTAGGACTATGTGCATTATTGAAAATTTTTTGAGAACATACACAAGTAGCATTCCTAGGGATTAGCACAATAAGTCACTATTGGTTGTTCATGTGCAAGGTTGCTTTGCCCCTTGTTCATTGTTTTAAGATGATTACTTACTTCCCTTTCTTGTTGTTCTACGTGTTTTCTATCTATCTACTTGGTCATTTGGAAATGAACAACACCCGAGATGAACTATTACATAGCTATTCAAACCTGGATAGAAAAATTTGCAAACAATTTGAAACTGAAAAATTAAAAAATTGAAAAAATTGCAAATCTGAAGCAAAAATCCTTTCTGGAGTCAAAAGTCATTCTGCAGTCTCAAAAAGTCGTACAAGTTTTCTGAAAAGTCATGCCAGAACCCCTATATTGTCATACTAGAGCCTATACATTTTCGTACGAGTTTTGTCTCAGAAGTCAAGCAAAATCAAACTCTGGTGTCAATTATCGTACAAGTTTTGTCAACTCTTGTGCCAGAGCCAACCTAGACTTGTACGAGCCTAGAGAAACTCGTATCAAAATTTTAAAAACTTGTTAGAAAACTCCAAAATTTGTCAGAAATCCAATTTTTACAACCAACTACCAGATTCTGTCAGAAAATTCATTGTGTTAGGAACATAGCAGAAACCAAAAAGAATCCAATCATTTTCCAAAAGTGGTCTCTTGAGTTTTGATCCAGCCTTTTGATCTATCAATTTGAATCTCATTCATCTTGTGTCAAAACCTTGTCAAAATCATCTTCAATTCAATCTTCAACAAAAACAACTAAGTGTTGGAGCTCGTGTCTGCCATCTTTTAGGTGTCTACCCATTCCACTAGGGCATAGTATCCTTCATTTATGTCCAAATCAATCTTGAATCAATCCAATCTTGACAAGGTTGTGTCATTCAATCTTCTTGAATCAAATCATTCTTCAATTGTCTTAATCTTGCTCTTTTTCTTCACCCAAGGTTAATGGTGGAAACTAGAGCTTCATCACAACAAAAATAAGGAGAAAAACTCAAATTCTCTTCGGCAACATCTTTTGTGATTGCTGCGATATTTCATCAACCCTACAACACTAATATATTTGGAGAGGAATCTCTTGGAAATATTTTCTTGAAAGGTGGGTATGTCACTCCTCTTGCATCAGTTCACGTAGGTAATCAACCAACCCCTCATCAATCAATCCCCAGTAGTCCTCACAATAAAACTATGTCTCAAGGAGGAGCAAACCAAGGCTCCCAAGGACATCACTCCAATCATGGTGGAGATCAAGAACCCACACCTTCTGAAATTTCCCAATATTAGAATGAGGATAACTTCAAGAGAATGATGAAGCATTTCTTGAAGGAAGATAGTGATGCATATTTCCTAGAATTAGCCCAACAAGGGGCTAAACTTCCTCCAAATTGCAATGTTGAAGACATCATCACACATGAGGAAGAAACTCCATTCACATCCATGATGAAATAGATGCATTCCATGCAAGTCAAGCTCAACAAACTAGAAAAAGAGAAGGAAACTAAGGAGTTCTCCATGGAGGCTCTATGCCCTTTTCCATTTGATAAAGACTTGTACATGCCACCATTCCTGAAAAGAGTAGAGATGCCTAAATATGATAGATACGATGGAAACTCTAACCCTCGGGATCATGTCAGATAATTTTGTACTCAATCCATGGATTTTATGCATGAACCAACCTACTTAATGCATCTTTTCCCATGATCTCTGAGAGGAGCAACCATTCATTGGTTCTCAAAAATGCCTCCAACAATCAAAACCTTTGAGGTGTTAATCAATCTATTCTATCAAAAATACTCCTACAACATCTAGCATCTAGTCACTATGATTGACATTTGCAATCTGAAATAGAACTCGGGAGAACCATTCCTAACTTTCCTCAAACAATGGAGGAAGAAATTTTCTCTATATGCTAGACCTATTCTAGAAACCGAGAAGCTAAAAATCTTCATCAACAATCTTGTTCCAGAAATCAACTGCCATTTGCAAATGCAAAATCATACATCCTTTGATAAGATGGTAGAAAATGCAATTAAAATTGAGCAAGTACTTGTGCAAAAAGGAGACATATGACTTCAAAAGGACAAGTATGAATCTGGATCTAGTTCCAAAGACAAAGGCAAAAAATGGAACAAGAATAAAGGCATCATCATAGATGGCATTGTTGATACTATATATGCCCCATCCAAGGCCTCCGCTTTCAATCTCAATGTTGGCACACAAGCCATCAAAGCCTCAGAAGTAAAAGCGACAGAATCAAACAAGAAGCCATTTGACTATAAACCTTGGGCTATAGATCCTAAATGAAAGTTTACTCCTCTTGGAGAGTCCTTGGAATCCACCATGAAAACTCTGTTGGCCAAAAAAATCATCACATTGCCTGAGATCCAACAATTTGATCCTAAACCTAAAGCGAAATGGTGGAAAGAGAATGATTTCTGTGACTTCCATCGCAATAAGGGTCATAAAGCCAATAACTACATATGCTTAAAGAATCTCATACAAGACAAAATTGATAATGGAGAAATCGTAATTGACAATCATAAAAGCAATAGTGATCATAAAAAATTCACCAAACCATTTCTGAAACATGGTCAAGGAGATTCATCTTCTCAGACTAACATGGGTGCTAAAGTCAATTATGCCTATTCTAGAAACAATGTTGTCATAAATATGGTGGAACCATGCCTATTTGAATGTTGCAATGTCATCACAATTGCAAGAAAGGATAGAGATAATCAATCAACAAATGCAATTACTTGATCACAAGCTCAGGTGCATCTACAAGGACAAAATTTAGATTCATCAAATGTCCCTAGGGTGCCTTTTAATCTTTCATCTGCTTCTACATAGAAAACTACCTCTAAATCATCAAATCCTAAAGACATGATGCCAACATCATACAGTATTGTCCAACAACTCCAGCATACCAATGCAAAAATATCCATGTTTGAGTTGCTTCGGATATCTCCTGCTCATAGGGCTATTCTGGATAAAGATCTACTTGGTTCCAATGTTCCTAAAAATCTTGATCTAGATAGATTCCAAACTATGGTTGGTCATCTGACATCACCCCAATATATCTCCTTTTCAAAGGAAAATGACAATTTGTTGAGTCATCCGCATAACCAACCCTTGCACATTGAAGTCTTGATCCAAAACCATCGAGTCAAATGCGTTTGATAGATGGAGGTGTTGGTCTAAATATTTATTCTTACAACTTGATCAAACTACTGGGATTATCAGACACTTCCATTGATCCTAAAAAGAAGATAACTATAAAGGCATATGATGAGAAAGAAAGATCTTCCAAAGGAACAATTGTATTACCTATCAGAATAGGACCAGTTATCAGAGACATCACATGTCAAGTTCTTGATCTGCCTTCGGCCTACAACATTCTTCTAGGGAGACCCTGGATACATGAAATGCGAGCTATTCCATCCACATACCATCAATGTGTGAAATTTCCTTATGAAGGAGTAGAGGTAACAATTCCAACTGACATATCTACAACTTGCAATGCATTGAAAGAAAGTGCTGACAAACTTGTTCCTAATAACAGAGAATCTTCCACTAAGAAAATCGACATGGCATCTACATTCAAGATGGAAGACATTGCAAAAGAAGTCAAAATCAAAGACAATGGCATGGGAGAATATAGTATGGAGCCAGTCCTATCTCTAACATCTCTCCCTATCTCGCCTAAATCTTACAGACAGTCTTTAAAATAGTCCGAACCAGAATCCAAAGAACCTCTTTCTACCTATAAGGGAAATTTGGTTGTAGAACAAGGGTCTAAACAAGAATTTGAAGAGGGTGAAGTTGTGCTTGCATGGCTATACAAAGATGAGTCTCAAACCCAAACTGTTCAAGCATGTGACTCTAAAACACTGAAAATTCCTTCCAAGTCATATGGGCTAGGGGATAAACTGATAGCTAAAATGGGATATCTTGGAAAAGGACCTCTAGAAGTGAGGGGAAAAGGTCTCATGGTACCTATTACACATACTAGTCAACCTAACAAAGATACCATAGGCCTAGGCTATAGAAAGAAACCCTTTTATCTCAAGGGTAATTCTTCTAGTGTAATATAACAAATTGAACCAGAGGAGAACAATAATGAGGTAGAGGAAAAAAACTAGAGTGACAATGATGATTCTGATACTATATATGTTTTTCCCTATGAACACGTTTCTCAAAACATTTTGGACATGCTCAATGCTGAAGATGAACTGATAAACAGGATCAATGTGATAGACACACAAGAACCTATTGCTGAATAAATGACAGTCACCACATAAGAATCAGCTGATCTTGAATATAAATAAGTGGAGCACACTAGTGACTCTGAGACAGACTCTCATGAGTACAAATTCTGTTCAGAATCAAAAGGAAACCCATCTTGGGGAATTCATCCAGATTTCGCCCATGTCCTTAGATTTCCTAGAGGTCCAGAATCAGAAGATGAATCCAATGATTATGAATGGGGAGTCATTCCAAAAGAAGATGAACTTATCACTGAGAAACACATTGATGTTATTCACCAATATTCACCTCAATCTGATGTGAGTCTAGAGCAAAGTAACGAACTTAATGATTCTGATCCACCTATTCTCAAAGCGAAATCCAATAATGATGTTGAGACTCTTAATGAAATGACCATCTCTAGTAGTAGTATCACCTTTGATTTCATGATTCAAATCATTTCCAATGATGCCAATACCTTGTGCATTAATATGATTAGCCAATCTCTTCCCGAGCTTACTATCCAACATCCAGAGCTTATAGGCCAAATGTCCAAAAATCCAGACCAAGACATCTATACCTTCAAATCGGACTATGCCCTTGTGTGCTATCTCAATGTCATTGAACCTATGAAGACTTCCATCAGTGAGCCTAGCATTAGCATGATGGAGTCAGATATCAAATATCTCAGTCAAAATAATAAGAGAAAAAAGAAAAATAGTTTTGAGGGTGAAAACCACTTTGTGGCAGTCTCAAAACAAAAAATAGTAAAAATAAAAGATGTATCCAAAGGTGAAACTTCTTTGAGGCACCTAAGGATGAGATATTTTATGTCCTTTCAAGTCATTTATAGGACAAATCTCTGGTATTGACTGAACCCACTCAATCTATCAACCTGGGTACAACAGAGGAACCACAACTAATTCATGTAGCACAATCTCTATCAGCAAAAGAAAAAAAAGCATTCGCTACCTTTCTCAAAGAAAAGAAAATCAACTTCGCATGGAAGTATTCAGATATGCCAGGATTGGATCTTGATCTTATAATGCACCATCTCTCTATAGCCCCATGAGTGAAACCTGTCAAACAGAAGTTGAGAAAGATGCATCCACATGTAACACTTCTTTTCAAAGCTGAGCTAGAAAAATTATTGAAAGCTGGATTCATCTGAGTTATCGACTGTGCTAAATGGATCTCAAATATTGTACCTATTTCTAAACTAGATAAATCAATCAAAGTATGCATAGATTTTAGAGATGTGAACAAATCATGTCCTAAGGATGATTTTCCATTACCAAACATCGATATGATACTGGACATGACTGCGGGCTTTGAAATGTATTCTTTAATGGATGGTTTCTCTAGATACAACCAAATCAAAATTTCTCCATAGGATCAAGAGAAAACTGATTTCACATGTGCATGGGGTACCTTTTGTTGGAATGTCATGCCATTCAGCCTTAAAAATGTTGGTGCTACTTATGAAAGAGCTATGAGGTCTATTTTTTATGACATGATGCATCAAACTATGGAAGATTATGTTGATGACACCTTGGCTAAATCAATGATAAGATCTGAACATCTGAATGAATTGAGCAAAATACTAGATAGAATGGAGAAGTTTAGTCTTAGAATGAACCCTAAAAAGTGTGCTTTTGGTGTCACTTCTGGGAAGCTCTTGGGCTACATTGTTTCAAAGAAAGGCATTAAAGTTGATCCTGCTAAAGTCAAGGCTATAATGGAGATGCAACCCCCCAAAATATCAGTCAAATGAGAACTCTACAGGGGAGAGTACAATCCATCCAGTGTTTCATATCTCAATTAGTAGACATATCACAGCCTTTTATAAAGACATTACATAAAGGTGTGACTTTTGCATGGAATGAAGAATGTGAGAAGAATTTCAACCACATCAAGCAATATCTATCAAATCCTCCTATCTTGATGCCTCCTATTCAAGGGAAGAAGATGATCCTATATGTCTATGCCACAAATACATCACTGGGGGCATTGCTAGCTCAACACGATGACAACAAGAAGGAAAGAGATATTTATTATATCAATAGAACATTAGTGGCTTATGAGAAGAACTATTCTATGATTGAGAAAGCTTGTCTGCTAGTTGTGATCTTTGCATCATAGAAACTGAGACACTACATGTTATCTCATATAGTGCAATTGATAGCTAAGATAGATCCATTGAAATAATTATTAAGCAAAGCTTCCCTCATAGGTAGATTGGATAAATAGGTGATGCTATTGAGTGAGTTTGACATAGAATATGTTGAGAGGAAAGCTATTAAAGGCCAAGTCATTGTAGATCAATTGGATGAAGCACCATTATTTGATGATACACCATTACAGATGGAATTTCATGATTCATCCATCATGCACATATCTTCTAGGACTTGGCATCTTTTCTTTGATGGGTCTTATACACATAATGGATTTGGAGTAGGCATATTGTTCATAACACCACAAGGTTACTCAATACCAAAAGCTTTTAGACTAAATTTTCCTTGCACAAACAATATTGGTGAATATAAAGGCCCTTCTTAATGGCATGAAGATAGCAATTGAATGGAGAGTGACAGAGTTACATGTTCATGGGGACTCACAGCTAGTCATCCATCAAGTCAATGATGTATACCAAACAAAAGATGAAAAGCTAGTTCCATACAAGCACATGGTAGATGATCTCAAGAAATACTTCATATCTATCACTTTTGATAAAATTCCTAGATTGGAGAATAAGGTTGTTGATGCTATGGAAACACTATCATCTCTACTACATCAGCCCGAACATGAGCTACATTATGAGTTCCTAGTAGAAGCACTATCATTCCTAGCCTATGATTGCCTAGAAACTTGAATGATTTGCACTTTTGTAGGTCATGATTCTTCTAGATATAAACACCTATTTTCCTAACTTCAAGACCAAATCATCCCCAAATCCTTTAACCGGTATGAGAAATGAAACCTTATCTGAAATGCATCTCGATATGTTATCATTGGCAATGATCTATACAAATGGAGTCTAGACAATACTCTTCTTAGGTGTCTAGAACATGACAAGTCTCAATGCACATTAGAGGAAGTCCATGATGGAATATGTGGATCACATTCAAATGGTTTAACACTAGCTTGAAAACTTATTAGGACTAGGTACTATTGGCCTGACATGGAAAAAGAGGCTATCACATATGCAAAGAATTGTCAAAAGTGCCAAGTCCATGGGAACTTGATTCATGCACCAAGGAGTGATCTTATTCCCTTTACTACACAATGTCCTTTTCAACAATGGGCATTTGATCTCATAGGAGCCATACATCCTCACTCTTCTAATGGACATACCCATATTATTACAACTACAAACTATTTTACAAAATGGGTAGAAGTAGTCCCTTTGACTCAAGCAACCGGCAAGCAAATCTCAATGTTTATTCTGAACTACATCATATGTCGGTATGGAATCCCACATTCAATAGTCACAGATAATGGTGGCCAATTCAAGAATAAGGACTTAGATTCCTTGTGCACTAAATTCAAGATTACACAACATTGGTCGTCCATATAATATCCTCAAGGAAATGGACAAGCAAAGGTTTCTAACAAGAATCTATTGAAAATATTGCATCGCACACTTAATAAAACATGAAGAGACTGGCATCTCATGATCAATCTAGCTCTTTGGGCCTACAAAACAAGTATCAAAACTCCCACTGGGGCTACAACATTCTCTTTAGTTTATGGGTCTGAAGCAGTATTGCCTATTGAGGTTGAAATCCCATCACTAAGAATTAGAATGCATGGTCTAGTAATTAATGATGACTACAAAGTGTCTAGGTTGCAAGAACTTGAACTACTAGATGAGCGCAGACAAGAAGCATATGATCATCTCATAGTATATCAGAAGAGAATGTCTAGAGGCTACAACAAGAAAGTCAGACATAGATAATTTCAGGTTGGCGATCTATTCTTGAGAGAGAATCCTAAAAATCAATCACATAGAGAATGCAAGGGGAAGTTTGAACCCAATTGGCTAGGTCCCTTTGTTATCACTGCTACTTTTGGCACTGGAGCCTATCAACTCTCAATGACTGAAGGAGAATGGCTCTGAGAACCAATCAACATTCTCCATCTGAAGAAATTCTATACCTAAGGTATTTAGTCTTTTCAAAATGTCATGAAAAAATCTAAAAATTTTGAAAAAGTCCTGATAAAATGAACATCTTGATGAAAACCTAGCAATAGGCACCTTGATGATTCACAAAAAAAAATCAAAAAATGAAAAATACAAAAAAAATGAAAAAATACAAAATACAAAAAAGAAGAAAAAGAAAAAGTGGCTTGGCAAAAACCTAGTAAACATGCACCCTGGTAGCAAAAATAGAATCTCTACCAAGATGGTGAAAACCCAGCAAATGGGAACCACTTGTTCAAAATGCTCCATCTATCATCACAATCTTGGTCTTTCCCAACTTTCAGTCTGCTTTAGTCTGTATATATCATTGTTTTCAATAAAGTCGATATGTACACCATTCGTCCAAAGCATCTATATCCTATCAATGTTCAAACTTGGGGCAATCAATGTCATATCCTATGGTCTCTAGTATACCTCAGATGAGTCATATCCAGTTAGAGTCCTTTGAAGCTACATCTAAGTCAGTCAGTCTATCTCCTTACCAAAAAGGATTTTGCAATCAAACACAAACTGAAAAACAATATATGCTTTACATGCTTTTATCTCCTTGTATGCTTACTGATTCACATTGAGATTTTTGCATATTGTGTCCTTCCGAGCTCCTCGATGATGTCCTTTATAGGATTTAGAGAGTGATGACTACGAGCATAATCTTTTCTTTGTTTTCTACCTTGAGTGAAAATCTAATAACTTTGGAAATTCTAGATTGAAATGGTGTCCATCTGTAAGAGCCTCCATCTCGTATTGGATGGCCATGAGTACCTCGACCATTGATACTCAAAAAATTCAAGGAAGTTTGATCTAGCTTACATCTTTTTGAATGATTTCTCAATCCTATTATGAATGGCTATTATCCAAGGATGTGAATGATAAAGGGTCACTACGGGTAATTCACATTGGAGACAAGAGTGAATTCTACCAATTGTTTGGTGTGTTTGTTATGTAAGGCGTATTCAGGTCATCACAACATTTGTTTTCTGATGCTTATACAAATTGAAATATCAAAATGGACATGATATTCAGGTCATCCTGGCCTTGGTGCCTTGGTGCTTATATATAATCCGACATTCTGAAAGACAAAATCAATATTCATATGTCCATGGTTTTTTAGCCAGTGGATGTTGTATTGACTTTGACGCAACAATCAATATTCATATGTTCATAGTTTTCTAACTAGTGGATGTTGTATTGATTTATCCGGTTACTTAATACAAATTCAATGATGAAAATGACTGACACATGATCAGTGACTAGGTCCTAGGTCTCAGGTTTGCATTTCATTTTGCACTATGCATAATTGCGTTTATCTCATGATTGCCTAAATTAGCTTGACACTTAAAAGATTCTTCAAAACAATGCTTAACATGATACAAAAACTGAGTCTCACATGAAGGTCTCTTCACAGATCTGCAAGCAATCACCATCATGGGTTAAACATCCTTTTTGACAAATGACTGAGTACTTGTCTTCATCAATACCTGCAAAATATATATCATGTGTATCATTGCATTTACATTTACATTTACATATCATAACTCATTCCATTATATTTATTGCATTACATACATGTGCATCCATAAAAGCATACTCAAATCATACATTTCCATAATCCATACATTTGAAAGAAACCATTGCATTGCATATTCCATGCATTCTACACTACTCAAAGAATTTACATCACATGATACCAATCATACACAAAAATGACAAGTACAAATGAATTCATAACCAAAACTCAATCTCATATATATCATAAAACCTCAAAATAGTCAGGGGTGCACTAACGACACAGTATACAAAAGAATTAGATCATGTGAGCTATCAGATCAGATAAATATCTATGGACAAAATGACAAAAACTATCAAAAAACTATGACAGATCAGTTGTCTGCCTGCTCCTCCACATCTGGTGGAGGTGGTGGTGGTGCATCTGGTGGTGGCTCAGCCTGCAGTGCTCTCACTCCCTCTAAAGTAATCATATACTAAGAGTATGTAGGTACTCTATGTGCAACAAGAACTACAACATAGTATGCAGAGACATAGTAGACACTTTGTGCAGTCTGATGAGTAACCTCTGCATGCAATCATCTATTCTCTACCTACTACTCTAAATGCTACCTCTTAGACTCCTTGAGCTGTACCATAAGTCTTGCACTCTGCAATCTCAGGTCTTTGATCTGTACCCTAAGTTTCCTAATAACCTCATGAGGAGTCTGTGTCAATCTAGGATCTACATCTATAGCTGGCATATCTGTGTCCTCAGTAGGCTGATCAACAACCTCTACTCTGTGTGCCTTGCAGCATCTAACCTCAACTCCCAAATCAAAATCAGCATCAACCTATGTGGCATAAGTATCACCACCTACGTCCTACTGTGCACCCAGTACCTCATTTGCACTACCTATGCTACCTAAAGTACCATGCTCTCCTCTAGAAGATCTCCTCTGCAATTTTGTAGGTCTACCTATTATAGAACTAGGAGGATGAGTTGGTCTCATCTATCTAGCTAGTCTCTGTGGTGGGGTAACAGCTCTAGGCCCCGATGGTGTCAGCTGCACAATCAGTCTTTGTACATCTCAGCATCTCTAATCTCGACCCATTGATGCACCTGTGACATCTACTACCTCCTCCATGGTAGGAATCATCTTTGTAGGGTCATAGAATCTATGCATGGGATGCTTTGCCAACCAAGCAATGAAAGCATTAGTAGCCCTAGCATCAACTACCTGTGGCCTGTAGTCCCACTCTCTGGGAACATATCTTGTATACTCCTGAGTACAAAGAGCATAATATAATCGAGCACTCCATCCGAATCCCAGATCTCAGACTAACCATGCATATGTAGCATACTCCTGTGGTGCATCCTAGATGAGGCCATATTGTCTGCACACTCGTGTAATAAGAAAATGCTCAAGAACAGTGGTGGATCTACCTATCAGTACCTGACTATGAAAGAAGTAATTGAGCTAAGCACGCGCAGTCAGCCACACCTCAAATTGTAAATATGGTCTCCAAATGACAAAGGTCATGTCATCCACAAAACACCTCCAATACTCAGTAATCCTCATGTGAACCTGTGTCACATATCCAGAATATACATAAATCATGGGCTCCTATGGCTGTCTTCATGTCTGACATACTAGCCAACATATTGGGATGTGCTCCCATGCCCAAATTTGTAGAACCAATGCACCGGAAGAAAATTATTTTCTCTCTTGATACACTATCTCGTGCATCTTAGAGAACATGTGCACAAGAATACACTGTCCCCATCTGAGCTCAGCAGGATGAAACATCAATCAAGCTACCATCGGGGCCCAGCCCATCAGAAGACCATTTTGCTGATGGTCAGACATGATGATCCCATCGATCATCCCTACTATGATGCACTCTAATCTATGGGTCTGCCCATATCTCTAAACTAAAGTCTCCCATGAGATAGACTGAGTCAATTGAGCATCATCACCGAACACTCTCCAAAAGGAAAGAAGACCAACATTCCCCGAACTGACATAATCAGGATGAGGACCATGAAATGGAATCTGCAATATCTTATACACGTCCTCAGGCATAACTGTAATCTCTCCAATGGGCAGGTGGAAAGTCTATGTCTCAGAATGAAATTACTCTATCAACACCGTCAGTAATCCATAGTTCACCTGAATCTCAAGTAAACGTATAAGATGCTCGAACCTGCACAAAGCAAGGTGCACTCTCATCAGGTCAGGTAGTGACACACATAGTCTCTGGGTCACCGGGTGTGAAATTCAGACATGAACATCAGGATAGACAACCTACACATCACAAAAATAGGGTACTCTCTCAATAACTTGGTCAAAATCAAGCTATCAATACAGAAATTGAAAAGTTGAATACTTTAGAAGGTACATTAAATGCTAAGGAATCAGCCTATGAAATCAGAAAAATAAAAAATTTGACCTAAGGATGTGAAAAAAACTCATTTTTTTCCATACGAGTTTTCAGACTGGTGTCAAAACTCATATGAGTTTCTACAGGTTCCTACACGACATTCCATGAGTGCACAACAATATATAGGTTCCCATATGATAATTGAGGGACCTAACGAAATGTCATACAACACATGGGTCCCTCTCATACAAGATTCAGGTAGTTCTGGGATGACAATCAAAATGAAATTGAAAACTCATACGAGCCCAAGTGGACTGTCGTATGACTTTTTTGTGGTGCAAAAATTTAAAAAGCTTAAAACATAGGAAATAGATCCTAAAATGCTACAAACATGCAAAATTTAAATTCACAGAGAGGCACAGAGGTCCACTTACTAGGTTCCCATACTAGGGAGGTCGCTGGTATCACCGGCTACGCTCGAATTGGTGAGAGGAGACAGGTACCTTGTCCATTTTCTTAGAGGGCTCCACAAGGCTCACAAAAGACAAAAGTGAATAATGAAATGAAAATGACCCTTTTGGGCCTTATATAGGTTTTGACCTAATTTTTCAAAGTGCTCTATTTTCCATGAATATTGCACCCCTAGATAATTTCAATGTTCTGAACCCATCTTTGAGATCAAAATTAAAATTTGCGATCATTAACTATGTCAAAATCGTGATTTAAAATTTTCAAACCCAAGACGGTCGACTGCTTGCATAATTGACTTTCGATCATCATAGAAATCCTAAATTCAACTTAACTGATTATCTTACATCAAACTATCAAATTTCAACTTGATCAACTATGGTCAACTCATGGTCAAACCCAGTCATACTTGGTCTCTAGGACCTCTAAACGATGCAGAACATGTTCTTGAACGTGTATAAACACTTCTACAATCAATTAACATACTTCTAAACCATTCAATGCTAACTTTTCTTGTCAGATTTTGATTTTCATCCCGAAGGGGGCATGGTATTGCATATCAATCAAGTCTGTAAATCAAATCTTTCCTCAGTAATCAAGACAACAACCACGTCTAGTTGTTGATTCATCAAAAGACCTTGTTGCTTGGGGCATATCATATTCATCAAGATCCATATCAATCTGGTATCCTAATCTATCTTGTAAAATGTATCAACTCTTTGTAACCATTGGTTCATTAGTGTTATTTCCTTGGTTCTTCGTAGCTGAAGGGTTCAGATTTGGCATCCTTTCGATTCCCTTTGCACAATTAGGTCTGGGGTCAGGACAGTCACTTCTTCATAATCATAAGGTTCAGAATTAGGCATTTTGATACTTTTTTGTAATCACCAATTCATTGTTGCTATAGTTGACATCATCACGATTCTTGGTCAACTAGGACTTGAATCATCTTTTTCAAATCGGTTTCTATCTTGGAATTGGTTAATCTCTCAAATCAATTTCAATATCAAAAATAGATTAATCTTTGAACCACTACGCTTCGCACAATGATTCAAAGAGGGGCAAAATGTAATACCCCAAAAATGGGCTATAGGTTCATTAACCTCCTAAATCAACAAATCGAACAAAATCGACATTAAAGTCCTAACCTAAGGCACATCTACACATCAGTTTATCAAAACCCTAATTGATTTTATCCTAATTCTGCATCAGGGAATATTCCTTAAATATTTCTAATTTATCATAATTATCCTAATTGAATATTATTTGGTGATAAATCATATTTATCCTCAAATTTGATTAATTGAATATTTTGAATATTTAATTAATTAGATTTAATTTTACCACTTAATTATTTAATTAGATTTAATTATATTTATTCATAATTTATATTATTTAATTTTGACAATAAATCAAAAATCCTAAGAATAATTGATTAAATTCTTATTTAATTAATTAAATCTAGTTGTTAATATTTAATGATATAGTTTTTGAATAAAGTTTGATTTAATAATTGATTAACCCATAAATTAATTATTTTAATTCAAAATCAATTAACTTGAGAATAAATCACTTTATTTATTAAGTTAATTCATATTAAATCATGCACAATCAGAAAAGCAGTCAACTTTAAATTAATTTTCAAATTCAATTTGTTAACTTTCTAAACTCGACATCTGATTATGAGTTGAAAAAGTGAACTAAACTCTATTTTGAGTAAAAAAGTGTTTTTGCATGATTTTATGAGTTGATCTATTTCTAATTTCGTGTTAACTCAAAAATCAACTTGAGTTTATCAAGAGTGATTTATGGCTTTTCTCAACACATCCTCAAGCCCTGGATTTCTATAAAAACAAGGCTCAACTCTTCATAAAACTCCTCCTCGAATTTGCATCATCACTCTAGCGAATTTGCATCTGAAGAATCAATCTTTTGCGATCAAGGCTATTGTGAGATTTTCATTATTATTTTGAGCATTCATAGTATTCATTCATAGCATTTGTTAGATCAATTTTGCATTCAATTTCATCTATCTTAGACTAGTTTCATATCAGTTTTCATCATAATTGCATATAAAATCCAAAAAAAAAAGATTAATATGCATTCATATCTCATTGATTTGAATCATTTAAATCTTTCGTTTAGGTGTTGCATTGTCACTGATCTTGGTCTAATCTGAGAATACATACTCACATCTACTAGAAGGCAGTAAATTATCTAGTTAGCTTAGCTTTCATTTATTTACAGATTTCTTGATTTGCTAACCTCTAATATTTTACTGAAGTGTTGTGTCCACAGCTAGGTACAATTTTCACACACACAATTAGTAATAAAAATGATTTGTAGAGGGGGGATTATGGTGGTAAATGATTTTTTTCCTTGAAAACTACCTCTTGCTAAACCAACATAAACTTTTGGATAATAATTTTACTAGTTTGACAAATGAGGAGAACTAACCATATCTCTTCATGGAAGATTTCCCAATATGAAATCATCTCATCGAATTTTCATTGAATTATAAAATATTCTCACAAGTTCTATATTTGGTTTGAATATTACAAACTTTGTCCACTTGATGTTATTTATTTATAAGAAATAAAATTTGATGGTTTTTTGCTTCATACAACTTCACAAACAATTTGGACAGACAACAAATAGTTCACCACCTTGCATAATGACATTTTTGGAGGTGGGTGTGTTTACATTTCATCACATTTAAGTTCCTCTGTCAAATCCTTAGGGGAAGAACCTCACCATTATGTCATATAGATTACACTTGAACTCATGGTTAATATAACTGTAATATCATCAATATTTATGCATCTAATGATAGCCAAAATGGATTGGTGTGATGGATGGCTAGATGAAGACTTATTTTTAGCTGATAATCTCATTTGTAATGACTTTACTATGTTAGGGAGAGTCAAGTCACCCCTAACCCTCTAAGTCACCCTTGACCTATGACTTTTTGGCTGAAAATTAATTTATAGGTTTGTTTATGTGTGTGCTTTACAAACTCAGTCTCAAGATTGAGTTCTCAGTCTGTTAGATGTCCTTGTTTGCAGAAAGTCTCTCTCTCTCTACTTAGTTATATATCTCACATTTGTCATTCATATTTGCATGATCATCTTCCATATTATCAAAGGATTACAACATTCTCTTAGCACTTCAACCTCCTCAAACCTAGTGAATCATCTTCCTTCCAATGTAAGAGGAGATACGTTGATTGTTCCTAGTTTGTCTATATGAGCTAGTGAACACTATTTCCTTCATTACATAAAGTTAAATTGACTATTTTTTAAATAATTAACAATGCCAAATAATTTAAATTATATAAGATTAAGTTTAATTTTTAATTTAAATAATTTCTTAAAGTTATTTATTAATGTCAAATAATTTATTAGAGCACATTTTCTCATTACAGTATGAGATTGAAATTATTCTTTTGTTTTAAGTTGTGTTTTTGTGATCTGATGCCATTTGTTCTTTTTCAATGATAAATATACTTTATAAATTTAAAGTGTCAATTTCTTGTTGTAGAGTAACATCTCTTCACAGTGCATTTTCATGATATTCATGCAAATCAAGTCCACTCTAATTCACCATGATGACATGTGTCATATTTTTGGATTGGACCTAGGTGTTTCCGCTAGTTCTCGTTAAGCATAATTAATGATGTTGATTGTACATGTCAATGAACCTTTGTGAAATATTTTTAAGTATTTGTGGTAGTATTGAATAAATATGGATAGATTTTAGATATATGTAATGATTAACTATAGTTAATGATTGAGTGTCGGTTCAACCTCAAAATATTTCCATAAATAGATATGGTGAGTTCAATTGAAATCATTCTTAAGTTCATAAAATGGCTTTGACTGTAGTGTACAAATAACTATTTGTGAGGTTAACAAGGATTATTTTGTGGTATTATTGGGGATATTATAAATTATCCTTCCTTGAGTTATGTAGTTTTAGAGGAAAAGAGAGACCGATTCCACTTAGAATGGGTGGAATGAAAATAATTTGATGGATTGACTATGGATGGAGAGAGACTCTTTCTAGTTCCACCATAATAGATTATGATGTCCTCTTATCAATATTTGTGGTTATGAGTTGTATAATTTCCCTTTAATAGGATTTTTAGAATTTTAATGTCATGTTATTGTTTATTGGTGCCTTGGTCTTGCCCAAAGACCATGGTAGAAAATTTTCTATCACTAAAACTACTACTTTGGAACTCCAGCTAGTATCTAAGGGTTGCTAATGGATCCTTGCAAGAACCTAGGCTTACTGTACATGGTGCTTGGACTTGTAAACTTCATATATGCACATCTCTAGGTTCCACAACCCATGAGAATTAAATTTTCTAGGTTCACCATTGTGAAGCATGATTTTCTCACATACACTAATATTTCTTCCATAAATTAGAGTATATTTTTCTCTACTTCATCACCTTTATAAAGCACTAATAAAATTCAACGCACGTTCTTGTATGCATTCCATAACATCATTACTAGATTAGTATCAATTATGTTAAATACAAAAAGTAGCACATGCCATTTTTATATGAAATAACATGCTCTAATCATCTTTAAAAGGGATGTAATATTTTAATGCACTAGGAATACAATCAATTCTTGTTCTATTATTCAATATTCATGTGTAGTAAAGAATTATTTTATATGTTAGTGTCTACTAAAATTATAAGTAATAATATAATATTTTTCATAATCATGAAGAGTAAATATAATGTTTACTCTATAAATGTGAAATATATGATATATAATAATTTTTCATTGTATATGACATAATTAATGTATCTTAAAAATTAAGAAAAAAAATGGCTCTCCAAAATATTCATAGTGAATATGGGACTCTGGAAAGCCAGTTCTGTGTTTAGGGCAAAATAAAATATGCTAGCAAAGGTTTTGTGAATACCTTTGGGGGGAACGGAGCTCCCCTTCCTCAACCCAGTGGCGATAAGGAGTGGATAATGGTCAAGAATAGAGGGTCATTATGGGTAGAACGTAGGGGTTTTTTGGAAATAAAGAATGGGGCTCCTCCTCAAAGACTGTGTTACCCTCTACTGTTAGCACCCTATATCTATCCACATCAAAATCTCTTTCATCATATACAATTATGTGAGGAAGGTTCCCCAAAATTGGTTCCCAGTCGCCTTCACCAAGTCTATTCTGTGAAGGATGTAGATTGTTCTAGGGTCAAACCAGGACGATGATAGAACAAGCCTGCTAGTACAATGAAAAATTAGAATCCTACTGCCTCAGATCAAACAAGGAAGGGAGTAGACAACAAGTTAAAAACCTTGACCCTAAGGATAATGATAAAATCATGATGGATTTTAAGGATGGGTTAATTGAACATACGCATAAATTATACAAGAAATTCATGGTTTTCACGAGATGCAGTGGCTCCGACATCTCCATGGAATGAATTGCCAATTGGTTTCAAAATTATTTCAAAGGGAAGTTAAGTATCGCAATCCTCTCTAAATATATTTTGTAGATTTATTTCATTAAGGAAGAACTGAAAATGAAACTTTTATTCGGCAAGTCTCCTAGATTTAGAGGCCATAAGTTTCACATTTTTGAGTGGCAACCATACTTTAACACTAGAAATTTGAATGATTTTGAAGTAGAAAGAGCTATATTGCTTCCTAATTTACTTGTAGAGCTAATAAAAAAAGATATTATAAGGACAATTAGCAATCGGTTAGGGGTCTATGTAGGAATGGAGGAAGACAAATATTCATATTCCAATTGTTTAATCTCTGTTAAGATGAATATTAACACCAAAAAATAAAAACATATTGTAATAGAAAGAAAGAATGCATCCTTCAAAAATAATTTGGTATTTTATGAAGGAACAATCTTAAGTGTAGATGAGGAGGTAGATTTTCCAAGGATTTCTTCTCTAGGGAAAGATGTGGAAGTTATATTAAATGAAAAAAAGCGGGGGGGGGGATTTAATTGAAAAAAAAATCTAACAATAGATTGGCAGATGTGGAAGAAGGGGAAATAGTGGAAACAAAAACTATGGAAGCAACCACAAGAAATTAGGAGAAGGAAAAATATGAGGAGGATCAACCATATAACATAAGGAGGCAAGAGATCCACAAAAAATAAGAAATGGCTAGTGAGGGAAGGAGGGATGATATAGTTGAAATTGAAAAGGAAGGCTACAATTTGAGCATGAACCAAAAAGTAAGGAGTAACGAAGTAACCCTAGAAAAGGAAATCACTATGGATGAATACAAGGAATCCCTAAAAGATATCTTTGAATAGGAAAAAAGAATGAGAAATGTGGTTAACGAAGAACTAGAAAACATTGAGAAAGGAAATATTAACCCTATATGGGGAGAAGGAGAAGAATTTTGGGGGGAAACTAAGGAGATGGAAATGGGGATTAAGGATAATAAGAGGGCATAATTAGAAGATTTGAATGATTTATTAGCCCTAGATCTGATCCAGGAGGAGGAAGGACTGATTAAAAATAGTCAGGAAATGTTAAGAAGAATGATTGATGCCTTGAATATGGAATCTACAGGGGAAGATATGAAATAATTTGAATTTGAAGCTATGGGTTAGATAGGTGAAGGAAACATATCCTTGAATATACTAGAGGAATAAGTGATGGAGAATAAGGAAGGAGAAGTGACTAACCTAGGTATTTGTATTACAAAGAAAGGAAAGGATAAGGTTTATTACACTAAGGAAACAAAGAAGAGAGGTACAAGGTCATTAAATGAGATGAGATTAAAGGATGTAATGGTAGTAGGACAAGAAAAGATCACCACTTTATATGCAGGGAAGGGGAAGTTCATTCCCACAAAGAAATGAAGCTAGTCATGTGGAATGTTAGGGGTATTAATACCCCTAACAAACAACACATTTTAAATCCCTTTATTCAAAATTTTGAAACTGATTTAATGTTGCTAAAGGAAACTAAGCTAGACATAGAGGATCTCTTAGGGATTAAGAGGAAATTAGGAATATGGGAACTGGTGGGAGAGCGAGTGATTGGAGTCTCAGGAGGATTAGCAATATTATGGAATCCAAGAAAGGTTTCCTTTGAAAAATAGGGAGGTGTGAAATTCTAGATATGGGTTTGGGAGAAGGGAATTAACAGTGCCATCAATCATATACTGATCAATGTTTATGGCCCCTTTGCCCTTCAAGATAAAATAGAGGTTTGGAGAGAAATAGAAATCCTTTTTGATTCCTGTCTGAATCAAGTGTTTATAATTGTGGGTGATTTTAATGCTATCTCAACTTAGAATATAAAGCTATAGGTTTAGGTAGGGCAACTTAGTCAATGTAAGAATTTAAGAATTGGGTGGATAGAAATGAGTTGATGGACATTAAAATAGGAAATGGGACATTTACGTGGACCAATCAAAAATTAGGATTTAGTAATATTACTAAAAAATTGGATAGGTTATTTTTAAAAGAAAATCTAATGGACTTTAATTATGATTTGAAGTCCTCAATCTGATGCAAAGTGGGTAGCAAGGTGGTTCTTTACAAGCCTCACCACAAGTTCTTCAACCTTATAGCCTCATCTTCACAACTAGACTACCCTTTCATGACTTCTTTAGGAATCTCTACAAGCACCCCAATGCTATTTTCATTCTTTTAAGTTTCTTCAACTCCTTTCAGGATGGAATCAACCCAGTTCTCACACTTTTCTAGTATGTCTAATTATCCTTGTCCAAAGACCCTTCAAGATCTCCTCCTTCAAGCATGACTTGCGCACATTTCCTTCACACTTCACTGTAGGGAGTGGTATAGGGTTTTACTAGACACAAAAAATCAAGTTAGGGTCCCTAAAAAACTAGTACAAAGTCCATTTGATCCTATAGGAAAAATTGCTCTTTTAGGCCTAATTGACTAGGCAATCTAGTATTACTAGGGACCAAGTTTTCTAGAATAACTTTTCAAAAATTCAAAAGACCTGCCAAAAAAACAATGGATTTTAATACCCTTTTTGGAGTTACATCTACCATAGAGGACCCAAATCCAATTCTCTTCCTGCTCCCCAAACCTCCTACTTTGAGCTGAGGCCTAATAGGCCTAATTAGGTCTAATTTACAAGACAAGTGTTCACTAGTGAATTCATAGAATCAAACCAATGGATTTTATAATTCTTACTACACCCATGGAAACCCAATCCAACACCAAATTGGACCTAGACACTCCCTAAGTTATAGTGTGCACTAAATTGCATCAAATTGTGACTAAGCACATGTGGCTTGCTTGGTCTAGGGCTTTGTGAACAAATTGGTAAATCAAATCCTCCTGTCATGTCCTCTTGGAGTCTTAAAGTACCCAAAATGTACTTTCATTTCACCAAGGGCCATGAGAATCCTACAATTTAATTGCAAGTTAGGGGCACATCTTTGACATACCCTAATGAGGGTTTCCTAAACCAGTCTAGACAAAATAGTTTGTATCTCCCTCTAGACTTCACAAAATTAGGTCATACTAATTGAATTATAAAATCAATTCAATCTAAAATATGACCCTAAAGGATTCAAAACCTCCCCAATCACAACACAAACATACAGTACATAATAGAAACACAATTATCAGGAAAACAAAATTTTATTACCTCCAAAATGCCACCAAAATATGCATACATGTATATCCTCCTATGCATTAGAATAATATGGATATATGTAGACTGAATCCAACTTCCATAAACACTTTTTAAACTTAGAGGACCATTGGAGAAGTTTTACGAAGGTTTTGACAACTTTGCAAGAAAAGTTGCAAAAGCTGTCAAGCAACTTTTGCAACTTTGAGAACATTTTTACTTTTATTATTGACTCTACTTCCTAAGACCTTGATTAGGTTCAGGCCAACCTAAAAACATGTAAGACACCCTAAAACATCAAAATATACACATATTTACCCCTTTTACTTTATTTTACCCCAAGGCTTATAAACACACCTTGTCTCAACCAGTCTCACAGTTGGGGCAGTTGGGACTTTTATTATAATGTGATGGTCCAATGGACCCAAAACACATAAAAGAATCAAATGACATCCTATGTACCCAAAAGGAATCCCAAGAGGGTATACTATGATATAGGTTCTCCTACACCATACTCCATAGGACAAAAGAACTCAAGTCCCTTGAGTCTTCAAATCTGCAATAGTAGTTCATGCCTTGAGAATGTCTTCTTCAATTAACAATGTTGCATCTTCCCATGGAAGATCTTTCCATTTGACAAGGTACTCATAGTAATTTTTTCTTTTTTCCTTAGTATCAAGGATACAATCAATTTTCAAGGCTTCTTCTTATCTAGTTCTTCTGTCGACTGCTCTTTTGCTTCCTCCTAGTCACCTGCAACAAAATAATTATTCAAAACACCTTTGTATGGATACAAGTTAGAAACATTGAAAGTAGGTGATAGACGAATATCACAGGGTAGTTCAATTTGGTAAGCATTGTTTCACTATTGATGAATTTCCTTCATTTCTTCTACAAAATCCTTTGCTTGTGCACTTATCTTCTCCATGTCCTTTAGATCTGATCTATAGAGCACCCATTGGATGGATGCCATAAACAATCTGAAAGGAACTGCGTCCAATGCTCCTATTCATAGAATCATTATATGATAATTTTGCATGGTATCCCATTCAACTCCATGTTCCTTTGTTAGACACCTCACCAAGTTTACTATAGACTTGTTCATTACCTATGTTTGACCGCCAGGTTGAGGGTGATATGCAAAGGAGAAAGATAAATTAGTTCCAAGATTATTCCACAAAGCTCTCCAAAAGTGGCTAGTGAACTTTGAGTCTCTATCTGATACAATTGAAAGGGGTGATCCATGAATCTTGATCACCTCTTTAAATAATAATCCTTCCATATTAGAAGCATCATGAGTTGTTTTACATGGCACAAAGTGGGCTATTTTACTGAACCTATCTACAACAACATAAATATTGTCATACCCTCCCTTGGTTCTAGGAAGTCCTAGAACAAACCCCATACTTATGCACTCCCGTAGTCTACTTGCAATGGGTAGAGGATTGTATATCCCTGCATTTGAACTAGATACCTTGGAATTTTGACATACAACATAAGTCTCAAGAAATCTTCTTACATCTTCTTGCAACTTAGGCCAATGATAGAATCACCTAACCAATTCCAAAGTTTTATCTATCCCAAAATATCTTGCTAAATTACCACAATGTTTCTCTTTGATAATATTCTCCCTCATTGAGAATTTTGGTATACACAATTGACTGCCTTTAAAAAGAAAACCTTCCTGTAGTAAATACTCAAAGAAATGCTTATGATAATTGTTCTCGAACTTAGTGCATATATCATGAGCCTCTTTAAAGTCTTCTTCATCTTGGTACATGTGCTTGAGTGAATTGACTTCCGTGCTTTCCAACTAAATTTCATGCACTGCCAGTACCCTCTTATTGAGTGCATCTGCCACTTTGTTTCCTATACCCTTCTTGTGTTTGATTGTGAAGGTCAAATCCTACATGTGCTCAACCCATTTGATATGCTTATGACTTAAATTCTCCTACTTGTTCAAGAAACTTAGAGCATGGTTATCCATATACACAATGAATTCCTTTGGAAAGAAATAGTGTCTTCATTTTCTTAAGGCCTTAACCATATCATATAATTCAAGATCATATGAGGAATAATTTTTTTTGCCTCATTGATCTTCTCACTAAAGAAGGCTACAAGATTACCTTCTTGGCTCAACACTGGTCCTATTGCCATCTTGCTACCATCACACTCAGTTGTAAAAACTTTGTTAAAATATGGTAGAGTTAGTATGGTTTATTGTGACACCCTCTCTTTTAAGTATTCAAAAGATCTATCAGCCCCTTTTGCCCAGATGAATTTACATATACTTCCACCATTGATAGTATCAATCATAGGTGCACATAATCCACTAAAATTATTGATAAAATTTCTATAAAAACTTGCAATTTCATGAAATATTTTTACCTCACTTTCATTCCTATGGGTTGGCCAACTGACAATGGATTCCACCTTGGAGGAGTGATAGGGAGACTTCCAAACACACCTTGAGCCAAGAAAGATCAATAAATAAGGTCACTCTTAGACCAATTAAGGGTATCTTATTTCACCCTTTCACCTTGGAAGAACTACCAATCCTTCCCACCAACTTGGGGACTTCCTATCAATTAGTGTTACCACTTCTTCTTGAGTTCACCAGGGTAAACTCATTTCACACTCACCATATCTAACACTATCTTTGTGCAGGGTTGAATCCATTGTCATCAAGTGATTTTTCATTCTTCTGATGCAAAATATAATCAACTAGGTCAAGCTTCCTTACCGATCTCAAGGATTCCTAGTTTTTAGGCTTGTAGCCCTATTAGCCCCAAGTAGGTCTTTGAACACTTTTTTAGCCCAATAACTCTAAAACTTTACAAATGAGCCCCAAAAGTGATTCAAGATCTAAATATCCTTTTGGGATTTATCAAAGATTTTTTCGGTCTAGGATTTCACAAGTTTTTGTACAGTACCTTTCAATTGATGAGCCTCTTTCTTAGAAAATAAGCCTAATTGGCTAGGTCACTTAGCTAGGTTGTCAAGATCAATCCCACAAACACCAACCACTGGTTCTAGGGATTCATTCAAACACTAATGGCACTTTCCAATCCAGACATACCATTCTCAAATCCATCCCTTCTTTGTTTAATTCACTGTTAGTGGCTTTTCTCTAATCGGGACACCCTTTCTCGCCTAGGGAAAGCCTTCAAACTGAGCTCCATCCATTTTCATCACTTGTACAAGTTGGTACATTATATACATAGGTTCCTATTCACTTCCTCCATGAGCCATCAAGTTATCATGGGGGGAAGTCATGGTGGAACCATGTTTTCATTGTAACCCTTCAAACTCGCAAGACACAGTCCAGTGAGGGTTTGGGCTTACAAATCAAAACAAGGTAAAAAGTAAAAATCCCTCCAAATGATTTACAAAACAAAAATTCAATCTAAGGAAATGAAATAACAAAAATACAAGTCTTCAATCACATTTATAGTGATAAACTTCCAAACTTCATTAAAATGTCATGAAACACAGAGATTGTAAACAATAAAATCAACCTTGGGAACTATCTCCAAGTTGTCTAACCTCATATTCCTTCAAATAAAACCTTAAATACTATCTCAAACACCTAGGTTTGATCCCTAACTAATATTTAGGGCATTTTGACATTTCTTTCCCAAAAATTGAAAAGTTGTCAAAGTTTCTCGAGCAACTTTGACAACTTTTGCATTTTGTGTTAACAACTTTTGCTAGAGATCCTTAAAGTGATGTAATTTGATCTCTAACCTATCTCAAACCCATTTAAGACTCAAAAAACCTTAAAAAAAACTTTACTACCCATTTCTAAGGATTTTCACACACTAGGTCCTATTTGGCCACCTTGGCAACCTAAGATCCACTAGTGGCATCTTAGTGCCAAGTAAAAAACTTAGTCTATCTTCCCAAATACTAGACTCTCTTGGAGTCTTATTCTTTTCTTAGCTTGGATAAGGTCAAGTACAAGCCAAAACATTTAGGGAGTAAGCCTTCACTAACTAGGTGCTCCTGCACAATACTCCCCATGGACAAAAGAAATCAAGTACCACTTGGGTTTAACAAAGCTCTCTCTATACCAAACTTTTTGAAAGCTACTTCAACAATCCATGTGGCTTCTGATTCCAGTTGGTTAGTCCACTTCATCAAATGCTCCATGTCTTGTTTGTTACAAGTAGTGGTTGTCATTGCACCAAAATATCGACCTGTTAATGCTTGATACAACCACTAGACTTATATAAGACACAAGAGGCAATTAATCCATGTCACAAATCCCGATGGGAGTGCTGACCATTTTGTCAACAATCTCCCCCTCAGTGCTACCCGAGGGGATTCAAACCTGTGACTAAGCTCTGATACCAGTTGTTACAAGTAGTGGTTGATATTGTACCAAAAGATTGACATGTTAATGCTCGATACAACCACTAGACTTATAGAAGACATAGGAGGTAGTTAAGCCATGTCAAGAATCACGAGGGGAGCACTGACCATTTTGCCAACATTGTTTGCTTCTGTACCTAGGAGTCTGGGATCCTCTCTACTTTAGGCTGGCTCTTGGGTGGTGAGGAAGCCTTATGGAGGTCTATAACAAGTTTTGTATCTTGTATGCCTTTGTCTACATTAGGGCCTTTATACCTGGTCAAATCTTGCACATTAAAAATGGGGGAAATGGCCAAATCTATTGGTAGTGCCACCTTATAAGCATTCTAACCATACTTGGTCAGAATAGAGAAAGGGCCAATATTCCTCATTTGCAATTTGGTGGGGATTCCTTTTTGCAACCTATTCTTGTTGAGATGAACCATAACCAGGTCTCCAACCTCAAATTGAAGCTCTCTTCTCTTGCCATCCACTTTAGCCTTCAATTTTTGTGTAGCCTCCATTAGTGTGATCTTGACTTGTTCACAAACTTCCTTCGTGGATTGTGTGAAATATTTTGCATGTCCACTCTTATATGTTATATTTTTCAAGTCTCTAAGCTCACATATTCCCCTCGGGTGAATACCCTAAACAACTTCAAAGGGGCTCTTACTAGTAGTTCTATTAACACTATCATTGTATGCATATTCAGCTTGGGGTAAGCCTTGGTCCCACATCTGACCATACTCCTTTGTCAAGCACCTAAGGAGGTTGCCCAAGACTCTATTGATGACCTCTGTTTGGCCATCTGTCTATGGGTGATAGGCTGACCCAAAGGACAAGTTGGTTCCAAGCCTTTTCCACAATGTCTTCCAAAAGTGACCCATAAACTTCACAGCCTTGTCAGAAACAATACTTAATGGAAACCCATAGATTCTTACTACATCTTTAAAGAATAGGTGGGCAATGTAACTTGCATCATGAGTGTTCTTGCATGGAATAAAGTGACTCATCTTGTTGAATCTGCCCACCACCACAAACACACTATCAAATCCAGTGTTAGTCCTAGGTAATCCCACAATAAATTACATGCTAAGGCACTCCCATGACCTATGAGGAATTGGGAGACGTTGGTAAAGGCCAACATTAATAGAAATCCCTTTTTCCTTTGACAAAAAATACACTCCTCTACATACTTTCTGACATCCCTTTGCAACTTTGGCCAATAGTAGAATCTACTAACTAAGTCAAGTGTCTTATTAGGCCCAAAATGCCCACTAAGATTGCCATTGTATTTCTCTTGTATGAGATTCTCTCTCATGGACCCTCTAGGCACACATAATTGTCCACCTCTAGGCACACATAATTGTCCACCCTTAAACAATAGACCATTTTGCAAGGTATAATTTGCATATTGACTATGAAAATGGTTACTAAAATATGCACATACCTTGTATACCTCTGCAAAATATGCATCATCACGGTATAGGTCTTTGAAGACTTCTATCCCAATGCTTTTCAAATTCACGTCTTGAACAGTGAGAAACCTTATACTAAGGGCATCAACAACGCTGTTGTTTTGGCCTTTCTTGTGCTTGATATGGAAGGTTTAGGCTTGTAGGAATCCCATCCATTTAATGTGCTTGTGGCTTAGTTTCTCTTGGGTGTTAATATAGCTCAAAGCTTGATTATTAGTAAAAAATACAAATTCCTTGGGCAATAGATAGTGCATCCACTTCCTAAGGGCTTGGACTAAAGCATAAATCTCCAAGTCATAGGATGAATACCTTGTTTTTGCCTCACTGAGCTTTTCACTAAAGAAAGCTACTAGTTTTCCTTCTTGACAAAGGACTACTCCAACAACAACACTAGCATTACACTCCAAGGTAAATAGTTTCTCAAAACTAGGAAACACAAGAATAGGTTGGGTAGCCACCTTGGTATTTAACAACTGAAAGCTCTTATCACCCTCTTTAGTCCATTTGAATTTATTCTTTACTCCAACCTTCATGGTATCCAAGATAGGGGCACAAATCTCACTAAACCCTTTAATGAACTTCCTATAGAACTAAGCCAAACCATGGAAAATTCTTACCTTAGTCCCTATTTTTGGAGTGGGCTAGATAAGGATAGCTTCTACCTTACCTCTATCCATCTTGAGGTTTCCTTGTGAGACTACAAAGTCAAAATACACCAACTATTGTTTCAAGAATTCACATTTTTCTAGATTGATGGCCAATTGTTCTTCCTTACACTTCTTTAATACCACTTCCAAGTGTTCAAGGTGTTCCATCCTTGTCATGTTGAAGATCAATATGTCATCAAGGTAAACTACTATAGATACCCCTATATAGTCCTTTAGTACTTTATTCATCAATCTCATGAATGTGCTAGGGGCATTGGTGTGTCCAAATGGCATAACTAGCCACTCATGTAGGCCTGTTGTAGTCTTGAATGTTGTCTTCCATTCATCCCCCTCCTTGATCCTAATTTGATGGTGCCCATTCTTGAGATGTAGCTTTGTGAAGTACTTAGCACCTCCAAGACAATCCATAAGATCTTTTATCCTAGGAATAGGAAATTTTTATCTAATGGTGATTCTATTTATTTCTCTAGAATCAATGCATAATCTCCACTTACCTCCCTTTTTAGGGGCCAACACCACAGGGACAACACAAGGGCTTATGCTTCTTCTTATCAACCCTTGGTCAAGAAACTCTTGAACTTGGTGAGCTGTCTCCTTGTTTTGATCTGGGGTCACCTTATAAGCTACCTTATTTGGCAAAGAAGCTCTTGGTAAAAAATCTATTTGATGACTGATCGTCCTCTTAGGTGGTAAAGTTGAAGGACTTCCATCACTTACTATCTCTTTGTATGTTTCTAATAAGCTTCTGACCTCCATAGGTAGGGGTTTTTGTTCATCTTTGTCTTCTTCTCTTGGTTTCACCACTATGGCAAACTTGACTTCATCTACCTTCTTGAGTTCTTTCAAGAACTCTTTGCCTCTTGTAAATAAGACATTAGAACTTGATTCCTTAGTCTCTTCTTCATCTACAAGGGACTAGATACTATATGTCACTCCATTCTTGGTAAATGAGTATGATTTTTGTTCTCCATTATGCATGGCCTTGTTGGTATAGTGTCATGGCCTACCCAACAACCAATGACATGAAACCATGGACAATATGTCACATAACTCCTTGTCTTGGTACTTACCAATGGTGAATTGTACCCACACTTGTTCATTGACCAACACATTTTGTCCCTTATTCAACCAAATTACCTTGTAAGGAAGAGCATGTGGTCAAACCAAGCTTTTTCATTGCCTCCTCAGAGATGATGTTATTAGTAGACTTGGAGTCTATGATCACCTTACAAAATTTTCCAATAATCTTGTATTTCACCTTAAATAAGGCTCTTCTTTTCTTGGGTTCTTCTTTCACTGGTTGCTTCAACAAGATCCTTCTAAGCATTAGGTTTTCTCCACTTTTTGAATCAAGAGGTACCTCAAGGGACTTAACACTACTTGTCTCTTCTTGGACAAATTTTATCCTTTTATCTGATTGAGAAGAAGATGCCTTATCCGGAAACCTATAGGAAGGATGCCCAATTTGCCCACAATTATCACATTTCGTGTTAGAAAAGTGGGATCCTCTGCTAGAGCTACCAAATCTACCTCTATTGCTGCCAAATCATCTTCCTCTGTTTTGGTTCCTTCTACCACTTGGTTCATTATTATTCTCCATTTTCCTTGTATCATTATAAGATCTTGATTCATTTCTCCTTACACTAAAATGACCCCTATGGCCTCTTGAATCTCTTCCTCGGCCTCTACCCCTAGAATTGGAGTCTTTCTTTTATTTGCTTCTTTCTTCAACTTTAAGGGCAAGTTGATAGCACTTATGCATGGTAGTAGGGATAAGCAAGTTGATCTCTTCTTAGGTATCTTCAATCCATTTAGGTATCTTGCCACCTTGAGGCTCTCATCTTCTTGCACCTTTGACCTTAAACAAAAATTTTGAAACTCCTTAGTATAAGTACTCACATCCAATTCTATTTATCTCAAATTCTACCTTTTCTTGTGTATTTGAACTTCATAATCCTCTAGTAGATATGCCTCTTTAATTTTGGCTACCATACCATTCAATGTTGCTATGGGGTTCTTCCCTTCCTTTTTCCTTTCATCTTGGATGAACTTCCACCATGTCACAACTGCTCCCCTCAATCTTGATTTAGCTACCTTTACCTTTTGTGTCTCTGATACACTTTCACATTCAAAGTGATTCTCTAACCCCTCTATCCACATCCATGACCAACTCTGGCTCCATCTTGCCACTAAACAGGGGTAATCCTTCTAAATATTTTCCTCCCATGGCTTTTACTTCCCTAAGGAATGGTTCCTCTTGAAAAATTGGATCATGTTATGGCACCTCATCCTCTGTGGCTACTACCTTCTCCTTTCCTTCTAATTCTCTCACTGTTTCACTTACTTCCTTGGTCTTAGCTTGCACTTCATCAATCTTATTTTCCATCTCTACTAGTTGTTCCCTTAGAAGCCTATTCTCCTCTTCTTTATCCTCCACCTTCTTTGCAATTTCAACATTTGTCACCATCTTTGATGATCCTACTGATTTTGGTGTTTGCAACATCCACTTCCACTAGCCCAAATCTAAGGCTCTGATACCAATCTGATAGGGAGACTTCCAAACACACCTTGAGCCAAGAAAGCTCAATCACTAAGGTCACTCTTAGACCACTTAAGGGTATCTTATTTCACCCTTTCACCTTGGAAGAACTACCAATCCTTCCCACCAACTTGGGGTCTTCCTATTAATTAGTGTTACCACTTCTCCTTATTAAGTTCACTAGGGTAAACTCACCTCACACTCACCATATCTAACACTAGCTTTGTCCAGGGTTGAATCCATTGTCATCAGGTGATTTTTAATTCTTCCGATGTAAAATATCATCAACTAGGTGGAACTTCCTTACTGATCTCAAGGATTCCTAGTTTTTAGGCTTGTAGCCCTATTAGCCCCAACTAGGTCTTTGAACATTGTTTTAGCCAAATAAATCTGAAACTTTACAAATGAGCCCCAAAAGTGATTCAAGATCCAGATACCCTTTTGGGAGTTCTCAAATATTTTTGAGTTCTAGGGTTTCACAAGTATTCGTACAATACCTTTCAATTGTTGAGCCTCTTTCCTAGAAAATAGGCCTAATTGGCTAGGTCACTTAGCTAGGCTGTCAATATCAATTCCACAAACACAAGCCACTAGTTCTAGGGCTTCATTCAACCTCTAATGACACTTTTCAATCTATACATATCATTCTCCAATCCAACCCTTCTTTGTTTAATTCACTGTCATTGGCTTTTCTCTAACTGGGACACCTTGTCTCGCCTAGGGAAAGCCTTCAAATTGAGCTCCATCCATTTACAGAACCTGTACAAGTTGGGAAATTATATACAGAGGTTCCAATTCACTTCCTCCACAAGCCATCAAGTTATCATGGAGGGAAGTCATGGTGGAACCATGTTTTCACCGCAACCTTTCAAACTTGCAAGACAAAGTCCAGTGAGGGTTTGGGCTTACAAATAAAAAGATAAATGAAAAATACCTTGCAAACTATTTACAAAACAAAAATTCAATCTAAGGCAATTAAATAATAAAAACACAATTCTTCAATCACATTTATAGTGATAAGCTTCCAAACTTCATTAAACTGTCGTGAAACACAAAGATTGTAAACAACAAAAGCAACCTTGGGAACTATGTCTCTAAGTTGCCTAACCTCATATTCCTTCAAATCAAACCTTAAATACTATCTCAAAAACCTAGGTCCGATCCCTAACTAACATTTAGGTCATTTTGACATTTCTTGCCTGAAAATTGAAAAGTTGTCAAAATGTTGTCAAAGTTGCTCGAGCAACTTTGACAACTTTTGCATTTTGTGTTAGCAACTTTTGCTAGAGATCCTTAAAGTGATCTAATTTGATCTCTAACCTGTCTCAAACCTATTTAAGACTCAAAACATCTTAAAAAAACCTTTACTACCTATTTCTAAGCATTTTCACACACTAGACCCTATTTGGCGAACTTAGCAACCTAAGATCCACTAGTGGTAACTTAGTGCCAAGTAAAAAACTTAGTCTATCTTCGTAACTACTAGACTCTCTTGGAGCCTTATTCTTTTCTTGACTTGGATAAGGTCAAGTACAAGCCAAAACATTTAGGGAGTAAACCTTCACTAACTAGGTGCTCCTGCACCAAGGAGTCCATCTTCAAGTTTCCTTTTGAGATCACAAAACCAATAAATGTTAATTCTTCCTGCAAGAAAACACATTTATCCATGTTTATCATTAGTTTCTCATCATGTAATATTTTCAAAACTAGATCCAAGTGTTGTGAGTTCTCTTCTCCTGTCTTACTGAACATCAAGATGTCATCTAAGTATACAACAAAAAATGTATTGATGAAAGGTCTAAGAACTTTGTTCATGAGGTGCATAAATGTACTTGGTGCATTTGAAAGGCCAAATGACATGACCAACCATGCTTAAAGACCCTCATTCGGTCTTGAAAGTCAATTTTCCACTCATCTCCTCTTTTTTTGACTGGGTGGTAACCACTTTTGAGATCAATCTTTGAAAAGTACTTTGCACCTCCTAAAAAGTCTAATACGTCCTCAATTAAAGGCATTCGGATCCTATATATGATTTTTATTTTGTTAATAGCCCTTGAATTAGTACATAACCTCCATGTACCCTCCTTTTTAGGGGCCAATACTGCAAGAAAAACACAGAGACCTAAACTCTTCTTTAGGAATCCTTTCTCCAACAATTCTTGAATTTGTCTTGCAATCTCTTCATTTTTATCAGGGATCATCTTATAGGCTTCCTTATTGGGAAGAGTAGCTCCTGGGATGAGTTCTATGTGGTGAATCATATTTCTAATAGGGGTAAATATTCTAGTATACTTCTTGCAGTTATACCATCATACTTATCTAACAAATCTTGGACTTCTTTTGGGCCAACCTTCATTTCTTGGGTCTTGACAAATGGTTTGTCTTTGGGCTTCATAGAAAGAGAAAAGTATGGAGTGTCTTCTACTTTTAGAGTCTCCATGAATTCCTTCTCATCCAATAACATAACACTAGTCACAACATGTTTGTCTTTACTATCATTAAGGAGAGGGGTCATACTATAGTTCACACCATCCTTAGTTATAGAATAGATATTTCTTTTTCCATCATGTTGGGCATTTACATCATATTTCCAAGGTCTTCCTAATAGCAGATGGAAAGAATCCATGTCCATCACCCATTTGTGTATGATAGTCGAAAGATCTTGCGAGTCAGGAATGCGCTAGCCAAGTTTTGGCAGTACCTTGTTGGAGTAAAAATTATTGTGTAGACAGAGCACAACAATCTGAGATACTTCTTGGAGCATAAGGACTTGAACTAGCAACAACATAAATGGATCTTGATAGATTGGAAGGCACATTTGCTGGTCAAGGACTCCAAGAATTCTTTCATGGGCAAAGTAATGAAGGATATGCTAACACTCTTTACAAAAGCAAGGGCAATAGGAGATTCAGAGTGGTCCAACACAGGGCCTATGGTACATCACAAAGAGGGCCTAAGGTAAAACACAAGGAATACAGAGAGGGCCTATGGATCCCCTTCGGGTCAAGTTCTCCTTCAGTCGAGATTCCCTTCAGCCCGAGATCACCCTCGAGCCGAGATTCCCTTCAGGTTGAGATTCCCTTCAAGTCAAGATTCCCTTCAAGTTGAGATTGCCTTTGGGCTAAGAGCCCCTTCGAGATGAGATTGTCTTTGGGCCGAGATCACCTTTAGGCCAAGACTCCCTTCGATTTGAGGTCACTTTCAGACCAGGATCACCTTCAGGTCAAGATTCTCTTTGGGCCCAGATCGCCCTCGGGATGAGATTCCCTTTAGACCAAGATTACCTTCGGGTTGAGATCACCTTCAAGACAAGATCCCCTTCAAGTTGATATTGCCTTTGGGCTGAGATTCCCTTCAGGCCAAGATTCCCTTTAGGTCAAGGTCACCTTCGGAACGAGATCGCCTTCATGTCAAGATTCCCTTCGAGTCAAGATTGCCTTCGGGCCAAAATCCCCTTTGAGATTTTACAGTGATGCAACACAAGGTCGACAATGACTAGACTTCTTTCGGGTAGAGATCCCCTTCAGGTAGAGATTCCCTTCAGGTTGAGATCCTCTTTAGGCAAGGATCTCCTTCGGGCTGAAATCCCCTTCAAGACATTACATTGGTGCAACACAGACCCGACAATGCCAACCTTCCTTTTGAGGATCAAGAAACAAGAATTGGATAGGCCCACTTTGTTTTAGTCAATAAAGAAGATCAAGCAAAATTGGGTTGATGGTGGATATCAAATTGGTGTGCATGATCACATGAAGGTTTTGGAGCGGAGCGCCGATGTGTTTTATGATTAGCTTCCATGGGACCCTGGTACCTTCAGACATAGCAATGTTTATATCAAAGTGGTGTAGTGGAGGCTTGGTGACGGTCTACTCATCTCGACTAAATCCAGTTATGCACATGTGGTCCCGGAGCAACATGGAGCTTTCAACAGATATAGCTATCCTCATCCACACATGGTTTGGGATCTTGGAGTTTGCAGATTGCTCAAGGACAAGAAAGCTTTGGGCGGTGAGGATTTGTAATGTCCCCATTTTTAATAAATTATTTAAAAAAATTAATGGTCCCAGAATTTAAATAATATTATAAATGGACCTTTAATTAATTTATGAGGGGCCTATTTTTATTATTGTTGTCTGTTGGTGTTTGTCGTGTTGACGTTCTTTTGTAAACCCTCAGGAGTTTCTCCGAAGGGGTATTTATGACTGACATGTAAGAACTTGTTAGTATGTGATTTTAATTATTTTCTTTGTACTGTGAATTCTTGTTGGAGTTCAATATTGCTCACCATTTTGGAAGTAGAAGATCTTCCCTAGTTGGCTAATCTAGTTTCGGTGGGACTCAACCCTCACCCTATTTCGTCCTTGTATTACTTGCTTCAGATTTGGCACATCTGGAGCACCATCTTTGCCTATAAATATACATTCCTTAATTTGATTACAAATATCTGTATTGGCATTTATCTGTGCAATTGGCGAGTATCTTGTTTATATTATTAACTCAATCTGCACTGGCTTCAACATCACTAACGACAACACACTCCAAGTCCAGTATCTTCATCTGTGCGGCTATCCAATTTCCACCACTATACAACTATTCCCGCACACCAACCATCACTTCTGTACACCATCTACATCTACACCTATAGACATTTCTTGGACCTACACCTACAGTCATTTCTTGGACCTAGACCTACAGTCATCTCTTGTACCTACACCTACGGTCATTTTCCTATACCTACACCTATGGTCATCTCCCGCACCTACACCTACGATCATCTCATGTACCTACACCTTTGGTCATCTCTTGTACCTACACCTATGGTCATCTCTTGTATCTACAACTACGGTCATTTCCATGTACCTACACCTACGGTCATTTCCCGCTCCTACACCTATGGTCATTTCCTATACCTACACCTACGGTCATCTCTTGTACCTACTTCTACGGTCGTTTTCCTGGACCTACACTTCTAGTCATTTTCTGGACCTACACCTATAGACATTTCTTGGACCTAAACCTACGGGTTCTTCTTCTAGTGAAGATGTCAGGAACATTACATTTGGTCAAAATGGTTTCTATTATTGTGCATTTTTAATCTCCAACTTTCCACACTTGACAAGCAATGAATCTTGACTCAAAAATGCATTCATTTTGCAAGGATTGAGTCAAGATTCGAAGTCTATTTAAGTCTCATTTATGCAATCATTCTAAATCTAAAAATCTCATTGGATTCATTTTCAGATTTTGCATAAGAGACTAAAGAGATTTCTTCCTTTTCTTCTTGAGGGAAAGAGGTATGACCTTCATCAAATTTCATAGGGCTATGTTGCATATATGTTTGTTCTTTGTTTTTGTTTGGAAATCTCTTCATTTCTTTTTCAAATTTGCATTTGCTTTGCATGTGATATGTGCTCCTTTCCAAGTTGCATATGCAAGTGTTTCATCTTGCTTGCATATGTAGTCAGGATTAAAAACCTAGTTCTTGAATGAAACTACCAAGAAAAGAAGACTCATTTTGCATATGCTTTTGCACCCAAAAAGCTCACCTTTACGCTTGCATGTAGTTCATTCGCACTTGGTATATCGCTACCATGTGACTTAAAACTCATGATGGTAATTGCTTGCACACTTGCTTATGATGAAGACATAATAATTCATTATAAGTAGATGTTATGCTTCTCATTTTCCATGCATTAAGCTTGTTGTCCACACATGCTATTTCCCTCCCAAAACCCATTTTTGAGTTTTTCTACCATATAAGCACACATTTTGAACTCAAACACATATATCCATTCGCTATCCGAAAAGTTTCCAGCCATCCTCCATATGCAATCCCCTTTGAAAAACCTGTTTTGGTTTTTCTCACCATATGAGTGACCATTTTGAGCTCAAACTCATTCATCTTTTCATTGTCTCGAAGTTTTACAACAATTCCCCTTGTTCACAGCATTCCAAAATCCATACTTGACATAAAAAAAAGCGTACAATAGACTCATCCATGTTTTATTTTCTCACCTAATACTTCTTGTCAATTTATATGTAATACCCTCTAAATAAACCCATTTTTGGGTTTTTTCACCACATAAGAGCCAATCTAACCCAAACCCATTTGTTCTTCCGCATTCATAATTATTCCAGCCACTCACCTTACCCAAAAAACCTCACTTATGCCTAAAATGGATCCATCACTTGAAGATGTACTCATGTTTTGGAATTTTCATGTTACAACTACTCAAGCATATATTACCATGTCAAGAGAATCTCTAGCCAACACCAGAAAAGGAAGAAGAAAAGGCCCAAAGGATTGAAAGGGAGAATCAAGAAAGGTTGGAACGTGAGAGGCAAAACTAAAAGAATGATCTAAGATGGTGTTGTCTTCTTATGCTAACTATCCAATTGTGCAACCAGGTTTGGATATAAATGTAAGGCAAGAATATATCATTTCAGACTTAGGGGCTTTCATTTGGAATCAAAGAGAAGACAACACACATTATATAGTTTCTTGGGCCGTCTGGAAGGAAGAGGAGGAAGTTGGTATTGAATTTGAAAGAGAGATAGAATTGAAAGGGAGCTTAGAAAAAGATTGGAATGTGAGGAAAGAGAAAGGATACAAAGAGAAAGGGAAGCTCATAGGAGAGCTCAAAGGCCACCCTTAAGAGAAGTTCAGCTTTGAGGAAATCAAGTGAATCAAAATTAGAACACAAGCTGGGTAAGAAGATTAGATCTTTCTCTCTAAAAAGGTCTGAAATACTACAATCAGAAAGAATGCTTTCAAGACAGAGATGGAAAGAAACAAATGTGTTTTTCAAGAAACAACCACTATTATATTGCAGAACGGGCAAGGATGCAAGTTCCTGTTCCAGATCAAGATACTTCCACCAAACCGAGCACAACAATCGTAAAGCATCCTTGTAGCAGCATGAAGACCAACAATGGATGATGTAATCGGGGTCATGTCTTTTCAAGCACTTAGAATATTTTCATCATGTATTTGTAATTTGTATTTGATAGATTACATGTAATTTAAAAACAAGATGTAATTGCATGTGATAGTATCATGTGCAAAGCTATAACATGTAATCATGTTGCAAGCGCTTTAAGCCTTGTAGCATTGAATAAGTCAAAGTTAGTTAGATAGTTTGAGAATAAGTCAAGGTAATTAAGGGTTTTCCCCTTCTTTCTCCACCTTTCTCTCCACTCTTTCTATATAAAGGAGAGAGCTCATTGTAAATAATCATCTTTTGTTTTAGGCAAGAAAGCTCTACTTGAGAAGCTTGTGTGGTGAAAACTTTGTGTTTCATTGTGCAAATTTTCAGAAGTGAATAAAAGGAGCAAGATTTTCCAAACTTTGTGTTGCAAATCTTGTGATTGAATGATGTTTTCTTATGTTGCATTATTTAATCATTCTTGAGTTCACTTTATAATTTAACTTGTATGAATCATTTGAATTTCAGTTCGCCTTTTGAGAGACTTTGAGCTACAGGAGGAGGATTGTTATAGTTTAATAGTGGCTGGAAATACTAGGAGTTGAAGACTTTGAGCTTCAACTTTGAGTATTTTATTTCAATTTCTGGATTGTTAGTGAGAGACTTTGAGCCTCGCTATTGGTTCTAGTTATTCTTCAAATAAGATTAATTGCAAGAGACTTTGGGCCCTTGTTTTTAATCTACGAAATATAATTATAATTGCTCTCTTAGGAGTTGTTCTTACATCAACTACTGAGTCACTAGTATTATCGTAGAAGTAGATCTTTGTAGAGTTAGAAAGTTGTTACTTGTGAATCTTTCCTAAAAAAGAGGAAGATATTGGACGAATCACCCCTTCGTTTAATTTCAGTTGAAGTCCTACTAAAGCCACTTGCAGTAAGAAGGGAGTCTCCCCTATTGCTGAGAGGAGAGATTTATCTCACTATACCGTTGACTAAAGTTACAATTTTGTAAGGTGTAGTCTTGGCGGATTACAAATTTTTTTGCCAACAAGTCCTCCCTTCCTAGTGATTGCCGCCCTCAAGCAATTTGTACCTGCATGCTGAAACCAAATGTCTGGATCCCATATCATCCTCAAGAGTTCTTCTCTGCCATATGCTACTCTACTTTGATATAAATAACATGCTTGGAATTGTGAAGCCACTCATCCAACCCCACTAAAGTAATGTACCAAGAAAGTCAATACCAAGATCTCAGACTATAATGTTGTCATAACTGCCAAATATGAAGAGATAACAGTATCCCACGAAGCTATCATCACTGAACAACTTTCCAACTGCGAGTGATCTCCCATGGAAGTGCATAACACCCATTATAGGAAAAAATAAAACATATCAGCCCAACCTGAGCTACTGATGTAATGCTTAACGATTCTCATAGGTCTGAAAACTCTAAGAGTGTTGAAATCAATGCCATGCTATATATTTTTCCAAGGTAACTCAAGAGAGACCACCTCATAAAACACCTTATCAATCACGATCCACGTATAATCATGTAGTCAACTATTGTAAACCTAACATCAACAGTTTTCCTCCAAATGCTAGTATAGGAAAAATGAGCATTCCAACAAACCCAACTCACAGCAAGTAGACAAACAAATGTTATGAAGTGACCATAATGGCTCAAATTATCCCAAATAGACATGAAGAATAATTGAGTTGTGCCCAAGAAATGCTCTACAACTAGTTGCATTGAAGTATACAAGTACTCTGAAGTCAACACCCACACTAGAAAGGAACTAGCACAATAATAAACAATCTAAAATGCCACTAAATACATAGAAATCATGGGTAAGGAAGTAGCTGAAAAATCAATTTTCTTTGATCAAAACATATCTACCATCCATTCTTAACCTAGAACCACTCATCTGGTGAACCAAGGAACCCATCCAACTCACCTTTGGATTCGAATCTAAACTCATATGTAGGCTAGTCAATAAGTGTACACCAATACTAATACTAGAAACTAATCCACTACTCCAGTCTTGTGACCAACCCTCATTACTAGGAACCGTACCTAGGTCCCAAATAATGCAATCAATTTCATTCTCATTAATGGAATCAGAAAAAACTCCCTCATCCAACTCGAAGATTGGATTATCAAATGTCCAATTAGCATCCACCTCAAACAGAGAATTGTCAATCAACTGAATATTATCCAACTCATACTAAAATTTTGATTGGTCCAAAAATTTATTCCTTGATCTTTTGGGACAGTTACCCAAATCATAGGTTTGTTGTATGTTGTCAAGTTCTTCAATCCCTTCCTTGAAAAACCCAATCATTCCTTTGTCCTCTTGTTCCTTGTATTGATCGGTGACAACAATATGATTTTTTACTTCTTGAAGAGCAACCTATGCATTCTCTAATATTTCTTGTGTGTTGTAAAGCTCCTTGATGTGCTTATTAACCTCATACTCCTTTTCTTTTAATTAATCAACATGTACTCCAACACCCTTTAAAATATGATTCCTATCTGAAAGTAAATAAAAATATTCAGATTTCATTGATTCAAGGGCCCCTTTGACCCCCTACAAGTCAGCAACATAAGAATCACCTTCCACTCCCCTTTGCCTCTTTTCCATTTGAGCTTTCTTGTAGAGATCTTCAATGATCTTATGAGTGTCATCATAACATACTAAAGCTGCAACAACCATATCATTAGTAACTTTCAGCTGATTCTTCAAAGCATGTTTCTCATCATTGTCATTTTGAACTGCATTTTTTGATTGGTCATCCAAAACACCATCATTCTGAAATGCCTTCTTTGATTGGACCTCTAAATCACTATCATGCATAAGTGATTTGTTGGTATAAAGAACACATGATTCATCACACCTCTCAAAGATGTCACCAATGTCATCATAGGCCACAAACTCTTTGTTTGATTGATTTGCATGTAAAGAATAAGATGTTTCTATGTCATCATTCTCAGACAATTTCTCATGATGTGAAGATTCATAAATTTCATTGGAAACATCTTGAGATCCCAACATGCCCTCACATTGAGTAGGACCACCCCTAACAGTTTGTTTGTCAATCACAACCTCCAAGTCACCAATGTAGAGATTTGTATATCCCTTAACTATAACAATAGCTACACTCATCTCATCACCAACATCTATGTTATTTTGTTAGGACAAAACTGTGTGATTCTTATCTTCTTCATTGTTGGTCTGAATTTCTTTGGCTGCCTTATCTTCATTATAATCCCCACAAACATGATTAGATATCCAATTGTCTTGACATGTAAAACAAATTTTCTTCTTCCCCATTTGGTTCTTACTTTTGTGGGGAATTCCTACAACCTGTAAACCCATTGAGATTAATTCATTTTCAGTCACGTGTTCCTTGAACTTTTCAATTTTATGCTCAATCAACCCCTTTGAGAGCTCATAACCCATATGTGAAATTTTATATTCCTTTATCCAAATAACCAACAAATCTTATTGCAACTACTTACAGATTTCATCATCCTCATCTAAAATTAAGGATATAATAGTGTGCATATAAGCTCTTGTGTTGTTTGGATGATGTTTCTTAATTTCTGCTAAGAAGCATTAAAACATTTGAAGAATCAAATCATTACATTCAAGATCAATCATAATGGCAAATGATCTAACTTTTGACATAATTTCTAAAATTTTAACCTTCTTAACAAAGGTAGGGCCTTTGTTATCATGTAACCCGTAAAAACTCTTCACAATCAACTGCAAGACCTTTCTCAGTACACCATCATTGTAAGGTGCTATAGGAGTTGTTATTAGTGTAATTTCACTAAGAAATGAAGCAATTGCAAGTCTAACATCTTTATGTGGATGTTCCATAAACTTTTGTTGAACCAAAATGAGCATTGAGAGTTGCAAAGCCCAATTCAATAGCTTCCAATCTAATCGATCAACTTTAGATAGATACGAATCTAATTCTTCTAATTTAGAAAGAATGTCATCGGGAATTTTCACAGACTCTAATTATAAACCAATCAAATACAACCAATTCCCTATTTTTTCTTTCTGCAAGTCCCGTAGCTAATCATCGTTGAATGTATCATTAAATTCTTGTGAGAAAAGATTGCTTTTCAAGTTTTCCATTGTTTGCATTTTTTTTCTCCAAACTGAATTGCATCAAAGTTGATGCACACACCCACAGGTTGTAAAATGCCACTATAATTTCTGCACCTTTTTATTGTTCACACCCCTTGCAATTCACCCTTTCTCACTAAGAAATTAATTCAAATAGTTTGCTTACTTGCTGATCACAGAGTTTCTTTTTCAGATTCCTCCTAATTTATTCTGCAGAAATAAATATTGGTAGTTGCAATTTTTAAGAGCAGCTATGCAATCTGTAGATATTTATCAATCCCTACATTAGACTCCTTTTGCGTTAGGAACTTCTCAGAAGAAAAGAAGAAGCCAACATGAAGTCCAATATAACTAGAGTCACCCAAGTAATTAATACCAATACCAAGCGGACACAAATAAATCTCCAGCCAAAGATAGGTTACTGAATGAGTCCTCTCTCGAATACGGTAACCACCAGAAAGTCTGTAGCTCTTTGTAAATTTGTCAAATACTTTTCTTGGAATTGCCCAAATTTCTCTTTCCCTTCTAAGTAAACTTCACACAAAAATTGCTAGTTCTCATTCACAATAGCTTGCAGAATCATGGTTCCAAAATGTAATGAAATAGATGTGTTGATAATCAATGAGATTCTTGTACCCGTTGTTTCCTCACACCAGCAATCAGTTAACCTCTGAGTCTTCAATGATTCCTAAACTATAACTTAACCCACAGAATGCTGCCAATACAACAATCTACAAGTCCAACCTTATTATTTCGGCTCAATAGATCAGTAATAAGATGACATGGCCCACAAATTTCATAAGGAATTATTTTATAGCTCTGAAATTTATGTAACAATTTATCTTTGAAATCTTTTGTAACCTCACAGGTTGGCAGGAGAACTAGCACTCATACCATTGTAATATCCCCATAGGATATTTTACCTAGATTTTAACATAGAAATTCAAACCAATATTTAGCATGTAGTTGATTTCAATTTATCCAGCATAAAATACAAAATACACAACTGAAATAAAGATTATGAAATAATATTGCATTTAAATCTTCAGCGAAACAATAACAAAATGCAATTGTAAACATAAAACTTACAGTTAGATTGGATAACTAGAAACAAGGATTTTAAGCACAAGTGAAACACCTGTATGATACCTCCAATGGACAATGGGTTTCTGTCCACTACCTCCAAGCTCGAGGGCTTCCATCCTCAAACCTATTGAAAGCTGAAGCTTCCAAATTCTCCAAGAGAACAAGATTAGAACATAAATCCAAACATAACCAAACATAATCAAAATGAGTCTTTCACTGTTCTTTCAAAGCACAACCCTGTGACTCTTCATTTCCCTTCTACTTGACTCTTCATATTCATTTTTCTGTCTCTTTATTTTCCCTTTAAAATATCATTTCACTTAAGTGAATAAAGTGTTCTTTTAATAATAAAGTGACAACTAATATGTACTTTAATTTAATAGTCACTTTATTAATAAATCATTTAATCTTTAGACATTAAAATTACTAATCAATCAGACTCAGAAAATCATGTGTGAGCTCATTGGAAAGGTCTCGACGAGATGCTCCCAAACCAATTCCGAAATGCCAAAAATACTGAACCTTGATGACTTGCTATAAATAGTATCTAGAAACCTTATTGAATCGACTCTAATTGACTTGAAACAGGAATTGCCTAGGCCAAATCTCACTCTGATCCCTATAAGTCCTGGTTAGCCCACAGGACCAAGGCAAATTGCGATGATGACACATCATGAATTAATGGGCTAGAAAAAGGGACATTACATTAGAGTCCACGTGTTAGCTACATGGCATATTCTTTTGTCTAATAAAATAAGATCTGCCAACAAGGATTTTGTCTCAGCATTTATTTCATTTCAAGGAGGTTAGTGGGATACAGAGTGCTGACAACTAACAGAAAACTGTAAATAGGCATATCAAGGCTAATTTAATGTCACTTTGGCTTCGCCCCTTAACATGTACGTAGCATTACATACAAACTTACCCCATATCTTAAGAACATTTTAAAAAGTACACTATACTCAGATATATCTTAAAAGTTGAAAAAAATTTGTACATTATATTGTTTTTAGTCTATTAAAGCAATATTCAACTAATATACTATTCTAGACGAGATTAGTTGCTTAATGTCTTTTTGTGTTCTAAAAAGTTACTGTAACAATTCCTTATTTAATATACATATGTTATTCTTTATTGGTAATAGTTGAAAGGGAGTATGTACCATACGTAACACAAATATTTTAGCTTATGTCAGAAACCATTCACAGAAAATACTTTCATTGATTTGGCTAACCATTATGAAATCTTTCTGTTATCCCGATCTTAAAAGCTTCAGATTCTCATCATAAATAAAAGTTAGCATTTGAAAATTAAAGCAGTTCCTTTCACTTTCTAAGTCTTGTGCTGAATTATTTCTTATTTATATGACAGCAATTTTAGGAATTGCCAAGTCATTTTAACTGCTGCAGTGGGAACACATCATGGGAAACCTGGATAGATTTGTTGCTCTCTGCAACCAGTATTGAAGAAGCCAAAATGTAAAAATTGTTTCATATTGCTGAATGCAGCGCATGATTAATTGGCACATCAAGTGAAATAACAGAATGTGAAGGCATGAGAATGATTGTATCACTTCCAGCATTTGTCAGTGTGACCGCTTTAGGCGCAATCTGCATCATCTCCCATATGCCAGTTGTTTAGAAAAAATTAACTTATTTTATCAAAATTCTGCCACTACTTTAAAATGTTCACTCACAAATGAAACTATGATTTGGATATGAGAAATCTTCAATCTTACCTTTTTTGGTTGGTCAAACGAGTTTTCATCCATCACATGGGTAGATGTTAGAATGGTCATTTTTGAATCGGACAATTTGAAATTACCAGAAAGTAGACCAGTTATCGAGATGCCAAGCGTCAGCTCACTGCTATCAAAATTTACAGCCTACAACATAGCTCCAAAAGATCAGGCATGTGATACCATCAATATTGCACAACAATGATTCCCCAACATGAACTTAAACAAGATAAATTTGTTTGAAAAACTATATAGGAGACACTCTTATGGTTGAGTGACTAATGCTAGAAGACTCTGAAAGGTATTTAACTCTTCCTTGAATGCATCTTTAGAAATTGTATGCTTGAGGGAAAGTATTCATAGCCTAAGTGATTGTTAAAGAAGCAATTGAAAATTACAACCAATATAGACTACTAACCTCATACAGTTAATTGTGCACAGAAATTCTACAAATTGGCTTCTAATTTCCAAATTACCAAGGTGTTTTCTTCCTTTTTGCCAAATTCAACAGAGGTCCTACACTTTGAGAATGGAAAAATGACAACTAGCAATTGTTTAATGATTAAGTTATTTTTCTCATTTCAAGTGTGGAAAATGGAAGGAAACACCTAAAAGACAAGGGAGAATGAATATGATAATTATCGAGCAGAGTAGAGATGGATGAAAGCTAGTTGACAGAGACTGTCAAGAAACTACTTACATTGTGCGTGGACATATCCTTGAAGATCACAACGTAAGGTTGGTCTTAATACAACAAACTTATAACCAGACACCAATGAACTGACCAAACAGGTAAGGCATGCTTGACAAACTGAGTTATGGATCCATTCTAAAGTATTTACAATATTCAAGAAAACTCAACATGGGGATCCCATTAAAATGCTTAGGACATGTCAGCTAAATATTATAACATAGCTTTGTATTCAAAAGAGTAAATTACCCAGAAGCATATGAGAAAGGATCACCAAGCATTCATTATTTGAGAATAGCATCCATTGATAAAGAAATACAGGAATGGCTGTTAATAATTGTCTAGCAACTTAAGCTGAAAATGTAGTTAAAATAGATATGCAGTTGAACATAGAGGGATAAACAAAAGCATTGCATCTATCAGAGCTGTGGCAGAGGCACAATATATTCTGCTCCTTTTTCTGATTAGCATTGTTAGTGTCTTGAATAACCCTACTAAATCATTGCTTAGGAGTAGGGCATTACTATTTGAAAATTGAAACCTCGGTGTACTCTTGCCATGAAGATGTGAGGCTTTTTGACAAAATCACAAGTCGATTTTGTGCCAAATATTCACTTCTTCCTTTCTTGCCAGTATAATTGCCCCAACCTCACTTCTCTACCATATACTAAGTCTTCTTTCTTGCAGTATTAAGCCCAAATAAATATTGCTCATCTTTGAGAAGCCACAGAAATGAGATCTATTTCCATTTTGTTTTAACGTAGTATGTGCATAAAAGGAGGAATATCTATTGATAGTGAAGCATGCAGAACAATTTAATAAACACCCTTTCTAATAGATCATTATATCATAATATATACTTTTGTGGCTACAAATAAAATTCACACCTTTACTCTAATGTACTCATCTTCATTTTCTGAGCTTTTCCACCTTAATGCAGAAGCAACCAATTCAGATGAAGCATTTCCTAATCCTTGAATTGAAACAGGAAGAAGTGTAGCACCACTCGACTCCTTGAAGAACTGTTGTACCCAATAGCTCGGAGTTCCATATTGCCTCCATGAATCAAATACAATAGCATCTGGATTCCATCTGTGCCCATGTTCATACTTGTATAAATTAAACCTTCCATCAAAAAGTTAACTGAAAATATGACAGGTGACTTGGAGCTTCAATACAATTAAAATAAAAAATAGAAAACTAAAATAAAAGGAAACAAACAAAAATGCAAATAACTAGAAAAAAGGTAACATAATTAAAAGACCAAAAAAAAAAAGAATTTCTATAACTAAGAAGAAAACCTGCGGTCATTGGTGTTGACAAACAGTGGTGCGTAGCTTGCCATTTCCACAACATCACTGCCAGAACCAGTGAAAAAGTCAGAAAACATTCATAGCTTCCCTACAAAAATCACTATAAGATGTCAAAATTCCTTTTAATCTTAATGCTATGATTCACAACTATGTAGGGTTTACATGTGCTCTCATGAGATTTTTAGGTTTGTTTCAACCTAAGGGTGCTTCATGAATGAACATATAGAGAATCAAGAAGGAAAGATGCATTTTTTAAAACGATGAAACCAGTCATAAACTCTAAAGAAAAGAGAAAACAGAAATACCATGATTAATGTTTTATTCTTCCTTCTCTAGCAACTCAAAAACTAGCCAAAATCAATCAACACAAATATTACATTCAAAACAGACTTTATTTCAACTGCCATGAAATTGATGTGACAAGAAAATAGGGAAACAGGTAGAGACCTGTTTGTTTCTAATCCAATAAGAAAGCCAGCTTCCCCTAGTGCTGCCAATAAACTGCCCTTTCCAGCATCTTTTCCAGTCACAGCATATTCACTCACAAAGGCCTGAATATATGTCAGTCATCAAATAAGACTCCAGAGAAGAAATGCATCATTAACCAAGACAATAATACCTTCGGGCCTGCTCGCGTTGTATGATCAAATTTATGGGTCATAGAAAAGATGTTGCTTGCTGATGTATAGATCTGTCAAATAAAGATTAAGCTTGGATTTCTTCTCAGTTGTGTAAGAGGCTAAAATTACCTATACATGATCCCAAACAAAAGCAAAACATGGCCTCAAACAAGCTTTATATAAAAAATTGCTCATACTGCACTTACATGAAAATCATACATGTCAGCAGGATGGTCAAGTTGTTCAGAAGATCCATCACAGTTGGAGATAATTTTGATATCAGGATAAAACATTCTTATTGCATGGTAGAATTTCATATAATTTCCTGAGGAATAAATGACAAGAATGAGTAAGACTTGAAAACCCAATACCTGATAGCACATCTGACATTTTACTTTGAACAGCAATCAAAATTGGAGAAGAAATCAGTATAGCATGCTTTAACTCAGAAACAATAATGATCTTGGGACAATCATAGAGAAGCTTGTGAAAGAAGGATAGCTGAATAGAATTGTTATTAATTATATCTCAGCCTATATTCCAGAATCAAATATTACTTCATATAAAAGACTCCAACCAGGGTTCTGAAACTCTTGCAAGTACTCACCAGAATTCACAATTTTTCTGGTTTGTCATGATGAAGTTTCCTGATGCGGGGACATGGAGCTGAATTGTTGGTGATGAAGGGACCAAGGGCATAATTTTGGGGATGGCAAGGGGATGGGTGTGGAACAAGGGGGCAGGGGTGTGACGCCGATTGACAAATTGAGATGAATTGAATCTTCAAGCCAAAATATGCAATATAACATCTTTGTGAGTGCCCAATATAAGGAAAACTAATATTTTGAAGTTAAAGGTTACAATAAGTATGTAATGGCATGTGCCATATAGCAAGTGCCTTGGTGGCATCCATGGCAAAGCTAGCGGAGGTGGTGGTTCTGTGCGCAAATGTTTCCCCCAAGTCCCCAAGTATAGGAAATGTTCCCCTATAGGAGATATGGGGTTTTTTGGAGAAAAAGTGTCCTATTGAAACATTGCTAGCAAGTTACTTGGTAAGACTCACTTAAACCTGACAAGTCCAACAAAAAGACTAGGCCAACATCAAAACATAAATGAAAATGAATAAAACCCTAAAACTCTATCTTTGACCTTTATTTTTGTCTTTAGAAATTTGAATATTAGCTATGTTAGTGATTGTCAAGTGATTAAAAGGATTTTTTGATTGGTAGGTTGTAATTTGCCAAGCATGTTCTTGGTTTTCATATTATTATTTTTTTTCCTTCTCTATTTCAAAACCCTGCTTCTTAGTGTGCTTTTTTCTTTCAGCATCTAGATTCTTTGAAGTGTGCAAGGAAAGGCATTCTAACACAAGTTGGAAGCATGGTACTTGGATTGTGATCAAAGAACAATGAGCTCCAATTATTTTCTATTTAGTCCAATAAGAGGCATCAATCACTTCTAATACCACCATGCTTGAATTAGTGTCCAAAATATTAAAGTAGTGTGACCAAATGGAGGAAAAAGTGCAACAAGAAATGAATGTCCCATTTTCCAACTTTGAGAAGAAGAAAAATTAAGAGCAAGAGGGAAAGGGAAATGGTTGCATCGATTAAGAATTTCATGGTCACCCCTCCTTCATTGGGAAGTTCTTTCATAGGACCATAAATACAGCATCCCACCACCGACGCTGCAAAGAGTTCAAGCCATATCAATTGCCCTAGCTTCTTCATTCCTTCACTCTAACTATGGTACAGTGACTTTCATCAAACTTTTCTATCAAAGGCAACAATACTTGTTTCTTTCCATCCATCCAAATAGTATATTGATTCAATCTACCATCATGCAAAGCTTTCTTATCATACTGCCAAGGTCTACCCAAAAGAATATGACAACAATCCATAGGCATAATATCACACAAGACTTCATCATGATAATTCCCAATTTTGAACTTAACAAGACATTGTTCACTTACGAGTAGTTTATGCTCCTTCTGGATCCAAGCAATATGGTAAGGCTTAGGATGTTTCAATCTCTGCAACTACAACTTGTTAACCAGCTCTTTGGATGCCAAATTATCAAAACTTCCACTATCAATGATTACCTTGCAACATTTTTCAGCGATCTTACATCTGGTTTTGAACAAACTTTTCCTCAAAATAGGTTCCTCATCAGCTTCTTCATTCCACAAGATCCTTCTTAGCATCAGGTTCTCAACATGTTCAAGTTCATTAGACATTTCTTCAACTTCTTCACAAGCCAAATTATTTCTACCATTACCTCCAGTCTTCTTTCCAGAGTTAGTACATTCAAAGGCTCTATGTCCTTCTTCACCACATTTGTAACAAGTACCTTTAAACCAAGATTTATCTTCTCTTTTCCCATTATTGTTATTCTTAGAGTAACCAGTATAGCTACCTCTAGAGTAATTACCTCTTTTAGCAGGTTCATCTTTCCATCCTTTATCTTGTGTTGCATTGTCAGATCTGCTACTTTCTCCATAAGATCTATCTCTACTTCTTTGAAATCTGCCACCTCTTCCTCTTTGTCTTTGTTCATGTCTCTTTGTCAATCTCTCTTCAACCTTCAAAGCAAATTGGTATGCTTCTTCCACACTATCTATCTTCACATAACTGATCTCATCTTGAATAGATGTCCTCAGGCCATTCAGATATCTAGCCACCTTCTCAACTTCATCATTCACATGTCCAGATCTGATATCCAATTTGTAAAATTCCTCAGTATATTCTTTCACACTCATGTCCTTTTGTTTCAAATTTTGCATCTTTCTCATCAAACTAACTTGGTAGTCAACTGGAAGAAACTTCTTCTTCATCTTTCCGAGCATCTTCATCCATGTCTTGATCTTTTCTTTTCCTCTCTTCTATCTCTCAGTTTGCAAATGATCCCACCAAAGAGATGCATACCCTTTCAACTTTGTGACTGCTATCTTAACCTTCTTATTATCAGGAGTACCTTCATACTCAAAGTATTTATCCATCTCAGAGATCCAATCCAAAAGTGGATCGGTCTCAAGTCTTCCATCATAGCAAGCAACTTCAACTGCAGGTATGGAGTTAGCCTTAGACAAAACTCTCAAGAGTATTTCCTCATCTTGTTCAACTTCAGGTTCAGCATTAGGTGCTGCTTCTTCTTCATCACTAACATCTTCAAGATGTGCTCCTCTTCTCTGGGCTGTCTCTACAGCTTCAAACCTAGTTGCAATCTACCTCAACATATCCATGATAGCATTATCATTTCCTCTACCACGAACCATCTTGACAATCAAGTTCCAGCAAGATCGTAACCTTCTACAAGTTATAGGTCAGATCTCAGATCTTCCACCCTACAACCAATCCAATAAGGTTCTCCACGATCCAATCCACAAGAAAGAACTCGCTCTGATACCACTTAACGCAGGGGCAGGGTAGATACAAGCAGAATCAATAGAATTGAGTCCACTTGAATCCACAAACAAGCCCTGCTCAAAGTTACACAACGGAAGCAATATAATATCACATAAAATCAATGAAATCACAATGGATATGAGACAATCAACTAGCAGCAACAACAGAGAGTTTATATTATTTCTTTCAACATGCCCGGCTGTGAGGCCTTCCGGGTTTCGGCATTATACAATGAGAATTATGAAATCAGAATTACAGCTTGCATCCTATCTTTGTCTCCAATGATGTATCTAGATAATCCTCTCTAGATCTACCTCTTGATGCCCTACTACATCAATCTAGACTCTTTATATAGCCAGCTAAGCCACAAATCGACCAGTCAGGCATTTAATTACATTATAGGTCCAGTCTCAAAATTTAAACCAAAACTAATGCTAGAATGAATATAAATTGATGTGCCTTTGGATTTAGGTCCTTACATGACCCAAGAACATGCCTTTAAGGGCGCAAGGTCCCATTTGATCACACAAAACATCGCAAGAAGAAACACCACATGTTTCACCCGAAAACTAGCAGAAAATAGGTCCCCGAGCAAAATGGGCATAAATTTTTACTTATAACGAATTAGGGCTTGGGCTCTTGGGAAATGATAGTACTTTAGGTCCTCTAAAAGTCCTTAAGAGCGCAAAAGCTGATTCCTTATGGATCAAGATTGCCACTATGAACAATCAGCACCAAAACTGCAGGAAAACGCAGTTCCAACAGCAAGGAAAACGGCTATAACTTTGAAACAGTCCATCCAAACTTTATGTGCTCATAGGAGAAGTTTCCCAAGTAGGTCCTCAGCATAATGTAAGCTTTGCACACCATGAAACCAATAAATACAACAATTATAAAGAAAACAACAACAAACAGGTACAAAAATCAGGAAATATTTTTGGTTGATGCAAGATTGCTCAAAGACCCAAGATGCTCTTGCATCATATAGATAGATGGGAAGAAACACGGTGAACAAATAGGTGGAAGGTATCTTAGGAATTACATTTCAAGACAATAGAGAGCATGGTTGAAATGGCTGCACCATGGAGAATATTATTATAATCAGTGAAACACGGGGATGCGTTTTCGTTGTCAAATCCCCGTGTTTTGAAGAAGGAAAAGGTGTGGATCCATGTAAATTTTTGGAAGAGACTAAAACTATCCATTAAAAAGTTGAGTTCAACAAGCTTTGGGGTGTTCTTGAAGACAATGCAGTTCCAATGCCTACTTTGTCTCGTAGGATGCAGGTTTATGCTATTCAGCAGCCTGTAATCTCCCCTTTTTCCGTATTAAGGAACACTATAGAACTTCCCACAATTCTTTATGAAGCAGGTAATGGAAGATAAGAAAGTAATGGAAGATAAAATAACTTCTTTGCTAATGAAGCAAGTAATGGAAGATAAGTATGAATAATTGAAGTTTATTCCAAATACATATGTAGTATGATAAATGTAATTATAATGTCTTATATACAAGAAAAATGTTGTTCAATGAAAGTGTAAACAATCGATGTATAAATAATGTATTTTTTTTTTCTGATATAACAGGGACTATATGCAAGACTGAAATGAGTCTCGGTAATTACGTACTGATTGTTGTGTCTGATTTGCCATTAATTAAATGCAACTGTATGTAGGTTTTATCTGATATGGAAATCGATATATGCTGTGGTAAATGCTGATAAGACTGTGTCTGATATGGCGATATAACTATGCATTGGGATGTCATTTTTGACTATGACTTTATAGGCTTGCACCAAAGGGGACGTTGAAAGGCAGAGTGCTCTTGTACAGAGTGATCCTTACAGGATAACAACTAATAAGTTTCTATTCCAATATATGCCTTGATCAAATGAACCAATCAACATTATATACTTGTGATTTAAGGGGAAGAGGTGTGTTCGGGAAGACGACTCCCTTAATTGTCTTATAACCAAAATAATGATGGAATGATTATTATGTTTATAGGTTGTTACCCGTTTAACATAATAATCATGCCATAATCAAATTAATATTATTCCTTCAAGTCCTGAGTGCCAATAATGGCAATGCAAATGTGATGCGATCCATGTGCTGATAGGAAGATGTACAATGGCAATGCATTGTGATGTGATCTATATGCAGACGTAATTAAGAACACATGTATTACAACATGATATTGAATTGTTATGAGTATATCAAGACAATAGGATGTTGATATGTTATGAATATATGCATTATAATATGATGCTAAAATGTTATGGATATGTGCATGACAAAATGCAACTATGGTGTCATCTATCATGGAATTATGCATGCAGAGTATATGGATGAAGCTATGAGGAACATTGATTAACTATATGGATGAAATGCATAATATAAAGGTGGTTACAAGATGATGGGTGGACTTAGCCGGTCATCCAGTCACTAGTCCCTCATATAGTCAATATGCCATGGTGCAATATATAAGTGGTCATATAGGTCACTCATAAATGGAATCATAATTATGTTGGCTACATGGAGGATTGATGGCGTGGTGATTGTCAAGCTCATCAATCATCACAACTTTATTGTTGTGCGAAAGAAATGCAGATTATGTAGAGGACAAGGTTTCCCAATCCTTGCCAAACTTATTTAGGATTGCAATTGATTTCTGAATATTGGGGATATCACAGTCTCCTCTCCTTAAAAAATGCTTGCCCACAAGCATTTGACTTCTCATGATGATTCCTCGATCCCAAGGAAATATGTAGAAGGATTCAACATACATCAATAGCTTGACATTATTGAACTCATTATGCAAGTCATTTCTCTTGTAGATGTTTGGACCTCCAAAATTATAGCACCAATGTTTCTTGATTTAATTAGGTTGCTTATTCAAAACAATTGTTTTGTAGTTTTCATTCTTAAGGTGGCTCCTCCAGTGTTGCATGGGCTCTACACAAGAATGTCTCTTGATGATCTTAAATGTAATGTTCCTGTCCACTAACATTGTCTAAACCTGCTATAATTCGTTGCACGGCGGTTAGATATGCTGGTATGGCGAGTTATATGTTTTCTCCATGGCTGGAAGAGGTCGTATGGTTGCGGAAAGTGGTCGTACGGTAGCTGGGAGCAAACGTACGAAAACTAGAAGTGGTGTATGGTGGATGTTGGATGACCGTACAGTGAGGTTGTGGGGCTGCGTACGGGTAGCAGGGGGCCGTACGGTGAGCTTTCAAGCCCGTACGGTGGTGGTCGTACGGTGGCTGTGTGGGGGGTCGTACGTGGTGTTATGTTGTGGCCGTACGGTGGAGGTTGCAAGACGTACGGTGGGCCGTATGGTGGATGTTGGAGGACGTACGGTGGAGGATTTACGGTGGAGGCTGAGGGCCGTGCGGTGAAGGTTGGAGGATGTATGGTGGAGGGCGTACAGTGGAGGCTGTACAGAATGAGTACGCCGAGGGATGAGAGCTGAACAACGTAGAAGGGTGTCCAATGGTGGAGTTTCCAGCCTTTAATATGCTCCAGTCTTTAATACCATCACACAATTCGAAATAAACACTTGCAAGAGGAAATGAATAATAGATGTCAATATCGCTTCAGATTGCCAAATCCGGAACCAGAGAATAAGCAGAGTAGGGTGAGGGTTGAATCCCACCGAAACTACGAAATACCAAATAGGGAGGATATTTCACCTCCGAAATGGCGGACAACAGAATCCCAACAGGAATTCGCAAAAGTACAATTCAGTATCAAATCTCAACATATGAAAGTTACATCCTACATGCCGGTCATAAATACCCCTTCAGAGAAACTCCCGAGGTTTTACAAAAGAAGTTGACATGACAAACACCTACAGAACAAAAATAAAAAAGGGACCAAGATAAGCTAAATCAATCGGTCCGCATACAAGAGATAAATAATTTATTTACTTTATGACGGGGATATTACATTAAACTTATATCCATTATTGAATGTTTGGTTTTCATCAATCTCGAATCTCTCGCTAAAAATTGAATTCCGACTCAGCTTCAAGAGTTTACCCTTATGTTGTTGTTGTGCCTTTTTGAATTTGATAGGTTGTTTCTTATGCCAAATGGTAAAATGGACTCGATCTTCATTAATGAAAAAAGAACATTGTTCAACCATAGAATTGAAATCCTTGTATCTTCTCTCAAGATGTCAAAAGAAGAATCCCAAATCTTCCAATCTGTTGCATCTATCTTGATGATGTAGGTGTAGTAGTGTAACATCCTCTTAGAATGTTGATATGAATGATCATTCATTGGGATAGAGGTGGATATTGGAATGGTAATTGGGGGCTTAATTATCTTTATTATAGTGTGTCATGATCCAATAATTATTTGCTCATCCATTAATGCCATCATTATTCAAAAATAACTGCTTTGGGTAGAATGCATATGGGAATGGTTACTCCTTTTCTTTATCAAGCTCAAACTCTCAACAGTTGATCTTGTCTGAAAGAGAGAATCCCAATCTGAATTACAACCTTGTGTAGTTTGATTGAATAGTGTTTAGTGTCACCATTGTTACAGTTTTCTATCATGTTGCAAATGGTTCCCATTGCTTCCTTGATTGAGGATGCATTAGGATCCCAAAATTTGTTTTCATCTTGATTGATTAAATATGTATGGAATCCTAGTCCTTGTGTTCATCTCTCCCAAGAAGATCTTTTCTTAATATCTGCTGACAAAATTTCAAGTTATCGCATCTCTTTTATTGTTACTAGGTTCCATGAAGGGCTCAACCTCTATGCCTTGTCTTTTTGACAATGAGGTCTCTTCTAGACTTCTTATCTTATCTTCTTCAAAATGATGTGAGGTTTTGACTTTTAGATGCTTTTAAATCTTTATTTGTCATCCTTTGTATTTCATTTTTCCATATTTTTAATGTCATCTTCCCTCCTTTATCAACTGCAATTTGATGAGGCCGGATACACGAAGTGACTGATTTGCTTGTATTGGAGATCTTCTTTCTCACTTCTTGACTTGGTAGATGATGTCATGTACTTATTAAGATCACGGGTGTCATTTCGTCATATGATTTCCCCAGATATTTTGTTCTCAATATGTGATCTAGGAGATGGAGTAAGTGTACCTTGTGAGGCTCATCAATCCAAGTATTCTTACTTGCAATGGTGGGGTTATATGAAGGATTGATTGTTCCATGTGATGTTGGATGATCATTTCTTGTTTTGACCTCTTCTTGGGTTTCATATTGTGTAACTACACCTTTTGATGTTACCACTTCCAATGCCTCCACTATATGTGGAACTCTTGATGCAACTATTGTATTGCAATTATTCACCTTGTAATCCTTAAGGTGTTTTTGTTCATTGCTTCCCCTTCTTAGGTCCAAATGATGAATTCCTTGCTCCTTAGGCTGGTACTTTCTTGTAATTCAATGTAGTCCTCTAATGATATATCTTGTTGAATATTGCTATTTAGCAATCTAGTGGCCATTGCTCATGTAGATTTACTAAAGTAGGTTCTTTTCTTTCTTCTTATTCTTCCTTTGGAAGAAATGTAGGGAGCGTTGGATTAAATCTAGGGTTATGATGTTTTGAATAGTCGTCATTTTCTTTTCCCAATTTACTATGATCATTATCGATCACAATTTGTATTAGTAATCTCAACAATTGATCCAATTTCTTGTGTATGTTTCACGACCATGCATTGATGCATGAGTTTATTGGAGATTTCAGGCAATATAGATGCATACAAATAATTTAGACATTATATCGTGCTTCCCATTTCTTCCATTTAATAGATTACATAATTATAGGAGTTTTGGTTCCTACATTATAGGAACAATTCACTAATTATATGAGTTGTTTTAACAACTCAACAACTCAACAAATACTCTATGTGAGTTGTATTAACAACTCACATTATTATTATCACATACAACACACCTTATAAAATTTGTTACACAATTAAACATGTGAACACTAATTTCCAACATTCCCCCTCTTAGTGTGAACATGGTAGAATTCACACCCTTCATCTGCAGTATGCTCATCCCTGTGGCATGTCCTGATGGTCCCAACCAGTGTTGAGAGTGGAGGGGTGAATCAACGCCCACTAAAACTTGAAAACACTCTTAGGTCTATTGACTATTACTGCATGCAAAACAAATCCTATAAAAGAAATAATCAACACAAGATCACAACAACATAGAACACCAAATATATCGCGTGGAAACCCAAAATGGGAGAAAACCACGGTGTGAGTAGAACTCACAAATTTTGCACTCTTCTGAAGTGTGCCCTGTGAAAAGCCTTCCCAGTTAAGGGATTACAAACACACTATTAGATGTGACCCGGTTAAGGGATATAAAATAAGGCCTGTTAAAGCTTGCCTTGTAAGAGGACTTTAGAACATCTACTAGATGTCACCCGGTTAAGGGATTTGATACAAGAGACCTATTAATGTCCACCCAAATACTGGGATTTGACTATTGCAATTGTTAGAGAGCAATAGAGGGGTTGATCCTTTGAAATGGTTTTGTTGAGTCTGATAAGATCACTGTTTCATCTACTGTGAGTCATCACAGGGCACCACAGGTATGCTCTCTTCAGGTTATTGTGCTTCCTTACACACTTTCCTCTTTTTCTTCTTCTCTTCTCCTTATTCCTTACAATAGCTTTGATCAGCATAGAATTTCACTCTTTCTCCTTGGCAAAATCTAAATGATCATCACTTTCACCGGTTTACACCTTTCCTTATGTAGTGTTCTAGTCTTTGTCTTCATCGGTCACTGCTCCAGTTAGTGACTTCACTGGTCACTGTCTTCACAGGTTGCTTCTCTGGTGCATTGTTGTTCATCACCATGTCATCGGTCACCAGTGGCCTAAACAGTTTCACTTGTCACCTGTTCCCTATTATTTGGACATTGTTAGCTTAGACATTTAATGACATCAATGACAACACCACTTTACTATTTACCGGTTGTATCCTTACCGGTAATGCATTACTGGCAATGCCAACATGTCCAACTGATTCATGACCTTGATCCAAAGAAAGGCTCTTTCCTCCCATGGTTTTAAACAAACTTACCACAAACCTTGACGTGAACAGGAACCTCCACCATCTGTCCACCTCATGTGGTTTTCTAGATCCTCCCACAAACCCTTTCAAGATCCATGAACTGCATTACACTAGTGCTTTTTTTCACCACTATGCTTGTACATCAGAGAAGTTATATCAACATACATATCACAAACTGGGAATGGAACATTGTGCATTATTCCCCCCCACAATGTGAAATTTCCACTTATTCACACAACCTACAAATCATATCATGTTGCATACTAGGAAATAAAATGTCACCAAAGCTGATGAGCGGCCCCATCATTGGAGACTAGCAAGAGGATCTTGATTGTCCTCTAGCCTCCAATAGTTTTCTACTTGATTAGAAAATTTATCTTTGAGGCTTAGTTTTGTAATGCCTCCTTAATATGGACATCGCATACAAGAAGTGTGCCCAATTACAATTGAGGCAATTTTTATTTTTGATCATTTTCTACATTTTGATAAAATAATTAAAGACTCAATACATGAACCCTATTCTAAACAAAAAGTTAGACCTTGACTTTGACAACATACTATATTTTTAATGGACTATGACACAAATCATTAAAACTTAACTAGACTCATAATGATAATCAATTAAAACTCAACTTGTCGGTGACTTCTTTTCTAGACTGCAGGAAAGAACGAAAATCATGAATCAACTTCATCGGATGCATTTTCCATGACTCCAAGATGGTTGGCGAACACTTTGCAAAGGTCATTGAGACTTGAGGAAAAAGCTACATCGTTTCCTTAAGTCCAAATGATTTAGAATTTAATACAAAATCCACTTGAAGATGCAACACGTCTCACATGGAGGGGTATACTTCTGATTATTAGAGATCTGATCAAGATAAAACAAGAACACAAGATCTAGACCCAACAATCATCGATGAGATTCGAACAGAGATTTATGAACAATTTTTCCACCCAAAGCAACTAAACACAATTATACAAGAAGACTCTTATCCACATGATCAATATAAAACATGCCCAAGACACTATGAGCCCGTATACTACATCAAACTTTCCAATGCAGAAATGAACCCCTTTGAATTGAAGAGAACCTGTGAAATGCCAGCGTCTTCATTGTCGATGCAAATAAAGGCAAATTAGGTGCACCAATAGTAGACAAAGATAATAACCCATAAACTTAAAATAGACCAAAACCCGCACTGATAATGACCAGAGAACACCTTTCAAATTCTCCAATCAGACTAGCGACTCGAGATGGGAATATCATAGACAATGCACAAAGAAATTTGAGCCATCTATGCATTGTTTGTGTCGTGCATCATTTTTATGAGCATCCAGACGAACTGCAGAAGATAAAACACTCTAATCGGTCCAAAAAAAAAATCCTCGCAAGAAGATTGTTGAATGATTCACTTCAGGCCAGTCACCCAGACAGAGTTGACTTTTAATGCAATGAATGAATTGCTCGCAAATAGAAGCAAACTTCCACATTGGACAATCAATTCACTTTTACCATTCTCCTCCCTTCCCACAATTCTTCCTCTGCACAAGTCGCTAGGATTGCAGCTGAGAATGATATTCAACTCCTATGAAGGTGCCTAAACAAGAGGCATCTCCAACTCCTATAATACATCAGCTGCCAATAATTTATCTACATCACAATAAAATAGAAATAGAATCACTATTGCTCTGATACCATATTGGAGATTTCAGGCAATATAGAAGCATACAAATAATTTAGAAATTATATCATGCTTCTCATTTCTTCCATTCAATAGATTACATAATTATAGGAGTTTTGGTTCCTACATTATAGCAACAACTAACTAATTATATGAGTTGTTTTAACAACTCAACAAACAAACAAATACTCTACGCGAGTTGTATTAACAACTCACATTATTATTATCACATACAACTACACACCTTATTAAATTTGTTACACATAATTAAACATGTGAACACTAATTTCCAACAGAGTTTGTAGAGTTCTCATATTTTCCCATATTTTGCAATTTCTTATTATACTAGTTCCTCAATTGCTTCCATCTTCACAAGCTAGCAGAACTCTGTGCTCTGATACCAATTGTAATGTCCCTTTTTTCTGTATTAACTTCCCACAATTCTTTATGAAGCAAGTAATGGAAGATAAATTAACTTCTTTTCTTATAAAGCAAGTAATGGAGGATAAATTTGAATAGTTGAAGTTTATTCCAAATACATGTGCATTATGATAAATGTAATTATAATGTCTTATATACAAGGCAAATGTTGTTTAGGGATTGTGTAAACAATCGATGCATAAATAATGTATTTGTTGTTTCTGATGCAACAGGAAATATATGAAAGACTGAGCGGAGTCTCAGTAATTATGTATTGATTGTTGTGTCTGATTTGCAATTAATTATATGCAATTGTATGCAAGTTGTATCTGATATGGCAAATGATATATGCTGTGGTAAATGCGGATAAGGTTGTGTCTAATATGGCAATATAACTATGCATTGGGATGTTGTTTCTGACTATGACTTTATACACTTGCACCAAAGGGGATGTTGAAAGGCAGAGTGCTCTTGTACAGAGTGATCCTTACAGGATAACAACTAATAAGTTCATATTCCAATATATGCCTTGATCGAATGAACCAATCAACATTATATACTTGTGATTTAAGGGGAAGAGGTGTGTTTGGGAAGACTGTTGAAATATAGCTTCGTTCGTGTTTAAGTATGCAAATTGAATATAAGTATATTCAATATATATATATATATATATATATACTGTTATAATTATGGTTGGCATACTGCAGAGAAACCGATCGAATGAAGAACATACTACAGACATGATGGTATTGTACTGCAATGTATACATTGCAGTCATGATAAGTATCGTGCACTGCAATACATTGCAGTCACGCTATGTATCGTGCGCTGCAATACATTGCAGGCACGATAGTATTGTGTACTGCAATGTAATTGCAGTCACATGATAATTATCGTGTGACTGCAATTACATTGCAGTTACATTGCAGTATATGATGATCATTGTTAAGGTTCTTGTTATTAAACGACTCTAAGTCGTTTAGGTTATTTATCTAATCTGCAGTTAGTTGATTGAAATAATATTAATGTAGGGTCATGACCCTACATGGCAACTGCCATGTACGGTCATGACTTTACATACTAATATATATAATAAAAGGAAATTGTAGAATCAATCAATCAAATAGGCAATTGCATTCTACAGCAATATCTACTAAATATAAATAATATATTAAATCTTCTAATCTAATATTCCTTAACAAAGACGACTCCCTTCATCATCTTATAACCAAAATAATCATGGAATGATTATTATGGTTATTGGTAGTTAACCGATTAACATAATAATCGTTCCATAATCAAATAAATATTATTCCTTCATATGTTAAGTTCTAATAATGACAATGAAAATGTGATGTGATCTATGTGATGATAGGCAGATGTACAATGGCACTGCACTTTGATGGGATCTGAATGCAGATGAAATAAAGAACGCATGCATTACAACATGATATTGAACTGTTATGAGTATATACAAGACAATATGATTTCGATATGTTATGAATATATGCATGATAGTATGATGCTAAACTGTTATGGATATATGCTTGACAGAATGAAGATATGTTGGCATCTATCATGGATGTATGCATGCAGATAATATGGATGAAGCTATGATGAACATTGATTAACTATACGAATGAAATGCATAATATGAAGGTGGTTGCAAGATGATGGGTGGACTTAGCCGATCATCAACTCACCAATCCCTCATATAGTCAATATGCCATGGTGCAATCTATAAGTGGTCATATAGGTCACTTATAGACGACAACATAATTATGTTAGTGTTAAGATTTTTAGGATCATTGCAAATGTAATAGCACTTCATGTATTGTATGTGTTTTCCAAATGCAACAATCTCTTGCATTTATATTGAGAATGAGCCAAGAAGTAACATGTCCCTTCATGGGACATGTCTATTCATTATTATGTAATTAATATAATGATAATTATGATTATATATATATATATATATCTTCACTAGTATTGACTCATAGTGTTTATCTGACTGAAGCTACAAAACATCACTCCCTCTTAGCCAAGGAAGATTAAACACATGATCAAGATAAGAAGATATCATTTACCGTGATATCAGAGATATGGTCTGATTAGGAATATCAAGTTGCATGATATTCACCATAACTCATAGATTCATAAGAATATCATCTCATGATATTAGGAGTAATAGCCATAGAATATCAAGTCACATGATATTCACCATGTACTCAGAGTAATGGCCTACCAACATCAAGTCTCATGATGTCCACCAGGTACTCAACAAATATTTTAGATATAACCTCAATAAGATATCAGAGATATGGTCTGACCAAGAATATCAAGTCTCATGATATTTACCATAACTCAAAAAATTTCATAAGTAATGTATCCTTAATGCAAGATATCATCTATTGTGATCTGTTTCAGCCATCACATGATGTCTATCACAATAGGAGTTCAATGGTTTGTTTAAGGAAATGAAACCACCACGCAAGAAAACATCTATTGTGATCTGTTTCAGCCATCACATGATGTCTATCACAATAGAAGGTCAATGGTTTGTTTAAGGAACTGAATCCACCATGCAGGAAATCATCTATTATGATCTGTTTCAGCCATCACACAATGTCTATCACAATAGAAGGTCAATGGTCTGTTTAAGAAACTGAATCCACCATGTAGGAAATCATCTATTATGATCTGTTTCAGCCATCACAAGATATCTATCACAATAGAAGATGTCATCTATCATGATCTGTTTCAGCCATCACAAGATGTCTATCACAATAGAGGATCAAGTTATTGTAAGATCGTCACCTTCCAATAACTTTTGCAAATACAAGTGATAATCATTTGGAAGTCGTCACTTCCTCATGATTTACACAGGGGTCAGGCCCATTAAAAACATTCATGATTCATTAGTATAATAACCAATTATATCAAGTTTACCTTAGAAGTGTTTCACCTTCAATAGTGAACTCCCTCTCAATCAATATGATCAAGATTGTCACAAGTTGACTGAACCATCTTCTCCCTCTGAAGCTCAAGTTTATCAAATTCTTGACCTCTTTTGAAATGTCAGACTCCCTTTGCATCTAGTCTCAATCATCAATTCGTTTGCAAGCATCAAGTTTTTCCTCCCTTGAATGCAATTATCTTGTGCTTCTATCCTAAAGGTAAGTTAGAAAGAGATTACAAATATCTCACTAAATTATCTCCACTGGAAATACCAATGATAGAAGCATACAAAATTTTACTAACCAATAGTATAGCATGAATTAAAAACTCAAAAATTATGTGCATTAATAAAACATGAAATACTTATCTTTTATAAATTTCAAGTATTTCATTCTATAAGGTGAGCCCATATAGAAAATATCATGCAAATTCACAAAATGATGTCGTCGTTCTTGAATATTCCCATAATTCTTCACATGACCTATCTTGAATATCCAAAGGTTCTATACACTATGAAAACCTTCAATATGAACGGATCTCCCTTCAAGCGGTTAGGCTTTTAAAGAAGGAACCTCGCTCTTTTACAGATTTTGCATTGACCCGTACACAGTCGGTCATAACTTTTGAACCTGACCTTTTCTCTCCAATCGCTCTGGTGAGATTGTTCTAAATTTGTTTATCACCAACATATCCAAAATTCAACGAAATCTAACAGTGCATTTGGGAGATATGGTCCTCATACTGAGACTATATTTTCTGAGACAATCACACATTCATCATCAACAAACTACTCTTTTACATTTGCAACTTGGCTCTGATACCATGTCAAGATTTTTAGGATCATTGCAAATGTAATAGCACTTTTTGTATTGTATGTGTTTTCCAAATGCAACAATCTCTTTGTAATGTCCCCATTTTGAGTGAGCATTGGAGTTAGTGGATTTAGCCTATCATTGGGTCCTTGTAGGCTAATTTTGGTGATTAGAGGACCTTGTTGTGGGTTTTGGCCCCATTCTAAGGGACTTACTATTTATAGTAAGTCATCATATGGTTCTACTGAGCTCAGATGATTTAGAGGAGTTATATGATGCTTTCAGATTTTATTTTTGGCTTCCGGTTTGGACTCCAGGATTCTTGGAGGGAGCGTCTATTTTTAGTAAGTCACCCCGTCAAGTTCATTCATCATCTTTCATCATCAGGATCACTCTTGTGCTGTCAAATTTTGATTTTAATGCTTCCTTAGTCATTTTCTGTAATGACCCTCACTAGTAGGATCACTAAAAACTCCAAATCTGATCCGTGTAAATTCGTCAAACAGTTGGCATGCACTTGAATGGTCTTGTTTGCAATGATGTTTATTTGTTTTGGGCACCGAATGTTATTGAGATAACAATACCAATGTAGTAATGAAATACAATAGAGCAGCAAAGAATCTCAAAGCAATGTAAAGACTTACTACAAGATATCAAAAACTTCTCTAATTCTGATTGCACTTTCCAGAATTCATGCAACTGTTACATCTAACACATATAAGCACTGTTTATGGACTGTGTACAACATATGGATTTGGATATGAAACCAATGAATGAACGTAGTCCTATCAATGCACCCAATTACAATGCAAAGTTTGAATTCAATGACTGTTTTCAAATTATGTATGACTGTGACAATATTCAGAATACAATGCTATGACAATGTGGCAATACCCTTGCTAACTTATATCCATATCTGAAGATAGAGGACTGACTATGACAACAGAGATATATGAACTGATTATCACAGCAAAATGGTGCAAGAACAATACATATTCAGACATGAATTTTAGTGACTGTCATATACAATAGATATGTAATGTTTAACATTCATTACTATCAACAAGTGCACCTGGAAACCGCTCCAATTACTCTGATTTGCTACGCTGCTGAAGACCAACACCAAGCAATCCTAACTCGCCCCCAAACTGCCCTTGAATCTCTGCTATGTGCTGCACACCACAGAGCCGTACCAGGCCGTACATGTACGGCTCCTGCATAAAATAATTGTAGGGTTTTTGACACTCCAAAAAGCTATGAAAAGGACCGCCAGGGGTGTACTAAGATCCTCCCAAGAGCATAAAAATATTCTCCAAGTAGATTAGGAGATATGAGCAAATTATTGGTTCCAAACCCTGGTATTGCAATTCTGAAAATGTACCAAAATGATCTCCAATTCTTCACCAAATGATTCACCAATGCAATGATGAATTCAGAATCCTTATTCCAAACAATTACAAACCCTCAATATCAATTTTTCAGGTCTGCTTTTTCGGACTGCTTTTTCGGGTCTGCTTTTTTCGGACTGCTTTTTCGGATTTGCTTTTTCGGACTGCTTTTTCGGATTTGCTTTTTCGAATCTGCTAAAAACGGCCTCCTATAATTTCGGACCTGCTAAAAATTGCCTCCTATAATTTCGGCCCTACTAAAAATGCCTCCTGAAATGCTGTTTCAATCACAAACAAACCCTTACATCAAATTCTCAATGAAGTACCAATGAGATGGCTGAGTACCAACTCCAAATTTGCAACCCTTCAGTAGATATTTCATTACCTCAATTATGCCAATCTAGGGGAGTTATCGTTCCCAAAGATCGAATAGAATTTGCAGACCAAAGACTACAAATTGCTCCACAATGGAAAAAGTAGAAGAAATCCCAAATCCAAGCATGTCCAAATGAAAGCCCAAGCCCTCTATTTATTCTTTTCCTTGGGAAGTTGCTAGAACTTCTAGAAACATCCAATTATAATGTACTTTATAATAAAATAACATTATAATAATAAAGTACATTTCTCAACTCAAAATTATAACAATGTAGGCCCAAATGTCTCATAACTGAATGTAGGCCCAACTACGACTGAACGTAGGCTCAAGACTGAACGTAGGCTCTACTACAACTGGATGTAGGCTCAAACTGGACGTAGGCTCACTCTGGATGTAGGCTCCACTACAACTGCATGTAGGCCCAAACTGGATGTAGGCTCTGTCAGCAATATGCAATCAAATGATCAACATAATGACCCTCTCTCCAAACCATTTGCCTACGAGAGTCAATGATAGGCAAATCCGTCATGCCAAACGATGTCAGCCAAAATGGGGACATGACATTTTCGCAAGATGGGTGAATTATGATTATTATTTAATTAAATCGGCTAAGGTTGCCATTTTTATTGGGAATGTATTGTGTGCATCTTAGTGTTATAGCTCGTTGGAAATGGATTGAAAATAGGGACCCTATGTGTCAGAATATGGTTAATTTAATGAAAGGGTCTGTTTTTTCATCATTAAAGAGGAAAGAAATATAATAGTTTATTATATTTCAAATGTGCACATAAAGCAAAGTCTTTTGTAAGTGAAAAGTGTGTGAGAGAAGATATCTTTTATTATAAAAGCAATGCTTTGGGCAAAAGCAAATCACCTATTGTTATTTGATGAAAATTGAAAAGTGATTTTTGTGAAGGAAGTTCGAATTTGCTGGGAAGTCTCAAGGGTTTTGGAATTGCTTGGAGAATTTGCAGATTTTATTGGGCTCTGACACTTTGAGTTGATGGTGGAATATCAATGAATTGTACTAGCTCCTGGATTCGAATTTATTGCAGATTTGAGTAGTAATTAATGGTCATTATTTAATGTTTTGAGAAGCTTGTGAAGAAATTGCAATTGGAGAAGCCATGAGGGTTTGATAGATTTCTTTGAGGAAGTGAAGTCTTCTTCTAAAATTCTGATGTACGATGAGTTGGAATCATTTGCCAAAGATTTGTGTTGATATATTTTACAGATTATATCCAACTGGCTGCCGTACGGAATTCCCAAGAGCTGTATCAATTTGATAAGTTTGGCAGCTAGTGTATGCAGGCACGGGTTGAAGGGAATTTGTCCCTTATCATTGACAGCACCTTGTTTAGCAGAAAAGATTATCATGGAGTTTGCAGAATAGTTATGAAGGCTGCGTCAAAACATGAGGACTGAGAAAGAGCATCATACAGCTTGCGTCCAAACTTGGAGGTTGACGTTTTGAGCTAAGGATAACCTTGTGATGTATGGTTACCGTTTGACAATTCAGGTGCCAATTATATTAAACTTTGCTTTGTATTGTTTGCAAATGTTAAATCAGTTTAATGAGCATTGAAATTAATTTTCTGTTGTTTAATTCAAAATCTGGAAAATCCAAAAAAGTATATATATGTTTTAAAAATACAAAAGAATTGCAAATTCAATTGGGGAAGAAGTCAGTTTATAATTGAGAGCCAGTTGGGCTCATTACACTCTTACATTTATATTGAGAATGAGCCAAGAAGAGACATGTCTCTTCATGAGACATGTCTATTCATTATTATGTAATTAATATAATGTGAATTATGATTTTATATATATATACATATATATATATATATATATACATCTCATATATACTAAATATATATATACATATCTTCACTAGTATTGACTCTTAGTGTTTATATATATATATATATATATATATAATATCTCTTGAGTATTATATTCATTTCTCTAATATTTACATAATAATATATATATATTTATATTTAAGTATATATATACATCTCATATATACTAAATATATATATACATATCTTCACTAGTATTGACTCTTAGTGTTTATCTGACTAAAGCTACAAAACATCAACAGTTGGCTACATAGAGGATTGATGGCCTGGTGATTTTCAAGCTCATCAATCTTCACAACTTTATTGTTGTGCAAAAGAAATGCAGATTATGTATAAAGGACAAGGTTGTCCAATCCTTGCCAAACTTATTTAGAATTGTAATTGATTTTAGAATATTAGGGATATCAAATAGTCCCAGAGCCAACCATATGTTTCTACTCATACAATGCATCATAGATAAGGATTGATGTCAAGACCTTCATCCACTCATACTACTGTATCTTGATGGCAAGGGTAAATGCAAGATGCAAAGTAATTTCATAGCTTAATTGTTCAATGCGCAACTTAAAGATAAGATAGATGATGTCATTGGCAAGTTCTTTGGCAATGGCATCCCATTTCATGTAGCTTGATCTCCTTATTATAAGGGGATGATATTAATGGTGGCAAGGGGAGAATCATCATATGTGCCACTAGGTGAGCACAAATTGAAGACCACAATCTTATATAAGAATTATTCCAAGATCAAAGTTTTGATGGAGAAGATAAAATCATGTTGGGCAGAATCTAGATGTAGCATCGTTATGGATGGTTGGATGGACATTAGGCATCGTCTACCCATCAACATCATGTAATGTTCCTGACTTCCAGAGGCGTGCAAATCAGAAGAACAAACCGGAGGCGTTTCTGTCCCGAAGGCGTTTATCTCTCGAAGGTGTTTATCTCTTGGAGGCAAATACTGTCCCGAAGGCGTTTCTGTCCCGGAGGCGTTTATCTCTCGGAGGTGTTTATCTCTTGGAGGCAAATACTGTCCCGAAGGCGTTTCTGTCCCGGAGGCATTTATCTCCCGGAGGCAAAATTTTGTCCCGAAGGCAAATTCTATCCTGGAGGCGTTTATCTCCCGGAGGCAAACAAGCAGACTAGAAGCAAGCAGGCCGGAGGCAAACAGGTTGTCTGGAGGTAGACAGGCAAGCCGGAGGTAGGCGGGCTGTCCGGAGGCACACAGGCCGGAGGCAGACAGGTAGGTCGGAGGCAGACAGGCAGGTCGAAGACAGGTAGGCTGTCCAGAGGCAATAGGCCGAAGGCAGACAAGCAGACCAGAGGCAAGCAGGCTAGAGGCAAACAAGTTGTCCGCAGGCAAACAGGCAAGTCGGAGGCAGGCAGGCCGTCTGGAGGCAACAGGCCGGATGCAGACAAGAAGACCGAAGGCAAGCAGGCCGGAGGCAGACAGGTTGTCCAGAGGCAGACAGGCAGGCCAGAGGCAGACAAGCAAACCGGAGGCAAGCAGGCTGGAGGCAAACAGGTTGTCTGGAGGCAGACAGGCCGGAGGCAGACAGGCAGGCCGGATACCACTGTACTGTTCCCAACCTCCGTTACACAGAATAATACGCTTCCAGCTCTTGATCGAATGGGACAGTGCCAAGAGAGGATGTGTGGGAGATCTGTCATGAAGACTGTACGGTGCTGGAACAGAAGTTGGCGGCCGTACGTTGAAGTGCAGAGGCCGTACAAAAAACTTCAAGGCTGTACGACAGTACCTTAAGGCCGTACAGAGGTTGGTGGTGACCCGTACAGTGGAACAGGGTAGTCGTACGGTGCTTGGTAGACAGGTCGTACGATACAGTGGCAGGTCGTACTGTAGTTGGATGGGATCCGTACGGTGCTAAGTTATGGCCGTACAACAGTGAAGGAAAGCTGGCTGCCGAGCGGTAGAAGGATGAACAGTGTGTACGGACAGTTGGAATGTGCACAAAGTACGAAGTAGCCTCCGAAAGAATTGAACGATATCGCTAGAAACAACACAGAACAATACACAAGCCAAATATATTGCCAGAAAGATATTATTGAATTAATTGAAGGAAACCTCGGATTTGCCAGATCCGATACAAGCAGAACAAGCAAAGTAGGGTGAGGGTTGAATCCCACCGAAACTGCACACAAACCAAATAGGGAGGGTCTTTCACCTCCGAAATGGCGAACAACAGAATCCCAACAGGAATTCGCAAATACAAATCAAATATAAGTCTCAACATATGAAAACTATCCAACACACCGAGCATAAATACATATCGGGGAAAACTCCTGAGGGTGCACAAAAGAGCCGACTGCGACAACTTAAACTATGCCAAAAGGAAATAATGGGCCCAAGATAAGCTAAATCAATTGGGACCCTTACAAAAGAATGCCGACACGGCAAACACTTACGGACAACAATAATAAAAATGGGCCCCCCTTTTATCAATTAAAGGTCCATTTATAATATTATTTAAATTCTAGGACCCATAATTAATAAAATTTAATTTACTAAAATTGGGAACATTACAAATCCTCGCCGCCCAAAAATTGCTCGTCCTCAAGCAATCCATCATCAATACTCCCGGATTCCAAACTAAGCGCGGACACTGATAACTGTATTCACTGGAACCCTCAAGCCGTAACATGACCATGCACTTGGAAGAAAGCGAGAAAAGTAACTCTCCATCAAGCTTCCACTGCTCCACTCTGATATAATTGTTGTCGTGCCCAAAGTCACCCGGATCCCAATGAAACCAAACATCAAACTCATCGATGCTCAAATCCCAAGCCAAGCACGGACGTTGGTAGCAATATCCATTGGAAACTTTGTGCTGTTGTTGGACCATATGCACATAGTTGGATTTAGTTGGGACGAGTAAACCGTCATCAAGCTTTAACTGCGTCACTCTGGTATAACTATTGCCATGCCCTTCACCAGGATCCCAACAACACCAACCCATGAAATCTTTCACACCCTCATGTTCAACAATCTCTTCTAGCATGGGCACAGACACACATGCTAATGCCGACAACATTGTAATGTTCTGAAGGTGATCTCTACCCGGAGGTAAATTTGCGAGACGTCCGAAAAGCAATCTTGGCCTGAAGGGAAACTCCATCCGAAGGCAATCTCGACCCGAAGGGAATCTCGACCCGGAGGCTATCTCAACCCGAAGGGGATCTCGATCCGAAGGGAATCTCAACCTGAAGGCAGTCTCAGCCTGAAGGGAATCTTGATCCGAAAGAAAACTTAGCTAGAAGGGAAACTCGACCTCGAGCAGAAGGTAATCTCGGTCCGAAGGGAATCTCCACCCGAAGGCAATCTTAGCCCGAAGGCAATCTCAATCCGAAGGCAAACTCAGCTCGAAGGGAATCTCAACCCGAAGACAATCTCGGCCCGAAGGGAATCTCCACCCAAAGGCAATCTCAGCCCGAAGGCAATCTTGATCCGAAGGAAAACTCGGCCCGAAGGGAACCTCAGCCCGAAGGCAATCTCGGTCCAAAGGGGATCTCCACCCAAAGGCAATCTCGGCAGGAAGGGGATCTTTATCCGAAGGGAATCTCGATCTGAAAGAAATCTCGACTGTAAACAAGGCAGTGATGACGAACAGAGTCTCAGGGACAAACACAACCTCGATGGTGGATAGAGTCACTGTGGCAACAGTGACAGAGAGAACCTCGACGACAGACATAGCCTCAATGGCAGACAGAGCCTCGGCAATGAACATAGCCTTAGCGACGGACACATCCATAGTGACAGACAAGGCCTCGGAGATAGACACAGCCTCAGTGACGGACACAGTCTCGGTGGTGGACAAAACCTCGGCTACAGACATAGACTCGGCCTCGACAGCAGACACGGCAATGGACACAGTCTCGACGACAGACATAGCCTCGACGACAGACACAGCCTTGGCGATGGACACAATCTCGGTGGCGGACAGAGCTTCGACGAAGGACAGAGCCTCGGCGACAGACATAGCCTCAGTGGCAGACAAAGCCTTGGCGGCAGACACAACAGTGGCAGACAGAGCCTCAGCGACGAACACAGCCTCGGCGACGGACACATCCTCAGTGACAGACAAGGCCTCGGAGATAGACACAGCCTCGGCCTCGACGGCAAACATGGCAACGGACACAGTCTCAGTAGCAGACATAGCCTCGTGTAAAGCGTCACCTTTATCGTTGTCATCAACTTTCTCCCATTTGTGCAAATGAGATATTAGTTTTTCTTCACAATGCTTGAATACATTACTGACCAATCTACATGTTGCCATAGACAGGACACATTCAAGATTAAGAACAGCCAACAACATAGATATAATAGGTTCGGATATTTCATCCATCTCTTCAATGCACGAAATCATAAGGCTCTCCATAGCACCCGAAAACTTACTATCATGACATTCCTTGATTGTGACCAAGAAGTGATGAAACATATCATGGATCAAGTCTTGCAACTCCAGATCTAAGAGGAGGTTAGTTACTTTGACATTTGCACAATTCTCCAATATTGTAGATCTCCTACCAAAAGGGTCACCACTAAAGTCATCAAGACTCTGAAAGCTGTCAATGATCAAATGTAATATCTCTATCATGTTGTTGTCATCACATGGTTCTCTAGGAGCCCAGATTCTCAAAATCTCACTAAGACATGCTGCAATTGCCAACTTCATTTCCTTGTCATGGTGTCTCAAAAGCTTGGGTTGACTTAAGGCATCCTTAGTTGGAGAAAGGCTCCTATGTATAAATCTTGAAGGTGATTGGTCAACCTTACTCAAACATACCTCCAATATATCTAATGGAAGATCAATACCCTCGCTGAGCTCTTTGCTAATCCTTTGTAGTGCGTTCAACCACCACTGTCCGTCACTGCTGGGCGCCATGGTGTGATCTGAATCCCAAAATCTCTCAATCATCCCAACAGGCTGGCAAGATCACCCAGCTCTGATACCACTGTAATGTTCCCGACTTCCGGAGGTGTGCAAATTAGAAGAACAAACCGGAGGCGTTTCTGTCCCGAAGGCGTTTATCTTCCGGAGGCGTTTATCTCTCGGAGGCAAATACTGTCCCGGAGGCGTTTCTGTCCCGGAAGTGTTTATCTCCCGGAGGCAAAATTCTGTCCTGGAGGCGTTTATCTCCCAGAGGCAAATTCTATCCCGGAGCCGTTTCTGTCCCGAAGGCATTTATCTCCCGGAGGCAAACAAGCAGACCGGAGGCAAGCAGGCCGGAGGCAGACAGGTTGTCCGGAGGCAGACAGGCCGGAGGCAGACAGGCAGGCCGGAGGCAGGCAAGCCGGATACCACTGTAATGTTCCCAACCTCCGTTACACAGAATAATACGCTTCCAGCTCTCGATCGAATGGGATGGTGCCAAGAGAGGATGTACAGGAGATCTGTCACGAAGACTGTACGGTGCTGGAACAGAAGTTGGGGGTCGTACGTTGAAGCAGCAGAGGCCGTACGAAAAACTTCAAGGCCGTATGACAGTACCTTAAGGCCGTACAGAGGTTGGCTGAACCGTATGGTGGAACAGGGTAGCCGTACGGTGCTTGGCAGGCAGGTCGTACGGTGCAGGGGCAAGCTGTACGGTAGTTGGATGGGATCTGTACGGTGCTGGGTTATGGCCGTACGACAATGAAGGAAAGATGGCTGCTGAGCGGTAGAAGGATGAACAGAGTGTGTACGGACAGTTGGAATGTGCACAAAGTACGAAGTAGCCACCAGAAGAATTGAACGATATCGCCAGAAACAACACAGAACAATACACAAGCCAAATATATTGCCAGAAAGATATTATTGAATTAATTGAAGGAAACCTCGGATTTGCCAGATCCAATACAAGCAGAACAAGCATAGTAGGGTGAGGGTTGAATCCCACCGAAACTGCACACAAACCAAATAAGGAGGGTCTTTCACCTCCGAAATGGCGAACAGCAGAATCCCAAAAGGAATTCGCAAATACAAATCAAATATAAATCTCAACATATGAAAACTATCCTACACGCCGAGCATAAATACCTGTCGGGAAAAACTCCCGAGGGTGCACAAAAGAGCTGACGGCGATAACTTAAACTATGCCAAAAGGAAATAATGGCCGCGACATAAGCTAAATCAATCGGGACCCTTACAAAAGAATGCCGACACGACAAACACTTACGGACAACAATAATAAAAATGCCCCCCCCCTTTATCAATTAAAGGTCCATTTATTATATTATTTAAATTCTGGGACCCATAATCAATAAAATTTAATTTACTAAAATTGGGAACGTTACACATCATGGTTACATGTGTATAGGACCACACTTCACATGCACTCTTTAGGAGCTTTGTGAAGAAGGATTTCTTGAAACTAGTTGAGACCATATATTCATTCTATTTTATTCTTTTGGAGAGAAAGATTAAGTTTCAAGAGGCACTGTAGCGCATGGTTATGACTACAGAGTGGAATCGGTGGGCCGAGGGAAAGATAGAGCAAGGGAAAAGGGTGAAGGATATAGTGAATGGTGATGTATTTTGGAGTGATGCAAAATACATAGTATCTATAATTGTTTTGGTTTTCCAAGTCATCAAATATGGGGATGGTGATGCACCTACCCTTGGAGAGATGTATGATGTTATGTTGCCTTCTAATTGGACCTTGGAAAAATAAAATATTTAATAAGATCATAATGGTAATTAATTTAATTATTTAGTATTATCCCTCAAAATTAATCATAAGGGTGATATAATTAATTTAATAAAGTTAATATAGAGACTTTAATGTGGAGTTAAGTGAAAATTTAATGAAGTGATTTTATTATTATTTCCCTAAGTTCAAACTAAATTAAAAGAGGGGGAAATAAAGAGACAAAGAAAACGAAAATCAAGGGTCAGAAAAATGGAGTGTGTTGTTAAAGAACAATGAGAGGTTATTGAGATTATGCTTGGTTTTTTTTATTATTTTCTCTTGGAGGGCTGGAGAGCATGTGGCTTTCAGTTCAAAAACTTTGAGGACGGAAACCCTCAAAATTTCTCTGTAATTGGACGAAAACCCAATTCAGGTTTGGAGTGAATTCATTTAGGATTCACCATTTGCAATTTACCATACAGATCACTGAGGTTTTATACAGATAAGTTATTTCAAATTTGATGAACCCTCATTTTGAAACAATTTTACACATGCTGCAGGCATATTAAAAATAGTTATACATCAGTTTATTGTTATATTATTATTAAATATGTTGAAGGCTTATAATTAATTTTTTATTTGGAAGCCTTGAGAAATCGTGGAAATAACGAGTGATTATTTCTGGAAGTTTTGCAAGTGGAGACGCAAGTATTCACATTGTGAAAGAGTATTGCTTGGCCACTAAAAAGGAATCAATTTAATTGATTAATGTGGCAAATGTTCTCATGTTTTAATGTTGGAATAATCACACTTCCTTTCCTAAGTCACATCATACATATTGGAGGTGGCAAATAATTACTCTAATTGGGGGTTTGAAGTACAGTATTCTTTTGGAAATTGTGGGGTTTATCTTTGCTAGTTCATGAGAATTTGGCTGCCATGAAATTAATTCCAGAAGATGAGGAATCGATGCTTATTGTAACCACCAGTTTAGCCACCTAGTTTTCTTGTTCCAGTGTGCGGAGTTCAGTAAGAATGGCTTCTTATCTCTTTTTTTGGTGTAGGTACTCTTGGGTCTTTGTTTAATGATAAAACCAAGTGCCTGTCTTCATTCAAACAACTACATCTTTGGACAGGATTTAGGTGCAAAACAGAAGCTTGAAGAGTTTTTACCATAACCTTACATCTGATCAACTGGCCATTGCTTTGCATTATCTAGCTGCTTCTGATAATATTGATGCTATTAATATCTACTATGGTGTGCTGTCTTCATTACTGAATATGCTAGCTGTGTGACAGCCTTAGCTAAAGCTGTGGCGTCAAGGATATTGTATTGTTGGTGCATGGACATTTTGGTGAAGACTTTCTTGCTGTGTGTGGAGTTCTCTATAACAACAAAGTGTTCTCAGTCATCATCGTTTAGCTGAGAACAGCACATCAGATAACTGAAGAGTTTCTGGCAACCATTCTTGACTTTGTCAAGCTAATTTGGAGATAGCACTTGCTGTTTGGAACTTCTGACATAATAATACCATTCTTTGTGCATTTCTGAGCCTTGGATCTGTCATTGGAAAGCAGCCAACAAGCTACAGCAGCGAGCACAAACCTGGAGCACCATTTCATGAGATTCAAAGATCTGTTGGAAGAAATTATATCTAGATTGCATGTTGTTTCAGTATGACTGATGAAATCTGTGACAACACATCTTGGAACATGGAATTTATCTTCTATTGAAGGTCACAAGCAATCCTTCCTTAGTTGCAAAGTTTACAACTTAAAGATTTCTATCGGAGATTTGTTGTTCTTGAAAAGATTGTAGTGTTTATATGTTTATTCGATTTTCATATTTGCTTAGCAGGTTACATACCTCCTGATCAACTATGTACACATGAAATTGAAACAATACATCTGCACTTTACAAGTGCAAGCAAACTATTTGATAAAATTGTTAGAGGGAAGAAGTTGCAGATTTTGGGTTTAGATTTTGGGAAGAAGTTGCATTCTAAGTCACAAGGTTTGAATTCCAGTTCAAGTTCGGCAACCATAAAATTCGGATGAAGTTCAACCAGGGTAAAAATTTGAATTAAGTTTGCCTTATATAATTTTATTTATTTATATTTGTTTAAATTCATTTTATATAAATTTGATTTTTTTCAAGTATAAATAATATGTCCATAATATTATCAAAATAGTTTAATATTGCTAGATAACTAAAATCCTAGTATGACATTTCATATAATAAAAATAAAACTTTATGTTTATTATTCTTAAAATTTATTCATATATTTTCATTATAAATATAATATATAATATTAATAAAAATAATACATTTTATATAGAAGTATAATATAATAAATATTATATATTTTAAGATATAAATATCGTATATATTAAACAATTCAAAGAGAGCGGAACGGTGCACAAAGATTGGCTTCGACATTCCTTGGCATACACAACCAATGTTTATATAGTCACGTTGGAAATAAACATTTGAAGATGCCCAATGCTCGCAATAACCACAAACTTAGCGCAACCCAAATGTATAGCCACCTCCAAATTTAGCTAGGAAGCCTGGTCAAAAGCAGGTTTATCCCCCATGAGAAGCTTGGGCCACATCATAGATTTGGGGTCAAGTGCTTCCCAAGGGCTATCAAGGGTTATCTTCTACGTCTCAGAAGCAAAAGATGAAGTGAGATCCAAACCTTGCACTACAAACCAAAATGCATGAAAACCTAGGGCAACTCAGATCCCCGTAGGCTAAATGAGTCTCATAGGAAAAAAAACCAAAACATATTTTTTAGAATATTTTTTAATGAAATCACTGTGCAACTTCATCCATTCAAATGTTTGACGAATTTTAACGGAGTTTTGATATTCTTTCGAGGTTCACCGAACTTGAACTTCATGGATTAAATTCAGCCAAACCTTGTGACATAGGTTGCATGCAAATTGTTTGTTAAAATGTTTAATGGAGAAAGTGTTGAACATGATGAGATTTCAGAGAGTATGCAAATTGTTTCATATATTTTATGTGCAGTAAATCTATTGGAAAGTGAAAGGGAATTGCACAAATTTTTAGTGGTAAACACGTAGAACACTACACTGGTATCAAAGCACAAATCATCCTGCGAACCTATGTGTTTAGTTTAGTTGGATGATGGCAAACTCAGGAAAGAATCCTTTAAGAGAACAATTCAGGAAATCATTAAAAATTATCAAGTCTGAGATTCCATTGGAAATTGTAAAAGTGAGTAGCATGCTCTTTGCTTTGGGAAAGCAACTTGAGTTTCAACATCAGTCCAAGCATGTTCTTCTTAGCAAGTTGGGGGAAACGGAAGTGTTTGACAGAATTGGACCAGTCAGATTTCGAAGGGTTAAAATGTGGAGCAAAGGAGCCTTTGTTGCTTTAGCCCAGCCCCAAATGATGAGGCATTTAGAAGAAGATGTGAGACTCTCAGTCAATACTTGTCTTAGTGACATCATGACGATCTCAGCTCCTGAAGTACCTTACAAAGATGAGATAATAAGGGATAGCCTATAGCTGATCGTTGATGGTTTTCATGGGCTAGGAGATACTAGGAGCTCTTCTTATGGTAGGAGGGTGAAGATATTCAAGCTGATGGCTAGTGTCAGAACTTGTTTTCTCAAAATTGAATTCGACTATGATGATCTCATCTTCAAAAGTTTCAGATGTTCATAGCCACAATCAATAAGGATCATGAAGATAATATATACTCTTGCATGCAAACCATTACGATCCTAATCATTGATGAATGTGATGTTATTTCCCAGCCCCTTATGTCTATATTGTTGACTATTATGAGGCAAGAACAAGATGTTTCTTCAGCTTCATATGAGATGGTCAGCATTGTTTTCAAATGTGTAAAGTTGAAACCTCAATTAATTAGGAGGCTAATGTGACAAATCTTGATGGAGTGGTTGTCTCACCTCATGTTGAGGATTTGATAGAATTCCAGGATGACTCCTTAGAAGTGCAAACATCTTTACATGATGAGAATGTGAATAATGAAATTGAAAAAACAACTTTTGGTACACATTTAGAGCTTTTGAATGAAGTTGACGACATTAGTACAAATGTTGGGATAGTTGAGCATCTCCACAATAGAGAGGCAGAGGTGATTAGGGACAGCTATGGAGTTACTACTAATAGGCATGCCATAGGGTCTGATTTTGGTATTCATCATAGTAGTAGTTCTTTTGATTTGCATGAACATGGTTGGAAGACTCAACTCAAAGTGTTCATTGCCCAATAATCCATTTCTTGAGTTGGGTGATGGGACTACAATTGATGGTAGCAATGTAGCAATGTACTTGGTGGAAATAGTAAGGTATGGGGTCTTGGAATTGAGTTGGAGTTTGATTTCCAATTTGGTGTTGATCTTAGTTCACATTATGATGTGAATGGATACCCTCCGAAGAGACCACCAGATAAGAAAATTGCAATTGAGGAGATAGATGGAGACTGCAATTGGAGTGATATGACAGTAGGAGGCATCATCATACCTAACTACATGAGGTTTGGAAAGTTCGGTCTTAAGATTTGGAGTTGCACAATAGAATGGACATTACATACATTATCCAAGCTGGTGAAAGATAGAGATAAGGAGATTGTGGATATTTGTCTTTGTTTGAGTATATCTCATCATTCATTGTATAAATCAAAAAATCAGTCCAATATAGCAGCCACTTAGATGATGCAGAATGAGAATGCAAGAGGTAGAGAAAGTTGAACAAGTTGATGCAAGGATTGAAGAGCTTCACAAGGAAATACCTTGCAGCCTTCTAATATCATTTGAGGAAGATTTATTTGAGACACTACCACCTCTAATTGACATTCCCAACCGGTGCTGAGAGGGGAGGGGTGAATCAGCACCTATAAAACTTCTTTGAAATAAATTTGATGAAGTATACTTATAACTGTAAGCTAAACAGATTTAAGCATAAAAATACTTATAACTGTAAGCTAAACAGATTTAAGCATAAAATAACATCAAGCAATCAATCACACAGTGACACCAGATTTATCACATGGAAACCCAATTTGGGTGAAAACCACAGTGTGAGGAGACCTCACAAATTTTGCACTCTTCTGAAGTGCACCTTGTTAGGAGCCTTCTTTATTAAAGGATTACAACGCACTATTAGATGCGACCCGGTTAAGGGATTTGTTACAATAAGGCTGGTTAGTGTCTGCCTTGTTAGACGACTTAGAACACCTTACAAGATGTCACCCGATTAAGGGATTTGATACAAGCGACCTATTACAGTCCACCCAAATACTGGGATTTAACTATAGTAATTGTTAGAAAACAATAGAGGGATTGACCTTTTACAACTGACTTTGCTTAGCCTGATAAGATCTCTATTATCCTCAACTCAAAAGCATCACCGGTCGCCGCAAGTGTGTTCTCTTTTACTGTTGTGCTTCTCTACACAACCTTCTCTCTCTTCTTCTCTTTTCTATTCACCCTAGCTTTTTCAGCGTATAGGTTCACTCTTTTTTTCTTGGCAGAATGAAGGCAACAAATATTCTCAATAGGCAGAAGAATGTATATAAAGTTCTTGCCCTAATTGTGCCTCTCATGCATGACCTAATTTCAGATCCCTTTCGGATACGTCACTCGGTGGAGTATTAGTTCACTGAGGAAACATCTGATGCATGCTCTTGCTTTATCTGCTTTATGAGGAAAACAATAAATGCGTGTCAAGCACCTTTCCTTCACAAGAGATAACTCCTTGTTTTAAAGCCATAGACTTCGGCTTTTAAAACCTTTAAACGCGCCTCAAACCGATCACCATGTTAACTCTGTTAGCATTTTAGATTGTCATTAGTGTCTATTCACAAAACACCATACACCGGTAAAAGGTCACCGGTCACTCCGAATACTTAGAAGACACCGGTAGTCAAGGAATTGAGTGTATGCACTGGTAAACAGATCCAAGTTCACAATACCGGTCAAGACAATACACCGGTAGACCAATCCAAAGAAATCCAAGTGTAAGGTTACACCAATCTAAACTGCCTAAAGATCCGCACTGGATTTTGTAGAGGCAGTTTGAGTTAAAACCGGATTATACGGGACATCGACCGCATAGAAGTGGAGTTAGCTTTTTAACAAGAGTTAACTTTATTTCAACGGATGTTTTGCAAGGTAAACTCTAGATCAGAACGCAAAGCTTAATTGCTAGTTGCATGATTTTCTTGTTGAGTTTATAGCCTGGCGGTTCTATGAGTTAAGGGTTTCATAACGATGAACTCTTGTATAAATACAGGTCATATGACGCAAGAAAGTTGATGTTGATTATTGGTGATTGCATAAGAGTAGAGGAGAGACATCTTCTGAGAGAAGAGCTACAGATACAGAGGTAGCAGAGATCAACAGTCAGGCAAACCCGGAAAGAGGTATGATCTAATCAAACATTTAGTGTCATAGCAAATCAGTGCTTTTATTAGTAGTGAAAGCAAATTGAAATCCCTTCATTAGAGTGGACCTAATCAGTTCATTGTAAAAATCCCCTAACAGGGTAACATCCCTTGTGGTGTTCAAAGTCCTGTAACCAGGTGGCTCCTAACAGGCTTCAGATCTTAACAGATCTTTTGTAAAATCCCTTAACCGGGTAGCACCTTAACCAGTGCTTTGTAAGCTCCTAACAGGGCAGCTTCATTTTGCAGTAGTGAAGTTGTGAGTTCTATCTCACCGTGGTTTTTTCCTTCTAACCGAGGGTTTCCACGTATAAAACTTGTGTTGATCTGTGTACTTCTTTTACAATTGTGAATGTCTGCTTTATGCTTTACTTAGATTACAAGAAGTACTTAAAATTAGAAAGAACACAAGGAAAATAGTTCTTACTAATTCACCCCCCCTCTAAGTAACCAGTTGGTAATAACAATTGGTATCAAAGCAAGGTTCTCTATACTTCAAAGTCTAACAACTTGAGAGAAAGATCATGGAGAGTTACCGGTATCAGAAACAACTTGAGGAAGCCAACAAAATTATTGCCTCTCTGGAAAATAGACTGAGGAGATCACTTACAAAGAGAAAGGTGTTGGCCCTACAGTTGCATGAAAGCAATGAAACCATCGATGAACTCTCTAGGCAGAGTGGATCTGATGAAGCTGAGGAGGTAGTTTCTGAACTCATGGAAAAGAATGAGATCCCGACCGATCAGATCTCCAACCTTAAGAGGGAGCAAGAGGAGAATGCCTTAAGGATGACTGAACTGATTGAGAAAATGAGAAAACCTGAAGATGAAAGGAACATAGTAGTCAAGTCTTTAACTACCGCTGAGAAAGCAAGGGACTGAGCAGTGGACACTATAGGGGCAACTGAACTTATGCTTCTACAACTTCAGGAGGACATGCAGAATATCACTCAGGAAAATACTAGCATACACAAGACATGGCAGGATAGGGATGATGCATGCAAGAGACTGGCGATTGAGGTGTATCAACTCAAGGAACAAAAGAAAGTCCTTGAAGAAAGAAATGAAACCCTGAGAAGATACAATGAAAGGTCGATCAAGCTCAATGAGCAACTTAAAGCTCAAAGAAGACACAAAGACCAAACCGGTCTTGGATTCACCGGTGATATCACTAGAGAGAATGGTGAATCTTCTAGAGCCCAGACAAGCAAGAAAGCGAAGAAGAAGCTGCCGGCACATAAAAGAAAGAAGACCTCTCACATATCTTGCAACCATTGTGGGAAACTGGGTCATAAAGCAAATGACTGCAGAAAAGCACCGGTAAAGCCCAACAACAGTTACTGCAAGAACTATTGTAAAAATGGCCACAAGACCAATGAATGTTGGTCCAACCCCACATCGGCATCTAGTGGAAGCAAGGGAAGCTTCAAAGGCTACTGCTATGCCTGCAAAAAATTTGGACACAAGGTTGAAGAATGCAGATCAAAAACCATAGCATTCAGGTGTCCAAGATCGGTATTCACCAAGAGAAACGAGAACCGAAGCACAACCAATTGTGCAAACTATGGAACACACAGCCATAATGACTCTTGGAGCAAGTCACCCAATCCAAGAAGGGTGAACCCATGGAAGACAACTGGGATAGTCTGCTATCACTGCAACAAAGTTGGACACCTAGCAAAAGATTGTAGGAACCAGTCGTTCAACAAAAAGAAAGAACCGGTAGAACTTGTTGACAAGATCAACAAGGAAGAGAAGACTGAAAAATCAGTCAGACAGATTTGGTTCAAAAAGGAATCAAAAAGTTCTGCTGAGGAGAAGATAGCGGAAAAATCATCATCTACTGATGGTGATATCTCTTCTGCAAACTGAGCCATGAAGGCCTAGAGGGAACCGGTAGATCCTCTACCGTTCCCGATAAGACTGGTGAGAAATGGACTCACTCAGTTTACAAGGAGAACCGAACAAGGAAGAAGATATAAACCAAGATTTTCCCAACCGATAAAGCTTGACAACCAGTAAGGAAAAATGGAAAGAAAAGTTAGGTAAGGCATTTATTACTGTAGTCGTTTAACGAATAGTTACCGTTTGGTAATTACCCTTATAACCTAACCCTATAAAAGAAAGGAGAATTACTCACAAGTTCTTAATTTGCTTACTTTGTGATTTATGAATTCTTGTGCTAAGTAACATTCTCGCGCTTTGATCATTGAGAATTATTGTGTGTAATACTGATCTAAGCTACTTTCTGCAAAGCAACCGGTTAGCAAGAATGGCCTCGTCATCTGCTACAGTAAAATTGATGAAGGGAGATCAGGTGGATAGGCCAGCATACAACATTTTTTCGGTTCAGAACAAAGAGAACGACATGGCCGGTGTGCTCTCTTCTGTACTAGGAGTCCTCTTAACCGAAGATGTCATGGTGTTTATTCACGCCAAACAAGAAGAATTGGGCGAAACATATATTCAAGGCGAGTACCTGTCACTATGCGAAGAAGGAAAACTTCCTAACAAATACGCCAAGCTCATATCATCCGGACTGATAAATGGAGTATGTACCCAGCAATCTTCCGGGACAACCAAATCAGATTGGTGCTAAGCTGTCTTCACGAACTAAGTTTTTGGCTCACCCGAGGTACATGTCACAAAATCACCAAAGATGATCTCCACAGAGTAACTGGATACAGCAACCGAGGGGAAGCTCTAACCCTAAGGACCATCTCAAATGTCGTCGTCAATAAGCTGACAAAATCAAGACCTGATGGCCGACTCATGACCGTGACGGACATTGAGGATGACGGAGTCCGCTTCGCTTCTACAGTAATTGGGTAGAAGGTATATCAATCAAGCAATTTGAACAACATACCAAGCGGAGCTATAAACGCTACATATCGGATAATGCATGATAATGCCCAATACGATATTTGCGCAATGCTTCAAAGCCAAATATTTGAAAATATGAAGAAGCTGGGAGTCGTAAGGAAGAAATGAATGAAATACGGGACCCTTCTGGCATGTCTCTATTTTTACTACTCCAACTTCTTTCCGAGAATCGGAAAGGTTGTATGGAAAACCGATAGAATGGTGATGCAACAGATAAGTGAGATGGCTAATCAACTGGGCAACTGATTAAGTGGTGCACTGACTGAACACTTTGAGGCATTTCAATTACAAATGCACAAAAGAGAGAGCCGTCAATGATTGTTGACCTATATAAGGACGATGTGCGCTTTCTCATCACCACCGACAACTGCATCATTCAAGTAGTGGAACCTAGAGACGTATATGCTCCTAAGCTAGGATACGAGATCACTGCGAAAGTTGCTAAGGCATATGCTGATGCCCTTAAATGATGCAAATCTGGATCTCGGCGACAATTGGTTTGGCACGTATACCGAAATTCTTCAAAATCGGTCAAAGAGGACACCAATCAAGAATGTCTACAGGAGGACCCCACACCGCGGAAGAAACCGCCCATTGAGCAACCCAAAGCTCGAAAGCAAAAAGCGGAACAAGTATCCAATGCTCAGGCAACAGAACAAGAGGAGACAAATCCAGAAGATACAGTTCCTTTAATTAAAAGAAAGAAAGGTTCAAGCAAACCGGTAAAGGAAGATCCACCAAGGAGAAGAAAGCTCACAATTGATGAACTTGTGGCAGAACTAAAAGAGTCTGGTGGTATGGGTTCTGTTAGAGGAAGATATCAACTGGCCAATGATGAAGACAAAAGAAAAATTGAAGAAGCAATTGTATTCTGCCTTCATAAATTCAATCTACATCCTAATGCACTTCACACAACCCTGCCTGAAGATCTTCTACAAATTATTTAAGATCGGTGGAAGGCTTCTATGGATAGAGAAAAGGAGCTAAGGATATGAGCTCTTCTAGAGGTTCAAATCACCTCACTATGGAGGAAGCCACAGAACAAGCTGAACTACAGCAGCAAAACTTCTCGACAAAAAAGAGGATCGCTCTCATGCTTATTGGGGAAGCTAAGAAAGTGCATGATGACGGAGTAGTTATGTGGACTAAACTTCTTCAGGCGCAGCAGCAAGCTGAGGAAGACTACCAAAGAGCCACAGTTCAACCAATTCCTGACACCGGTAAAGGCAAAGGAGTGCTTGGAGCGCAAGCACCTGTTAGAGAAAAGTGCTCCTCAGTACCGGTCATCAACATCACTGATCACAAGAGCACAGAACCAACCATCTTCATCCCTCCAAGTAAAGGTAACACTAAACCTATGACAGTTGATGAGATAGTTGATAAAGTATGTGATGTCTCCTTCTAGCTAGAGACATCATTCTAGCTGTTAAGGTATAGCTTCATTCGTATTATTATTATTATTATATATATATATCATAGTATACAAATGATTATTAAGAAGAGTTGTGATTATATTACTATCTTATTATTATTATTATATTGACGAGATATAATAATAATAATAAGTAATATATATATATACCAAAGTCACAATGGTATTAATTGAACTATAAGTAAACAAAATCATACACTATAAGTTAACATTCGAATGCTAAGTATCGACTGTTAAGTTGATATAAGTAAACAAAATCATACTCAACTATTATCAACAACCAATGGCACTAAATACAAACCATTGTTTGTATTAGTGTTAGCGACTATTGATAACAGTCGCTAACATTAATACAAACAGCGAATGGACATGACTGTTTACTTTTGAAAAGGCACGATGGTTGCTGGATAACCAGTCACATGCATATATATACATGCTATGATTGCAGGGTTGAGCAATCAATCACAGCGTACATTGTCTCCTTCACCTGCGGTCACAGTATTATATATATTCATTATAATATATATAAAATCATCACAATATTATTATATATCAGAACAGTTACTTAACAGTGATATAATAAATTCCCAAAGATCTGATTTCCTAACATGGTATTAGAGCAAAGTTAAAGGGAATTAATTCTGAATTATTATTTGATAGGAATACAAAACAAAAATATTATTTAAAGGAGAAGAGTCATCACAAATTATCAAAATGACCACCGGAATCAGGATGGAGGACAGATTGGAAGGAGCATCAAATTTTCTATCATGGAAAATTAGAATCACCACACTTTTACAAGAACTGGAATTAGAATCTTTCATAGAAACGGAAAAAGAAATGCCTACAGACGAAGCAGAGAAAAAGACTTGGAAAAGGAGGAACAATAAAGCCAAGAAATTAATTGTTGATTCAGTTAAAGATTCTATTCTCCCAAGTATAGCAAGATTAACAACAGCATATGAGGTTTTCAAGAAAATTCAAAAAACATATGAGATAAACAATACAAGTCAAATATTAACCTTGAAGGAACAACTATTGACCATAAAGATGAATAAAGGTGAAACAATTACATCTTATTTCCTAAGAATTGCTGAAATACGAGATCAACTATTCTCAATTGGTAACACTGTAGAAGACATGGAATTATCTCTAATAGCACTAAGGGGATTACCAACATCCTGGGAGAATTTTATTCAATGCATAAGCACACGTCCACCTCTACCAAAATTTGATCAACTTAAGAAGGACTGTACTCAAGAAGAATCAAGACTTATTACCAGAGGAATAGGTCTAAAGAAAGAGGGAGAAACACAAGCACTCAACACAAAGTCCCACAACCAAAAGAGAAAATCCTTCAAAAGAAAGAGGGGATTCAAAAGAGATTTTTCTAAAATCCAATGTTACAAATGTGATAAATATGGGCACACTCATCGACATTGTCCTGAAAGGCAAAAGACTCAAGCCACCGTAGCTGAAGCAAAAGAAATTCCACTCTTCTTTACAGCTCTCTCAAGTGAACTAAATTCCAATAATATAACTTGGATAATTGATAGTGGTGCATCAAGACATATAACCGGATTCAAAAATCAGTTTGAGACACTTGAAAATTATTCAACCGAAGAAATGACTATTGGGGATAACTCCACCTACCCAGTGAAAGGAATAGGGACCTGTACCATAAAGATAAAGAATGGAGTATCTCTACAACTAAAAGACGTTCTATTTGTACCTGGAATCAAAAGAAACTTAGTTTCTATATCAGGACTAGCAGACCAAGGATTTCGTGTCACCTTTAATGAAGACAAAGTTCTATTATGGCCTAAGAATTCAAATATGAAGAATGCTACAATCATAGGGACAAGAGATGGTAGTCTTTATAAAATATGTAATGATCAAAAATCTGCACTAACTCATGAAATCACAAATCACAATGAATTATGGCATAAGAGGTTGGGACATCTAAGGATCACTATACCATATTATTTTTGTTGATGACTATTCTCGGAAAACTTGGATATACTCTCTTAAGGTTAAAGAATCAAGTGAGGTACTATCTAAATTCAAAGAATTTAAAGCATTAGTAGAAAATCAAACAGATAAAAGAATAAAAATATTAAGATCAGATAATGGAGGTGAATACAAATCTGACATATTTAAAGAATTTTGTAATTTTATTGGGATTAAGAGGGAGTATACTGTGCTGTATAATCCTCAACAGAACGGAGTAGCAGAAAGGAAGAATAGATCCATAATCGAAGCAACAAAAGCCATGATGCTCGATCAAAACCTTCGTATTTCTTTTTGGGCAGAAGCTTCAAATACAGTAGTATATATTCAAAATCGGTGTCCACACTCCATATTAGAAAACATAACACCAGAAGAAGCATTTACAGGGATCAAACCAGATCTAAGTCATCTTAGGATATTTGGATGTCCCGTATACATTTATGTACCTAAAGAGAAGAGGACTAAACTAGAACCATCAGGTAAGAGAGACATACTTGTTGGTTATAGTGAAAACACAAAAGGGTATCGAATCTATATTCCGGACAAAAATCTGTTGAAATGAGTAGAGATGTAAAATTTGATGAAAATAACACATTTAAAAACTTTGAAGAAGATAACATCCTGGAGATAGAAGATCTCACTGCTGAAATTGAGAGGGAGGATATAGAAGAACCTGAACCTCCTATCATTGAAAATGAGAATACTAATGTAATCAATGGCAAGAAAAGGCCATTATGGGCAAGGCAAATAATTAAAGAAAATAATGTAGAACCAAATGAAATATCTCATGAGAGTAAAAGGACAAGAACTCAGAAATGTTATGCAGCTCTTATAACAGAAATCAATAAATCACAACAATCAAATCCTAAGGAGGCATTATCTAATCAAGCATGGAGAGAGGCAATGATTGAAGAATATCAATCTATAATAAAGAATGATGTCTAGGACATAGTACCTAGACCTAAAAACAAAACCGTTGTCTCTTCTAGATGGCTATTCAAAACTAAATATGCTCCTGATGGAAGTATTGAGAAACATAAAGCTCGGTTTGTTGCTAGAGGATTCTCATAGAAAGCAGGTATTGATTATGAAGAAACATTTGCTCCTGTAGCTCGGTATACGTCAGTCAGAACCATTATTGCTATAGCAGCATCTAAAGGGTGGAAGATACACCAAATGGATGTGAAAACAGCATTCCTAAATGGCACTATTGAAGAAGAAGTTTACTTAGAGCAGACAGAAGGGTTCATTATACATGATGCATCAAAATATGTTTGCAAACTCAAGAAACCACTATATGGGTTGAAACAAGCTCCCAGAGCTTGGTATGAAAGGATAAACAGCTATCTTTCAAAATTAGGATACTCTAAAAATGATGCAGATCCTAACATTTACTTTAAGATAACAAATGGGAACATGGTTATTTTAGTTCTTTATGTAGATGATCTTTTAATAACAGGAGAAGATCATCTTATTGCAAAATGTAAGCAAGAACTCACTGCTGAATTTGACATGAAAGATTTAGGACTCTTACATTATTTCTTAGGGTTGGAAGTGTTTCAAAAGGAAGGCTATATTTTGCTAAATCAACAAAAATACACTATTGATATTCTAACCAGGTTTGGAATGATGAAATGTAAGCCTTTATCCACACCTATGGAAACAAATTTGCACAAACTCAAAGTTGAAGCAGAAGAGTCTGAACTCTCTGATCCTACATTGTATAGAGAAATTGTTGGCTCTCTTATGCACTTGGTGAACACTAGACCTGACATCTGTTATGCAACCAATGTTGTGAGTCACTTTATGTGTGAGCCCAAGGAAATACACTTAATGGCAGCTAAGCATATCTTGAGATATCTACGAGGCTCTATTAGATTTGGGCTAAAGTATGAAAAGATAGAAATCAATCTTCAAGGGTATTCTGATTCTGATTGGGCTAGAAGTACTACTGATCGAAAAAGCACTACAGGGTGTTGTTTCAATCTTGGTTCGGCTATGATCTCTCGGTTCAGTCGAAAACAGTCAGCAGTAGCATTAAGCTCCACTGAAGCTGAATATATGGCAGCATCCATGGGAGCACGTGAAGCAGTATGGTTAAGAAAGCTATTATTTTGATTGTTTGGAAAACCTCTAGATCCAACTGTGATTCATTATCACAATCAAAGTTGTATCAAGTTATTTGTTAATCCAGTTTTCCATAACAGGTCCAAACATATTGAGATTCCATATCATTACATAAGAGATATGGTAGAGAGAAATATCATAAGGCTAGAGTACATTGGTACTGAAGAACAGAGTGCTGATATTTTCACTAAGCCACTGGCAAAGCTAAAGATAGAATACTTCAGAAACAAACTTGGCATGATCAAGGTGTGATGTATGGTTTAAACTCCTCTTATTTATAAGTTTTTTATTCATGAATAAATGTAAAAAATGTGTATATTGCAAAATTGTGTAAAATGATCATTTGTGTGTGGGTTAACATTTCAAGGTGACGATCTTGTAAATGGTTAACCAAAGTGTCAAGATAGACTACTTAATTGTGTGTCCCGGTTGTGCGAAGATCTTGACTCTTGTTATTACTGGATGTGTAATAACGAAACCATATCATGATAGACTACTTAATTGTGTGTCCCGACTGTGCAGAGATCATGATATTCAAGTCTATTCTCATGACGAGACTACATTAACTTGTGTGTCCCGAAGTGCGGATGTCATGATAGACTTTTGATGTTTAATACTCACTCGCTAAGAGGGAGTGTTAAGGTATAGCTTCATTTGTATTATATATATATATATATATCATAGTATACAAATGATTATTAAGAAGAGTTGTGATTATATTACTATCTTATTATTATTATTATATTGATGAGATATAATAATAATAATAACATAAGTAATATATATATACCAAAGTCACAATGGTATTAATTGAACTATGTTCGATTAACATTTGAATGCTAAGTATCGACTGTTAAGTTGATATAAGTAAACAAAATCATACTCGACTATTATCAACAGCCGACGGCACTAAATACAAACCGTTGTTTGTATTAGTGTTAGCGACTGTTGATAACAGTTGCTAACATTAATACAAACAGCGAATGGACATGACTGTTTACTTTTGAAAAGGCACGATGGTTGCTGGATAACTGGTCACATGCATATATATACATGCTGTGATTGCAGGGTTGAGCAATCAATCACAGTGTACATTGTCTCCTTCACCTGCGGTCACAGCATTATATATATTCATTATAATATATATAAAATCATCACAATATTATTATATATCAGAACAGTTACTTAACAGTGATATAATAAATTCCCAAAGATCTGATTTCCTAACACTAGCTATTGATTAGCCTATCATTGGACCCTCGTAGGCTAGTAGAGACAGATAGAGGGTCAATTTGTGCATAGAGGAGATATGCTTATCTGATGGTTCGACTTTTGTAGAGCTCAACACCCTTGATTTGGTATGGAGAGGTTTCAGACTCTGTTTGAGTTTTGCTATTTTTAGCAACTTTTAGAGTCATAGAGATTGATCCCTGCTATTTTTAGAAATATTATTTGATCACATGGCAAATTATTATGCCAACTCCAGTTGCAGACGGTTAAGCCAGATTCTCATTTTTGAGGGAGTTATTCGGTTTTCAGTGGTTATATATTAATTAAATGGAAAAGGATTTAATATTAAGTTGTAAATTGACTTTATATTAAATCGCTTAACTAATGGATCTAAGTATCATGAAGGGAGCCAAATTAATGTATTAATTTATTGGCATGTTTTTCTAAGTCTAAATCATTAAATTTATTTAATGATTATATTTTTAATGCCTTAAAGAAAGAAATCGCAGCTTTTCAAGGAATTGTGATTTAGGGTTGGAAAGCCTATTTATGCTTGTTGGGGAAAGAAGGAAGGCATCCATTGTTATTTTGCAAATTGATCATTGTGATTTCAAGCTCTGAGAAGGGTTTCAGCTTTTCCATTGAAGAACGTAGTTCCTCTGTGTGTATCCATTTGAGCTGGTGAAATATCCAGTGAATTTGGAGACTCTATTTGTGCTTCAGCAGTATTAGTTTCAGCAGCAGGAAGAGGAAAATAGTATTTAATTGCAGCTTTATGGAAGAATAAGTCGCCGCCATTATCCTCTTTCAGATTTACAGCCACAACATTATAGAGTTGAAATAAATAAGTTCCTGTAGCAGCTAGTGTATTCTCCCAGGTTTTTTTTATGCATTTTGTAGTTGCCTTTGTTAATCATTTTCCAATAAAGGATTGTCTTGATTTCCTTTTATATTTCATTTGGAAAATAAATAGAAGTTGCAGCAGTTAATTGAATAGTTTCAGAATTTCAGATTATTGCATATTTGCTTTTTATTTCTAAAACCCTTAAAAATCCAAAAAAATCATAAACTTTCAAACAACAAATTGAGATAAACATCTGCAGCAATTAAGGACCAATTTGGGGTTCTTACAAAGTAATGGTCTTCGGAATAGTAGATAATGTTGCAAAGTGGTTCAGTGTATTAGAAGAAGACGATAAACAGTCCGTTATTGTAACAATAGTGGAAACATTTATGGATTATCACAGAACTCCAAGGGACTATAGGTAAAAGTTCCCACCGGAACTAAATAACAAGCTACAAACAAAATGGCGAACCGGTCTAGGCACAAACACCAGAATTACTAGGGAAACATTGCTAAAGGTCAGACCTGGACTCAGTGAAGAAAGAATAAAGCTTCTATTAGAAGAAGCATCCATGAACCTAAAGATAACAGATAGAGTTGCAGAGATATTAAACGGTTATGAGAATCAAGTATACAAAGCGACTCTGGACTACTGGCATAAGTATAACTTCAGTGCATTGGATAAATTAGGTCCTCAGGATCAATCTGAACGAATGCAAGCACCACCGGTTAGACTCACATCGGCTGAAGAGCCTGCCACCGGAGTTGAAAAAGGGACTGACAGAGAGATACCCTTAGGAGAACTTCATACTGCTGAGAAGGAGCAACAAGAAGAAATCCTACAGAAAGAACAAGAACAGGATGCTGCAGTCAATAAGCAACCGAAACAAGAAGCTCAGACTGAGGAAGAACCACTTGCAGGACAAGTTCTACCAAACGCAGAGGTTCAACCAGGAGAGGTCAAGCTTAAGGGACAAGAGGAAGAAATCCCAATGCACACTGAGAAAGCTCAACCGGAGCAAGAGCAAAGGCAAAAGGTACAAGTTGACATACCAAGCTCCTCATCAAAGAGGAAGTTGTCTTTTGCTGAAGAGAAGGAAGTTAAAAGGACTAAGGCCACCGATTCAATGGTAGACATCAGCAAGATGTCAACTAGATAGCTCAAGGAACTGACCAAGAGAAAACAGGACATGGTCCTGACCACTGTCAAGAACATATTGTGAAACTTTGTTCTAGACGCTGACGTTGATGAAGATGAACCGGTCATCGACTAGCTTGAAGTTCTGGCACAGGCAATAGGTGAGGATCTAACAAACCCAGAAACAGTGGCAATTGACCACAATGAGAAGAAAAGAGTGGAGATACTACACAAACAAGTTGCAAATATCAAGGTAAATGTATCAACCCACCTAAAAATGCTCCATCAGCAACTTCAAGAGGCAGGAAGTTTGATGAGCATGACATCAAACTTTGATGTGTTTTGGCAAGATTTATCAGAGAAATCTGAGAAGGCCTCAGAGGAGATCAAAACCATGTCCTCTCAGTTTGATATAAAGAACAAAACTGCAACTTCTTTCAACAGAGAAATGACAAGTTTAACTCTTACATTGAGAAAATTTGTTGAAGAAAAGAATAAGAGGATCCAAGACATTATTGGATTTCAAATGTTTCTGGCACCAACTTTTGACATTATGAATCAAACAGAGAACTCCACAGAAGCTTTGATCAATGAACCTGCTTACAAAACTATGGAAGATATGGAGAACATCATTGTTTCTCTGAAAGCTGCCCAAAAGAATATAGAATATATAACTGGTCAATGGGCACCATTCCTTCAAACTGCCAAATTAATATACAAAGACATCTTTACATAACTTCAAATCTGAAGGGATGTCACATCCTTTGTCCTATGGAGGCAAAAAAGGGAAGAAGACCAGACAGAGGTAAAGAGAGCAGACAGAGGTAAAGAGGGCAGACAGAGGTAAAGTTACCGACAGAGGTAAAGAACAAAAAAAGAAGCAGCACAATCACCGGAGCCCTCAGATAGGGGAAGTGTTCTACAGATTGTCAAGTAAGTATGGTTTATGATTTTGTGTATAGTTTTGCCACCAATGACAAAGGGGAAGATTGTTAGCATTTTAGATTGTCATTAGTGTCTATTCACAAAGCACCATACACCGGCAAAAGGTCACCGGTCACTTCGGATACTTAGAAGACACCGGTAGTCGAGGAATTGAGTGTATACACCGGTAAACCGATCCAAGTTTACAATACCGGTCAACACAATACACCGCTAGACCAATCCAAAGAAAACCGGGTGTAAGGTTACACCAGTCTAAACTACCTAAAGATCCGCACCGGATTTTGCGGGAGTAGTTTGAGTTAAAACCGGATTATACAGGACATCCACCGCATAGAAGTGGAGTTAGCTTTTTAACAGGAGTAAACTTTATTTCAACGGATGTTTTGCAAGGTAAACTCCAGATCAGAACGCAAAGCTTAAGCTAGTTGCATGATTTTCTTGTTGAGTTTACAGCCTGATGGTTCTATGAGTTAAGGGTTTTACAATGATGAAATCTTGTATAAATATAGGTCGTAGGACGCAAGAAAGTTGTTGATTATTGGTGAATGCATAAGAGCAGAGGAGAGACATCTTCTGAGAGAAGAGCTACAAATACAGAGGTAGTAGAGATCAACAGCCAGGCAAACCGGAAAAGAGGTATGATCTAATCAGACATTTAGTGTCATAGCAGATCAGTGCTTTTATCAGTAGTGAAAGCAAATTAAAATCCCTTCATTAGGGTGGACCTAATTGGTTCATTGTAAAAATCCCCTAACAGGGTAACATCCCTTGTGTTGTTCAAAGTCCTGTAACCAAGCGGCTCCTAATAGGGTTCAAATCTTCACAGATCTTTTGTAAAATCCCTTAACCGGGTAGCACCTTAACCAGTGCTTTGTAAGCTCCTAACAGGGCACCTCCATTCTGCAGTAGTGAAGTTGTGAGTTCTATCTCACCATGGTTTTTTCCTTCTAACCGAGGGTTTCCACGTATAAAACTTGTGTTGATCTGTGTACTTCTTTTACAATTGTGAATGTCTGCTTTATGCTTTACTTAGATTACAAGAAGTACTTAAAATTAGAAAGAACACAAGGAAAATAGTTCTTACTGATTCACCCCCCCCCCCTCTCAATAACTGGTTGGTAATAACAAACTCAAAGTCATTCAGATTTAGTGCAGTAAATCCCAATCAAAGAGTTGGTTCAAACATATAGTTGACTATGACTTCCCCGATTCTTCATATCATACCGAAGTCTTCACTTGATCGATTGAGATCCTCATGGTGTGAACAGGTAAGAACTTTGACCTATCACTTTTCCTTCCTTTACTTACCGGTTGCACCTTTTCCTCGGTTGCCTTGTTGACACCAGTTGTATCCCAATCCTCGATTGATTCCTTTCCTTGGCTGTATTCTTTACTCGGTTGCTGATGCACTTTACTTAGTGACTGGTTGCTCTTGATGAGCAGATATAGTCTTTTCTTCCTTGCATAGTGTCACCAGTTGCCAAACTAGCCTCTTTACATACAGATCTCCTTAGATCTTTAGACCTTAGATTGAGATGACAAAACATCCTCTTTTCTCTTTCCTCTTTTGCCAATCAATGACAATACTTAATTGCCATGTACCGGTAGCAGGCTTACCGGTTGCCATCTCTTAATGCCGACACTAATCACGTGGGAAGTACATGAGACAAGTCAAGATTTGGTGATGTTTGATGAGTCCAAAGAAATTATAGAGAAGAATCCCAAAATTCTGATTTGGGACAGCATTAATTTACCATCCCATTCTCATGAGTTTGCAGCTTTCACGTGTGGAATAACTAATGAAGAGGAGCCTACAAGTGTTGGCACTCAAAGTGCAAGTGTTGGGCATAAAGTTTTCAATGAAGAGGTACTTGTAAAGGTTGAAGACATTACACAAATGCATGACACAAATTCTGAATTTTACAAGAGTCATATTTCTTTACATCATCACAAGCTAACAACTCTTTCACACGAGGGTGATGGTACTATTGAGTCCTTCCATGTTGGCACTCAAGTTGTGGGTGATAAACATGAGGTATATATTTGTGATCCAACCCCCAAAGGTTCTGATTTTGTTCATCATACCTTGAAAGATTTCAAAGGTAAGGACAAAAAGGATGAAATCAGTCCCAATTTTCGGATCATGGGCAGTGGTCATATATCTCTTCTTTCTCAAGATATTGCAGCCTTTAGTCCTGAAGACAGCATAGTAATATATATACTACCATTGGTGGTACACAAGGAGAAAGCATGCGACATGATAATTTTGATGAAGCATCTTATCATAGGACCGGAGGTTTGAACTTTGGAACAACTGATATAAACCAGTCCCAGAAGTTGAATGAAGGATGGCTAGAAAGAGAAAGGCAAACTAAGTTGATGGCTTAACAAGCCAAACTTCATATTCAACAAATCCATGATCCTCACCACTCCATGGATGATGATAAGAAAAGGTTTTCTAGTTCTGAAATTTCAATTAATGTTGATCATTTCAGTGGTGGAGATGTTCATTTTATCAATGACACTTGTAGTCAATCAGTCACTCAAGAGTTGTCTTTGATAGGTGATGAAGACATCTACAATTCATCTTTAGATTTGTCACTGATTGCATATGAGATGACAGCTATTTATTTATCGGTTGGTGAATTAATCTTCAAATATTTTTCAATATTTAGTGATTTTCCTACTTGAGACTCCATTGCACTTTTAGATTCACCATGGTCTACAACAGCTATTGAGTTGCATGAGAGTGTGTAGAGACATGTCTACTTGTTGGATATTGCGTATGAGATGGATATCTTTCCTACACATGGGCATGGGGACACCATCGAGATTATTATTATCGATGGCCTGAGTTGCAACAACATTTGGTGGCTTAATGAGTTGATCTATGTGCATATAGGAGTCGTCTTGAGCATCCTTTCGATGGTCTAGTTATATACATGGACGATATATTATGATTGTATAATGATAGATATCTATTTCTATAGTTGAATAGAGAGATTGGATTCAGATCCAAGTATTGACATGATTGATGCATTGCATGGATCATGATGAGTTGCTTCACTCTGGGCATATTGATGTTTATATCAGAGTGGTGCAGCAAATTGGTGGAGCAGTGTTTTTGAGGTTGATATGGGATCCTGGAATCGTCATGCAGGTTCTGATTTCTTAGGGACAAGCAATCTCTGGTAAGGAAGGACGATAATGTCCCCTTCTTATGTGACCTTGGAAAAAATAATTGTTTAATAAGATATTTTGGTAGTTAGTTTAATTATCTGTGAAGAGCCTACCTGGCTCTTTCCTAGAAATTAACTTTTCTTCCTGAATTGTTTGCAAGTTTTGTTTCTTTTGTTTGGATAATAATTGATTTTTTTGAATCTTTTCCAGAATTTAAATAATAATAATAAATAACATCAATTATTTCTACTCCAAACTCATCAAACAATTGAATTCTATAACTTGTGATAGTCTCAACCGGTGTTGAGAGGGGAGGAGTGAATCAGCACCTCTAAAAACTTCTTCTCTTTGAATCTAGTGAAGTAAACTTACAGCAGAAAGGCAAATAGATTTAAGCATATAATAACAGCAACTAAGGAATCACACAGTGACACTAGATATATCACGTGGAAACCTGGTTAGGGTGAAAATCACGGTGTGAGGAGACCTCACAAATTTTTTACTCTTCTACAGTACACCCTGTTAGGACCCTTCCCGATTAAAGGATCAAAATGCACTGTTAAATGCGACCCGGTTAAGGGATTTGTTACAATGAGGTCGGTTAGTGTCTGCTTGGTTAAAAGACTTTGAACACCTTGAAGGATGTCACCCGGTTAAGGGATTTGATACAAGGGACCTGTTAGAGTCCACCCAAATACTAGGATTTAACTATTGTAATTGCTAGAGAACAATAGAAGGACTGACCTTTCACAAATGGCTTTGCATAGCCTGATAAGATCTCTGTTTGTGCTCAACTAAGAAGCATCACCGGTCATTGCAGGTGTGTTCTCCTTTACTGTTGTGCTTCTCTGCACAATCTTCTTTCTCACTTCTTCTTCTTTTCACCTCTGGCTTATTTTCAGCATACAAGTTCACTCTTTTACTCGGCAGAATGAAGGCAACTTCTATTTGCCTTAGGCAGACGAATATATAGGGTCCTATCCCTAATTGTACAAATTATGCATGACCTAATTACAGATCCTTATCGGATTCATTACTCAGTGGAGTACCAGTTCACTCTGTCTAATGAAGAAAGCAGTAGTTGGGTGTCAAACAACTTTCCTTCATAGGAGATAACGCTTTGTTTTAAAGCCACTGATTTCGGCTTTAAATCCCCCAGACTCGCCTCAAACCGATTGCTAGTTTAACTCAAAGACTTCAGAATTTAGTGCAGAAAATCTTGGTCAAAGAGTTGGTTGGAACAGATAGTTGACTATGACTTCCTCAGTTTATACTGGAGTCATTAATATATCAGTTGAGTTCTACATGCTGCAAATAGGTAAGAGTCTTTGACCTGTTACTGTCCCTTCCTTGGCTTACCGGTTGCACGGTCCTCGGTTTGTTGTCCCTTGCTTGGCTTACCGGTTGCACTGTCCTCGGTTGTATTGTTGACACTAGTTAGCTATTGCTTTATCTGTGCTTATCTACATTGGTTGTAGCCCGGTCCTCGGTTGATGCTGGAATCCTCTTTTCCTTAAATGTGTATATTGCCCGGTGGCTAAGGCTTTGTATAGTGTCCAGTCGTATTTGCGTACAGTCACAACTGTCTTGAATACTGGCACCATCGGCCAAACCATCCTTCTTTCATATAGATCTCCTTGGATCTTTAGACTTTGTAGAGATGACAAATCTCTATGCTCTTTTGCCAATCAATGACAATACTTATACCGGTAGTAGGCTTACCGGTTACCATCACTTGATGCCAACAATCTCCCCCTTTCACATTGATGGAAAAACCTTGATGGCCAATCACAATATCAACAGGTTACTGTGCTTGTACCTCATTGCTACAGCTACAGTCTTCCGTTCCGGTTCTTGCCAAACTAAACTCTCCCCCTTTTTGACAATAATGCCAAAGGCTAGTCAGAAAGACTACCTTTGTCTAATCTGCTCCCCCTATGAGCAGCATTCCTTTTCATTAGTCCAGAAAAGATGAGGTTTAACCCTCTGTTGAAGTGCGATGAACTGATGATCACCTTTCCAGGTTTACTGAAGATCATGAAGGGGTATCACCCTTAGTTTACCTCTGAGATACTCAAAAGTATTCTTTGGTAATGGGTTGGTGAAGATATCAGCAATTTGTTCCTTGGTGGGAACATACTCCAATCTCACCTCCTTGTCTTGTACCAGCTCTCTTAAGTAATGATACTTGATGGCGATGTGCTTTGTCTTGGAGTGCATAACAGGGTTCTTGGATATGTTAATTGCACTGGTGCTATCACAATAGATAGCTATCGGTTCAAGTATTTGTTCTTTGATTCCTTCCAGCAGTTGTCTGATCCAGATTACCTATGTGCAATTGATTGCTGCAGCAACATATTCGGCCTCTGCAGTAGATTGTGAAATACAATTTTGTTTTTTACTTGTCCAAGAAACAATTCTTCCACCGAGAAATAATGCACCACCACTTGTGCTCTTTCTGTCATCAATGTTGTCAGCCCAATCTGCATCAGTGTACACTTTTACCTTCAAATCCTCCCTTGTGTGGAAACCATAATCCATATTCTTCAGTGCCCCTTAGATATCTGAATATTCTCTTTACTGCTATCAGATGTGTCTCTTTGGGATTAGCAAAGAATCTTGCCACTATGCCAACCGCATGTGCAATGTCCGGTCTACTGTGAACAACATACTGCAATTTTCCTATCATGGACCGATACATAGTTTTATTCACTTCCTTTGCATCACCTTCCTTTGATAACTTGAGGTTGGTTATCATTGGGTTCCAACCGGTTTAGAGTCTTCAAGTCCAAAAGTTTTAAGAATTTCTTTAATATACTTGGAGCTCCAGATCATTGGGGTTATCATTGGGGTTCCAACCGGTTCCACTGTCATTGAGCTCCAGGTTGATGAACTTGTTCTTGTCACCGGTCATGTGGAGAGTGCATCCACTGTCAATGATCCAATCATCATGCTGATGAGATCTAGATATAAGTGCAACTTCATTTACAACTGGGCTCTCCTTTATTGCAACAAATGCAATTTCTAGATCCTCTGAGTCTTCAGACTTATTGTATGTGACTCCTTCCTCTGCAAGATAGCATTCTTTTTTTGCTTTGATCTTGAACCAGTATCATTTATCTTTATGTTCATTATCAGGACACCTTGCAGCAATATGTCCTATCTTGTTGCAAGAGAAGCATTTCAAAAGGAGCTTTCCCTTGTACTTCCCTTTTCCTCTGGGGAATCTCCTAGCGATGAGTGCTTCAAACTCATTTTGCTCCATCTCCTTTGAGAGCAGATTCTCAACAAGGTTGTCAATCTTACCGGTTTCTCTTCCCTTTCTGGTGGAAGAGATATTCACAGAGGACTTAAAAGCTGCTTCCTAAATGCATAAGCTATTATCAAAATTACTAAATTCAAAGGCAGCCAACTTACCAATTAGGGAGTCTAGGGTGACATGATCTTTAGTCTTGAATGGCAGAGATCTTGATGGCATACTGAGGTCTGAGAGTTCTCAGTATTTTGCTAACCATCTCCTCTTCACTGAGCTTTCCTCCAATGCTTCTGATGGAGTTGATCACCTCTTTGATCCGGTTGCTATATTGCTCGATGTCTTCTCCTTCATTCATCCTCATGTAATCATATTTTCCTCTGAGGCTTTCGAACTTGGCTCTTTGAACATTTGGATCTCCTCCATAGACCGTTCGCAACTTGCCCCACATCTTGAAGGTGAATCAAGATGTTCGATCTCAGCGTAGACATGATCAGGTAGCGTGCTAGCTATCATATCCATAGCAGTTGTGTGCTCGGTTTTGATCTTCAGTTCATCAAGTGTCAGAGTGCCAGCGAGTTCACTGTAATCGGTAGTAACATGATTCCAATATTGATCTCCGGTGGTCTTCATGTACAGCTTCATTCTGCTGCACCACAGAGTAAAGTTTTCCTTTGAAAACTTTGGTCCTTCCTTTCTCATCATCTTGACTTTTTCTTTATGCCGTTAAGCGTTAAAGAAAACAAGACTTGGCTCTGATACCAATTGACAGTCCCAACCAGTGCTAAGAGGGGAGGGGTGAATTAGCACCTCTAAAAACTTCTTGTCTTTGCATCCAGTGAAGTAAACCTACAGTAGAAAGGCAAACAGATTTAAGCATATAATAACAAGTAAGGAATCACACAGTGACACCAGATTTATCACATGGAAACCCAGTTAGGGTGAAAACCACGGTGTGCACAGACCTCACAAATTTTGTACTCTTCTGGAGTACGCCCTGTTAGGAGCCTTCCCGGTTAAAGGATTAAAACGCATTGTTAGATGCGACCCGCTTAAGGGATTTGTTACAATGAGGCCGGTTAGTGCCTGCCTAGTTAAAGGACTTTGAACACCTTGAAGGATGTCACCTGGTTAAGGGATTTGATACAAAGGACCTGTTAGAGTCCACCCAAATACTGGGATTTAACTATTGTAATTGCTAGAGAACAATAGAAGGATTGACTTTTTACAAATGGCTTTACATAGCCTGATAAGATCTCTATTTATACTCAACTGAGAAGCATCACCAGTCGCTGCAAGTGTGTTCTCCTTTACTGTTGTGCTTCTTTGCACAATCTTCTTTCTCACTTCTTCTTTCTTCTTTTCACCTCTGGCTTATTTTCAGCATACAAGTTCACTCTTTTACTCGACAGAATGAAGGCAACTTCTATTTGCCTTGGGCAGAAGAATATATAGAGTTCTATCCCTAATTGTACTCATTATGCATGACCTAATTACAGATCCTTATCGAATTCATTACTCAGTAGAGTACCAATTCACTCTGTCTAATGAAGAAAGCAGTAGTTGCGTGTCAAGCAACTTTCCTTCATAGGAGATAACGCTTTGTTTTAAAGCCACTAATTTTGGCTTTAAATCCTCCAGACTCGCCTCAAACTGATCGCCAATTTAACTCAAAGACTTCCGAATTTAGTGTAGAAAATCTTGGTCAAAGAGTTGGTTGGAACAGATAGTTGACTATGACTTCCTCGGTTTATACCGGAGTCATTAATATATCAGTTGAGTTCTACATGCTACAAACAGGTAAGAGTCTTTGACCTATTATTGTCCCTTCCTTGGCTTACCGGTTGCACCGTCCTCGGTTGTATTATTGACACCAGTTAGCTATTGCTTTATTTGTGCTTGTCTACACCAGTTGTAGCCCGGTCCTCTGTTGATGCTGGAATCCTCTTTTCCTTAAATGTGTATCTTGCTCGGTGGCTAAGGCTTTGTATAGTGACCGGTGGTGTTTGCGTACAGTCACAACTATCTTGAATACTGGCACCATCGGCCAAACCATCCTTCTTTGATATAGATCTCCTTGGATCTTTAGACTTTGTAGAGATGACAAGTCTCTATACTCTTTTGCCAATCAATGACAATACTTATACCGGTACTAGCCTTACAAGTTACCATCACGTGATGCCAACAATTTGTCAGAATCCAATTAACATTTACATAAAATTAATGCAATATGGCACCTTAACGAAATGTAGCATGCTGAAGTTGAAACGCAACTGCTGGAAAGAAGACACAACCTTAGGCCCCGTTTGTTTGCAGAATTGGAATTTGATTCAAAACCTAATTATCTCAAAATAAGGTTTTGAAATTCTGGTTTTGTGTATTCGGAAGATAGTTTGGACCGTTTGGTTGACGCGGAAGATGAGTGAGGCAATCCATTTTCTACGTTTGATTGCCAATTTCAAAACTAGAATTGGAACTGAGAAATTTCTATTTTTGTATTTGATTTTACACTTTTAAATTAAAAATAGAATTACATATATTTTACAAATCAGAAATGAGGAGAAGAAATTCCTCTTGAATGAATGGCATACCAAAATGTATATTCCTATGATAAATATAGAATTATAAATCAAGGACTGAGATTTTATTCAAGTTTGGCTTGTTCAGAAATGCTGGAAAGACAACATAATGATGTATGAATCGATTCCATGGATGCCATGCTTTTTTAAACATCTCGTCCATATCCACCCGAGTTTTTTTGTTCACATCCAATAGAATGGCTACTATTCCTATCTTAATCATACCGTTGATTTTTAGTTTTTCATTCCCGAGATTCACTGGTACTTCTCATCCAAAGAAATAGTATAATTCTATTTGGCGGACGCATGGAAAACATGGCGGTAGGAGTAAATGCATGAGGCATTATCTTGCCCTTGATGCCTTTGAAAGAAGTCATGAAGTGGGCGATCAACAACATTTCACTGGTGCTTTCATGGCCACCATGTAATTCAAAATCAATGAATGGGGCAGAGAGCAATGGCTCAGAGATGTTTATGCAATGCAATTTCACAAAAAACAGACCCGACTAGACAGTTAAATGGGGTTCACAATTTTTCAAAACCTAGATTTGATTTTGAATTCCACCTATGTGGTGGGAAGATGGTGCTGCGCATTTTGGTGGTATATTCGGGTTTTGGTGGTATAACCAGATTTTCAAAATTAGCGTTCCAAACAGTGGATTCAGGTCAAAACCTGATTATCCACTTCCAATTCTAGTCATCTTCCCACAAACAAATGGGGCCTTAAGGAAAATGAGGCTCAACTCCCAAGGATGAATTGCAGCCTCCCAAAACTGAAACACAACCTTCCAAAACTGAAACGCATCCCTTCTTATTTGCCACGCAGCCTCCTAGATTTAAAACGCAGCCTTCCAAGAACAAGTCACAGGCTGCCAAAGAAAAAATGCAACTTCTCTAAATAAATTCGTAGCCACCAGGTGAAAGTTCGTGGCCTCCAGATGTATTTTGCAGCAAAGGAAGATACAATAGCCTTCCATATAACTGACAGTCACAAGAATAAAATCAAATCGGCAGATGGATAACACAGTATAAATTATAGATGCTCAATACTCAACAAATCTGGTATACAACAGCATCAAATTTGCATCCACAGAATCAGAATTGAATTTTCAGAATTCAATAGCAAAATTCACCACCAATAATTGATGATTCAAATTGCAGAAGAGAGGAATCAGTCCTCAAACCCTAGCCAAAATTCTCCGCTTCCAAACTTCATAAAAAATGCTCAAGTCATGAATGAATGAAATAAAATCTAAATCCCCTTTTATAATATTCAATTTTCATTTGTCTTCATCTCCTTTAATTTAATTTTAATTTCATTTCTCATAAAGCAACTTTATGTTATAATTTAAAGATGACATATAATAAAGTCACATTATTAATTTAAACTCCCCCATTGCTCCAAAAATGACCTTTTCATTAATATAATGATATTCTGACACATAGGGTCCCTGTTTAATGTGCTCAAGATTTAAAACTTGTCAACTCGGTTCCAACGAGCTATAACACCAAAGTGTCCAATATGCAATCCCAATAAAAATAGCAGCCTTAGCCAATTTAATTAGATAATAATCATAATTCACCCATCTTGCGAAAATGACTAAAGAAGCATCAGAATCGAAATCTTACAACACGGGTGTGATCTTGATGAAGAAAGATGATGAATGAACCTGATGAGGTGACTTACTAAAAGTAGACACTCCCTCCAAGACTCTTGGAGCCCAAACCGGAAGCCAAAAATATAAAGGGAAAGCATCATTGAACTCCTCTAACTCACCTGAGCTCATCGGAACCATCCCTTGACTTACTATAAATAGTAAGTCCCACCAAACGGAGCCATAACCCTCAACAAGGTCCTCTAATCACCAGTATTAGCCTACAAGGACCCAGTAATAGGCTAAATCCAATAACTCAGATGCTAGCTCAAAATGGGGGCATTACATTATTCAATATTATCCCTAAAATGTAAATAATAGGGATGATATTATTTAATTAACCTAATAAAGTGACTTTAATGTGGAAAATCAAGAGATGGGCAAAAGAAAAACTAAGAGTAACTAGAGTGTGCTATTAAAAAACAACATAAAGTTATTTAGATTATGCTTGGCTTTTTTATTATTTTCTGTTGGAGAGCTGGAGAGCATGTGGTTTTTAGTTCAAGAAATTTGAAGACGGAAACCCTTAAAATTATTCTAGAATTGAACAAAAACCCAATTTAGGTTTGGAGTGAATTCATTCAGGGTTCACCATTGTAATTCACTGTACAGACCACGAAGGGTTTATACAAATAAGTTATTTCAAATTGATGAAGTCTCATTTTGAGACAATTTTACAGATGCTAGAGGTGTATTAATAATTGTTACACATAGTTTATTGATAAATTACAATTAAATATATTGAAGGCTTATAATTAATTGTTCATTTGGAAGCCTTGAGAAAATGAGGAAATAAGAGGGAACTATTATTTTGGAAGTTTTAAAGGTCAAGAATGAAGTATTCACAGTGTGAGAGTATTACTTGCCACTAAAAGAGGAATCCATTTAATTGATTAATGTGGTGAATGTTCTAATGTTTTAATGTTGGAATAATCACACTTCCTTTCCTAAGCCACACCATACATATTGGAGGTGGGAAATAATTATTCTGATTGGGCATTTGAAGAAGAGTATTCTTCTGGAAATGGTGGGGTTTATCTTGCCAATTCATGAGAATTTGCACCAGCTTGGCTGCCTAGTTTCCTTGTTCCAGTGCATGGAGTTTAGTAAGAATGTCTGCTTATCTCCTTCTTTGGCGTAGGGACTTTGGGGTCTTTGTGTTAAAACAGTAGCATCGATTTGATTGATGTAATCGAATAAGCTACTTTGATATTGTTCTATATATATATATATATATATATATCATTGTTAATTAATTCAGCAGCGGTCTATTTTATTGAGCGGATGTATTAATCAAAGTAATCGACTCAGTCGATAATGATATTGTTATTGTTACGTAACTATCGGTGGATAGTTAATGTAACATATGCATATATGTTACATTAACTATCAATTGATAGTTAAGCGTAATCCTTGCAGTAATCGGAATATATATGCGCCACTTCATATGAGACACGTCTGTGAACAGACATGGCTCTACGTGGCCTCAACCATGTAGAGTCATGTCTCTACGTATAGTTGCAATGAATCATATTTAATGTATTATGTGTTGAGAGGAAAAGCCACGTAGAGCCATGTCTCTACGTATAGTTGCAATGAATCATATTTAATGTATTATGTGTTGAGAGGAAAGAGACCAATCAACACGGCATCGTCTTCTCCTCTGCAACACACCGCAATATAAATCAGTAAAAGTACAAACAGAATATAACACAATAATAAACAGATTTTCTCTATCAAAGATCATGAATTCCTAACACTTTGTTTAATGATAAAACTGAGTGGCAATATTCATTCAAATGACTATATCTTTGAATGGCATTTACATGCAAGACAAAAGTATGAAGATTTTTTATCACTAACTCACATCTGATCGACTAGCTATTCCTTTGCATTATCCAACCACCACCATTGATATTAATGATATTAATATCTGCTATGGTGTGGTGTCTTCATTACTGAATATGCTAGCTGTGTGAGAGACTTTGCTGAAGCTTTGGGGTCAAGGATGTTGTATTGTTGGTGCATGGACATTTTGGTGGAGACTTTTCTTGCTCTGCATGGAGTTCTCTATAACAACAGAGTGCTCTCATTCAGAACTGTTTAGCTAAGAACAGCACATCAGATAACAGAAGAGTTTCTGGCAACCATTCTTAAATTTATTAATCTATCTTGGAGAAATAACTTTCTGTTCGGAATTTATGAACATAATAATACCATTCTTTGTGCATTTCTGAGCCCCGGATCTGTCATTGGAAAGCAGAAAACATGCTACAGAAGCCAGGACAAACTTGGAGCACTATTTCAAGAGATTCAAAGGTTTGTTCAAAGACATTATATCTCGATTGCATGCTGTTTCAGTATGACTGATGAAATCTGTAATAACACATCCTAGAAAATGGATTTTTTCTTCTATTGAAGGTTAGAAGCAATTCTTCCTTAATTGAAAAGTTTGCAACTTAAAGATTTATATGGGAGATTTAATGTTCTTGAAAAGATTGTAGTGTTTATATGTTTATTCGACTTTCATATTTGCTTAGCAAGTTACATACCTCATGATAAAATATGTACACATGAAATTGAAACAATACATCTCCACTTTACAACTGTAAGCAAACTGTTTTTTTGACAAAATTGTTAGAGGGAAGAAGTTGCAGATTTTCGGGTTTAGATTTTGGGAAGAAGTTGATGCAAACTGTTTGTTAAGATGTTTAATGGAGAAAAGTGCTGAACATGACAAGATTTTAGAGAGTATGCAAACTGTTTCACATATTTTATGTGCAGTAAATCTATTGGAAAGTGAAAGGTAGGACATTGCATATGAGTGCATTGATTCTATGCTTGACCAGATAAGAGTTGTTGTGCAAGAGAAGTGAAAGGAAACTAAGTGAGTGGAAAACAGTTCCCTACGCTTAAGTCCGAAGGAGAGGACCGTGCAAATTCAGATTTAAACTTTATCAATTACAGAATGTTAATACAATTAACTTAGATGTTGCTGCAATAACATGAATACATGAAAAAGAGAATGACACAATGATATACCCTGGGGAAAACCTTTCAGTAAAAACCCCACCACTCCAAAACCTGCACAATGTATTAATCAAAACCGTTACAGTTTACAATACACTTGCAATGCAAGTTCTTTCAAGAGATCATAAACACTTGAAGACAAATCCGGCAGCATAAAATGTTCCAACAATACACTCGCTTCTCATCAGAGTTTGCAACCTTAAAAAATGCTTATATCATGCGCTTCCCTTTTTAGGGTAACTTCCAAAGAACAGCCATATTAGGGTTTTACCATTCTCCAAGAAAATAGGAACCCACGGTTGCAAAAGAGTGTACAATACTCAACTTTATCAGTTGCCACATGTCTTGCATGTCTTCACCCATCATAGAATCTTTCACAATTAGCTCTTACAAATATTAATGACCATCATAGGAATCCATCATAACCGTTTCAATCATGATCACCTGACACATTGTCCAAAGTGCCGACATTTAGAAAATAACAAATGTAAGGAAATATACAAGGTTGAGACACCTTATTCCTAACATTCTCTCACTTGTCGAACACCTTGTAAGAGCCAACGGAAATAACAAAATTTAATTGCTATAGGCCGAGAAGCCCATAGACTCAGAACACCATCTGAACTTCTCTGTGCCCACAGGTTTTGTCAATGCATCCGCAACATTCTTTACTGTATCTACCTTCTCCAAACTTACCTTTCCATCCTCTACCATATCTCTCACAAAGTGAAACTGCACATCAATGGGCTTTGTTCTGGCATGGAAAGTTGGATTCTTTGCAAGGCAAATAGCACTCTGACTGTCACAACAAATTGTAATCTGTCCTGCATCAACACCAACATCTGAACATAGTCTCCTAAGCCAAATGGCTTCCTTACAAGCATGAGTAGCTGCCATGTACTCTGCTTCTGTCGTGGACAAAGTGACCACAGGTTGTCGCTTACTCATCCAACTGATGGCACCACCAAACATAGTGAACACATAGGCACTGGTGGATCTCCTGCTGTCAATGTCACCTACCCAATCTGAATCCACAAACCCACAAATACAAACTGAATGCGGAGCTCCAAAAGAGTTTCCATGATAGCATATGGAATAATCTGATGTACCTTTCAAATATCTGAACACTCTCTTAACTGCATCCCAATGTACCCGTCTAGGTTTAGCCATAAAACGACTCCCACTGCATGGGCAATGTCTGGTCTAGTACAGACCATAGCATACATAAGGCTGCCAACTGCACTTGCATAACGTACTTGGCACATGTCCTCCACCTCACTAGGAAATTTTGGACAATCATCCATAGATAACTTTGTTCCCATAGAAATAGGAACACACAATGGTCTGCAATCTGTCATGCTGAACCTGTCCAACACAGACTTCACATACTTACTCTGACTCAACCAAAGTTTTCTGTTAGATCTATCTCTGGTGATTTCCATACACAGAATATACCTGGCTGCCCCTAGATCTTTCATCTCAAACTGTGCTGACAACTGAGACTTCAAATCAAAAATCATACCCACACCCTTCCCAATCAACAACATATCATCAACATATAATGCAATAATAAGAAGGCGATCATTGTCAACTTTGAAATAAACACAATGATTTGATTTTGATCTCAGAAAACCAATCGACAACACAAAGGCATCAAATTTAAGGTACCACATCCTAGGAGATTGTTTCAAACCATACAGAGACTTCTTTAATCTGCAGACCAAAGACTCTTTACCTTTCTAAATATAGTGCTCAGGTTGTGACATATAGATCTCTTCCTCCAAATCACCATGAAGGAAAGTTGTCTTCACATCCATCTGTTCTACCTCTAAATCATACAATGCTGCTAGAGATAACAGAAATCTAATGGATGTATGCTTTGCAACAGGAGAGAATATTTCACCATAATCAATTCCCTCCACCTGTGAGTACCCCTTTGCAACTAGTCTAGCCTTGTACCTCTCAACACTGCCATCTGCACAGAATTTCTTCTTAAACACCCATTTGCTTCCAACAGGTTTCCATCCTTTAGGCAAAGGTACTAGATCCCACATTTTGTTCTTCTCCAATGAAGCCATCTCATCATCCATGGCCTCAATCCAGGAAATTGAATCTTCCATACCCACAGCCTCTTTCAAAGATCTAGGCTCATCAGTATTTGTAATCAGGGCATAAGCACAACTGGAATCTAACATAGAAAATCCAAACCTCTCTGGCTGCTTTCTTTCTCTCGTGGATCTCCTCAAGGGCTGAGGTTGAGGTTGTTCTACCTCTTCTTCTAAATTTTCAGAGCTACTAGAGCTCTCCTCATCATCAGATCCATCACGGTCTCTCTGTTCAGTCTTCTTAGGGGTAGGAGGCAACTGAACAACATCTTCTTTCATTTCTTTTTCATTTGGCTGTAGCACAATAGGAGAAGGTGTTAGCTCTCTAAAAATAACATTTCTGCTATATAACACCTTACCAATCACAGGATCCCAAAGCTTGTATCCTTTCACACCAACACTGTAGTCGATGAAGATACATTTTACAGCCTTGTTTTCCAACTTAGATCTTCTCTCCTTAGGAACATGTGCATAAGCTTCACAACCAAAACCACGAAGATGTCTAACTGAAGGCTTCTTACCAGACCACACCTCCTAGGGTGTCTTACCAACAAGAGCTATGTAGGACATCTGTTAACCAAATAGCAAGCAGTGGCTACAGCTTCAACCCAAAACCTTTGTTCGAGGCCAGCTCCACTAAGCATACTCCTACCCTTCTCCATCAGTGTCCTGTTCATTCTTTCTGCAACTCCATTTTGCTGTGGGGTATAAGGAGTTGTCTTATGCCTCTCGATCCCTCGTTCTTTACAGAACTGTTCAAAATCTGCCAAACAAAACTCACCACCATTGGCAATTCTCACACACTTAATTCTTTTACCAGTCTGATTCTCTACGAGAGCTTTAAATTCCTTGAACCAACTGAAAACTTGTGTCTTGCTTTTAAGGAAATAAATCCATGTCCTTCTACTATAATCATCTATAAAAGATACAAAATATATAGATTTGGAGAGTGAAGGAACTTTAAAAGGACCAAACACATCTGAATGGATAAGATCCAAAATACTAGAAGACTTGTGAGAACTGGAGTAAAACTGAACACGATTTTGCTTACCATAAACACAGTGTTCGCAGAAGTCGAACTCGAGATGACAATCATTTAACCCCTCAACGAGATTTTTATTTTTCAGGGTTCTGAGACCCTTCTCACCAATGTGGCCAAATCTCTTATGCCACAACATTGTCTTTTCTGCAGGAAGTTTTCCTTCCAAAGTGTTATCACCCTTAGGTACACTTGTTGCACTACCATCGGAACCCATTACCACAGACTTCTTCACTGCTTGTTTAGATGGTGGAGATGAAGAGACTGCTTCTCTCTTCCTTGAGATAGAAGAACTATTGCACTGTGAAGTGCAAGCATCAAGCTAAAATAGGGTACCTCTCCTAGTACCTTTCGCAAGAACCATAGATCCTCTAATCATCTTACATCCATCTTTCGAAAAAAACAACTTGCACACCTGCATCATTCAACATACTTACAAATAACAGGTTTAGTGCCAAACCCGGGATGTGCATTACCCCGTTGATCCCCTTTACTCATCCATCAGGGAATCTGATAGTGACTCTTCCTCGTCCAACTATCTGTAGGTGCGAATCATCACCCAAGTACACCTTTCCACCATTGAACTCCTCGTACTCTGAGAACCAACTTTGATGAGAGGTCATGTGAAAAGAAGCACCCGAGTCAATCAGCCACACATCATCAAATGTATGGGTGGCCAAAGCTGTGACAAAAGCATCGCCATCTTCTTGAGATTTGTCAGAATTTGAATCTGGGCTTTTCTTCTTCTTCTTTGGCTCTTTGCAGTCCTTACGAAAGTGCCCATGCTTACCAGAGTTCCAACATGTTGCCTTGGACTTACCAGGAGTCTTAGATTTCCCACGGGATTTGGATCTACCCTTTTCAAACTTCTTGTCATTTTTCTTTCCTCTGTCTTTCGATCTACCGCTAACAGCAAGGGCTTACTTGGTGGAATCAGAGGTCTTTCTTCACATCTCAGATAACAGCGAAGACACCACATCATCCATTTTGAAAGTGACAATAGTACTCCCAAGGGCCATCACAAGATGGTCCAATGTGTCCGGCAAGGAACATAGCAGGGTCATACATCGATCCTCCTCCTCCAACTCGACACTGGTTGTTGTCAACTGTGCAACCAGCATGTTAAATGCGTTCAAGTGATCTGCAACAGATCCTCCTTCCTCCATTCTCAAAGAATACTTCTTTCTCAAGAACAATCTGTTCACCAAGGACTTGGCCTCATACACAAACCCAAGACGTGTCCACAATTTGTTTGCGGTCTTCTCATCGAGAACATTCAGGAGAACAAAATCTGCTAGACATAGTCTAATGAGACCCTTAGCTTTCCGATCCTTGAGATCCCAATCTGCTTGAGAAATGCTTACTAGTTTGATATCATTTTCAACCGCCTCCGATACATCACAGTCTACTAGCATGTCTTCCATCTTGAGTTTCCACAACTCAAAGTTTGTGCCACTGAACTTTTCCACCTCCATTCTACTGTATGAAGAACTTGCCATCTCTTCCTGCAATAAGGTTATGAATACTCTACAACAATACTCCCACTAGACTAAAGATTAGCTCAAAAAACCCGTACCCTAACAAATAGAACCAAAACTGGCTAGGCTCTGATACCAACTGAAAGGAAACTAAGTGAGTGGAAAATAGTTCCTTACGCTAAACTCCGAAGGAGAGGACCGTGCAAATTCAGATTTAACCCTTATCAATTACAGAATGTTAATACAATTAACTTAGATGTTGCTGCAATAACATGAATACATGAAAAAGAGAATGACACAATGATATACCCTGGGGAAAACCTTTCGGTAAAAACCCCACCACTCCAAAACCTGCACAATATATTAATCAAAACTGTTACAATTTACAATACACTTGCAATGCAAGTTCTTTCAGGAGATCATAAACACTTGAAGACAAATTCGGCAGCATAAAATGTTCCAACAATACACTCGCTTCTCATTAGAGTTTGCAGCCATAAAAAACGCTTATATCATGCACTTCCCTTTTTAGGGTAACTTCCAAGGAACAGTTGTATTAGGGTTTTACCATTCTCCGAGAAAATAGGAACCCACAATTGCAGAAGAGTGTACAGTACTCAACTTTATCAGTTGCCACATGTCTTGCATGTCTTCACCCATCATCGAATCTTTCACAATAAACTCTTACAAATATTAATGACCGTCATAGGAATTCGTCATAACCGTTTCAGTCATGATCACCTTACACATTGTCCAAAGTGATACAAGGTTGAGACACCTTATTCCTAACAAGTACCCCACTTTAGCATTTCACAATGAGAAAATTTGGCCTATCATTCACCGCAGATGGGACAAGCTGAACACTCCCTTGCATATGGCTTCTTATGCGTTGAATACAAACTGGTACATGCCTAGGCTCGGTAGAGTTACACCAATTAAAGATGATGAGGTGAAGGTAGGATTCCTCAGTTGCATTGATAAGATGTATGATCTTGGAACTATGTAGTATATACAACACCACCACCCTGCTATCGTCCCCAAACTTAGGCCCTTTGTCCCCCCATCCCCAAAACTCCTCCCGATGTCCCCCCATCCCCTGGTCCATTACGGGTAGAACACTGGTTATAATTCTACCTATCATGTGTCTATAAAGATGTCACCATTTATGGCATTGTATGCCTATGAAGAACCGAACTTTATTGATTTTATCTTCAGGGATAGTAGTAGAGTGCAAGGCAAGAGATTTGTTACAAAAGACTCAATATATTATAAAATCATTAAGGGAAAACATGCAGCCGATAGACTTAGAAAAAGTTATATGTTGATCAACATCATATAGAGTGCAGTTCGAGGTGGGTGACATGGTTTAGTTAAGGCTCTAGCCATACAAGAAGCCACTCTCAAGAAGAGTGGATCAAAGAAGCTTAAGCCTAAGTTCTATGGTCTTTTGAAAGTCTCCAAGAGCACTGGAGAAGTAGCCTGAGCTAGAATTACGGGATGGCAACAAAGTGCATAATGTGTTCCATGTGTCTAGGCTTGGAAAGCCACTCGAGCATAATGTGGTTCTCTCATCAAATTTGCCATCATTAGATGAGGAGGGGAAGTTGATCTTGATTTGAGAGGCCATTATAGATTACAAGGAATGTACTTTTTGATAAAGGTGACAGTCCCAACCGGTGCTGAGAGGGGAGGGTGAATCAGCACCTCTAAAATTTATTCACTTTAAAACTGGTGAAGTAAACTTACAGTAGAATGGAAGGCAGATTTAAGCAAATAAATCAGTAAGTAAACAAACACACAGTGACACCAGATTTATCACGTGGAAACCCGGTTAGGGTAAAAACCATGGTGTGAGGAGACCTCACAAATTTTGTACTCTTCTGGAGTACGCCCTGTTAGGAGCCTTCCTGGTTAAAGGATAAAAATGCACTTGTTAGATACGACCCGGTCAAGGGATTTGTTATAATAAAGCCAGTTAGTGCCTGCCTAATTAAAGGACTTTGAACACCTTACAAGATGCCACCTAGCTAAGGGATTTGATACAAGGGACCTGTTAGAGTCCACCCAAATACTGGGATTTAACTATTGTAATTGCTAGAGAAAAATAGCAAATTTGACCTTTTATAGATGGCTAAGCATAGCCTGATAAGATCTTTGTTTGTGCTCAGCTGAGAAGCATCAACGGTCACTACAGGTGTCTTCTCCTCTACTGTTGTGCTATTTTACACAACCTTCTTTCTCACTTTTTCTTTCTTCTTTTCACCCCTGGCTTCTTTAGCATACAGGTTCACTCTTTTTCTCGGCAAAATGAAGGCAACTTCTATTTGCCTTGGTCAGAAGAATATATAGGGTCCTGGCCCTAATTGTGCTCATTAAACATGACCTAACTTTAGATCTTCATCGGATACATTGCTCAGTGGAGTACCAGTTTACTGAGGAAACATCCGATGCATGCCCTTGCTTTATCTGTCTAATGAAGAAAGAAGTAGTTACGCGTCAAGCAACTTTCCTTCACAGGAGATAACACTTTGATTTAAAGCCACTGATCTTGGCTTTAAATACTCCAGACTTGCCTCAATTCGATCGCCAGTTTTAAATCCACTAATCTCGACTTTAAAACCTCCAGACTCGCTTCAAATAGATCGTCAGTTTAACTCAAAGACTTCCGGATTTAGAGCAGAAAATCTCAATCAAAGAGTTAGTTAGAACAGTTTGTCTGACTATGACTTCCTTGGTTCATGACCGGAGTCATTAATATACCAGTTACGGTTGAGTTCAGTTCTTTGTGCTGTGAACAAGTAAGAGTCTCTGATCCTGTCCCTTTCTTGGCTTACCAGTCACATCGTCCTCAGTTTGTTGTCCCTTGCTTAGCTTACCGGTTGCACCATCCTCGGTTGTAATTGTTGACACCGGTTAGCTTATTGCTTTATCTGTACTTGTCTACACTGGTTGTAGCATTGTCCTCAACTGATGCTGGAATCCTCTTTTCCTTTCCTGTGTACATAGCCCAGTGGCTAAGGCTTTGTATAGTGATCCTTCTTTCATATAGATCTCCTTGGTTCTAGAGATGACAAGTCTCTATACTCTCTTTGCCAATCAATGACAACACCAATACCGGTAGCAGGCTTACCGGTTATCATCGCTTAATGCCAACAATCTCCCCCTTTGGCATTGATGGCAAAATTGATGGGCAATTACTTTACTGTGCTTGTATCTCTTTACCGTCTTCCGGGTTATTGCCAAACTCTCCCCCTTTTTGACAGTGATGTCAAAGGCTAGTCAGAGAGACTACCTTTGTCTAATCTGCTCCCCCTATGAGCAGCATTCCTTTTTCATCAGTTCAGAAAATATGAGGTTTAACCCTCTGTTGAAGCATAATGAACTAATGACCACCCTTACAGGTTTACTGAAGATCATGAAGGGGTATCACCCCTAGTTTACCTCTGAGATACTCAAAAGTACTCTTTAGTAATGACTTTGTGAAGATATCAGCAATTTGTTCCTTGGTGGGAACATACTCCAGTCTCACCTCCTTGTCTTGTACCAGCTCTCTCAAGTAATGATACTTGATAGCAATGTGCTTTGTCTTAGAGTGCATAACAAGGTTCTTGGATATGTTAATTGCACTAGTGCTATCACAATAGATAGCTATCGATTCATGTATCTGTTCTTTAATTCCTTCGAGCAGTCGTTTTATCCAAATCACCTGTGTGCGATTGATTGCTGCAGCAACATATTCGACCTCTGCAGTAGATTGGGATATACAATTTTGTTTCTTGCTAGTCCAGGAAGCAATTCTTCCACCGAGAAAGAATGCACCACCACTTGTGCTCTTTTTGTCATCAATGTTTCCAACCCAATATGCATCGGTGTATACTTTTACTTCGAATCCTCCCTTGTGAGGAAACCATAATCCATAATCCTCAGTTCCCCTTAGATATCTGAATATTCTCTTTACTGCTATTAGATGTCTCTTTGGGATTTGCAGATAATCTTGCCACTATGCCAATTGCATGTGCAATGTCCGGTCTACTATGAACAACATACTGCAGTTTACCTATCATGGACCAATACATTGTGTCATTCACTTCTTTAGCATCATCCTCCTTCTATAACTTGAGGTTAGTTATCATTGGGGTCCCAACTGGTTTAGAACCATCAAGTCCAAAGGTCTTAAGAATTTCTTTGATATATTTGGACTAAGAGATGAAAATTCCTTCTTTCAGCTAATGGACTTGTAGTCCAATGAAGAATTTTATTGCGCCTATCATAGACATCTCAAATTCTTTCATCTCTTCAGCGAAGGCTTTACTCATCCTGTCATCTACTCCAAAGATAATATCATCCACGAAGATCTCAGCAATTAGATTTTCATCTTTTCCGGTCTTGAGATACATATTGTTGCTGTCCCCGGTTCTTGTGAATCCTATGGTTAGAAGGTATGAATGCAACCTCTCATACCAAGCCCTTGGAGCTTGCTTAAGCCCATAAAGAGCTTTCTTCAATTTACAAACCATTCCATCCTTATGTGCAAATGTGAAGCCTTCTGGTTGTTCAATGTCGACTTCTTCCTCTAGTATTCCATTTAGGAATGCAGACTTAACATCTATCTGGTATACTTTGAATCCTTTGTGAGCAGCATAGGCGAGTAGAATTCTCACTCCTTCCAGTCTTGCTACTGGTGCAAAGGTTTCTCCATAGTCCAGTCTAGCTTCCTGGGCGTATCCTTTGCAGACCAATCTTGCCTTATTTCTTATGACTTTTCCATCCTCATTCAACTTGTTCCTGTAGACCCACTTGGTTCCTATGACATTTTTGTCCTTATGTCTTGGCACAAGTTCCCATGTATCGTTCTTTTCAATCTGCTCAATTTCTTCCTCCATGGCCTTGACCCAATTGTCATCTTCTAGAGCTTCCCTAGTGGATTTGGGCTCTACATAGGAAAGTAAGCAGATATTCTCTCTAGCCTTTTTCTTGGTTAAGATATTTGCATGTTTGTCACCAATTATATTGTGAGTGGAATGATATGTGACATACCTTGGAAGAACCGGTCTCTGTTCCCGGTCAAGTTCTTCTGATTGAGCATTATCTTCATCATGGTTTTGGGCATCAACTTGTTCACCTTCTTGCGTTAGCCTGTTGGGTTCAAGTACAATCTCCTGATCTATATGTCTGTCCATGTGTATTTCTCCTTCATCTTCAGTCATTGCTTCGTTGAACTCAAAGGCATTTCCTTCATTTAGGCCTTCAACACTGTAATGATCATCATGACTGGTCTTCTTATCTGGTTCTGAAGATTCATCAACTTTTACATTGATGCTTTCAATTATATTTCCTGTTCTTTTGTTCAAACACCGATAGGCCTTACTTTTGGTAGAGTAACCCAAAAAGGTTCCTTCATCACTCTTAGGATCAAGCTTCCCAAAGTACATATCTCTTTTAATGTAACATTTACTACCAAAGATCTTGAAGTAGCCTACACTGGGAGTATGCTTAAACCATAGTTCGTAAGAAGTCTTACCAGTTCCCTTTTCGACTTGAATCCGGTTGAGTGTGTAAACAGCAGTACTAACAACTTCTCTCCAGAAGTGATGAGGCAGATCCTTCTGAATCAGCAAGGTTCTAGCGCAATCAATCAGCGTCTTGTTTCTTCTTTTTGCTACACCGTTTTGCTGAGGAGTCCTTGGTGCAGATAGTTGTCTTTTTATTCCATGCTCCTCACAGTAATGAGTGAACTTTTGAGAGGTATATTCACCTCCTCTGTCTGATCTCAGACACTTCAAACTTTTACCGGTCTATTTTTCCACTCTAGCTTTGTAGATTTTGAACATGTGGAAAGCTTCTGATTTCTCCTTCAGAAAGAGTGTCCACATTATTCTGGAGAAATCATCTACAAAGAGCATAAAGTATCGGTCTCCATGGTAGCTCTTTGTTCTCATTCATCCACACAGGTCAGTGTGCACTAGGTCTAGAACATTCTCAGCAGAGAAGGACCTACTATTGAAAGATGTTCTAGTCAGCTTTCCTAACTGACAATTTTTGCAAATACCCTTGATGGGCTTGGTGATCTCAGGAAGTCCTCTTACCGTTTTCTTTTTGCTCACTTTGACAATACTGTCAAAGTTTATGTGGCAGAGCCTCTTGTGCCATAACCAGCAGTTGTCTTCTTTGGTCATAAGATAGATTCTGCTTGATTCTCCTTTCACCGAGGCTATGAGACAAGCTCCTTCCATTGAGTCTAGGTAGAAGAGGTTATCTTTTCTCTGTCTACCGATTGCAACATGAGTTTCGGATTGATTCTTTACTATACAGGAACCTTGTTCGAATTCCAACAGGAATCCTTTGTTATTCAATTGTGCAACACTCATCAAGTTGTACTTGAGTCCTTCAATCCAATACACATCTTCACAGACAGCATTGTTGCAAAGAGCAATAGAACCTTTACCTTTGATGGCACAGGGGGCATTGTTTCCAAAGATAACTGATCCGTTGTCATTGACCTCCAAGTTGATGAACTTGTCCTTGTCACGAGTCATGTGGTGAGTGCATTCGCTGTCAATGATCCAGTTATCATGCTAATGAAACCTGGATATAAGTGCAACTTCATTTATAACTGAATTCTCCTCCTTTATTGCAACAAATGCAATTTCTGGATCCTCTGAGTCTTCAAACTCATTGTCGGTAACTCCTTCCTCTGCAAGATAGCATTCCTTCTTTGCTTTGCTCTTGAACCAGTCTCTTTTATCTTTAGATTCATTATTAGGACACCTTGCAGCAATATGTCCTATCTTGTTGCAGGGAGAAGCATTTCAAGGGGAGTTTCCCTTTGTACTTCCCATTTCCTCTGGGGAATCTCCTAGCGATGAATGCTTCGAACTCATCTTGCTCCATCTCCTCTGAGAGCAAATTCTCAACAAGGTTGCCAATCTTTCCGGTAGAGCAATTACCGGTTTTTCTTCCCTTTTTGGTGGAAGAGACGTTGACAGAAGACTTAAACGCTGCTTCTTGAATGGATAAGCTATTATCAAAATTACTTAATTCGAAGGCAGCCAGCTTACCGATTAGGGAGTCTAGGGTGACTTGATCTTTGGTCGCCGATCTGAGCTCTTGAATGGAAGAGATCTTGATGGCATACTGAAGTCTGAGAGTTCTCAGTATTTTGCTAACCACCTCTTCACTGAGCTTTCCTCAAGCGCTTCTGATGGAGTTGATCACCTCTTTGATCTGGTTGCTATATTGCTCGATGTCTTCTCCTTCATTCATCCTCATGTCATCATATTTTCCTCTGAGGCTTTCAACCTTGGCTCTTTGAACATTTGGATCCCCTCCATAGACCGTTTACAACTTGCCCCACATCTTGAAGGCAGAATCAAGATGTTCTATCTCGGCATACACATGATCAGGTAGTGTGTTGGCTATCATGTCCTGAGCAGCCGTGTGCTGGGCTTTGATCTTCTGTTGATCGGGTGTCAACGTGCCAGTGGGTTCAGTGTAGTCAGTTGTGACATGGTTCCAGTAGTGATTGTTGTTGGTCTTCATGCACAGCTTCATCTTGTTGCACCAGAGAGTAAAGTTTTCTTTTAAAAACTTTGGTCCTTCCCTTCTCATCGTCTTGACTTTATCTTTGTGTAGTCAAACAGCAAAGAAAACAGACCTGGAGCTCTAATACCAATTGACAGTCCCAATCAGTGCTGAGAGGGGAGGGGTGAATCAACACCTCTAAAATTTATTCACTTTAAAACCGATGAAGTAAACTTACAGTAGAATGGAAGGCAGATTTAAGCAAATAAATCAGTAAGTAAACAAAGACACAGTGACACCAGATTTATCATGTGGAAACCCAGTTAAGGTAAAAACCACAGTGTGAGGAGACTTCACAAATTTTGTACTCTTCTGGAGTACGCCCTATTAGCAACCTTCCTGGTTAATGGATAAAAACGCACTTGTTAGATGCGACCCGGTCAATGGATTTGTTACAATAAGGCTGGTTAGTGCCTGCCTAATTAAAGGACTTTGAACACCTTACAAGATGCCACCTAGTTAAGGGATTTGATACAAGGGACCTGTTAGAGTCCACCCAAATACTAGGATTTAACTATTGTAATTACTAGAGAACAATAGCAGGTTTGACCTTTTACAGATGGCTAAGCATAGCCTGATAAGATCTCTGTTTGTGCTCAGCTGAGAAGCATCACCGGTCACTACAGGTGTCTTCTCCTCTACCGTTGTGCTATTCTGCACAGCCTTGTTTCTCACTTTTTCTTTCTTCTTTTCACCCCTGGCTTCTTTAGCATACAGGTTCACTCTTTTTCTCGGCAGAATGAAGGCAACTTCTATTTGCCTTGGTCAGAAGAATATATAGGGTCCTGGCCCTAATTGTGCTCATTAAACATGACCTAACTTTAGTTCTTCTTCGGATACATTGCTCAGTGGAGTACCAGTTTACTGACGAAACATCTGATGCATGCCCTTGCTTTATCTGTCTAATGAAGAAAGAAGTAGTTACGCGTCAAGCAACTTTCCTTCACAGGAGATAACACTTTGATTTAAAGCCACTGATCTCGGCTTTAAATCCTCCAGACTTGCCTCAATCCGATCGCCAGTTTTAAAGCCACTGATCTCGGTTTTAAAACCTCCAGACTCGCTTCAAATAGATCGTTAGTTTAACTCAAAGACTTCCGGCTTTAGAGCAAAAAATCTCAATCAAAAAGTTAGAACAGTTTGTCTGACTATGACTTCCTCGGTTCATGACCGGAGTAATTAATATACCGGTTACAGTTGAGTTCAATTTTTCGTGCTATGAACAGGTAATAGTCCCTGTTCCTGTCCCTTTCTTGGCTTACCGATCGCACTGTCCTTGGTTTGTTGTCCCTTTATTAGCTTACCGGTTGCACCATCCTCAGTTGTAATTGTTGACACCGGTTAGCTTATTGCTTTATCTGTACTTGTCTACACTGATTGTAGCATGGTCCTCAGCTGATGTCGGAATCCTCTTTTCCTTTGCTGTGTACATAGCCCGATGGCTAAGGCTTTGTATAGTGATCCTTCTTTCATATAGATCTCCTTGGTTCTAGAGATGACAAGTCTCTATGCTCTCTTTGCCAATCAATGACAACACTAGTACTGGTAGCAGGCTTACCGGTTATCATCGCTTAATGCCAACAAAAGGGTCATAAAAAAACACTTGATCAAATGGAAGAACTTTCCAATGGAGAATGCAACCTGGGAAAATGGGAAAATCTTACAACATCCAAAGTTGAAATCGCTTGGGGACAAGAAAATACAGGGAGAGTGGACTGCAATGTCCCCTTCCTATGAACCTAGCATGGTGGACAGTTAGCCTAATCAATGGGTTTTTGTAGGCTAATGAGTTAGGGTTAGGGAACTCTTAATGTAAGTTGGATCTAGCTTTGGAGGTGGCAAGTTTTTTTTTGAGCTTAGGCAATTGAAATCAGCACAACGCTCTTTTTTGAAGTGGTTTTTGACAATTTTCTCATACTTACTATTTTATTGAAGGTCAAGTAGGACATAGACTTGGTCAATTGACAATGTTTCTATTTTGGGAATGTAAGTGGATACATTAGATGTTGATATTTGGGCTTTTAATGTGGTCTAGCATATTTAAATTGATTAACGATCAAGCTAAAAAGTTAAACTAAATAGTTCTTTATCATTACTTAATTTATTTAATATTTGACTGTACGGGTGCCCAAGTTAAAAATTAGAAGTTCAAAATGACAAATATTCAATAAAGTGTCTTTGGATGGGGAGGAACTTTGTGAAACCCGTAAAGTGCATTTTTTCAGGTCATTTGTGTATGCTTGGTTTTGAATATTTTACAAAGAGATTTTGCTGGTTGAACTTGTTCATCCTATAGCTTAGTAAGAATGAAAACCCTTGCAAGGAACATCTTCTACATTGGTGAAAGATCCACTCTGGAAGACTTATTGGTAGTTTCATTCAGGAATCACATTTGGGCTTCACAATTGATTAAATCTTCAGCTTATGAGCAGCAGATTTGAGAGGGATTGAGAAAGAAGATTGGGGACATATTTTGTAGTTTGGAAGTAGATTTATCATTCTTGGGGCTGGTCGCAGACTTCCCTTGCTGGTGATACAACTGTAGCAATGACGTGAGGGTTGGAGGGAATATGATTATAGATTATAACATCCAACCATGCAGTATCATACTGACATCAATTGACTCTTTTGGAGGTGTGCTTCAGGCTGGCATCTTATGAGTCCATGTTTTGGCCCATTTTGTGGTCTTTTATCAAACTTCTATTAGACTTTTATGTTTAAATATGCTGCAGACTTTCATCTAAAAATGATACTCACGATCACTCAAGTTAATTATGAGCACTATAACATGTTTGATAAAAGAATGATGATATGACATATAAATGTTTAAATTAGTGTGAAATGTGGTGGATTTGTGAAGTGTGATGGAAATGTGATGATTTTGGCCCATCTGGGTATCTTGAGTTTGATGATAAATTGTAATTTCAGTTTATTGTTGATTGTGGGTATTTGAAAATATTGCATTTGGAGAGTTATTTCAGTTCTTTATTTATTGCAAATATATCTACTGTAAAATACAACTTGTGTCTCCGTCTACTTTTATAATCCCTTCAAAAGAGGATCGCAGGCCTAAAAGAACACCCAGCTGCCTCATTCCAAATTAGCTTTGAAATAAAAATGAATTCTAACCACAGCTAGTAAGATTTGAAGTTGTGCTTTTTACCCAGCCGCCACTAATTGCTGGGATCCTCACCTACCTAAACATCTAAAAATTATCAGCTATCAAAGAAATGAAATAAAAGAGATCACAGCTAAGCAAACTAAGTTATTGAATTATTTAACTATTATTTAAATTCATATAACTTATTTACTATTATGTTATGATTATTTTATTACGAGAACTCAATTTATAAGAATTATATTGCTGAAAAAAAAAGAAAACAAATTATTGGAAAGTTTAATTATTTTTTCAAAATTACCAAAAAAATTTGAGGAATACGTCATAGGGTCACCTATTCCATGACATTCTTATATGGTAACCCTCAGATCTTGTACTGGCTTGATTGATGAGGATGTGCTACTACAAATCATAGAAGCCAATGATCAAGACTTGCATCCTAGCCCACACATTTACTTGAAAATCTTTCTATAAAGCTAGAAAATCATCCACATTAAGTATTTTGGCAAAAAATTGCCCAAACAAATAAAATTGCAATTTTGACAATAACCCTATTTCTTGTCAAGCTTTTGCCAGGCATGTTTTTTTTTTCGTTTTTCCAAAAAGACTAACCCTAACCCAATTTTTACCCAATTTGATCAGAGTTTTTTTGAAAAGATATTTATCTTTGGTTAACTGATTTATTCTTAAGAATGATTTCTTCTACTATGCTACAAATAACATCAGCTTTGTTCCCTATTCTTGGTTTTGATTGGCCTTGTCTTTAGTAATAGTCTTCCTTTTACATGGTTATTTGTATCCATTACTTTGTATTTTCTGATTTGTTTAGGGTTCACATGATTTAAATCCACAGTATTGTTGAATCTTTTGATGTGCATTTAAATTGCAGCAATTTTAGATGTTGTTTCCCACTGACTCTTTGTTATTCAATTGGCTTCACTTTTGAGTTTCATAAATTTAAAATGGGAATTATTGGTAGATGTCACACATTTGCACAATTCTTTCCAGATAAATTAGCTTAGTTTATTTAAGTCTCACTAATGGAATGCACAGTTTCGGTCAGGAATAAATTCCAATTAATACATTTAAAACATACCTCTCAAATTGAGGTTACACATGCTTTTATGAGACCAAAAAACACTCAAATCAAGTTCATGCACACATTTCTTGGATAAAATTCATTGTAGATGGTTTCATCGTGATCTACTCACATCTAAGCTCCACAAAGTCTGAAATCTAAGCATAAAATTGGAAATGGCTAAGATCATATGAATACAATGCTACTTGGATTTTGTTGTCTATCTTCACAATTTGAACTAAATTCATTTCAGCTATAAATATAAAACTAGATACCATAAATTTCAGCTATTATCGCACAAAGATGTACCTTAATTTATTCTTGTTTAAAAGAAGTGTAGAAAGAGAAAGAGCTCATTGATTTCTAATATGAAGTCACTGCATAAATTGTTTGTTTCTTGGCTAACTGCAACAAGGGAAGGAATAACTTCTAGTGTCCTAGGGATGTGGAGTCAGAATGAATTTGCAGCCTAAAGATGTCAGCCCTTAGTAACAAGAAGCTGTGTACCTAAACAGCATCTGATAGGAGGTTTGAGTTTATGATATTCTCCCCCTTCACAAAAAAGTGCAGTTTTGAGCTGCATGGAGGAAGTTAATATTGCATTACTTTAGGTTTTAGGTATGATTGCATCTCATATGAAGGCAATAAAACTATAATTTTATGCTTCCTCATGTTGTCACATAGATCACAAATGGTACAGTTACAAAAATAAAAAGTTGTATGTTCAGGAAGAGGCCATGACTGGTTTGCATGGACACGTATATTGTAATATCCCCAACTAGGAGGCTGTCAACTTCCAATTATTGACGTTCATTACTATGTGCCGAAATCTTCTGGGACTATAGCAAGAGATTAAAAAATAAGCTACAAATATATTAATATCTCGTATATTACACAATATACATATGTTTATATATTATGTAATCACATATATCTATATATATATGTTAACACTCACACATATTCTCCATATATAGAAATATAATTTCAGATATATGTATATTTGATATCTATATAATCTTTAAATAATTCAAAATTATCTATGATCTATATAGCTCATATATATATAGGTGATTCGATACTATTGTATATGTTTAAATGTAATATATATATATAATAATCTTTATATATATATCCATGTTCTGTTATTACTTACATATATATAAATACTCTATTTATATGCTGTCTATGACCTAGAGATCAACGCTGAATGTAGTATTTCATCGGTGCTGAATATTACTTGTATATTATATATTACTTTCTTCCCTTCCAATGCCGCTCATGGGTAGGCACGTATTCACCACTGTTCTTTTTATTATCCCTTTCATTCCTTTGTTTTTCTCTGTACAACTCCTTGCGATAATCAGAGACTTCGTATTATATACCTTTCTATTTGTGGACAGGTTATTCTCGGTCTCTAAGAGACTATAGATGATTGACCGTGTATCCTCATGTTCTGTCAGCAGCATACAGATTTTCCATAATCCATGATTCGATACCATTAATTCCTTCGTGTCCTCATTCAACAATTGAAATGCCTTATTATATCTGAAGAATGAGGAGACACGTCTCATTCCTCCCTAAACTCGTCACCTTTCATAATTGCACCTCTTCAATATTAGTCTTGGATATTATCGTTTAGACTTGCATGCAAATTTGATATCCAAATCGGTTTGTTTATTCAAGGAATGTTGACTAGAATCCTTAATACAATCGTTGCATATCTTCATAATAATTAAATCGGTATTTGCACGTTTGATATAATTAAACTCTCATAGTTTCTAATCATTGTCAACTAATCATCGATATATTTAATTTGTATCGATAATCTTTCTTCCTTAGGAACTATGAGTTGGTGATCTATATATTGTAATGTATATTTTATTATTATTTGTTATAGTATACCTATTTGACATAGATATTCACAATTAGACCTTAATTACTTATATATATATATATATATAATTGCATGATGATAATATTTATATTAATATTTTATTGTTATAATGGATTATATCTATTTCTTTTAGTTGTTCATTTATTTATTGATTTCTATTTTGGAAGTGAGTACATCATTTTATATTATTATTTGTAATGTTCCCAATTTTAGTAAATTAAATTTTATTAATTATGGGTCCCAGAATTTAAATAATATTATAAATGGACCTTTAATTGATAAAGGGGGGCCCATTTTTATTACTGTTGTCCATAAGTGTTTGCCGTGTCGGCATTCTTTTGTAAGGGTCCCGATCGATTTAGCTTATCTCGGGCCCATTATTTCCTTTTGGCATAGTTTAAGTTGTCGCCGTCGGCTCTTTTGTGCACCCTCGGAAGTTTTCCCCAACGGGTATTTATGCTCGGCGTGTAAGATAGTTTTCATATGTTGAGATTTGATATTTTATTTATGTTTGCGAATTCCTATTGGGGATTCTGCTCTTCACCATTTCGGAGGTGAAAGACCCTCCCTATTTGGTATTCCGCAGTTTCGGTGGGATTCAACCCTCACCCTATTCTGCTTGTTCTGCTTGTATCGGATCTGGCAAATCCGAGGCTTTATCAATTAATTCAATAAACATTCTTCTCGCAAAACATCTTGTGGTTTGTGAGTATTCTGATTCACGGGAAGTATATTTTATTACAATCAAAGGACGAAGGATACTGTAATTGCATCTGCACCTCGAAACCCATTCAACTTGCCACCCCATACAACCATACGATCTGCTCATCCCATCCGTACAGTCTGCTCATCCCATCCGTACGGCCTGCACATCCCATTCATACGGCCTGCTCATCCCATCCGTACGGCTTGATCATCCCATCCGTACGGCCTGTTACCGTACGCCATTGTTGCTCCTTGCACACACCTCCAGGATATAAACGCCTCCGGGAGATACAGAATCTGCCTCCGGGAGATAAACGCCTCCGGGAGATACAGAATTTGCCTCCGGGAGATAAGTGCCTCCGGGAGATATAGAATTTGCCTCCAGGAGATAAACACCTCTGGGAGATACAGAATTGGCCTCCGGGAGATAAACGCCTCCACGAGATAAACGCCTTCGGGAGATACAGAATTTGCCCCCGGGAGATAAACACCTCTGGGAGATACAGAATTTGCCTCCGGAACATAAACACCTCCGGGAGATACAGAATTTGCCTCTGGAAGATAAACGCCTCCGAGAGATAAACGCCTCTGGGAGATATAGAATTTGCCTCCGGGAGATAAACGCCTCCGGGAGATACAAAATTTGCCTCCGGGAGATACAAAATTTGCCTCCGGGAGATAAATGCCTTCGGGAGATAAACGCCTTCGAGAGATACAGAATTTGCCTCCGGAAGATAAACGCCTCCGGGAGATACAGAATTCGCCTCCAGGAGATACAGAATTCGCCTCCGGGAGATAAACGTTCCGAAAGTCGGGAACATTACATTATTTATTTAGTTAATTCATTTATTTATTTTTATATTATAATATTTGGTATTTTAATCTTATAATATTTATTATCACTAAATTCTATCCAGGAGGGGTCATGACATATATTCTTACCATTGATGATGGTGCTCCAATGAGCTAAGGGGAATCATTATGTGCAGTAAAGATTGGGATGGTATTCAAATACCCAACAACAAATATCAGTCATAATCTAATACCTGTCAACAGTGGTGTAACCCTAGAAGAGGATACTCGTGTAAAAGTTTGAGATGCTCATAGTTAATCCCTCACTAATATGTTAAGTTACAATGCATAGCTTAGAGGTCATATACCCTGCCTCTGGAAAGAGTTGAAATGCATACTCACAATTTGTTAAATAGTTTATTTCCTTCAGTTGCTTTAGTAGTTGTGCAAGGCTGTCATTTATACATTTATTGCTTTGACTTCATTTTCTACTTTATTTTAAAGTGTCAGTTGTTTGCATTGAAAATTCAGTGGACAAAAAGATTGTTATGCGATCAAATTTATTTGTAAACAAATATGAACAGACACTACATAATCAAAAACAATTTTGGAATACATATATTTATATATTATAGATGTCATTTTGTGTGTCTAGATCTGCTTTGTCCCTTAAAATGCTATATCTACAGAAAATACTGGCGTGGGAATTACAAACCTAGGTAATATTGTCGACCACAATCTTCATTTCCAATGGCAACATACTTCAAATTGAAAGGATTGGGATGTCCCATAGTTGCACGAATAGAACCCCATTTTGAATCTGAAGGGCCTCTAGCAAATTCAATACTATTCAAAATATCCTGTATGATAACCAAAATTCATGAGACATGACCATAATCATAAAGATCAACTACTCTAATCAAGGGTTATGTTAAAGATTGACATTTTATTCTTAGTCTTGAGTACTATGCACTAGCTTTTAAATACCAAGCATATAATGATTAACAAAGTAGCGAAATTCAGTCCAAAGATTTAACAAAAATGAAAATCGTTATCATTTGGAATGATTTATGGCATAAAATCAAACCATCAAATTATTACAATTATTTTTGTCATTAACTTCCATAGTAATTGTAATGTAACTCACGGAAGACAAACTAAAACTGCCAAAAACTGAAAAAATAAAGGATCCAAGAAAAAGTACTAAAGCATTTGAAAGAGACCAATTCCCCAGCCCCAAATTAAATGGAAAAACATAAATTAAAATAATATTAAATTTTATATGCATACTATAGCAAATCCTCTATGAAGGGAACTGCAGCTTTGGTACAAAACTAAAAGGCAAGAAATTTCTATTTCCTTTTATTAATAATTGCTAAATCGTGATTAAATTGGTTTTTGATATGCAACCCACCAGAAATTTAAGTCAATGTGAGGTGGATGCTCCATTGTCATATGACAATCTGCTTTTCGAGGGTGGTGTTGATCAGTCTCTTGAGGAGAGTGTTCATGATGTTTGGGATCCCACCGGTGCATTAGGATTCCAGACAAGTCTCACAAAGGGGTTTTTGAGGGTGTACATGGTAAGGATTGCATATAGTTTTTCATTTGATCCTAATGTACATGATATTTTTGGGATGCACAGTAAGTTGCGCACGAGCTAGATGATATGTATGAAAGATTATCCTACGTTGTATTTGGGGGCAAGTATTGCTAGTCTACAGAGTTTCTCTCACATGATGTTTTTGTTTTTGTGTCATCTGCTATAGAGATTGTTTTAGTTTGGCAAACTCTGTTCGTTGCATTGATGATATTGTTGCAGGAATTTGTTAGTGACGGTAGAGACATTACACAGTTCTAACCGTGGGATCCTAATGGAGTTGTGATTTCTCTTCAGGCCGAGTACATTGAGCTTCCAGATGAGAGATTTCTTGGGGACAAGCAATTTTAAGGAAGGCGGACTGTAATGTCTCCATCTTAGCTCTCCATGGTTTATGTTTGGATTAGCCTATTATTAGCCCTCATAGGCTAAGGTTGATGGTTAGAGGGTCCTAGTTGGTAGAACAAGAGGCTTTTTCCCTTCCAGAGTACAAAAGTGTTTAGGATTGCTCTTTGTTCGGGTCAATTTGGTACACTTATTATTTATAGTAAGTCATTTATCTAGCACTTTTATATTTGACAGGGCACCAGGACCCGCCTCAATTGCAATGTCGACCCTTGACAACATTGATTTGATTCGGTATTCAGGGATTTACTAATTATAGTAAGTCAGTAGTTGATAGCGAGTGACCCTTACTATTTTTAGTAAGGCAGTTGGATACGTAATGCAAAGTTGCAAACAATGCTTGACCTCCAAGTTAAGACGCAACAGAGAGATAATGAGTATTCAATGAGATATTAAATTTATAATGGCATTAATGATATTATTTATTAATGGTTATATTAAAAAATTATTTAACTTTATAAAGTGATTGGGGCCAAGAGGCATATTTAATGATGCATTAAATGACTTAATTGAAAAAGGGCACCTCATTAATGATATATTATTAAGTCAACTTGCAACATCAAAAGCAAATATAAAAGTCATTAAAGAGGCTTATTAGTGAAGTTACATGAATTGAACCATGTTGAGGAATAATAAAAGCCCAAGGAATGAAATCAACCTCATTATGCTTATGAGTTTTGACTTTGATATTTGATGTTCTTGGGATTTGTGCATTGAGACTTAGGGTTTCAGCCATCTTCAGCATGGGAGGAGAAAATCTCTTTAGAGTTGTGCAATCTTGAGGCTATGAAAGCCCAGCTGAATCATTGCTTGACTGTGGGCTTCATACAGAGGTCCAGTTTGTGCTAAATTGGTGAAGAATCAGGAAGTTTCAAGGAGTTTGAGTGCCAAATAAGTGTGTGATAGCAGAGGACCTCCATGGCTACCTTGTAGCAATTGAATTGAGAGGTTTAGCAGAAAACAATCATTGTTAGCAGGCCGTACAGATTCCATCCCTCTCGTGAGTCTTCCAGCTATCAAGCTGTGGGTTTCCTAGGCTCAAACACCTTGGTTTTTTTGTTTATTTCTGCACAAGTTTGGACGTCTAGCAGTTTAGAATGGGTTTTCTTACAATTTGCAAAGGTTACTCATCAATTTCAAGGTGGTGTGATTGGATACCAGGTTCTTTTCAGCTGCTACTTAAATTTCAGAATTTAATAAATGCAATTTCCTTGCATTGTAAATATCTGTTAGTAAATAATAAGCATTTCCTGGTTATGGTTTGCAAGTTAGTTTCGGATTTATTTTTTATGCAAGCATTATTGATATTGTCAATTATTTCAAAAAATTCAAAAAAGTTTATATATTCAAAAACCAAAAAAAAATACAAAACTTTGCAAAAAAAACCAAAAACAAAAACAGTTACAGATTGGGTAAAAGGTTGAACCAGCCGGGGTCATCACAGTTTCTCTAAATTTTCAATCTAATGAGACAATTATGCTTATGGTTCTTATGGTTTTGAAGGAGAAATATATAATAACTTCAGATAACATCTCAATTAGTAAGTATCATATGAATATGAGATGCTCTACTAGACAATAACCCTCTTTATCAGATGCAAGTACCAGTATAATGTTCCAAGAGAAATTGATTATGAATTTAATATAAATTCAACATACAAGAGGTTTGATGATATACGTATATACAGAAGTTTCTAAGATTGTTGTGTTTAAACCCTTAGACAATTGATACAAGACTATGACCCTTTGATATTCTATTTATCAGATTGTTGTGCCTATTAACATACGATTTGACTACTTTGATTTTGATAAAAGAATCAGAATTCAAATATCTGATTGCTCTTCCTATTATCTCTTCCCGTGTTTATGTAATTTGTATGCCATCTTTTCTATGTCTGCTTGTATTACATGCACCTTTCCCCTTGTAATGGCCAGTTGGTACCCCCTCTTACCCAGCAGCTAAGGTTCTTCTGAGCCCTGCTAATATGAAATAACAATACAAAATCACTCTCTGTGTCTCTTAGCGCAACCATAACCTCCATTAATAGCCTTTTAAGAAGCTTGATGTGAGGAGTTGTATCTCACAACAATCATGTCTCTTGCAACTCTTAATTAATTGTCTTAATCGGACCTCTTCATCAGTTAATGAATTAATTAATTATTGATAGACTTATTTCTTCCTTTTAGAACAGGAATAATCTTAAATATTAATGTGTTATGTCCATGCACTGTCATGCCATGGGATGATGATATTGACTTGATTAAGTATCGAATGGGGTTATTCCTTGAGTGGGGATAGTGTATGAAATGTCTTTGCCTTTGATCAACCTGATTCTTCTCCCTTAAGACAGCGATATTCTTGATTATATTGTTCCTAACATCTAAGGAAGGTTCTAGTGTGATTTTCTTAGCAATCAAAGGGGGTTATGATAGTCTCCCCTACTTGAAATTGCTTGCCCACAAGCAACCTTAGATTGTTTCTTTTCAGCTTTAAGGATTAGTTGTCAATGCACCTTCGTAGAATTCGATCCTTTATCTTTACTAACGCCATATGCCGATCGTCTTGAGCTAAGCCTTCTATGTCCTATGTCAAGTATCTCCTCGATAGATTTCTTAAGGTCATTCTTAGACTTCTTGATGTGCTTGTGCACTGTTGTGATGATAGAAATTACCCCTTCTTTTAATTTGATGGTATCTTCATATTCTCCACATGGTAGCTTTCCAGGTGGTATGTTCCCAACAACTAAACTATGCTTATCCAAGCTTGGTTGTAAATCATCATGATAAAAATGAGCTTGTTGCTTAAAGATTTTGAGGAAACAAGACTTTGCGGGGTCCATGCAACATCTTCATGCCTACATATACTCTTCATTCCTTTGGCTGATACAACTTGGGGAGCTTCATCGAATAATCCCCAAAAGACCACCTTCCTACCATTTACTTTAAATTTAAAATCCATTGTTTGGAAATTTTGTGAGTACTTGCCAATGGACATCTATAATGTCCCCTTTTTGGGATCATATGGTTTATGATTGGATTAGCTTAGTATTGGCCCTCATAGGCTAAGACTGATGGTTAGAGGGTCCCAATTGGCAGGTGCAGGAGGCTTATTCCCATTCCACAGGTCAGAATTGTTCAAGATTTCTCTTTGTTTAGTTCAGTTTGAGACACTTACTGACTATTTTAGGAAAGTCACTATAGAAGGGCACTTGAGCAAGCTATGATTGCAATGCACAGTTGGTTTGATCAAATAATGAGGGATTTACTATTTATAGTAAGTCAGTGGTTAACAAAGAGGGACCCTAACTATTTTTAGTAAGGCAATTGGGTGCACAGTGGACACAATGGTTGATTTCCAAGTTCAGACCGAATGGAGAAATAATGATTATTTGCACAAATATGTAGTTATTACTAAAGTGATTACTTTATAAATAAAGTGCAATTATAATATAAGGTATTAAAAATCACTTTATGTGCAATGGGGCCATGATCCTCATTTAAATGACTTTTAAAGTGCATGAATTAGCTATAACCTAGAGGCTAAATATTAAAGTATTTTAATAAAGTTATGTGCATGCATTTAATATCATTTTAAATGATATTAAACGATTAAGAAGTCTCAAGAAGGGATTGACCAGCTTTGAGAAGTTTATAAAAGGGTTCAAAAAGAAAATGGAACTCATTATTATTGATCATTTTCAACACTTGGCTTTGTGCTTTGGCATTTTGGAGGTGAGACCAAGGGTTTTTCTGCAAATTGGTCTTGGAGAGCGCAACTTGTCTTTGATTCAATCTTTTCGAGGGTGTGAAATATCATCTGAGGTTTTCTAATTGTTGGCTATATTTCAGAAGTCACAGTGTGTTTGATTGGAGTTGTTTTATCAACATTTTCAGAGGTTAAAGAAAATCAGAAGTTATTGAAGATAAGCATTATTAAATTTCTTCATTGTTGGTTGTCTTTCTTCATTGGCACGTGGGAATCATTAGTGTGCAAATTGGAAGTGATAATCTACAGAAAAATTCAAGGGTTTGATGATTTAATTGCTGCCATATATTGGTCAAGGTTTGATGATATTCTTTCTGTTATATGACTGCTGCAAACTTTATACTTCATTCTGGCAACCATGAATGGCACATGGTTTCAACTTCAAGGCATATCTTACCTGTAAGTTCATGAGTTGTAACTCCTAGATTTTTTGGGTATTGTTTATTTAGATAATATGAGATATTTTATGAAATGGGTTGTCGATATTTTGTGAAAATATTGAGTATCTAAGCTGATATAAAAATCTCAAATTTTCAGTTGTATATTCCCTATGTAATGTCCAGTTAATGAGTTGAAATCATTATTGCAATATCTTCTAGTTTGCTGCATTATATTGTTGTATCAAACATCACAAATATATCAGAAAAAAACATAAAACCCTAAACAAAGACAAGTTAAAATTAGAAAAGTAAATATCCTATCAGGTGTGGGATATTACAGTGGTTTCCTGCCATCTTGTTGGGGTTTGAAATAAAAAATAATTGAGTTCACACAGTTGATATTTGAGTGACCAGCACTCTTGATTTTGTTTGGGTATGGGAAAGTGGCATAGCTTGGAAAAGCTTGTTAAGGACCTTGGTCAAGCTCAACAAAGGTTAGGTATTGATTTGCAGTTTTATGAAGATTATCTTTTGAGGAAATCTAGGCATTCATCCAAACCTACAAGTAAAGATTCAATACAACCATACCATAAGGAAAATGTTGTGGAAGGATCTACAAATGTTGGCTCGCAACTTGGAAGTGTCAAAGACGAGGAATGTGCAGACAATACAAGCTATGATAACTCTGATTTTATGAAGACCATTCCATTACCTTCAAAAAATCATAAGGTGACAAATAAATCACATTAGGATGATCATGTTATGGAATCTCCTAACACTAGCACTAATGTTTTGCATGTAGAACGTGAAGAATGAATTGGGGATTCAAGCTAGAAACTGTCTGATTTTGCATATCAGACCATAGAAAATGTGAATAAGACAGTTTTTGTGTTATGGCTAAAAATATTGTAAGTCACTTTGACAACAACAAACAAAATTATGACTTTAGGCAACGTTCAATGAGATTTCTCTCTCATGTAAGCAATAGGGGAGGCTCCCTTCTTTCCGTAGGTGGCCCAATAAGAACATAACTGATACTCACAAAAGGCGGTTCTCACTATCAATTCCTCTTTTTTCAGGACTGGTTTACAACTACTTTTCAAAGCACTAAATAAAATTACATCAAAAAGAACTTATTGTTACAGTAATATCGATAGCCTTCTGGTTGACGTAAGAAAAACCAGGGGTATACAAATTTTCTTCCTAATAAAACAATTATAGAAACCCAAAGTCTCCTACACTTGTATTTACGAGATAAACTATCAATTTTAGCATACAGTAAAACTCAAGGTCTCTAATTGTATACGTTATAAAGTTTACAAAGATATCTAAAACAAAGGCACAAAGCCACTCAGCTCTTCATATCTAAAAGCCACTATAAAATATCTTAACTAGCAACTAATATAACGTAAAGTCTACAAGAGTATGTAGATCAAGCACTTGTGAAATTATAACAAGCACAATACTATTCAATGAAATCAAGATTGAATAAGTCATGCAACATAAGAATACATAAATAACCTGTTGGCATTACCGGTAAGGATGCAACTGGTAAAGATACCACCGGTAATAATCAGTGGTGTTGTCATTAATGTCTATGCTAACAATGTCCAAATGCTAGAAAATCGGTGACATAGTGATGAGCTCAGTAAAGTCCAAAAATGCACTTGAACATAGTACTCAGCGTAGTACTAACTGTTCAAAGTTCATAACCGATGAAGACAATTACCGGAGCAGTGACCGATGTAGACAGAGAACAAAGAAGTAACTAGTGAAACACTGCATAAAGGTGTAAACCGCTCTATAGTGACCAATAAGATATCATTAAGACCAATGTATGTCTACTATTTGTTGAGACCGATGAAAAGCACAGTTGATGGATACTAAGGAGATTCTTTTACCGTGATTTGTTGCACAAATCATGGAGGATTTTCTATTAAGGTAAAGTATGTGACACGCATCTAATGTTACCTTTAAAAGACTGAAACACAACAGAAAGATCGATTCATGGCAGATTTTTTATTAAGGAAAAGTTCGTGACACACATCTGATGTTTCCTTTTAAGACTGAAACAAGACTGGATCATGGATCAACAAGATATCTTCATGTGGATTGCAACAACAAAGAGCGGGAAGATCTTTCAAAATTTGATTTGAGTGATCTGTACTTCTTTCTCTCAACTATACAGTTGTCCTACGCTCTGCAGGAAGTGTATTTATTCTTCAATTAGTGAAGATAATCACTTGCCTTCATTCTTCCAAGAAGAAAGAGTGAAACTGCATGCTAATCAAAGCTACTACAAAAGAAAGGGAAAAGAAGAAGAGAAGAAGAAAAGGAAGAGAGTGGGCAAGGAAGCACTGTAACCTGAGGAGAGCATACCAGTGGTGCCCGATGATGACTCTTAGTGAAAGAAACAGTGATCTTATCAAGCTCTGCAAAGCCACTTCAAAGGATCAACCCTTCTATTGCTCTCTAACAATTGCAATAGCCAAATTCCAGTATCTGGGTGGACATTAACAGGTCCCTTGTACTAAATCCCTTAACCAGCTGACATCTAGTTGATGTTTTAAAGTCCTTTGACAAGGCAGGCTTTAACAAGCCTTATTCTAAATGTTTTAACCGGGTCACACCTAACAGTGCATTTGTAATCTCTTAATAGGGAAGGCTCTTCACAGGGCACACTTCAAGAGAGTGCAAAATTTGTGAGTTCCTCCTCACATCGTGGTTTTCTCCCATTTTAGGTTTCCACATGATATATCTAGTGTTCTATGCTATAGTGATTTTGTGTTGTTTGTTTCCTTTATAGGATATGTTTTGCATGCAGTAATAGTTAGTGGATCTAATACTGTCTTCGAGTTTTATTAGGTGTTGATTCACCCCTCCCCTCTCAGCACCACTTGGGACTATCAATTGGTATTAGAGCCACATCCTATTTTTGAGTTGCTTAACCGCAACAAGGGAAAGATCATATTGATGAGGAAGGAAGAACCAAAGTTCTCTAAAGAAAACTTCAATCTATGGTGCAGCAGAATAAAGTTGTACATGAAGACCACGGGAAATCAGTTTTGGAACCATGTGATCACAGGGTACAATAGACCTACCAAAACCTTGACGACTGATCAACTGAAGGTTAGAGGTGAACACACAGCTCTATGGACATGATAGCCAGTATGTGGCTTGATAACGTGTATGCAGAAATTGAAAACCTAACTACAACCTTCAAAATGTGGGCAAAACTACAAACTGTGTATGAAGGTGACCCACATGTTCAAAGAGAAAAAGTTGAAAGCCTCAAAGGAAAATATGATGACATGAAAATGAATGAAGGTGAAGACATTGAGCACTACAGCAACAAAATAAAAGAAGTGATGAACTCCATCAAAAGCGTTGGAGGAACACTGAATGAGGAGGATGTGATAAGTAAGATACTGAGAACGTTGAGACCACAGTATGCAATCAAGATCTCAGCTATACAAGAGCTCAGATCAATAAGCACATCACAAGTCACCCTCGACTCTCTAATTGGTAAGTTAACTGCTTTTGAATTAAGCAATTATGATAATAGCGTACCTATGATAGATGTTTCTTTTAAGTCTTCTGTGAATGTTTATGCCGCTAAGAAAGGAAGAGAGACCGGTAATATTTCTATCGGGAGGTCTAGTCATTTCCTTGACAATCTGCTCTCAGAAGAACAAGAATAGGATGATTTTGAAGCACTCATCGCAAGGAAATTTCCCAGAGGAAAAGGGAAGTACAAAGGGAAACTTCCACTGACATGTTTTTCATATAATAAGATAGGACACATTGCGGCCAGGTGTCTTGAAAATGAAAATAAAGAAAAGTACAATTGATTCAAGAATAAAGGAAAGGAGTGCTACCTTGCTAAGGAAGGTGTCACTGACAATAAATATGAGGAATCAGGAGACGATTAAATTGCCTTTGTGGCAATAAAGGAAGAAAGCACAATGATAAGTGAAATGACACTTATCTCCAACTCCCACCAATGTGAGGACTGGATCATTGACGATGGATGCACTCACCACATGACCAGTGACAAAAACAAGTTCATCAGCTTAAAGCTTAGTAATGGTGGATCAGTGACATTTGGAAATAATGCTCCCTGTGCTATTAAAGGTAAGGGCTCAATAGCACTTAGTGATGAAGCTGTCTGTGACGATGTGTACTAGGTAGAAGTACTCATGTACAATCTGATAAGCATGGCTCAACTGAACAACAAAGGATACCAGTTAGAGTTTGGACAAGGATCATGTATTGTCAAGAATCAACCAAGAACACAAGTTGCCACCGGTAGATAGAGCAAAGGAAACCTATTCTACCTAAACTCAACTAAGGGAGCTTGCCTTATGGCAACAACAAAAGGAGAAATTGAAAAAACTTGCCTTGTGGCAAAAGATGACAATAGCTGGTTGTGGCACAAAAGACTATGCCACATAAACTTTGACAGTATAGTCAAAGTAAAAAGAAGTCAGTCAGAGGACTCCCTGACATCATAAATTCAGATAGGGCCATGTGCAAAGAATGTCAGTTGGAAAAATTGACCGGTACAAGCTTCAGCAACAAGTCTTATTCAATCGAGAATGTGTTGGATCTTGTTCACATAGATCTATGTGGACCAATGAGGACAAAGAGCTACTATGGAGACAATTATTTTATGATCTTTGTAGATGACTTTTCAAGGATGATGTGGATGTTGTTCTTGAAAGAAAATCAAAGGCCTTTCGTATGTTTAAAATCTACAAAGCTAGAGTGGAGAAGGAGACCGGTAAGAACTTAAAGTGTCTGAGGTCGGATAGAGGAGGTGAGTACACCTTTCAAGATTTCGTTACCTACTGTGAAGAACATGGGATAAAAAGACAGATGTCTACACCAAGAACCCCTCAACAAAATGGAGTTGTTGAAAGACGAAACAAGACTCTGGTAGACTGTGCAAGGACTCTGATGATTTAGAAGGTTATACCTCATCACTTCTAGAGAGAAGCAATCAGCACTATTGTATATACATTGAACTGGGTTCAAGTCAAGAAAGGGACCGGTAAAACTCCATATGAGTTATGGTTTACTCATACACCCAGTGTAAGTTATTTCAAAGTATTTAAGAGAAATTGTTACATCGAGAGAGATAAATACTCTGGCAAGTTTGAGCCAAAGAGTGATGAAGGCTTTTTTTTGGGTTACTCCACCAAAAGTAAAGCCTACCGGTGCCTGAACAAAAGGACAAGAAAAATACTAGAGAGTGCAAATGTAAAGATAGATGAGCATTTAGAACAGAGTGATAAGATCAATCAAGGTGAATCAAACAATCACCAAGGCTATGACGTCAATGACCAAATAGAATTCAATGAAATGATAATCACCGATGAAGGAGAACAGGTAAACAGACCTATGGAACAGGGTAATGTGCCTGAGCAAGGAAGGGATCAAAACGTAAGACCAATTGAAGAAGGTGAACAAGAAGATGCTCATGATCTTGGTGGAAACGCGGCTTAACCACAAAAGAGAAGACTGGGATCACCGACCAGTTCTACCAAGCTATGTCACCTATCACTCCACTGGTAACATTATCGATAATAAATATGACAACATTCTAACCAGAAGAAGGGCTAGAGAAAGTACCTATCTACTTTCCAGCATAGAGCCTAAAACTACAAGAGAAGCTTTGGAGGATGACAACTGGGTCAAAGCAATGGAAGAGGAGCTAGAGAAAATAGTAAAGAATGAAACATGGACTCTTCTACCCGGACCTGAGGACAAGAATGTTATAGGCACCAAGTGGGTATTTAGAAACAAGTTGAATGAAGAAGGAAAGTTGGTAAGGAAAAAAGAAAGAATAGTATGAAAAGGATATGCACAGGAAAAAGGACTAGACTACAAGGAAACCTTTGCACTGGTAACAAGACTAGAAGGGGTAAGAATTGTGCTTGCCTATGCTTCCCATAAAAGGTTTAAAGTATATCAAATATATGTAAAATCTGCATTTTTTAATGGTATACTGGAAGAGGAAGTCTATATAGAGCAGCCGAAGGGCTTCTCATCCACAGAGAAAACTAATAAAGTCTGCAAGTTGAAAAAGGCTCTCTATGGACTGAAGCAAGCCCCAAGAGCTTGGTATAAGAGATTACACTCATACCTCCTAAGCATAGCATTCACAAGAACAAGTGACAACAATCTGTACCTTAAGATTGGTAAAGAAGAAGGAAATTTGATTGCTGAAATATTTATGGATGATATCACCTTTGGAGGTGATGATAAAATGAGCAAACACTTTGTTGAAGAGATGAAGAAAGAATTTGAAATGTCCATGATTGGTGCAATAAAATTCTTCATAGGCCTACAAGTCCATCAACTCAATAAAGGTATATTCATATCCCAGTCAAAGTATATTAAAGAGATTTTTAAAACATTTGAGCTAGAAGAATCCAAACCGATTGGTACACCAACGATAACTAACTGCAAGCTATCAAAGGAGGACGATGCCAAAGAGGTTAATGAGACAATTTACTAATCAATGATTGGTAAGCTTCAGTACGTTGCGCACAATAGACCAGACATAGCACATGTGGTAGGTATTGTGGCAAGATTCTCTACAAATCCAAAAGAGACACATTTGATAGCAGTACAGAGAATCTTTAGATATCTAAAGGGGACTGAAGAGTATGGTCTCTGATTTCCTCACAAAGGAGGCTTCAACGTGAAAGTGTTCACCGATGCAAATTGGATCGGTAACATTGATGACAGAAAGAGCACAAGTGGAGGTGCATTCTTTCTTGGAGAATGGATTGTGTCATGGACAAGCAAGAAGCAGAATTGCATATCACAATCCACAGCAGAGGCTGAGTATGTTGCTGCAGCAATCAACTACACTTAGGTAATCTGGAGAAAACAGATATTAGAAGGAATCCAAGAACAGGTTCCTGAACCGATAGCAATATTTTGTGACAACACGAGTGCAATCAACATATCCAAAAATCCTGTTATGAACTCAAAGACAAAGCACATTGCTATAAAGTATCACTATCGAAGAGAGAAAGTGCAGAACAAAGAAGTCAAGATGGAATATGTATTCACAAAAGAACAAGTAGTTGACATATTCACAAAGCCTTTACCGAAAAGTACCTTTGAATATCTCAGAGGTAAACTAGGGGTAATTCCCCTTCATGATCTTCAGTAAAAGGACAGAGGAGATCATTAATCCGACAAGTTCAAAAAGAAGACACAATCTCATCTAAACCGGATTGGTGACCAAGCACTACTACTCAAAGGGGGAGCAATCATCAGAATGAAAGGTCATTTGACAAACCTTTGGCACTATTGTCAAAGGGGGAGATAATCGGAGAAGCATTAGTGGACCGGTAACATAGTATTGCCATCAATGCCAAAGGGGAAGATTGTTGGCATTACCAGTACTTATGCAACTGGTAAAGAGACCACTGGTAATAATCAGTGGTGTTGTCATTGATGTTTATGCTAACAATAACGTCCAGAAATGCACTTGAACAGACTACTTGGCATGGTAAAAATTGTTCAGAGTTCATAACCGGTGAAGACAGTGACTAGTGAAGATAATGACTGCAGCAGTGACTAATGTAGACAGAGAACAGAGAAGTAAATGGTGAAACACTGCATAAAGGTGTAAACCGGTCTATAGTGATTGATAAGATATCATTAAGACCGATGTATGTCTATAATTTGTTGAGACCGGTGAAAGGCACCGTCGACGGATATTGAGGAGATTCTTTTACCATGATTTGTGGCACAAATCATGGAGGATTCCCTATTAAGGGAAAGTATGTAACACGCATCTAATGTTTCCTTTAAAAGACTGAAACACGACTGAATGATGGATTCATGGCAGATTTTCTATTAAGGGAAGGTTTATGACACGCATCTGATGTTTCCTTTTAAGACTGAAACCTGACTGGATGGTGGATCAACAAGAGATCTTCATGGGGATCGCAACGGCAAAGAGCGGGAAGATCTTTGAAATTTTGATTTGAGTGATCTGTGCTTCTTTCTCTCAACTGTACAGTTGTCCTACGCTCTGCAAGAAGTGTATTTATTCTTCAGTTAGCGAAGATAATCACTTGCCTTCATTCTGCCAAGAAGAAAGAGTGATATTGCACGTTGATCAAAGCTACTGCAAAAGAAAGGTGTAAAGAGCTCTAGTGGCTCTTTGCTCCAGGTAATTCAGTTCTTTGAAATAATATGCACTTTTATGGATTTTTTAAAATATAAGTATTTATTTGAAATCTTTTCAAAATATAATACCATAAATTTAAACAAATTATTTATCACCAAACTGGCAAACACAATTATCCAGGAGAATTTGTAATTTCAAATTCAAATTCAAATATTCCAAAACAAATATTGAGCACCTGACAAAATAGATATACAAAATGAGAGGAAAATCCTCATGTAGTTCTCACGCAACCAACAAATAAGTAAATCGCAGCCCAAAATTGATGTTGCTACCACCTTGGAAGTACACATAGCAGATTTAAGACTCCACGCAGCCAATAGAGGGAGTCAAGTGCCTTCCTTTTCTCAAACGCTGTTGTAGGGAAGAAGACATGGCTTCAGAAATTAAAACACCACCCTTAATGTGCTTCACGCAGCTTCAAATCACATGTATGCAACACATAGATAATTATTTGCAGCATGTACATACTGAAAAGCAACCTCTTAGGAGATACAACAGCCTCCTTGCACACAAGTAATATCCAGATAATTGAAAATCAAACCCAGCTGTAAGTATGACTGAATTAAATTTATTCTTGCGCCAAACTAGTATACATCAGCACCAATTTGCAGCCATGGAGTATCAAAATTTCTTCCATAGATACAATTGCACAATTCACCACCAGAAGAATGACTCAAAGTGCAGCAGAAAGGAATCAGTCCTCAAACCCTTGTTGAAATCTCTCAACAAAAAACTTGATAAAAAAAATAATGTCTTGAAGAATGAATTTCGATTTTCCTTCAAAGCTCTTATAAAAGCATTAAAAAGAGTGTGGCTTCTTCCACACACTTTTCACTAAAGAGGCTTCTCGTTCACAATTTAAAATTAGAACATAAAGCTAAGTTATTTATTAAGTTCAACTTAATAAATAACTTATATATCATTAAACCACATTAAATGCTCTAAAATGCATCCAGTTGCTCACACCTCAAAACTGTCTTCCCTGACCTACTAAAAATAGCCACTACCCAGAATAGACTTACTAAAAATAGTAAATCCGCCACAAAGACCCTCAAAACTCATTGTCAGCTCACGAGGGTCACGATGATGAACTGACCATGCTCAGCTACAGGAACCTGCTAAAATGGGGACATTACAAAAGGGAAAAGAAGAAGAGAAGAAGAAAAGGAAGAGAGTGTGCAAGGAAGCACTGTAACCTGAGGAGAGCATACTAGCGGTGCCCGATGATGACTCTCAGTGAATGAAACAATGATCTTATCAAGCTCTGCAAAGCCATTTCAAAAGATCAACCCTTCTATTTCTCTCTACGAATTGCAATAGCCAAATCCTAGTATCTGGGTGGACATTAACAGGTCCCTTGTACTAAGTCCCTTAATCGGGCGACATCTAGTTGATGTTTTAAAGTCCTCTGACAAGGCATGCTTTAACAGGCCTTATTCTAAATCCTTTAACTAGGTCGCACCTAACAGTGTGTTTGTAATCTCTTAACAAGGAAGGCTCTTCACAAGGCGCACTTCAAGAGAGTGCAAAATTTGTAAGTTCCTACTCACACCGTGGTTTTCTCCCATTTTGGGTTTCTACGTGATATATCTAGTTTTCTATGCTACTGTGATTTTGTGTTGTTTATTTCCTTTATAGGATATGTTTTGCATGCAGTAATAGTTAGTGGAGCTAAGATTGTCTTCAAGTTTTATTTGGTGTTGATTCATCCCTCCCCTCTCAACACCAGTTGGGACTATCGTAACCCAAAATCTCTCCAACACAAAGTTTGAACTAACTTGCTTCTTTTACTCACTTTGAAACTATTTGCACTATGAAATGCAAAGTTTTCACCTTACAAGAATTTCAACATAGTCTACTTTCACAAAAACAAAAGATCATTTTTACAATGAAGCTCACTCCTATATATAGGTGAGGAGCTGGGAGAAAAAGATGGGAGAAACCCAACAAACTTTGACCTATTCTATAACTAGTTTTGACTTATTCAAATTACAAGTCCTAATATACCTGACTTGCAATTTGATTACATGTAATAACTTTACAAGTGAAAAAGGTCACTTGCAATTACAACTTGTTTTTCAATTACATGTAATCTGTCAACAAAAAAAAGAACATGTAATCATACAACACTTCAAGATCTCCAACTTGTTTCTCAATTACATGTAATCATAAGACACTTCGAGATTTCCTTCAGAGGTTGTCAAGAAATTCTTGAATCAGCGAATGGATTCGCGTACTGCTCCTGGATTTGGTATACCAATATGTTGAGCCATAACAGTTGTTTTAATGACTGTGTCTGCACACTAGGAAATAACTTTATTGTTTTCCTCAAGTACAGTTAGAAGATGATCCAGCAAAAATTTGAAACTGGCGAGCTTGTTCATGCAATTTAGAGTAAAATGATCCTCCTCAAGCTCTAAGTGAATCATTAACAGAAGCTCTGATACAGCAATGTCCTCTGAAATTAGCTATTGATTCTCACTTATCAACTTGTACGACAGTTCCTCGAACCCTTTGTTGATTACATGCTCCTTTTCTTCACAGGTCTCAATGGCCACCTTCACATCTATTATTAGCCCCTCAACAACCTGACACTGATTTACCATCAACTCTTGATAATCAATGTACATTTCCTGAGAGGAAATGACCCCATATTCACACAACACATCTAAATCAATTTCTGAAAACTTGTTCCAGACTTTTAAATCCTCCTCTAAAGCCTTTAGATCCTGATTGAAAACTGTAAGGACTTCATTCAATTTGGATGTGGTGACCCTAGCACGAGTGAGCACCCAAAAAGTATCCCTTACCAATTGATCTGACTAAACCAATCATCTGCAACTTTCACTCCTTCCACCACCTTCTCTGCTTGTTTATTGACTCCTTTGAGATGGAAGAAGTGATAGGATTAGCTTGCTCTAATGTTTTAGTGATCTTTTGGATCACTGCTAATAATCGAGCCTAGTCATCCTTAAGCTGATTCTTCTTGGCCAATAGCTGATCATAACTCTGAGCTAGTATTGCCACAGAGTCTCGCACATAATTTTTAAATCCAACATGCATTTTCTTCCCTTGTTCCACACTTGTGATCTTGTAGTTAGATGTTTGCAGCCCATCTTCGGGTTTGTCAACAAGAGGCTCCGCAAACTCTGCATACTTTATCTTGTTTTGATCAAGCACCACTCTGGAGACTATTTTTGCCTTCTTGCTCACCTGAGGCTTAGTCCTCTTTAGTTGTTGAAAATCGAAGTCATCTGGCATGACTTCCTGTTTTTTCCTCTTTGGAGTAATAGCACTAAGCTAAGGAGGTAGGATAAAAGAAACACTTTGTGCCTAAGTAGTGGTGGCTAATCGAGACACTTATTCTGACTGCACAACAATCATCATGATGGGTGGCACCTCAATCTGAATTGCTACAAGAGGCTGGGTACTTTGAGAGGCTTCAACAATAAACCTATCAAAGTTTGCGATTGGAGTGTCCAAACGTGGCATAGAAACATCCGACAAGCTAGGATATGTGGAATAAGCTTTAAAAAAACTCTCCAGGCTATCATATTGATCCTCAAAAATGAATGCAAGGACAGATGAAGAAATAAGCACTATAGATGAATCCACAAGAGGAACACAAACTGTAGAAAATGAATCCACGTCGGTGTCAAAGGGTGAAATAGGAACTTCATCAGGTACAAACACTGTGACAGGAATCATAGGAATCATCTTTATACTTAAAGTAAGAGATGCTTCTAGGGTATGACCTTCCTACAATTGATTTTCACTACCCATAATTTGTATTCTTTCCTGTGCCATATCTCTTTCTGTCAATACTACTTTCTCTAATAGTCGACTCAAGTTTTTGCCCCCTTTCATTTTGAGCTTTGTTGTCCCTACAAATGCTGATGAATAAGCACCTTCCTTGGTCTTCGCTCTAATCTTAGATCTAAGCCCAACTAGGCCTGTAGTATCAAAAACCTTACCAGGTTTGATCTTAATTGTTTTGATGCCCCTTTGTTTCAACCATGCATTAGTATTGGCCAAAATAGACTAAAATCTAGCAAAGATGGACATGCATTCCTTCTTGTGACAATTGAATAGGAGTAATAGGAAGTTATTCAATGTCTTGTTAATGATACTCAGGATCAAGAATGTCTTCATCATCTTCAACACCCTCAAGGATCTCTATCAAATTCACGTCTATGATTTGCTTCAGAGTTAATTTGTTGTAATCTATCCTTCTTATGGCATCCTCTATGTGTAGATCAAACCAAATATCCTCAAGGTGATGGATGTGAATGAAAGCTCTCCTAATTTTATCATTCATGCCCCGATAGTCAAACTTCTTTCTGAGCTTAACATTTGTAAGTTTAATCTCTTGTGATTTTTGCTCCATACACTTTGCCTTTGGTGAAGTAATCGGCGTATATCACCCTATTTGGAGTGGGTTTTGTGTGGAGATGCCAATTCCTACCTTGTGTTGATTTGACTGATAAGCCTAAACGGCCATGAGTTGCCTTTCCAACTCCACTAGGATGATCTTGTCTACGAGATATCATGGAAGCATATATGGCTCACCATCCAAATAACCAACCCTCATGTAAGTAAAGGTTGGGAACTGTAGAAATATGCATCCATAGTCATTCACTTTGTTCCAAGCCGCATCTGACACTCTTATTTTTGGAAGTGGTTTGTCAAAAAGGCACATATGATATCCATAGAATGCATCATGTATTCTTCTATAATGTATCCTGCTTGGTTTTAGAGTCAACTACTCATAATCATAGTTACAGGACTCTGCGAGTCTTGACAGGACTCGGCGAGTCCCAAACCGAGTCAAGCTTAGAGAGACTTTTTGGCTCCGTAAGATGACTAGTTACATTCTAACCAAGTCCTGCAGGACTCGCAGAGTCCACGGACTCGGTGGACTCAGTGGACTCGGCAAGTCCAGTGATGCGGACTCTGTCGTGTCTAGCATAAAGTCAAAAAAATAAAAATTTAATTATTTTTAAGCATTCTTTTTGTTTTATATGCCTTGTCTAAGACCTAAAAAGGTCATTCCATCATTTGCAAACACTTAGAAGAGAGAAAAAAGGCTTGGAAGAAGAATATAGGGTTTTAGAGGATTGTAATTCGTATCTTGAGTCATCCATGTAGTGCTTTAGGATGCAAATGCAATTGGAGTATTTTTCCTCAATTACAGTATTTTCCCTTCTCCATTAGTGCTTACTAGAATGAGTTTTTCTTCTCTTATTGCAAGCACTTGATTTTTAGTGATCTTCAAGTTTATTCTTCGTTTTTTCCATTTCTTGTAAGTAGTTTTTAATCTTGTTTTTCCCTTACGTTAATAGCCCTTAGAATTTTGCTCATTTCGAGATATCTTAGGCCTTAATCGGAGTTGTCTACCTCAAGTTATAAAGAAAAAGGTGGGCTTTTTCACGCCGACTACATATTTTATTAAAAATCTTCCAAAAGTGAGTTTTTTATTGTCACTTGCACGAAATAAAATTATTTCTAATATTTAAAAGGGATTTTAGCATACATTTTTAATTTTCAACTCATTCTAAGTTGATTTAACCATAGTTCTTAATGTTTTAATGAAAAATTGAAAATGACTTTTTTTAGTCTATTTTCATGTTACTTTATTGAAAACTTTGGTTATATATTAAATTTAATTACATGAGACACTTAAATGCATTAAAAGTGGGGTTTTTATCATTCATTGCATATCATCCACATGCAAATCATCTTTTAAAACCCACTTCCAATAAAATCTAAGTCCTAAATGCATAAAGGTGAGCTTTTCATATGCAATTGCATATACTTGAGTTTAAAATAATGCATTTACATGTTATGTTTTATAACTTAAGTGAAAAGGTGGCTTTTTCAAGACTAATTACATGTGCAATTGATATCTAAAAGTACGTATGCACAACTTAATTGAAAATGTGGCTTTTTCTAAGCCAAATACATGTCTTTTAAAACATGTATATGCACTTGAAAAGTGCGTATTTAATCACTTAAGTTATAAAGTGTTATTTTATATGCAAATGCATATAAATAAACGTTTTTAAACCATTGAAGCTAAAAATACATGTTTTTCCCTTCAAAAAGTGCGTTTTCACTTGTTTTAAATTGTCTTTGGTATTAAAAAGCAAGAAGTGGCAATTTTTGAGAGGAAAACATGTGTTTTTTACTTTAAAAAACCCACTTATTTTGAGGGTTTTTTGAGAAAAACGGGATTTTGAAGCAAAAAATCACAAGATTCATGGTCAAAACTCAATCATTTTTGCTCCTCATAAGGTCATTTTTGCACTAAATCTCCCAAAGATCATTCTTGGCTACTCAAAAATGGATTTGAAAGGATTTTTTTCACAAAAACAGCCCATTTATGGCACATTTTTTGATGTTTTTGCTAAAATACGGCTCATTTTTGGCCATTTTTCTTCATCAAATTCAAACATTTTGCTTCTAAGGGGATTCCTTACTCATTACATTTCATTTGCAGCTTGTTTATCATCATTTCTAAGTTGTTTTCGATGCCCTACATGTCGTTTTTGGTTGCCATTACATGTGCATTTGAAATGGTCAATTTTGTTTCTATTTTCTTGCATTTTGTTTCTCTGTTCTTCCCACTTGGCAACTATTGCATATTGACTCTCCAAAATAAAAGGATTAAGACTAGGATTGAAGTCTATATATGATCTTTTGAGCTCATCTTTTCTAAATCCATAAATCGTCTTTTTTTTATTTCAGATTTTGCTCAAAGATTTGGTAAGACTTCTTCATGTGAGTTGAGGTAATTTTTCCTTAAGTTCTTCCCCAATTCTTTCCAAGTTCATCTTTTCGTTTTTGATTAACATGTAAATTTTCATTTCTATTTTCAGATTTACGTGTTATGTTTAATATGTTCTACTATCTTCCGTCTAAATTCTCCAAGTTGCATATGCAAGTGCTTCATCTTGCTTGCATATGAAGTTGGGATTAAAAACCTCGTTCTTGTATGAAATTATCAAGGAGAGCAAGCTCACTTTGCAACATGTTTTTGCATCCAAAAAGACCACCTTCACACTTGCACACACTTCATCTACGTTTGTCACATCGCTTCCATGTGACTTAAAACTCATGATGGTGGTTGTTTGCACACTTTCTTATGATGAAAACATAATAATTCATTATAAGTAGATGCTATGCTGCTCATTTTCCATGCATAAAGCTTGCTGTCCACACGTGCTATTACCCTCCAAAAACCCGTTTTTAGGTTTTTCTACCATGTAAGAACACATTTTGAGCTCAAACGCATATATCCATTCGCAGTCCCAAAAGTTTTCAGCTATCCTCCATATGCAATGCTCCTAGAAAATCTCGTTTTTGAGTTTTTCCCTCATTTGAAGAGTTGGTTTTGCCTAAAATCCAGCTCCCTTTGTTGCTCAAAGGCATTCCACTTATATCCTATACGAATACCCTTCCAGATATGCAAAGTTTGAGCTTGAAAGACCATGTTATGGCTTTTTCTGGAAACTCAAGAACAACATGCATAACCCCAGACATGCACAAAAGAAGACTGTGTTATGGGTTTTTCTGGAAACTCAAGAATAACAAAATGCATAACCCTAGACATGCACAAAAGAAAGAGGGACACAAGGCAAGAACGATCACATAATGAAGCCTACAACGAGGTGAAAAAATGATGCATGCGTAGAATGTTTTGAAGACAAAAATGGAAAGAAACAGATGTGCTTATCAAGAAACAACCACCGTTATACTGCAGAACGGGCAAGGATGCAAGTTCCTATTTCAAATCAAGATGCTTCCACCAAACCTGAGTACATCAATCATAAATCATCCTTGTAGCAATATAAAGACCAACAATGGATGATGTAACAGGGGTCGTGTCTTGTCAGGCACTTAGAATATTTTCATCATGCCTTTGTAATTTGTATTTGACATATTACATGTAATGTAAAAAAGAGGACATAATTGCATATGATAGTATCACGTGCAAAGTTTTAACATGTAATCAAGTTGCAAGTGCATTAGGCATGCAACTTTAAATAAGTCAAAATTAGTTAGTTAGTAAGGGAATAAGTCAAGGTGGTGGTTAAGGGTTTTCCCCTTCTTTCTTCACCTTTCTCTCCACTATTTTCCTATATAAAGGAGGGAGATCATTGTAAATGATCATCTTTTGGAAAGGCAAGAAACTTTTGCCAGTTTGTATGTACACTCTAAGACTTTGAGCTTATATGTAAATTTGATTTGTTTTCAATAAAAGGGGCAACTTGATTTCAAACTTTGTGTTGATTCAAGGTGTTATGTGATGACATTTTCTGGATATTGATTGTGAGTTTTGGAATTTTGCTCAAGAGGGATTTGAATTCAATTGTGCAGACTTTGAGCTGCCTATTGCATTCAGAGCCAATTTGAACTTTTGAAGACTTTGTGCTGCAGGAAAAAAAATTGTTATAGTTAGTGGTGGCTGCAAATACTAGGAGTTGAAGACTTTGAGCTTCAGCTTTGAGTGTTTTATGTCAATTTCAGGATTATTAGTGAGAGACTTTGAGCCTCACTATTGGTTCTAGTTATTCTTCAAATAGGATTAATTGCAAGAGACTTTGGGCCCTTGTTCTCAATCTACCAAATATAATTATAATTGCTGCCATAGGAGTTGTTCTTATGTCAACTACCAAGTCACCAATATTATCATAGCAATAGGATATCTTTGTAGAGTTAGAAAGTTGTTACTTGTGAATCTATCCTAAAAAAAATGAACAAATCGGAAGAATCGCCTCTTTATTTAATTTCAGTTGAAGTCCTACTAAAGCCACCTACGGTAAGAAGGGAGTCTCCCCTATTGCTGAGAGGAGAGATTTATCTCACTATACCGTTGCCTAAAGTTACAATTTTGTCAGGTGTAGTCTTAGCGGCTTACACAATTTTTAGCCAACATACATTCAACATAATATATCTCCATGAGAATGAGCTCTTAAGTCTCTTTTATTCTTTTCTTGTGAGAGCTCAAACACTTTACTGGCCAATGTGGGATAAAAGATATATTTCCACTTTTAATTTAAACTCCATAGTTGGTGCACAAATAATTCTTTTAAAATTAATTGTTCACTTGGCCCCATCTATGATAACTTGACTCTTCACTTAAGTGACTTAAGTTATAATATAAAATTATATTATAACTGAATAATATAAGCTCAAAACTATTAATATTTAATTTAGCCAAAAAAATATTAATATCCCCATTATTACTCATCTTCTCTGCATGTCGTCTGAACTAGGAGATGACATGATCAAGCTACATACGACCATACCCCATTTCTAAAAATAGCAAGGGTCCCTCTATGAGCCTCTCAAAACTTACTATAAATAGAAATATGCTATAAATAGTAACTACTGCATACGGAGTCCTGAAGACCTCGAACAAATGCCAAATCTGCAAAACTCTGACAACTAAATAAGATGCATCCCTCAAAAGACCCTCTAACCAACCTCAGTTAATAGGCTAATCCCTCGAACTCTGATGCTCACGAAAATGGAGACATTACAGTCCGCCCTCCCTAAAAGTGCTTGTCCTCAAGCAATCTCTACTGCAAAGGCCAAGGATGAACCAATATACTCTCACCACACTGAACATGTTGCAATGCTCAACTGTAAACCCTGTCTGAAAACCAAATCCACCCAAAGTATCCCAAACTCTACACTCAAAGCTCAGCTAAATGTTGGGATCCCAATTCACTCTGTAGAGTACTCCATACAAACCATTTAGCATCAACATTAACCCATTCTATGTTGCGACTAAGTCAACCCCAACTGAAGGAAGAAGCAATCCACTAGTTGGAATAATCTCGAGATCCCATAGCCAATATGGAAGTCAGCCAAACTGGAAATTCTTAGACTTTTGTTGCTCAACTCTGATCCCAACTTCACCATACCAGAATTGGTGAAGCCAACCAAGAGGACCCACCCAAAGTGCAATGCTAACTCTATCACCACCTGGGTCCCAACCACTATCTCCATCCTCAACTAATCTGTCATGGATGTGATGATTGTGCAAGTAGCACCCCACCAACTTGCAGGAATTGATTCCATCTACTATAGATGGTGAATACCCATCCTACCAAAGATGGTATAATCCTGAAGCCAATCTACACTAACGCATCATCAACTCCTCCACATGTGGATCAAAAGAAAAAAGATGAGCACTCCTCATTGTGTAGTTACGGTAGAAAGCTCCAATCTTTGTCAATGGTTCATCACTGAAAACTCTAGAATTAGGAGATGGCTCCAATCTCTGACCCCGAATCATTGATACGGTAGGGCCTCTGGCAACCTTCTCTACAAACCCAACCACAAAGTCTCTATGAAGAAACATTGTAGTCATAGTACCTACAATAACTCCCACAAAACATATGATAACGCATGAACGATGAATGAAACTATCCCTAGTGACCCCAAATGAACCCCCTTGAAACTCCGGAATTTCAAGCAGGGACTCAACAAATGTATCGGTGCAGTAAAAAAAAAATAAGGTAGAATCAACCTTATCCTCTAAAACCAATAGCTGATCACTCTGACTCTGTGACACAACAAGTTGTCTATCACCCTCAGTTGCATGAGATGAAATAACATATTTGTTTCCAGGAGAGGGAAACAAATCAACATGAGAGCCATACTCCCAACCAAATGACACTGGGAAAGTCCTCTATGAAGATGATGGAGCAATGTCGTGTACTAACACACAACTCCTTGGAGAATCCACCACTTCCACACAAGAGCTATCAACAATCTGGCCCACATCATCTGACATAGTACTAACCGAAGAAGAACCTGATGCAATAATTGGTTCTCTACTGCTCTCAGCCAAAGTACTCATCCCATCTAAAACTACTGCACCTACATCAGTGATGGATGTAGGCACATTCTCACTACAACCTGTAGATATCAAATCATCACCAACTACCATTGTAGGAAACTGTACTGTAACTACAAATAGTGAATACTGTACTTGGCTCAACTCCACAGTAAACTACTCTAACTGTGACTGTGACTCCTAAATGGCCAATTGGGTGCTCTCCAATGAGTTCATAGTCACACCAAGCTCATGAGTGAGCTCATATACCTCCTTTTCCTTTCCCCTCGGTGCATCATAAAAGATACCATCCCACTCGAGAAGATAATCTCTGTTTGAATGTAATTGTAGGTAATTTTGTTTCATTACTCCAATTGCTTCACGAAGTGCATGAAACTCTGCAAGGGAAAGACCACTATCACAATGCTCATCTATCAAAAGAGTGCTCCAACCATAAGTAGCCAACATTTGGCAAGCAATGTCAAAGTGCTCAATGGTTGTGGCAATCTGACTATCATTCAACTTTCATTGCCCAACCAACTAGTTGATATCTATGGAATTCATGGCACTCATGCAAACTCTTAGAATCAAAATCTGCACTAAGAAAGGATGTTGTATTCTCAACGCTCACCTCATGATCAATATCACCATGTGCACTAACAAGCTCGCACATATCAACAATCAAGGTACTGCTACTAGGTACCTCTACAAATATCTCATCTAAAGGAGTGGAAGTCGTTGCTATATCGATCTCCTTGCATGCCTCTACTTCCCCCTCAACTGTGAGTCCCTGTAAACCATGATCCTGGGACCTATCATCAACCAATGAGTCCTATGAACCATTTTCTAAAGTCTGATATGACAAATCAGACTCACTACAACATGAGTCGTCCTCATAGATAACATCAATAATGCCCATATCACCAATGCCAATATCATCCCCCTGTAAAATCTTTGTTGTCTCATGTTGCTGCAAACATGACTCACTGCTGTCATGAAAATCAAATCATTATGACATGAATCTACATCATATAACTCATTTCTAACACCCGAATCATGAGTGTCAACACTGGGAAACTCCATGCAACCATCTCCCAGACATGGAAAGGCTGCTATCTCCTACATAGGCTCACCATTATGACTGCTGTCATAAAAATCAGAGCTCTTAGAGCTCATATTTTCTGCGCAATCCTCAAAAGAAACACTCTCACCAAGTGAGTCAAGACTCATAGTGGCATCAACAACCCCTTCTGCACTGGCCCTATTAGAAACATCGTCAATAGGCTCAAATAAGGGACTTCTATCACAAAAATCAGACAATGTATGACTAACATTTTCATTACTACCAACTGATGTAAGGCTTCCATCAATGGTGGCCATCATGTCATCAACATTTTCTCTGTCACTAGCTCCTATCTCGTGTAAATCTAGGGACTCGATGCAACTGTTCTCAAGAAAGTCTGTCATAACCACATGCTCCTGAGAAGATCCTCCAACATTAGGCGTATAAGAACTAGTAGCTGCCCCACTGAGAAAAGGCTCCACTACCTAATGGTTGTTGGCTGCTAAAGCTACAACTGTACAATCCTCTTGATTCTCTTCTTGTTTTCTCTATGAGAAAGACTTTTTAAAAACGGAAACCATATACCTTGCCGCATTGTCTATGGTTGACGGATTTGAAAGCAAAGCATTCATCCTTTAATGATTTTGTCTAAGCTTTTCCATTTTTTCCATCATGACATTTGTTTGCTTCCTGAGATTAGCATGCTACTCAATAGGTTTACCGGTTTACTAGTTTTCCTATATTTACCCATAACTAAAATAAAGCTAGAGTGCTAATCAATTATATATCAAACGTGGGAACTCAATATTTCCAACCCCACGGGATGGTAGGAAACCGCTCTAATACCAATGTAAGAACCATTCTAAGGCTTTATCTATTGAACTGAAACTTCTAGTTTTGATTTTTATTGTTTTCAATTTTTTTGTGTTTTTAAGATGATTTCTTGCAAAAACAATGCATAAACATGAAAAGAAAACTTCAAAATTTAATACTAGCAATACTTTGGGCATAGAAGACAATCTTCATTATTTTTCCTTCAATACATAGCACTAGAATGTTTTAAATTAAAAAGCATACCCATTTTCATTGTATAAATTAATTTGAAACCCTTGCCAGCTTAAAAAGCAAGCATACAACAGCTCGCATCTCCTTCTATCAACAACCAACTCTCAAACTGATGATATCAATCACTGTGGTTCAACTAGGTGTCCCTCTTAGAAATTTCCATTGATTTTTTTGGTGCCTTCATCAATAAAATCGAACCAAGCATGGAAGAAAGGGTAGGGTGGATGAATAACCAACAAAAAGAAATGATTTTGAACCACTATAAACAGCGAATAGATTCTCAGTCCGATGCCCTCAATCAGCCATAAAATATGCCTTCAATCTATTAATAAATTCTAAAATTTATTTCTCCAATCAATATAATGTTGACCTCAGTACGAAGCCAACCCAAAAAGCAATACTGGGTGAATATTTCACACCCTCTGACTACTACTACAAAGAAGAAGCAACACTCTCCAACACTGATAAGCTTAGAACTCTGCAAAAACCCTCGATTTCTCACAAACTCCAATGCTCCAAAGAAGAAATATCAAATGAAACATTCAACATAATATATCTCCATGAGAATGAGCTCTTAAGTCCCTTTTATTCTTTTCTTGTGAGAGCTCAAACACTTTACTGGCCTATGTGGGATAAAAGATATACTCCCACTTTTAATTTTTACTCAAAACTCCATATTTGGTGCACAAATAATTCTTTTAAAACTAATTGTTCACTTGGCTCCATCTATGATAACTTGACCCTTCACTTAACTGACTTAAGTTATAATATAAAATTATATTATAACTTAATTATATAAGCTCAAAACTATTAATATTTATTTTAGCCAACTAAATATTAATATCTCCATTATTACTCATCATCTCTGCACATCACCTGAACTAGGAGCTGACATTATCAAGTCGCATACGACCATACCCCATTTCTAAAAATAGCAATGGTCCATCTCTGAGCCTCTCAAAACTACTATAAAGAGAAAGTGTTAGCATCAAATGATGGTAACCGGTAAGCTCTCTACCGGTCCAAGTATTGTCATTGATTAGCAAAAGAGGATAGAGATTTGTCATCTCTATACAGGCTGAAGCTCTAAGAAAATCTACATCAAGAGAGGCCAGTTTGGCAAGAAAAGAATAACTGTAATCCATTGTAACCGGTCGCTACACTAAGCATTCGTAACCAAGCAATGCACTCAATTAGGGAAGAGAGTATTCCAGTATCAACCAAGGACCAAACTACAACCGATATAAACAAGTACAGCTAAAAGAAATATCCAACTAGTGTCTATAACACAACCAGGACAATGTAACTACAACCGGTATAGACAACTACAGCTAAAAGCAATATCCAACTAGTGTCTATAACACAACCGGGAATGTAACCGGTAATCCACGCAAGAGGAAGCACACCGAGGACAATGCAACCGGTAAGACAAGAAAGACACTGCAATAGATCAAAGGCCTCAACCGGATATATTATAGGACTCCGGTATGAACCGAGGAAGCCATAGTCAACTGTCAACTATCTCTTCCAACCAGCTCTTTCTACCGGGATTTATTGCAATGAATCTGGGTGATCTTGAGTTGTCTTGGTGATCGGTTTGAGGCGCAGGTAAAGGATTTAAAGCCGGAATCAATGGTTTCTTGAGGCACGACTGAAGGATTTAAAGCCGGATTCAGTGGCTTTAAATCAAAGTGTTATCTCCTATGAAGGAAGGTTGCCTGACATGCAACTATTGTTTTCTTCATGAAGCAGATAAAGCTAGAGCATGCATCGGATGTTTTCTTAGTGAACTAATACTCCACTAAGTGATGTATTCGTAAGATTTGAGGATTAGGTCATGCATTTGAGGCGCAATTAGGGCAACAAAACTGTATATATTTTAATGCCTGTTGAGAATAAGTGTTGCCTTCATTCTGCCAAGAAAAAGAGTGAACCTATATGCTACAGAAGTAGGGGTAAAAGAAAATAGACAAAGAGAGATAGAAGATTGTGCAAAGCAGCACAACAGTAGATGAGAATACACCTGCGGCAATCGGTGATGATTCTCAATTGAGCACAAATAGAGATCTTATCAGGCTAAGCAAAGCCATCTATAAAGATCACACTTCTATTGTTTTCTAGAAAACTACAATAGACAAATATCAGTATTTGGGTGGACTCTATCAGGTCCCTTGTATCAAAATCCCTTAAACGGGTGACATCTTTCAAGGTGTTTAAAGTCCTTTAACCGGGCAGGTCCTAACAGACCTTATTGTAACAAATCCGTTGACCAGATCGCATCTAGCAAGTGCGCTTTTATCCTTTAACCGAGAAGGCTCTTAACAAGGCGTACTCCAGGAGAGTACAAAATTTGTGAAGTCTCCTTACACCGTAGTTTTTATCCTAACCGGGTTTCCACGTGATAAATCTGGTGTCACTTTGTGATTGTTTACTTACTATTATTATTTGCTTAAATCTGCTTGCCTTTTGTGCTGTAAGTTTACTTCACTGGATTGAGTGGGAAAAAGTTTTTAGAGGTGCTAATTCACCCCTCCCCTCTCAACACCGGTTGGGACTGTCAATTGGTATCAGAGCCAAGTCTTGTTTTCTTTGCTGCTTAACCGCACAAGGAAAAACTCAAGATGATGAGGAAGGAAGGACCAAAAATTTCAAAAGAAAACTTCACCTTATGGTGCAGTAGAATGAAGCTGTATATGAAGACCATCGGTGACCAGTACTGGAATCACGTTACCATCGATTACAGTGAGCCCACTAGCACCTTGACACTTAATCAAGAAAAGATCAAGACTGAGCACACGGCAGCCATGGACATGATAGCTAGCACACTGCCTGATCATGTTTATGCTGAGATTGAACATCTTGATTCTACCTTCAAGATGTGGGGCAAGTTACAAACGATCTATGGAGGAGATCCTAATGTTCAAAGAGCCAAAGTCAAAAGCCTCAGAGAAAAGTATGACGACATGAGGATGAACGAAGGAGAAGACATCGAACAATATAGCAACCAAATCAAAGAGGTGATCAACTCCATCAGAAGCGTTGGAGGCAAGCTGAGTGAAGAAGTGGTTAGCAAAATACTGAGAATTCTCAGACCTCAGTATGCCATAAAGATCTCTGTCATTCAAGAGCTCAGGTTGGTGACCAAAGATCAAGTCACCCTAGACTCCCTAATCGGTAAGCTAGTTGCTTTTGAATTAAGTAACTTTGATAATAGCTTGTTCGTTCAGGAAGCAACGTTTAAGTCCTCTATCAACATCTCTTCCACCAAAAAGGGAAGAGAAACCAGTAATTCCTCTACCGGTAAGATTGGCAGCCTTGTTGAGAATCTACTCTCAAAGGAGATGGAGCAAGATGAGTTTGAAGCTCTCATTGCTAAGAGATTTTCCAAAGGGAAAGGGAAGTACAAAGGAAAACTCCCTTTGAAATGCTTCTTCTGCAACAAAATAGGACACATTGTTGCCCAGTGTCCAGACAATGATAACAAAGACAAAAGAGACCTGTTCAAGACCAAAGCAAAGAAGGAATGTGTAATGACCCCTTTTTACCCCTAGACTGAAATTCCATCAGTTAGGCATAAATTAGGAAATCATCTTACAATTGTGAACAAATTCTATGTTAACCTTCATAAAAAACATATCTATTAAACTTAGACGGGTATTTAGATCCCTAGGATATAGGGTTCTTCTTTCTTCTTATACTACAATCACTATGGGTTGGAAGGCTTATCGTGCTCCGGGCGCGTGAAACAGGCTACAAGTGGCTTCCCTCAAGGCCTAACCCTAGTATTGGGACAGCCCGATATGTGCCCGAAATTACTCCGCCTCTCCCTTCCATCGGGCTTCCGACCCCAAAGCATTGTAGTAGCGGAAAGAAAGGTAAACTCTATATTGTATAGTTTAAATACCAAAGATTAATTCTTGTTTCTATTTATTGCTATATTCTCCTATATTATGAGAAATCCAAATATATATAGCAAAGGTATTGAATTTACGCATATATATATATATATATAATAAATTGTTTATTCATAGTATGCTAATTCGCATTAAGTTAATGGCATGTTGACATTTCATAATAAGTAAAACTGTCATATCAAATACATACTGCTTACGGTACAACCCGTAAGTCTCAGGCGTACCTGTCAAGAATATTGTATGCGCTTGACTGCATACGGTGCAAGTATAGAGACCAACGTCCCTGTGGTACTTCATATCAGACAGTACTATCTACACCGTGGACTTCACAACTCTGTTTTGCTTTAGTTACGTGTGATTGCATTTTCTCTTATGTAAAAAATGATATATTTCTTTTGCCAGCGGTTGGTACGTCCTTAAGTACCAGTCCCAAGGGTACAGACGCGACCTTGTGATGCCGACAGGTCTTTTAATTTAATTAGTATATGATAATTTATTTGTTAATGTTGTTAATTTAGAATGTATCATTTTGTTTGTTAAATAATGGTGTTATTATTTAGCAATATATATTGTTGATGATATTATTAATATTAATGACATTAATATTAATTAATAATAATATGATTATTCATTAATGTATATTATTAATAATATTATTAACATTATCAAATTGATTATTATTATTTTCTATTGTATATTTGAACACATTGATTATTGATTTAATTGATATAATATTGGTTATTGATCTAATTGATGTATATAAATTAATTATATCGATTAGTAAATTATAATGATATTAATAATATTAATTATGTAATGATTTATATTTAATATTTACATAATATACAATATATTCGTTATCAACGTTCAATATATCAATATTATCAATGTATATTGTTTATCATTTAATTAACAATATCATTATCTTCAATATTATTAAATATTATATTAATATTTTAAGAGTAGATTTACTATTATTAATTTATTAACATCTATATTATAATGTATAACTATAATACTTGTATGATCGTTATTTACTAGGTTCTATCTAATAAGGGGGTCATGACAGAATGCTACCTTGTGGAGGAAGGAGTCACAGACAATGAGTCTGAAGACTCAGACGATCCAGAAATTGCATTTGTTGCAATAAAGGAGGAGAGCCCAGTTGTCAATAAAGTTGCACTCATATCCAGATCTCATCAGCATGATGATTGGATCATTGATAGGGGATGCACACACCATATGACCGGTGACAAGGATAAGTTCATCAACTTGGAGCTCAATGACAACGGATCAGTCACCTTTGGAAATAATGCCCCTTGTGCCATCAGGGGTAAGGGATCTATTGCTCTCTGCAACAATGTTGTCTGTGAAGATGTGTACTGGGTTGAAGGACTCAAGTACAACTTGATGAGTGTTGCACAGCTGAACAATAAAGGATTTCAGTTGGAATTCGGTCAAGGTTCCTAAATAGTCAAAAATCAGTCTCGAACTCATGTTGCAACCGGTACACAGAGCAAAGGCAACCTGTTCTACCTAGACTCAACGGAAGGAGCCTGTTTAATAGCTTCGGTCAGAGGAGACTCAAGCAAAATCAGTCTTATCTCCAAAGAAGACAATAGTTGGTTATGGCACAAGAGACTCTACCACATAGACTTTGACAGTATTGTCAAAGTAAGTAAAAAGAAATCGGTCAAAGGACTCCCAAAAATTGCAAAACCCATGAGTGGTATTTGTAAAGATTGTCAGTTAGGAAAACTGATAGGAGCAAGTTTCAGTAGTAAGTCCTCTGCTGAAAATGTTCTAGACCTTGTGCACACAGACCTGTGTGGGCCAATGAGGACAAAGAGCTATCATGGAGACTGGTACTTCATGCTGTTTGTAGATGACTTTTCAAGAATGATGTGGACACTCTTTCTTAGAGAGAAATCAAAAGCCTTTCACATGTTCAAAGTTCACAAGGCTAGAGTGGAAAAGGAGACCGGTAGAAGCTTGAAATGTCTGAGGTCGGACAGAGGAGGTGAGTACACCTCTCAAGAGTTCACTCATTACTGTGAGGAACATGGCATAAAGAGACAGTTTTTTGCACCTAGGACTCCTTAGCAAAATCGAGTAGCAGAAAGAAGAAACAGGACGCTGATCAACTATGCCAGAACTCTATTGATCCAAAAGAATCTCCCTCACCACTTCTAGAGAGAAGCTATCAGTACTGCTGTCTACACCATCAACCGAGTTCAAGTCAAAAAGGGAACCAGTAAGACTCCTTACGAACTATGGTTTAAGCATACTCCCAGTGTAGGCTACTTCAAAATCTTTGGTAGTAAATGCTACATCAAAAGAAAGACGTTTTCTGGGAAGTTTGATCCCAAGAGCGATGAAGGAACATTCTTGGGTTATTCTACCAAAAGCAAGGCTTATCGGTGTCTGAATAAGAGAACGGACAAGATAATTGAAAGCATCAATGTAAGAATTGATGAATCTTCAGAACCAAATAAGAAGACTGATCATGACAATCATGAAAGTCTTAAAAATACTAATGGAGGAGATGTCTTTGAGTTCAATGAAGTTACAACTGAAGATGAGGGAGTAACACCCATGGATAGACACCAAGAGCGGGAGACTGTACCTGAATCTGACAGGCCACCACAGGATGATGAACAAGATGTTCTGAACCATGATGAAGAAATTGCTCAACAAGACGAACCTGACCGGGAACAGAGACCGGTTCTCCCAAGGTATGTCACATATCACTCTACTGACAATATAATTGGTGACAAACATGGGAACGTCTTGACCAGGAAGAAGGCCAAAGAGAACATCTGTCTGCTTTCATGTGTTGAGCCCAAATCCACCAGAGAAGCCTTGGAAGATGAAAATTGGGTCAAGGCCATGGATGAAGAAATCGAACAAATAGAGAAGAATGATACATGGGAACTTGTGCCTAGACCTCAAGACAAAAATGTCATTGGGACAAAATGGGTCTACAAGAACAAACTGAATGAGAACGGTAAAGTCATCAGGAATAAAGCAAGATTGGTTGGCAAAGGATATGTTCAAGAAGCTGGACTAGACTATGGAGAAACTTTGACACCAATGGTCAGATTTGAAGGGGTAAGAATTCTTCTTGCCTATGCAGCTCACAAAAGGTTTAAAGTTTACCAGATGGATGTGAAGTCTGCGTTCCTTAATGAAATACTGGAGGAGGAAGTCTAAAGTTTTGCAACTAGAAGGGTTTACATCTGCTCAAAAGACTGATATGGTCTGCAAACTAAAAAAGGCTCTTTATGGCCTTAAGCAAGCTCCAAAGGCTTGGTATGAAAGGTTGCATTCATACCTTCTGACCATTGGATTCACAACAACTGGTGACAACAGCAATATGTATCTCAAAACCGGAAAAGATAGAAATCTAATTGCTGAAATCTTTGTTGATGATATCATTTTTGGAGGAGATGACGGGATGAGCAAAGCCTTTGCTGAAGAAATGAAGAAATAATTTGAGATGTCTATGATAGGGCCCATAAAAAATTTTATTGGACTACAAGTCCATCAGCTAAAAGAAGGTATCTTCATCTCTTAGTCCAAGTACATAAAAGAAATTCTTAAAACTTTTGGACTTGAAGAATCCAAACCGGTTGGAACTCCAATGATAACTAATCTCAAGTTATCAAAAGAGGATGATGCCAAAGAAGTAAATGAAACAATGTATTGGTCCATGATAGGAAAATTGCAGTATGTTGTTCACAGCAGACCACACATTGCTCATGCAGTTGGCATAGTGGCAAGATTCTCAGCCAATCCCAAACAAACACATCTAATGGCAGTAAAGAGAATCTTTAGATATATAAAAGGAACCAAGGAATATGGCTTGTGGTTTCCACACAAGAGAGGATTCCAAATAAAAGTCTACACTGATGCAGACTGGGCTGGCAATGTTGATGACAGAAAGAGCACAAGCGGTGATGCATTCTTTCTAGGTGCGAGGATTGTATTGTGGACAAGTAAGAAGCAAAACTACATTTCACAGTCCACTGCTGAAGCTGAATATGTTGTTGTTGCAATCAACTACACACAGGTGGTTTGGATCAAACAACTGCTAGAAGGTATTCAAGAACAGGTACCTGAACCGATCACAATTCACTGTGATAGTACCAGTGCCATCAACATATCCAAAAAATTTGTAATGCACTCCGAGACCAAGCACATTGCCATCAAGTATCACTACTTGAGGGAACTAGTACAGGATAAAGAAGTAAGATTGGAGTATGTCCCCACCAAAGAATAGATTGTTGATATATTTACAAAGCCATTACCAAAGAGTACTTTTGAGTATCTCAGAGGTAGACTGGGGGTTGTACCCCTCTCTGATCATCAGTAATCATCAACAGGGAATAATCAGTTCACTATGATTCAACAGAGGGTTACACCTTATCTTTTATGAACTGATGAAAAGGACTGCTGCTTGCAGGGGGAGCAGATTAGAGAATGGAAATCTTTTTGATTAGCCTTTTGGCATTATTGTCAAAAAGGGGGAGAGATTGTGGCAATTGGCAATTGGCAATCAAACCGGTTGGTAAACCGGGGAAGTAATGCAAGACTCCAAATGCCCTTCAAATTTTTGCCATCAATGCCAAAGGGGGAGATTGTTAGCATCAAATGATGGTAACCAGTAAGCTTTCTACCGGTCCAAGTATTGTCATTGATTGGCAAAAAAGGATAGAGATTTGTCATCTCTCTATAGGCTGAAGCTCTAAGAAAATCTACATCAACAGAGGCCGGTTTGGCAAGAAAAGAATAACTGTAATCCATTGTAACCAGTCACTACACTAAGCATCAATAACCGGGCAATGCACTCAAATAGGGAAGAGAGTATCCAGTATCAACCAAGGACCAAACTACAACCGGTATAGACAAGTACAACTAAAAGCAATATCCAACTAGTGTCTATAACACAACCAGGACAATGTAACTACAACCGGTATAGACAACTACAGCTAAAAGCAATATCCAACTAGTGTCTATAACACAACCGGGACAATGTAACCGGTAATCCACGCAAGAGGAAGCACACCGAGGAAAATGCAACGATAAGACAAGAAAGAGACTGCAACAGATCGAAGGACTCAACCGAATATATTATAAGACTCCGGTATGAACCGAGGAAGTCATAGTCAACTATCAACTATCTGTTCCAACCAGCTCTTTCTACCGGGATTTACTGCAGTAAATCCGGGTGATCTTGAGTTGTCTTGGTGATTGGTTTGAGGCGCAGATAAAGGATTTAAAGCCGGAATCAATGGTTTCTTGAGGCGCGACTGAAGGATTTAAAGACGAATTCAGTGGCTTTAAATCAAAGTGTTATCGCCTATGAAGGTTGCCTGACACGCAACTGTTGTTTTCTTCATGAAGCGGATAAAGCTAGAGCTACATGGAATGTTTGCTCAGTGAACTAATACTCTACTGAGTGATGTATTCGTAAGATCTCAAGATTAGGTCATGCATTTCAGGCGCAATTAGGGCAACAAAACTGTATATATTCTAATGCTTGTTGAGAATAAGTGTTGCCTTCATTCTGCCGAGAAAAAGAGTGAACCTATATGCTACAAAAGTAGGGGTAAAAGAAAATAGAGAAAGAGAGATAGAAGATTGTGCAAAGCAGCACAACAGTAGATGTGAATACACCTGCGGCGACCGGTGATGATTCTCAGTTAAGCACAAATAGAGATCTTATCAAGCTAAGCAAAGCCATCTATAAAGATCACACTTCTATTGTTTTCTAGAAAACTACAATAGACAAATATCAGTATTTGGGTGGACTCTATCAGGTCCCTTGTATCAAAATCCCTTAAACGGGTGACATCTTTCAAGGTGTTTAAAGTCCTTTAACCAGGCAGGTCCTAACAGACCTTATTGTAACAAATCCCTTGACCGGGTCGCATCTAACAAGTGCGCTTTTATCCTTTAACCTAGAAGGCTCTTAACAGGGCGTACTCCAGGAGAGTACAAAATTTGTGAGGTCTCCTCACGCCGTGGTTTTTACCCTAACCGGGTTTCCACGTGATAAATCCGGTCACTTTGTGATTGTTTACTTACTATTATTATTTGCTTAAATCTACTTGCCTTTTATGCTGTAAGTTTACTTCACTGGATTTAGTGGGAAAAAGTTTTTAGTTGCTAATTCACCCCTCCCCTCTCAGCACCGGTTGGGACTGTCAGAAAGATGTGCTCTAAATAGCAACTACTACATACGGAGTCCTTGAGACCTCAAACGAAAGTCAAATCTGCAAAACTCTAACAACTGAAAAAGATGCATCCCTCAAAAGACCCTCTAGCCAACCTTATTAGCCTACGAGGGTCAGTTAATAGGCTAATCACTCGGACTCTGATGCTCACGAAAATGGGGACATTACAAAACTACACATAAAATGACGAATATTGACAAATATTATTAATGGCAGTGAAATATATTAAAGATGCCAAAACACCTGTTTATGCAGCAACTTCAAAAAACATTTAGGCAATGGCTATATCCCAGCACTCGTAATTTAACTAGCATGCATAATGTTTGTTTAGAGCAGCAATGAATTAGTTCTAAAAAGGACAGCCATTACTGAGGTTCAATAGGATACCTCCTTTGGAAACAATCCATCCTTTATGAAAGGATATCTCTCTTAATATAGACAAGAAGACATATAAGTGAGTTAAGGGTATGTGATTTAAAAAAAAGATTGACTGCAGAATTAGATCAAAATTCATTGTAGTGGAATGAAGATTTATCCTTAGAACACATAAGAAATCTACATGAAAAATCATTCTATGTAAGAGCATATTTCCCTTGTGTATAACAGCAATTTAATTAATGGGTGAAAGGACAAGGATTTAAAAGATCTTGTGTTCACAAAAGACACATCACTATGAAAGGTTGTGTTCATTCATAAAGTCATCCTCAGGAACTTATATTAAGGAGTTTGTGAAGTGCATATGAAGTGTGTTGTGTACAAAATAAGTGCACATACAAGATATAGAACAGATATGTGAAGGATATCCATGCAAAGAATATGGAAAATATGTGCAGATATTTATGAAGAATACCTGCAAATAATGAAAAGAGGATAAAGGCAGTAATTGAGTTAAAGCAGTAATGTTAGCACTTAAATGATATGATCATTCAAATGGTTGTATCTATTTCAAAGAGGTGCATCTTTTCACAAAGACATGAAGATCTAAAAGGGATTAAGATTGTGTATTCACCTATAAGACCATCAAGAAAATACACCAAGGACAGCCATATATGAGAATGTTATTGCAGATTTTAGGAGGATATAAGAAGAGAATGAGTGAAGAATGTGTTTCTCAATTTAATGCAAATTAAGAAAAAGATGTGGGAATAAATGCATCAGATTTGTGATGACTTTATGAGACTTGTGAGGAGGATCTCAAGCAGAGATAAAGAAGACTTTGGAGCAACATCATGAATCCATATTAAAATAAGTTTTGAGAGAAATAGTATGGCAGATTTACAAGAGTTTTATGAGGAGATCGCAATCAAATGTGTGACAGATTCATTGTCACCATAAAAACAGTTTGAAGAAGAGAGTTTGTGGAGGAAGAATTTATCAATTCTCTGTTGTAGGAGCAACGTTTAATAAGGTACAAAGTTGAATCAGAGGTTAGTACCTCTAAATTGAATGAGGGGTACGTGCCTCTAGTAGGTTGGTGCCTACACATTCAGAAGTGGGAGTTGGTGCTTCCAATGGGCTGATGCTCACAAACTAAGGGGTTGGTGCCTCTAGTAGGTTGGTGCCTACAAAGTTTGTAAAAGAAGAAGAATATTAGAACATGGATTTGTCATAGTTTTCGCCCATTAGGGTTTCCACGTAAACATTGTTTTATTGTGTACTTATGTTCATGATTGTTGGAATTTTATAAATAACACTGTTATGGTTGATAAAATTTAAATTGCTAAAAAAAACATTGTTATACTGATTCACCCCCACTCTTCCCAGTATAACTGTGTCGTCTTCAAAAAGACTACATCTACAGTAGCATGCTAGTTCTTTTAATTCAAAAGGCTCTAAAAGTGTGCAAAAGCTCTCAGCCTAAGAAGGGAATTAACAATACTTTTCCAACTAACCCATTGTATCATGAATATTGGAAGGCTACAAAAGAAACCATTAAAGAGAATGAATTAGACAAGGAAAGCAAAACGAACTACACGAAATTGATAAAATCTAAAAAGGAAAGCTATGTCATCTCAAGAAGGAAAGAGTAATTTTTTTGGGTAAACACAATTCCAAAGGATTTTGCAGAGAGCTACAGCAGAGGGAGAAAAAATAGAAACGAAGTCATGGATGCTCAATGTTTAGACTATGTGAAGCTCCTTTATGGACAGATGCAAGATAAAAGTAGTCCCCCCTTTGTTAACACTTCAACCAAACTCTTCTCAGTGGAAGATGTCAAACAAGGTAGAAAGAGCTTAGCAAGTAATAAAGCTCAAGACATTGATTGGCTACAGGCTGAATTCTTAAAGTGGGGAATGGAGCTGGTTGCCCCTCACATTAAAAAGTTTACAACAAAATCACTCAAAGTGCATTTCAGGTGGAATAGACAAGCATGGTTATCCCTCTTCACAAGAGTGGAGATATAAATAACCTATCTAACAACCATACTATTATGGTCTATCCACTTCTTGGAAAGTTATTTGGGAGCATGATAGAATGCAAAATCACCAATTGGGAAGAAAAAGAAAAAGAAAGAGTGAAAGGGAACGCTGAGTATAGACCAAGCCACTCTACCATTGACCATTGCATCACTCTTAGGAATCTTATTGAAGAAGTTTGGAACTTCCAAGTTGGGGAAGCATTTTATTGTTTTATAGATTTCAAATAAGCCTTTGACACTATGCCTAGGGACAAACATTGGAAAAGAATTAAATCAAGATCCCAAATGATCTTAGAGCGGTAGTGCATAGACTTTATCAGTAGATTAGAGCAAAAATGAGAACTAAAGAAGATATATCAAAATGCTTTGGTGTAATAACCCCTATAGGTTATCCAACCTCCAACTTGCAAATGTTTGTATTTTTGAATGTTTGGTTTTGACTTGCAATTTTAAAATAAAAAATAAACCTTTTGCCAAGCAATATATAATAACATTGCAAATATAAAATATTCAAGAAATGAAAGAGCTGCAATGATTCTTATTGAGCATGATATATAAATATTTACAATGCTTTTCATTAACCATTCATACCCGGTGGTCCTCAAGCTTTTATTATAAAATCTGGAAATGTATGGCAGCAAAGTATGAATCTGTAGATAATAGCCGGTAATGAATATTGAATGCCGGTAATAATTGCAATGGCTGCTGCAAACGATTCTGGAAACGCCCTTTACAAATCTGCACTTAAACCCTTGAATCTTTCAATTTGCCATTAATATTCTCTAAATCCTTGAATAAACTTTACAAATCTGCATCATAAATGCTTGAAACCTGATTAATAATGGCTGCCAATGATAATCCTCAGATGTGCAATGAATAAGCATCAAGTATATGCATAAACCCTTGATATTTCTTCACCAATAAACCCAGTCATGGCCTTTGAGTAAAGCCATCGCCATTTGCACAATTCACTGGATATTACACCAATTCAAAGTGCTGAAAACTATGAAGAATTTCCAATTCTCCAAGCTGAAACTTCTGAAACCCTTGTCTCCAAATTCTCTTCACACAAATCAATAATATCAAATGCATAGTAGAATCAATGAAATGAAATCCGAATCCCCTTTTATAATATTCAATTTCCATTTGTCTTCATCTCCTTTAATTTACTTTAATTTCATTTCTCATAAAGCAACTTTATGTTATGATTTAAAGTTGACATATAATAAAGTCACTTTATTAATTTAAACTCCCCCATTGCTCCATAAATGACATTTTCATTAATATAATGATATTCTGATACATAGGGTCCCTATTTAATGTGCCCAAGATTTAAAACTTCTCAACCTGGTTCCAACGAGCTATAGCACCAAGGTGCCCAATACACAATGTCAATATAAATACCAACCTTAGCCAATTTAATTAAATAATAATCATAATTCACCCATCTTGCGAAAATGACTGAAGAAGCATCAAAATCAAAATTTGACAGCAGAGGCATGATCCTGATGAAGAAAGATGATGAATGAACCTGATAGGGTGACTTACTAAAAATAGATACTCCCTCCAAGATTCTTGGAGCCCAAACCAAAAGCCAAAAATAAAAACTGAGAGCATCATTCAACTCCTCTAACTCATCTGAGCTCATCGGAACCATCCCTTGACTTACTATAAATAGTAAGTCCCACCAAACAGAGCCATAACCCTCAACAGGGTCCTCTAATCACTAGTATTAGCCTACAAGGACCCAGTAATAGGCTAAATCCATCCACTATCATGGTCATGCTAGAAAGGGAACATTACATTTGGCAACGATATTGGAGTAAAACAAGGATGCCCCCACTCTATTTGGCTTCTACATTGATAAACTTGAAGAATCAATAAACAAAGCTATTGGGGAGAGAATCCAGCTTGTTGGATATGTGGTGAAGCCCCTTCTCTTTGCGGACAATCTCATTCTAATTGCGAAAATTGCCCATGGTTTGAGAGAAAAATTGAAAGCATTAGGGATCTTTTGCTAGGAGGTAGGGATGCAAGTGAACGCAAACAAAACTAAGATTATGATTTTCTCTTTAAAGAGAAAGACGCAATAGGTTAATTTCATCTTTGAAGGAAGTTTGTTAGAGATTGTGGAGGAATCCAAGTACTTGGGAATTGATTTTCACAACAAGCTCAACTAGGAGACTTGTAGAACAAAACCGATACATAGGGGTTGGAGAGCTTCTTTTGTTCTGCAAAACTAACATAGACAAGCAGGGCTATGAGATTGGAAAACCAAAAAAACTCTTTTTGGCCTGTTGGTCAAATCAGTTGTACTCTACAGTTGTGTTGTTTGGGGGACCGGCCTATCAAATCACAAATGGAAACAAATAGAAAGAATCTAAAAGAATATTATCACTAGTAGCCTCAAAGTCAAATCAACAGTCCCATATGAGATTCTATTAGCTGAAGCAAGCATGTTTTGATGATAATCTGTTTGTTAAGCTATCTAAAAAAAGTTGAAAACATGGATAAACACTGCTAGCCGAAAATGGTTGTCGATGAGAAGCTAGTCCCTGGAAAGAAGACGCGGATAGAGAAAAACAAGAAGTGGATGAGAAAATAGAATATTAACTTGCAAAAATACCCCAACACTAATGAAATAAAAGATATTGTGCTAGAAAAATTTAGGGTTGGCATGTGGACAAAGCAAATTGGTCAAAAAAAAGCTCATTATGTTAAAAACATCAATACCACATGGGAACATGATGAAAAAGATTACTTGCGACTGGAAATTAAGGGTAAGGCTAGATTATTAGTGGCACAACTCATCACCTAAGGTGTGGGATAGGTAGATGGACGGTTCCTAGAGAACTTTGGGAAGAAAGAACATTTACTTTCTATACCAAAGGGTTAGTATAACCACTTTGAAGATGAAAAACTGAACCTTAAGAAAAAATCATGCCACAACAAATTGTACCATTGGGAGCTGATTTTTTGTGACAAGCTCATACTTGTTATCGACGTTTTTGTTTTTTGAAAACCAATATCCAAGTGAGCTTTACAGTAAGCTTTATTTTTGGTATGAATTTTTCTGACATGAGATAAAAAAAAATTAAGCGTGCATGAACCTTAGTGCAATCATTCTAGATCAGAAAACTAAGCTCCTAGGCTTCTGCTATTCTACAATGATTAGTTTTCCCCTTCCTCTTTTGCCTCGCTCACTTGTAAGTATTTACCCATGACCAGGTTAGATTCAGTCTAAACACTGACCTGAACAAAAGGCCCAATACTTGAAGTTGAAACCTTATCTGTGTGGCTAATACCTGCAAAGTATCCATAAAGGAACAAGATATTCATAATCTAAGAATGCAAAAATTGCATAATTCTACTTGGAAAATTGCTTTCTACTTATCTTCTCTCTTGCTATATCTGTATGAGTTTATAAATTGGTACCATTGTTGAAGACCCATACTGGTAGTGCATTTAGATCCTCAGCAAGCTACAAACCACAGCATCAAAAAAAGAACAGAATAATGAGAAAGATGTATGCAGAAGTCAACAAAGTTGGAAAAATGCATGTGAACCTTATTAAACAAACAACAAAGTTAAGCACTGCGAGAGAGATGCAGACACATACTTGAAGGAACTCGTAGTACCCAAGACCATCATCAGTCCAATAGTTCCATTTATCACCAAAATGACCAGGCCTCTCTTCCCATGGTCCAACTGACTCTCTCCAACGAAATGCATTTCTAAGCCAATTTCCTTCCACATAACAACCACCTGGAAATACAATTAATCAACAAAAAGATTCAACAATTTGGCTTTCACTCTTGCAAAAGGTAATGTTTAAAGTTTCATTTGATTACATGGTATATTGTTAGTTCTGTGCTAAATCCCATTATTTTAGAAAACAAAAAGATAAAGAAAAAAAATGAATAAAGAATTCATGTAATAGAATTTTTACCAAAATATTCTGTCAAATAACATATGTACCAGACTACAGCCTGAATCCACATAATGAAGGTAAAAAGGAATCCTCCGTCAATGATATGCACAATAGGCCTTATAAAGTTATAAACAATGTGTGCAATGCCCATTGTTTTTTATTTTTACCTACAACTCTAGATAACAAAGTTCTTTCTAAACATTCATGTGCATTTCAAGACTAAACTTCAAATCATTTAGGTCAGACTTAATACTTTAACTACACTCTACTGACATCCAAAACATAAACTTAAAAGTTGACATATTTCATGCCAGATCTTTTTATTTCATGATTGCATATTTAATTTTCAATTTGTTGCAACTGATTAACTCCAGCTTCTTTCTTGTTTCTACTAATAAGTTTGACTGGAAAATGTTTTGATGAAAAATGATAGATTTTTGGGAATTTAGGGAGCATGCAAATGATTAAAGATATAAATATCATTCCTGAAGCAAGATGTTGGATACATCCTGAGCTACAACCAAACATACCTGGGAATCGAATAAATTGAGGCTTGAGAACAGCTAGCATCTCTGCAAGATCCTTTCGAAACCCATGCCCCTGCAACAGGAGGCAAATACATAAGTCAACAGTAATAACAGAACACATAAATAAAAGAACAAATGGTAATTATTAACACACTGCATGCAAGCTATCTTTTTTGTTGCTTGGATGGTACAATTGCACATAAATGAAAGACCGAATGGAAAAGACTCAAAAGGATGCCTTGAGTTGTTGCTCTCCTTCACATCGTTCTATTAGAAAGCAAAGAAATGTTTTCAAGAAGAGATGCCTGGAATCAAAAAATTTCAATGGAGATATATGTGGGCATGATCTGAATGGGGCTTAAGCACCAACTATGGCTCATAAAACTACTTGCAAAATCTATACAAAAGGATCCCTTAAAAAAATCCTTTTGAAGCTGCAATCACAAGTGTCAAAAGGAATCTGTGGCATTTGCAACTCTTGATAAGCTTTTTTAAAAAGGTAAGACCCATAGTTGGCACACTTTAAATAGGCATATACTTCGCAGTTATGACTCGGCAACTTAAAATATTCATAAAATTTCTTTAGAAACACTTCTTTTTACAAAATTCAATGATAAAATGTAACCAATGAGTCCATACATGAGTACAAAGGTGTCTTGTATATTAAATTTAATTAATTTAAACACAAATTCAGTACAAAATAGCATCATCATAGGGAATCCTGATACAATAGATAGCTGAAGACTAATTAAGATTTATGATCACTGCCTTTGAAAACCATCTTCATAAATCATAAATGACATATTAAGAAAAACAACATTTTACGTCTTCCTCTTCCCTAATCTAGTCAAAATTGGGAAAGGTTGAGGTTCTAATCCTTGGAGTTTGTTGCGGCTCCTCACTTGACATAAAAGGTTGTGTTTGTGGCTCTAACTCAACCACCATCCTACTAGTAGATGGCAGTGACTCTCTACCACATGTCATCCAATCCTAAAGCTCCTATTGTTGCATGATTGCATCCACATCCTCCATTGCATACCTCTCCAAATCAAGAATCTCATCTAAATTAACAAATGAGAACCACTCATTCCACCCTATCCAATCGCTATAAGGATCAAAGTTATCCAAATCAATGACCTTTAATTTGTCCTCTATGGTTCTTGTGCAAAGTCAAAGGTGGTACTGCAGAAAGACAAGGTCATTCAGACATTTTTTAGTTAATTTGTTCCCCATCTTTGCGTGGGTGGCCTCAAACAAACTCGAATTGTGCTCACAACTGGATACACTACAAGGTTGGCAAAAAAAGTAGAGAGCTAAGCTAATCTTTGAACGTTTGGGGTGTTTGCACCCCAACCTATCCACCAAAAATCTACAAAATAAAGTATTAAAGAGAATGTAAGAAAACCATATTTTATCATATTGTGAATTTGTAAATTTGAAATTTGTAACTTTTAAATGTATGCAATATAAAGACTCCAATTTTTGTCACTTGGTGACTGAGTGGTTCTTGCTCAGATAGCTAGTTTTGAATAAAAGAGTAAACCCCTACTAATCTCATAATTGTGCAATTTTTAAATAATGAGGTCTCTCACCTCAACTTGAGGTATCATCCTCTAAATGCATGTCATGAGACTCTTCATAACCAATCCATTAGGGTCTAAGAAGCCATCCAAATGGTATAATCTAGGGTTGAGGAAGTACACCACTAAATGAATGGGTTGGTGGAGTTGATTATTCCTCCTCCAATCGATGATCTCCCAGATGGGATCAAACTTAAGGCTATCCCTCTTGTAAAAGTTCCAAATGGTGTAATGTCCCCATTTTCAGGCTCCCTTGTAATGCAGCAGGTGTTGGCTTCCTAGGTCAGTGTCAACATGATCACAAAAATGTTTTGATCTTGCCAGTGTGTTCAGACAGATTAATGGAGATGAACAACACTTTCTTGAATGATATTAGAGGGTAAGCAATCTTGGGCAAGAGGACGTAATGTATCATTTTTTATAGAATTGGGAAATTAAATATTATTTAATTCCCAAAGATAAATTATATCTTAAAGGAGATTTAAAATTAACTAATTATTATTATTACCTAAAAGCTAAATTAAAGGTAATATTAATAAATTAATATTAGTGACTTCAAACATAGATCAATTAAAGTCGCTAATTGTAATCGTGTCAAAGTTGAAGATACAAAAAAAATACTATACTAATGTCTTTGGGATTGGTGAAGAGCATGAAATGATTGATTATTTTATTACTGTGCTAAGGAATTGCAAACTCAAGACGGAAATCCTGAAGTCAACATTTCTGGTAGTGAAACTAGTGAAACTAATCTAACCTAGATGGTCTTGGAGGAGTCAAGCAGGCTTCTTAGTTGGAGCATAACAAAGAGGAAATTTGTGCAGTCTCAAGTGGAAACAAATTTGCGGAATAAGGTAAATTTGTAGAGGTACTTCGGATCTATTTGAGTATTATATTATTAAAGTTATATTTGTAGACTAGAATAATATTATGTGCAATATCATTGTTGGCAATGATTTAATGCATGGGTAATCTAGCATTGAGTTCAATGCTATTCTTCCAGGGAAAATATTATTCCATTATTTTGGAGGCATTATAGTGGACGGACCTTTGAAAGTCGTCAAATATTTGAGTTCATATTCCCAACAAAGCCTTATTGATAAAGCAGGCTTTTGAAAAGAATATTTTTCAAAATTTGCACGGAAAGTTATTTTTGTCAATATTTCTAATGTTTGGTGTTTAAAGGTAAGTTTTTTATATTCCATTCATTGGCCGGCAATATTGGGCATTCTACATTCAATAATATTGAATAAGATTTGGGCATGAATATGCTCCTTGGACGCGGACTTATAGTTGAAGCTTTCTATACTGAAGTTGGCGATTTATATTTTTTTCCCTTCTGTGAGAGAAGTCCTTGCAATGTCATGAATATCTTTATTGAGTCATGGAAATATTTCATTGTCATAGCTGGAGTTATGTGCTATTGAGGGAACATAGTAGAATGGTTGACCGGGATTTCTTTATTTGATTGCGGTTCATGAACCCTTTATAGTCGCTCTTTGTTATTGATGGACTTGGGCATGATGCGGTGCATATTCTGCTATCTTTACATGGCATATGCTACTCTTCTTAGCATCGACTCATCCTTAAGCGTAGGAGTTCCCTATTCAAGTGGCCACTTCACAATATTACAACAGCCAATATATGTATTGGGTCAGACTGTGTATGACTTTGTCAACGAGCGACTAAGAGTGTGGGATTTTGTACAATGTGGGGCAGCTTATATTGAACTACTCTTTATGGGATGGATCTTTCTAAGAGATACATGTGTAAAGATATTATTAGTGAATCAGTATCTAGTTTGGCTGAGATTGGAGGGTGGCATTTGTATTTCATAATATTTGAGTTTGTACAGACCTGCACTATGGCAATAGCCAAAGATCCAAGTCTTATAATCTCTTACATCTGAATTTCCAATTGTTTGGAATCGGCAAATAAGGTTGGTTAATTATATGCTGGATGAGATGATTCTCCATTTTCATGATGACGAGTGTAGCTGTGGCATTAAAACATGCTGTTTTTTTACTGCTGCTGTGAATGATGCATTATGTTCAATAAATAAGTATTCGAGGTGCAAGCTAATAGTGTGTACTCTGCGAATATTTAAATTCAGTATTTAGACATAATTTCTTCAGCAATACTGATATGGGAATATGGGAAATGGTTGATATAACTATAATCTTTACATTTTACAAACTTAATACTGTATTTAAAACTTGATCAGTAATAATAGCATCATTTACTCAACATCAATAATCATGCATTTGAGAAAAATACAATAACACGTGAAATTAGCATGTTAATCCTTGTGGAAGAAAATCACAGAAAATTACTTGCTTACATAATAATCATTTACAGATTTCATAGGCTCCAACCTACTAGGGGCACCAACCCCTCAATTTGTGAGCACCAGCCCACTAGAGGCACCAACCTCTCATTCAATTTGTGAGCACTTGCCCAATAGAGGCACCAACCTCTCATTCACTTAGAGGCACCAACCCCTCATTCAAATTGTATTCACAAGACCCATAACTCTCTTCTTCAAGTAAAACTCCCACAATGTGATCTCAATCTTCTCATGATAAATGGAATACTTTCTCTCAGCAATAATAAACCTCCATGAAAGTGTTTCAAAATTCTACAGTGAGCATGGATTTTATTGATATGGTAAACGTTTTGTGTCACTCCAAATAGCATAGACAAATGTGTATTATAGGTGCTGATAGAAGTCATTTATGGCTTCAATATTCTTCCACTATACTCCATAAGTCAATGTTGATTCTACTTCCCCTCATATTTACCCCATCAAACAAGATCAACTTCATATATAATGCCTGACTTCCAATGCTATTGATATTAATATCTTCCATTCCACATGTATAAAGTACTTGATGACTTCTACTCTTATGTAAAGTGTGGTAGCCACGGATGCATCTTCTATTCCCAAAAACATTCAAGTCTGTCGGCGATTTTCACTGATTGCCTTTGATATCAATGACATTCTTGTACATTCAAAGATAATGAATATCTTCTTGGCATGTAAGAGGCTGCCTTATTTGTCAAATTATGTTTGTTTAGGCTTCTGATTTTGTCTGAGTTATTCGAGTTTTGTGAGCTTGGAAGAATATAATGATTTTGATAGATAGCTTAATAGAAAGCCCACAATGTATGTTTATGAAATAAACAACACAATGCATGCAACAAATTGATTCAGCATAAATCAGAAATATATATCAGAAGTGTGTTCTTTTCACTAGTAAACAACAGCAGTATTTTTATCAAACTTTAACCATTATGCTATTACATTCAATTTACAAAATCATTCAGTTAACATACCAATATCTGCTGCTATATACACAGAGACTCTTGTCGTGTCAAGCACTTTCACTGGTCTTTCTAATCCTGTACAGCAGCTTGTTCTTGATGTAAATAACAAGATTAATGTGCACTAAACAGCAGATTTACTCCAGACTCTTCAATCACAGCCTTCAGCTTATATCACCAAATCAAACCCTTGCTTGGCCACTCCAATCTCAGCCACTAAGAAATAGCAATATGATTTTACCTTACAAATTCGAAGTCTAATCCTCCTGACTGTGTCTTGCAACAGTGAGAAGAATGTCAGCATAGAGGGATTTCGTCCTCCAAGCCCGCAAGAGAAAATCTCCACAGTTTCACCAATTTTCATATATTATCTATGCACACTGAAAGAAGGCACTTTCATCTGTTTTATAGTGCTTTCTAAGAGCTCTACCACTCACCTTGACAATGTGGGATAAAAATAATCACTTTTTTGCCCTTTCCTATAGTTTTGGGATTTTTTCTTTTTCACCCCTATTTTCTCACATCTGCTTGTTTTGCCCCTATTTTATCGTGATTTTTTTTCTTTAATATTTCCATGCCATGTAACATGACTTTCCTTCACTTAAGTCCACAATAACTTTTATTCATGCTTCCAATGTATTATAGAATAAGGGAGCCATTTAATTAAATATTTCCCACAAACTATTGACTATGCATTAATAAAGTTAAATAATTAAATTTAACTTTATAAAATCAATTTATTAACGCATAATAAATTATATCAATGATAAATAAATGATCTTGTTGATATTACCAATTTACCATCAACATGCTACTTCAATTGGAAGTCCAACATACACATAATGACTTACTATAAATATTAACTACCCCCAAAACTGCCTCAAATTGTCTCAAAATGAATTGCAACCAAAATTGCCTAGGCCAAAAAACCTCCAAGTCCCTTTTATGTCCTGGTTAGCCTACAGGACCATGGGGAAATAGGCTGCTGACAACATTGTGTTGTGAATGCTAGAAAGGGGACATTACAGTCTGCCCTTACCAAAATTGCTTGTCCTCAAACAATTTTAACTCTGGATGTTGCAAGATCTAATCATTCTCCCATGTAGCATCCTCAACTAGCAAGTTCCTCCACTTAACCAAATATTGTTTAATCGTCCTTCTCCGAAATGTCCTCTCTTTGGTATCAATGATCGTCTCTGGAACCAATATCAACTTGCCTTCTTCATCCAAGGGTGGCAACTCTAATGATGACACTACATTATGGCCTAAGGCTTTTTTGAGTCTAGAGACATGAAATACATTATGTACCTTATTGCTAGCTAGCAAATCTAGCTCATAGGCCACCTCCCCAATGCGCTAAGTGACTCTAAATGGTCCATAAAATTGTGGCTTAAGTTTCTCGGCACCACTCTTCCTTAGAGAAGACTATCTGTAAGGCTGAAGTCTCAGGTAAACCATATCACCAATCTCAAAACTGCACTCAACCCTATGCTGATTAGCATATAACTTTTGTTGGTTTTGTGCCTGCTAGATTATCTCCTTAAGTTCCCTTAAGATGCCTTGACTCTCTTGTAGAAAATCCTTATCCTTAGGCACCCTAAGAGAAAATCCATGAAGTTTGGGGCTTCATATCCATAAAGTGTCATAAATGGAGTCATCCTAATAGTCATGTGATAGGTGATATTGTAGCAATACTCACCCAAGTGTAACCATCAAACCCATGCCTTTTGTTGTCCTGACACATAATTTCGCAGATAACCCTCCAATCATTTGTTCACGATTTATTTTTGGTCGCCGGTCTGCGGGTGATAACTGGTGCTGGGAGTGAGCTTTATGCCACTCAATTTGAAAATCTCCTGCCAAAACAAACATAGAAACTTGTTATCTTTGTCGCTCACTATGTTCTTAGGCAACCCATGAAACCTAAATACCTCTCTGAAGAATAAATTTGTCGCTTGGGTTTCTATGTAGATGGCTGCAATGGCGAAGAAATGAAAAACTTTAGTCAACCTGTCAACCACTACATAAATACAATCCTTACCCTGTACCCTGGGCAATCCTGTAATGAAATCTATCAAAATACTTTACAAATTTTGATTTGGAATCGGTAAGGGCTGAAGTAACCAACTAGAAATTTTTGCTCATTCTTATTCTATTGGCATGTTGGGCACTCTCTAACATACTTCATGGCTTCATTTTTTAGTCCCTTCCAAGTGAACCTCTCCCGGATCTGCCTGTAAGTCTTGAAGAAACCCAGGTGACCAACCAATGGAGCATTGTGAAATATTTTCAGGACCAATCCCTTTATGTGTGAGGAAGGCACCAAATAGATTTTGTCCTTATAAAATATGATATCACTATTTACTGTATACCTGTCATCTTGAGTTGTGCCCTCAATCAATCCTGCTAACCATTAATCCTTTGCATGCTCTGCTTAAATCATCTCCCTCCAATCAGCTGATATCTCCACCAAAGAGCATATGTGGGGTCTCTGTGGAAGTGCATCTACCACCACATTCTTCTTTCCCTTGACATATTCAATGTCAAAGTCATAGGCCTGTAGTTTAGTAATCCATTTCTGCTGCCTATCATTAAGATCTCTCTAACTCGTGAAGTACTCAATGCTATTATGATCCATTTTAATCACAAATCTGCCCCCAACCAGATAAGACCTGAATTTGGCCAATGCATGCATGATGACTAACATCTCCCAATCATAGATAGAATAGCTCTTCTCCACCCCTCTCAATTTCCTACTATTAAAAGCTATGGGATGTTTCTCCTGCATCAACATGACACCAGTCCCATCTCTTGAAGCATCACACTACAACTCAAATGGTTTGGTGAAGTCTGGAAGAGCTAACACTAAACAAAAAGACATCACCTTCTCGAAGTGCTCGAAACACTATTGTGCTAAATCAGACCACTCAACAGCTCCCTTCTTAGTGAGATTGGTCAATGGAGCTGCTATCTGTGAAACCCCTTACAAACCTCTTGTAGAAGCTGCACAATCCAAGGAACCCCTTCAGCTGTGGGAGGATAGTGGGATTTGGCCACTTAATGATGGCTCTAATCTTCTTTGGATCCACTCTCACCCCATCTGCACTAATGATGTTTCCAAGATATAGAAGCTTTGTCATCCCAAATTCACACTCTGGTTCCTTGGCAAACGACTCACTCTCCAGAATGCTCAAAAACTCCTCCAAGTGTTGCGACCACAGAGTCCCCTAACTCGTCGCGAGTCGCGCAAGTCTCGCAAGTCGGCAAGCTGAGGCAGCCGTGGCGAGTCATGTGAATCATGCCAAAACTCGCGAGTCTGAGCTTCATGACTCGCATCGCGGTAGTCAATTGTTGCCAAGTTAAAAACAAAAAAATATACATGTTTTTTCCTTCTTTTTTTTAAGATATGCTTTCTAATTTTCCCGAAAATGTATTCTATTTACTTGTTATGAGAAGAAGAGAGAAAAAGTGAGAGAGATGAAGGAAAACAAGAGACCATAGGTTTGCAACCAGCAGGGAAGAAGAGCATTAAACAAACCACAAATCACAATCGGGAGGCCATAGGTTTGCATTGAGAGCATCAAGGAGTCCATAGCAAGACTTCTCAACTTATTTGAAAGAGGTAACTGTTAAATATTGTAGATTTTGTTGGTGTTTTTTTGTATGTTTATGGATTTTTCATTTCTTTGTTAATTTTTTTTATTTTAACTTTCCAAATCTTGAATATTTTCTATTAAAATACAAATTACATACTTCAATGAGAGAAGTAGAATAATAGCAAAACCCTACATTTTTTTAGCAAAAAAAATTGTAAACATGTATTTAGAATTTTTTCATTAAAAAAATGTAGGGTTTGCTGATTTTTTTAATTAGTTTATAACTTCATAAAATTATCTTATTGCAGCAGCCTTCATGTTTTAAAAACATTCATTTTTCACAATGCCTAAAAAGGATGATGCTTGGAAATATACTGAAGAGTTTCCTAGAAGACAAAAAAACCAAACAAAATGTATAGTTTGTAAAGAAATAAATTTTGGTGGCATCAATAGACTTAAATACCATATTGCTACCATACCTAGCGATGCTATTAAGATATGTAAAAAACAAATTGCCGAGGCAAAACGTTTATGTTATGTCTAGTTAGAAACACATGAACGAGAAAAGTAATCTACGAAGAGGCAATTGAATGACTTAAGTGCTGTTGGCTCTCATTCATCCCAATCCGTAGCCGCATCCACATCTGCAGGTTGTGTTGGAGAGGGTCCTAGCATGTCTCCCTTTCATCCTAGTGCTTCTGCTAGTGCTAGTGCTTCCACTTCTGCTCCTCCTAGTGGCACTGTTATCTTTGGCCCTAGAGTCCAGCGATCAGAGTTGGATAGTTTTTTTGTGCCACACACTACTCCTAGGGCACAACCCTCGCTTGAGAGCATGGGTTGGAACAAGGAAGTTCATGATGTTGCAAGAAAACAAATTTGCAAGTTTTGGTACTTTTGCAACATTCCATTTATCACAGCCAGGTAATTCTTTTTGATTTGATTGCTTTAAGTTTAAAATTAAATTTCAAAATTTATAGTTTGAAACTTTGAAACTTTGAAGTTGAACTCTGTTTTGTCTAATGATAATCGTAATCTATTTGTGACAGGTTTCCTTATTGGCAAGGCATGGTAGATTTCATAACCATTTGTGGGTCAGGGTTTAAAGCCCCTACTGATCATGAGTTAAGTGGCCCCCTCTTGTTAGATATGGTTGAGGACACGAAAGTTGAGTTATAGGACCACCGACAGTCTTGGAGCCAAAAAGGTCGCACCATCATGACTGATGGTTGGACGGATAGGAGGAATAGAACACTCCTCAATTTTCTTCTTTCGAGCGGAGGTGATCGATCATTCTACTTCCCCAAATGTATTGAATATCAATAATTTAAATGTTGATTTGTTGACTGATCCATGATAATTCATAATTATTTTACTTTATTTTTAGGAACCACCATGTTCTTGAAGTCCATTGATGCTTCCTCACATGTAAAAAATGCCACATACTTATGTGAGGCTATTGAAGAAGTCATACGTGAGGTGGGGGAAGAAAATGTGGTGCAGGTGGTGATGGATAATGCAGCACGTTATGTTGCTATAGGTAAACTTCTAACCTTTTAAGTTTTGATGGAGAGGCATCTATGAATTTATATAAAATTTCCTTAACACATATAAATTCATGTGCGTTTCTGGATTTGATTGTGTGTTTGTTTTTAGCATCAAATCCAGAAACACACATGCATATAGATATGGATTGTGGAAATCTGATATTACATCTAAATTTCTAATTAATTTAAAATTGTTGTACGTAAACTTTTGATGGATAGGCACCCTAAGATTTTTTGATCTCCATGTGTGGCTTATTGCCTTGACCACATGTTACAGGATATTGGTAAGTTTGAATGGGTGAAAGCATGCATCGAAAGGGCAAAAAAAATTTCCAAGTTTGTCTACAATCATGCATTGGTCCTTAGCATTATGAGGCAATACATGGGGCAAAAGCAGTTGGCTTGTCCTGGTATCACAAGATTTGCCTCAAATTTTCTCACACTAAAATCCTTGATGAAATCAAAGGCAGCTTTGAGGGACATGTTTGTTGGTGAGGAGTGGACTTCCTCATCCTATGCTACAACCATTGCAGGGAGGGATGTGGAAAATTGCATTTTTTATGAGCCAAGTTTTTGGACTCCTTATGCAGAGATCATACAAGTAAATTTATTATCCGTCCCCAAACCAAATGATACCCTATCCATGTCTTGTGAATCAACGGGAGTAGTCTCAGAAACTGACACAATTCTCTAGCGAATCTGCTCCTGCTACCTCGGGACTCTCAACAAACTGATCTATATCATTTGTCATCATGCTAACAGCTAGAGAACCCGATACCACAAAAATCTCTCTGTAATCCTCCACTAAAGCACTCATCTCCTCTTTGTCTACGACATCTAACCCAAGGATGGATGTAACTATGTCTCCAACACATTAATCACTGCCAACTCTAGAAGCTAACTCACCACCAACCACCACTATATGCAATTGAACTGTATCTATGGTTGGCAAAGACTATATCCACTCCGATTCCACAGTCACCTCTCCCAACTGCAATTGCGACTCCTAAAGAGCCCACTGAGTTCCCTCTAAAACCTCAGAAGTCACTGTGAGGTCCTGAGTGAGCTCACTCACCTCCTCCTCTCTATTCATCAGTGCCTCATATGTCGTACTCCCCCAATCAACTAAGTGATCTCAGTCGGCTACCAACTGTAAATAATCCCGTCTCAAAATCTTGACAGCCTCACGCAAGGAATGAATCTCTGTCAAGGAAAGGTAACCACCACTGTGCTCATCCATCATAGGAGCACCCCAACCATAAACAGCCAACAACTGACAAGTAGCATCAAAATGCTCGAGAGTAGAAGCAATATCTCTCTCACCAACTCTCAATTGGCTAGTCACATGATGACTCTGCACAACGGGCCACCTATGTACAATTTAAACTACATTGTCCACACTATGGAAGGAAGATGCATCCAACAAACTCCCCTCAAGATCACCATATCTATGTGTGCTATCATCCGAGCACGCATCTACAAATTGAGTATTGACATCAGACTCATCCTCATCTACCCCCGAGGAAGTTGTTTCTGAATCTGTCTCATCACCACTAGGTACCTCTACTAACAACTCAACCGAAGGAATGGAAGCCCTAGCTGAAACAAACTCCTACCACTCATATGCTTCTCTATCCTCATCCGTGAGTCTTTGTAGAAAAGGATCCTAGGACCCACCACCACCGGATGACAACGCTAAGTCCAGACCCAAGGTCTAATATAAAAAACCAAAAACACTGCAGCACCCATCATCCTCACTCTCAACATCAGAGGTATCCGCAATGCTAGTATCAACGTCATCTATCTGAAACCCCTCTACTATCTCTGGTTGCAAATTGTCACCCAAGAAAATGCCAACATGCAAAAGGGTTAGCATGATAGGGATGAAGCATGCAAAAGGATGGCATTAGAGTTGTATCAAGTGAAGGAACAGTTAAAAAAACTTGAAGAAAGAAATGAAACCCTAAGAAGATACAACGAAAGCTCGGTCAAGCTTGATGAGCAACTCAAAGCTCATAGAAAGCACAAAGATCACACCGGTCTTGGTTTCACCGAAAAAGACATCAAAGAGACTCGTGAGTCTTCCAGAGCTAAGACAAGCAAAAAGGATAAGAAGAAGTCACTGGCACAAAAAGGTAAGAAGACTTTCAACACCTCTTGCAATCATTGTGGGAAACCAGGTCATAGAACAAATGACTGCAGGAATGCACCGGTAAAGCCAAACAACAGTTGCTGCAAAAACTGTGGCAAGTATGGCCACAAGACCAATGAATGTTGGTCGAGCCCCACAACTGTGTCCAGTGGAAGCAAGGGAAGCTTCAAGAGTTATTGTTACACATGCAATAAGTTTGGACATAAAGCTGATGAATGCAGATCAAAGACAATGGCATTCAGATCCCCAAGACCGGTTTTCACCAAAAGAAACAAGAACCGAAGCACAACCAACTGTGCTAACTGTGGCATGCATAGTCACAATGACTCCTAGTGTAAATCACCTAACAATAGAAGGATGAATCCATGGAAGGCAACCGGGATAGTCTGTTACTCCTGCAACAAAGTCACCTAGTCAAACACTGCAAGAACCGGTCAATGAACAAGAGGAAAGAATTGGTCAAACCAATGGAGAAGACCTCATCCTCAAATGAGAAGATCAATAAGGAAGCGAAGACTGAGAAAATAGTTAGGTAGATTTGGTTCAAAAAGGAATCAAAGAGCTCCGCTAAGGAGAAGACAGAGGAAAGATCATCATCTGCAGATGGTGATATCTCTTCAGCAAACTGAGCCGTAAAGGCTTAGGAGGAACCAGTAGCTCATCTACCGTTCCCGGTAGGACTGGTGAGAGTAAGACTCACTCAGTCTACAAGGTTAACAGATCAAGAAAGCATTGATGAACCGAGATAAGCTCAACCGTAAAAGTTGGAATACTGGTTGGCAAAAACGGAAAGAAAAGTTAGGTAAGGCAATTAATGTTGTCGTCATTTAAGAATAGTTACCGTTTGGTAATTACCATTATGCCCTAACTCTATAAAAGAAAGGAGAATTACTCATTTAGTTTTACTTTGCTATCTTTGTGATTAACGAATTCTTGTGCTGAGTAATATTCTCGCACTTTGATCATTGTGAGCTATTGTTTGTAATACCGATCAAGTGACTTTCTGTGTTAACCAATTATCAAGAAATGGCATCATCATCCTCTACCGTGAACCTGATCAAGGGAAATCAAGTGGACCGACCTACATATGATATTGTGGCGGTTCAAAATAGGGAAAACAACATGGCTAGTGCGTTGTCGTCTGTGCCAAACAGAATCCTCTTGACCGAAGATGTCATGGCGTTCATTCACGCTAAACAAAAAGAATTGGGCGAAACTTATATTCAAAGCAAGTACCTCGAGTTATGTGAAGAAGGGAGACTTCCTGATAAGTATGCGAAGCTAGTATCATCTGGACTTATCAATGGAGTATGCTACCCGACCATCTTCCGAGAAGACTGCATTCAAATGGTTCTAAGTCATTTTCATGAACCAGGTTTCTGGCTCAATAAAGGTGTATGCCATCTGATCACTAAAGAAGATCTGCATAGAGTGACCAAATACAGTGACCAAGGGGAAGCACTAACCCTAAGGACTATCTCCAATGCCGTTGTCACTAAACTAACAAAGTCAAGATCTGATGGTCGACTTATGACAGTGAACGAAATTGAGGATGATGGAGTCCGCTTTGCATCTGTTGTGATTGGCTACAAGGTTTACCAGTCAAGCAATCTAAACAACATACCGGGTGGAGCAATTCATGCCGCACACCAAATAATGCACGACAATGCTGAATACATTTGTGCGATGCTTCAAGGGCAAATCTTTGAAAACATGAAAAATCTCCAAGTTGTCAAGAAGAAATCCATGAAGCATGGAACCCTGTTGGTATGTCTATACTTCTACTATTTAAATTTCTTCCCGGGAATCGGAAAAGTGACTTGGGGAACCAATAGACCGGTCATGCATCAAATCAGTGAAATGGCCAACCACTGGGAAAACAGTTAGGTAGAGTAATGACTGAACACTTTGAGGCATTTTAACTACAAATGCATACAAAAGAGAGGGTGTCGTCAACCATTGTTGAATACAAAGACGATGTATGCTTTCTAGTTACCACTGATAACTGCATAATTCAAACCGAGGAACCAAGAACCATGTACGCTCCTGAGCTAGGCTATGAGATCACCTCAAAGACTGCTAAGGCATATGCAGATGCCTTGACTGAGGCGGATCTAGATCTCAATGCTTACCGGTTCGGTACCCACGAAGAGTTCTAGAAGAATCTGAAGAAGAGGGCACCGATCAAAAATGTCTACACCAAAAGGGCCCCCACACCAAAGAAGAAACCGGTGACAGAACATCCCAAGGCTCAAAGGAAGAAAGCTCAACCGGTACCCAGTACCCAAGAGGAAGAACAAGAGGAGACAGAGACCGAGGAAATAGTTCCTCTAGTTAGAAAGAAGAAATCAAGTAAACCGGTAAAGGAGGATCCACCGAGAAGAGCAAAGCCCACAATTGATGAATTTGTGGCATCATTGAAAGAAACTGGGGGAATGGGTTCAGTAAGCAGAAGATATCAGTTTGCAAATGAAGAAGACAGGAGAAAGATTGAAGAAGTGGTAGTGCATTGCATTCATAAGTATAATCTGCATCCCACCGAACTTCACAGGATTGTACCGGAGGATCTCCTACAAATTCTCGAAGCTAGATGGAAAGTTTCAATGGACAGAGAAAAGGAACTGAGGATACGAGCTCTACTAGAGGTTCAGAACCACCTCACTCTAGAAGAAGCGACTGAACAAGCTGAACTGCATCAACAAGATTTCCTGACAAAGAGGAGGATTAGTCGGATGCTCATAGGTGAAGCCGACAAGGTTCATGAGGAAGGAGTAGCCATATGGACCAAACTTCTTTAGACCCAGCAGCAAGCAGAAGAAGCTCGACAAAGAATCACAGTTCCACCGGTCCTTGACACCTATAAAGGAAAAGGAGTGCTTGGAGGTGAAGCACTAGTCAAAGAGAGGAATCCTACAGAACCAGTCATCGTCGACATCACCGATGATCAAGGCAGTGATCCAGCATGCCCAACTGTTCCTAAAGGTAAGACTCCAGCTATGACTGTCAATGATATAGTTGATGAGGTGATGGATTTTGGAGAAGTAGAGAATGTTGCTAAATGGTATAATGTACTAGAAGAAGATAAACAGGCAGTAATTATATCTCTAGTGGAAACTTTTATGAATTTTCATAGAACTCCAAGGGACTATAGGTCCAAGTTTCCCCCTGAGTTAAATTCTAGGCTTCAGACCAAATGGAGAACCGATCTAGGCACAAACACAATAATAAATAGGGAAACACTGTTTAAAGTTAGACCTGGACTCAGTGAAGAAAGAATCAAGCTTCTACTAGAAGAAGCATCAATGAACTTGGATACCAAGTGTAGAGTTGTCAAGATTCTAAATGGATTTGAAAACGAAGTTTATAAAGAGACTTTAGACTTCTGGCAGCAGTACAATTTCAATGCACTAGAGACAACAAGTCCACAAGATCATCCTGACACTGTACAAGCATCACCGGTTCAATTCACTACTAGTGAAGAACCTACAACCAGTAAAGTAAATGTTCAAGCAGAGGAGTTCACATCTGGTGAACAAATCAATGTTGAACAAGTAGTTCCCCCAATAAAACAAGAGCTGGGAAATGATATCCCTATGGGAGAATTACATTGAGCTGAAGAGCAGCAAAAAGAAGAAGTCCCACCAGAAGTTGAAGTACAACTGGAAGAGGAAGCACAGAATGAGGAAGAACCACCTGCTAAAGAAGACCTTCCTGAAGAGGCACAACTGGAAGATGCAGCTCAACAAGGAAATGAAGAAAATAAAGAACAGGAACAAGAAATTCCTGTACACACTAAGCAAGCTCAACCGGAACAAGAGCCCAAGCAAAAGGAGCAAGCAGATATTCCAAGCTCCTCCTCATCTAAGAGAAAATTGTCATTTGTTGAGGATAAAGAAGCTAAAAGGAGCAAGGACACCGATACTGTGGTCGACATTAGCAAGATGTCAACAAGGCATCTTAAGGAGCTGACCAAGAGGAAACAAGATATGGCCCTAACCAGTGTCAAGAATATCTTGTGCAACTTCGTACCTGATGCTAACATAGATGAAGATGAACCTGTTATAGATCAGCTGGAAATATTGGCACAAGCAATCGGTGATGATCTGACAAATCCAGAAACTATAGCTATAGACCACTATGAAAAGAAGAGAATAGAGATTCTCCACAAACAAGTTGAAGAGATAAAGGTAAATGTGTCAATCAACTTAAGAGTGCTTCAACAACAGATTCAAGTGTCAGGAAGTTTGATGACAAGGACTTCAAACTTTGAAATATTCTTGCAAGATCTGACAGAGAAGTCAGCAAAGACCTCAAAAGATATAAGAGTCTTGTCTTCTTAGTTTGACATCAAGAACAAGTCTGCAACAAACTTCAGCAGAGAAATGACAAGTCTTGCTCTTATTCTCAGAAAGACTGCTGAAGAGAAGACAAAGAGAATCCAAGACATCATAGGATTTCAATTGCTTTTGGCCCCCACATTTGATGCAATGCGCCATACTGCAACATCGGTAGAGGATCTGATCAAAGAACCAGACTACAAGACTGTGGAGGTTATGGAGAAGATTACTGTTTCTCTAAAAGCTACACAGAAGAACATTGAACATTTAACCGGTCAATGGGCACCATTTCTTCACTCTGCAAGAAATATTTATAAAGAGATCTTCACATAGCTACAAATGTAAAAATACAAGTGAAGCTAAATCCTTTGTCCTATGGAGGCAAAAAGGGGAAGAAGAACAAACAGAGATGGGAAACAGGAAGAGATCAGATGCAAAAAAAAAAGAAAAAAGGAAGAAATGGTAGAAAGGTCAAAAAACAAGAAGCTCAGAAAAGGAACAGGACAGAACAGCTACAGAACAGAAGAGCTAAAGCACATGGACAGGGGAAGTGTGCCACAAAGGAAAGTCAAGTTTACAGGAAAAGGTATAAATTGTGACAAGTGAGTATGGTTTTATGTATGGTTTTGCCACCAATGACAAAGGGAAAGATTGTTAGCAATTTAAGTTCTCATTAGTGTAAATCTCAAACACCATTCCCACCGGTAAAGGTTCACCGGTCACTCACATTACTTTAGAGGCACCGGTAGACTAGAAACAAAGTGCATGCACCGGTAGATTAAACAGAGGGGATACACCGGTAGACCGAACTATGTACATTGTACCAGTCTTATATTGCATACAGGGATGAACCGGGTATAAGTGTATACCGGTCAAAACTGCATAAAGATCCGCACCAGATTCTGCGGAGCAATTTAAGTTAAAACCGGACTATGCAGAGCATCCACCGCTCAGAAGTGGAGTTAGCTTTTTAACAGGAGTTAGCTATATTTTCTACGGATGTTTTCAAGGTAAACTCGAGATCAGAATGCAAAGCTTTACTGTTAGTTGCATGATTTAATGTTGAGTTTACAACCTGGCGGTTCTATGAGTTTAGGGTTTCATTAAGGTGAACTTTTGTATAAATACAAGTCATAGGACGCAAAAAAAGTGTGGTTGAGAGTTGTTTAATAAAGAGAGCATAGAAGAGATATCTGCATAGAGATCACAGTCACCAGAGGTGAAATGCAAAGAGGCAGAAAAGATTCAACAGCCAAGCAAACTAGGGAAGAGATCAACAGCTATGATCTAATCAGACAATTAGTGTCAATTCAGATCATTGCTTTTATAAGGTGTGAAAGCATATTGAAATCCCTTTATCAGGGTGAACCTAATCGGTTCTTTGTAAAAATCCTTTAACCGGGTAACATCTTTGTTGATGTTGAAAGTTCTCTAACCAGGCAACTCCTAACAGAGTTAAGATCTTAACCGATCTTCTACCAAATCCTTTAACAGGATAGCACCTTCACCAGTGCTTTGTAAGCTCCGAACAAGGCGTCTTTACTTCTGTAGTAGTGAAGTTGTGAGCTTTGTCTCACCGTGGTTTTTTCCTTCTAACCAAGGATTTCCACATATACATCTTGTGTTGATCTATATATTTCTATTTATGTTTGTGGATGATTGTTTACATTCTTCTTATCTTGGAAGAATAGTTAAACAAGTGTTGAATTGTAATAGAAATAGTTTTTATTGATTCACCCCCCCTCTCATTAACCGGTTAGTAATAACATCTTTCAGCACCTCAAAGTTGAGTAATAATGGCCTCCAAACTTGCAATGGCTCCTTGAAAACCTTGCTGGAGAAACTCGTAAAATTAACCAAGTATCAAAGCACAAAAATGATCAATTCCATATATGAGAATGAGCTCTCAAGTCCCTTTTTATTCTTTCTTGTGAGAGCTCAATTTCCTTTTCAAACGTTTTTCTTGGTATTTCATGTTGTAATTTTATTAGTATTTTTCCAGAAAAAATGTAATGAGAGGGGAATGTTAGTGTAAATTATACTATTACATTGATTTCCAATGGCTAATGTCTAATGGGAAGTTATTCTATTATATTTATATCATCTATGAAACAACTCTTGTATAAATGCTATTTCATTTAATCAAATTATCATCAAAATTTTACCCTCAATCTCCCAATACAGCTGCAATTATCTGTATGAAAGACTGCAACAAGTGTATTGATATTTCCCTTTTTTTCCCTTGGACATTAGTTGGCTAATAAGTGAGAAGCTGATTATAAGAAGAGTTACTTGTTGAATTGCTGCACCATCTTAATAAAAATAGATTAATTCAAAATAGTAAGGTTGATTCTTCAAACAGTTCATATTCTTTGCCTCTCTAAAATGGCATGAACTTTCCTACATTAGCTGTCTTTAACCATATCCTTGAAAGTACCTTTCAAGCTTACGGTCTGTTGTTTCTCAAAGTAGCAAACATTGAAACATGACAAAGCCAACCAACACAATTTAATTGAGTTAGATACAGAGCAAGATAGATACACTATTTGCACTTACCTATTTAAATTTTGTATACTCTTCTTGTATTACGGGGAATTCTAAATAGACAGTATGGTTTAGATTCAAAATTTTAAGTTTTCCTTTGAATAAGCATAGAAAGCAATTTTCTGTGGATATATGTTTCCCTTGACCAAATTTTCTTCAATGAAGTCTTTTAAATGAGGCTTACAATCTCTATGGTGAATTCTAGTCTCCTTTACAAAATATTGAAACAAAATCTTATTCATATCAAACCTGTGCACTGGTAATGACTTAATTATTTTGCTTCCGAATTCATAAATGAATGTATGTTCATGTGTACTTGTATAAATATAGAGAGACTATCATCTTGAATCGTATGTTTTGAAAAGAAATTTAATTGTTGGTACCACATCCTAGGGCCACCAAGTCAAACCAAGGTTTGATTTGATCACATGCCATTTTTTCACAATTCCATTTATTGTATATCTGCTTGAGTAAAGTACATAGCTTAAATAGGGGAAATCCATGAATAAAAAAACACTTTGCAGATGTGTTTTTGTCAAAAGTATGCATACCTTGAATGTGTTCACTGGCATGGCAGATACTTGATCCAGCCAAATAATACCCTTCTTTGAGCTTGTTATAGAAAGCCTAGCATAATGATCTGTTGCTGTAGCTTTCAAAATTAATTCCCTTTTTGTCCAAGTTTTCATTTCAACACTGTTAGCACTGCAAAAAAGCAAAACCATGGAGAACATCATAAAAAGAATGCCATTCCAAGTATTACTTCTATCTCACTTTTGTAAATTCATATAATGGAATTTTACAGCCCCTGGAAGAATATCCAATAGTGCATGAACAATCGACTTACATGATAGTTGAAGAAGCCAAGATTTGCAGTCCATCTGAAGATGTGAAAGCAATAGAAAGATTAACTGACCCTGTTGACATTATCCACAAAACAACATGATAGGATTCACCCTCTACAATATTCTGCAAACACAAACAAACTTTTGAGTATATACCATAAAAAATGTTATCAACTTATCAGTACAAGCAAAGTTTTAAACCAAATTGTTGATGGATATTTTACAGCAAGCCCTTTTATTTAACAAAAATCAGAAGCATGTGCAATAAAAAAAGGCACTAAAAACGGATTAAGTAAAAGTGAGTCATTTAACAAAAAAATGGAAAGCAAACTTTTGTGATAAGTCGATGAGGCATAGAGCACAAAATATACCCAATGTATCAATTACATCAAAAACGTTGTCCCAACCAATAACACTAAAAGTAAAGATTGACAGTTAAGTTTAAAGCATAAGAAACCTAAAGTAACACTCGCTAATATGTAGCCTAGCAGTAAAATTGCCAGTGGAAAGTGCTCTGATGGACATAAAAATAGAATTTTGTCAAACATGTCCCCCCAGGGGAAATGCTCAACACCATAAGCAGGAAAGTTAGGTGCACTTTCAGCATTTTATTTCTCCAGCTTTGCACCCTCTTTCCCAAAGGATTGCTAGCATGACACTACAGCTGTAGGAGATGATTTGAAAAAAATTGAATGCCATAATTCCCCAACTGTCTGAGGTTCTATTCTTGTAATCTGTTGTTGGGTGGCCTGGCATTTGGCATCCAGCTATTGTGCATGCTGATGCATCACTTCAGCCAGTTGTTGATTTTTCTTTTCACTGATTGACATCCATTCGTCAGTTAAGATTTGGGATTTTTTATAGTTTTATGTCAAGTAAAAGAGGCAATCAGTTACCTTTTATTGGCCAAGTCACAGTAGGTTGAAGCAGTCAGTTTTATATTGCATCCATTTCACTGGTATTCCTATGCACTTATCTGAAATTATTTTTGCATATCCTTAGAGTCTACTAACTTCTGAGCTAACCCTAGAATGCTTTCATTGATGCTGGTTAATGCAGAGGGCAGATTTTTCCCTTCACAAGGTGGCTTCTTGGTTAGCAATAGGAAGTACCGCTGATGAGAGCATTGCACCTACTCTTTGTGGATCTTCAAGTCACCTTCAGCCATGAGCTCCTGTTCACTTGCCTCCTTAACCATGAGAACTACCTCTATGAGGTTAATTTTAGCCTGCTCCAACTCTTGGGTCATAGCCTGATGCTGCTGCTACTTACCCAACTGAGCATCCTTCTCTATCAACTCTAACATCTACTACTCAAGTCTACTCTCTCGCACAATCAAGTGGACCTCCCATTCAGCCAATGTGACCTCTAAAGCCATACAACAATCATGCTCTATGTTGGTGAGTTGCGTTTTCTGAGCGAGCTGCTCCAGAAATTTACTGATCTGGGCAGACAACTCACCCCTTGCACCTCCGTCTATCAAAGTGCACTCAATTTGACTGTACTTGCTTCCTCCAAAGTAGCTGTCACCCTCTTCATTCTGTAGAATACATCCCTGAAGCAGGCATCCATGCCATGAAGCATACTGAGCACGTCATCATGCTGTACTGTTGTGGTGGGTCAAGGCGGGTGCCAAGCTGCCATCATGGCAGGTGTCTCCACAGCGAGCCATCCCTGAGATACAAAACAGAGAAAGAATTCCCCTTCACACTCCACTTGCATGAATGCAAGAATCTTCTCTGACTCAGTAGCCACTAAGGGGGCACAACCAATATCAAGTTGACTAGACAACTCTACAACTTCATTCGTAATCAAGGCTATATCTTCTAATTCTGCAATGTATCTCTGGACTGAGCTAAGTATGTCATTGGGATTTGGCCTATAAATTCATACAGTCGTCGTCCTCACCGGATGAGCTATCAGAGCCCTTTCCTTATGGAGTATTAGCTAATTGAGAAGTAGTAGTACCCTTCCAAACCCACTCTGAGGACTCCCCTAGTAGCTTAGCCATGGTACTGACCTATGGCTCCCAAGAAAAAACTGCCTCCATTGCTAGTATATCTTTCCTTGCCTCACCTATAGGTGCCAATTGATCTCATGCCCTTTCTTCCACTGCCAACTACTCCACTTCCCCTACCACAATTGCATGTTGCTCTGCTTCCCTTGCCTCAACTACCAGCGAATCCTAGTTCTCCCTTAGAAGAGTTAACAACGACAATGGTGGGGTAGCCGGTGACACTTTGAACTTGCTCAAGCAACTATCCTTGTTGCACAAACTCCCTCCTCAAAATTTGACGTTGCAACTTCAACAGAAACTGCCAAGAGTGCAGCAACTAGTGACAATTTGACTACCATGACCTCTGGTGCTGCAACCAGTACCACTTCAGCAACAATAGCTACTAGTGTTGCTACTAAACTTACTTCAGCCAATGAAGAAAATTTTGTTGGAAAGAGTGTGGTTTACGAAAGTATGGTTGGATAGAGAGTGGTGGATGAGAGGATGGGAGGCGAGAGTGTGGCTAACGAGAATGTGGTAGGAAAGAGTGTGGCTAACAAGAGGGTGGTGGGCAAGAGTCAGACTATCTTGACTAAGGGTGAGATGCTCACTATGGAAGTCTTTCCTACAAGTGGTGGAAAAGACTAAATTGCCCACAAGAATGAACTACTTGTCGAAAGTGAATTTCTTGCTGAGAGTGAACTCCCTGCCTAGATTGAATTCTCTACCAAGAGTGAAGTGCCTATCAAAAGTGAATGCCTAGACAAAATCATTGCACACTATTGCTACCAAAACGTTGTACTATGTATTTCTCTTTATGCCACACCAAGACCAAATGATGACATCATATGGTGTAAGTGTAATGTCCCCAATTTTGCCAGCATTGGTGTTTCAAGGATTAGCCTATTATTTTGACTCTCGTAGGCTAATTATTGTGGATAGAGGGTCTTTTGAGGCAGTGGCTTGGCTTGGGAGGGTCTTGTCTTCTCCACAATTCAGTAAGCTACAGGTTAGTCTTCATTTGGCTCAGATTGGACTTCATTTGGGCTTAGATTTGTGTACTTACATTTTTAGTGGCCAAATTATTATTAAATTATTAAATGGCTTATTATAAAGTTATAATCTAACTTTATAATTTCACTTAAGTTGAGGGTTAAGTCATCGTTGGAAGGGGCCATTATTTAATTGATTATTAAACCCAACTCGCATTATTATAATGATATCTTATTATAATAATCTTTTAAAGGAAATTGTTAAAAGGGAAATGTGTTGAGTGGAGATCATTTGGGAAACTTTCACTATTTCAGAAGTTGAGTTCTTTTGGAAACTTTTATCAACAAAGCACTATAAATATGAGCTCATTTCATTGGAGAAAGGACACTTAAATATTTATTTGCTTTTGTTGCCTTTGAGTAGTTTTTGAGTTTTCTGATTTGTAAACCCTTGCTGAGGTATAAGGGTCTAATTTTCTGAGAGGTGTATTGCACCAATTTGTTGTTGAGGTAGAGAAAACTGAGTTTGCTTCTCTACTGTGTTTACTATTATTGAGAAGCTGTCTATGAGTTTGGTCTTCATTCCTTGGAGAGAACTGTTCTAAATTGATGTGCATTGTGTGAGTTAATGTTCAGAATTGTGTGAGCTGTTGGAATCCATTTGCAAATACCTTTAAGACTGTCGTACGGATGTCTGTTGGAGCCGTACAGTCTTAAATGCAGGCCGTACTGTTTTTCTTTGGTGCTTCGTTTCAAGGGAAGGAGCTATGTGATTAATTGCAGCTGGGTTGTGTTGTTTATTGGCAGTTGGATGCATGATATTGGAGGCTGTATTTTGGGGTCTGAGATACTATGAATTGCAAGAAAGATTCAACGCATTAGCTGGTGTCAAAATTACCTCTTAGCGTCACAATCTTCAGCAGTCTTGTTTTGGATAATAAGGTGCCTATTTAATTTATGTATTGTTCACTAATTTGGCAAGCAAAGAAATTGTTATAAGGTGCCTTAAATATTGAACTTAATTTGTAATTCTTGCAATTGAAAAATCAGTTTAAGAGCATTAGATTTAAATTTTGTTGTTGATGATATTCCATGTTCTGGAAAAATTTCACAAAAAGTATATTTGTGTTAGAAATAAAAGAAAACAATTGCAATTGAATTAAAGAAAAATTCAGTTTGTACTTGAGAGCCAGTTGGGCTCTTTACAGTGGTATCAGAGCATGTTTCCTGCCATCATGTGGGGTATGCATTCTTTTATATTCTGATGTTATTTTAAAAGTGATCAACACTCCCACTTTTCCAAACTATGGATAAATACAGGAGGCCTAGTTCTGGGAGTCGGCGTAGCAATATGGGAAAAATAGAGGAAATAAATGCCTTGGTGGAAAGTATGGAAAGACTTAGGCTTCACTAGCAAAGATTGGCGGAGAGCTTGTCAGATCCAGAGACAGTTGACACAGCAGCAAGGTATATGGTTTCTACCTTTAGAAGGCCGACATCGAGGTTGCAGGGAAGGAGGCTTGAGTTTTCTCTGTCAGGTGCAAATGATGCAGATGCACCAATATTTAGTACAACACCTGCTAGTCCATCCACAGTGCTGAGCTTCAGCAGGTTGAGACTCCCAGAGTAGTCGCTACAGTTAGTTCAGAGGCAGCTGATGTTGTAGTTGTCACTGAGTGTTCAGACTCTTCCATGGAGGGAGTTGTTATTGGAGACTTTTATGTTAGTTATCGTAGTGTTGCTCCAGTGCAGGAGGCAGTTGCTTCCTCATATGGGACCGATGCATGTACGGAGTCACCTAGTTGTGATGTTGGTGATCTGGGCGTTATAGCGGACTCGGTAGATGGTGGTTCATGCTCCAGCATTATTGGTGTACAGCCTGACGTTGAGTCATGTGTGCAGAGTCAGGTGTCAGGAGTTGAGGCTTTAGGAGATGTGGATGCAGATAGTATGAATACATCTGATGATACATTTGAGGATTCTATGAGCTGCATTGGGTATGACACCCCCTGTGGGATGTTGGGTGATGACTCCAAGGAGATTTTGGATTAATCCCAGGATCATAGTTTACAGGGACTTATTGCAGATAGTGAGGATTCTCAAAGACATGAGCCCATTCAGGTAGAGCAGATTACACATCATGTCTCTCACAGCTCACAGATATCTTATTCAGATCTGTAGGCAGGAGTTGTTCACTTTGTGAACAATCCTTTATTTGATATGGATGTCACTATGTCATATGACAATCCATTATTTGAGTTCAATGATGATCCCTTTCAGGTAATGAGTGAGGATGATGATGATGATGATGATGATTAGGATTCTTTCAGTACACCAGATGATCACAAAGTTTTTACAAGATGCCAGTCAGATTTTGTTGAGCAGTTTACAGAGGTGTACACAATGAGGAGTGCTTATAGTTTTACATTTGATCCTCACGTGAAGGATATCTACCAATTACAGAGTCCATCGGTGCATCCGTTTGATGACTAGTATGATTGTTTAGTTGGCACACAAACTGGGGGCAAGTCCAGTTTGTCGGTTGAGTTGCTTCCATGTAAGTTACTCACAGTTGAGTTACTCCCATGTGATGTTCCTGTCCCAGTATCATCAATTTGTGTTGAGTTCAGTTTCTTAGACGCTGCAGTTGGTACTGTTGATGTTGGAATTATTTTTGCTGGAGTGTGGTGATGATATGGACATTACTCCATTCTATCCTTGGGATCCAGGTGGACTATGATGTTCATTTTGCTCCAGATTGCTTGGGGACAAGCAATCTTTGGGAGGGAAGACTGTAATGTCCCCAATTTTGCCAGCATTGGTGTTTCAAGGATTAGCCTATTATTTTGATCCTCGTAGGCTAATTATTGTGGATAGAGGGTCTTCTGAGGAAGTGGCTTGGCTTGGGAGGGTCTCGTCTTCTCCACAATTCAGTAACCTACAAGTTGGTCTTCGTTTGGCTCAGATTGGACTTCATTTGGGCTTAGATTTGTGTACTTACTATTTGTGGTAAGTTGGGTGTTGATTGAGATGGACCCTTTCTATTTTTGGAAAGTGCATTTGGTCACATGGAGAAATAATAGGTATAACTCCTGCTTCAGACGACGTATTTAAATGATGAGTATTTTGGGAGTTATTACATTTTTAGTGGCCAAATTATTATTAAATTATTAAATGACTTATTATAAAGTTATAATCTAGCTTTATAATTTCACTTAAGTTGAGGGTTAAGTCATCGTTGGAAGGGGCCATTATTTAATTGATTATTAAACCCAACTCGCATTATTATAATGATATCTTATTATAATAATCTTTTAAAGGAAATTGTTAAAAGGGAAATGTGTTGAGTGGAGATCATTTGGGAAACTTTCACTATTTCAGAAGTTGAGTTCTTTTGAAAACTTTTATCAACAAAGCACTATAAATATGAGCTCATTTCATTGGAGAAAGGACACTTAAATATTTATTTGCTTTTGTTGCCTTTGAGTAGTTTCTGAGTTTTCTGATTTGTAAACCCTTGCTGAGGTATAAGGGTCTAATTTTCTGAGAGGTGTATTGCACCAATTTGTTGTTGAGGTAGAGAAAACTGAGTTTGCTTCTCTACTGTGTTTACTATTATTGAGAAGCTGTCTATGAGTTTGGTCTTCATTCCTTGGAGAGAACTGTTCTAAATTGATGTGCATTGTGTGAGTTAATGTTCAGAATTGTGTGAGCTGTTGGAATCCATTTGCAAATACCTTTAAGACTGTCGTACGGATGTCTGTTGGAGCCGTACAGTCTTAAATGCAGGCCGTACTGTTTTTCTTTGGTGCTTCGTTTCAAGGGAAGGAGCTATGTGATTAATTGCAGCTGGGTTGTGTTGTTTATTGGCAGTTGGATGCATGATATTGGAGGCTGTATTTTGGGGTCTGAGATACTATGAATTGCAAGAAAGATTCAACGCATTAGCTGGTGTCAAAATTACCTCTTAGCGTCACAATCTTCAGCAGTCTTGTTTTGGATAATAAGGTGCCTATTTAATTTACGTATTGTTCACTAATTTGGCAAGCAAAGAAATTGTTATAAGGTGCCTTAAATATTGAGCTTAATTTGTAATTCTTGCAATTGAAAAATCAATTGAAGAGCATTAGATTTAAATTTTGTTGTTGATGATATTCCATGTTCTGGAAAAATTTCACAAAAGTATATTTGTGTTAGAAATAAAAGAAAACAATTGCAATTGAATTAAAGAAAAATTCAGTTTGTACTTGAGAGTCAGTTGGACTCTTTACAGTAAGAGCAATTTTAAGGCCATACGAGAGGGACCAGAAAGTATCAATGTCGTACAATTGCAATGTACCAAGAGAGGAACTGTACAGGGAGAATGAGACTCCCTTAACATTGTTGTACAAGGAAAAGCGTGGTGTCCACAATATGCAAGATGAAGTTGTACAAGTGCAAGATGAAGCTATTGTATAGGTGCAAGATGAACGTGTTGTATAGGTGCAAGATTAAGCCACCATACACCACACGTTGTGGTCACTTTTCCTTTACCTTATCGTGAGTTCAACATTTTGTGCTACGTACTATTGTACAATACCCCTTTTTCATCGTAATTCCTCTTGCCAGTTGCCGATTGCTAATTGCCAAATTGCTCTCATCCTTGTTGGTAAAACAACTCAACCATATGCCAATTTATAAGTGCCTTTGCCCACTAAGTTTTGCTACTTGTCATTATTTTACCCTTCCTATTTTATGTTTGCACTTTTTGTTTCTTCAAGGTACTTTATTTTAATTTTTCTTCCCTAAGGCACTTTAAAACATTTTTTTTATCTTTTCCTATCAATAATTTCTTTTTTGGGCATACTAATACTCTTTATTTCCTACACTTCCATGCTATTTACCTTCAACATGGGTTCCCAATCTTTAGCGATCAAGATGACCTTCAAATTTCCCTCATTGCCCAAATTTGTCTTCTTTACACTTGCGTCTATTTTATTGTCTTGTCTCTTTCAAAGTGATGGGTCAGCATATAATCCACTCGTACAACTCCCTCCATGTACTCCATGTACTCAGTAGGGAAGGTGTTACTCTTGGCACCTTGGTCGCCTTCATCGATCTCCCGCATCTATAGCATGTTCCAATTATGATAGAAGACTTCATAGTCTTCCACTTGCCAGTTAAATAGTCCATTCAAGGAACTCGTCTCATCTTCAAAACAATCTTCCAACTCGAGCACCCCTTCATCATTTTGTTTCATACCTTTCCTTCCTTCGTCCATACTTGACTCTTTGTCATCTAACTCTGATTTGAAAGATGTCAACTCCTTGCTCAACCATCCCCTCCTGAGGAATGTATTGTATACCTTCTATAATGGTATGAAAATGAAGTCCAAGAGAAATAGTTGTGTTCCAATCATTACTTTCTATGCCATGAGTGTTCCCAACAATTTGATGACATGTTGGTCAGCGCCTACCAAGTAGAAGGTCAGTGGGCTAGAGTGTTGGTCTTCCAAGGCATTTTCAAGTTTCTTCCCGTAGCACGTTGACTCCTAATTCTCCATCGACAATGGTGTTTGTCAACTCTTTACCCATTATTCCTCTTAACGATGACTAGCTTCCTCTCGATCCTCACCATAAACATGAGATCAATGATTTGGTTACCTTTTAGGTGGTGACTTCATTATTGGTTACTCGTGTGGCTTACATGGGATATCATTAAGTGCGTTGTCACCGACTATATTGGAGATTGCCACTTTTTGTTGTCACATGGTTTGTAGAAGATCTATTACCTTTTTTCTACCTTTATAGGCATTGTCATCTATAGCACCTCTCATACTATATTCTTTTCCGGCTCTAACCACAAAGGAGTACTAGCAGCTTCATTGGAAGAACTTTTTTTATTTGCCATTTCCTACTCCACATCAACCTTGCCCTCTATCATGAGCCTGGCTGGCTCTCAATTACAAATTGACTCTTTCCTCAAATTTAATTGCAATTTAACAGAGATCCAAATTATTTATAACTTATTTGCAATTTTTTCAATTAAAAATCAAAGATAATATTCCACTGAATTTCTCAACATAAGCAATATAAACAATACAATTAATATCAACTTGTTTGCTTATTAAGATTAGATTTCAACCAGCCTAACATTAACAATAATCATTTCAAAAAAAACATTTCAGAATATGGCACCGTTACAAAACGTGCATGCTGAGAATGAAACGCAGCAACAAGAAAAGATTGGCGCCAAGCATTAACTCCTTCCCTTGTGCAATGACGTCTTCAAGAACTTATTAAGTGTGACCCAAACCACTTCACAACAGCAGCAACCTGTTGCAACCTCAAACTTACAAACATCAACCAAGAATGTACGGCCCTGCCATGTCCGTACGGAAACCTACAAATAAATTGTACGGCCTTCCAGAATTCTATACGGTGGTCTTGAAGGGTTTGTCAATAATTTCCAGCAGCTTCCACAATTGCTAAACAATAATCCCCACAATGCTATCGAATTTTGCTGAAGAATTCTCTCCAATCTATGAAGACCAAATTCCTCCAAAATTCTATCTCTTCTGCAACCAAGTCGATTTACTCCTTGTAGAACTTTACTCCTTGTAAAACTCTCAGACATAAAATAATATTAATTGATAATTCAGATTCAAGCTTTGCAAACATCCAGAAAAGAAGACTGATATTCTCTCCAAGATTGAAGACCAAATATCACAAACCCTTGCACACTTCAAGGAATTACGATTTCCTTCTCCAAGAACAAATTTCACAAATTCATCAAATGACATAAGGTGAGAAGAAAGGAATTTTCATGTTATATTTATAAGCTTTATGAAAAAGCTTCCACTTCACACTTTTTACTAATGTGGCTTCTTCAACACACCATCGTTCTATAACATTAAAGTCATAAAGTTATTAAATTAAAATAACTTAATTTAATAACCACAATTAAAATATGAAGCCACTGAATCGCTCTGACAAAAATATTCTAACTTTTGACAACAGAGCCCCGAGCTCATACTACCCTGCCAGAAATAGCCAACTGACCAAAATAGACTTACTATAAATAGTAAGTCTCACAAACTGGAGATTCTTCATAATCAATCCTGAAACATCTGATAACACTGCACAGGCGCCCTACTAAACAAAACCATACCCAAAATACCACTTACTATAAATAGTAAGTCATCCAATTTGACCCAAACGAAGAGCAAACCTGACAACTAGAACCTCCAGAATGGTATCCAACCACTAGCTCTACCAACTGACCCCCTCTGATCACTTGATTAGCTTACGAGGGTCACCAAACTAAGCTAATCCCATGAGTTTGAAAAACGGGGACATTACAGTCCTCCCTTCCCAAGATTGCTTGTCCTCAAGCAATCAGCAAAAACAAGCAACATCACTGTCCACCCGGATCCTAAGGATGGATCATCACCATACGCTTGTGAAGAAATCATCAACATCAACAGCACAAACGTCAGCAACCGAGAAACTGAACTCAACACCCAAACCGAAGATGCTGCAACAGGATCGGCACGTGGGAGAAACTCAACCAAGAGTAACTCACACGGGAGTAACTCAACCAACAGACTGGACTTGTCCCCAGTCTTCATGCTAACCAAACCATCATACCAGTCATCAAAAGGATGCACTGAAGAACTCTGCAACTGGTAGATGTCCTGAACGTGAGGATCGAAAGAGAAACTGTAAGCACTCCTCACTGTGTACACCCCTATAAACTGCTCAGCTAGGCCTGACTGGCCTCCTGTAAAATCCTCCTGATACCTAGGTGTACTAATATGATCTCAAACATCATCATCATCGTACAACACCTGTAAAGGATCATCACTGAGCTCAAACAGCGGATTGTCATAAGTCATAACGACATCCACATCAAATAAGGGATTGTTCACAAAGTGAACAACACCCATCTGCTGATCTGAGTCATAAAACTGTGAACTATGAGAGACATGACGTGTAATCTGCTCTACCTAAATGGACTCATGTCTCCAAGATTCTGCACTATCTACTGCACGAAAGGACATAGTGCGTAGACACCCCTCAGCAAGACTCAACAACACATACTCTCTGCCCTAGTACTCAAATCTAATCTACATCGGGCTCATGCTAAGGCAAAACTCCTTAATCTCCTGTATCCACTGCATTCCCAAGACTATATCCATCTCTGCCAAATCAAGCACATAGAAATCAGATATCAGCTCGTAATCACCAAGAAACAAGGAGAGGTGACTTATGCACCTAGTACAGGTAAGGGTGTAGCCATCTACTTGATTTGAATTGTTGTCATATACTCTGATCATTTACCGAATTGAAAACTTTGCATATAACACCATAAAGCATAGAAATCAAAACATAAAAACATAACGCATAACACAATGATTTTTGGCCTTGCAGAAACCCATCGTCAGAGGGAAAAACTGCGGTGGGGATGGTACCCACAATCCTTCACTACTACAGCAAAAAGTTTGCTCGGTTAGAGCTACAATGTTTAGCTACTTTTGATAGCTTACCCTGGTAGGAGTACAAAAGACTTATACAATCTACCTTGTTAAAGGATTTTACAATCTCTAATCTAAGAGATGTACCCTATTAAAGGCTTCACAAAATGAAACCTATTAGGATCTACCCAGTAATGGGATTTTATAATTCTGAATTCAATACAAATCAGTACTAAATATGTCTGTAATAATGCATCAACAAATTATGTTTAGACTCATTGTGCTCAACAACGTCTTTACCTCATTCTGTACTTTAATTCCTTTCACTCAAAATTCTGCTTCAGTACTCGGTAGCCTCAAATCTGATTCATCTTCACAGTTCTTCTCTATCTGTTCTGTACTCGGTATCTTATTTGCATTTCATCACCTTCACATCAGTTTTGCATATTTCGTATCATTCTCCCTCTCTCTTCATCATCTTCTGATTTTCACAATCTGTTCTTTATATACTTGATCAAGAAGCAGTGGAAATGTTCTAGATTCTTCTGCTTAAACAGTGGTAGCTTTGATTTTATTTCCAATGTATATATTCCTTTTATTTTCCATTGGTGGATCTTACCTCGTTGAAATCATATTTTTACATTCTCAATATTTTAACAAATGATCTCCTTGAAATCGGTAAAACATTTTTCGCTCAGTGTCCAAATTCAATGTATCTGCCATGAATTGTTATGTCAGCCTGTGTTACTCGGTAACACGTTTTGTTCTTGCTCAGTAACATGTGCTCTCAGCTCGGTGTCTGTCACTCATTTGCCTTTACCGATATTGCCTCTTCCTTTACCGACTTCTTTGTTTGCTTTACTGACTGAGTCCTATGACTCCTTTCACCGACTGACTTTGACAAAACTAATGACAACAAAATATGTTATTCCTAACCGGTTACTAAGAGGGGGGGTGAATCAGTAAACACAATTTCTACTCCAATTAAACCTTATGTATATATTCTTTCAATATTAACAGAATATTATCTATCACTCATAAACATAAATAGAAATACACAGGTCAACACATCATATATACGTGGAAACCCTCGATTAGAAGGAGAAAACCACGATGGGACAGAACCCACAACTTTACTACTGCAGTAATAAAGGTGCCTTGTGAAGAGCTTACAAAGCACTTGTAAGAGTGCTACCGACAAAGGGATTTGATAGAAGACCTATTAAGATATTGACCCTATTAGGAGTCGCCTTGCAAAAGGACTTTCAACACCAGTTAAGATGCTACCCGATTAAGGGATTTATACAATGAACCTATTAAGGTTCACCCTGATAGAGGGATTTGAATATATTTAACAATGTAAAAGAAATAATCTGAATTGACACTTTCTATCTGATTAGATCATACCTGTTAACCTTTCCGCTCTGCTTGGTTGTTGAACCTCTCTGCCTTTCAGCTATTGTGACCGTAGCTTCTCTCAAAAGATCTCTCTCCTACTCTCAATATTCAACAACACTTCTTGTGTATCCCGTGACCTATATTTATAAGACATTAATCTTATTAAAGAATACTTCTCACAGTTCCGCCAAGCTGTAAACTCACCCATAAATCATGCATGCAAAAAACTTGCAAAATGATCTTGAGTTTACCTTGAAACATCCGCGTAGAAATAAAGCTAACTCCAGTTAAAAAGCTAACTCTAGTTCTAACTGTGAATGCTCCATATAATCCAGTTTTAACTGAAACAGCTCCGCATAATCCAGTGCGGATTATCATGCAGTCGACCGGTATCAATCTTATACCCGATTGGTCATACTTCCCCGGTATGTTGTATAAGACCGGTTGTAGACATTCTGTTTGGTCTATTGATACATATACCCTGTTTGGTCTACCGATACAAATTAAGGAGTACAAGTAGTCTACCGGTTTACCGGTAAGATTGATGTTTGTCTTAAACTTACACAATGACAACTTAAATATGCCAACAATATTCCCCTTTGGCATTGGTGGCAAAACATCACTTTTCATTCCCTGTCATGTAGACTTCTCTTGTGCTTGTGCTGTAATGCTTCCTTCTACTCTGTAGCTAAATCTACCCTGTGTTCGACCTTCTCTTCCAATTCTCTTCTACTAGTTCCCGTTCTCATCTTCTTCCCCTTTTTGCCTCCATAGGACAAAGGATTATGCCTCTTGATTATATCTGTAACTTAGTGAAGATGTCCTTGTAAATTTTCTTCGTTGTTTGAAGAAAAGGATACCATTGACCGGTGACATGTTCCAGATTTTTTTGTGCTGCTTGCAGCGATACAATTATATTCTCCATGTCTTCTACTGTCTTGTAGTCCGGTTCCTTGATCAGATTTCTAGCCTCTGTTGCAGTCCTTTGCAATAGATCAAATGTTGGGGCAAGTAATAATTGGAATCCAATGAGGTCTTGGATTCTCTTAGTCTTCTCTTCTAAAGCTTTTCTTAAAATGAGAGAAAGACTAGTCATCTGTCTGCTGTATTCTGTTGCAGAGGAGTTCTTTGCATCAAAGTTGGAAGAAAGAACTCTTATATCTTATGAAGTTTTAGATGACTTCTTAGTGATATCTTGAACAAACATATCAAAGTTTCAGATCCTGGTCAGTAGACTTCCTGCAACATGTAAATATTGTTGCAGTACCCTTGTGTTTGTAGATACTGTTAGTTTTATCTCTTCAACCTGTTTATGTAGAATTTCTATTCTTTTCTTCTCATAATGATCAATGGCAATTGTTTCTAGATCGGTGACATCTTCTCCAATAGCCTGTGCCAATATCTCCAATTGATCAATAACAGGTTCATCTTCATCGAGGTCTGCATCCAGTACAAAGTTATACAGGATGTTCCTTACACTAGTGAGGACCATGTCTTGTTTCCTCTTTGTGAGCTCTTTTAGTTGCCTAGTTGACATCTTACTTATGTCAACCATAGTTTCGCTAACTTTTCTCTTCTTGGCTTCAGTTTGTGTTGCAAAAGTTAACTTCCTCTTAGATGAGGATGATCTTGGAACATCAACCTGTTCCTTTTGCTTTTGTTCATGTACCAGTTGTTCTTCTGTAGGCTCTTCCTATTCAATATGTATAGGTAACTCTTGTTCCTGTTTGTTCTGTTGTTCTTGATTTTCTTCCCCTCCCTGTTGTACTGCCTCTTCTTATTCTACCTCCTTTTCTGGTAGGACCTCTTCTTCTGCTCTTGCCACTTGTACTTCCCCTTCCGGTAGTACCTCTTCTTCTAGGCATGCTTCTTGTTGTTGAACTAGTTCTTCTGGTGGGGCTTCCTCAGTGTGCTGCTCCTCAGCTGCTTGTTGCTTATGCATAGTGATCTCTGCCTCATTTGACCCTTTATCTGTAGTCATCTTGATTGATGACTCTCCTAGTACATGTTCATCTGGTAGAGCTTGTTCTCCCAAATTTAGTTGTTCACTAGTCGTGAATGTCTCTATTGGAACTTGTTGGTCACCAATTTGTTCATAAGCAGTGAATTGAATCAGTGGTTCCCGTACTGTCTCAAGTTCTTCCTGTGGACCTGTTGCTTGTAGAGTGCTAAAGTCATACTGTTGCCAAAACTCAAGTGTCTCTTGATAGACTTCTTTTTCATATCCATTTACTATCTTGGCAACTCTATTCTTTGTATCTAGATTCGTTGATACTTCATTAAAAGTTTAATAGTTGCTACATTGAGACCAGGTTTTACCTGTGACAATGTCTCCTTAACAATTCTATTGTTGGAGCCTAGACCGGTTCTCCATTTATTCATAAATCTAGTATTCAATTCAGGAGGAAATTTAGACCTATAGTCTCTTGGACTTCTGTTGAAATCTAATAAGGTTTCCAACAGAGCCACTTCTACCTTTTGTTTATCTTCCTCTCCTAACACACTAAACCATTTAGCTGCATTGACTACTTCACCAAAATCCATTACTTCATCTACATTTTCATCAACGGTTAGTGTACGAGCCTTACCTTTTACTGGTGACACCAGTATGGTTGGTGGAGCCATATCACCACCTTTATCGTCAGTGATTTCAATGATGACCGGTTCTGTTGATACTTTTGGTCTTCCTGAAGCCTCAGCTCCTAGTATCCCCTTTACCGGTATCTTTGACCAGTGGCTCAGTGTTTTTCTGGCATTCTTCTTCTGCCTGTTGTTGGGTCTGAAGAAGTTTTGTCCATGTAGCAACACCTTCTTCATGCACCTTGTCAACTTCTCCAACAAGCATTTGACTTATCTTCTTTCTTATCAAAAAAAATTTCTTGTGCAATTCTGCTTGATGAGTTGCCTTGTCTAGAGTTAGATGATTCTGAACTTCAAGCAGAGCCCTAACTCTTAGCTCTTTTCTCTTTCCATTGAAGCTTTCCATCTTGCTTCAATAATCTCTTGAAGATCGTTAGGTATAGTCTTATGAAGTTCATTAGGAGTAAGATTGACCTTATGAATACAATGAACTACAGCTTATTCTATTTTTCTCCTATCTTCTTCATTAGCCAAATCATACCTTCTTCCAACTGATGCCATACCACCTGTATCTTTTAACCCTTTCACAAATTCATCAATTGTGGGTTTTCTTCCTCTTTGTGCATCCTCTTTGACCGGTTTCACAGATTTCCTCTTTCAAAGAAGAGTTGTGTCTTCAATTTCTATTTCTTTTGTTTCTTCCCCTTAAGCATTGGGCGCTTCTTGTGCTCTCTTTCTTTGCACCTTGGGTTCCTCTTTAGTTGATTTCTTCTTCCTCGGAGTGGGAGACCTTTTGACATAAACCTTTTTAGGTTCTTTGGCCGATGACTTTTTCTTCAGATTCTCCTGAATTTCTTCAAAGGTCCCAAACTGGTAGGCTGACAGATCAAGATCACTTTCTTGTAAGGCATCTGCATATGCCTTGGCTGTCTTTGTAGATATCTTATACCCCAATTCTAGTGCATATCTGGTTCTAGGTTCTACAGCCTGAATGATGCGGTAATCGGTGGCAACTAGGAAACACACCTCATCTTTGTAAAAATCAACAATAGCTACGGGAATCCTTTCCCTGGCGTGCATCCTTAGCTGGAATGCCTCAAAAAAGTCATTCGTGACTTTACTAAACTGGTTTCCCAATTTGTTGGCCATATCACTGATCTGAATCATTACTGGTCTATCGGTTCCCCATGTCACCTTGCCTATTCCCGGAAAGTAATTCCAATAATAAAAGAATAAGCATACCAATAGGGTTCCATATTTCAGGAACTTTTTCTTAACACTGAGCTTCTTTAAATTTTAAAAAATTTGCCCTTCAAGCATGGCGCAAAGGTCATATTGCGCGTTGTCATGCATGATCCAGTAAGTGGCATGAATGGCTCCTCCTGGTACACTGTTGATATTGCTCGATTGATAGATCTTGTAGCCTATCACTGCAGACGCAAACCAAACTCCCTCGTCTTCAATATCATTAACAATCATCAGCCGACTGTCAGATTTTGATTTTGTCAGTTTTGCGACAACGGCATTTGAAATGGTTTTGAGGGTAAGGGCTTCCCCTTTGTCACTATACCCGGTAACCCTATGCAGATCCTCCTTGGTGACTGCAGTGCATGTGCCTTTTGCCAACCAAAAACTAGGTTTGTGCACTCGACTAAGGACCAGTTGTATCCAATCCGGTCAAGACATGGTTGGATAACATACTCCGTTGATCAACCCTAAAGACACTAGACATGTCACTTTCCTTGTTCTGTACTGCCATGATATCGTAAACAAGTCGGTCGAATTGATTTCCTTGAGTCAGCTTGACGACAAAAGATGATGATGCCATTGCTATTAACCGGTTTACTCAGAGATTCGCTTGATCGGTCTTACAGAAATAACTTATCAATGACCATGAATCAAAGCACAAGAACATTACTCAAACATAAGAAATCATAAATCACAATTTGCAAAGTAAAGTGAAATGAGTAATCCTCCTTCCTTTATATAGATTTAGGGTCTAACAGTAACTATTTGTTAACGGCTATATCATTAATTGCCTTACCTAATCTTTCTTTCCTTTTCAACAACCGGTTTTCAAGCTTTTACTTGTTGATCAAACCTCGGTTGAGATGGCAGTACTTACCTGTCCAGTTCAAATGATAGACCGGTAACTTCTTCCGGTTTTACTTACTAACTGTGTGAGTTTATTACTCACCAGTCTTACCGGGAACAACAAATGGGCTATCGGTTCCCTCTAAGCCTTTTAGGCTCAGTTTGTTGAAGAGATGTCACCATCAGCAAATGATGATCTTCCCTCTGTCTTCTCCTCAGCGGAGCTCTTTGATTTCTTTTTGAACCAAATCTTCTTGACTTTTTTCTCGGTCTCTTTTCCCGTGTTGACCTTTTGATTGGGAGACAGTCTTATTCACTGGTTTGACCGATCCTCTTCTTTTGTTCATTGGTCAGTTCCTACAATCTTTGGCCAGATGTCCAACTTTGTTGCAAGTGTAACAGACTATCCCGGTTTCCTTCCATGGATTTACCCTTCATTTCTTGGGTGAATGACACCAGGCGTCATTATGGCTATGCATGCCATAGTTAGCACAATTGGTTGTGCTCCGGTTCTCATTCCTCTTAGGGAATATCAGTCTTGGTGGGGATCTAAATGTCATTGTTTTGGATCTGCATTCATCAGCCTTGTGTCCAAACTTGTTGCATGCATAGCAATAGCCCTTGAAGCTTCCCCTTCTTCCACTGGACACACTGTTGGGAAGAGAGCTACATTCAGAAGCCTTGTAACTGTTAGTGGTAGTTGGTTTTACAGGAGCATTTCTGCAGTTACTTGTTTTATGGCCCGGTTTGCCACAGTGATTGCAAGAAGTATTGAAGTTCTTTTTACCCTTTTGTTCCAACGGTTTCTTCTTTTCCTTCTTGCTTTTCTTGACTCCAGATGACTCACCAGTTTCCTTGGTGCTTTGACCGGTGAACCCAAGTCCTGTGGGATCCTTGTGCTTTCTTTGAGCTCTTAGTTGCTCATCAATCTTTTATGAACTTTCGTTGTATCTTCTAAGTGTCTCATTTCTTTCCTCAAGTCCTTTTATTTTCTACTTTAGTTGATACAATTCAATTGCCAGCCTCTTGCATGCATCATCTTTATCATGCCAATTCTTTTGCATGTTTGTGTTTTCTTGAGTGACTATCTGCATGTCTTCTTGAAGTTGCAGAACAACAAGATCACTTTCTCTTACTGCTTCTTCTCCCAGATTTCTTACTCTCTCAAAGGCTGCCATTGATTTCACTGCACTGTTCCTTTCATCTTCAGCTTTCCTCTTTTTCTCGATTATTTCAGTCATTCTTAGGGCATTATCTTTCTACTTCCTTTTCAGGTTGGAAATTTGATTGGTTAGGATCTGATTCTTCTCCATAAGCTCAGAGACTGCCTCCTCAGCTTCATCTGATCCACTCTTCCCAGAGAGTTCCTCAATCGTTTCATTGCTCTCACTCAACTGCAGAGCCAGCTCCTTTCTTTTAGCAAGGGATCTTCTTAGCCTATTCTCAAGAGAGGCAATGATGTCATTGGCTTCCTCAAGTTGATTCTAATACCTGTAACCCTCCATGATCTTTTACTCAAGCGGTTAAGCTTTATATTTTTGAGAACCAAAAAAGCTCTGATACCAATTGTTATTCCTAACCGATTACTGAGAGGGGGGGTGAATCAGTAAACACAATTTCTATTCCAATTAAACCTTATGTATATATTCTTTTAGTATTAATAGAATATAATCTATCACTCATAAACAGAAATAGAAATACACAGGTCAACACATCATATATACATGGAAACCCTCAATTAGAAGGAGAAAACCACGATGGGACAAAACCCACAACTTTACTACTGCAGTAATAGAGGTGCCCTGTGAAGAGCTTACAAAGCACTTGTAAGAGTGCTACCCGGTAAAGGGATTTGGTAGAAGACCTGTTAAGATCTTGACCCTGTTAGAAGTCGCGTTGCAAAAGGACTTTCAACACCAGTTAAGATGCTACCCGGTTAAGGGATTTATACAATGAACCTATTAGGGTTCACCCTGATAGAGGGATTTGAATATGCTTTAACAATGTAAAGCAATGATCTGAATTGACACTTTCTATCTGATTAGATCATACCTGTTAACCTTTCCGCTCTGCTTAGCTGTTGAACCTCTCTGCCTTTCACCTCTTGTGACCGTAGCTTCTCTCAGAAGATATCTCTCTCCTGCTCTCAATATTCAACAACACTTCTTGTGTATCCCGTGACCTGTATTTATAAGACATTAATCTTATTAAATAATACTTCTCACAGTTCCGCCAAGCTGTAAACTCACCCATAAATCATGCATGCAAAGAACCTACAAAATGATCTTGACCTTACCTTGAAACACCTATGTAGAAATAAAGCTAACTCCAGTTAAAAAGCTAACTCCAGTTCTAATTGTGAATGCTCCGTATAATCCGGTTTTAACTGAAACAGCTCCGCATAATCCGGTGCGGATTATCATGCAATCGACCGGTATCAATCTTATACCCGGTTGTTCATACTTCTCCGGTATGTTGTATAAGACCGGTTGTAGACATTCTGTTTGGTCTACCGGTACATATACCATGTCTAGTCTACCGGTACAAATTAAGGAGTATGAGTAGTCTACCAGTTTAGCAGTGGGATTGATGTTTGCCTTAAACTTATCCAATGACAACTTAAATATGCCAACAAAATAACACTTTAGGAGTATCAATTCCTTGTTGCTCTAATCCATCTGCTCCTTCAAGTTTACTACCTAGCTCTTTGGCACTATCCAAGCTTTCCATTTTCCAATCTTTATCTAAATCTATTTGTTTCTCCTTGCCAATCTTTGGAATCCATTTCTTTATACTAAATATGTTCCTTTCTCAGCCTAAAGGAAGCTGTTTGATTTTGTTGCTCCCAACAGTATGCAATATCCATTTCTGTTCTGTTCTATTAAATCCTTTGTTTGCCCCTCTTCATGCTAGGGTTCGTGGATGGGAGAATAACTTTTGGAACAACATTCCTTATGCATTGACCCCTTTGTTTAATATTTTTTCTTCAATTCATATTATCTTCCTTGGGTCATATAACTTATTTCCGAACCCTAGAGTAGATTTTGCAAATTCATTTTTGACCTTCATAGTTTCCCAGTATTTGCATGTCCAAAATTTCTTCGGTATGGAAGATTTAAAGGGTACTCCTAATGGAGACGTTGGTAGAATAGGAATATTGTTGGGATATGTGTGTTGGCATTATGTGATAGTAACCGGTAAGCCTTCTACCGGTACAAGTATAAGTATTGTCATTGATTGGCAAAAGAAGATAGAGTTTTGTCATCTCTATTAAGTCTTAAGATCCAAGGAGATCTATATGAAGGAAGGATGGTTTGGTAGATGATGTCAACATATAAACACCGGTCACTATACAAAGCATCAGCAACCGGGTAAAGTAAACAATCAAGTAACGGAGGATTCCACCTTCAACCAAGGATCTGGCTACAACCGGTGCCATCAAGTACAGAGAGAGCAACAGCTAACCGGTGTCAACAACACAACCGAGGAAGGTGCAACCGGTAAGCCAAGGAAGAGACAACAACAGGTCAAAGACCCTTACCTGTTCACAACATGAGAATCTCTACCGATCTAGTAATGACTCCGGTATGAACTGAGGAAGTCATAGTCAATTATCTGTTCCAACCAACTCCTTGACCGGGATTTTCTGCGACAAATCCGGAGATCCTCGAGTTAAACTGGTGATTAGATTGGGGCGCGTTTTGAAGTTTTAAAGCCGGAATATGTGGCTTTAAAACAAGGCATTATCTCTTGTAAAGGAAAGATGCTTGACACGCATCTATTGTTTTCTTTTTACAAAAGATAAATCAAGGGCATGCATCGAATGTTTCCTAAGTGAACTGTTACTCCACTTAGTGATGAATCCGAGAAGGATCTGTAATTAGGTCACACATGATGAGCACAATTAGGGCTAGGGCTCTATATATTCTTCTGCTTGAGGCAAATAGAAGTTGCCTTCATTCTGCCGAGAAAAAGACTGAACCTGTAAGCTGTAGAAGCCAGCGTAAGAAGTTTGAAGAAGAGAGAAAGAAGATTGTGAAGAGAAGTACAATAGTAGAGGAGAACACACCTGCGGTGACCGGTGACGCTTCTCAGTTGAGCACAAACAGAGATCTTATCAGGCTATGCATAGCCATCTGTAAAAGGTCAATCCCTCTACTGTTTTCTAGCAATTACAATAGTTAAAATCTCAGTATTTGGGTGGACTCTAACAGGTCCCTTATATCAAATCCCCTAACAGGGTGACATCTTTCAAGGTGTTCAAAGTCCTCTAACCAAGCAGGCACTAACCGGCCTTATTGTAACAAATCCCTTCACCGGGTTGCATCTAACAGTGCATTTTGATCCTTTAACCAGGAAGGCTCCTAACAGGGCATACTCCAGAAGAGTACAAAATTTGTGAGGTCTCCTCACACCGTGGTTTTTACCCTAATCGGGTTTCCATGTGATAAATCTGGTGTCACTGTGTGATTGTTTGCTTACTGTTATTACATGTTTGAATCTGTCTGGTTCACAATTATAAGTACACCTTACTTGAGTTCAGAGAAAAGTTTTAAAGGTTTTGATTCACCCCTCCCCTCTTAGCACCGGTTGGGACTGTCAATGTGTAGGGCTTTCCATCCATTCTTCCATGTTTTCTAGGGCAAGATTGAACCTGTGTCCACCAATATTTTGGTCCCTTCCTTCCAATGCCTATAATGGGAATGTCATTAGGGAATGTGAATAGGCTCTTACCTACTCTTTCATAGCTAGAAGGATATGAATCATTATGGGGTGTCCTTGTATCTACCTCCTTTCTGTTGTGTTCATTTATGTTGTTTCTCTGCAGTACCCACTACTATAAACTTCCATTTCTTGTGTCTATTGCTATTCCCCTGCCCTTCCAACCCTTGCTCCTTCCTCTTTGTCCCTTCCTTTCTGATCTCGTCATCCGCATTACTCCTGTCCTCTCCATTTCATGATATTTTTAATATATTATAATAGTTATAATAGTTAGTTATAATCATAGTTCACAGACTCAGACTCGGAGACTACTCGACAAACCCAAAGATTTTGGCTCGGCAAATACTCAACAAAGCTCGACAACTTAGAAAGTACTTAATATTAAAATATTTTAAAGAAACCTTTTTTGAAAAAAAAAATCAATTACAAAATGTATTAAACTAGAATTTGACATCTTGAAAGAGAAAATGCATGGTAAATTCAGAAGATTATTTCATCAGCTCTAGGGTCAGACCAAGCTCCCTTCATTCCAAGAATATCAAGATCATTCATCCGCAATTCTTGACGTGGACAATATCGTTTGCAGTAGGTACCTCACTAAACTCTCAAGACAATAGCAATTGTACTCAGTTTTACAATGGAAAAAATTCAGATTGTGCTCGTATTGTTCCAAGTTTTCGTATATTCACTTGTATGTGTTTCTATGTCTTGGGATATTTCATTAGGTAAAACACCTTGTTCACACCAACAAGAAAGATCAAAAGAACCACAAGCAAACCCACCACCACTTGTAGTAAAAGTATGGTATCTGACTCCTTAAAAAGTGAAAATGGCTACAAAATCAAAGTAAATTCAAGGCACTACTTACTCATCAAAAAGCAATTATCTTTTATCCCCCTATCACTCATCATAATAAAATGCAAGTGAATATGAAAGTCACTTTAGGATTTAGGTTTCGGTTTAGACAATAATCACAAACAATTGCAAACAAATCCAATCACAATAAACCATGTCCTAGATGAATCCACATGCAAATCAAAACCAAATCTGATTTTCCAAAATCAATTGTACCCAAGTAAGCCTAGATTTGTTAACAAATTTGGACAGAGATAAAAAGGTCAATGAAAAAGAGTGAACAATAGATAGGTTGGAAAAGAAAAGATGTAAATGGGAGATGAGGACACGAAATTCAATTATTCCAAAGAATTGGGCAACTAGCTAAACATTATATGAGTTTTACTTTTCATATTGCATTATAAGTTTAACAGCTGCAAAAACAAGGAAAGGTTACACTTAGTCTATTTTCAAGACCTACTATTATTAATTATTTCATGTGCAACATAACCTATTGATATAAAGAACAAATACCATACAGAACAACTAAAAGCTAAAAGAAAAATATCTACAAGATAATTGTAATGTCCCCATTTTCATGAGCATCAGAGTTTGAGGGATTAGCCTATTATTGTGACCCTCGTAGCCTAGAGCAGATGGTTACGGAGTCTTTTTTTGGCAATATTTGTTATGGCTTCACCTCCAATGATCAGCAAGAATTCAGATCTGACCTTCGCTGGACTCATTTGGCACACTTACTATTTATAGTAAGTGACTATTTTAGGACACTCGGGGTTTCTATCAATAGCAAGGCACTTGAACAGGTTTCATTTGTAGTACCAATCCTTTACACCATTGGTTTGATCAGATAATGAGGGATTTAGTATTTATACTAAATCAGTGGTCGATAGAGAAGGGCCCTTACTATTTTTAGTAAGACAATTGGATGCTCAATGGATGCAGTGGTTAACTCCTTGGTTTAGACGGAATCAAGAAATAATGAGTATGTATGGAGTTATTTTAATTATTAATAAAGTAATACTTTATTAATAATTAAATATAAAGTGCAATTATAATGAGCAATGGGGCCATGCCCTTCATTTAAGTGATTTTTAAAGTGACTAAGGGATAATTAAAATATTTAAATGTTATTATAAAGTTATAATATAACTTTATAATAATAAAGTCACTTTAATTTTATTAAGTGCACTAAGTGAAAATCAAAAGTGGGAATATATCTTTTATCCCACATTGGCCATGAAAGTGTTTGAGCTCTCACAAAATAAAGAATAAAAGGGACTTAAGAGCTCATTCTCAGGCATCCAGGAATTGATATTTGTTTGATGTGATTATTTGGTGAAGGAGCCAGCTAGGGTTTCTGCCATTCTTGAGATCTTTAGGAGCAATCACTCCCATCGATTTGCAATTTTGAGGGTGTGAAATATTATCTGAATCATTGTTGGATTGTGGGCTTCATTCACGGGTCCAATCTGTGCTTCAATTGGAGAAGAAATACAAAGAATACAAGGGTTCGATGCATATCCACCTGCAGATTACAAAGGCATTGAGGATTCCTTCTGGAATATATTTATTGTTGGCTGCTATAGTACACGCTACAGTATTAAGGCATTTTAGAGAAGATAATACCAAGGGTTCATTAAAGATTTTCAAAGGTTATCACCTGTTGATATAGACTACTGCTGTGTGCATACTTTTGAGTAGATTTGGAAGTTTATTCATGGCAGATCTGAAGATACTTAATTGCAGCTAAGAGTAATAACTGGAACATCATTTTTTTTCTGGGCCATATTGTCTGCTACAGCCAGGCGTCCCCATCCTATACACTGGAGTGTTCAGCTCTTGTCAAACGCCTGAGTTACAAGGCTCTAATCACCTCCATCCTTGGCGTTCCAGGTTCCTTGGTGGGTTGCAGCCACTATTATGATGGAGATTAATTAGTTCGCAGCTGTCACACCGCTTCACCAGCATTATTTATTGCTGCAATTTTTCCAGAATTCCTCATAGATAAGGGGCTTGCATTTTCGGGTATGCTAAGACCAATATTAAGCATTGTAGAGGTTCTCTTATCAACAAAAGAACATTTGCAGCTCTTACACTTCATTTTAGTTTTTCAGTTTGTTTCAAACTTAGTTTCTTTATGCATTGTTATTTGCATTTATCATTTTTGGCAATACATTTGAAAATACAAGAAATTCATATATCTTTCTCAAAATACAAAGGAATATTACATTTAGCATCATCAGATCAGTTTGGGCAGAGTTAGAACCCGCAGAGGTTCTTCACAATAATGAAGGCTAGCAGCCCCGGACAAAGAACAGATGAAAGTACCAAAAATTAATATGGCACTAAATAGCTCAAAGGATTTGATAATTAATGAAAAGTTACTTCCATGGTCAATAATGTGTTTCTCTAGTTAATTCAACTGAAACATCTACAAAATCAGACATTGGGTGAGGACTCAAGGAGTGAACTTAAGTAAGTGATGACATATGTTGAATCAAGTTTATAAAGATGATTTCCAGCAAGGTGAATACAATGAATGGTTGAGAATGTTGAATGTGTACATTTTGGGCTATTAAAACATTGTTGAACTGGGCAAAGCAATACAGGGATACTTTTTCATTTGCATTTAATTGGAGTTTACAACTTCATCAGTTTGTTAAGTATTTATGAGCTGGAGATTACAAAAATTAGTTATTAACAAACAAAAGCATAGAAATGGAAGTACAAAAGAATATCTGTTCCACATATTACAAAAATTCTCTATGCTTCCAATAGAGTAGAAGAAATACACAATCAAGTACAGAAAAAGAATTACAAGATAAGATCATAATTACCATTCCCCAGTAGCCAGGATTAAAAACTCCAACGCCACCCTCAGGACACTGGTTTGCTCCTTCACTGTCACAAGAGATTTCCATCCGCAGTGCAATTTTATTCCGCTCAAAGATTGATGAACGATCTGTCACCAGCAATACAGATCTTTCATCTCCAATAATGGACCATGGATCTATATTTGATGGTGTGTTAGGTCCCCCTGCTTCAAATCCTGTTAAACCAACAAATAAACTCATAGTATGAACATGTCAAGTATGATATACTGACTAAATAAATCCTGCAAGAAAACCTATACAAATGGAAGATTATGATAATTTGTTCGTTTTTGTTATAACGGAGTTTGCCCATATCTAAAGCTAATAATGTTCAAGTGTTGAACTTAATTGGTTAAAACATTGGATTCTTACTGTGGAAACCCAAGTTCAATTCCCTATAGGAACATCTAAAGTGAAATTCTAAGTTATGAATGTTGGTCTTCCATAGGAGGTGGTTTTCAAATAAAAGTGGATTACTAAGTAGTGACTCTTTGTCTTCCATGGTGATTTCTAATGATTTTTTCTCTAAGGAGCTTGTATTGGTCTAGTGTTAATGCTCATATGAGCAAGATATTTGCAATCAATATTCAATTCAAAAAAATATTGATAATTGTATGCCTTATAGCAGTGCATGCTCCTCCTTTCTACTCTAAAGTCAAAAAAAAATTTTAACTACAAAACATTTATATCACAAAAAATATCACTCCAAGACTAAACAATTTCTAACTCAATCAAACTTTTTATTTTGTTTTCTTGTAGGAGAAAGAGACATGTTTATGAGTAAAACAAAAATTTGGATTTCTTGCTAGTTTTCATGGTTCTGCCATTTCAGATAGGTATCAAACTCCTCCCACAGGTCAAGATAGAAAATGTTGTTCATAAAATGTATCATAGATTCAGCCAAGGAAAGACATGGCCATACCTCTATTGCTTACAAGCTCTGCCCATAATCCGCCAGCTCCAGCATGATTGATCTCCTGCACGCATAATCTTTCAGATACTAGAGAATGGGTAATTCACCATACACATAAATTAATTAAACAAAGTTACAAGGAAGTTTTATAAACTCAAAACAAGTATCAGCATTCCATTGAACAAAAAAGAACAATAATAATAAGTAATCTTCTCATACATTCCTTAAATTACAGAGCTCCTAAAAGTCAATCTAAGGAAAATATCAATATAGATGATTTAGCATGAAGCATATCTGAAGAAATCAACATTTTTCAAATATCTTCATTCTTTCACTATTAGATCGTATCTAAGAAAAGTATGTGACTCTTTTGCGGATGACACTGCAACAATGTGCGCATTGTTTTTTTGAGGAGTCATAGAAAAGTAGATTCGGAAAAAAATCCAAATTTTAAGCACTAACAACACAATTATTTCTTCAGCACACATTAGCAACTGACAACCACAAATAAAATACATACTTTTGAGCCTTGGGTCAAGAAGAGTATGAAATAATTGTGTGTAATTAGTCTAAAATAATATAAGAGAACGATTTGTCATTTTTAGCAGATCATACTTTCAGGTACAGAAAATATGGGTTCGCTCAAGCTAAATTTAAGGTGCCTTCATCATGTCCCCTTTTGGGATAATCCTAAATCTTGCCCTAAAATCACAAGTTCAATTAAAATAAGAAATGTAATGTAGTTAGAATTACATCGTTACCAATAAAATGTCTTTATCAAGATTAATCCTCGTTTAGATCCTGCAATCATGTTAGACAATTTTTTAAATATAATTCATATGACCAATTTTTTTATTAACGTTAGGGACAACAAATATAAGTGCATCCATATATCAATAATCATCATAATCTATTTATTAAGCCGATAGGCTTTGTGTGGGAGCTTTGCTCCCAGAAATGACTTTTTTCTCCTTGATAGTTGTCAGCCCTCTTCCTGGATAGTTTTTCTTTTCTGGCAATTGAAAATAGCAACTTACCTTGTTTTTCCCTTAAATTCTCGGGCCTTTTTGGTATGAGTTGGAAACTTTACTGATTTATGATGTTGCATGTCTTAATGGATTTTAATACATCCCTTTCAAACATGTGGGGTAGTGAAGATAAAATGTTTGCAAGTGAATACTATGTAACGCATGGAAATGAAAAGAAATTCAGTAGGCTATTGAATAGGTATATGGGCTCAGAGAATGTTTCGCTGCATCGTTTACAAGATTTTGTGTGGGAAATGTATTCTTATTGAATAAATGCTTCGCATATCCCATTTTTTTAAAGGAGTGGTGCTTTTAAATTTTTTTTCAGATGTTGTATGCTTATTGAATATGCATCCCGTGATATTCTTAGAGTCTATTGCATAGTTTTGATTTCTCTTGCATGCATATATAATCGTACTAACTATCAAGCTTCCCTCCCAGTTTGTTGTCCTCAATTTTGAATTCACAAAATTGTGGCAACCCTACGATTTTTTCTTGATAATTTGTAGGAGTATCCTCTAGGTCTTGAATGTTTTGACGAGGTGATGTAAAAGGCGATTCATTATCCCTGAAAAGCTCTTAATAACACACTTTCATGCATTTTTTCCTTTCTTCCCATTTGTTTTTGATCTTTTTTTTCCCTCGAGTCGAAAGCCCTCTGAAATACGCTCATTTCGAGCTAACTTAGACGTCAAATGGAGTTGTATAGCTCCAATTATGACGAACAAGGTGGGGTTTTTCGGGCTGACTGCATATTCTTTAAAAATCCATTAAAGGTGGGGTTTTTTAAGTTGAATGCACGAGTTTGAATTATTTTTAATATGTTAAATGGATTTCAAAATCCGTTTTCAAATTTCAACTCATTTCGAGTTGATTTGACTATATAGATCTAATGATAAATTCGAAAATCCTTGTTTGGATTAATGGTATTTCAAATTTTGAAAAATCTGAATGGCAATTCAAAATTCGTTATTTGTTGTGGCCAATTGCGAATTTTGGTTTGATGATCATTGTTATTTTCGAGATTCAATAAAGTCTGGACTGAATTCTTAATTTTCAAATTTATGGACTTCCTTGCTATTTTCGAAATTGTCATTGGTTGGGTAGTTGATCTTTTCAATTCAAAATCTTATTGTACATTGAATGTTGTGTCATGGAAATTCAAAAAATCTAATATCTTGGATCTAATGCTGGACCTGCCATATGATTTTGAATCGGCATTGAATGTTTTTATGTGTAAGCATCGAAAATTATATGGCAATTTGCTGGGTAGGCCTACATCTTTTGACATTTATTGATTGTTTGCATTTCAAAATTCAAAAGAATTGATTAAACTCTGCCATGTCGTCCCTTAATTTGCCTTGGATATTGATTTTCTTGCTTTTCAAGATCGAAATCAAATGATTTAAAGCCATGTCATCCCTTGTGTTTTTTGCATTGGGCATTTAGTGAATGATAATTTAAAATTTAAAAATCTATTTACCCCTGCCATGTCGTCCCTTATATTTGCTCTTGCATTTATTATTTCTTTTATTTTGGGTGTAGGGTCGGCCCTGTTATTGGTCTTGGACGTTGGCTATATAAGGAGAGCTAAGATCATTTCATTTCCACATTCAAAAAAGCAAACTACTCTCTGCTATAGACAGCGAATTCTCAAGCATACAAGGAGCGAATTTCTTATTCATTTGGCGATTTTGAAGGCAATTGGAGTGGCGATCTTGCAAAGAGTTTGGCGACCAGAATTAAGGGTCTTGCTTTGAGCAAGTAAGGGAGGATTGAAAGAAGGTTAGAAGGCGAGTAGAGACAATTTTTGGGCCTGATTTGAAAGATTGCAGACCTGGGCATGTTTCGGCCATTTTCAAGGCATCTAAAGGGAGAATTTGGGGCAATTTTTGAATTTGGAGAGCAGTTCGAACCAAATTTGGTGGAAGACAGCCAGTGCCAGGGGATAATCTCAGACTTTTGAGGGCTTTTGGGGCCTGTTTCTACGCATTTGCAGCATTAGGAAGATCAGTGGTTAGTTGGGCGGCATTTGAGGGCCTCTTCTCCACGCTCTTGATACTCAAATTTGAGGATTTGAAGTTCTTGTTCGTGATATTTTGCCCAAATCCGAAAATTTGAATGCAAGATTTTCAATTTCATAATTTGATTGAGGGAGAGACCTTGTGGATTTCAGGTAATCGGATCCGTGATTGAGGAGGAAGTAAAATGATAGAAGATTCATGGCAAAATTTTGAAAGTGAGTGGAAGTAGGCAGAAGAGGTTCTCTTGTGGACTTGGAAGTTTTGGAGGCTAAGCTTAGCTAATTGCATTGGCAAGGGACTCCTAGCTTCGTTGTACTTGGGTGAGTGGCCTATCTTTTCCTCTCTCTTTAATTGCTTTCATTTCATTGGTGCTAGTTTAGGTGTTGAAAACTAATTTCAAGAGTAGAGTTAGGTGTTTGGATATTAAGTTGATTACTCGATTGTCTTAATTGGCTTTTTTCCCTCAAGTTCTTGCTTGCATTTCATCATTGCATTTCATCTTAGGCGAAGATTTGGAGTGATAAGTGTAGCCCATCTTAAGGTAACGGCGGGGAGTGATAAGTGTAGTATTCCACCCCTAGGCGAAGATTGGAGTGATAAGTGTAGTCCATCTTAAGGCAAAGGCGGGGAGTGATAAGTGTAGTTTGCATCATTGCATTTCATTTTAGGGAGAAGATTGGAGTGATAAGTGTAGTCCATCTTAAGGTATTGGCGGGGAGTGATAAGTGTAGTATTCCACCCCTAGGCGAAGATTGGAGTGATAAGTGTAGTTTCACCAGCATTGTAGAAAAGGCGGGAAGTGATAAGTGTTAAGGATGGCTGATGCTAATGCAAGCAAGCGACCCAAAGGAACTAGTGCTAAAATAGGAGACAAGGAAGTCATGATACCCAATTCCAACTTCCGCTCAAAATTGAAATACGTTGGAGACACCAACATTGCTGCCCTTGATATGATTCAATTGAGAGATAGGTTGAGAGACAGCCAATCTCCTATTACAAAGAAAGTCTACAAGTCCGGAGTTGTGCACGCAGCTGCCTTCCTCCTACCTTGCCTTGTCCAGATTTGATCATGGAGTGTGCATCTAGACTTAACATTCAGAGCAAGTCAGTCATGATGGATAGAGAGAAAGTTTTGGCAAACATCAGCGGTCCATTGATTGAGGATACATTTAACATACCTAAGCAGAATGGCACAGAGGCACTATCCATTGACCAGGCCACCAGATTATACCATGACAACCAGGACACATACTTTGCTCAGCTGAAACAGAATTGGTTACATGAAAACAAGAAGGGAGTCACCAAGACCTCAAAGCTCACCAGGTCCGACTTCAAGTCAGAATATGGAGACCTCATCGTCCTCCTCAACAGAATCATGGGCTTAGCACAAGGTATGCAATTTGAAACTTGGATGTACTATTTCATTGATGGCATAGAAAGTGGAAAGAAGAAATTTGATTGGGCTGCAATAATTAGTGAAAATCTAGAGTTACAGCTTAGAACAGTGTTATCTCAAAAGCAATTTTACATGGGATCATATCTTTTTTACTTAATAGCAAGATTATTTAGGCAACCGGGACTTAAGGCTAGGGGAGAAGTTGGTCATGGGCCTGGGCAAAACTTGGTGTATGAGTGCTATCCACAGCTTCATTTGCGCAACACCAAGGATTACAAAATATTTTATGATGCCTTTGCCATGAAGTTAGTAAGGATGTTGCAAGGAACTCCTGCTCGGAGACTTTCTCCGGAGGCAGAGGCTAAAGTTAAGAAGTATGGGAGTTGGTTCATCCAATTTGAACGATTCACTTACATAAGAGTGGCTGGATGTACAACTTGTCCCAAGAGGCTCCCAAGGTATCCACCCGATCGATTGGTTTTGATGGAATTGGCTAGACAGCTTGAGCAATATGACAAAATGATGAAACAGAGAGGTGAAGCAGGGGTTACCCTCTCACTTGTGATAGGCAATGACAGTTGTCCCAACCATGTTGCCTTTGCATCCGCTGAAAGGGAATTAGAGCAATATCACCTAGCCTGGTATAAAGCAAGACAAGGGTTCAATCCTCATGGTCTAATCAAGTCTGCTCAGGGAGGAACATTTAGGCATGTGCCTACGATAGAGGATTTTTGGGCTAATGCACAAGATGACTTTCATGTGAGGAAGTTAGCTTTCTCGAGACTGTCGCTAAGCCTGATGAGAACCATAAAATGGAAAGACCTTATGATCCCAGACCAGATGGAAGAAGACGAAGATGTGCTAAGAGAAGACTACCACACAGTAGAAGGAACAGAGTTAGATCCCGTCAATTGGAATGATCAGCAGGATCCATCCTTAGAGGCAATTAATAAGACAGTTGAACTGCACACTCAGGAGTGGTATAACAAGAAGTTAAGTCAGTTGCAAAGGTCAAGGGTACGCCTCACTTATGAGAAAATGAGGCCAGTGGAGGTCCAAGCAGAATCGGTTAGCCAGTAGGGTGAGGGCAGTGGCCGACGGCAACCACAGCAGCAACAGCAAGCCAGTAAAGGCAAGAGGAAAGATATAGAAGTTGAAAAGGGTAAGGAGGATCCAAGGCCATCGGCAAAGAAACAGAACAAAGAACCATCTAGAGAAAGTATATATGAGGATAGAGGACAAGAGCATGGAGTCAGTAGACAAAGTGCAGCAGTTGAAGTGGGCTCAAGTTCAGAGTCAAGTAGTGAAGATAGCAGTAGTGGATATTCTCCTCTATCAGAAAATCAAGTAAGCGAGGATGTGGCAGTCTCTAGTGATGAAGAAGATATGCAAGTTGATATTGAGGGTGAAGCAGTACAAAACAAAGTTCGGGCACCCGATGATGAGTATGCAGGGCTAGTTCAGCCAAATCCGACGGTGGGAGTTTTCACTGGGCCCGCTTGGATGTTGAAGCTGCTCCAGCCGATTATTCCCGAGCCACCCATCCAAGCAATTGAAGAAATTCAAAGGGATGCTGAAGGGGAGGATAATGCTAGACATAGGCAAGCAGAGACAGTAGTGAGGGTAATCAGGGATGGTGGTCACCGGAAAGTTCAAATTGCCATACCAAAGGTCACCAAGACAATGGAAGAAATTTCAATTCAAGACTATGATTTTCAAGAGCATGACTTGGGAACAGCGACAGATGAGATAGAGTGTGAAGAGCTTCAAGAGAGTGTAACTTCGGTCTTTGAGAAGCTAGCAAGGGCAAATGTTGCAAATGCTAAATTAAGAAGAGAAAATGAGTATTGGAAGGGCACTTATGATGGAACCAGTCAGCCAATCCAAAAGGTGCCTAGGGCAGCTCTTCCCCAAGATAGTGAGGACAATTTCGAACAAGAGGCTAAGAAGTGGATCAATGACACCATCCAAGAGGGGCGAGATTTCTTGCTTCCTTTCACTGCCATTTTTAGGGCATTTATAACCATCAGGAACAAATTCAGAGAGTTTGAAGTAAGATGGAGGGATTTCCTTCCAATTCGTGAGTATATCATCCCTAGGTTGGAAGCAGTTATAAGAATATCAAAAGGAACGTTGGTGAAGGCCAAGGTGATAAATGAAGGAGAGAAAACAATGGTCGAGTCTTGGTTCATGGCCTTAATGTTCAGATTGGGAACGCTGGATGAAATACAGGACAGAATGACACAACACAGTTCAGGCATAGAGGTTTTCATTTCAAACACAATGAATGATGCTAGAGTTGCACTAGATTTCGAAGAAATAACAGAGGAGGATTTTAATGAGACAGAGTTTGGATCGAGGTTGGATGATTTGGGAAGGATTGTCCCTGTAAGGAAAAGATTTGACATCCTCGCCTCTCTCAAGGCCTTAGTTCAATTTGCAAAGGATGATGAGAAGGAGAATGAGCAGGTACTACAAGTAGCAAAGGACATGGTCACCACGGCTGAGCTCAAGATGAGGCATTCACCTTGCCCTCCTATGGAAGAAGTTGATAAAATGTTGGCTAAGTTCATTACTTATGCCAAAAAGATGAAAGAAAAGGGTAAAGTTGTATTAGAAGACCATTTGATGTAAGCCCATGTGGCATTTTCCCCTTTCTTCTTGGGTAGGGTAGGTGTCAGTTTCGGATTGGCTACCATTTTTAGTGCCTTCTCATTGGTTACCACTATTCTTTTTCTCATTGGTCCATTGATGAGGTGACATCTTTTCATTGGCCTGTAGGGTGGTAACCCTAATTAGGGTTTCTGGGATTCAATCTGGATCGTTGGTTTTGCCTCTTAATCTTGGCCATTCTTTGTAATTTCAAGCCTCTATATAAGGCCATGTACTCTCATTTGTAAAGGGTTGAAGAAAATTGTTGCTAATATAATACCAAAATTGCTTCTCTTATCATTGTTGTGTCTTGCATGGTGATTAAGAACACTTGGTGTTATTGCATGGTTTCTACTTCCAATTCTTAGAGATAGATTTCAATTGAGTTGTTAAAGTAAATTTCATTTTCAAGCAAGTGTTAAAGGAAGAGTAGTGATAGATGGTTAATTGCATGGTGATATTGGTAGATGTTTGATAGGGATCCTATACTAGGCCACTAGCATCTTGGCGGCTTGTCAAGTAACCTTGTGTGGTAATCTAGTCTTCTTTCCTTAGAATCATTGCATCTGTGGAGGTAACACCGCTGGTATATCTTCATTAGGTTGATCTACGTCCATTTGCCAATCTGTCCATCCTTAGGAGTAAAGGTAATCAATAACTTAGTAGTTGAAGTTGAGAATTAGAAGTTGGGAAGTGAAGTTTGAGAGTTTGAAAAGAGCAAAGTTGAAAGTGATATAAATTGAGAGATCATTTGAAAAGGTTGCGAGAGCTAGAAGTCTTATCATCATCATAGTAAGAGTTGAGATATTTCCAAGTGAACAACGTAAGCCCGCCGAAGTGATTACCAGCAAATCACATTTATATAACTGAGTTAGTATCCACAGGTGTAAGGAACCTTGGAGTATTCTTATATACTTTTCAAGAGAGGGTTGAGTGTTTGATACGCTGTATCAAGTATTTCAATTACTATATGTTATGTAGTGGTACAAAACTCACATCAACATTATCAACATTAGATAAGTGAGTTTTGTACCACTACATAACATATAGTAATTGAAATACATTATGCACAAAACCTCTATGCCTGAACTGTGTTGTGTCATTTTGTCCTGTATTTCATCCAGCGTTCCCAATCTGAACATTAAGGCCATGAACCAAGACTCGACCATTGTTTTCTCTCCTTCATTTATCACCTTGGCCTTCACCAACGTTCCTTCTGATATTCTTATAACTGCTTCCAACCTAGGGATGATATACTCACGAATTGGAAGGAAATCCCTCCATCTTACTTCAAACTCTCTGAATTTGTTCCTGATGGTTATAAATGCCCTGAAAATGGCAGTGAAAGGAAGCAAGAAATCTCGCCCCTCTTGGATGGTGTCATTGATCCACTTCTTAGCCTCTTGTTCGAAATTGTCCTCACTATCTTGGAGAAGAGCTGCCCTAGGCACCTGTTGGATTGGCTGACTGGTTCCATCATAAATGCCCTTCCAATACTCATTTTCTCTTCTTAATTTAGCATTTGCAACATTTGCCCTTGCTAGCTTCTCAAAGACCGAAGTTACACTCTCTTGAAGCTCTTCACACTCTATCTCATCTGTCGCTGTTCCCAAGTCATGCTCTTGAAAATCATAGTCTTGAATTGAAATTTCTTCCATTGTCTTGGTGACCTTTGGTATGGCAATTTGAACTTTCCGGTGACCACCATCCCTGATTACCCTCGCTACTATCTCTGCTTGCCTATGTCTAGCATTATCCTCCCCTTCAGCATCCCTTTGAATTTCTTCAATTGCTTGGATGGGTGGCTCCGGAATAATCGGCTGGAGCAGCTTCAACATCCAAGCGAGCCCAGTGAAAACTCCCACCGCCGGATTTGGCTGAACTAGCCCTGCATACTCATCATCAGGTGCCCGAACTTTGTTTTGTACTGCTTCACCCTCAATATCAACTTGCATATCTTCTTCATCACTAGAGACTGCCACATCCTCGCTTACTTGATTTTCTGATAGAGGAGAATATCCACTACTGCTATCTTCACTACTTGACTTTGAACTTGAGCCCACTTCAACTGCTGCACTTTGTCTACTGACTCCATGCTCTTGTCCTCTATCCTAATATATACTTTCTCTAGATGGTTCTTTGTTCTGTTTCTTTGCCGGTGGCCTTGGATCCTCCTTACCCTTTTCAACTTCTATATCTTTCCTCTTGCCTTTACTGGCTTGCTGTTGCTGCTGTGGTTGCCGTCGGCCACTGCCCTCACCCTGCTGGCTAATCGATTCTGCTTGGACCTCCACTGGCCTCATTTTCTCATAAGTGAGGCGTACCCTTGACCTTTGCAACTGACTTAACTTCTTGTTATACCACTCCTGAGTGTGCAGTTCAACTGTCTTATTAATTGCCTCTAAGGATGGATCCTGCTGATCATTCCAATTGACGGGATCTAACTCTGTTCCTTCTACTGTGTGGTAGTCTTCTCTTAGCACATCTTCGTCTTCTTCCATCTGGTCTGGGATCATAAGGTCTTTCCATTTTATGGTTCTCATCAAGCTTAGCGACAGTCTCGAGAAAGCTAACTTCCTCACATGAAAGTCATCTTGTGCATTAGCCCAAAAATCCTCTATCGTAGGCACATGCCTAAATGTTCCTACCTGAGCAGACTTGATTAGACCATGAGGATCGAACCCTTGTCTTGCTTTATACCAGGCTAGGTGATATTGCTCTAATTCCCTTTCAGCGGATGCAAAGGCAACATGGTTGGGACAACTGTCATTGCCTATCACAAGTGAGAGGGTAACCCCTGCTTCACCTCTCTGTTTCTTCATTTTGTCATATTGCTCAAGCTGTCTAGCCAATTCCATCAAAACCAATCGATCGGGTGGATACCTTGGGAGCCTCTTGGGACAAGTTGTACATCCAGCCACTCTTATGTAAGTGAATCGTTCAAATTGGATGAACCAACTCTCATACTTCTTAACTTTAGCCTCTGCCTCTGGAGAAAGTCTCCGAGCAGGAGTTCCTTGCAACATCCTTACTAACTTCATGGCAAAGGCATCATAAAATATCTTGTAATCCTTGGTGTTGCGCAAATGAAGCTGTGGATAGCACTCATACACCAAGTATTGCCCAGGCCCATGACCAACTTCTCCCCTAGCCTTAAGTCCCGGTTGCCTAAATAATCTTGCTATTAAGTAAAAAAGATATGATCCCATGTAAAACTGCTTTTGAAATAACACTGTTCTAAGCTGTAACTCTAGATTTTCACTAATTATTGCAGCCCAATCAAATTTCTTCTTTCCACTTTCTATGCCATCAATGAAATAGTACATCCAAGTTTCAAATTGCATACCTTGTGCTAAGCCCATGATTCTGTTGAGGAGGACGATGAGGTCTCCATATTCTGACTTGAAGTCGGACCTGGTGAGCTTTGAGGTCTTGGTGACTCCCTTCTTGTTTTCATGTAACCAATTCTGTTTCAGCTGAGCAAAGTATGTGTCCTGGTTGTCATGGTATAATCTGGTGGCCTAGTCAATGGATAGTGCCTCTGTGCCATTCTGCTTAGGTATGTTAAATGTATCCTCAATCAATGGACCGCTGATGTTTGCCAAAACTTTCTCTCTGTCCATCATGACTGACTTGCTCTGAATGTTAAGTCTAGATGCACACTCCATGATCAAATCTGGACAAGGCAAGGTAGGAGGAAGGCAGCTGCGTGCACAACTCCGGACTTGTAGACTTTCTTTGTAATAGGAGATTGGCTGTCTCTCAACCTATCTCTCAATTGAATCATATCAAGGTCACCAATATTGGTGTCTCCAACGTATTTCAATTTTGAGCGGAAGTTGGAATTGGGTATCATGACTTTCTTGTCTCCTATTTTAGCACTAGTTCCTTTGGGTCGCTTGCTTGCATTAGCATCAGCCATCCTTAACACTTATCACTCCCCGCCTTTTCTACAATGCTGGTGAAACTACACTTATCACTCCAATCTTCGCCTAGGGGTGGAATACTACACTTATCACTCCCCGCCAATACCTTAAGATGGACTACACTTATCACTCCAATCTTCTCCCTAAAATGAAATGCAATGATGCAAACTACACTTATCACTCCCCGCCTTTGCCTTAAGATGGACTACACTTATCACTCCAATCTTCGCCTAGGGGTGGAATACTACACTTATCACTCCCCGCCGTTACCTTAAGATGGGCTACACTTATCACTCCAAATCTTCGCCTAAGATGAAATGCAATGATGAAATGCAAGCAAGAACTTGAGGGAAAAAAGCCAATCAAGACAATCGAGTAATCAACTTAATATCCAAACACCTAACCCTACTCTTGAAATTAGTTTTCAACACCTAAACTAGCACCAATGAAATGAAAGCAATTAAAGAGAGAGGAAAAGATAGGCCACTCACCCAAGTACAACGAAGCTAGGAGTCCCTTGTCAATGCAATTAGCTAAGCTTAGCCTCCAAAACTTCCAAGTCCACAAGAGAACCTCTTCTTCCTACTTCCACTCACTTTCAAAATTTTGCCATGAATCTTCTATCATTTTACTTCCTCCTCAATCACGGATCCGATTACCTCAAATCCACAAGGTCTCTCCCTCAATCAAATTATGAAATTGAAAATCTTGCATTCAAATTTTCGGATTTGGGCAAAATATCACGAACAAGAACTTCAAATCCTCAAATTTGAGTATCAAGAGCGTGGAGAAGAGGCCCTCAAATGCCACCCAACTAACCACTGATCTTCCTAATGCTGCAAATGCGTAGAAACAGGCCCCAAAAGCCCTCAAAAGTCTGAGATTATCCCTTGGCACTGGCTGTCTTCCACCAAATTTGGTTCAAACTGCTCTCCAAATTCAAAAATTGCCCCAAATTCTCCCTTTAGATGCCTTGAAAATGGCCGAAACATGCCCAGGTCTGCAATCTTTCAAATCAGGCCCAAAAATTGTCTCTACTCGCCTTCTAACCTTCTTTCAATCCTCCCTTACTTGCTCAAAGCAAGACCCTTAATTCTGGTCGCCAAACTCTTTGCAAGATCGCCACTCCAATTGCCTTCAAAATCGCCAAATGAATAAGAAATTCGCTCCTTGTATGCTTGAGAATTCGCTGTCTATAGCAGAGAGTAGTTTGCTTTTTTGAATGTGGAAATGAAATGATCTTAGCTCTCCTTATATAGCCAACGTCCAAGACCAATAACAGGGCCGACCCTACACCCAAAATAAAAGAAATAATAAATGCAAGAGCAAATATAAGGGACGACATGGCAGGGGTAAATAGATTTTTAAATTTTAAATTATCATTCACTAAATGCCCAATGCAAAAAACACAAGGGACGACATGGCTTTAAATCATTTGATTTCGATCTTGAAAAGCAAGAAAATCAATATCCAAGGCAAATTAAGGGACGACATGGCAGAGTTTAATCAATTCTTTTGAATTTTGAAATGCAAACAATCAATAAATGTCAAAAGATGTAGGCCTACCCAGCAAATTGCCATAGAAGTTTCGATGCTTACACATAAAAACATTCAATGCCGATTCAAAATCATATGGCAGGTCCAGCATTAGATCCAAGATATTAGATTTTTTGAATTTCCATGACACAACATTCAATGTACAATAAGATTTTGAATTGAAAAGATCAACTACCCAACCAATGACAATTTCGAAAATAGCAAGGAAGTCCATAAATTTGAAAATTAAGAATTCAGTCCAGACTTTATTGAATCTCGAAAATAACAATGATCATCAAACCAAAATTCGCAATTGGCCACAACAAATAACGAATTTTGAATTGCCATTCAGATTTTTCAAAATTTGAAATACCATTAATCCAAACAAGGATTTTCAAATTTATCATTAGATCTATCAACAATATCAATAAATCATTACCATGGCAATTCAAATAAAAATAAAAAAGAATTAGCCAATTGAAATTTGCAATCCAAAATCATCATGAAAAAACATAGAATTAGCAATCAAATAAAATTGAAAATTCAATTCCATCAAGATTGCCATAACGCCAAGAATTTTGAAGGCCACAAAATTAAATTTCAAATAATCAAAACGAATTCCAACTTCATCCCTCATCGAATTTTCCATTTCAAATCAATTCATAAAATCTTCAATTCGAAATCGCCACATCGTCAAGATCCTCAATTCAAACCGAAATCAAACCTTTTGATCTAAAATCAACACATTTCCAAACACTTTGTACTGCATTCACTGAATCAATCCAGGCAAATAAACCATGAGGACGGGGCAAGACAAAATTTGGCTAAGTCTAAAAGGTCAAAACTAGGGGGTCCTCCTGGATGGGGCGATGTTGCAAAAACCTCACAACAACTATCAAGCTTCCCTCCCAGTTTGTTGTCCTCAATTTTGAATTCACAAAATTGTGGCAACCCTACGATTTTTTCTTGATAATTTGTAGGAGTATCCTCTAGGTCTTGAACGTTTTGACGAGGTGATGTAAAAGGCGATTCATTATCCCTGAAAAGCTCTTAATAACACACTTTCATGCGTTTTTTCCTTTCTTACCATTTGTTTTTGATCTTTTTTTTCCCTCGAGTCGAAAGCCCTCTGAAATACGCTCGTTTCGAGCTAACTTAGACGTCAAACGGAGTTGTATAGCTCCAATTATGACGAAAAAGGTGGGGTTTTTCGGGCTGACTGCATATTCTTTAAAAATCCATTAAAGGTGGGGTTTTTAAAGTTGAATGCACGAGTTTGAATTATTTTTAATATGTTAAATGGATTTCAAAATCCGTTTTCAAATTTCAACTCATTTCGAGTTGATTTGACTATAGTTTTTAACGTTTTCGTGAAATTAGCTTTAAATCTTCTAGTTTCATGTTACTTTATTTAAATACTATAGTAATGTATTAAATTAATTCAAATTTAAAATACTTAAGTGTTAAAAGTGTGATTTTTGTTCTTCACTGCATATTATCCATGTGCAAAACACTTTTAAAAACTCACTCTTAAGTCTTTTTCATATTAAATACGTTGTTTTTATCAACGACTGCATGTACATGTCATGTTTTCAATCATATGCAGTTGTATTTCTAAAGAGCATATTTAATCCTAGCTAAAGTGTTGTTTTTATATGCGACTGCATATTTAAAATAACATTCATGAACTCAAAGGGTGGCTTTTTCTTTGTAAAAGTCATATTTTGAAAGACATGTATATGCACTTCAAAAGTGCGTATACTTTTCTTTGTTTTATCTTCCTCGTGACGTTGTTTTCAATAAGCATTGCATATGTTTAAAACTTAATGTGCAAATGTGTTTTAAAACAACGTTTTTATATATCTTCCCAAAAGTGTCGAATTTTAAGTGTATTGCATATACTCTTTATATGTAAATACATTGAAAACTCTTCCATTTATCTTGGACGTTAAATTTAAATTCATTTGCATATGCAAAAGAGTTTCCTTCCTCTAGATGTTGTTTTTAGAAGGCATTACATATGTTTTCTTACATATGTAATGACTATGAGAAATGACGTTTTTAATAGTTTTTTTCATAGACGTCGAATTTTAAGGTTGTTACATATATGTAATGACATTCATTTTTAATGTTTTTAATGCATATGAGTATAGACGTCGATTTCAAACAGCATTGCATATAATATAAATCGACTCTTTGCATATGATAAGTGTTTCAAAAATAACGTTTTTGATGATTATATGCTGGGCATCGAATTTCAACCTCATTACATATGCGTTAATACACTCCAAATGCATATGTATTGGCTTTCAAAAACAGCGTTTTTAATGAGAGACCAAGGTGTCGATTTTTAGTCTCATTACATATGCATTTGAAACTCATCAAATGCTATGTAAAGCTTTTCTTATTTTGCGTCCGCCATTTCCAGCATAACATATGTATTCAAATAACTCAAAACTCATGTGCAAAGGGTATCAAAAATAGCGTTTTTAATACAAGAAGCTAGGCGTTGCTTTTCATTGTCCTTTCACATATCAAAATCATATGCAAAGACATCTGAAAAAGGCGTTTTCAGCATCGACGTCAAATTTCATATGCATTACATATGACTGTTTAACATGAACAGCATATGTTTTTCTTCAAAAACAATCCGCTTGGAGCTCTTTTTCCATCAAAACGCCTTGTAGTTGAAGATTTTCAGCATCATCAATCATTCCCTCAGCCATTGAATGTAATGATCCCTATTAGGACTCTTACTTGATTTGTGCTAAAATTCCTCTTTTAGGGCATTAATATTTTATATTACAAAAAAATATAAATAAATATGTATAAAACCATTGAAATGTAATTCTGATTTTATTGTCTACTAATTAAAAGATATAATTTGCATATATAAATATCAGATCATTCTTATAGATCATCCATAAATATATTATAGAATACATACTTTCATTATTTCCACACACGCATATTATAATATCTCACTATATATGAACCCTTTTAAATATATATATATAGAGTAATCTATATTTTAATTTCACTATATATATGAATTATCTATATTTTCTTATTTCACTGTTATAAATAATATTGAGTGTATTAGATTATATATAACACTCATATATATATACACTCAAATATATCATTAGACCTTTCAGGTATATAATATATATTTGTGATTCTTATTAAGATATTTCTATATATATATATATATATATATATATACAACTTTTGATTTAAATAATTTTGACTTTAATTGTTATTCACTAATACATATAGTTTTGATTTAACAGATATATATATATACACATCCTATATATTTATTTATATTCATATATATATATAAATATATTTTTATATCTATTTATTCATTCATACATGTCTGTGTATATATATATCTCTTACATATATATAATTTCTAATTACCAACAATAATATATATATGTATATATTCACTACATATCTGTATATATATATATCTCTTACATATATATATAATTTCTAATTATCAACAATAATATATATACTTATATATTTACTACATATCTCTGTATATATATCTTATATATATAATATTCTGCAAACAAATATTAGATAATAGGTGCGTAACAGCATGCTCTCACTGTTACGGAGTAGACCAATATATAAGTCGCACTCTTACCATAGCAAGGTGCTGTCACAGCCTTGATATTTTCCTATCAAACCTCCTTAACGTCCAAAGATAATTACATTACTGGTTATCCTTTTTACTGGTTATCCCTCATTTGTATTTACGCTGTTTCTTTTTGATATAAGACTCCATCGATGTCTGTCCCTTATATTATTTATCACTGTTCTCGCTCCTTTGACTGATGCTAATCCTCCATTCACCTATGCTGCTACTGACGCTACTATGCTCTCCTTAGTCTAATCTTCTTCTCCCTTAACGGTGCTGTAGTTATTGATTCTGTGAAGTATAAAAATGGCTCTCTTCGATCTGCTCTTCTATAATCTTCCTTTCTTTCGATTTCAAACCATATTTATGTATACCGCTTGTATCATGGGCTCATGGGTCACGACCCCTCATTTGGTAGATTAATATCATTTTATTATCATCAGTTATTAATATTAATCTCCAGCTATTAATATTATTGTTTATTGTTGATCTTATCTTTTTTACTTATCGTCCATTTGGAATCTATTATTATTGAAGTATTTTAAATATGGCTAATATTATTAACATGTATAATAATAGTAATATGGATAATATTAAGTTTTATATTGCATTATTAAATATATATATATATATAGAACATTACGTATTATCAATATTAATATTGATATTAATTATACATTGATTAAATGATTAGTATTAATATGGTTTAATATTAATATTGATTAATAATATTCTTAATAATACATTATTAATTGATTTCATAGTTTAACTATTAATTGATTAATTATTATTATTATTGATGGTACACAATCAACATGTGTATAATGGTATCAATTATTAAATAAGTATATATATGTGTGTTAATATGTTTGTACATACATCAATTATGGCTCATGACATTGAATCAATTTGATAAGCATTTTTATGATTTGTTTCATCATTTTTGGTTGTTTTTATGCCCTAGACGCTGTTTTTCTTTCTCATTACATATGCAAGAGAAATGGTCAAACGGTTGCTATTTCTTGGCATTTTTCTTCTCAATCCTTTCCATTTGGCTGTATAATATCATTGACTATCCAATTTTGAGGGAGAGAAACAAGAAAAATGATCTATTTATACTGTTTCTATCCAATCTTTTCTAAATCCAAGAATCAATTGGATTTATTCTATCTTGGAGATTGAGGTAAATTTTTCCTTATTCTTTTTCTTGTTTTTCTTCTAAATTTATTCATTCTACATGTAAAGCTTGCAATTTTGATTTACATGTGATAGAATATATAATTCTTCTACTTCCATTCTCAATTCTCAAAGATGCATGTACAAGAACTTCATCTTTCTTGCACATGCAGTCGGGATTAAAAGACCCGTCCTATGAAGAAGAAAAGACAAATGCAAGTTATTCATGTGCTATTTTCCAAATTCACTTGCATCAAACCGCTGTCCCTATCATCACCATATGATGTCAAACTCATAATGGTGGTTAATTTGACACTTTTTCATGAAATACCATCCTTCTATTCATCCATTATCCATTCACCTCTTCGCTGTCCTAAAGTTTTCCAGCCATATGTCATGTCCATAGCCTTCCAAAATCCATATTTGTACATCAAAGATCGTGCAATGGACCCATCCATGCTTCATTTTCTCACCTAATACTTGTTCTTTCATATGTAATACCCCCTGAAAAACCCATTTTGGTTTTTCTCACCACACAAACTCAAATCCATTTGTTCTTCCGTTGTTCACAAGTATTCCATCCTCATATAATAACCCAAGTTCATTTCTTGTGCATTCAAAAAAGTGCAATGAATCCATCACTTGAAGACGTTCTTACCGTGTGGAATCTTCATGACACAGTTACTCAGGCATATCATATTGCTATGTCAGGAGAATCTCTAGCCAACACCAGAAGAAGAAGTAAAGGCCCCAGGGATTGAAAGGAAGATTCAAGAAAGGTTAGGACAGGAGAAACAAAACTGAAAGAATGATCTAAGATGGTGTTGCCTTCTTATGTTGACTATCCAGTTGTGCAACCAGGCTTGGATATAAATGTAAGGCAAGAAGATATCATTTCAGACTTAGGGGCTTTCATTTGGAATCAAAGAGAAGACGACGCACACTATTCAGTTGCTCGGGCCATCTTGGAGGAAGAGGAGGAAGTTGGTATTGAATTTGAAAGAGAGACAAAGAATTGAAAGGAGGCTTCAAGAAAGATTGGAACGTGAGCAAAGAGAAAGGATACAATGAGAACGGGAAGCCCATAGGAGAGCTCAAAGGCCACCCTTAAGAGAAATTCAACTTCAAGGGAATCAAGTGAATCAAAATTAGAACACAAGCTAAGAAGATTGGATCTTTCTCCCCAAAAAGGTTTGAAAGACTACAATCAAAAAGAATCTTTTCAAGGCAAAGATGGAAAGAAACAAATGTACTTCTCAAGAGACAACCAAGGATGCAGGTCCCTGTTCCAGATGCTTTCGCCAAACTAAAGCATGTCAATCACCGCGCATCCTGTAGCAGCATGAAGACAAATGAAGGATGATGTAATAGGTGTCGTGTCTTGTCAGGCACTTAGAATATTTCATCATGTCTTTGTAATTTGTGTTTGACATATGTAATTGCATGTGATAGTATCACGTGCAAAGTGGTAACATGTAATCAAAGTTGCAAGTGCATTAGGCATGCAACTTTGAATAAGTCAAAGTTAGTTAGTTAGGGAATAAGTCAAGGTGGTTAAGGATTTCCCTCTTTTCTCTCCACCTTTCTCTCTCCTCTTTTCCTATATAAAGGAGGGAACTCATTGTAAATAAGGATCTTTTGGCAAGGCAAGAAAACTCTGTCAGTTTGTATCTGCACTCTAAGACTTTGTGCTTGGATGTAATTCAAATTGCTTTCAATAAAAGAGGCAGATTGTTTTGAGACTTTGTGCCAATTCAAACTGTTATGTGACGACATTTTTTGGAGTTGATTTTGAGTTTTAATGCTTTGATTCAAGAGGGATTTGGATTCAATTGTGTAGACTTTGAGCTGCCTGTTGCATTCAGAGCCAATTTGAACTTTTGAAGACTTTATCCTGCAGAAGGACAAATTGTGATAGATAATAGTGGCTACAATTACTTAGAGCTGAAAACTTTGGGCTTCAGTTGTAAGTGTTTTTATTAAATTTGAGAGTATCTGGTAAGAGACTTTGTGCCTTACTGGTTATTCTGCTCGAATCCTCACGAGGCAAGTGCAGGAGACTTTGGGTTCCTGTTTTTGTTTCACTAAATATAAAAAAGATAACTGCTGCCCCTGATATTGTTCTTATGTCAACTCCAGGGTCACCAGTATTATCGTAGCAATAAGGCACTTTTTGTCAAGTTAGAAAGTGGTAGTTGTACGCAAATCATTCCTGAAAAAAGAGGAATTGATTAAGAGAACCACCCTTTTTGTACTTTCAGTTAAGTTCCTGTTGAAGCCACCTACGGTAAGAAGGGAGCCTCCCCTATTGCTGAGAAGAGAGAGAAATCTCATGAGATGTTGCCTAAAGTTACAATTTTGTAAGGTGTAGTCTTAGCGGCTTACAAAATTTTTAGCCAACACAGTTTCAACTTTTTCTTATGAGGGATCGGCTATTGTTCAGTGTAAAAAAATATTTTGAACGTATTTGCGATTTGCATTTTAGATTATAAGTTACAATTTAGGAAGGGACTTGAGTTTGCAGTTAAAGGGTTTGGTATTATATTTTAACATGCACTATAATTTGTAAAGTTGCAATTTGGGAGCAAATTTCAGGTTGCAAGAATTTTTTGCAATATGTAAATTTTATTACATATTACACTTTTGACACAAACCTGAATCGCATGATTGGACATTTTTTGGTTTTGGTAATCTTGACTCATTTGGATAGAATGCAATCCTAGTAAATCATTTTGGTATGTTTTTTATCCCTAAAACGCCTCTGGCAACAATTGAAAGTCTTAAATTCTCATTGGTTGCAGGCATATATGCCCCTGGTTGATATTTCAAGTTGAAAGAATGCATCTAAAAGAGGCAAGAAGGGACAAAAGAAATAATGTGTTTTAAGTTAATTGTAATCTTTTGCGAGAAAAAAGATTAAAGTTGTAAGCAAATCAAGAAATGAAGAAAACAAATAGTAGTGACATATTAATTGTAATTTGGTAGGGAATGGAAGTGAAACGAGATGAATTTGGAGAGCTCAGTGTCATTTTTTGCACACCTTTAATTTCTAGAAATATAATTCTTTGCAAACAATTGCCGCCTCCTTGATACCTGCAAAGATCTTAAGTAATCATGCATATTACTGAATTGATTTATTTCATTTCTTCAAATTACTGAATTCATTTTATTTTTGCCATTATTCGTGTCCATCTTTCCATTTTTACCACTGAATTGGGGATATTTTTGTCGCTAAATATCCTGCTCCAATAAGTGTTGTGAGAAAGCTCTTCAATATTTTGAACAAATTCACATTCAATTAATAAATATTTATGCAAAATCAGATTATTTATTTGTGTTGATGAAGAAAACAAAGTATGCACAGACATAGCTGCATGATAAAAGAGCTCCATGATAAAAGGAGTTGCGTGATAAAAAGATAAAAGATTTTTAATTCATAGTGAGATGCTGCCTTTTGCTATTTAGGGAGGTTAGCAGATTGTAATAAAAACATGTAATTCTTCAACTTTTAATAGTTTATAATAGAAAAATTTATTCTAAAATTAGAAAGTGTGGTTTTTAGTAATTAATTTAAATCAAAATATTTAAAGTAATATAAAAACTTGAAAGATATGCTCTAGATGGTGCATTAGTAGCTCATGAGACTCTACATTCAATCAATACTTGTCACATTCCAGCATTCACAGTTAAATTGGATATGATGGAAGCCTACGATAGGGTCAATTGGGAATTCCTGCTCAAAGTTCTAAGTAAATTTGGATTCTCAGCCAAATGGTGTAAATGGATCAAAGGATGCATTTCAAGGGTCTTCTTTTCAATATTAATCAAAGGTACTCCCTCAAGTTTTTTTGTTGCCACTCAAGGGGTAAGACAAGGAAACCCCTTGTCTCCTTTCTTGTTCATAATCATTGCTGACCTGTTGATGCGTGTTTTATGACCCACCAAATAGTAGAACAAAATACCGAGATATCTTATCCTCTCTTGAACAAAGTACCGCATATGCTAAGATTGCAAGAAGATCATACAGTGACTCCAAGGTTCCTCGACTTGTGGATAAGCTCGGCATTGATGTGATTTTCTGAATATCACAAGGGGCCTTATGTTTTAATTCTTGAATAGATTTCAAATCATATAAAATGGGAGCTATCGAAAAATTTGCAATGAAACACCTTTTTGGATTTTTACTAGATATGCGGAAATAAAAGGGATATAGGGTTCAAAGGTTCTAATCTACTCCTAAGGATAATGATAGCAAAAGAAAGTACTCTGATGGACGAATTCCTCAATATCGAGTTCCACTTCGCAAAAGACAAGCTACAACTACACATGAATTGGTGCAATCTTTAAAGGTTTTATGCGAATGATAGAATTTAGGCACATATGGATACGGGTTCAGGCTAACCTTGCACAACAATTTAGAATCACTAAAACGTCAAAAGTATCAACCGAAGGAACTCATCAAAACACCATCATATTCTCTATCACAATCACAACACTTTATCTACTAAACTTAATCTAAATGAGGGAATTATGAAACCAAGCAAGCATCAAGACACATCAAATTATCAGCACACTCAATGAAAATTTTATTGTCTTAATAGCTCTTAGGCAACAATCTCACAATTCACTCCTTCAAAATGAGAAGAAGAGGCCTTTATATAGGTCCTTAAAAATGAGTGGCCCGGATTGAAATAATGACCGATGGCCTAGATTTTGCCACATCAGCCCTAATTACGGTTAGGGCATAGAAAAGGGAATCTACATTAATACGAGAAGGAATCCACTACTATAGTGGGTAACAATTGCCCACTATGCATGTATGCTCAAAAAGAGAGTGAGGTGCCATAAATAGCCACTACACATACACCCACTATGCATCAAATGCACCTATCTTTGACCTCGGCGTTTTCATTCCTTGAACCTACTCAATACGGCCTCCAACTCATCAATGCTGACACTCAGTGCTGATTCCTGCTTGAATTCCAGGGCCACCACTGCTCACTCGTATTTTCTCAAGCTGTCCTCCCATTCTGGCAATAGATCCTGAGTCGTATGCATGTTGCTTGAGAAGGCGGACAGGTTTGCAAAATCATCCCTCGTGAAAGATCAAGTCCGAAGAACTCTTCCAATTTGCCTTTCATGTTGTCAATAGTTATTTCTTCTTTAGCCAACCTTTGTAACAACAGTGATGCAATGGTATTGGAGACCTCCTATTGGATATTCTCTATTATCCCCTTCAATCGAGCTGACTCCCTGGCGAAATAACATTTCCTTTGCCATGAGAACTGCACCATAGCATCAAGGTAAATCATACACTCCTCCGATGACTCTGCCATTAACCAAGATCTGCCCAAGGGTCTCCATTAGATTCTGCAAGTCACAAATCACCTCATCCTTATAAATATGCTCATCCTCCCAAGTCTCCTCCATGCAACGAGTTCAGGAAAGGATGATTAGTGCCTTATCGTGAATCCGAACTAATTCCTCGGTGTGCCTATAGGCCTCATTTTGGATCCCCTTAATCCAGACCTCTGCACCTTGCACAATTTTCCTAATCCTGTTGATGGCCTCAATTGAATCGGTTGGAATAGCTGGTCTGGAACAAAGGATGGATCCTCTTCTCTAACTCGGCGAGGCAAGTTGTCGATGTATGCACATAAAGCCCAAATCTCCCCCTTTTGCCTCTGATATTTTTCTACCAACTTCCTCATCTTGTCCTTGACAACTTGTGTCAAATCATCGAATTCCTCCATGACCTACGCTCGAGAAGCCTGACCAAGATCAATTTTTGTTACGTGGTATTCCTCAGGAGCAATTTGATCCTTGGTCTTGTCAACTACAGGAGTCACAATCTACAGAAATCTGGGTCTTGATTCCCCTCTCATGACCTTGGTGAGCTTCTTGGCTTTTCCTTTTTCTCCTGATCAGTCAATTCGATCTAGAATTTTTTGTAATTCAACTGCAAGGTCAACCTCCTTCTCTTGGCTTCTCTGAATCCTCTACCTAACCCAATCTGAAATGTTGGCACTCTGGTCCTTTTGCACTGCTACCTACTCGTGTCCTTGGACTGCTTTAATATCACTCTCTTCCTCGGCTCCAAGACTCTTTGTCATTACCTCAGGAGCTAGTGTTCCTCTGGTGGGAATCTCTTCTTCTGCTGCAGGGGCTTCCGCTTCTATCTTAGAAACCTCTTCCTCTATTATCTTTTTGAAAAACACACTGAGAATTTCCTCCATCATGACATCTTGCTCCCTGCTTCTTCCTGGTGCGAACATCTCATTGGCATTGACACTCAATCTATCCTTCACTAGCCTCGTCATGCATTGTTCTCCTTGTTGCATTCTTTCGCTTGTTCCTTCTTCATGCCTGGTGAAAGCTCCTATTTCCTGCACACTGGGAATCCGGCTAGGCGAAGATGGCGCATTCTCAAACCTCAATCTTTTATATTGTCCTCAATCTTTTATGTTGTGGTTCTTCAATATGAATATCCAATCTTCTCTTTGTATGTGTTTCTTGAGCCGCATCTTTCTCCCTCTTGTGCTATGCACTCCCTGACGGGATTTCCCTTTCTTCTATCCTTCCTCCCGATGGTTGCCTTGGTCTTTCATCTCGCAACTGTAGATGACCTAACAACTTGTACGTCCAATCCTTCTTTGGTATGGTCATCCTGTCGAACTATCATTTGACCCACCACTTCGTGAAGTCTATGACTAGTTTTGTCAATGTATCAAGATCTACAATCTCCTTCCTCTGCCAGTCATAGGGATGAATAACCCTTTCCTTTTCTGGGTTACACTCTCTTTGGAGCACATTTGGATCTTCATCCATCTGATCAGGAACGCGGAAAGTCTTGCATGCCCTGATTAGGTCTAATGGCAATCTGTAATGTCCCCTCTCCTGAAGAGAATTTAAAAAATAAATCATAATATTAAGCTATGACAATAATTAAATACCGAGTAATAATAATTATATGTGATTAATAATAAATAATAATTAAATATAATATGATTAATATCTACAATTAGATAAATTTAAATTAAATAGTAAGATGAAGATATTAAATAAAGAAATAGATAATGAACAAATAAATGATTACTAAGTTAATAGACAAATAAATGATAATAAATATAATTTATCATTAAATTCATTCTATAATGAAACATAGACTATTATAATAATAATTGAGTCTATAGAATTAATATAAATATATTTAGTCTAATAAATAATAATAAAATGCAATTATAATATAAATAATGATATTAATAATCATTGTAAATGGTAATTCAAATAAATTAAAAAAATAATAATAATTAATAATTATAGAGGCATATCTCTAACATCTAATGGTCGCAACCCTTCAACATGCCAATGTATATAATGGATATCAAATCCATTCCTTTCGGGAATTCATATATATGGAGAGGAAATGAATAAAAAGGAAAGAAATGGAGGAGAAAATCAAGGAGGAAATATAGGAGAAGATTAAGGAGGAAATGTAGGGAAATATTTAATGGAAAGAAATATTAAATAAGCTAAAAATAAAGACATGAAGAAGGCAAACAACAAAATATTATAAAGTTAAAAAATGCTATAACAAGAGAGATTAGAAAAAGTAATAAGAAGAGGGCATATACGTGGGACAAGAAAAGGAATAAAAAATCAATACTATTAAGGTATGAAAGGTCATTCCCTTTTAAATAAGTACTGATATATTACATGAATATGAATTAATATTGTTATATATAAATATAAAATTAGTATTATTATAAAAAGAATTCATTTCACATACTAATTATTAAAGTGTATAGATGTAAATCAATAATTAATAGATATGTATTATAATTATAATTTTATATATAATTGTTAAATAATTATAATAAGGAAAAATAATTAATAAGTAATCATAATAAATAAAATGTATTAAGTGATATATATATATATATATCTTCAGGTTAGTCATTCAAAAACTTACATGATATAAAAGAACATAATTTCATTTAAATTCATAAATAGTATTTCATTGAACAGATTTATAAATGATAACTCATTAATGATATTATTAACAAAGTAATTTTCTTATCAAAAGTAACTATTGACAAAGTAATGGAAAAGAACTCTCAAGGGGGATTAAGACCTCCACTAAGCCAGTGTACACTAATGACACGCATATGCATATGTACTAAGCCTTGGATAGAGAAAACCTCTTCCAAGAAGAGGAATAGACCTATGGTCAGTGATGCGCTCCAGTGGATGACGGCAAGATTGGACCAAGGACTATAAAAGATCCTTATAAGGTCGTGAGCCCGACCTGCTAGACTTTTCTCAGGAAGTCCCTAAGGATGCGCTCCAAAGGACGACGGCAAGATCTAATCAAAGGACACAAGGGTCCTTATTAAGGTTATGAGCCCAACCTGGTAGACTTCCTTTTGGAGGGGTTAGTAGTTGGGGTAGATAGTTAATTAATTAGTTTTTTTATTCATATTTATGTGTCCATACTATTGTTGCTAACATCTTTCTTGCAGGTTAATTCTTAAAGAAATATTTCAAAAATACTAGGGACATTACAGTGGTATTAGAGCATGATCTTGCCATCCTGTATGGTGAAGATTAAACAAATCCGCATAAAATAACAAAGATTGATCAGGTAAAGAATCAAGGAACAGGATTCATGAGTCAAGAACATAGTGATGAAATACATATTTCCTAACACCATGCCTATTACAGGGGTTTGTTAATAAATGTAACAATGCTTGCATTATGTGTATTCATCGTGTATGCTCCGTGTCTTCATGCATTAATGTGACTTCTTCGTGTATGCTTCGTGTTTTCATACATTCATATGTATACTTTGCGTTCAAATACATACTTCATGTGTGACTCTATTTTTAGACAAATAGAAAGGAGTAATAGATTCATTATAAGTAGAAATTCGAATTGGTCATATCGGGAATAAACTACATATGAATTAAAGGTGAGTTAGGGAGGGAAAGCACCTAAGGGGCCACAGATAAGGAGAATACGTGGATATGATCCAAGTTTTGCCTAAGACCCATTTAGGTACTCTTGGCCCTTATGCTAACCACCCAATACTTGACAACTACAATCATATCCTTCGTAAGATGATATGAGTTAGGGAGGACAAGCACCCAAAGGGGTTCAATTAACAAGAATACGTGTATTATGGTCCAGGTTCAACCTAGAACTCCTTGAGTCGTCTTGGCCCTTACGCTAGCCATCAAAGTTCTAACGATTGACACTATCTAAACATGATAAATAATCATCTTAACTCTTGATTAGAATAAATATTGAAATCTAATATGCTATAATTATTAACTTTGTTAATGTTGGTTTCTCTTTGTTACTAGAAGACAAGTAGAGACATTTCAGTGGTATCATCTAGGGTACATCTTGGTTATAAGAGGTGAAATAAATATGAAAATATTCAATTGCTTGAGGACAAGCAATTTTGGGAAGGGTGGACTGTAATGTCCCCTCTCCTGAAGAGAATTTAAAAAATAAATCATAATATTAAGCTATGACAATAATTAAATACCGAGTAATAATAATTATATAAGTGATTAATAATAAATAATAATTAAATATAATATGATTAATATCTACAATTAGATAAGTTTAAATTAAATAGTAATATGAAGATATTAAATAAAGAAATAGATAATGAACAAATAAATGAATACTAAGTTAATAGACAAATAAATGATAATAAATATAATTTATTATTAAATTCATTCTATAATGAAACATAGACTATTATAATAATAATTGAGTCTATAGAATTAATATAAATATATTTAGTGTAATAAATAATAATAAAATACAATTATAATATAAATAATGATATTAATAATCATTGTAAATGGTAATTCAAATAAATTAAAAATAAATAATAATTAATAATTATAGAGGCATATCTCTAACATCTAAAGGTCGCAACCCTTCAACATGCCAATGTATATAATGGATATCAAATCCATTCCTTTCGGAAATTCATATATATGGAGAGGAAATGAATAAAAAGGATAAGAATAATAATACAAAGGGATTATTCAAATTTCAAGAAAACAAGAAAAGAAATGGAGGAGAAAATCAAGGAGGAAATATAGGAGAAGATCAAGGAGGAAATGTAGGTAAATATTTAATGGAAAGAAATATTAAATAAGCTAAAAATAAAGACATGAAGAAGGCAAACAACAAAATATTATAAAGGAAAAAAATGCTATAACAAGAGAGATTAGAAAAAGTAATAAGAGGAGGGCATATACATGGGACAAGAAAAGGAATAAAAAATCAATACTATTAAGATATGAAAGGTCATTCCCTTTTAAATAAGTACCGATATATTGCATGAATATGAATTAATATTTTTATATATAAATATAAAATTATTATTATTATGAAAGGAATTCATTTCACATAGTAATTATTAAAGTGTATAGATGTAAATCAATAATTAATAGATATGTATTATAATTATAATTTTATATATAATTGTTAAATAATTATAATAAGGAAAAATAATTAATAAGTAATCATAATAAATAAAATGTATTAAGTGATATATATATATATATATATATATATCTTCGGGTTAGTCATTCAAAAACTTACATGATATAAAAGAACATAATTTCATTTAAATTCATAAATAGTATTTCATTTCAGATTTATAAATGATAACTCATTAATGATATTATTGACAAAGTAATTTTCGTATCAAAAGTAACTATTGACAAAGTAATGGAAAAGAACTCTCAAGGGGGATTAAGACCTCCACTAAGCCAGTGTACACTAATGACACACATATGCATATGTACTAAGCCTTGGATAGAGAAAACCTCTTCCAAGAAGAGGAATGGACCTATGGTCAGCCTATAAGTCCTGAGTGATGCGCTCCAGTGGATGACGGCAAGATTGGACCAAGGACTAAAAGATCCTTATAAGGTCATGAGCTCGACCTGGTAGACTTTTCTCAGGAAGTCCCTAATGATGCGCTCCAGAGGACAACGGCAAGATCTAATCAAAGGACACAAGGGTCCTTATTAAGGTTATGAGCCCAACCTGGTAGACTTCCTTTTGGAGGGGTTAGTAGTTGGGGTAGATAGTTAATTAATTAATTTTTTTATTCATATTTATGTGTCCATACTATTGTTGCTAACATCTTTCTTGCAGGTTAATTCTTAAGGAAATATTTTAGAAATACTAGGGACATTACACAATCGGGAGCACATCCTCTTCCTAATCTCATTTTCATCAACCACATTCACCCAGAAATCCTCGAGTTGCACTCTTTGTTGATGCCTCATTCCTACCACTACTCTAATCTTATTGTATGGATCAAAATCTGGCCTCCCTGAATAAAGTGGTAGACGGAAGAAGTTCATCTTGTCAAATGATCTTTCAGCTGCTGGTAGACAAGCACACATCTCAACTGCATCACTTCCAATGAAAAGTGGGAATTACAGTCCTAGTTTATTTTTCTTCTTCTAGACTTTGTCATAAGCTGTCAACTGTCAGGTGACTTCCAACATGATCATTTTATCAGTAGGGTATCGTGGAAGCTTGTACAGCTACTCAAAAAATCCTTGCAGCCTGATGTATGAGAAGGTGGGAAACTGAATGAACCATGCTCCAAACTCCTCCACCAACTTCATCATCTCAGCAAACAATCTCTTCTGCAAGCTCCTCACGATGCGCTTTGCAAATGCATCATTGACTCAAGTGTAATCATCTATGGCCTATAGATACAGTTGAGGATAACAGTCATGTACCTTTAATCGTGGATTTCCACTTCCGAGGGCTCCCTTGCACCTTAGTCCCTCATACCTCGTGTTTCGTGCTAGCATATATATCATGTAGGAGCTCATGAAGAACTTCCTTGTCTGCTCCAAATTCCTCAACTGCTCATCAAGATTGTCACTAATCAACCCAGCCCAATCGATGTGATTGAACTCAACCACCTGTTGAACAAAATACCGCATCCATGTCTCCAATAGGTAGGAGTGGGGTAAGTCGAATATTCTACTGAGCAATTATCAAATTGTTGTACTCTCGGTGGAAACCCATCCATACAAGCCCTTTAGGCAATTTCGAGTAGTGGGATTTGTTCCTCATCCAGTTTTTGTTAATGATTTCCTCGCAGTGTTGAACTCCAGCTATGTAAACTCTGTGCACCTTCTCTTGATGGTCCCAACCGATGCCGAGAGGGGAGGGGTGAATCAGCACCTGCTAAAACTTCACAATAAATCTGATATAGTGCATCAAAAATTGTAAGAAGAACAAATTTTAGAACAGTAATAGCAATCACACAAACAACAATAAGCAACGCCAGATTTATCACGTGGAAACCTAATTTGGGAGAAAACCACGGTGTGAGGAAACCTCACAAATTCTGCACTCTTCTAAAGTGCGCCTTGTTAGGAGCCTTTCCTATTAAAGGATTATAAACGCACTATTAGATGTGACCCGGTTAAGGGATTTGATACAATAAGGCATGTTAGAGCCTATCTAGTTAGAGGACTTAAAACACCTAATCAGATGCCACCCGGTTAAGGGATTTAGTACAAGGGACCTGTTAATGCCCACCCAAAATACTGGTATTTCGCTATTGTAATTGTTAGAGAACAATAAAGGATTTGACCTTTTAGAAATGGCTTTGCTTAGCCTGATAAGATCATTGTTATTCTCAACTGAGAATCATCACCGGTCTTTGCAAGTATGTTCTCTTAGACAGTTGTGCTTCTTTGCACAATCTTCTTTGCTTCTTTTCTTCACCTCTGTGGCTTCTTCTCAGCGTACAGGTTCACTCCTTTTTTTGGCAGAATGAGGGCAAACTATATTCTTGTCAGGAAAATGAATATATAGACTTCTTTCCCTATTTGCTTTTTACATACATGACCCGTTTAAAGATCACCTTCGAATCCATCACCCAGTGGAGTATTAGTTCACTAAAGAAACATCTGATGCGTGCTATGCTTTATCTGCTTTATGAAAGAAAATGACAGATGCGTGTCAAAATCTTTCCTTCACAAGAGATATCTCCATTATTTAATGCCACAAACTCCAGCATTAAAACCTTTAATCGCGCCTTGTACTGATCGTCTTGATAACTCAAAGCCTACCGGATTGTGTGTAGTAAATCCCAGTCAAAGAGTTAGATAACTGTTGGTTGACTATGACTTTCCCCGGTTCATCAATCAAGATGAAGTCTTCACTTGATCGGTAAAGGTTCTTAAGTTGTGCACAGGTAAGAGCTTTGACCTATCACCTTCCCTTCTTCTGGCTATATCAGTTGCATCCTTTCCTCGGTTCCTATTACCGGTAGTATCCTTCCTCGATGACTGGGTGCTCTGATGATCAGTTAGAGCAGTATTAGTAACTAGATATAGTCTCTTCTTATTTGCACAGTGTCACCGGTTGCTAAACCAGTCTCTCCTCGCTTTACTGTAGTCAAATGTGGCGGTCCTTGCTTCACAGATAGAACAATACCTCTTTTGCCAATCAATGACAATACCTCTTTTGACATGTACCGGTTGCAATCTTACCAGTTAATAACCTAATGCCAACAATCTCCCCCTTTGGCATTGATGACAAAACCATGACAAATCACTAAACATGTCATACTCTCCCCCTTTGACAAAAATGCCAAAGGCTAGTCAAAAAGACTACCTTACTGATATCAGCTCCCCCTTTGAGCAGCAGTCCTATTCATCAATCCAGTTAAGATGAGGTTGATTCCTCTATTGAACCATAATGAATTGATGAACACCTTTGCTTGTTTACTGATAATCAGGAAGGGGTATAACCCTAATTTACCTCTAAGATACTCAAAAGTACTCTTCGATAATGGCTTTGTGAATATGTCAGCAATCTGTTATTTTGTGGGAACATACTCCAATCTAACTTCTTTATTTGGCACCTGCCCTCTCAAATAGTGTTACTTTATTGCAATGTGCTTTGTTTTTGAGTGAATGACAGGATTCTTGGATATGTTTATTGCACTTGTACTGTCACAGTAAATTGCAATCAGTTCAAGTATCTGTTCTTGGATTCCATCCAATATCTATTTGATCCAGATTACCTGTGTGCAATTGATTATTGCAGCAACATATTCAGCTTCCTTTGTGGACTGTGAGATACAGTTTTGTTTCTTGCTTGTCCAAGACACAATCCTTCCTCCAAGAAAGAATGCACCACCACTTGTGCTCTTTCTTGTTAAGATATAGCTACATTCGGATATGGTAATATATATATATATATATATATATATATATATATATATATATATATATATATATATATATATATATATATATATATATCACTTGATAATTGTATATGTTACAATGTAGTTAATATTAGTAATCGGTTATGAAGGGTCATGACCCTACGTAGCATAAGCCACGTATGGTCATGGCTCTTCAAGACATGACTATTAAAAAGATATAAATGCATATTGATGGCTGGTGAAAAGATCAATCACAATGGTAATCTATTTCACTACAACACTCACATATATTCTCTATAGATCTGATTTTACAACATTTTTGTCATCAATATTACCAGCCCAATCTGCATTAGTATAAACCTTTATTTGACTTTCTACGACCCATCCCTTTGCTCATTGCTTATAGAATTTGCATCCACTCTTTTCACACTAGTAAGTCATACATAGAGAGAGCATTGATAAAGGTGGTATAGGCTTGGCTTAGCACTAGAGATGACTTCCATTTTCTAACAATTTCTAAATTGCATTCTTGCTCGAGTATAATTCAAACTCCATTTCAATTTTTTTCATCAATCCTCAGTTTTCTTTAAGAATTCCTAGTTTTACACCAATGTCCATCGGGAATTTTGGGGAAACCTCCCAAATTTGCCCAAATGTTTTTTGTGACAGTCCACAAGAAATGGGATCAAATTTTCCTTTTAGAAGTACAAAGCATTTTGATTTGTAGTATAGGACAAGATTCTATTGGTTCATTGGCTATGCTCACTCATCATAGAATCATGCCAAAAAGTGCAATATCAGCCTATGAATGACTTTGAGTGAAATAACACCTAATAGAAGGCCCACATGTTCAAACTCTTGCAAGACATTTCTTCCAAAAAAAGTTGCATCGTCACTTTGGAGGTTGTTTTTCTTGCCTTACGAAAAAGAAAATTCTTTCTATTAGGAGCACAAGGATATTTGCAAAAGATTTTGACTTTCTATATTGGATTCTTTGAGAAGCAATATGCATAAATTTTCCTTAGTCAAAGTCGCATCCCCAGCTACGGGATAAAAAATTGGGACCTTCCAATGCACAGAAATAACCCAAACTTGAGACATAACCCACCAAAACGAGAGGAACTAGACACACTTCAGCTAGAGCTACTAAGACAACGCAAAACAAAAGGGCCAAGTGAACAAAAAGATAAGGGGTCCCATCATGGATGGGCAAGGTGTGATTAGGTCACAACAAGATCTTCAGTAGAATGATCACAAAATCCAATGTTAAATATTTGACGTTGGGTGTTCAGATACCAAATATGGAAAACAAAGAAATGCTGAGAGGGGGAGGGGGTGAATCAGTATTTCTAAACTTTAGAGCAAAAAAAACAAATTTAAGACACACATGCACACAAGGAGATGAGACACAAGTTTTTGTCACGTGGAAAACCCAAGATGGGTTAAAAAACCATGGCTTCACTATTCAAATGGGCTACAACCCAATACATTAAGAGCTACAACTCTTCAAGAACGCATTCAAAAGTCGGCTTCAACCGGACTACACAACAGGGCTACAACCCTTTTCGTCGATAAGGAACTAAGCTGAATCAAGACAAAAATGAACTCTGAGTCTTTACAGAAAATATAAAGACATTTGAACTAAGACAACAACTGAAGAGGATCCTTGTGAATTGGTTCAATTTGATACTCTTTTTCAAATAGCAAACTAAGGCACCTTCAAAAACAATCAGCTCTCCCACTGAGACTCAGTGACTTCATCCCCCATTCCGAATATTCAAACAAATCAATTCTTGATTGCCAGCTATATTTTTTCAACATATTTGACACTCGATGTCTCCAGACCTATAAGCTCCTCCTTTTGTTTCGCCAAAGATAGCCAATTATTAACTACTATGTGCACTGTCTTTTCTATATATGAAAACTGTTACTTTCCTTCGAAAATTCATTCTACATGCGAGACTTGCCGCCTATTCATGTGTTTGGCTTGTAACATTCACCTACTTTTTGTTCTTAGTCGACTATCTCATGTTACTCTCCCTTTACGAAAATGAGACTCCTCTGTCTTCACGCAAACACGTGTAAGACGATTTCCTTTTTTTTGGCCAGTCACGCATACCACTATAAGTATTTCCGTCCTGTCATGCAACACGATATTATTATCGACCGGCACTGTTAAATACGCTACTCATGTATGTATGCTTCTTGCTTCATAGCCAACCTAAAAAGACATTGTCGAGCATTGAAAAGAAACGACCTGAACGCGTCTGCAAACTGCCACTTCCAGGAAACACCACATGTTACCAATGATACTGAGCAAGTAACGCTCCTAAACAGAGGATTTGATATAACCGTGTCCCAAAATGTTTGAAAACAAGTCTTCAAAAAAACGCGTGTCCGGGAAAAAGATGAGAGTGAGTGGATAAATTAGTACTCCTTAACATTACAGAGAGGAGTTACGTTGTCACAAGATGGTAGCACAAAAAATGCTTCCAACAAGAGGATTCTGAACCGAATAAGCATCGTGGTAAAAACATTACCACAGACCTCATTTTGAACATGTGTATGCCTGTAGCAGTTTGAAACGATTCTCATTCTTCGATGTTCAACCAATCATGATAGCAACAGATGGCAAAAACACTGCAGAGACAAACATAGGAAGCAACCAATCGGACAAACACATGGCAAGAAGAATGCACGAGAGTGCTAGCCAATCTAGGAAAATACGCAAGATATGGATCAGCAAAACTATACTGACATCAATGACATAAACTTAACAATCTCCCCCTTTTTGTCATTAATGGCAACTTCAACAGGAAGAGTCAACAGAAACAACTCCCCCTGAATAGCTGAACCAATTGAAACAACTCCCCCTAAATATCTACTCCCCCTTTGACATCATTGAACATGAAACGAAGTACAAATGCAATCCAGAAAATATAACTATGAAGTCCGGCTTCTGAAAACACACCCTTCAATGAGGTAGGAGAACACCAAGCTTGCTTCAAAGATACTCAAAGCGTTCTCGGAGTAATGGTTTAGTAAAAACATCAGCAATTTGTTCCTTGGAACAAAAATAGTTCAGTTTGACAGTATTGTTAGCAACTTGCTCCTTCAGATAATGATATTTAATCAGAATGTGCTTGGTGCGAGAATGCATCACTGGATTTCTCAAGATATCAATGGCACTTGTGTTGTCACAAAAAATGCAAATAGGATCAGTAAATTCAAGTTTATAATCACACAAAGTATTCTTCATCCAAATTATCTGAGTGCAACATGAAATTGCTGCAATATATTCAGCTTCAGCAGTAGATAATGAAGTGCAAGACTGTTTCTTGCTAAGCCATGAGTCCAAACAGCCATCCAAAAAGAAAGCACACCCACTGGTACTTTTCTTATCATCTACGGAGCCACCCCAATCTACATCTGTATAAGTTGTAAGAGAGAAATTAGAGCTCTTTGGAAACCAAAGACCAAGGTCAACAGTGCCTTTCAAATATTTAAAAATTCTCTTAACAGCTTGAACATGTGTTTTCTTTGGAGATGCTTGAAATCTAGCAACATAGCCAACAACCTGCATAATATCCAGTCTAGTGGCTCTAACAAACAGCAAACTCCCTACCATAGATCTATAAAAAGTCTGATCAATTGAAGGAGACGCATCATCCTTAGTTTACATCCGGTTTCCATAGGAGTGCTAACCGGATTATAATCTTCCATTTTGAATCTCTTAAGCAATTCTCTAACATACTTAGCTTGGGAAATGAAAACACCTTTAGAAGATTGATTAATTTGCAGCCCAAGAAAGTAAGTTAATTCACCCATCATAGACATTTCGAATTCATCTTTCATACAAGCAGCAAATGTCTTAGACATTTTGGCATTGTCACTACCAAAGATCAGATCATCTACATAAACCACAACAATGAGAATGTTGTTACCTTCCTCTTTGACATACAATTTGTTGCCTACATATCCCTTTTTGAAGCCCTGCTACTGCAACTAGTTATCCAACCTGTCATACCAAGCTCTAGGAGCTTGTTTGAGTCCATAAAGAGCCTTTTTCAACTTGCACACATAATCCACATTGTTAGAAATAAGACCTTCCGGTTGTTCAACATAGATTTCTTCAACCAAATCCCCATTTAAAAAGGCAGATTTAACATCCATTTGAAAGACTTTAAAACTTTTAAAGGAAGCAAATGCAAGAAAAATTCCGATTGCTTCTAATCTTGCAACTGGTGCAAAGGTCTCACTAAAACCCACACCTTCAATTTGAGAATAACCCTTGCAAACTAAACGAACCTTGTTTCTAATGATCTTACCATCTTCATTTACCTTGTTCTAGAATACCCATTTTGTACCTATTACATTTTTTTAATGAATCTTGGCACAAGCTCCCAAGTATTGCTCTTTTTAATTTGCTCTAACTCCTCTTTCATAGCAGCCACCCAATGCTCATCTACAGCTGCCTCTTCAAAACACTTAGGCTCAATCATGGAAATAAGTGAGAAGTCATCATCCTCAAAATAGTTAACATTTTGCCTAGCATTTCTAGTTCTTCTTTCAGCTATAACTTGATCAATAGGGTGATTCTTTTGAACAAACTTCGAAAGAGTTCTGAAGTTAGAAGCATCATGATCACCTTGAGAATCATACCCAGAATTATCATGTGAATTTTCAGCATCATTAGAAGTAGAGACTGATTCTTCATGAGAAGATTGAGCTTTACCTTTGTCATTCTCACCACTTTTGCTAGCTGTTACAACCTGAATATGAGGACAAGAAGGTACAGCAGTGCTAGTTTGAGTTTTTTCTTTTTCAGGGCTGTCATCATTCTCACAAAGTTCATTAGTAACTTCATGAATCTTAACATTAGCACTCTCTACTAATTTATGCAGCCTTTTGTTGTAGCATTTAAATGCTTTACTTTTAGAAGAATAGCCAAGAAAAATTCTCTCATCAGATCTAGACTCAAACTTTCCCAAATTATCTTCATCTCTCCTAATGTAGCATGGACTCCCAAAAATTTTGAAGTACTTAACAGTAACTGGTTTACCTTTCCAAAGTTCATATGAAGTCTTATTGAACTTGGGTCTCAACAACGTTCTATTCTGAATGTAGACTGTTGTGTGGACAGCCTCTCTCCAAAAAACACTTTCACTTTTCTTTCATTCATCAAGCATCATGTCATTTCTTGAACGGTTCTATTTTTTCTTTCCAAAACACCATTTTGTTGTGGTGTTCTTGGGGCTAAAATCTGTTTCTTGATTCCATGTTGCTCACAAAACTTAACAAAATCATTTGAAGTGAATTCTCCTCCATTATCAGATCGCAAGCATCTGTTTTCACATCCATTTTATTTTCAACCAGATTTTTAAAAATCTTAAACTTCTCTAAAGCCTCTGGTTTTTCTTTTAGAAAAGTAACCCAAGTCATACAAGAAAAATCATCAATAAGAAGCATAAAGTATTTTTCACCTTGAAGACTTGTTGTCCTAGTTGGTCCACAAAGATCCGTATGAACAAGCTCAAGTGGCCTACTGCTGAAATGATCTTTTGGTTTGAAGAAAGCTCTAGTTTGTTTTCCTCTTGACAATTTTTGCAAACAACATCAACTAGTTTCTCTATCATTGGCATATCTCTTAGAGCCTCCTTTTTACTGATTTTGATAAGATTATCAAAATTTACATGCCCAAAACGCTTGTGTCAAAGCCAAGCATCCTCTACCTTGCTCAAACAACAAGTCTCATCATTAGAATCATCAAGAATATAGAGATTATTTTCTGCTCTAGTTGCTTTAGCTATGACATCAATTCCTTTTTTAATAGTGCAAGAGTTTGAGTTAAAGCTGAGGTCATACCCTTGATCACATAGTTGGCTTACACTTAAAAGATTGTGTTTCAAACCTTCAACACAAAGAACATTCTCAACAATGGTTTCATCATTATTAATTAAGACAGTACCTATACCAAGAACCTTAGCAGAAGAGCTACCTCCAAATCTAACCTTTCCACCTTTCATTTTCTTGAGAGAATGAAACTTACTTAAATCACCTGTCATGTGTCTGGAGCAGCCACTGTCAACATACCAAATATCCTTCTCACTACTGGCTAGAAGAGCTGTTTGAACAACAACAACTTTTAGAGGTGTCCCTTGAACTTTCCTTCTCCAAACTTTGGTCACCTTTGTCATTCTTTTTTGTTCAAATTGTAGAACAAATCTGCACTATAGCTGTTGCAAAATCTTGAAGTATGGTCAAACTTGTTATAGCTGTAGCAAATTAAGTTGTACTTCCTAAAGGCATTCTTTTCATGCTGAAAATAATTCTTAAAAGGAGTAGCTCTACAATCAGCAGCTCTATGTCCAAAGTAGTTACATGCAAAATAGTAGCCATAAAAAAGAGGTTTATTTACCTTGTTAGGAGCAAGCTGACTACTTTCCAGTGGTGAAGAGTTTTGATCAAGTTGCATGCCAACTCCTCTCTTATCTTTGGTAGGTCTTTGAGAACCAAGAACATCATCTAACATAACATTACCACTCTTGAAAGACACTTCTTCACTGGAAAGCATAGAAGTTTTACCTATGTTTCTAAGAGCAACAATTTCAGCTTCTAGCTTGGCAATGTTTTCTTCTTTAATCTGAATCTGATTTTCTAGATTCTCCCTAATCTTTTCAGCTTCTTCATTCAGGGTTTTAGAATCAACAAGTTGAGTTTCAACCTCTTTGAGGGATGTTGCAATCTTCAACTTTTCAACACACTCAACTTGTAGAAGATCTGCAAGACTTAGATTCTTTTTTTTTAGTTTCTTTATCTTAGTTAGAGCTGCAATCAATTCAAGTTCAAGATCCACTTCATCATCTTCAGCATCTTCATTTTCTTCGGAGCTCAAGTCATCAACAACCATGAACATGACTTCATTAATTCGAGAATCACTTTCACTGCTTGAAGAATCATCGCTATCATTTTTTGGAAACAACACCTTCTTGCCCTTTTCAAATTTCCAATTCCTCTTGGCAAATCTCCTAGTTTTCCGGAATTTAAATTCTTTTTCATCATTGTTGTCATCTTCTTTATCAAACAGACACTTTGAGGCAAAGTGACCAAGTTTTCCACAATTGAAGCATTTCAAACCAGATTTGTCTTTACTTTTGTTAAGGCCCTTTTTCAACCTTCTAATGAGGTAGGCAATTTCCTCATTGGAGTCCTCATCCGAGCCATCACTGAGATTATTTTCCTTGTCCTTGCTCCTTTTAGAAGCCTTGAAGGCAGATTCAATTTTGGAAGGCCCTTCAACTGTAGTCCTCATCTCATAGGCAGTCAAGATACCATGCATTTTGTCAACTGTTAGAGTGTCCAAATCTGACATTTCTTCAATAGTAGAGACTTTCGCATCAAGCCTCATGGGAAGAGAACGAAGAATTTTCTGAACCACGGTTATCTATTCAACATTTTCTCCCAAACCTTTTAAAGCGTTGACTACCTCATCAACACGAAGAAAGTAAGCAACAATGTTTTCACTATCCTTCATGCGAAGACCTTCAAAGACAGCCCGGTGGGTCTAAACTTTAGCCTTCCTAACTTTGTCATCACCATGATATGCATTATGCAATTTATCCCAAACATCTTTTGCGGTAGCACAGTGCATGACCTTTACGAATTCAGCTTCAGTTAGACCACACAAAATCGCATTCATAGCTTTGGCATTATTCTCAAATTCCTTTTTACTATTAGCATTTGTAGGAGGAGTAGAAGGAATAGTGTAACCATTGACAAGACTGAGACAGACATCACAGCCAAGAGACATGATGTAAGTCTTCATGCAAACACTCCAAAATGCATAGTTGTTTCCATCAAAGAGAGGTGCACGATTCGTAGCAAGACCTTCTAAGGCACTCATGATGGGCACAATGATCGAACTCTCAAGCTTTTAAGCATGAGAAGAGAGTGACCTGCTCTGATACCAATTGAAAAATAGAGAAATGCTGAGAGAGGGGGGTGAATCAGTATTTCTAAACTTTAGAGCAGAAAAAACAAATTTAAGACACACATGCACACAAGGAGATGAGACACAAGTTTTTGTCACGTGGAAAACCCAAGACGGGTTAAAAACCACGGCTTCACTATTCAAATGGGCTACAACCCAATACATTAAGAGCTACAACTCTTCAAGAACGCATTCAAAAGCCGAATTCAACCAGACTACCAAACAGGGCTACAACCCTTTTCGTCAATAAGGACCTAAGCTAAATCAAGACAAAAATGAACTCTGAGTCTTTACAAAAAATATAAAGACATCTGAACTAAGACAACAACTAAAGAGGATCCTTGTGAATTGATTCGGTCTGATACTCTTTTTCAAATAGCAAACTAAGGCACCTTCAAAAACAAGCAGCTCTTCCACTGAGACTCAGTGACTTCATCCCCCATTCTGAATATTCAAACAAATCAATTCTTGATTGCCAGCTATATTTTTTCAACATATTTGACACTCAATGCCTCCAGACCTGTAAGCTCCTCCTTTTGTTGCGCCAAAGATAGCCAATTATTACCTGCTATGTGCATTGTCTTTTCTATATATGAAAACTGTTACTTTCCTTCGGAAATTCATTCTACAGGCAAGACTTGCCGCCTGTTCATGTGTTTGGCTTGTAACGTTCACCTACTTTTTGTTCTCAGTCGACTATCTCATGTTACTCTCCCTTTACGAAAATGAGACTCCTCTATCTTCACACAAACACGAGTAAGATGATTTCCTTTTTTTTGGCCAGTCACGCATACCACTATAAGTATTTCCGTCCTGTCATGCAACGCGATATTATTAGCGACCGGCACTGTTAAATACGCTACTCATGTATGTCTGCTTCTTGCTTCATAGCCAATCTAAAAAGACATTGTCGAGCATTGAAAGGAAACGGCCCGAATGCCTCTACAACCTGCGACTTCCAAGAAACACCATGTTACCAATGATACTGAGCAAGTAACACTCCTAAATAGAGGATTTGATATAACCGTGTCCCAAAATGTTTGAAAACAAGTCTTCAAAAAAATGCATGTCCGAGAAAAAGATAAGGAGAGTGAGTGGATAAATTAGTACTCCTTAACATTACAGAGAGGAGTTACGCTATCACAAGATGGCAGCACAAAAAAAACGCTTCTAGCAAGAGGATTTTGAACCAAATAAGCATCATGGTAAAAACGTTACCACAAACCTCATTTTGAACACGTGTATGCCTGTAGCAGTTTGAAACGATTCTCATTCTTCGATGTTCAACCAACCATGATAGCAACAGATGGCAAAAACACAGCAGAGACAAACATAGGAAGCAACCAATCAGACAAACACATGGCAAGAAGAATGCATGAGAGTGCTAGCCAATCTAGGAAAATACGCAAGATATGGATCAGCAAAACTATACTGACATCAATGACATAAACTTAAGAAAATACTCCCATCTCTATTACTCACACTCTATTTGCAGATGACACACTTTTGTTTGGTCAATCCTCTATCCAAAAAGCTAGAAAGATCAAGAAAATTTTTGAAAAATATACTTCAGCTTCAGAACAAAAAATAAATGCTCAGAAATCAAAAATTTATATCTTCAACACAAATGTTGTGATCACTAAGAAACTTGTCAAGAATTTAGAATTTCCTTTAGAAGAACTCCCTTCAACTTTTCTAGGCATTCCTTTCTTTATAGGAGTCAACAAGTCCATATACTGGAAAAATGTTATTAACAGAATAAAATCAAGGGTAGCTGTGAAAGTTCTTCCCTCGTTAACCCACATCTGAATTTAAGTGAAGATGTGGAGCGGATTCCATCGATATCTGTTGGTTGTTTCAATGCGGTTTCTAGGTCAGCTCATCATCTTGGAAGGCAAGGTGGTTGTCATTATCAAGACAGATTCTTCTTATCAAGTCAGTAGCTAAGAAGTGCAAATTCCGAAAATCAGGAATAGTAGTTGAGAAGTGCGATTCTCAAAATACCGAAAGTGGGAACTCATAAAGGTTAGTCTCCGACATGTGCAAAGTGGAAGATGGGCTTCGGAGAATTGTCATCGTAGTTGCTCCATCAGTGGATTCTGAAGATATGAGGTGAAAAACCCGACATAGTGCCGACAATTACTTAAAAGTCCAATGAACATTGGTAAATGCATAGCTTATTGTAACAATCAGAAATATATTTTTGCTCTGATTGCATATCAAATTGGTCTAAGTTAGTCGTTTCTTCTTAGGATTAGATTGGTTCTTTCTTTTCACATATATTTTGTATATCAGCGAAAAATGAGGGTTTTCTTCCTATGTTCTTTCCCTCAGGAGCTATCGAACTAGGTTATTATTATTTTTATATATAGTGGTCCGCCACTATTTCTTAAAAAAATATATATATATATATATATATATATATAAAACTTGAAGTAAATTTTTTAATAAAATTTAGAATAGAAAAATATCTTCACATTTTAAAAAATAAGTTCTTTTTAGAAAAAATAATATATATAAAAGAAACTTAGGTTTTTATAGATTTATAATAAAAAATGTTTATAATTAGATAATATGGTAATTAACTAGTAGCAACTAATTTAAGATGAAAACAAATAAATATTGATTTTTAAAGATAATTTTCTAAAAATTTGATAATACAAACATATCTCACAATTTTAAAAAGATCTATTTAAAAAGAAAATATAATAAAGAAATGAATTTCAGTATTTAAAGGATTTAAAATAGAAATGTCTTAAAAGATTTAATATACAAAAAATTTAAAAATAATTTCAAAATTATAATATAAATGTGATTTTTCTATTCATATTTCAATTGATTAATATTTTTTCAATTAGGATGAAGATTAGATATGGAATCATATTTAGGGTTGTATTTAAAACATAAATTTTAATTTATTAAGGGTTAAGGTTCAATTCACTTTGGTTTTCAATTATGTAAATGGTTAAGGTTTATTTGGTATAACATTACAAATAAATAAACCCATAAATCTATGTTCTTTCAAAGTGTTAATGAAATTTATTAGAAGTTTAGCAACATACAAAATAGTGTTTACATGCTCATATTTGGTTTTAAAAACAAAATTTCAGTTCAAGATTAAGCATGAAGAAATTTTGTTAAAGTGTAAATATATTATTTATTTATCATTATTTATGGTATAATATATGATTAATTAAGCAGATAGGCTTTGCGTGGGAGAAGCCTTTTTGGAATGAGTTGGAAACTTTCCTAATTTTGGTGTTCTATTGATTATTTTCTCAGTTTAACATGTCTCTATTGGAGGAAACTTTGGTTCATCTCTTGTTTTTCCAATGCCTTGATATTTTTTTGGAGAGGGATATTATGTGTGAATATGTGGTTTTTATTTAGGGGCTAAATTTTGCAGGTTGTTTTTTTGCATCTCTTTCCCAAAATTTTCTGATTATGTTAGGATTTAGTTTGGGCTCATGTTTTCTATTTCTTTTACCAATTGTGAGCCAAATCAAATTTCATTCTCTCTTTGTACCTTTTTTTTCCTTTAGTTCACTGTTCTTTAAAGCCTGCAGAAAAGCCTTTGAATTGTCTGCACAGATTGGAAACTCTATTTTTGTTCAGTTTATGGTTGCACAAGATATTATTTCTCACTATAATTTTCAAAGAAAATGTCATCCATTTAATGCCTTATTTGAATAAATGCATAAATACATTGCTTTTAAATTGTTTGAAAAGGATCACCTGCGACTATTTACATATAATTCATGAAAATCCATTTAGATAGGCTAAATGTGTCTGAAATGAAGAATTTTGCTTTCCATAGCATAAAATCTACAGTTTTGGATGACTTATTATTATGTAAAAGTTTTAATATTTTCTTCAGATTTGTGCTCTAAATAAAGTGGACTGGCAAGTTAGGATCTAATGAAAGCTAGAAAGAAATAGGTATTCTTTACATTTTTAGACTTCCATTCACTTTTTGAGTTTTTACAAGTTTTTACTTTCTGCTCCTATGAAAGCCAGATGATAAAAACAGAGTACTATTTACTTGTATGGGAAGCGTTTCAAGATTTTCTTCAAATTTATAATCCCAAGGTAAGGGGAATAGCAAGACTAGATTTAAGCCTCACTTGGGTGCTCTCACATGCCAAATAATAAATAATCTTGATGATTTTGAGAGTGTTGAAGCTCTTAAAAGGAATAGACAATCTTAATAAATAGATCTTGGAGCTTAGTAAATTATTTCATGTTTTTTGTTTTTGAACGTAATCTGGATATTGCAGAAAATCATCTTCATTTTACCGAAAGGTATTGATAACTGTAACGGCTAGGGAGCTCTAAAGGGAATTAGTCTCAATCTTCTTTTAATACAATTGTTTCAAAATTGAATCCGTATATAATGCCCATTCTTTCAGCAGATTACGGCATTCTAACGAGGATATCACACACATTTACAGACGTGAGGGATTTTCTGAGTTTTATGAAGAGTTGGATCAAAAAAATTTGAATTAAATTTGAAACCTTATCCTTCGTCAACTTTGTACCAAATTTTTTGTCACAATGTAATAAATACATAGACTTTCATTTCAACTGTTTGGTAACTCTTTTTTCAAGTTTATATGGCAGATTATTGCCTTTCCTTCACAGGATGACTGTTATTTTGTGCTCCATTTATCACAGGAATGAATGCTATTTTCTGTTGACAACATTGTAATAAATACATATGTCAAGACCCATGGCAATCATTCCTCCCTCTTATTTGTAACATATCCTCTGATTCAAACCAGAATGTTCTGCACCAAGACGTAAAGGCCCACCCTTCTCTCCTACTGTCCCAATTGCATAAAAATTAGGAAATGATATAGGATATGATAAATCAAAAAATTATTTGTGCTAAATTTTCCAAAGATTTGATTCTTTAATGCTTATGAATGAAGGATTGTTTAGTGCATTGCTCAATGACCAAATGGCTATTTACATACACTTCCCTCTCCAAATTTACTCAGTGAGGTACCGGTTACATACTGTTGGTATACACGATTGCCTGAAGTAATGCCCTCTTACACACCCTAAAAACAAATTTCAAGATGCTTAATTTTCATTTATATTTGTATTTCTAGAATTCCCTCTACATACCATTAATGATCTACTTTGGGCATTGTAAATAACATTTCACTTTCTTGAAAATCAAAACTCCTATCGGCTCCTCGTTGCACGTACAAAAACGCGCAACTGCTAGTTTAAATCATGCAATAGCTTTTGAACTTTAGGAACCAAGACATCAATAGTTCCATTTTTTATAACCATAGGAGGATTTGGAGAAGAAAAAATGCAAAGGGTGCCCAGAGACTGTTCAGCCCAATTAAGGCCAAGAGCGCACATCATCCAACTAAGACAACTTCATCTTTGGCCCACAAATAGAAGGAATATCCAACTAAGACAATCTCATCACTTGGAGTGGGCTCCTTAATTTGAGGGAACCCAGGTGATTGAGTAAGACTATTCAGCCCAATTAAGCCCAAGAGAGCAGACCATCCAACTAAGACAACTCGCCCCTTGGCCCACAAATGGCAAGAACATCCAACTAGACAATTCCATCCACTTGAAGTGGCCTACTTAATTCGAGGGAACTGGTCTACTACCTCTCCCTAACATATCTTCTTGCATTCCCATATGATTGCTTGAGGGAATAAAGAATAGAGAAACTTATTTATTAATTAAAGAAACATAATAAATTTACAAAGTTTATTAACATCTTGGTAAAAAATATATTGAGGAATATAGATGCATAATAACATTATCCCTATTGCATACCAAATACTTGTTAATGCACAGCTCTGCTGTTTTTACTTATATCAATCTGATCTGCTGCTTAAACTCAGATATATGTGTATGAGAATACTCTATTCCTCAATGCCTTCCTCCAAAATAAAGCTCCTCCTTAAATATCCTTAAAGGAAGATGAATGGACATCTCCCTTACTCTTTCACCAAGACAAAGTGTCTCTTCAAGGTAAACACTGCCTCTTACCAATTGAACTCATGCCTTTCCCTTATGTGGCCTTTGGAAACCGATCTAGTTAAGTGGTTTGTTAACCTCACAAATTGCCGATTAGAGAAAGGACTTGATTGTGTAGTGGTCGGTTTAGGAAAATAGAAAATGGTGAATTTTTATTAATAAGAACATTTTCTATATATCGATGCGCAGCATTGTTTAATTACTTTACTCTCTTTTGGGTACAGTGGAGATCCATCATGGCGGGGGCATGACAGTCAACCCTTCCCGAGATCGCTTCATTTTTGAGATGGAGAGAAATGGGAATCAATGGTTTTCATTGAACCATACTCAACTAACATCTCACCAATTGATTTCACTTTTTCCTAGTCCTTCCTACCCACCTTAAGAGGCTTCTCAGAGCACCTTTTTGAGAAACTTCTGATGTAACACCAATGCAACAGGGTTCCCTTACTTCACCAACATCCCAATCATCCTTCTCTATATTAGCCGCTAAACTCACCAAACCTAGGCAATATTTCACCTCTCTGCACCTACTTGTGCCCAATTCACCAGATGTCAACAAAGGAATATATGTGTCCTTCTCAACAACTATATGATTTATCCTCGTAGGTTCCCAATCAATAGGCATTTTCCTACAGGGACCTCTTCAAATTGATCTTAGCTCTTCTAGCACATCAAATCTATTAAACAACTCATCAGTCTATCTATCATTTAAAGTTCTCTTATGCCCTCTTCCCTTATTCAAGGCCTTGACCGGGATAAATCCCTCTTTATCTTCCACCAAAGGTTCTTTCCTTTTATCCTATTTAGGTAATGGACAAGAGGGCCCATTACTTGAAGTCCTTGCAAGATTAGATTTAGGAAGAGTTAAGAAAACCCTTAACTACCTAAGGAATCCTTCAGATTAGAAGCAGCAGCTGTGAAAGAACTGGAGGAATGGAAGTCGTGTGAAGTAATTACCTGTTTAGAACACCCCTGAAACTCCACCCTTAACAGCCAAAAACAAAACCCCTTATCCCCCAAAAAGCAAGAAACAGGCCCACAAAATTGCTGAGGAAACAAAGCTTCCACCAAATAAGAAACCCCATGCATCAAAACCCTTGCAAAAATTGAGAAAGCGCCCCACACAACCCCTGAACGCAGGAGAAAATAGGAAGAACAGCGGGGCTAGGGCATGGCCTAGTGCATGCAACAGGCAAAATGCCCTTTTCCACCATCCACTAGTTTCTTCCAGTCCCAACCAAGCAACATAGTCTAAAGGTGGTGCTCCCTTTATTATCCTCAGTAAGGAAATTGCAAAAGAAAGGAAAATTGTTATAGCAAAAATAAAAATGTATTTAAGGAGGCGGCATTATTGTCCACCCTTCCCAAGATTGCTTGTCTTCAAGTCGTAATTTAGGATGCTAAAGGATTTTGTCACTCTCCCATGTTGGATCTTCTTCAAGAAGATCTTTCCATCGAATTAGATATTCTATCATTGTTTTATTTCTTAACCTTCTCTTTCTGAAATTTATAATTACCTCAAGAATCAGAATTGGTTCTCCTTTGAATCATCAATGCCTCTATCCACTTTGATCCTCAAGACATCACTCGGACTCCACAAGTTGAAATAGTTTGGAACTTGAAACAAAGAGTCCACATGCCTTATACTGCAAGTTATATCCCTTTCTCTATCACCCATCTCTGCATCACAGAGTAATTTGCAGAAAGGGTAATCTGCACCACTCACTGATACAAAATTTCAAGGACATGCAAAACTAAAAGAGTTATTTCAATCTTGTCATGGGAACGCAAGTCACTGCTATAGAGACTTGTTGGTGAAATATGCATTATGTTTTTAGGAGTTAGAACCGGGGATCAATGTCACCAAAAGTTGATATAGCCAAAGCATAATGCATAAAAATTAAATGTAAGAGTGAACCAACAAGCACAAGATCCATATTATGAGGCTAAATGTTTTTTTCTGGAATAAATGTGCTAAAGTCCTAGACCAATCAGGAGACAAGTAAAAACATAAAAGCAGAAACAACTAAGCTTACTGTTGATTCCCAAAACCGCAGATTGGAAATCCTAGAGCCTGCCAACTCTCCAATAGAATTCCAAATCAATTCTGGCCAACGAACAGGAATACTTCAAACTCCCCTGCACTTTAGGCTTCGCTACACCTAGGCGGGTAAACCTTCACCTCAAACTTGATCACTTGGTTCGAAGCTCTTCTATAGCGAATTTAAGCTGGTGAGTTCCTCGGTTGGCAAAATCCTTGAACTCGATCAAAATAAAGTTGAATGCTGAATGTTTGAATTAAAATGTTGTGTAATGATTAATAAGGTTTGTAGGAAGGATTTGATAAATTTTCTGACTTCATATATAAACCCAATATTTCAATAATAATAAGACCAGTGCCTCTGCTTATTCGGGCAATAGAGTCAACTTCAATGAAGGTTTGCGTACAACTTTATAATGTTCAAAGCATTTATATTGCTAATCAACTCAATAATCAAGACGCGACAAATCAAATATTTATGCAATCCTAAATTATTTCAGCGTGAGTTTAGGATGCTATCTGACTATATCCACTTATCCGATATTTAAATTGCACATAATATTCAAAAATAATAATTATAAAGGACGGTTCATCAATAGTTTAATTCTCTATGCCTTTAATAAATAACAAAAGATGTTTTATTTTATTATTAAAATAAAATAAATTTATATTTATAAAATCATATTATTTCCCTTATCCCTCCATACAAAATATATAAAAATGCTTCTATCTTCGGATGTCTCTTCTTAAACAATAGACTTATTATTTATATACTATCATATTCTCAAGGAAATGATATGTCCCTTGTCAAAGGTTAGGACTTTTTATTAAGATAATTAAACTTAGTTTTATTTGCACCCTTTCATTTTAATCATACCATATACTAACGTGATTAGTTTTTGGTTATCACCCTGGCTTTTCGCTGATAGCATCCCCCTTTCAGGATTAATCATTGTCTTCATGCGTAGCTGATGTTATTGTAGTCATTAACTATCACTGTGCCTTATAACCTTGTTAATCGCATCCTTCCTTACTCTTCCAATCACTGTTTTAACACAGATTAATGACACTTTGATTACCTTAGTTACTTGCGCTGCCCATAATGGATTGATTGATTATGAAATATTTGTATTTCGTGTCGTATACTTGTGGACTTGTTTGAACATGATACCCCTAAGTCAGATAATGATACAGGAATGACGTTGTTAAGTAACCATCAAGTAATTTGTCCAGCAACATGTGGCCTCATATATTTGCGCAATCATTCTTGTCTTACTTTGTGCGTTGACAAGTTTACCGTTTTCGCAATTAATTTCTATCACTCCCGACACATGATACCTGACGTGGATGTTTGCCATGTATGCCTTGTTGTCTTTAGACGTTTCATTCCTTGGCGGCTTCTTGTATATCTTATTGCCTCATATTCATCATTTGTATCTGATGTCGGTATTAAATATTGGTTTTATTGCCGTCAAGATTAAATACGTTGTTCATTTTCTTTTATGAATCAAGCTCTTCAAAACACTTGATGGCATCTCCAGGCACTTAGCAGGCAGACACCTCCCGATGTATTGGACCAGAGACCCGTTCGAAGAATTGCAAAAGCCTTATAGAAAAGTTCATACACTTCATTAAGATTTCCCTTGGCTAGCTGAAGTTTGCCAATCTATATCAGATCTCCAGCATCAGAACAGACTATTGGAGAGTGCTTCATTACTGTGTGTATGTTCAATACATCTGATACTTTGAAAGGATTTTCCAAATCAAGATCATATTTACGAGCACAAATAGTTATACCAAAGATTACAAAATGTTGACATCTTCACGCAGGCACTTCAAATTAATACTTGAATTTCACACACTTCTTAATATCAATCCAGACTAACTCAGAAGTTATACACAGCATTGAACTTGATATGATGACTGAACCTGCCCAATACTCCTTATTGTTTGGAAAAAGTTAGTAGCTTGGAGAGAACATAACTAGTACCTCCTTTTCTGGCCTTTGATGGTCTATAGTACTGTTCATTCAATACATAACACTTCAACAGCTTCTGGTAGCTCACTCAAACCTTCACAGTGCTCCCTTCCTCATATAATTTGATTCCTTATAATCATTGGTATATGGTATGTATACTTTTGTGCAAAAATGAAGCCTCTAAAATTAGAGCTCCATCAGTGGCTCTTGTTGGGGACATATGCTCCTTGTGGGCATAATGAGATTCCAGTTATCTCTGGAGGAGCAGATCCTACTTAACTTGATGCAAAAGTAAAATTGGGTGGCCCCTGGCCCCCCAAAAGTGAAAATCGCTTCTTTCCTCTATCAAACACCTGATTTTGTTCATGCAACACTTTTAACTTTGCTGCATTGCACACATCATCCTTATGGACAATTCTCATAGCTTCATCGATGCGATCTTTAACATCAAATCTATGTTCAGCCCTTGAGAAGTCATCGGGTCCACTGTCATCCTTGTTGAATAGAAGATTTTGGTTAATCATACAAACCTGTAGATTAATGTTCTTTATTTGGATGCCTTCTGGTCCACTATTTTCCCCATCTCTAGATTCTGGATGTTTTTCCTCCTCACCAAAAGGCTTTGAGAATAGCTTATCTCCAAGAAGTACAAATTCTATCTCACCTAGAGTTTGATCAGCTAGGACATTTCGAAAACTTTCAGAACCATGCTTTAACACACTCTCTTCATCATGTCTGGCTGATTTCATCTCATCTTCATATGTTTGATGTACTTCATTCTCATAAGATGAACTGAAAAATATCTCACCATCTGAATGCACTTCATGAGTTTTATCAACTTTAAAATTAGGACTACTATCTTCATTATGATGCTGATGGATTTCGATGCATAAAGGATCCTCTTCAAACAATGGATTTGAGAATATAGAGAACTCTGACATATCTTCATTTGCTTCCTCTTCAAACAATGGGTTTAGGAACATAGAAAATTCAGGCATACTTTCATGAGAATTTTCATTTGGATCATCAAGTGTTTCATCATCAAGACTAATATCTTCATTGATATTATCTCCAGAAACTTCCTCCTGTTCATGCAGTTCTATTTCATCTCCACAATTTGATTCCTGGGCATTATCATTTCCTTCGTCTAAGACCTCTTGAATATGCGTTGATCCGTCAATCTCCTTACCATGGTGGATTGAGAAAAAATTTGGACCATTCTTCTCAACATGTCTTTGGTATTCTATGTCTAACAAGGCTGAAATCTCTTCCTCACTGATAGAATCCTCTTCATCATTTTTATATTCACCGATGTTTGATGTCATACAAGTATCATCATGGAAAGATCTTTCTTCAGACTGTCCAAAAGAGTCTCCTCCATTCATATCTAAAACCTCACTTGACTCATATGCTACTTCAGTCTTGCATTCATTCTCCTTTGCATCCAGTTCATTATTCATAAGTTTGAGAAAGGTAAGGAACTGATGATCATATAAAAGACCTAGTTCTCGCATTTTGTTGAAAAGGTCAGAGGCTGAAGGTCTGCATTCTAAAGGTACTTCTTGACAAATATTAAACATCCTTAGGAAAAATTTTATTGCAGATTCTTCTTCTTGTTTCTCTAAGTTCAAAAATGTGTCCAAAGGGGATATGTAATTTGGATCTTCTTGGTCATTACTGCGACTTCTATCAAGCACAAGGCTTTGTTCAATCTGATCGTAAGACTCCACTTCTCTGTCTTCATCATCTTCTTCTAATATCTGAAAAAGAAGCTTTAGATTAGGGTCACCTAATGAGATTCCCAAGTTTTTGACCTTTCTCATTACTTCATTTTGTGAAGGCATAATTGTTACAGGTATCCTCTTATATATATTTGCCATCCTCAAGAATAAGTGTGCAGAAGACTCCCCTTCAAATCTCTCCAAATTGAAAAAGGCATCAAGTGGAGACATGTTAGGATCTTCTTCCATGTTGCAGCTTTGGTCTTCACATCTTTCATAACACATGTCATCTTCCTCGCTTGCATCATGAAATTCATATAGAAACCATTTTTCAAACTCTTTCCAAGACGAGATACATTGTGTAGGTAGTGATTCATAAGTCTGTCTCGCATTGTCCTTCAATGTTCTGACAAACAACTTCATCACCTGATCTTCTGTATCAACCTCATAGTCTTCTATGAATGTATAAAACACATCCAAATGTTGAAGTGCGGATTCATCCCATTCTCCATGAAACTTTGGCACAAGTTGTGAAAGTTTTGGGGATAACTTGCTAGGTTCATAATCAAACTTGCTGAAATCCAATGGCCTAATGCCATCTGGAATAAAAGGCTTTCTTTCAAATGATCAATACATTTGAAAAAGCTATCTACCATTTCCTTCTGAGTCTTCTCCCTCAGTAGAGTTACCAACTGAAATCTTTATAATATAGAGTCGCCACCTTCTTCATAAGAAGGACAAAGTCATACAACTGATTCTGAGTTCTGTCTCCAGTAGAGTCTAACTCTCTGATCATTAGAAATTCTGAATAATATTTTTACAACAACTCCCCAGCAGAGTCGCCAATCTGTTGGTTCCCAAAACCGCAGATTGGAAATCCTAGAGCCTGCCAACTCTCCAATAGAATTCCAAATCAATTCTGGCCAACAAACAAGAATACTTCAAACTCCCCTGCACTTTAGGCTTCGCTACACCTAGGCGGGTAAACCTTCACCTCAAACTTGATCACTTGGTTCGAAGCTCTTCTATAGCAAATTTAAGCTGGTGAGTTCCTCGGTTGGCAAAATCCTTGAACTCGATCAAAATAAAGTTGAATGCTGAATGTTTGAATTAAAATGTTGTGTAATGATTAATAAGGTTTGTAGGAAGGATTTGATAAATTTTCTGACTTCATATATAAACCCAATATTTCAATAATAATAAGACCAGTGCCTCTGCTTATTCGGGCAATAGAGTCAACTTCAATGAAGGTTTGCGTACAACTTTATAATGTTCAAAGCATTTATATTGCTAATCAACTCAATAATCAAGACGCGACAAATCAAATATTTATGCAATCCTAAATTATTTCAGCGTGAGTTTAGGATGCTATCTGACTATATCCACTTATCCGATATTTAAATTGCACATAATATTCAAAAATAATAATTATAAAGGACGGTTCATCAATAGTTTAATTCTCTATGCCTTTAATAAATAACAAAAGATGTTTTATTTTATTATTAAAATAAAATAAATTTATATTTATAAAATCATATTATTTCCCTTATCCCTCCATACAAAATATATAAAAATGCTTTTATCTTCGGATGTCTCTTCTTAAACAATAGACTTATTATTTATATACTATCATATTCTCAAGGAAATGATATGTCCCTTGTCAAAGGTTAGGACTTTTTATTAAGATAATTAAACTTAGTTTTATTTGCACCCTTTCATTTTAATCATACCATATACTAACGTGATTAGTTTTTGGTTATCATCCTGGCTTTTCGCTGATAGCATCCCCCTTTCAGGATTAATCATTGTCTTCATGCGTAGCTGATGTTATTGTAGTCATTAACTATCACGGTGCCTTATAACCTTGTTAATCGCATCCTTCCTTACTCTTCCAATCACTGTTTTAACACAGATTAATGACACTTTGATTACCTTAGTTACTTGCGCTGCCCATAATGGATTGATTGATTATGAAATATTTGTATTTCGTGTCGTATACTTGTGGACTTGTTTGAACATGATACCCCTAAGTCAGATAATGATACAGGAATGACGTTGTTAAGTAACCATCAAGTAATTTGTCCAGCAACATGTGGCCTCATATATTTGCGCAATCATTCTTGTCTTACTTTGTGCGTTGACAAGTTTACCGTTTTCACAATTAATTTCTATCACTCCCGGCACATGATACCTGACGTGGATGTTTGCCATGTATGCCTTGTTGTCTTTAGACGTTTCATTCCTTGGCGGCTTCTTGTATATCTTATTGCCTCATATTCATCATTTGTATCTGATGTCGGTATTAAATATTGGTTTTATTGCTGTCAAGATTAAATACGCTGTTCATTTTCTTTTATGAATCAAGCTCTTCAAAACACTTGATGGCATCTCCAGGCACTTAGCAGGCAGACACCTCCGGATGTATTGGACCAGAGACCCGTTCGAAGAATTGCAAAAGCCTTAAAGAATAGTTCATACACTTCATTAAGATTTCCCTTGGCTAGCTGAAGTTTGCCAATCTATATCAGATCTCCAGCATCAGAACAGACTATTGGAGAGTGCTTCATTACTGTGTGTATGTTCAATACATCTGATACTTTGAAAGGATTTTCCAAATCAAGATCATATTTACGAGCACAAATAGTTATACCAAAGATTACAAAATGTTGACATCTTCACGCAGGCACTTCAAATTAATACTTGAATTTCACACACTTCTTAATATCAATCCAGACTAACTCAGAAGTTATACACAGCATTGAACTTGATATGATGACTGAACCTGCCCAATACTCCTTATTGTTTGGAAAAAGTTAGTAGCTTGGAGAGAACATAACTAATACCTCCTTTTCTGGCCTTTGATGGTCTATAGTACTGTTCATTCAATACATAACACTTCAACAGCTTCTGGTAGCTCACTCAAACCTTCACAGTGCTCCCTTCCTCATATAATTTGATTCCTTATAATCATCGGTATATGGTATGTATACTCTTGTGCAAAAATGGAGCCTCTAAAATTAGAGCTCCATCACTTACTGCCATTTATGCTAAGAAAAATTTCATCGCATGTGAAATCCTCAGCTGCTAGGAATATTTTGCAATGGAGGGAATTGGTTGATAAAAACAAATTATAAGGATGTTACCGAATTGAACATTCAATAGAAGACATACCTAACAATTGAATTGAAGGTAATCAGCTAAATTATGAAGGTTTTTGGCTAGAACATAGTGAACAAAAACAAAGGCATATTTGAGCTAAGGTCTGGAATCAGAGTGCAACAAACATTTTCCTCCTATAACAAGAAGCTGATGGGTAACTGAGTTTGGGAAACTTAAGAGGGGCTAATGAAAGTTATAGTGACCAAAGATTTGTATAATCTTAAAATCTTATACCTTATAAGAAGGCTGTTAGAGTGCCAAAATACTAATATGCATCACTTGCTTGTGAAGGTTGAAGTTACAGCTGAATATTGAAGAAACAAATTGCTCCTAGGTGCACAGTTTGGAGAGATCAATTTTTGTCTCAGCCATGTTAAAAGTGCATAAGGCTGATAGTGGATAGAAGTTCTTTTCTGGAATAACAATCTGATGGAAAGCAACCTGGGTACCTCTAACAAGGAACTGAGGCTGGTCGATTATCAGGTGGCAAATGAAGACTTTACTCTATGCTATGCAGGAGCAGGAGCCAAGTCATAGAGATTTCAAATACGTTTATTGTCCTGTACAGAATAAGTTCTAGTCCATCTAATTCTGTTCAGACTTGTCTGCGGACCAAGCAACAAAAGCATAAGTGATATAGGTTACATATATCTAAAACATGAACTTGTTCAAGTGTGCCAACTTCTTTTGGTTCCCATGTGTACCTGATCGTGATGTTTAACATAACAGCCTCGCAAAAACTTTAGAAACAGAATGTATTTCTCTTTCCATTTCTTGACATCTCTACACATTTTCATTAATGGTGTGGTGACGCCAAAAAAAATCATTGTTAAATCTTCAAAGCTGTCTATAAACTGATATCCAAGATATTAACATACCATCAATTGAATACACATTTGGGAGTGAAAACTGGTTCTTTGCCACAAATATGAAATCAAGAACAGATCACTGTTAAGATCCATAAACATCTAGAAGAGGAGCCATGAAATTTTCAAAGATCTTTGTTTAAAAACACTGAAGCCACTGGAACTCAGATCCCTAAAATAAGTCTATCAGAGATTAAAGGACTTCACCAAAAATTAGGTACATTTTATGTCATGCAGGAATCATGCAGTTACTCCATTCAACAATAATGAGTAATAATGATTTATACAATTCATGTAGAGATTTGATGTAAATGACAGGTAAGCTGTTTAAAAACAGTGGCAAAAACAACATAAATGCAGAAAAAGCATGTGTAAAATCTAATCTGTCTCATATATTCTACAAGTACTTCCAAGGACATAGTAAAATGATACTTGTAATGCAACTCATATAATTTCTTTTAATAAGATAGAAAGAAATTATATTAATATCCACAAGTAATTATAAAAAATACATCTGACTACTACCAAACAGAAGTGGGCTAGAAAATTTCTAGAAGTTGAGGTGACCAAGACCAAAGCTAAAACACTAAAACAGCCAAGGTGCAATAAGAGGGGATAAAGTCAAGACACTTCCTCTAAAAGCTTACTAATTTATTTGGACTCTTTCAACAACTAAAGTGACTGCTCTGATATATTTCAGCAGAGAATTCTATATGCCTTTCAGTGAACTAACTGCAGCCTTGGAATCAAATCAAAGAGAACAATTTCTATATTCAAGAAGATAATTCAAAAGGAAATTATTATGCATGAGCAGAGATTACTCTTGTTGAAAATGATCTTCGGAGGTTCTACAACATCCTTGAGATACCTAATTTCTTTATTTTATGCTTTTTCTGGAATCAGCTTGTCATTTATTTTTCCTAGGACATTTCAAGGCTGTCTTCTAGATCACTCAAACATAGACTTGCAAAGTTGGTCAGGAAAAAGAAATGACACTGATTCCAGAAAAATAAAAAAATTAATGATGTCTATGTGAAAAAACTAATGAAAAATCTAAAAGCCACGTATTTGGTTTGAGATACAACTTCAGAGGATTTTGGCCTGGAATGCAGTGGTACCATGCTGACCCAGTGTGAAAGAGATCCCTGGTTCATACCCTGTGGATACAACTTTGCACTCAGATTGTGGTAAAAAAATATAGAGAGCACTTGATTGCGAACAGCAACCTGAGTGTGCCCCCTCACACCCAAATGATGGAAAGAAATAGAGAGAGAATGTGATTATAGTACTGGCTGGCCAGCAGTCAAAAAGGTAACATTGTACAATTGCATTGGATAACGGTTGGTTCCTTGTGCGGAAAATGATGGAAGTTAAGCATCAAGAACTTCACGTGCTACAGCAACATACAGCACAAACAACCACACAGAAAGACAAAATAGAGATAACACATGAAACAAACATGGCATGAATAAAAAAGCTGCAAATGGTGATAAGCTTTGAAATAAAGGAGAACAACATATAGAGTCAAGTAAAGGAGACTAAGATGTGGGCAAGAGTAGTCAAAGAAACAGCAGAAAAACAAAGGGAGATAAAACGATGATTGATGGAAGAGAGGGAAAGAAGCAGTAAGTCAGCCAACATCATCATTAAAGGAATGAAAGAATATGGAGAGAAGGGAGACGCCAAGAACCTCATAAGAGGTTACTCTTGAGGAAAAAATGATGTGGACAGGAGAAATCTGCCAGGCACACAGGCTTGAAAAAGTGAAATAAAAAGAGGAAGAGATAGAAATAGCCAAGTTATAATTAAAGTCAAAGATGATAAGCTACAATTTCTAAAGAACAAGAGATTATTGAAAAGATCACACTTTATTTAGATGAGGATTTGACACCAATGCAACCAGAAGAGCAATAGAAGGAATGGAAAAAGTGGAGAAAATCTAGGTTATAAGGCAAATGGGCCTGGCTGAAAAACAAAAAAAGCATTTACTGAAAGTAGGATGACACCAGACAGCTATGATGGTAAGCTAGAATTGCAGAGGTTTCCCTTGAAGTAGAGGTCTCAATTTAGGGCCCATACCTGAATATGAAGACATAATAGGTCACAAACATGACGGGTGTGAAACCTCAGATTTTGTAGGGTATACAAAAGCATCAATACGGAATGAGGTGACTGGAAAGGAGACAGACCATGGAGGGGTGACAAGTATCCATAAACAAAAAACAAGGCAGAATCATACAAGCATTTAAGAAAATTTCACACAAGCAATATGCGTGGTTTCAGATTACAGAAAAGGAAAGGACAATCAGCATACCAGCATTTTAGTTTGCCCCGCAGCAATCAAAAGTACATAAAAAAATAAATCTAAATTACGAAGAGCCACTTATTGCTTTGGAAAAAACATCACAGCATACAACAAAGAGGTGATGCCAATAAGGGATTCCAATGCTCAAACAGAAAATAAACAAGCTTGTACTCTAAGATTAAAATCGTAAGGATGACAACCCTCTACATGTAGAGGAAGATGAATATAGCAAATGGAAAAAAGAATGTAACTTACTTGGAGAAAGAACTATTAGTTTTATGAAGCATACACAACCTTATCATTTACAATTTCATGACCAAATGGCCAAAGACAAGAGGGTACACATGCACAATATACAATGGGAAAATTGCGGTTGACTATATCATATGCTCCAAAGAGCTAAATGGGAAGATTGTGCAAATAAAATTGGTGAATTGCCAATTGACCTTAAATCTGATCACAGTCCACTATACATAAAAATTAACTTGTCAGAAATCAAAAACACCTTGAACAAACTCAAGGTATTCAATGGTTTGGACAAAGGAAAGAAAACATAAGTATGACACAAGAAAATATAGAAGTTTACAGAACAGTAAGAATTAACTTACAAGGAAAACAGGCAATGCAGGCCTCACATGAGTAATACTGACAACAGAAAATTGATAGACAGTCCGAGAGGCATTAAGCCAGTGTAGAAGATCTAGACTCATAAAGGAGAAGCAGACAGCTTTGTGAGAAATGTATGGTTTGATGAAGAGTGTAAGGCAGTGAGAATATATCTGAAGGAACTTAAGAAGATAGCAAATAAAAAAGGGTGCAGCAATTGGTAAAAACAGAAAAGAAAGGATAGATGAAAACTAGGAGGGAAGACTTGATAAGACTTAGCTAAGGTGATCCTAAACAGTTTTTGAAAGACCTACACTAAAGCAGAAAGAAAACTATAATCAGCGCAATGGCTAGAATCTAGATAATGTGAAGCAGCTTTATGAGTGCAAAGAAGATAAGAATGCTCCTCCGGACAACAACAAACAAGCAAAACTGTTTACAATAAGAGAGGTTAAAAAGGGATCAGCAAGCTAGCAAGAGGCAATAAACATGATATAGATGGTTCATGGATTGAATAATTTAAAATGAGGACTTGACATCATTTCATCTCACATAAGAGACATTTCCAACAACATTACTCATGATGACTTTTATGAAAACTAGACCACCCCACCAACCTAGTGATGCTCATTTCTAAAAGTGGAGATGTCAACAACCCCATCTAATTTTAGAACTATAATGATCAATACTCTCATGGTCTGGGTGCTTGGAGGTACAGCTGAACATAGCATTAACTAACCAAAATGCAAGGAAAAAGAGCAAAAGGGCAAGCAGATTTCAAGCCAAAGCATTCAAAAATGAACATTGCATCACTCTCAAACATTTGATAGAAAAAGTATGGATCATCGCATCACTTTTATCAACTTGAAGAAAGCATTTGATATGGTTCCTAGAAATAAGATATGGGACAAGATGGAAGAACTTGAAGTGGCAAGAGAGCACAATGTTGCAATCCATAAACTTTATGAGCAGGTTACAGCCAAAACCAAAACACACGATAATATCAGTGTTTCAGTAGCAACATAGGGGTTAAACAGGACAGTCTGCTATTACCCACCTTATCTAGCCTATATATTGACATTTTTTGAATGGATAATTGGATTAGATGATGAGATCCAAGTCACTAGTAATGTTCCAAACTCCTTCGATATGCATATGGGTTAAACAGGGCAGTCTTCCTATTTGGCCTATATATTGACATACTAGAGGAATGGATAAATCAATTAAGTAGAGGCAAGGTCCAAGTACCTAGTTATGTGATAAAACTCCTTATATATCTGCAAATGATAGTATTTTAACCACAACAACAGCCCAAAGTTTAAGAGATCATTTAAAAGCAATGGAACATTTGTGTAGAGGAGTTAGGAAGCAAGTCAACACCAATAAAACATGTAAGTTTCATACTTGCAGGAAACCAACAATAGATGATCACTGAATTAAAATACTTGGTAACAAATAGAAATCAAGGTGGGTTGTAAGTTTCATATTTGCCAGAAACCAACAATAGATAATCGCTAAAAACATATTTGGGGCTTAATTTTACTAACAAACATAGTTGGGAAACTTGCGCAACAAGTAGGACTCAAGATGGGTGAAGCCATACCCTCTGCAAAATAGATAAAAAGATACAGATTTGAGAGGGTAGAAACCCACCAAGGTCTTGTTTGAATTGCTAGTAGTACCAGTGGTGCTCTATGAGTGTCAAGTTTCGGCCAATAGTACATCAAGTCTAAAGTGGAGAGAAATTTTAAAAAAACAGAATTTCTTAATCACAAGCTCCTTCAAGATCAAAGCATAAGTCCCATACGAAATAATACTAGAAGAAATATGTACCTTTCTGAGAGAAGCAACAGCTATGATTTGTCTACTAGGCCATATAGAGAAAGTAGAGAACATGGAGTAGGACAAATGATAAAGGGCAGTAATGAGAGAAATGTTTAACATAAGAAAGAGGACATGGTTGAAACAAAACAAATGATGGATGAAAAGAGGCATATCAATCGAGAATCCCCAACCACCAATCAAGAGATTAAAGATTATGCGAGAAAAGTTTAAACTAAGTATATGGAGAATCCAACTCAAGAAGAAAAAGCAATACGACACAACTAAGTTCAATTCCACTTATTAACACAACCAAAAATATTAAAAACTACATAGGGACAAATATCAAATGAAAATGCAGATGTCCATAGCCAATTAAGGACTGATCCAGACCAACTCAAATGTGAGACAGGTAGGTGAAAGGTCCCAAGAAGAAAGTTGGGAAGAGAGAATTCAGAATATGTATTTTCTGCACCTCAGGAAGGGTAGAAATGGAAACTTCAAAAGCAGAAAAAGAATAGAAATTCAAATTAGGTTCTTACTCTATGTGCTGTTTTTCAGCAGCATCCCGCTTCTTTGATTTATATTAATTTTGAGGTCCATAGACTGTTTTGTTCTCACAGATGTTATTGCAATCTCTATCATATCATATAATATCATAACTCCTTTCCCAGGTAAAAGGGGGAGACAATTTAAGATGAAAAAACTGCAGGCTCGTATCTTCTAGCAACAGTGTACAAAAGTATTGTATAACAGTGGATTTTATCTCCAAAGGAAAAAGTGAGAAATACGATATGAAAGATGTGTAGATTCATGAATCCTAGAAACATTGTATAATCATATTGTATAACAGTTGGTTCCCTTTCCCTCTCCTATAAAAAGGGAGACGATTAATGTAAAAATCTGCTGTGCATAGCTAATGGCAACATTGTGTAGTTATATTCTATAACAATGGCTTCTTTCTCACCTCTTAGAAAAGAAGGAGACAACTAATATGAAAAATATGCAGGTTCATAGCTCCTTGTACAGGAGAATTGTATAGCATTGGATTCCGTCTCCCTCCACAGGTTTAAAAAGGGAGCCAATTAATATGATCAAAAAGCTTTTCCCACTTTAGAGAGAGAGGATAAATGTGCAGCATCTATGATAAATCGAATAACAGCCTATAGCAAATTTAAATTGTTCTGGTCTTTGAGCTGAATAAAAATATGAGGAAAATCAAATTGATGCTTCAGTTTATCAAGCGCAGGAAGGAGTTAAATACTTACCTCGAAAAAGATTCCAAAAAGAGTTGAAGGAATCTTCCCGACGGGTTGCCCTGCATCGACGTTAAGAAACACTGTCTGATTTTCCTGCTGCGCAAAAACCACTACTCCACGACACCATATCACAGCAAAAACAACTAAAAGGTTCAAAATTCGACTCCTTTCCTCCATTTCCAGCACTTAACCAGCAAATAATGCAAGGGTGTCCACGACTAAACCAATTCAACACGATCCACTCTATTGGCCGTCTTTTAAAATCTTTTCGCAAAATAAGCAATTATATTGCAATCCTGGAACAGGCTTTACTTGCCAGAGAACAATATACGGTAAATATACTGTTTTTGGCCAAAATAACTCTTCTACTGGAATCGTTCAATAATCTTCAGACAACATTATACAGTATAAATAGCAAATACCGTCTCTTGAAATAAATGATTAGTGTACTGTAAAACTTTTAACAATCCCAAGACAAAAGTACGCAATAAAAGCCCTCCACTTCACAAGGTACAGGAAACCTTAACAATTTGTAGCCATCAAGCAACAATTCTTTCACAATTTTTTAGCCCATCAGACAGAAACGCACAATAAATGTCTCTTCTGTTAATTAATATAAACTTGAAGTATAAGGCACTCGAGCTTCGCAAAAACGATTCCAACACCAACGCTTTTTCACAAAGAATTGAGGATATATATAAACTCTCGCTGCTATTATCAAAAGTTATCCACAATAACTTAAATTCTGTCGAACTTTAGTCTCAAATCCGTCAATCCTTGTGTTTTGACGGCAAATTCTACAACTTTGACCTCTGTATGCCAAATTTTTTAATCAGCTGGCTAAATCCATTCATGTTTCTGTTAGATTTGCCGTGCAATGAGAAATTTTGAACTTTCCCCGCTTTCCGAGAATGACGCATCACGATCGCCGGTGGATCTAAATGAAAAATAACTGAATTTTAATCCTTTTTTTTGGACTTCGGAGGATTTTAACAAGAAATCATTTGCTGGTAGTTCAAATTTTTCTGACTAAACATGATTCCTAGATTAAACGACAAAAATTTTAAATGAATTCATCACAGACCATTTTTCTTCGTCCTCTCTACATGATTTGTCTCTTACGATAGTGCCGTCAAGGCGTATCTCTATCCGAATTGCGTTGTACGTTTCGAATTATAAGGCCGAGGTGCGGGGATTTTGTCTTCATTGTTTTTTATAATACTGCCAACAGGACGAATTAATTGTCTGATTGGTCTATGTATCTATAATTCAAATGTCAAAAATTTCCAGTCTAGAATTGCGGCGATTCAGATAATTCCGGCGATTCTGCGATCCAATCACCTTTGGTCAATTTATTTGGAGTCAAAATCGAAATCGGTCGATTCATGAGGCAAAAATCATCTGAATCGTCTAATTGGCGATTCATGGCAATTTTTTCAAAAATCGCCAATTTTTAAGTTCGGGAATAGGCCGCGGTAGTCAACAACTTAAAGTTAAAAAAATTTTAAAAACTTAATATTTTTGCTTTCTTGTTTAGGTCGTTTTGCTTGATTATAACCCTAAAAGGGCTTCTATTTCACTCTTATGAGTTCAAGTGAGGGAAAGTGTGAGAGAGGAATAGAAAAGAGAAAACATAGGTTTAGGAACAGCAAGAAAGAAAAGTATCAAGGAGAGCATAAATCTGTTTGGGGAAGCTTGAAGTTCGCATTGGGAGCATCAAGGAGCCAATAGCAACACTCCTCAACTCATTTCCAAGAGGTAAGTGTTGATTTTTTTTTTCCATATTAGTGTATTCTTCATTTTTTTGCAAAATTTGTTTAGTTTTAGCTTTAAAATTTAGAACTTGAATGTTTTTTTGAATAAATTGCAAAGTATGATCTTGCAAACCCTACAACGTGTTTACAACCAATTTGCAAACATAACTTTAAAATTTTCACAAAAAAAATGTAGGGTTTATGGTTTTTTATTAGTTTAAAACTATTTAATAGCCATTTAAGACATGTTTTTAATTTTTTATTTAATTTTCTTATTGCAACAGCCTTAAGTTTTAACTTTCATTTTCCAAATTTCCACAATGGGAAAAGACCCTTCTTGGAAGTATACCGAAGAATTTTCAGGAAGGACAAAATATCAAACAAAATGTATTTTTTGCAAAGAAATAAATTCCGGTGGCATTTATAGATTCAAGTTCCATATTGCTGGTATACCTAGACATGATATCACAGTTTGCACTAAACAAACTCCTGAGGCACAACGTGAGGTATATATGCAAATAGAGAACTTTGAAAGAGAAAAATTAGAGAAGAAAAAGAAACTTGAACAGTTGCAAGCTATTGGTTCCCCACCCCCATCCGCATCCACATCTGCATCTGCATCTGTAGGTTGTGTTGGAGAGGGTTCTTCCAGGCCACCATTTCGTCCTAGTGTTAGTTATAGGGCTGCCACCACTGCTATTTCTTCAGCTTCTACTTCTGGTACTCAGTCTGTTAGTATTACCATTGGACCTAGAGTGCGAAAGTCATGATTGGACAGTTATTTTGTACAACGCACTACACCTGGCTCACAACCCTCACTTGAGAGCATGTCATGGAACAAGGACATTCATGATGCTGCAAGAAAATAAATTTGCAAATTTTGGTACTTTTGCAATATTCCATTTATTGCAGCCAGGTAATTAAAATTTAATTTACTTTATTTGGTAACTAGTTTTCCTTAATTAAAATTTTTAAGATTCTAAATTCTATTCATAATCTATTTGTGACAGGTCTCCTTATTGGCAGGGCATGATAGATGTCGTAACTATTTGTGGTGCGGGGTTCAAAACCCCTACTAAGGCTGAGTTGAGTGGAGATCTTTTAGACGAAATGGTTGAGGACATGAAGGTTGAGCTAGAGGAACACCAACTAGAATGAGTCAAAAGGGGATGCACCATCATGACTGATGGGTGGACTGATATGAGGAATAGAACACTCCTCAACTTTCTTGTGTCTTGTGGAGGTGATTAAATAATTTAAATTATGATTTGTTGAATAATTGAATGCTAATTTAATAATGATTCATGATAATTAATTGTTTTGTTCTATTTATTTTGTATATGAACCACCATGTTCATCAAATCTATTGATGCTTATGATCATGTAAAAAATGTCACATACTTATGTGAGCTTATTGAGGAAGTTATAACAGAGGTGGGGGAAGCAAATGTGGTGCAGGTGGTCACAGACAATGTAACAAATTATGTTGTTGTAGGTAAACTTTTAGTTTTAAACTTTTAAGTTTTTTAACTTCTCTAATTTAACTTAATTTCTGAATTCTAATTTCTAATTAATTTAAAAAATTTGTAGGTAAACTCTTGATAGAGAGGCATCCCACAATATTTTGATCTCCTTGTGCGGCCCATTGCCTTGACCTCATGTTGGAGGACATTGGTAAGCTTGAGTGGGTCAAGGCATGCGTTGATAACGCCAAAAATGTGTGCAAGTTCATCTACAACCATGCACTCATCCTTAGCACAATGAGGAAATACACAAAGCAAAGGGAGTTAGCTCATCCAGGCATCATGAGGTTTGCCTCAAATTTCATCACATTGCAATCCATCTTGAAAGTGAGGGTAGAATTGAGGTCCATGTTTGTTGGGCCTGAGTGGACAGCCTCTTCCTTTGCCACCACCATTGCAGGGATAGATGTTGTGAACACAATGTTTGATGAGAATGGTTTTTGGCTACCTGCGACTGAAATATGTACGGTAAAATTTTCACAATTATATAATTTTGTTTTATTTCTAGTTTAAAACTTTAATATATTATTATAATTTAATACTTGACTCAATTGTTTGTTTTACAATGTAACTTACAACTTACATTATGATTATATGCAGGTTTGTGAGCCCCTTGTATCTCTCCTACGAATTGTTGATGGCGAGAAGCCCTCTATGGGCTACATCTATGAGGGCATGGATAGGGTCAAGGAAGCCATTAGAAGCCAGTATGTAGGAGTACAGGAGAAGTATGAGCCCATTTCAAAGATTATTGATAGGAGATGGCATAATCAGCTCCATAGGCCCATTCATGCAGCAGCTTATTACCTAAATCCTGCATTTCGTTTCCATCCTGATTTCAAGGCGGATGACGAGATTTACAGTGGCCTATTTACAGTGTTGCAGAAGATGGGTGGCAATGTCCCAGCGACAACCAGAACCATAGAGCTAGACAAATTTAATTATAAGGAAGGAGTCGTCTTCTCTAGTTCAATGGCCATAGAAGGGCGGTCATCAATATAGCCAGGTAACCATAAAAATAATATAACCTTAAGTTATATATCTTTTAAGTTTTTAACGGTTTAACAGTAACCTTTATCATTTATGAGACTAATTTTGTTTTTTCTTTCATTTATTTCAGATAGATGGTGGGAGACGTTTGGGTCCTATGTCCCAACTCTTCAGAAAATTGCCATTCGGATTTTGAGTCAACCAAGCAGTGCCTCTGGATGTGAGCGTAACTGATCCATGTTTGAGCATATCCACTCAAAGAGGCGAAATAGGTTGTCTGTGCAGAGGTTGAATGATCTTGTCTTTGCTCATTACAACCTCCGACTTAGGACCAAACAGATTTTGGACCCTGATAGCTCTCTGATCACTCTAGACGAGGTTGATCTAGAGTCAGAGTGGCTGACTGAGGCTACTGATCCTATCTTCACGAAGGAAGACCATGACTTAGTTGACCAGGCAGATAAAGAGGCCGAGGCAGTGGCCATAGCAGAGGAGGAGCTTAGATCATGTTCAGGCACTGGCAAACGCACATGCACACGTAGAGACTCTATAGTTTCAGCCCCTGCTACTGTTGTTTAGGAGTTTGTGTTACCTGCGAGGGCTATGGCTACTCAGAGCTCTAGGACCTACCTTAGACACCTTGTTAGGAGGCAAAATATAGATTACTTTGAGGCTGAGGTTGAGGCTGCAGCCGAGCTAGAGGATGATGATTCAGCTTGAGGCACTTGGCAGATAGACTTGTTTTTTTATTTTGTTTACAAACATATGTTTCATAACTTCATAAGTATAACTTTCATGGATCTTCATCTTGACATACATATATGATTTTATGTCATTGGTTTTATCATTTATGCTTTATCATAGAGTTACATTTACATTAGCTATGTCATTGAAATCCTATGTTTTCTATTTACTTCAGCTACAATTTATGTTTTACGTATGTGATGGATCATGGATGAACCTTATTTATGTATGTTAAGCTTTAGCTTCTATTTGATGATGTAAAAGTGTGCTTATTAAGTCATATTCAATAAATGGTGCATGAAATAGGTTTTAAATCATTAAAATCTCTAAATTTCAATGGTTTTTAGTTTTTGCCGATTCGTAGCCGATTCACTACCGATTCACGATTCGATTCGGCCTTGCCGATTATGATTCTTCTTACTTTGGGACTCTAAAATATGTTTTCAAATGTCAGAATTTTCCAGTCAAAAATATGTTTTCAAATGTTATTAATGATTAACATAAAAAAAATTTAACAAAAATTATTTTAAAAATTAATTGCTAAAAATTTGATCAATTGAGGAGTTTGAATCATTTTAAACTTAGAACTAAGAATTTTCAAATAATGAAATATTGATAGTTTAAATGTTTATATTTTCTAAAAATTATGTGGAAGATACCAATTAAAAGATAATTGTTGAAGATCAATATAACTAATTGAATGTGGTGATTCATGCAAAGAGTCCCTTAACTTGGAGGAAAATATAATTCCAGTTTATGTTTTTATTAGATTGACCTTCAAGTTTACAATAGATTTTTTTCTCAACAAATGTTGTTATACAAAGATACACTCTTTTATATTAAAGTCAAATTTATGTAAATCTCATCTTGCATAATTAACTTAACGTATAGAAAAAGATAGTTAGCTAACAAATAATAAATGGTTTTGTTGAAAAGACTTTAGAAACTTCAAGAAAAATGCAATTGGCAAGTGTAAAGCCAAAATTCCACAACCTTTGCCAATATTCTCTCTCATTGCACCCACAAACAAGAGCTTTGGAACAAGGTATGGACATCTATTGAAAAGCAATCAAAGGGAATTTTTTGTTACATATTATAGTTGGAAATCCTCCAATAGACATGTATGCAAAATGTGGAATCATAAAGAAGGCGCGTGAATTGCACAACAGAATGCTTCAAATAGATGTTATCTTGCGATCAACTATTCCTAAAGTTAACTCTACTAAGTCAACATCAACATCTTCATGAGGATTTCAACACGAAGATGGCCTATAATGGTATAAACATTGATTTTTCAAATCTAGTCTCTACTACATATCAACACACTTTAGTTTCTATTTCTATTTATTTCAATTTCAAGGTTAATTCTTAAATTAGGGTGTGCATATAGCCATGTGGGTTTAGTGGATGAGGGTTGTACGTATAAATCAATCATATGACTAATGCTTGTTGCAAATTAAACCATAATTTTTCATTATGAGTGCATGGTTGACCTTCTTGTCTATGTTAGTTATCTTGAGGACACCCTAATCTTTATGATCAAAATGCTAGCTAAATATTTGGTGGTTGTGTGGATAAGTTTATTAGGTGCATATAGATCACATTTGAATATAGAGCTACTTTTATATGGATCATGAAAAACTTGCAACTTATGTTATTCTATCAAACATCTATGTCGAAGTGGGTAGGTAGTGAGAGGTTCAAATGGTAAGGAGATTAATGAAGAATGGAAGAATTAAAAAGATCCATGGATGCAAGTTGAGGGAAGATCATAAAATCATACATACTTTTTGTGTAGTAGACAAATCACATCCATGGACACTAGAGAATTATGCAAACTTGAAGAAATTGGGTAGGGAGATGAATGCAATAGGATATTTTATAGATTCAAGACTTTTACTTAATATTCAAAGGAGGAAAAAGAATTCCCTATCTGCCACCATGATGAAATGATGCCAATTGTATTTGCTTTGGTAAACACGCCCTTTAAAACAACTATTAGGGTTAGTTGAGTATGTCTTGATTATGACACTACAAAAAAAATATTTGCAAGATTGTTGCAATAGAAATTATTGTGAGAAACGTGAATCATTTCCATCATTTCAATTAGGGAAAAATGTTCTTGCAAAGATTATTGATAATGCTAAATGAAGTAAGCATAAAAATAGGCTTGCACTATAATAAGACCTCTAGTAGGAACAAAAAGAGAAGGGTTTATTTTCATTTTCTAGAAATTTGTTTGTTTGTTTTGAGTATATGGTAATTTAAGTCATGCTATCAAGTTCATAAAATTAAATATGTAGATTGCAATGTAGGTTGTTGCTTATACTCTGTCGGGTTGTCTATCAAACCTATTTTATGATAGCATAAATGTTTTATTGAACTTTTTATGAGATTTTCATGTGTATGCAATGAAAAAATGAAAAACAAGGTGGAGAACGGAAAAAAAAAAGAAAAATTTGATGAATGCTTCTGACAAATGGAAAGATGTCAGAATAGTAGGAAATGGGAGAGGAGAGTTCACAATTACCTTTTTCCATTATTTATAGTTCATTTGCTTGGATTAATTGTATTAACATCTTTGTCCCCATTATCATCATCTATCCTAGATTGTCTTGAAACAACTTCCTTCAACTCTTTTCCCTAAATGCTTAGACCCTCGCCTTCCTCTTCCTTGCTTTCATCTTCATCCTGCAATATACAAATATAATAGACACAATGCTCAAATATAATCTCAACACAGTAAACGATATCATTTCACAAACAATTTGGGAATAATGAAAAAACCAAAAAAGATTGCAAGAGTTGTTAGCTAACCCTCAAAGTGACTAAAGGCATACACCATGAGAATTTTAGATAGCCCTAAATTAACTAGATTTTGTGCCTTAAATGAAATGCACAAATATGGAATGGCCCCTTTGTGTCCAAGCTCTATTTTTATACTACAAGGTGGTGTAGTTTTCTATTAAATTGATAATCTTTGAACCATTGTCAAATTGAAGGATGGGTTATAGAAAGAGCTTAAAAAGTTTTTTAATGTCATATCTTATCTTTTCCATCTTTTTAATTTTGTCTCTTTCAAAAATACTTCTTTTGGCACCTATGAGTATGAATCCAAACCAACATCGCCTACTCAAGGGCATCCTAGGGTTCATCCTATTTCTTGCGATAGGTCTAAAGTGGAATGATAGAGACCACGCACAGACTAGATTAAAGTCAATTTTGATGGCTTGCGTCAAGAGGAAACCCAGAGTCGTCATGTGGTGGGTGTGTTTCCAAGGATGCAAAAGGAAATATTGTTGTGATTTAATCCAAAAGATTAGAGGATGGAATGAATAACAAGATTGAAGTGCAGGGGCTTTACATACAATTTTTTGGCAATGTAAATTAATGTTGAGTAGTTGCACCTTGTGGATGATCCCTAACCCATTTAGTTGTTGGAATTGACCTGGAATTGGAAAACAGGAATTGATGAAATCGTATAGGCCAATTTTAATTTTGGTCCAAAATGAGCATTTTGCAAATCTACCTTAGAACCTGGAATTAGAATTGAGGCATGGAATTGAAATTGAGAATTCAATTTTGAGAAGGGAAACCAATTCCCATTTTTGAAATCCAGGTCAATTCGAGCAACCAAATAGACTTGTATACCTAATGATCATGCCAGTGTGGAAGATTAACAAGGAAGGTCATTTCCATCATTTGACAAAGTTGGCCAAATTTAGAAACTCTAAGATATTGCACATCTACCATGAAGGAAACCAAATTGTCAACCCGTTATCAAAGATAGCGGTATCTCTTGCTGATAAAATATGGTTGCCATATTTGTGAAGATTTGAGATGGTTGAACTTGTCTGAATAATAATGAAGGAGAATGTCTGAGTATAGGGGAGGGCAAGGTAGTTATTGAGGATTGAGATTCGGAGTGACTTGAAGTGTGGGAGCGGTAATGGATTTTGTTAATAAATTTGGTGTTTGGAATTCCTTTGAGCATTTTTTTTGTGAATATTTTGGCAAAGATGGAGGTGAATTTCAGCTTGAAAGCCACAAAGCAGAAGATGTCATTTTGGGGTGGGGGCGTTGAGGATCGTTTGAAGATCATCTTCATGACTGATGATCCCTTCTTTCTTCTACTCATCTGCTCACTATTGGGGGACGATTATTTGCTTGCCAAGCATAAGTACAGAACAAACACCAAAGGTTCTTCTATGTTCTATGGATGGGGTTTAGAATTGGGTGACAAAGAATAGGTAAAGAGGGTTGTGGAGCGATGTGTTTGGGCTGAATGGAGGTAGGGTTTGCTTGTTGTTGGCGGAACCAAGATGAGGGTTTGTGTCAAATATAGGGGATTGGGTGGATGACCTTCACTTCACCCCTTCATTCTATGGCATGCTCTGGAAGATAAGGTAGCCTGAATCAAGGAATCCGCGTAGACGTGGGACTTTATTTGTGATTATGTGAATGACTGGGAGATGGCTTTGGCTTTGGCTTCTAGAGCGCCAAAAGAGTAGCTGGAGAAATAAAAATTGAAATTTCAGTGTGCTAACTACTGGAGAGGTGAGGTCCAGACTATGGCAGCAAGAGGACAAGGTGCCAGTGGCGGTGGAAGAAATGGGCAGTGAAAAGAGAGAGAACTAAACCTTCTGTTAATGGTGATGGAGATTTTTTTGTCCTCGGGTTTGGTATTGGCTAAATCGTAAACTAAAACGTAAAATATAAGGGAAGTGTGAAAATGTTTGAAAAAAAACAAGTGTCCCCCTTGGTAAGATATGCGTTTTAGTTTACGATTCCTCGGGTTTGACATAGAGATGATTTTTGAAATTTGTTTGGTCTGAGACGTATTGATATGTTTTTTTTGTCATGGTTGATGTATATGTAAAAGAAAATTGTATGGCTTCGTTGGTCTGTAATACTAATAATGGATCTTGTTGAGGTTAGGTAGGGGAAAGGATCAATTACCGGGTCCAATAACTATTTATTCATTTTTATCTATTAAAGTTACTAGTAGTGGATCATTTATTTACTAATTGTTGATTATTTTTTAGCTTTTTTTTTAATTTATGATGGTTCATTTGTGCATCACTAGTGGAGATTTGTGAACCACTACTTGGACATTTGTCCACAAGTGTTGGTGATCTGTGGTGAGTGAGCAATTATTGGTGCAATGGGGGTCTTGTATTGGTTGACACTTTTTTTTACCACTTTTTGACCCTTTTGAGTATAATGTCTCTTGTAGAGTGCATTGTTATTGGCTAGAAGTTGAAACCTTAGCTTTAAGTAGTTAACTCACATGTAGAGAAAGCTAAAAAAATTGTCACAGTCTGATATAGTTTTCTACCTCAATTAAGTGCGCAAAGTTAGCTATAGCCACTATTGGTCCCTTTCCCCTAAGGGAGTTTCATTTTTGATACTATGTGTTACAAAATGTTTGATCTCTCAAATGGGTGTCTTCACTATGACTTTTGTATTTAGAACTTTATATTATTATTAATCAACTATATTTTTTACCAAGCAAAAAAAAATCAAACCAAACCAACATTCCTGAAAGGAAGTTAAGTGCAAAATAACACTTTTGATTCTTAATCTAATAGGAAAATGAATGCAAAAAATAATAGTTACAAACTCTTTAAGTAGTAATAGATTAGATGCACATAGGTTATATCAAGTTTAAACAAATAAACACATAACACCAAATTTACATGAGAAAACAAACCACGCTCCAAAACACAAAGATCAATTATTGTATTAATAACAAAGACCACAATACAATGTATAGAGCCAATTCTCTTTAGGAATTGACAAGTATAGAGAAATCTAGAGAAATTTTGACAATGGAACAACATCTCAAAAAATAAACAAAGTGTCTTACACAAACAAATAAGGTATGTACCAACATATTTATAGAGCTCACATATGAGAGGTATATGCCTATGGTTTCCACAAAAATCTCCCATGCCTAGGTAGTCAAGTGGTATCTAAAACAACAAGTTGGCATATCCTTGACACATTGCAAATAGTACTTTCCAAAGCACAAACACTTGTCCTTTCATAACAATAACTTTCCATATGCACTACATTGATTACACAAAAAATGTCAAATTCATAATTAGGGGTATTCCATGCAAATGGAAACTTGGCAAAAAGAACTCGATAATAAATATAAATTCCTTGCGACTCTTTAATCCCAATATAGCACTTTCCCAATCCTACAAAAAGTTATTTCAACATACAAGGATGCATGTCATCAAAAAGTGCACCTCATAGAAATTTTTGAAATTCCTTCTATCTAGGTTGAGACTCTAAGGTTAAGAGATATTACTCCCAACATTCTCTCACTTACCAAAGACTTGTGAATAGTCAAAATATGTCATCTTCTGAAGACCCTAGGGCCCATAGAATTGACACACCATCTGAACTTCTTTATGATCAGTGACTTCATTAGTGCATATACTGTAATATTCACCAAAGTGTCAACTTTTTTTCCATCTTCACCTTTCCATCTTGAACCATATGATGAACAAAATGAATTTGTACATAAATGTTTTTTTTTTTGCATAGAAAATAGGATTCTTTTCTAAGCAAATGACACTTTGATTGCCGCAACAAATAGTAATCTATCATGCATCAAACCCAATATCAAAGAAAATATTTTAAGTCAAATGACTTCTTTACAAGCATTAGTAGTTTCCATGTACTCTAATTTTATATTCGACAACGTTAATACTATAAGGTCCAAGATTATTGAGAGGGGGGGTGAATCAGTAATCTATCAAATCAGAAACTGCTAATATGATTAGATTTATAGCAAAATGGAAATGAATGCAATTTTAATTTTGTATGTTTACTAATATATGTCTTTTTTTAGGTATGCAGCAAATAAAAGATTGTGGAATTCAAAAATGATATCTCATGAACTATAACAATATGAAAATATCACAAGGGAAATGTTGATAGAATTATCTCTGAATTACTTGCTGATTTAATATGAGAAGACTTGCATTCAGTGTTGTATATGCTTGTCTTTGATCGATTAATTAATGATCTCTTATAGGAGAGACATGGTGGTATAGAGACATGTCTCCCCAAGGATACATGACTCTATACCGTCATGCCTCTTCACATATCAATTGTTGTTTAAAACAAATAATCCTTAATGCAACTGGTTGGAGTCTTTATCAAAGTAAACAATGCATAATACTTGACACCCGATTGGTGTCTAAACAAAGTAACTGATGCATAACAAATGACACCCAACCAATGTGTACATGGCGCTCAATTATTATTATTAACCAATGGTTTATTAATCGGTGTTCATAGCCGATACTTATCATTTTCTCTATATGATAACAAAGTAGTTGATACACAACAAATCAACAAGTGATAATATTTGCATTTTATTGAATTCTTTTATGCATTGATAATCATGAGTATATTAGTAATGTCAATCAATCCAAGGCAATATTATTATGAGAGAAAATCAAACATAATTATCTAAATATAAATCTATGTATATATTAATGCATAATAATTTAATAATGGATATTATTATTATTATTATATATTGATATGTATACATATATATATCACAGTTGATCTACTCTCATAATATTAATGTCTTCTACATTTTATTTGATTGAAGCTACAAACATCAACACTCCCTCTTAGCTAGGGAAGATGAAAATAAAAAATACATATCACAATAAATCTAGTAATTGTGAAATAGTGAAGATATCATCTCACTGTGATATCAGGAGATATGGTATGAGCATGAATATCAAGTCACATGATATTCACCACATCTTGCAAATATCCATGGTATGTGCAATAACATCACGTCTCATGATGTCTACCATATGGATACTATATCATGGCATGTCCATGGTATTATGTCACATAATATCCACCATGAAGATCTCTAACTTATCTATGGTGTAATTAATGATATCAACCTTATGATATCTACCATGATATTTAAGAGATCCTAACCATCATGACATGTCCATAGATATCACGTTGCATGATATCCATCATGATGGAGATGTAGTAAAGTTGACTCCTTTCAACATCAATCAATTACAAGTGTATATTGTAGAAAATTTGTCACTTTTCAACATCAATCAATTATAAGTGTATATTGTAGAAAAGTCATCACCTTTCTTCAATGTACATAGAAGGGGCCCATTAGGTCATGGAGTCACACACATGATGAGAAAAAGAGTTTACACATTAACCATCTTTATATATTAGTACAAGTAGAAATACAATTTAGACTCAATCTCAAATTACATTATCAACCATACCAAGTTTATCTCGAAAGTGTTCAATTTTTGTCTTGGAGAGAGGCTTAGTGAGGATGTCAGCAGTTTGATCACATGTACTAATATACTTCAACAAAATCACATTCCTTTCTACAATGTCTCTAACATAGTGATAAGGAATCTTAATATGCTTGGAGCTATCGTGGAATACTGGATTCATGGAGACCTTGATACAACTCTGATTGTCACAATGTATGACAATGGGTTCCAAGGGATGTCCAAATAGCCCTACTAGGATCTTTCTAAGCCACACAACTTCTCTTTCACTCATGGAGGTAGCAATGTATTATGCTTCAGTAGAACTTTGTGCAACAAATGATTGCTTTATGTTGATCCAAGAAATCATCATTGATCCTATAAAACAACATCCTGATGTTCTTTTTCTATCCACCACACTCCCAACCTAATTCAAATCTGTGTAACCATGAAGATCAAGTTTCACTTGATCATATTTGAGACCATATCCAATGGTTCCTTGAAGATACCTCAAGATATGTTTTGATGCAACAAGGTGTATCTCTTTCGGTTCACACATGAACTGACTGAGTGCATTCACATCATAACAAATATCAAGTCCAGTATTGACCAAGTAAATGAAAGATCTAATAATCTATCTGTATAGTGTAGGATTTGCAAATTTTGAGTTCACAATAGCTTCCTTCAATATATGCAAGTTTGTTTCCATAAGTGTGGACATTGGTTTGCATTCCAACATTCCAAACCTCTTCATAATATCAACTATATACTTTCCTTGACTCAAAGTGATATAATTTGCATACTACCAGACTTCTAGACCAAGAAAATAGTGAAGGATTCCCAATTCATTCATTTCAAACTCTGAGGCTAATTCTTTCTTGCATTGGGTGATTAAGTGGTCCTCTCCTGTGATTAGTAAATCATCAACATATAATACAAGAATCACTATGTCACCATTTGTTACCTTGAAGTAAAGGTTGGGATCTACATCATTTTTGGAGAAGCCTAATCCCAAGAGGTAGTGATCAACTATTTCATACCAAGCTCGGGGAGCTTGTTTTAGACCATGCAATTATTTCTTTAGCCTACAGACATGAGATTCTGCATTGTGAATGATGAACCCTTCTATCTGTTCAAGATATACTTCCTCTTCAATAGTTCCATTCTTTCTTTCAGCTACTCTATTTTGTTGAGGGTTGTAAGGTACAGTGAACTCCCTCTTAATCTTGACATTTACACAAAACTCTTTAAATACATCTGAAGTATATTCCCCCCAATTGTTTGTTCTAAGTGTTTTGACTTTCTTCCCTGACAAGTTTTCTACAAGAGCCTTAAATTCCTTAAATATCAAAAGAATTTCTTCAGACTCTTTATTTTTTAGAAAATAAATGTAAGTCTTCCAAGAGAATTCATCAACAAATATTACATAGTACAACCCCCCCCCCCCCCCCATAGAGGGTATAGACATGTGTCCACATAAATCTAAATGAATGAGTTCTAATTTATTATTAATTTTACTAGAACTATTATGAAAAGTTCCTTTAGTATTCTTACCTAGGGAACAACCCTTGTAGGTTCCTTCATGATTGTGGCTCAACTTAGGCATACCATTCACTATCTTCTCTATGGAGGGTAGAACATATAAGTGAAGGCATCCTAGTCTTCTACGCCAAATCTCGTTTGAGCTTGAACTTTCATAAATGAGAGCTTGAGAAGAGGCGGTGCGTAACTTGTAAAGTGATCCATGCCTAAATCCTATAGATAGAGCTTTATTGACAGTGGAGTTCTTTGGTCATGCCAAAACCTTTCCTTCCATGAATGTTATTATGTACACAAGTTATCTTCAAGTGATGAGATGGACACAAGGTTCCTCTTTATTCCCGATATGAACAAAACTCTAGTGAGCTGAAATGATATGCCTGACTTCATATTTATGGTACAAGTTCCAACCCCTTTAACAAGATAGTTGGAGTCATCTCTGATGGTTACCTCCTCATTCAAATTATTCTCAAAAGTATCCAAGTGTTCTCTATATCCCATTATATGGTGGGATGCTCCACCATCAATCACCCAAGTGTTGGTATTGTTGGATGTTTGACTTGACAAGGCTGAATAGACACATACTTCTCAGAGTATTCTTTCGGCCTAGTCTTTCCAACTTTAGCAAAGGAGGCTTGTTTTATTCTATCTGGAAATTTTTGAGCAAAATGTCCATATTCATCACATCTGAAGCATTGGATTTGTTACATGTCTTTTCTTTTCTTGGAGGAGCCTTTCCCATTTGATCCCTTCTCATTCTTCCTTTTGGAGTTTCTCTTACATATGAGTCTAGTTCATTTTCTCTCAAGGTGAGCATAATTCTAAATTTCCATGAGACAAAGTTAGAGGCTCCCTCAAGACGATCCTCGAATCTAACTCCACTTTCCATTATGTAGAGAGGAATCTGATTTTACTAAGTTTATAGTCTTAATCAATTTTCTATCTTCAATCTAATCGGATCTTCCTTAACCTAGCTCTGATACCATGTTAATGTGATTAGATTTATAGCAAAATGGAAATGAATGCAATTTTAATTTTATATAATGTTACTAATATATGTCTTTTTTTTTAGGTATGCAGCAAATAAAAGACTGTGGAATTCAAAAATGATATCTCATGTATTTATGCACTATAATAATATGACAATATCACAAGGAAAATATTGATAGAATTATATTTGAATTACTTGTTGATTTAATATGAGAAGACTTGCATTCAATGTTGTGTATGCTTGTCTTTGATCGATCAAGTAATGATCTCTTATAGGAGAGCCATGGTGGTATAGAGGCATGTATCCCTAAGGAGACATGACTTTATACCATCATGCCTCTTCACATATCAACTATCATTCAAAACAATTGATCCTTAATGCAACTAATCAGTGTCTTTATCAAAGTAAACAATGCATAATACTTGACACTCGATTGGTGTCTAAACAAAGTAACTGATGTATAAAAAATGACACCCAATCGGTGTCATAAAAAATGACACCCGATCAATGTGGATATGGTTCCCGATTATTATTATTAACCAATGGTTTATTAATCAGTGTGCATAACCGATACTTATCATTTTCTCTGTATGATAACAAAGTAGTCGATACACTACAAATCACAAGTGATAATGTGTGTGATGCAAACCTAACCTGCTAGGAGCATGCTAAAATATTCAAACATTAGTCTAAACTAAGCATGCATCAACATATAGAAAATCTATTCACAGGCCACCTCTGATTGAGTTGAAACAAGAGCACCCTATCACCGTTTGATTTGCTCTTTTAAGAGGGATGTGGGTGTGCTCTTGAAACACAATGAGCATGTCCAAAATGTTGTTTAGGAAGGATTATAACCATTTGGAAGCCATGGATACCCCAAAATGGCACAAAAATAGGTATCGGGAACCTATTTTGCCCCTAGGGTTCCAAGGGTCCAAATGAAGCAAAATGCATATTTGAGCTTATGAATGCTATACAAGGTTGATTTTTACTTTGAAATAGATGTGATATGGATGAAAATGATTATTATTACTTGAAATAAACTAGGTTAATCGAATTTATTTAAGCTAGGATGAGTTAAAAATCTTGAAAATGAAGAAATCTAACAATACTAGTAAAATCTATTAAGATTCTAGATGAAAATACACATGATAACAATGTTATGAAAATGAGATGTGAATTGGTAAATTAATCTTGGAATGAGGACTATTTATATATTTTGAGGAGAGGCTTGGGTTAGGAAGGGTAGTTAGGGTTTAGGACCAAGGGTTGGGGTTTAGGACCAAGGGTTAAGCCTTAGGGTCAAAGGGATAAGGATGAAGGGTTTCTCACACATGTGTGAGCAACAGTAGGGAAGAGTTCTAGGGGACAAGGGTTGAAGAAGAGACATAGGTTCTCATTAAGAGGCTATAAGAGCCATTAATGAGGGTGTAAGGGTTCATTAATGAGTCTGTAAGGCTCATTAATGAGGGTGTTGACCCAAAGTCAAAAGATGAGGGTTTAGGCTAAAAGGGTTAGGAATCACCCTTTAAGTAGGGTTAGGGAGTGATTAGGAAAGTGAGGATAGGTTTAGGGTTTTATAGAAGATATCTAGGGTTTTAGGGTTTTAAATAAATAATTTATTTATTTAAAGGGATTTTGGGGTTTAAGACACAATTTATTAAACAATTAATAAACTAGAGGGAATGATGTTCAAATTTGATTTAAACATTCTTGGACAAGGTTATTTAATTAAAATAGAAGAAGTGATAATAACAATAAAAAACAATTAATTAATTAATTAAATAATGATGATGTCATCAGGTCTTTTATCAACTAAAAGATTTTTAGTTAACAAATGGATTTTTAGGTGTCTACATTTTGCCCCTCTTTGATGTGATGCCGCAAGTGGCATGGCATCAAAGACAAGAAAATAAGATGCCCTGGGCTAGAATAGAAGATAAGGGGTTGTGCCCCCTCTAGAAAATAATGCAAAGAGGAAGCTTTGTGAAATTTTCTCGAAAAGGATGCAAGAAGGAAGGAGGATACGGGAAGGAGGACAAACATATGACCTTCCAAGAGCAAAGATGCATGAATAAAAAGATGATGCTAAATGATGTAGGATGCATGATTAATCTATATGCAGGGATGAGGATTCAGGGAGCTCATTGTGTTGGATATTTTTGAGAGCACAACCTATTTTGATATAGCATTAATGCTAGAGACTTGACAAGGTTACTAGGAACTCAAGGCCTTGTCACCAGCATTGCATAGGACTGACACTAAAAATAAGCATGCAAAGGGTTGCCTCGACATCACACATGAAACCTAGAGGAGGCATGGTGGAAACAATGCTGAGGAAACCACAAACAGATGACTGACACACAAGCAAAAAGATGATCAAAAAGACCTTGCCCCAAATTTCCCTCACTCACAGTGCACCATGATATAAAGGATCGTGGCGAATTTGAGGAGAGGAACAATGAGAATAAGTAAAAGGTAAACAAGATCCAAAGGACAAAATCCAAGATCAAAATGATAACTCCAAAAGACATCATTTTCCAAGGAGAAATATTGATTTGATTGATGGGGGTAAGATTAGGTCAAAATGTGAGGAAGGATATATCCTACACGGACCCAGTTGATTGATGATGGAAGATTAGGTCAGACATGAGGAAGGATACATCCTGCAAGGACCCGTGTGATGAGGAGAATGATGTGTTGTTGTTGGAAAATGATGAATCAAGGATAATCATGTGATAAGGATAGTCGACAAAAGATGTTGAAGTACAAGGCTGGGTGGGATAAGTTATCTGATCATAGTTGTTGCAGGATGGATGATGATATGTACAATAAGATGCAACCATATAGTACAAAGGAAGCCCAAAAGATAAACAAAAGATCCAAAGGAACAAATGAAATACCAAGTATCTCACACACCTTTCGACATAGGTAGGATGATGGATGAGGATTTGATTGGATTGATCGATTGATCTGATAAGGATTGATTTTTTTGGTCTGATATGAGGAAGGATACATCCCGCGAAGACTGATGAGGGATTGTTGACCTAGGATTCCTATGACAAGAGATAGGTAAGACACTCAAACCTCAAAAAGGACCAAGGGATGATTGCTAAAGTGCTTAGCTGGATAGGGACAAAGGTCATGATGATGCAAGGGATAACTAATGTAGAGGATGAGACCTAAAGACATATATGTACAAATGAGCCTAGGTAGAGACACAGCTAATGCTAGGGTACAAGACTCAGGATGGGATATACAGAGATCTAGGGATGAAGTTGATGCTACAAAGATATGCAATATGATGCCCCAGTTGGACTGGAAAGCCAATATGGACTGATGGTGGATAGGATGATGATGGATGATGTGTCCTAAAATGACACGGATTTGGGAAGGATGCATCCCAACAATGATGAGTGGATTGAGATCAAGGCTTCCCACAAGACTAGGAACAAGAATAAGGATGTGATTGGATGGCTTGGATTGATGTTGGATTTTGGATAGCTAGAGGATATAGATACGATTATCATATGATGGAAGATTGCTAGGAATAGTTGGATATGGATGAATGACATTGGATTACATGGGGATAGCCTATAGCTAGATAACAATGACAAGGGAAGTACTAGGTGAGGGAAAAGATGGAGGAAATGTTGAGGGATAGAGATAGAGGATTTACTAGCAGATGTGGATAGAGGATAAGGAGGAAATGCTTAGGATTGATGATAGAGGAATGCTGAGGGATGAGGATAGAGGAATGATGAGGGATTTGGATAGAGGAATGCTGAGGGATTTAGATAGAGGAATGCTGAGGTATTTGGATAGAGGAATGCTTAGGGATTTGGAGATGGAAGATAAGGATTTGGATGGAGGAAGATAAAGATGAGGATATGGGAAGAAGATAAGGATTTGGATGGAGGAAGATGTGGATTTGGAGATGGAAGATAAGGATTTGGATGGAGAAAGATAAAGATTTGGATGGAGGAAGATACAGAGGGATTACGTATGATGCACATTTTCTAGGTTTTTATCATGGTACTTGTCCAAGGCACTTGAATTGCCAAGTTTTCACCATTGGATGAATGCTTTTCTTCTTCTTTTATATATATTTTTCTTGGTTTTCTGACTTTTTAAAACTTTTTTTGACTTTTTGACTGAATGTTGGTACAAGTTTATTAGGATGAATGGATTATGAAAAGACATGGCTGAGATGGGGGAGATGGTGGATATGAGTGGAATGAGAGATATGATAGTAGAAAGTATTTGGATGAAATTATGGAAACTGAGAAAGATGGGGGGATGTTGTCAGGATCAACATTGGCACATGTTGTAAGGTGGGTGGATGAAGTGGATGGGATGTGGAGGGTATATGCAAATATGTGTGAGGAGTTATGATAGGAGATCTTGGGACATTAGGACCCAAAATGGATTTAGGAGATGGAGAAGAGGAATGAGTAGCTGTTGAATTTGCAACTTTGGATGCCAATGTGGAAATTTCTTTTAGATGCATTGCATCTTTTTTCTTTGGGATCCACATGGTTTTTTCTTTTACTTTGGTGGGCCTTTGTGGCCATTGGGATGCAGTGGCTTTTTCCTTTTCTTTGATAGGCCTTTGTGTCTATTGGGAAGTAGTGGATTTCTTGTTTGGATTTTTCTTTGCTTGAGCATGTCTTTTAGAGTGGACATAGCAAACCTTAGATTTTTGTGGATAGTTACCTTTGTGCATTTTTTATATGGCATCCAAATTATTGTGGGGAGCATTGGAATGAATATGAGGAGGTGCGCAGGATGGAGGAGATATGGATGGAGAGATGGAAGGAGATTGGTAGATAGGAGATGAAGGGAATGTGCCTTTGTTGATCTTGACTAGGAATTATATTTTTATGATGGGTGTTAGGGAGATGGGATTGGTGGATGAAGGATTGAGTAGGATAAGATGGGGGATGATATTTTGGGATGTAAGGCCCCAAAATGGATTTAGTATGTGGAGGATATGCAATGGTAGATTCTGGGATGTAAGGACTCAAAATGGATTTAGAGGATGAAGGAGGAATCTGATAGATTGTGTTGGGTTTAAATGATGGAGGAAGAGGGATAACATTGTATGCTTTAGAGGGATGATGAGAAGATGCAATGATATTTTTGGAAGGATGCTTGAATTTGGCTTTAGCTATACCAACATTTCTAGAGGAAGTTTCTTCGAATGTGTGACCAATACCACATGATCATGGACGTTTTTTTTATCCTGTATGGGCTCCAAAGTTCCTTATTCATGGGCGCCCAAACCTTTACCTTGCTAATTCCATTTCTTGAGCATTTTATCCAAGCAAGGATATTTCTGACTTGAATAATAAGATAAACATCCTAGATAAGGTGTCATGGTGGAAGATATGAAACTGATTTCTTCTGCTTCGAGTGGGCTTCCATTGACAAATATAAGCAGACCAAGGGGATAGAGTGATGGTAGTGGGATAGGTGTTAGAGGATCACGAAGTGGAGAGGATGGGATGATGGGATCTTGATTGGGATTGGAGGATGGTGATGGATCTTAAGATGGAGAAATTGGGATAGTATGATCTTGAAATGGAGGAATTGGGATGATACAATCTTGGATTGGAGGAATTAGGATGATAGGATCTTGGATTAGAGGAATTGGCACTAGTACATTTGAGACCTTTTTTCGATGATGGATTGTCGGCATTCAGATAGTATACCATCGATTAAGTGACACCACCAAGCGTCACAATTTTGCAGTTGAAAAAAGTGGCGGTTACGATTGGCATCATAATTGTGACATCTTTAGTCATCGCAAAAAGGGGGTTTCAACACAGTGAATACACCGTTAGGTCTATTTGTAGTCATCCCACTTTCAACGGATCTCCGTTGGACATAGTTAGTTTACCAATGGAAATGCTATACCTACGACGGTTAACCATCATAATGTTCTGACGTCAAACTATCATTGGTAGATTATTTATGAATGGAAATTCTATTCATGAGGTGGTTATCCATTGGACGTTTCTGACAAATTGTCGTCGCTTTTCTAGTGCCATCGTAATTATGATGAAAGTCACAATTTTTTAAAATATATATAAATATAAATATATATACATACATACATATATATATATATATATATATATATATATATATATATATATATATATTTATATTTTTTTTTTTTCAATTGAGTTTGACTTGATTGGTATTCTTGTAGATTTGGTTATGTCATTCAAAGATGATTTTGCAATAGATTCGGTAGCAGCTCGTAGATTATTGAGTCGAGTCTAGAGACTTGGATTTGTAGATCACTATGGTGTCCATGATGACTTGGGAGAAGTCTTCTTCTAGGTGAACCGAGCTGAGAGACTTAGATTATAGAAAGTAGGTCATTTGATGCAACTTATGAGACATTGGATGCCTCTTCACAGTGGGTTTGTAGTACGGTCTATGGTGTTTCTTTGTGAATAGGTTCTTGGCAAAGATCTGTTGATTTTGGTGGCCATTGAGATGGATCGATATGACTTGATCTTGGGTCAAGACTTCTTGAGGTGAGCTGAAGTGATCATTTCTCCTTGAAGTGATTGATGTTTCTGATAGATAGTCATTGCTTTTAGTTTTGTCATTGATTATTCTTTGGTTTCCGTCGTAATTGCGATGACACACTATTTTTTAAAAAGAAATATATATTTGTCGTATGTTGATTGAGATCTTAAATTATTGAGCTTCTCTTTGTTTTGATAATTGTTTAACATTCTCTACTTAACAGGGCCAACCACGTGAAGGTGGAAGCTCATCTGGCCCCTCCTAGGATCCTCTTATGACCCTTTACGACACTTTAAGACCTCTAAGATGTATTCTTAGGGATCGTAAAGGGTCATAAAGGGTCATAAGGGGTCTTGGGACACAACAGCTAAGAAACATAAATGTAGGCATCATGGTCACAATTGTTTGGAGACACAACATAATTGAATGCTACACCCAGATGATGCAACATAGACACTACTCCTACAGTTCGAGGTTGAAATTGTGGGATCCAAAAACCAAAGATACCTGCAGTTCAAAGTGGACACTACAAGTATCTTTGGTTTTTGGATCTCGCAGTGTCCACTTTGAACTACAGGAGTAGTGGTTGTGTTGCATCATCTAGGTGTAGTATTCAATTATATTGTGTCTCCAAACAATTGGGACCATGATGCCTACATTTATGTTTCTCAGCTATTGTGATACCTACATTTATGTTTTGTAGCTGTCATGTTTATTTGCATGTTCTTTATGTGTTTGGCTTCTCTCCCTCGCACATCGAAAATAAGATTTTCCCACTCTAAATCGAGAATGCGTGTGCAACACAAGTAGAATATGCATGGATAGAAGATGGAGCTGAGAAAACACAACACATTTACATTTTTTTAATAGGTCAAAATTACAATGTTCGTGATGGTCTATAACTTAAAATATGCAATTAAAGACCTATATAAAAAATGCAACCCTATTGTGTTTTTTAGCTCCACCTGATATCCTATGTATATGAATTGAGATTGCATATTGAACTAGCCGTCTCCATTTGCATTGCATGAAACCAAGAGATTGTCATAGTTAACATCTACAATCATTATTAAACTTTTGTTATTATTAAAAAGTACACTAGTCTCCTTTTTTTCTTGTACACCATCTCTGTCAGCAAGTTTCTTCATGGATGGCCTCCACTTTCTTCCCTACTACAACTGTAACCACTATTCATTCTCCTGCAGTCATTACTATCTTCTCTATTGATCAAACCTCCACTGCAATTTCTTTGATGAAAATTTCCAAATTCACTATTTGGTATTCCTTCATCTCCCCTCAATTTCATCACTTATGTGTATGGCTTCTCTCCCTCACATCGAAAATAAGATTTTCCCCACTCTGAATTGACAATGTGCATGCAACACAAGCATATTATGCATGGATAGCAGATGGAGTTGAACAAACACAACATGTTTACATTTTTTTAATAGGTCAAAATTACAATGTTCGCGATGGTCTAAAACTTAAAATACACAATTAAAGACCTCTATAAAAAATGCAACCCTGTTGTGTTTTTTAGCTCCACCTGATATCCTATGTATATGAATTGAGATTGCATATTGAACTAGGTGTCTCCTTCTGCATTGCCTGAAACCAAGAGACTATCACAATTAACATCTAAATGGCGTGTCTCATCATCGCAACTAATCCACCTTAAAAAATTGATTAACCATTCTAGACAAGATGATGATTTAAGGTTTTTTGTGAAGCTTCTATCTTGGTAGTTGCAATCAGCATTTGTATTACAAGTTTTGTTGTTGTTCAAGTATTGTGTTTTAGAAAAGAACCCATTGAACATTCTAATACTAATTTCTCCCAAAATATGAAATCCACTAAAATTTAGTGAAAACCCCTCCAACATTACAACAGTGTATAAAAGGAAACTCAGTGTATAAATATGGAACTAAGCTCAAACACATGTAAATAAACATCAGTCATTATCAAATAAACATCGAGAAATAAACATCAGTCATTATCAAATAAGTTGCATAAACGAGAATAATTTTTTTTGGCTTTTTCTTTTTTTCTGCTTCCCTATATTGTTGCAGAGGCTTATCCATGTCTAGAGTGTCATTTCTTCTTGGTCATGCACTTGATCTCACTGTCCTTTGCAAAGGCGGGCCCTCTACAATAACAAATAAAAGGCTTCAATTAAAAAAATATTATCATAATTGGGTTTAATTTAAAAATATATTCATTAATGTTACAAGCATTTCAATACATTAAAAAAATAAACGTGATGCTCTATACCTTGTCCAACCACATCATCTTGCCCGACGGCTTGAACCTCAACATGCTCATTGGGAACAATGTCCTCTACATCCTATGCAACCGCAATACAATTTTTTTTATTAATCCCAATACATTATAATTAAATTTTTATTACTACGCCAAATTCAATTTAACATGTTTGCTTGTATTATATATTCATTAATCAAAATTCAAATAGAAAATGTATACCTTGAGTACTACAATTCACATTAGAATCAATGCCTCTTTTGTGCTCGGCCGGTGCAGTATCAATATCGGCAGGCTGCATTCGAATGTAAATAATTAGTGCATTTCACTTTAAAGTTTTAAACAAATATATAATCAATGTTTCCTTACTTAAAACAAATATATTCACTTTATGTTGAAACTTAACATCAAATACAGTAATTGGTAAAGTTTTCAACTTGAAATAAAAATCAATTGGCTTATTTACCTGATCAACAGATCCAGTAGAAGAACCTTGTGAACTCATTGCTCGGTATCATTCAGCCATGACTTTATAACCTTGTTTGTAGCCTATTTTTTTGTCCTCTTCTATAATCAATTTTTTGAACTCCAAGGCCTGCATTTTTTATTGGTATCATGAATTTTTATTGTAGTGAATTTCATCAAAACTAAATTGATTGCAATTTAGTTATAAATATTTGCATACGATTTTTCATTTACTAATACTTACAACTTGTGCAACAAGTTTTGAATATCCACCCGAGCCAAGCCTGTGTTGCCCATGCTTTTGTTTTCTTGTTGTTGTTGCCTTTGTTGTGTCAGGGAACCTATGTGATACTTGAAATATGTTAGATCACATAAGTACAAAGAGTAAATAGTACATAATTTCATTAGTAACATTATCACGTACCTTCTTTCCTCGGGTGATACTACTTGTCCACTATGTCTTGCACTTCTCTCAAGGTCATCCTTTTTAAGATCCTCCCACTCATTAATAGGAACACTATCAACCATCCCTTCCATATAGTATATCACTATTTTATTAGTGGATTGTGTAGGAACAATTAACATTAAACAAGGAGCAAACTCCTCAACACATCTTGGAAACCATTGAATTCAATAATAAATGAAACCTAACACCAACGCTATTCCATCCATAGTTGCAAGATACATAGCAGTCGATAATTCACAAGAAATCCATGCATCAAATTTTTATAAGGATATCCTACTAATCAATAGGAATTTTCTTGAGATGACCAATGATTATGCATTTTGATGGCAATGTGCTAGTTCAAAAGGATAATATAAATCTGAAACAATTTTTTCTGATTTTCTCAAACTATAAATGTGGTTAAAGGGAAAATATTAGGTGGAAAACCCACAAACCAAGCTAGCAAATGATTGTACATCAAATTATTCCTATATTCATTCAAGTATTTATATGCTTCAGCTACCTAACCTTTGAGCTTCATCTAGAGGAATGTGTAGCTTTAAGATAGAGTTACTTCTTGGGCCTTACAATAGGGTGGAATATGATCAAGATTTGTTTAGGTTGTATCTTTGTTAGTCCCATTGTTAGGTTCTTATAGTTCATGGTTTGAATCTATTATGGTTGTGTAAGGGATTTGTAGATGCTTTTTCTAACATAATTATTGGACACCATGATTGGAACAACTAGTTGTTGGCTATTGTACACATGAATCATATCTTTCAATGGTTCTTTGTGTTCAAGAATTCATTGATCAATCTTTGAGATTTATTGTCCCAGCTTTAGAAGAGTGATAAAAGATATAGTGAGTGCTATCTTTTCCAAGTGTTTTGTGGGTGCTATTATCTTCTAAGAGTAATTGTTGGAACCAAATTATGTTCTTTGCCTCTAGTAAATATTGCAGACACAACCATCTTCTTAGTGAAGGGTTTCTTCCATCCCCATGAGGCACTATTGCATGGTTTCCATTCCCTTGTAGTTTACTGAACCTAATTTAATACAAGTGTGCACTATTTTGGGTTCCATAATTTATGGCCCTTACACTATGGTTGTTAGCCTAATTAAGATAGGCCTACCTTTGCATATAATAAGAGGCCAACATGAAACAAACATCCAGAGGTTAGGGGGTTGTTCCCTGTCCATAATTTATTATTTAAGTGCTAAGTGATGATGGGTTTATCGTGTAATCCATATGTAATGTCCCCTATCGGGACCTTACTTAATTTATCCTAAATTTATCAATTAGGTTTTGGATTGTTATGTCCATGATAGGATTAGTCATTTTATCTCATTAGATTTAGTTATCTTTAACACTCATATCCAACCTTATTACTATTTTAACTCCATGAAGGAAAGCGTAAACATTATCCAAGGTGCCTAGAGACCAACTGCAATGGGCTCCCTTAATGTTTATAGGTCCAAGCCCAAACTATAGGGACGTTGACCCCCACCTTATTTTGGGACAGATAGCCATTGCTTGGATTTAGACAAGCCCCTCCTTGGTAACACTTTAGTCTTCCTTCTTAGCTAAATAGTAATAGGTTCTATATATTTGTTCTTATTTTATTTTGATTAGTATATATATTATCAATGTAGATGTTTACTCATTTATGAGTGCTATATATATAAATAATCTTGATCAATAACGATATATATTGATTGTCATTATGAGAATATATATATATATATATATATATATATATATATATATATATATATATATATATATATATATATATATATATATATATATATATATATATATATATATATATATATATAGTATAGATTATTTAGATATATAATTCAGATGTATATTTCATATATATAATTTCTATATCAGATACCACTAACAAGGGATTATATATTTATAATCACTCAAATCTGTGCTCTACCTTATACACTAATAAGTGATGTATATGTTTATATATATATATATATATATATATATATATATATATATATATATATATATAATGTCTGATATTCATTCCCTTATATCTCCCCCATTAGTTGTGAGATTGTATAATATATATACATAAAGTTAAATCCCATGTGTTCTAGTTGTCTAACTTGTTGCCAGATGCTAAATACAGATTTATTAATCTGCCAGTATTTTCTTCTATAATGTTCTCTTCCCTACGTAGGGTAACAAATATATTTTATATTCTCTCTTCTTTGATGCCTGAATTAATGATGGAGAGTGCTTTCTTATATCTTATGCTTAGGATGAGTAGTCATGTAAAAGACACGACTCATGTCTCTTTGTAAATTGTATATCATTCCTTTATCAATACTAATCACTGTTATTAGTCTAAATTCTGCACCACTTTATGAAATCGTATTTGTCATTGCACTTATGTGGCACCTTTTTTGCCAACTTGTCCATGCTGACTTTGTTTGACTTCAACAATATCACTGTTCTTTATCTTTCCATCCCACTCTAATATTAATTTAGAATAATTATTAATTTTGTTTAATTAATAATTATATATGCATTATTAATATATTGCTGATATACGACTGATTAATATTTATTTTAATTATTAATTTTGATAATTATTCATTATATATTCATTGATTGATAATTATTTATTTCAATGTTCAATATATATATTATTATACAATTATCTATTTGTTAATAACATTGATTAATGTGATAAATATATTTATTTAATATACTTTTGATTATTTTTTAATTTATTATTATTAATTTATTTATCAAATTCTTAATATAGACGGTGGATATCACATCATACCTAGTGTGTCTCTTTCTTTCTCTCCACATTTCACATTAGGAGTATATGTTATAAAATACTAATGAAATCAACTATAGGTCAAATCTAATCAAAATTACAATATAAAGATTAAAATAGATCTTGAAGAAATACAGGAACCATTTTTGACAGATATTGTACAAAGGAAGAGAATATTCCAAAGAGGAAATGCTTCAATGTGGAACAATTGAAGGACAATATTTTACTTTTATATGCAAATCTGCAATGTTTTTGATATATTTCTGAGATAACAAAACCATAGAAAGAATAGCATATAGAAGAAAGTAAAGAATAATGATCATACTTTGAGATATTGTGGAAAATTAAAGGAAAGAATGCTTGGTGGGGTTATCATGAAATCACTGAGTGATCCTTGATTCCCCTCTTCCAGTGACCTTTCAAAACCGGGTTATCATGCAATCAGTGAGTGATCCTTCATTCTCCTGGTCTGCCCTGCATCCAAACATATTGGAAATACACAATACAATGATAACAAGTCTTTCAAAATCCCCCTTCCCTCAAGGAACACTATCAACCATCCTGTCCACATAGCATTTCACTATTGTATGAGTGGATTGTGCAGGAACAGTTAGCATTAAACAAGGAGCAAACTCCTCAACACATCTTGCAAACCATTGAATTCAATAATAAATGAAACCTAACACCAACACTATTCCTTCCATTCACTTCTACCAAGAATAAAGTATTTAATCCATTCAACATTACATATAATCATTAGATAGTTACATTTCCTGACTATGTAGAGGAATAGTCACGACCAAAATGATCAAAACTACTTTCACCCTTGCACAAGCTATTCCAAACTTCAAGTAAAATGAACAATATGCTATATCAAATCATTCATATTCATAGTAACCATTTGAAGGATCATTTTTTCAATGAACCCTCTGATTGTACGCCTGCGGCAGAGAAAGGAAACCTCAAAATAGAGAAAGGAAACTTAGTAAAACTAGTCTATGCCAATGTTTGTGAGGGAATCTTAGTCACGCCATCAAGTATCATCTCATCATGGTCTATTCACCATGTTTCAACACCCCATTCACTCTGATTTATTCAACTTACACCATTCTTCTTCTCCAAGACTCAAAGGCTTGAAATAGTATATGTGGTAAAAATTCATGAAATACTAAAGAAGACCTGCTATTTTTTAGACATATCTTCATTGTCCCCCACAAAAAACTAAGTAATAAATACTCTACCCTTAATTTGTTTAACAATGGCGCACCATATTAGATAAAGTAGGTTCTATCACACATGGCACAAACTCTCTTCAAACTCACAATATGTATCATGAGTTTTTTAGCTAACATTAGATAATTGAATTACATATGTAGGTACCCAGACTCCTTTCACGAGCATCCCACACAGTCTCATGGATCGATAGGTATAAGTCAATACACCCTATAGAGATTAATGTATTTCACATTTTACAAAATATCTCGCATTACTTGCTATCTCTCTCATTTGATGGAGTGCAGGTAGTAGCAAATAGGTATTTGTCAGATGTGTCTTCCTTGAGTGAAGAAAGTGAGTCATTTAGTTTGTCCAAATTAGGAAGATCAACTAGAGGTCAAAAGACTAGAAGGAAATTCAATAGATGCATGAAATTTTTCCTTGCTCAAGGGGGGTCATGTTCTTATGATGATGAGAGCAAAGGCGACATCGAGGTGCCCTCTAGGTAGCAAAATCTACAAAAATAATGAGTCCCCAAGGAAATTCCTCCAATAAACACTGATTTTAGTGTTAAAGGAAAGATATATCGTATTGCACCATCGTTAATACATGGTTTGGGCTTATTTTCCATGGATGGCATAAAGGTCTCTTACAACAAAGTTTTTGAATTGATGGAGTATGTTAGACCTTGTTACGATTACAAAAGTTGGATGTGAATAGTTCAATATAAAAAAAGTATGCGTAGGTATGCACTCTCGGCAAATTATATTCAACAAAAAGACAATGAGCAAAGTAAAAGAGTGGCTATATACATTGACAGAAGGCCAAAAGCATCTGGGAATATTGTAGGTTTTATAAATAGCACACAACCTCTATCAACTATTAAGCAACCCAATTGCATATTTAAGGTGCACAAGGGAAATCATGTATTTGTATGTGTGATAAAATCAATAAGTGCAGGGGAAGAGTTGCTTATTGATTACAAAACACTAATCTATATTATCATTAAGCCATAAAATGTCTTTAAAGTTTAGAAGCATCACAAAAAATTTCAAGAAACATAGTACTATCCAAAACGAATACCCTCCAAATGATTATGATTATATTGATGTTGATGTCTATAATTTATGTCTAATGATTATGATGATGTTGATGTTGATGTCTATAATTTATTTCACTTACTGATGCTTGCCTAGATTGAATTTTGAATTGCTAGGCTAGAGAATGCTTTCAAAGTTTAAGGTATGTTCTACATGATACTCTTAGTTACAACTCAAATGCAACTCAACATATTTTTGATGCTGGGCAACCCACTGCAGAAACTCATCCATAGGTGAAATTTAATGCTGTGAATCTTGGCATTGTTAATGTTATTACTTTTCCTCGCGTTACATATTTGTGAAAATGTTTCTTGGCACTATCTTATTCTTATTACAATGTTCTTTGTTGTGGGGCAGGAGGTCAATCTTCATTGTCTTCATTGTGGGGGACAGTGAAGATTTCTTTGACAAATAGCAGGTCTTCTTTAGTATCTTATAATAACATGTTAAACTGATAAAGGTGTTATGGGCATTTAATCTGCAATAACTAATAGACTAAGCATATTATTACTATGCTTAATGTTCCATTTAAATGCATTTAACACAAAAAAAAAAATTTACAAAATTGAACCAATGGCATGTTTACAATAAAGATGTGTTGAGGAGTTTGCTCCTTGTTTAATGTTAATTGTTCTTGCACAATCCACTCATACAATAGTGAAATTCTATGTGGAAGGGATGGTTGATAGTGTTCCTTGAGGGAAGGGGGATTGTGAAAGACTTGTTATCATTGTATTGTGTATTTCCAATATGTTTGGTTGCAGGGCAGACCAGGAGAATGAAGGATCACTCACCGATTACATGATAACCTGATTTTGAAGGGTCACTGGAAGAGGGGAATCAAGGATCACTTAGTGATTGCATGATAACCCCACCAAGCATTCTTTTCTTTAATTTTCCACAATATCTCAACGTATGATCATTATTCTTTACTTTCTTCTATATGCTATTCTTTCTATGGTTTTGTTATCTCAGAAATATATCAAAAACATTGCAGATGTGCATATAAAAGTAAAATATTGTCCTTCAATTGTTCCACATTGAAACATTTCCTCTTTGGAGTATTGTCTTCATTTGTACAATATCTGTCAAAAATGGTTCCCATATTTCTTCAAGATCCATTTTAATCTTTATATTGCAATTTTGACTAGATTTAACCTATAGTTGATTTCATTAGTATTTTATAACATATACTCCTAATGTGAAATGTGGAGAGAAAGAAAGAGACACACTAGGTATGAATTACATGATATACCCATCATCACTTAGCACTTAAATAATAAATTATGGACAGGGAACAACCCCCTAACCTCTGGATGTTTGTTTCATGTTGGCCTCTTATTATATGCAAAGGTAGGCCTCTCTTAATTAGGCTAACAACCACAGTGTAGGGGCCATAAATTATGGAACCCAAAATAGTGCACACTTGAATTAAATTAGGTTCAGTATACTACAAGGGAATGGAAACCATGCAATAGTGCCTCATGGGGATGGAAGAAACCCTTCACTAAGAAGATGGTTGTGTCTACAATATTTACTAGAGACAAAGAACATAATTTGGTTCTAGCAATTACCCCTAGAAGATAATAGCACCCACAAAACACTTGGAAAAGATAGCACTTACTATATCTTTTATCACTCTTTTAAAGCTGGGACAATAAATCTCAAAGATTGATCAATGAATTCTTGAACACAAAGAACCATTAACTGATATGATTCATGTGTACAATAGCCAACAACTAGTTGTTCCAATCATGGTGTCCAATAATTATGTTATAAAAAGCATCTACAAATCCCTTACACAACCATAATAGATTTAAACCATGAACTATAAGAACCTAACAATGGGACTAACAAAGATACAGCCTAAACAAATCTTGATCATATTCCACCCTATTGTAAGGCCCAAGAAGTAACTCTATCTTAAAGCTACACATTCCTCTAGATGAAGCTCAAAGGTCAGGTAGCTGAAGCATAACAATACTTGAATGAATATAGGAATAATTTGATGTACAATCATTTTCTAGTTTGGTTTGTGGGTTTTCCACATAATATTTTCCCTTTAACCACATTTATAGTTTGAGAAAATAAAAAAAAATTGTTTCAAATTTATATTATCCTTTTGAACTAGCACACTGCCATCAAAATGCATAATCATTGGTCATCTCAAGAAAATTCCTATTGATTAGTAGGATATCCTTATAAAAATTTGATGCATGGGTTTCTTGTGAATTATCAACTGCTATGTATCCTGCAACTATGGAAGGAATAGTGTTGGTGTTAGGTTTCATTTATTATTGAATTCAATGGTTTCCAAGATGTGTTGAGTAGTTTGCTCCTTGTTTAATGTTAACTATTCCTACACAATCCACTCATACAATAGTGAAGTTACAAAACTGAACCGATGACATGTTTACAACAAAGAAATAGAATGATAATAATATGCTGAAAATTCTATTTTGTTTAATACATGCAAAATGACTGCATTGTAAATTGTTGTCACTAAAATGACTGCATTCTACTAGTGTCATGCCCTAGCCCATGCTTTAACTCCATTATTTGATGTTATTGGTGCTTGTGCTCAAGGATATCCATTTTTTTAAAATGTTGACTATGGTTATCAAATGAATAGCCCATGAGCTTCTAGCTAGGTGCCATTTGTATTGATAGCTTAGGGCATCAAATGTATTGTATCATTGATAGTTGATACTTTGTTAAAAGGAAATAGGACAAAGAACAATTTTTATTTAGTTTCTCTATTTTGATCCCTAAGTGGCTTACAACCGTAGAGAAGTATATGCAGATTTATGGATGTAGTTATAGGATACATAGCAGCCGATAATTCACAATAAATCCATGCATCCAATTTGAATAGCAATTAATACAAAGAACTAGGGTCCTCCAATGGACCAATCATCCAGACCTTGACTGTCCCCTCAACCAGTGACCCTTCAAAATTGGGTTATCATGCAATCAGTGAGTGATCCTTCATTCTCCTCGTGAGCTTCTAGGTAGGTGCCATTTGTATATTTGATAGCTTAGGGAATGAAATGTATATTGTATCATTGATAGTTGAGACTTTGTTAAAAGGAAATAGGAAAAAGAATGATTTTGATTTAGTTTCTCTATTTTGATATGTAAGTGGCTTACAACCGTAGAGAAGTATATGCAAATTTACGGATGCAGTTGTAGGATACATAGTAGCTGCTAGTTCATAAGAAATCCATGCATCTAATTCGAATATCAATTAATACAAAGAAATAGGGTCCTCCAATGGCCCAATCATCGGGACCTTGACTGTCCCCTCAACCAGTGACCCTTCAAAACTGGGTTATCATGCAATCAGTGAGTGATCCTTCATTCTCCCGGTCCGCCCTGCAACTAAACATATTGGAAATACACAATACAATGATAAAAAGTCTTTCACAATCCCCCTTCCCTCAAGGAAAATTATCAACCATCCCTTCCACATAGCCTTTCACTATTGTATGAGTGGATTTTATAGGAACAGTTAACATTAAACAAGGAGCAAACTCCTCAACATATCTTGGAAACCATTGAATTCAATAATAAATGAAACCTAACACCAACACTATTCATTCCATTCACTTCTACCGAGAATAAATAATTTAATACATTCAACATTACATATAATCATTAGACAGTTACATTTCCTGACTATGTAGAGGAACAATCACGACCAAAATGATCAAAACTACTTTCACCCTTGCACAAGCTATTCCAAACTTCAAGTAAAATGAGCAATATGCTATATCAAATTATTCATATTCATAGTAACCATTCGAAGGATCATTTTTTCAATGAACACTTTGATTGTACCCCTACGTCAGAGAAAGGAAACCTCAAAATAGAGAAAGGAAACTTAGTAAAACCAGTCTATGCCGATGTTTGTGAGGGTACAGTCATGATAAGTGCCTCTCAAACCTCTCCAAACATGTAAGATTTTCTTTAAATACTTTATTGATCTCTTCTAAACATTAACCAAATCAAACCTACATTTGAATCTACACACAATAACCCCAAAATGAAGGGTTTTGTATCCTTTAATGAATCTCAGTCACTGGTAGCGCATGGACAGTCAAACCAGTAGTCTCCAAAGCATTCAATAAGTGACTAGATTTTATTTAATACACACTATTCCTTCCATTCACTTCTACCAAGAATAAAGAATTTAATCCATTCAACATTACATATAATCATTAGATAGTTACATTTCTTGACTATGTACTAGAGGAACAGTCAGGAAATGTAACTGTCTAAACAATCCAAACATTTGAAAATAGTGAATCGATATCCTTGAGCACAAGCACCAATAATATCAAATAATGGAGATAAAGCATGGGCTAGGGCACGACACCAGTAGAATGCAATCATTTCAGAGAGCATTCGTGATCAAATAAAATGCAATGCATTTGAAATTTGCAGTCGAATATGATGCCAGATGCTCGAAAGATGAAGAAATCACATACCTTCTCTCACGCTTAGCTTTCACTCCTCTATCTAATCAAAATAAAAATGATGAGGCTGTTTCACTTTTTTTTTTCATAGCCAAATCTTCCTTGTACCACACGAAGAACATGCCATTGGTTCAGTTTTGTAATTTGTTTTTTTGTGTAATTAGTAATTGGCAGATTAAATGCAGATAACACCTTTATCAGTTTAATTAGCATGTTATTATCATATTAGATAAAGTATGTTTAAGAATTGTTGGTACTAGTCCTTTTGCATGTATTAAACATAATAGAATTTTCAACATATTATTATCAATTTATTTCTTTGTTCTAAACATGCCATTGGTTCAGTTTTGTAGATTTGTTTTTTGTGTTAAATGCATTTTTCGTGAGGATGGGTCTTGTTCTGAGGAGATTGATGAAGATTGTGCACCTCAAAAACCAATTCATAAGGTACTAATCCATGTTTCCTATTTACTTATATTTTTGGTTTGGTAAATCTCCTTATAAGTTTCATGTCCTTTCTTTTGATTACTATGGATGAGATATATATCTTACATTTAACATTCAACTTCTTTACATTTTAGAACATGTAGTGTGTTTTTTGAGGATTTTACCAAATCAACTTTTAACATAAACCAAAAAAACCAAACTGATATCTTGCCCTTGCAACGTGACAAAATATTTGCATTTGACCAATAATTGCAAGCAATTAAATGATAAATCCACATACCTGTATCTTTGTAAAATACTTGGAACATTAAAAAGATGGCTAAGTGGCTGCTGCCATGATCTACTGAATATGGGGAAAAAAAACACCAAAAGGAATCAAATAGAAAACATGATTGGTCATTTTAGAGAGCATTTATGATCAAATAAAATGCAATGCCTTCTCTCACTCTCGATCAGATTTCACCCGCTCGTTTTCTCCCACTCCTTTTCTCTACAATTGAAATAAAAATGATTTGGCCATTTCAAAATAGTGAATCGATATCCTTGAGCACAAGCACCAATAACATCAACTATTTTGATTTGTGGGTACCCTAATGTTGGCAAGAGTTCTTTTATTAATAAGATTACTTTGCAAGCTTGAAGAAGCGATATATTTTAGCAAATGAAGAGTGGAAAGACGATGATGTTCTTGAGATCATGGATGGACACAATGTTGTAGATAGAATGGGAAGACATCTTTCAAGCTTGGCCTTGGATCCTTCGACAATTGGGGTAGGATCAAGACCCAGGCTAAAAAGATGTCTTTCTATTTGTTGTGGAATATAGGCTCTGCTGTTGCAATAATGACAGACTGCGATGTACATATCACAACAGCTGAGAAACATAAATGTAGGCATCATGGTCACAATTTTTCGGAGACACAACATAATTGAGTGCTATTCCCAGATGATGCAAAGCAACCACTACTTTGCATCGTCTCAAAAAACCACTCAATTATGTTGTGTTTCCAAAAAATTGTGACCATGATGCCTACATTTATGTTTCTTATTTGTTGTGTCCCAGGACCCCTTATGACCCTTTACGACCATTTGTGATCTCTAAGAATACATCTTAGAGGTCTTAAAATATTGTAAAGGGTCATAAGAGGCTCCTAGGAGGGGCTAGGTGAGCTTCCAACTTCACGTGGTTGGCCCTGTTAAGTAGAGAATGTTAAACTATTCTCAAGACAAAGAGAAGCTCAATAATTTAAGGTCTTAGTCCATGGAGATGCTGAAAAAATGACGAGAATCAATGATGGAGAGTTTTTAGATTCTGAGAAGATGTATATGGAGTGGAGGCTAGATTGAGTACCAGTGCAGAGATGATGATTGAGTAACCTACATCTATAAAACCTTCACAATTATCCCTTCTTTGGCCTCCACTGATTCCTCTTCTCAAAAATGGTTATCTAGAAACTTTGGATAGTGTTTTCTCATCCATGCACGAAATGTGCTAGTGATCATATAAAATTACTTTAGGCCTCTAGTATTGATGAGATGTACAAGTGTAAAATGTTTTTGCGAGACTGTGATCAATTTCTATAGTGTACATAAATGCAAGGTGGTGATTATTCTCCATGATTGACAAGTAGCTAGGACTAAAGATAACATAGCTCAAGAGACCATCATAGGTTGTCTCTTTCTTCAGTTTATATTATTGACAGAATGTTTTACCTTTCATTAGCTCATCAAATCTGGGGATTTGAAAGAATTTAATAGAATATTCTCATGACAACGTATATTATTTAAGTTGACATTGCACGAATTTATCTACTTCACACACTTGTATACTATGAAGATGGCGATAAAGAAGCATCTCCTCCCATGTCAATGCTTCTTTATCACCGTCCTCATAGTCTACAAGTGCATGAAGTAGATAAATTCATGCAACATCAACTTAAATAACATACGTTGTCATGAAAATATTCTATTAAATTCTTTCAAATCCCCAGATTTGATGAGCTAATTAAAGGTAAAACATTCTATCAATAATATAGACCGAAGAAAGAGACAACCTATGATGGTCTCTTGAGCTATGTAAACCTTAATGTGCCTATCCGTCAGTTTTTCAACAATTAACAATTAATTCCGATAGAAGCACTATGCATTCGATAGACAAAATGTCAGAAAAAAATAATTTTTGACATTTAGTGCGATAGTAATGCTATACGTTCGACAGGAAACCCTATCGAAGAATAGTGCATAACTGTCACTATTCTAATAGTTTAAGTGTCATAAAGAGAACATTTTCGATAGACCTTTCGACAGTGAGGCCATATCACCGATAGGGAGATCTGTTAGAATATGATGCTAACTGTCGGTATTCCAACAGTTATACTATTGAAATTGGTATGGTTCGACAGCCAGTTTCGATAGAGATTGTATATTTCCAATAGGTCTTGTTATCAGAATTCCGATGGATGAACTGGAGGAAATCCCATTTTGAAGATGTTGTTATTTGCAACTTTTCAATGTGAAAAGGTGTTGGTAAACCGATAGGTAGGTCTTCTGTCACAATCTTCTACGCAAAAATGGTGATAGACTCATGTGTTGAAATTCTGACAAATGAGCATTGCAAATCTGACAAATGGCCGTCGAAATTTGGCCCCAAATGTAGTAGTGCTTTTTTTTTATCAACACTTGTTTGTGAGAACAATATTCTTAGCTCTTTATTTAAAAGCAATCCAAAATAGTAAAACAACAAGAAATATGTATTAACATAACAAAAAATATGCATTAACATTTTTCTTTAATGTGCATTTGTACAACAACAATGAGTTTTACATCTCGGGAAGAAGTCCCATGAGAACTATCACCGTCATGTGTATCGTGTGGCTCTTGATCCATACTATAGCTCTGTATTTCAAAAAAAAATCATTCAGACATGTTAAAACACATGTGTTCTTATTCTAAGTTACGTTGAATAATAGACAATTATCAAAATGTGTACCACCTTGTCCATGATAGTGATGGGGTTTTTTGTATCTATGCTATTCAAATTGTAATCGATAAGAAGCTCCTTGCCTCCACGCTTTAATTTTCTTGCACATACAACTACATGATTTCCCTTGTGCACCTCAAATATGCAATTGGGTTGCTTCTTAGTTGACGCAGGCCATGTATTATTTATAAAACCTACAATATTCCCTGATGCTTTGGGTCTTCCATCAATGTATATAGCTACTTTTTTACTTTTTTCACTAACTTTTTGTTGTATATAATTTTCCGCAAGTGCATACCTACACATACTTTTTTTATATTTAACAATCTACATCCAACTACTATAATCATAATAAGGTTTGACATACTCCATCAATTCGACAACTTTTTTGTAAGAGACCTTTATGCCATCAATGGAAAATAGGCCCAAACCATGTAATGAAGATGGTGATATGCGATATATCCTCTCTTTAACACAAAAATCAGTGTTTATTGAAGGAAGTTCATTGGGGACCCATTGTTTTTGTAGATGTTTGTACCTAAATGACAACTCAGAGTCACCTTTTCTCTCATCATCATAAGAACATGACCCCCCTTGAGCAAGGAAAAATTTCATGCATTTATTGAATTTCTTTCTGATCTTTCGACCTTGAGTCTATCTTATTGAATTACACATACTAAATGTCTCACTTTCTTCTTCCATTCCTAGATTTTCCTCGCTCGAGGAAGACAATTCTGACAAATACCTATTCACTGGTACCTACACTTCATGCAATGACTCGACTTGTACTTGACAATCCATGAGACTGTGTGGGATACCTGACATAAGATAATAGCTATATAATCAGACAAACATAGTTCACTCCATAGTTTTAATTATATCTTGTGAATGACATTATACATTGTTAAAATTATCTATTTATCCAATAATATTTTGAATATCTCAGCATTGCATATAACTAAACATCTTAGCATTGCATGAGACACCACTATTGTGGCATTTCATCAAATAGTTCTCGTGCCTTGCCAGTGTTTTTATTACATGTTATGAAGGACTTTATACATTGTTAAAATTATCTATTTATACTTTCACAATTAGCTCACTCCATTGCAGGGAACAAAGAGAATCCCCTGTGATTTAACATCATTGAGATGCCTCCTTTCATTAGCTTCATGTCACCTTCTCATAGCTTCTCATAGCTTTCTATGTGTTTCATCCTTCATTTATACACTTACTTCGACCAAACTTTTAATTTTTTGACATATTTCGCCAAAGGCTTTGTAGGAAACCAAAGACATTATAAATCATGAAATCGCTATAAAATTAATGTATTGCTCTAGATTTCATATGGACATTTTGTCAAATGGTTGGCATGTATGTTTATTCAAATGGAGTTATATCATTTGGAATGGATATATGATCGGTTGATATCAAATTCTATGTCAAGATTTACAACATTAAATTGATCATAGTTAGAAGACTCAGACATAAGAAGAATATGAGTATAGCCAATTTTCAAAAGAATATGAATGAATGCAAACATACATAAGTGGATGAAAATAAATAATGAAGGTACCTAATATTGCCTAAAGTAATGAAGTGTTGACCTTGGATTCAATCCAGTATGCTCATGTATGATCCATAAGCTGCAAGGAAAGAAAGGATGGAGTTAGATCCAAAGGATCTAAGCAATGCTTGACACCATATTATTGATCCTCATCTACAATTATGCATGTGCATAGTTAAGCCATATAGTTCTAAAAGGAATTATGCTATAGAACACGTGCACTCAGGAAAATGCACTTCATATTATAGCCATGACTTGAGGTAGGCATTCAAGCTTTGTCTTCTCATTAACTCAATTTTATTTTGATAGAATTTGTTGATTTAATTGTGACATCAGCTTGGTTATAAACAAAAAGAAAAAGAAAAAGAAAGTGTCATTTATGATTTTTGTGAATTTGAAGAGTTTCCGTGAAGACGACACTGCACTTTTGCGTGGCGCGAAGAGGGCATTCAAGTTTGACATGTGGGAAGAGGCCAACACCATGTGGGAAGAGGGAACTAGCACTTGAGGTAGGCATTCGAACTTTGTCTTCTCATTAACTCAATTTCATTTTGATGGCATTTGTTGATTTAATGGCACAATATGAATGTTAATAGTGGCATTGTTTACATCTTAGCATTTGGAATGCTCGATGACCCGCGAGCTTTGAGAGCTAGGGAATCATTGCTATTACCTTCAAGATATTGTGTGAAGTGTTGATCTCACTTTATTTGTTTTGCTACTGATATTCACTATGTGGTACTCCCTGTTTATGATCATTTCATGAGGAAATGTCTTGATGGCTTGCAGGCTGCAAGCTAGGGCATCATGCATTATTTATGAGCTCACTATTTGAGCACCTCATGTCCCTATTTGATTGGCCAGTGCTCTATTTTTTATATTGAGTTTACATCATATATTTAGTCTTAATAAATATTTTATAAAACAACATAAAACTAACCCAAAATATTTTTTCTTAATAAAATCTTAATAAAACAATATATTTAGTCTTAATAAAATCTTATAAAACAACATATATTGTGTGAAGTGTTTGATCTCTCTTTATTTGTTTTGATGTTGATATTCACTAGCTATGAAATACTCCCCGTTTATGATCATTTCATGAGGAAATATCTTGATGGCTCATGGTTTGCAAGTTAGGGCATCATACATTGTTCATGAGATCACTGTTTAATACTAGCATTGTTTACATCTTTTCATTTGGAATGCTTGATGACCTGTGGGCTTTGAGAGCTAGGGCATCATTGCTATTACCTTCAAGGCATTGTGTGAAGTGTTTGATCTCTCTTTATGTATTTTGTTGTTGATATTCACTATGTGGTACTCCCCGTTTATGATCATTTCATGAGGAAATGTCTTGATGGTTCATGGGCTGCAAGCTAGTGCATCATGCATTGTTTATGAGCTCATTGTTTGAGCACTGACCAATCAAATAGGGACATGAGGTGCTCAAATAGTGAGCTCATAAATAATGTATGATTCCCTAGCTTGCAGCCTGCGAGCCATCAAGACATTTCCTCATGAAATGATCATAAACAGGGAGTACCACATAGTGAATATCAACAACAAAACAAATAAAGAGAGATCAAACACTTCACACAATATATGTTGTTCTATAAGATTTTATTAAGACTAAATATATTGTTTTATTAAGATTTTATTAAGACAAAGTATATTGGGCTAGTTTTATGTTGTTTTATAAGATTTTATTAAGACTAAATATATGATGTAAACTCATAATTATACTTGATATATATATATACTTCAAAGGAGGAATTATGAAATATACTTGTAGGTAGTTATCTCTTCTATAATGATGGAGGAGTGAAAGGTAATGATCAATGAGGTTGCTACTATTAGATCATACATTAATACACTTACTATTTTGAATTTGAGCTTGGGCATCATGCAATGTTATTATTGTCATTGCATGCTTGTTGCTAGTGTGCACCATATATTATTTTATACACTGTTTATTTCATTGAGACCATGAGCTTACCATTTGTAATGTATTTTCTATTATTGGATCAATGCTACCATGTTGTTGAGGCTATAGATGTATTGAATCACCACTGACATTCTATTTTGATAGCAGTAATATAACAAACAAAGCACTGACCAATCAAATAGGGACATCAAATTTTATAACTGTACATATATTTATGAGTATAATTGTACAATAGAAGAGCACCCACATGCCTTGGTTGTTATTGTTCTATGAAAAATTTTGGTTTTCCTTTAACAATTGAGATGTCATCCTAAGATTCAAAAGGACCAAGGTAATAATAAGTCTTGAACATAAATGCATGATTGTGGATCCTCAAGTAGGAGTTGTGATGCAAAGGAAGAACACTTATATGGGTTTACCCACATAAGGACAATGGTTTCATTCATCTTTCTTTCAAGTTCTCTTGGGTACTTTCCTTGGCCTCTAGGCTTGGGCATCTTATAGGGGTTGAACCAAAATTATGAAGGCAATAAGGACACATAGAACAATAGGTTTGGGGACTTAAACTTATGTTCAATCCTTAGTAATGGTTTAGGGAACTAATTACTAGATGAGTGACTACAGTACCCTAGTTTGCATTATTAGATGATCTTGTTTAATTTGTGTTTATTTCATGCAAAGATACATGTAAAGGAAAAGAAATTTTTGTATCTAAAGATTACATGTATATATATGATAAGTAACTTGTATATACTATACAAGGAAAAAAAATTTTAGAAGAAAATGCAAGAGTACAAGCATACATAAGAGGATGAACATAAATAATACGGGTGCCAGAAATTGCCTAAAGTGATGAATTTTTTGACCCGGGTATGAATCTAGTGTACCCCTATGTGATCTAGAACTTGCAAAGAAAAAAGAGATGGGGGTTAGATAAAAAATATCTAAGAAATGAATGGTATCCTATTACTGATCCTCATCTATAATTATGCATGTGCATAGTCAAGCCATACACTTTTGAAAGAAAAACCATGCTACAGGACATGTGACTACATCATTCAAACAGTACAACAGCAACACCAAAAGTTGTTGTTTCATCTGGTGTTGCTATGACATCATTTCTAAATGATGCACCCACAAAAGTGGCACACCATGCCCATCAACATAAGGTAGTCATGAGCAAGCATGAGTAAGCAATGGGAGGGGTATACATCTTCATCAAATCAGAAGAGAAAAGCATCAAATTTGCATATTAAGGGAGGAGTACATCATGGATTTCAAGTAAAGATCATAACATCTCAACATGGTTAGAAGCCCCAAGGAGGCCCCATTGCATGTAGTGAGTAAGCTACATCAAAAAAAAGAGGTACACAAATCTACATCATCTATACATTAATGCTATGGCATGGAGTATATTTGAATTTGCATTTTAAAGGATAAGTAAGAAAGATGCATGATGCTAGTGAAATTAACAAAGGTACAGATCTAATGAAGTAATGAAGCCACCCACATTCTATGTGCTTTGAGCCAATGAAATTTTTATCATCATGATGAAGTAATAATGCATTAAATGTCTTACCGATGTCCCTATTTGATTGGACGGTGCTTTGTTTGTTATATTGCTGCTATCAAAATAGAATAACAGTGGTGATTCAATGCATCTACAACCTCAACAACATGGAGACATCAATCCAATAATAGAAAATACATTACAAATGGAAAGCTCACGGTCTTAATGAAATAAACAGTGTATAAAACAATATATGGTGCACAATAGTAGCAAGCATGCAATGACAACAATAACATTGCATGATGCCCGAGCTCAAATTCAAAACAATAAGTGTATTAATGTATGATCTAATAGCAGCAACCTCATTGATCATTACCTTTCACTCCTCCATCATTATAGAAGAGATAACTACCTACAACTATATTTCATAATTCCTCCTTTGAAGTATATATATATCAAGTATAATTATGAGTTTACATCATATATTTAGTCTTAATAAAATCTGATAAAATGACATAAAACTAACCCAAAATACTTTGTCTTAATAAAATCTTAATAAAATAATATATTTAGTCTTAATAAAATCTTATAAAACAACATACATTGTGTGAAGTGTTTGATCTCTCTTTATTTGTTTTGTTGTTGATATTTACTATGTGGTACTCCCCATTTATGATCATTTCATGAGGACATGTCTTGATGGCTCGCGGGTTGCAAGCTAGGGCATCATGCATTGTTTATGAGCTCACTATTTGAGTACCAACCAATTAAATAGGAACATGAGGTGCTCAAACAAAGAGCTCATAAACAATGCATGATGCCCTAGTTTGCAACCTGTGAGCCATCAAGACATTTCCTCATGAAATGATCATAAATGGGGAGTACCACATAGTGAATATCAACAACAAAACAAATAAAGAGAGATCAAATACTTCACAAAAATGATTTGAAGGTAATAGAAATGATGCCCTAGCTCTTAAAGCTTGTGGGTCATCAAGCATTCCAAATGAAAAGATGTAAACAATGTCAGTATTAAACAGTGAGCTCATGAACAATGTATGATGCCCTAGCTTATAGCTTGCCAGCCATCAAGATACTTCCTTATGAAATGATCATAAATGGGGAGTACCACATAGCTAGTGAATATCAACAACAAAATAAATAAAGAGAGATCAAACACTTCACACAATATATGTTGTTTTATAAGATTTTATTAAGACTAAATATATTGTTTTATTAAGATTTTATTAAGACTAAGTATTTAGGGTTAGTTTTATGTTGTTTTATAAGATATTTATTAAGACTAAATATATGATGTAAACTCAATATAACAAATAGAACACTGACAAATCAAATAGGGACATGAGCTGCTCAAACAGTGAGCTCATAAATAATGCATGATGCCCTAGCTTGCAGCCCATAAGCCATCAAGACATTTCCTCATGAAATGACCATAAACAAGGAGTACCACATAGTGAATATCAACAACAAAACAAATAAAGAGAGATCAAACACTTCACAAAATGCCTTGAAGGTAATAGAAATGATCAAACACTTCAAAATAGGGACATCAGTAATAAAATAATACACTTACTATTTTATCAACATCAAAACAAATTAAGATATCCCTATTTTATTACTGATGTCCCTATTTACATCTTTTCATCAAATGACCCAAAAAATCAAGAATGGTCCTATATGGTCACTAATAGCCAACTTTCAGAAGAATATGAATGAATATGCAAACATACATAAGTGGATGAAAATAAATAATGAAGGTACCAAACATTGCTTGAAGTAATTAAGTGTTGACCCAGGGTTCAATCCAATATGCTCTTGTATGATCCAAAACCTATAAGGAAGGAAAAGATGGGGTTAGATCCAAAGGATCTAAGCAATGCCTGGAACCCTATTATTGATCATCATCTACAATTATGCATGTGCATAGTCAAGCCATACACTTCTAAAATGAACTATGCTATAGAATATGGGTTGTGTTAATGTGATTCAAAAGCTATTATGGAAGATTGTTTTATTATTGAGATAAGGATATCTTAATTCTACAAGAATAAATTTTTTGAGAAATATTTGAATTTAATTTTGATAATAACATGAGGAGTGATATATTTCAAGCTTCAGCAAGACTTCATACCATGTAGTGTTCATAGATTACGTTCAATGCATTATTTATGCTTGTATTGGTGGGAAAACTCTTGAAAACACGCAAAAGAGATTGCATTCAACCATGTTGTTTACATGACACATGTAGTTTACCTCTAGTCTAAATCAGTGTTGCGTACAAATCTGCAGACAGTGCATGGTATGAAGCCTCTCTCAAGCTTGAAAATGATAAGCATTATGATGCTGAGGTATGGTGTGGTAAGCACACGTATAGTTTCTCATAAGTTGCTATTGGTATAGTTTTTTTTTTTCAATAGTTGCAGAATCCGGCTTCTCCTATACTTACACGTATGTATACATTTTGGGCTTGGCTTTAATGTCATGTAAATTTGAGTTAAATGGTAATAATATTTAAGAGCAACAAGTATGGCATTGTAAACAAGTATGCATATACATTATATAACAGGGGTGATATATTTTAATGGAAACACTTAATGAGAAGGATGCCTATATAACAGGAGGAGTGATATATTTTAATGGCAGTGGACATAGAAATTGCAGTGAAACTCTGTAATTTATTATTGTAAGTGGACATACAAATTGCAGTGAAACTCTATAATTTATTATGGCTTAGTGTTGTATATCCATAGTCAATGTCTATTTAAACTTTAGGATGATACTTATATGATGGCTTAAGTAAATTGTTCTTACCTTGAGATTAGTACACCATGGGATTAGAGGATGGTTGTTATAATAACAACTATGTGTCTATGGGATACTTTTATATTTTGTATTAAATGATGATATATATGTGTTTCTTCCTTTTACAATAATTTATATTTTGATACTTATATCTTGAATTATCAAATTACCAATGAGTGATAATTTCAAAAGTGTAACATAATTAAAAGCATGTGAATTTATATTGTACCTAATCTGAATGCCACTATGTAATGTTTTTACTTACGATATTTGGAGACCCCTCTCTATTTTAAACTAACCTATGACTTCAAAGGAGGAATTATTAAATATAGTTGTAGGTAGTTATCTCTTCTATAATGATGGAGGAGTGAAAGGTAATGATCAATGAGGTTGCTGTTATTAGATCATACATTGATACACTTACTGTTTTGATAACAATAACATTGCCAGTGCTCAAATTCAAAATAGTAAGTGTATTATTTTATTACTGATGTCCCTATTTGATCTAATAGCATCAATATAACAAACAGAGCACCGACCAATCAAATAGGGACATGAGGTTCTCAAACAGTGAGCTCATAATCAATGCATAATGCCCTAGCTTGCAGCCTGCGAGCCATCAAGATGTTTCCTCATGAAATGATCATAAATGGGGAGTACCACATAGTGAATATCACTAAAAAAATAAATAAAGAAAGATCAAACACTTCACACAATGCCTTGAAGGTAATAGCAACGATGCCCTAGCTCTCAAAGCTCACGGGTCATCGAGCATTCTAAATGCAAAGATGAAAACAATGCCAGTATTAACATTCATATTTTGCCATTAAATCAATAAATTACATCAAAATGAAATTGAGTTAATGATAAGACAAAGCTCGAATGCCTACCTCAAGTCATGGTTTCCATATAAAGATTAAATGCTAAGAAACTATGTTATAAAATTTCATGCCAAATTTCATCAAGAATGGTCCTATATGTTCACTAATAGCCAACTTTTAGAAGAATATGAATGAATATGCAAACATACATAAGTGGATGAACATAAATAATGAAGGTACCAAACATTGCTTGAAGTAATGAAGTGTTGACTCAGGGTTCAATCCAGTATGCTCTTGTATGATCCAAAACCTACAAGGAAGGAATAGATGGGGTTAGATCCAAATGACACTATTAGGGCACTATTTATCCTTGACTTTATTCTTTTGGGGTTTGATCTATTGTAGTTGTTTCTTTTTTCTTTGAATCATTGTTTACAATTACTTTTGATGCAATATTTCTATGAAGAACAAGAACAAAATGGTGAACGAGTGTATTTGACAAAGATAAACATGACACATTTTGTTGGGCTGATTGGGTTAGTCTGTTACCATTAACATGGCCTAGCTAGATATTAAATAATGAGCTCATGAACAATGCCATCATTAAAAGGTGAGGTCATGAATAATGTATGATGCCCTAGCTTGTAGCCCGTGAGCCATCAAGACACTTCCTCATAAAATGATCATAAATGGGGAGTACCACATGGTGAATATCAACAACAAAAAAAAGAAAAAGAGATCAAACACTTCACACAATGCCTTGAAGATAATAGAAACAATGCCCTAGCTCTCAAAGCTCGCAGGTCATCAAGCATTCCAAATGAAAAGATGTAAACAATGCCAGTATTAAAAAGTGAGCTCATGAACAATGTATGATGCCCTAGCTTGCAGCTCGTGAGCCATCAAGATATTTCCTTGTGAAATGATCATAAACGGGGACTACCACATAGTGAATATCAATAGCAAAACAAATAAAGAGAGATCAAACACTTCACACAATGTCTTGATGGTAATAGCAATGATGCCCTAGCTCTCAAATCTCGCAGGTCATCAATCATTCCAAATGAAAAGATGTAAACAATGCCAGTATTAAATAGTGAGTTCATGAACAATGTATGATGCCCTAGCTTGTAGCCCACAAGCCATCAAGAAATTTCCTCATGAAATGATCATAAATAGGGAGTACCACATAGTGAATATCAACAACAAAACAAATAAAGAGAGATCAAACACTTCACACAATGCCTTGAAGGTAATAGCAATGATGCCCTAGCTCTCAAAGCTCACAGGTCATCGAGCATTCCAAATGCTAAGATGTAAACAATGCCACTGAAATTGAGTTAATGAGAAGAAAAAGATCGAATGCCTACCTCAAGTACCAGTGCCATCTTTGCGACAACTCTTCGAATTCACAAAAATTACAAATGACACTTTCTTTTTCTTTCTTTTTTTGTTTATAATGAAAGGGTGTCACAATTATGACATTAGCATCACTATTACAACACTGTCGAGCGTACTTGCAAAAAAAAACACAAAAAACAAACACAAATTAGTGTGGCATCGTAAATTGGCATAAAAATTTGACCCCAAATGTTGTAGTGTGGGATGATAGGATCTTGGATTGAAGGAATTGAGATGATAGGATCTTGGAGTGGATAGGATCTTGATTTAGTTTGATGGATATTTCAACATGGTTTTGGACAAGATCTTGACTTGATGGGATTGGTGTGGATAGACTGATGAATGATGTATGGATGGAATTTTCAAATGGTATGGATGAAAGGATGGGAGATTCTACAATTGTGATGGAGGGAGTAAGGGTGAATTCTGTTAGGAATGAATGCAAAGTGTTTTGGTAGTCATTCTATAGTAGTTGTTGTTGCATTCATGACTTGGATTGTCATTGATGTCAACACAGTGATATTTTGGATATTAGCAGGAAAGCAGGTACACTTTTGTTTTGCACACATGTTTTATTGTAGATTGGATTTTGTACAATTGATGGTATGTTCTTTGGTGTGTTATTAACCTATGGTTAACAGTGCAGAAAGAAATTCATTCATTTGTGAGAGTTATGAGCATTTTGGTGAAAGCAATGTTTAGACAGTGTTTCTGTGTAGCGGATTTCAGAAATTGGAGGATATCTCTTAGCTGGAATGGAATCTAATTTTGCGTAGTTAAAGGGATGTTGGAGACTCATTAATGATGATGTGGTTCATATCACAAACTTTTAGGATATGTTTGGAGAAAGCTACAGTATCTGGAAGCTGATAGTTTTATGTGAATTCTGTGTGTAGCGTGTAGAATTTATTATTTTGTAATTGAGGACCGACTCATTTGTAATTATTTGAGTTTGGTATATAAGAAGGAATTTTTTCCTTGTTGTAATGTGTATTGTGAAGATTGTGATGTGAATATATGCATGAAGTGAAGAAAATAGCTAATTCAGTGATGAAGGAAGACTTGTCAGTACAGAGATCTGTAATTGTGATCTTGTGTAGCAGAGAGTGTAGTTTTGGCACAGTGTGAAGGAGGTAATATATTTCATATTATTATTTTGAATAATTCTAAGATCTTTTGGATAGTGGGTTTAGAGATCTTGCCTTGAAGTTGTTTGGGCAGTGGGTCCTTCTGTCTTCCATAAACTCTTAATCGGGTTAGAATCTTTTAACAGGGATTCAAAATCTCCTAACAGGGATTTATATGTACTGAATGTATTTCATAAGACTCCTAATAGGGTCCATCCTCTAACAAGGAACTTTCATATTAGTGCATCATTTTGTGGGCATCATTCCCACTGGGGTTTACTCTTTTCAAGAGGTTCCCTAGTCAACATATCTTGTGTTATTGTGCAATTGTGTATGATTATCTTTCTATGGTTGATTAGTACATTGATTATATTGTTTAAAGAATTTGAATGGATAAATTATCAGATAATTGATTCACCCCCCCCCCTCTCAGTTATCTTGGGGATCTTTACTTTCTAACAATTGGTATCAAAGCAGCAGGTCCTTGAAAGAAAAGTTTAACAACTTAAGGAGATCCATGGAAAATTTTAGAAAAGAAAACCCTAAGTTTGATGGAGTAAATTTTGATAGCTGGAAAGAAAAGATGAAGACACATCTATTGTGTTTAGGACCAAGTTATTGGTTGATTACAAAGAATGAGAAGACTATCATTAAGGAAGACAATCTAGAGGCAGGAACTAAAGATGAACTAGATTTATTCATGTGTAACATACTTGCAAGAGAAACACTTTTGTTAGCACTACCAGAGAATGAATATAGTCAGGTAAGATGTTTGAAAACATCTCATGCAATTTGGAAAGCTTTACATTCTACTTTTGAAGGTGATGAACATGCAAAGAAGGCTAGATTACATAATTGGATTTGTGCATTTGAAGATATTAGAATGATGGAAGATGAATCTATTAGAAGCTATATTGGTAGGATGTCTAAGATTGTAATAGGAATAAAGTCTTGTGGAGGTGATAAGACAGAGAATGAAGTGATATGAAAAATTCTGAGAACTTTGACACTAGTATTCAAGCAGACAACACATATGACTGAACAAGTGATACCTTGTACATTGAACTTTTCAAGAGAGACTCTTCTTGGAAGATTAGAAACAATAGAGATGAACTTGAGATTATCAAGAGAGCTACCTAGAATGGAAACTGCATTCAATTCTCTTAACATTAGACCTACAAGAAGTACTAGTGTGAATGGAGATTATGCTAGCAGTAGCAGATCTGAGGAAGATAAGAAGATTGAAGAAGGTATTGCATTATTTGTAAAAAGAGAACCAGATGGTAAGAAAATCTTTAAATGTTGGACTTGTCAAGAATATGGTCATTTTGCATCTAAATGTCCTAAAAGAGTTAAGAAGTATAGAAGCAACTTTAAACCTAGGAGATCTAAAGAATGTTATTATGCAAATGATGAAGATCTTGAAGCAGGAATTGAAAAACATTTAAGTGACAGTGATAATGACAACTTTGAGGAAATAGGATTTGTAGCAATTAAAGAAGAAAGTTTTGAATTTGATAAAAAGGAAGAAAAAGCATTAGTTTCACAAGTTGAAAAGAAATTTGATTGGATTATAGACAGTGGTTGTTCACATCATATGACTAGAGATAAAAGAAAGTTTGTTAAGTTAGATAATTATGATGGAGGAATTGTTAGGGTTGGTAACAATGCACCTTGTTTGATTAAGGGTATAGGATCTATTACTCTTGATGGAAAGACTAACATTGATGATGTTTACTTTGTTGATGGACTAAGACATAATCTACTAAGTGTTGGACAATTGGCTGATAAGGGTTATCAAGTTTGGTTTTCTGAGAAAACTTGTGTGATAAAAGATAAAGATGGAAATCTGATTGGAAAAAGATCTAGAACTAGAGGTAATGTACTTTAGTTGAATCCTACTGAGATGACATGTTTGATAACTAGGATTGATGATAGTTGGTTATGGCATAAAAGGTTTTGTCATATAAACTTTGATAATATTGTCAAGGTGAGCACTACACTAGCGGTAAGAGATTTACCTAGAATTATGAAACCTACTAACATGATTTGCAAAGAATGTATGATGGCAAAGTAGAAAAGGAGTTCATTTCCCAACAAGAAGTTCACATCGACAGAGAAGCTAGAGATTGTTCATACGGACTTGAGTGGTCCTACTAGGACTAGAGGATTCTATGGTGAAAGGTATTTTATGATTCTTGTTGATGATTTTACAAGAATGATGTGGATTGCATTTTTTAAAGAAAAATCTGAAGCATTTGATAAGTTTAAGATCATGAAAAGAAAAATTGAGAATGAATCTAGAATGAAGACTAAGTGTCTAAGATCTGATAGAGGTGGTGAATTTACATCTAGAGAGTTTAACACCTTTTGTGAAATGAATGGTATTAAGAGACAACTTTCAGCCCCTAGAACACCAGAACAAAATGGTATTGCAGAAAGAAGGAACAGGTCAATAACTGAAGCAGCAAGAGCTATGTTGTTTGAAAATGATTTGGCTAAGACTTTTTGGAGAGAAGCAGTGAACACAGCAATATACACTATGAATAGAGTACAAATCAGAGTAGATACAAACAAGACACCTTATGAATTATGGTTTGGACATACACCCTTAGTTAAGTATTTTAGAATTTTTGTAAGTAAATGTTATATAAAGAGAGATGATGATATAGGAAAGTTTGATCCTAGAAGTGATGAAGGAATATTTCTTGGATATTCTTTAAAAAGTAAAGCATATAGATGTTATAAAAAAAGAACTAAGACTATTGTTGAAAGTGCAAATGTAAAAGTTGATGAGAAGTTTAAAATTCAGGAAAGAATGCTTGATTATGAATCTGATGGAGAAGCACAACCTCAACCTAACATTGAAAATGTAGAATTATTTTTTGAAACTAATAGTGATTTGCTGAATGAAAGTCATACTGAAGAAAATAGAGAAGAAAGCAGAGAAGAATCTACAGTCGGAACAAGATCAGTAACTATGACACCTAACAGGTATACTTCAAGACATCACCCTGTTGAGTAAGTTATTGGAAGTTTAGATAGAGGAGTTTTGACTCGAAATAAGGTACATTTATGTTTGATTTCTCAAATTAAACCTAAGACTACTAATGAAGCTTATGAAGATGAACATTAGATTAATGCTATGAAAGAAGAACTAGAGCAAATTGAAATAAACAAGACATGGGAATTGCTCCCTAGACCTGAAAATAAGAATGTGATTGGAACAAAGTGGGTATTCAGAAACAAGATGAATGAACAAGGAGAAGTGATAAGAAACAAAGCAATATTGTTATGTAAAGGATATTCACAACAAGAAGGAATTGACTATGAAGAAACTTTTGCACCTATGGCTAGACTTGAAGCAATGAGAATGTTTCTAGCATATGCAACTTACAAGAAATTCAAAGTGTATCAGATGGATGTGAAGTCAACATTTTTGAATGGTGAATTGGAAGAAGTCTACATTGAGCAGCCTAAAGGTTTTCCTTTGACACAAGAAGGAGATATGGTATGTAAGCTAAAGAAGGCTTTATATGGATTAAAACAAGCACCTAGAACCTGGTATGCAAGATTGGATAAGTATTTATTAAAATTAGGATTTATAAAAGGAACAACAGATAGTAACTTATACACAAAAGAAATTGAAAATAGTTTGTTGGTTATAGTTATATTTGTTGATGATATTATCTTTGGAGGAGAAGATGAAGCTAGTGACAAATTTGCAAATGAAATGAAGACTAAATTTGAGATGAGCATGATTGGAGAAATGAAATATTTTCTGGGATTACAGATAACACAAAGCAAGCAAGGTATATTTGTAAGTCAGACTAAGTATTTAAATGACTTATTGAAAAGATTTGGAATGGAAGATTCTAAACCTGTTGGAACACCTATGGTAACCGGACATAAGTTATCTAGCAAAGATGAGACACCAGCAGTTGACCAGAAAAAAGTACAAATCTATGATTGGAGGATTGTAGTACTTGACACATACAAGACCTGATATAGCACATTCAGTGGGGATTGTAGCAAGATTTCAAGTAGAACCTAAAGAATCACATTATGCAGTAGTAAAGAGGATACTGAGATATCTGAAAGGAATAATGGATTATGGATTATGGTATGAGAATTCTAATGATTTTACTTTATGTGCCTATACTGATGCAGATTGGGGAGGCAGCGTTGATGACAAGAAAAGCACCAGTGGTGGAGCCTTTTTTCTTGGAGGAAAATTGGTCTCTTGGCTAAGTAAGAAGCAAAATTGTACTTCACAAAGCACAGCAAAAGAAGAATATGTTGCAACAGCAGATAATTGTAATTAGATTATTTGGATGAAGAAAATGTTGAAAGATATTGGAATAAAGTTTGATGAGCCTGTTGTTATACATTGTGATAACACCAGTACAGTGAGTATGTCAAAAAATCCTATTTTACATTCTAAGACTAAACATATTGAGATCAAGTATCATGTTGTAAGAGAGAAAGTTGTAGAAAAAGAAGATTGGAGTACATAAGTACAAAGGAGCAGATATCAGATATATTTACAAAGCCTTTACCTAAGGATACATTTGTGTATCTAAGAGGTATGCTTGGGGTTATGCCCCAACCTATTTTTGAGAATTGATGCAGATGATTGCATCCGTCTAGTGGTATATGAGCCCTATCTTTCTTCTGGATTGGATGTTGGAACTTCCTCTATGGGGGAGTTTTATGAGCTGAGTCATGAGGACTCTTGTTATTGTATTTTTCTGAAAAGTGTCTTTTCTCATTAAGTTGTTGTTGACTTAGTGATAGAATTTCTATCATTGATGTCAATGGGGGAGAGATATACATGAAAAACATTATGGATTGTATGAGAGAGTTGAATAGGAAAACGAAGCAAGATTTGATTTGATATTTTGCAGTGATGTTGTAGTATTAGATTTTTGGAACATTAGATGTTTTTCATCTATGTTGCCATCAATGAAAATGGGGGAGATTGTTAGGAATAAATGCAAAGTGTTTTGGCAGTTATTCTGTAGCAGTTGTTGTTGCATTCATGACTTGGATTGTCATTGATGTCAACACAGTGATATTTTGGATATTAGTAGGAAAGTAGGTACAGTTTTGTTTTGCACACATATTTTATTGTAGATTGGATTTTGTGCAATTGATGGTATGTTCTTTGGTGTGTTATTAACCTATGGTTAACAATGCAAAAAGAAATTCATTCATTTGTGAGAGTTATGAGCATTTTGGTGAAAGCAGTGTTTAGACAGTGTTTCTGTGTAGCGGTTTTCAGAAATTGGAGGATATCTCTTAGCTGGGATGGAATCTAATTTTGTGCAGTTAAAGGGATGTTGGAGACTCATTAATGATGATGTGGTTCATAGTGAAAACTTTGAGGATATGTTTGGAGAAAGCTACAGTATCTGGAAGCCGATAGTTTTATGTGAATTCTGTGTGTAGCGTGTAGAATTTATTATTTTATAATTGAGGACCAACTCATTTGTAATTATTTGAGTTTGGTATATAAGAAGGAATGTTTTCCTTATTTTAATTTGTACTATGAAGATTGTGATGTGAATATATGCATGAAGTGAAGAAAAGAGCTATTTCAGTGATGAAGGAAGACTTGTGAGTACAGAGATCTGGAATTGTGATCTTGTGTAGCAGAGAGTGCAGGTTTGGCACAGTGTGAAGGAGGTAATATATTTCATATTATTCTATTGAATAATTCTAAGATCTTTTGGATAGTGGGTTCAAAGATCTTGCCTTGAAGCTGTTCGGGCAGTGGGTCCTTCTATCTTCCATAAACTCTTAACCGGGTTAGAATCTTTTAACAGGGATTCAAAATCTCCTAACAGGGATTTATATGTACTGAATGTATTTCATAAGACTCCTAATAGGGTCCATCCTCTAACAAGGAACTTTCATATTAGTGCATCATTTTGTGGGCATCATTCCCACCGGGGTTTACTCTTTTAAAGAGGTTCCCTAGTCAACATATCTTGTGTTATTGTGCAATTGTGTATGATTATCTTTCTATGGTTGATTAGTACATTGATTATATTGTTTAAAGAATTTGAATGGATAAATTATCAGATAAATGATTCACCCCCCCCCCCTCTCAGTTATCTTGGGGATCTTTACTTTCTAACAAATTCATGAGGCTCATTAGACATGGTTTGGATAATGCTAGGAGAAGAAGACATTGATGGGGATTGGATGGAGTCAATGGATGAAAATGACTCAATGATGCTAGGAGATGGAAGAGGATCAATATATGGGATAGATGGAAGAAGGATAATAGGTGCAGGTGCTAGAGGAGGAATGGTGGATGTAGGAGGTGGATGGGCATCATCACTAATGGCTTCACATGAGCGAGTGAGATGACATGGATCATCAACATTAGGAGAATAATTTTTTGTTGGATTCCTTGTGAAAATCCTTGGAGACTTTCATGATGGAGGTTCAGGTGAAGGACTAGAATGTGTAGATGGTAGGGAGCTAGGATAGTCCACACATGAAGGTGGGGTGGTGGATTGTGAGCTTGGTTGAGGGGATGATGATGTAGAAGAGTAGTTAGAGGATGGCATGGCTATATAGTTCACATAAGAAGGTATGGAGGTAACTTGTGAACCAGATTGGATAAATGATAGGATAAGGGTGATGGATTAAGATATGGGATATGAAGTGGATCGAGGGATGCATTCTTCTTGTGTAAGGGGATTTGTGGAAATGTAGGTAGGAATTGAAGATGGTGGAGTGAGATAGGATGGAGGAGATGGAGTAGAGAGATAGGATATAGTGGATGGTGGATCGAGATAGGATGGAGGATTAGGGTAATGGATTGGGAGACTAGGATCTTGGATTTGAAAATGGTTTGTAGGATAAGGTGACAATGGACTTATATTGTAGCTAGTAGTGTTATTGTAGAAAGATGGTGATTGAGATATGACTATGTGCTAAAATGTTGACACAATTCTATGAGTCATTATATCCAAAATTTTTCAAGAATTAGGTCTCAAATGGTGACTCATAGCTCTCTATTCATGGAGTGCAAGGGTTTATAATGGAGGCCCTTAGTTTAGACCTAGTTTGTGCCCATGCAAGTACACCATAAAATGAGATATTAAAAGAGGAAAAGCAAGAGTGCTAGTCTCCATGATCATCAAATATACATACAAATGAAAATGGAAGCTATTATATATGATAAAAATGCATGAAAGAAAACTAATCTATGAAAGGAAATACACATGCAAGATTATTCTATGAAATGAAATATGAATCTAATCTAATATGAAAGTGCAAGAGTAATATCAATGGATTGCCATGGATGCATGAGAGAAGAAGACAAGAAAAGAGAAGTTGCAAATTGCAAGCTAAGTGCTCAAACTCTCCTCCAAAGTTGCTCTCCAAACTTGTAGCATAACAATAACATAAAATCTGGATCCTCAAATGAGAAGGAGAGGGCTCCTTTTAAAGAACAATGAATGGTAGAGATTAAGAGATAAAATCCAAGGGTGGAGAAAAATTCTCATTTTGACTTTGGTGCACAAGATTCTCAAGAGGCAAAATCAATGGACATGGTTAAGAAGCAAAAAGATGTGTGGAAGAGATTAAGAGGCAAAATGAGATTCCACTCATCTTGGAAAGTGTGCATTCAATGTGTAGACAAAGAGTCTTTTACTTTTTATTTTAAATCTATAAATTCCTTTTTCTTGTGCACACATAGGATAAGGTGGATTTTATTATTTATTTAAAAGATTTTTTTTATTTAATTAAAAGGGATCATGTTCTCTTAATTAAATAAAACTTAGGATAAAATGATAAAACCTTAGGAAATATTGAAATATTTGAATTAATTACGATTTGATCAAGGAAATTAATTTGAATTGAAAATATTGCAAGACATTGATTCAGAAAATTGATAAATTGATTCCGTCATTTGATATATTGAAGAATAGGGGCCATAGTCTAGGTGACCATTTTAGGGTGCATACATTTGCCCCTCTTTGACTAATGTGTGATCTTTATGGGAACATATGTAGTCAAAGAATGTAGTTGAAGTGTGAGATCGATTTGGGATCACAAAACAACCCAGATGTGTGATTGAGGGATGGGAACACATTAGGAAAAAGATAAGCTAATTGAAAAAGACTAGTTCAACACCCTTGTAAATAGGTAATTGACATGTCCAAGATAAGAATCTCAAGAAAGGTTGCCTCAAGCGGAGAAATTGATAGGATTGATAATGTTGAATCAAGGATTGAAGTTTGATAGGTACTGCCCCCTCGTGATTAAAATTGAAATCAACATGCATTGCCCAATCTTAAGGGGATGAAGTAAGAGTTTTCTCAGTGCTTTGTTTCTATACCAATCAGAAAATCACTAGTTTTGATATCATTCTCCAAAGAGGAAGTGCTTTTGTCTTTAGACATGCCTCACTAGAAGTAAAACAAGTGAACTTGTCCTATTTCATTTGTTTTATGTCATGTAGATTAACAAGGATTTGCAAAATTTAAAAAAACTCCTAGAAACACACCATGAAGAGTTCATTTTCCCAAATTGATTAAGTGTGTATTATGGTAAGACCTTCAAGCACATATGTTTAGGATTTGAATGTTCATTCCTTGAAAATAGAAAATCTCTTTTGACAAGATTTGCAAGTGTTTTATTCTAAGCATTCAAGTGTAAGAATTTGCAAATAGAAAATATTGAACCAAGGATCTAGAGGTTGAAGAAAAGCACAAGAGAGAAAATATGAATGCAAGGATGAATTGAATAGATCCAATGAATTGCTCAATGCTCATTGATGAAATGATTACATAATAGGCCTCCTTATATAGGAAAGGCGATATGAGAGAATGATAAGGAGCTGATAAGCTATCTCCTATGCTAGGTGTAATCACATGTCCACCAAATGTGGATCATCCTCCAATATGAAATAAAGTATGTGCATTGGATTAGGATGATAATGTGATAAGAGCACGAAAGGTGGATCTCACACACAATGAGGTATGTGAAGACAACTATCACACCAAAAGTGGAATTTCTCCTACACCATGTGCTTAATAGATGTGCACACTCCTAGGTGTCTCAATCACAAATTACTATGCAATGCATTAACCTAAGTAAGATTAAGTAAAGTGTAATTAGGAATAATTAATTACACCAACATCAAGATTGAATTTTCTTTTAGGATACCAATTTGAACTTTGATTTTGATTTAAAAGTGCTTTGTTTTTCTCCTTGTGCACTCAAGATTGGATTTGTTTTAAGGACTAAAATGAAATGATTGATATTGATTAGGTTCATCTTTTAGAGTCATTCAAGATTTGGTTTTCACTCTAAGCTTAAAAAAGAGAATTTGAGATTGCTTATTCTTTCCTTTAATCATTCAAGATTGAGTTCTAGGGTTTCTCTTTTAAGAAATAAATTTTTCAAAATGATATTCCTAAGAGTTTCCAATATTTTGAATGTTTGTTTTAAAGCCCAAAGTAGATGTGAAGTTTTTCTCTTTCATTTTTTACTCATGCACTCAAGATTTTGTATTTTTAGGGTTCAATTTTAAGCGTAGTGAATGAAGTGTTCCTAGATTGCCTTTTGCACAAGAACCTTTTAAACACTCAAGATACTTAGGTGGAGTTAATTTTAACCCCCAAAAAAGTATGAAGTTTATTCTTGATCACTTTAGGAAGAGTTTGATTTGAGTTTTGAACCTTTAGGAAAAGATGCAATTTTTAGGCATTCAAGAGTGAAGGAAAGTTCATTTTAAGCTTGAATAGAGATGCTTATATTTCCTAAACAATCAAGTGAGTTATTAGGTCTTAGGACCTTTATTCTTTGATGATAAACATGACTTCCAAGGAGTACCTTCAAAAAACCAAGTTAGAAAGTACAAATTTGAAGTTTAGGGGCACTAGGAGGCCCAAATGAACCCAAAAAACAAAAAAAACCCAAGTTTAAGGCCTTATACATGCCCCATGTTTACCATAAGAGTAAAAAAGGTAGGTTATTTCAATGTTTTTACTCATACAAGTTAGGGTGAGGGTTCATACGAGTACATTTGACTCCTTATATTGGCAAACAGGGCCAAAAGGCTTACAAAAGGGCATAAATGATGTGCAGAGGTCCCATACAAGTATTGGGAACAAATAATAAGAGTATACCTATGTTAAAATACAATAAAACATCCCCAAATTATTTTAATCATACTATAATTCTTCCTGGGCATTACGAGTTTTCCAAAAAAAGTGGGTTTTTGGCTCAAAACCCCTAAAAATGTAGTTGTGAAGCGTCGTGGGGGTCCCACTGGGTGTGCCAAAATGTGTGAAATGTGAACCTAACCTATCAAGAGAATAATGAAACATTAAAAAATTAGTCTAAAGTAATCATGCATCAACATATAGAAAATCTATTCACAGGCAACCTTTGATTGAACTGGAATGGGAGCACCTTGTCACCATTTGATTTGCTCTTTTAACAGGGATATGGGTGTGCTATCGAAACATAGCGAGCATGTCTCCAATTCTATTTAGGAATTATTAGGACCATTTGGAAGCCATGGATACCCAAAAATGGAACAAAAGCAGGTATAGGGAACTAGTTTTGCCCCTAGGGTTTCGAGGGTCCAAATAAAGCAAAATGTAGATTTAAGCTTATGAATGCTATGTAATGTTGATTTTAAATTCAAAATAGATTTGATATGGATGAAAATAATTTTTTTTCTTGAAATAAACTAGGTTGATCTAATTTATCTAAGCTAGGATGAGGTAAAAATCTTGAAAATGAAGAAATCTAACAATAGTAGTAAAAGCTATTAAGATTCTAGATGAAAATGCACATGATAACAATGCTATGAAAATGAGATGTGAATTGGTAAATTTCTCTTGGAATGATGGCTATTTATAGATTTTGAGGAGAGGCTTGGGTTAGGAATGGTATTTAGGGTTTAGGACCAAGGGTTAAGCCCTAGGGTCAAAGGGATAAGGATGAAGGGTTACTCACACATGTGTGAGCAACACTAGGGAAGAGTGCTAGGGGACAAGGGTGGAAGAAGAGACATAGGATCTCATTAAGAGGTTGTAAGAGACATTAATAAGGGTTTAAGGGTTCATTAATGAGTTTGTAAGGCTCATTAATGAGGGTATTGACCCAAAGTCAAAGGATGAGGGTTTAGGCTAAGAGGGTTAGGAATCACCCTTTAAGCAGGATTAGGGAGTGATTAGGAAAGTGAGGATAGGTTTAGGGTTTTCTAGAATATATCTAGGGTTTTAAGGTTTTAAATAAATAATTTATTTATTTAAAGGGATTTTGGGGTTTGAGACACAATTTATTAAATAATTAGTAAATTAGAGGGAATAATGCTCAAATTTGATTTAAACATTCTTGGACAAGGTTCTTTAATTAAATGTCTTTAATTAAAATAGATGAAGGGATAATAACAATACAAATTACTTAATTAATTAATTAAATAATGATGATGTCATCAAGTCTTTTATTTGCTAAAATATTTTTAGTTAACAAATGGATTTTTAGGTGTCTACAGATAATATTTGCATTTTATTCAATTCTTTCATGCATTGATAATAATGAGTATATTAGTGATGTCAATCGATTGAAGGCATTATTATTTTGAGAGAAAATCAAACATAATTTTCCAAATATAAATATATGTATATAATATTAATGCATAATAACAATATCCATTATATATATATGTATGTATGTATATAAATATATATGTATATATATATACATATATATCACAATTGATCTACTCTCATAATATTAATGTCTTCTACATTTTTTCTGATTTAAGCTACAAACATCAATAGAAACTTTTCACAATCATTTCAACAATATCAACCTCATTCATTAACTTTGAACTTTATGCATGCAATAAACAAAATAACCATACAACCATTCAAATATGAGACCAAGTGACACTATTATTTTATCATGGAAACCCTGATAAACGGTGAAAACCATGGTGGGAATTAGCACCCACTAATAATCTACACTCTTTTGAAATGTGCCTTGTTAAAGGACTAGCCCTGTTAGGAGCTTACAATGATGTCTAGTTATGAGAAAACCTTGTTACGATTCACCTGGTTAAGGGATTTATTTATAGCCCTGTTAGGAGCTTTACATTGTTAGGAATAACCTTGTTAAAGGATTTCAAACCCTAGTTAAAGAGTCACCCTGTTAGAGGATATACAAATCAAACATGTTAAAGGCTACCCGATTAAGGGATTTTTTTGCAGAAATTGTTAGGAATCAACAAGTACAATGATCTAGGTATAACACTTCTCCTTTTCTTGTTTAGATCCAATTAAGCTCAAAACTTATTCCTCTTGCAGATCATTTTCACTCTTTACTTGACCGTACCTTTACATCCATGATCTCTAGCTTCATAATTCATCACTTAACATATAAATACATCTTCACTAACTAGGTTAGCCACCACCATAACCATGAACTAACACATTTTAATTTCATCATTACACCTCATTTCCGCTCGATCCTTGAACCCTAAGTTGTCTTATCAATAATTGATTACAATTTCAAGTCCATGCCGACCTTCAAATCCATCACACATTCAATTTAAATCAAGTATAGTCAATACTTTTGACTTCATCAACACACTTCCAATACTTGATTAAATCTGATCACGTCAAACAATGTAACATTAACTCAACATTACAAATTTGTTATGCCATGTCATCTTGAAACTTGGATCATGAAAAAATCCATTCCAACTGATCATATCATCACCTCTCATCAATCTAACATCAACTAGTCAACCTCTTAAAACATTTTGAAAACTTTCACATAACGATCTTATGTCCCTTGAAACTATGTCTTGTAGTACTCCAAAAAACTTGTGATCATGGTATCAACAACATATCTTGGTCAAGATAAACATATCATAACCACAACACTTGGATCCACACCGATTTGATAGAACAATCAAATCATTCATCCTATGTCATTGTCTATTATTCTTGTTCCTCTATCACTATTCAATTGATCATAACTCTCTCCATACTTATTTCCAACCATTGTGATCATACATACAACATCTAGAGACATCTCTAAGTCTTTCATAAGAACTACACACTCTAATTTCATTACAAATTCACTGCACATTAATGGATTCACCATCACAAACACTTATGAGATCACTGTCAACCAACATAACACTTAGTTTACATCAATGAAAATTGTTACTCCTATTTGAGAATTAATGGTTGTCATTAGTATCATTTAGTCATTCAGTCGGTAAAGGAGACAAACAAGATAGTTGGTCAATACATAAAGCCTATACACAAAGTAGGACACAAGGAAGTTACTTCAGTTAACCGAATATAGCTTTGACCGAGTACTCTTACCAAGCTAGATGATCACCGAGTACTAAACACTATGGTCATTGAGCATTCATATAAACTGAGCTCCTGTTAATTACTGAATGATGAATGCAGTGAACACCGAGTAAAATAAGAAATGCCATAGTAGTTTGAAATGACACAAACATCAAGGCAAATGGTTCACACAGATCAAAAAATGGTTTAGCAAGATCGAGACAGGATTTAATATGGATGTAATCATTAAATTATTGATAATTCCTATGCATTGTAGATCTAGGTTATTTATTCTCACCATTGATCTTAGGTTTTCTAAGATATTGTAAAACCCTAATTAGATCAAGTTAGTTTGATATAAAATTTGTAAAGATGTCATTATGATATTGTATCATCAAGGAGTAGTCACACACAGGACATTAGAAGATCAGATAGGGTTTTGACATAAGGATTTGATAGAAGTATTGATCTTTTTAGAACATATATAAGGCTACCAAGAATAACAGAAGGATATATACATCACTACAAGGTGATATGTGTATAGTATTTCATAGATCTGAATCAGGAAAGTTTATGTTGCTAATTACAGATACATCTTACTGTTACTCTTTAACCATTGTAGCAAATTCAAAATCTCTTAATAGAGTGAACCTAATAGTTTTATTATAAATCTCTTAACTGAGTGCACACTTGATTATGTTGCTAAAATCCTCTAACTAGGTAGATCTAGCTAATCTTATTGTTACTCCTAATAGGGTAAGATCACCAGAAGTGATCACAATCTTGTAGCCTTAACTAACATACTTTGTTACTACTGTAGTGAAGCTTTGTGTGTGTCATCCCCACCATAGTTTTTACCTTCTAACAAGGGTTTCTGCAATACCAAAACATCTGTGTTAAGTATATAAAGTTTCATGAATGGTTTATTGATTAGGATACATGCATTTATATTTTTAGTTATATTTGAATGTATGTTACATACAATGGATTTAGTTGGTTAATGTTATCTATGATTACAAATTTTTTTTTCTTGAAAATTTTTAAAGGTATTGATTCACCCCTCCCCTCTTAGTACACATCTTTCCATAATCCCAACAATTGGTATCAGAGCTAGTTTTCTTTTTTTGGAAGGTTTAATCACTAAAGAGAAAAGATATAAGGATGGAAAGGTATAATCTTGATAAGACTATTGAGAATCAGAGAACACAAATGTAGATCTACATTAAAAAATTCAAGGAAGCCAAAGAAGAACTGAGAAAGTTACTGATCAAGAGGAAGGATATGGCAATTCAGTGTAATGAGACCGATTATCATGAATAAGAGATAGATGATCCTTTTCAGGTATATGGATCTAGATTTGGTAGCATATCTGATGCATTTGAAGGAACCATATCAGATCTATCTGAAAAGAATCTACATCTAACTAAACACGTGAAAGAACTTCAGATCAGTCAAGAGACACAAATTGTTAGAATGATTGATGTCATGAACAATGCGAGGCAAGAAAAATAAGAAATAAATTTGGCTATTGAAGATAGGAGGAAAATGGCTGATAAGTTGCAAGAGAAGGAATCTGAGATATTGAGACTCACCGAGAATCACTTTAAAATCTCCAATCAGATGGTTGTCATAAGTCAGGAAGTCAACCGAGTAAATAATGAGCTTACAAAGAAATTGGAAGACATTGGTGAATTGAGAGAAGAAAATGAAAGATTGAAGAATGAGGTAAAGATTCAACAACAACATAATGAGATGATTAAGAAAGCTGAAGACATTACTAAAATAATGGATGAGTTTCTAAATAGTTAGAAAAGACTTGATAGTACAACTAGTTTAGGCTATACTGAGGAGGGAGAATCATAAAGACAAGCTGAATAGAAGAATGTCTATGTCAATCTAAGGCCAAAGAAGCTATCATGTTATCATTGTGGAAAATTGGGCCACACATCAAATGTTTGCAGAAGAAAAGAAAAAGGTTTTCCTAAATCCACCCCTAAATTTAATGGTTATTTCTATAACTGTAATAATAATGGAAATTAAGCACATGAGTGCAGATCAAAGAAAAATAGGACACCTAAGAAACCTTATATGGAAAAACATTGTTGCACTTGCAACACGCATGAACATATATCACAGGAATGCAAGACAAAGATGAAGCAAGTATGGACACCAAAAGAACAGAACAAAACATATGAACCAAGAGGGCACAATAATGTATGTACTTGGGATTACAACACTTGGGTTAATTGCACAACATGTGGAAGATATGGACATGTAGCAAAAAATTGCATGAGAAATAACTGGAGAGGAAGATCTTGTCAGGAATAACAGTCTACCAATACAACTGAGAGGGCCCGGGGGGGGGGGGGGGGGGGGGGGGTGAATTAGTTGTATGATAGATTATTAAACTTTAAACTTTGAATAAAAACAATACCAAATCAAATGAACATAATGAATGCTAGCACAATAACACAATATTTTTTGTCGAGGAAACCCTGTTAAAGGTAAAACCCCAGTGGGAATTAACACCCACTAATGATGTACTGAGAGTATGGTATCCTTGTTAGAAGATCTAGCCCTATTAGGAGCTGATTAAAAAATTATAGTACACAGTCCTTGTTAGAGGATAGACCCTGTTAGGAGTCAAGAAAATAAGGTAGGCTCATTGCGAAGGCTCACTACCCAAAGAAGGTTATGTCCACCTTCAGAACTCATTGTTCGCAACACAAGTGTATGTAAAGAAATACACAATCTTGAATTGTCTGATAGCAATTGTCTTTGCTTGATTATTTTGAATGAAGTATATAATTTATCCTCTACTCTACATCCAATAGACACAAGCTCACAGCTTCCACAATCCTCTTTTACATCACATACATTCTACCATATCCTTTCAAAAGAAAAGATCTTACATATATACCCTATACAAAATAAGTGATCAGGTCGGCCAATTAGGATTTTCTAATATACAAATAATTACATAAATCCTTGCTAAGATACACACAGTATCTAAAATAAGTATACAACAATTATAATTCAATAATTAAGGACAAACATCCATAAATCATGCTCACCATTCATGATACATGTTGCAACTCTGAAGTCAGCTTCCAAATAGGTCATCTCCAAAACATACACCACATATGACATCATCCTACTTTTCGTACCTTGCTAAGATCAAAAAAAATTCTTTAGTACCCTATTTTTCATCCCTTAAGCTTGCATACATTGAATCCTCATCACCTGTAAGATATAACCAAAACTTAGAGACTTACTCTGTCAGCTTCCATTGTCACTGTCCAATAACCAATCTTTACTAAAGCTTTTGTAACTCAACCAATATGAAATATTATATCATGCGATCTTAGATATAAGATTACAACACCTTCCTATACACACAACTGACTTCGTACATTCTAAAACATCCGTACAGTATCCGTACACTGTAATAACTAGCCTGTTCTATTCTTAGAAACATATGTTGACATCAGTGACAAAAAATGAATGACAAAAGAAATAAGCCCAACATCACTCAACGTAGTGATTAAACATATTAAATGTATCCAATAATCTCCCCAATGCATTAGCAATATCCAATAGATCTCACAATTGGACAAGTATTGGTATGTCATGTATGCACTGTCATAAGGTCAGTCACTTGAGCAAAGATTGTAGAGATTGAGAACCAGAGACAAAGACAAATATAAATGATAATATAATTGAATAAATAATGGGGATAAGAAATCAAATTTGGAGAAAATCATTAAATGACAATGCTGGATCAAGCACTGCAGTCGGTGACACCTCATCCGTTAGATTAGGTGATATCACCACCTCCACCTAAGTAATTAAAGTATGTATGGAACTAAATTTTAATCAGTTATATCTTACAACAGTTCCTTATATCTATTGTATGAATACCAAATCAACATGAAATGAGATGCACTATGGGATTACATGTTTAGAACTTAAATTGTGTACAGTCGGTACAAGCATGACTAAGTAAATGTTTTCTAGTTGGTGAATATTGGTAAGGTTAACCGAGTTGTAGTATCAACTGAGTAATATCTAAGTGTTAACTGAACTAAAGTTATTTGATGTGTTAACCGAGCGTAACTATGTTTATTGAGCTATAGTAGGTAAAGCATTTAATGAGAAAGTTTGAGCAAGAAAAGAGATTTCTGGTTAAATATGCGATGATGTTAGTCATTTCATCACACAAAGATCACAAGAAGAACAAGAGTGACTTGAGAAAATTGAGCAAAGAATTTACAGAGCGTTTGAAAAAGATTTAAAGTGATCCTGAGTGATTTTATCATGACCTAAAGTAAGTTCCTCAGCCCCTGAGTTATTTTTAATGAAATATTTGCGAAGCCCTAAATTTGAGAAATAATGGCATCTTCATCTAAAGTCATGAAATTCAAGTTTGGGAGTGACAAGAAGGTCACATTGATCAAATTTGCAACCCATGATGAACCAAAATACAAGTTGCACCCTGAAATAGCCTCATAGATTGATCAAGCGAGTGCATTTTCCATTATACTACCTAGGGTTTTGTTAGTACATGATATTTGCGCATACATCCATTTTAAGATCAGTGAAATAAGAGATTTCAAGCTTTAATCCACTTACCAGGAACTGAGTGTGAATGAAAAGATAAAGGATGAGCACAAACACCTGGAAGTGAAGGGATTGATGAATGCCCTCTATTTCCTGAGAGAGTTTAAGACATAATGGATTAGGGTTTCTCTTAGCAAAGTGCATGAAGGTAATTATGGCTAGATGAACTGATTAAAATAACAAAGGATATCATACATGCAGTCACCAGTTACCCTACTACCAATAAAGTTAAGGCCATAAGGAGTGCACCGAGAACTAAGACCGAGAAGCTTACAGGAGTAGAATGGGATGGAAGAGGTATGAGAGTTAACATAATCATTGATCTAGAGACAAGGTTTGGAGCCTATGTTGTTGGTTACAAGATATTTCAATCAAGTAGGCCAAATAGTGTACCTTGTGGATCCGTAGACATCACTTATAAGATTATTAAGAAGGGATTTCAATTTGACCTCACCAAGCTTCTACTAAAATAATTGGAGAACATGAGAACCATTACAAAAATGAAGACAAACTCTTGTAAGTTTGGTTCTCTATTGGTCTGTATATTTTTCTACATGCAAAAATTATTTTCATCAGTCAATAATATTGATTGGGATGTCAACTGACTAGTTATAATGCAAATAAATGAGTTTATTAAGAATCTAGGTCATAATTTTGTTACTATTGTGGATGACTATTTTGGAAAATTCAAGGATAGAATGCATAAAAGAAGCAAAATACCAGGTTAGCTAGTAGAGAAACATAAAGAAGATATATGTTTCTTAGTGGATACCAACACCATTTTGATCAAGGCAGTTGAACTGAGGATAGCTTGGTTACCCCTTATGGGCTATGAATTGGATATTGACAGAGCTTCTAGGTCAATTAAGGCATTGTTGGCTAAGCCCAAAGATCCAAAAGCTATTAGTTCAAAAACTACAAAAGACTAAGTTAAGAAAAAAAATGGATCTAGTCGGAGTGAAGGTAAGAAGAAAATATAGAAAAATGATGGACACATTGGTGAAATAATTTGGAGATGATGAAGCAGAAGAAGAAGAAGAATCAACAACTAATCTGGTTGAAGAAGCAACTGAGGAACAACTGTTAATTGGAAACAATGAACATGGGGAGGATATCGAGTCAGAAATGGATATTCAAGCTACATTGGTAGATGCCATAGGGAAGCAGAAACAAGAAGAAACACCTGTATAAGAAAGGAAAAGGTCCTCAATAGCTGCTTCTCCACCCTTAAAGAAAGGAATTACAAAAATTACAAGGCCAACTCCCACTAAAACATATCAGAAGAAAAAGAGAGGTGCCCAAGTCACTACTGAGCAACCTAAAAAGAGAAGGCTAATAAGAGCTAAGGATGATATTGATGAAGATGATGAGGAAGATGATCAAGGTAAATTCAAGGTTGTAGTAAATAAAAATTAGTTGGTAGATCAGTTAGTGAATAATATAAAGGAAGCATGGAGTCTAACTCACCCTAAGTTGAACCGGTATGTATATATGACCACCGAGGATCAGGAGAAAATAGAGGAAGCTATCATACACATGATGATTAATTTTAAAAGAGTACCTATTGAGTTTGCAAGGTATGTTACTAAGGATTTATATGAGAAAGTGTTAGCAAGATGGACATACACCCTACACACAAAGAAGAAAATAAGGGAACACTCATTAATTTTGGCATTCCCTACCTTATCTGTTACCAAGATAGAAGAAATGATGAAGCAACACTCTAAATTTTTTTTGATGAAAGGTAGAGCACTAAGTATTTTGGTAGGTAACCTTGAGGTGGTTGATGAAAATAGCAAGCTTCTATGGGCTAAAATTTTGGAATCAAGGGCAGAAGCTGATCAACTTGCACTGGCTATCATTCTCGAGAAGAAGGAAAAAAGAAAAGGAAAATGAGTTCACTCAGATGATGCAGATATAACCACCAGGAAATTGATACATATATCTAATACTAAGATAATAGATGATACTTATGTCGTATATTTCTACCCGGTCGGATATATTGAAGAGTATAAAGATGATGCTCCTGAGCAACTAGGAACCATCAGGACAGATGATGTTTTGATTGAGGACACCACACACAAAGACCTTAATAATGTACATGATGATGAGGACATCAACATTATTGCAAATAACACCAAGGAGAATGCACCTAGTGAGGAAGCAATAGTTGATATACTAAGTGACTTACCTATATTAGTTCAAGAAATTGCGATTGCTACACAAAAGGAACCTGAAGGCTTTATACCTGAGCAACAGATTGATACAACCAAGGGATATAGAAGAATAGAAAGATACAAATGATCCTGGAAAGAAAGAGGCTGAAAGAAAAGAAGATACAATAGACACCACAAAAGATGCCCAAGGACAAGCCATCGAGACCCCAGTCACCGGGAAAGAAAAGGAAGAGAGTGTGTCTACCGAGCTAGAAAAGACAAATATGGAGACCAAAGCTCTAGTGCCTTACAAAAAATCCCCCACACTAGAGAAAAATAAAAAGAAGAAGCATGGTAAGGGTCATGCAACACTAGATGAAATTATTGAAATTCCTGAATATGAACCTATGACTTTAGACCCCGAAGTCTTAAGAATATATGGTGAATTATGCACAAGAAAGGCTACACATGAAAAGTTAAGGCAAGAGAGAAAAATAAAATAAGTCTTAGAATAAGTTAGAGACATTTGATGTAAGTAGTCCCCAACATCAATGTTGATGAGGTAAATCCCACCATTGATCAACTTTCTACTCTAGCTAGACACGTCAATGCCCCTGATGTAGATGCAGAGAAGAGAATGGAAGAACGAGCAGAAGAAAAAATATAAATGAAACTAGCTAAGAAAATAAATTAGGAAGTGGCAATAAATAAGGTCAAGCTATCAGAGGTCATTATCGAGCTTGCCAATATTATTCAGTAGGTAATACAAATTTTGTATAAGTTATGCACTGTAGACCACCTCACTACCAAGCTTAGTGAAAAGATCAAGAAACTTGATGAAGAGATACAGGTTAGTGAAAATAATTCTTTAACTAAGCCCAATGCATTTCATAAGAATTTTTCAAAAGTTCAAGAACTTCATCGGTTAAGAATTAATTTGAGAAAGTAAGAGGATACAATCAGAGACCAAATAACCAAGCTTCAGGCTAAGTTGCTTCCCTATCTTAAGATATTGGAGAGACATGTGAATAAGGCAAAGAACTTAGTTGCCACCCTAGACATATCTATGTTAGAAAACATTTTTGACATGCATGCACAAGTTAGTTTAGATAACATTGCTCTTGAGAACCTAAAAGAGAAATGGGAAAACCTCTTGGATTCACTAAAGAAAACACATCAAAATATTTTTGACAAGTTGTAAGTACATTACTTTTGGAATTAATTTCAAAAAGGGGAAAATTGTGTGTGTGTGTGTGTGTGTGTGTGTATGCTTGTATGTACTTCACAATGAGAGCATGTACAAAGGGGGAGTTCACATTAGTTCACATATGATTCATATTTTTGATAAGTACATTTTTTTTGCAATTGGTACATATACATAAAGTTTTGATACTAATACCAAAGGGGGAGAATGTTACTCCTATTTGAGAATTAATGGTTGTCATTAGTATCATTCAGTCATTCAGTCAGCAAAGGAGACAAATAGGATAGTCATTCAATACATAAAGCCTATACACTGAGCAGGACACAAGGAAGTTACTTTAGTTAACCAAACATAGCTTTGAAAGAGTACTCTTACCAAGCTAGATGATCACCAAGTACCAAACATTGTGGTCACCGAGCATTCATATGAACCGAGCACCAGTTAATTAGCAAGCGATGAATGTAGTGAACACTGAGTAAAATAGGAAATGACATAGTAGTTTGAAATGGCACAAACATCAAGGAAAATGGTTCACATAGATCAGAAAATGGTTTACCAAGATCGAGACAAAATTTAATATGGATGTAATCATTAAATTTTTGATGATTCCTATGTATGTAGATCTAGGTTATTTATTCTCCTCATTGATCTTAGGTTTTCTATGATATTGTAAAACCCTAATTAGGTCAAGTTAGTTTGATATAAAATTTGTAAATATGTCATTATGATATTATATCATCAAGGAGTAGCCGCACATAGGACATCAAAAGATTAGACAGGGTTTTGACATAAGGATTTGATAGAAGAATTCAGTTTTTCAGAACAAACATAAGGCTACCGAGCAGAACAGAAGGACACATACATCACTACAAGGTGATATCTTTATAGTATTTAATAGACATGAATTAGGCAAGTTTGAGTTGCTAATTACATATACATCTTACTGTTACTCTTTAACCATTGTAGCAGATTCAAAATCTCTTAATAGAGTGAACCTAAGAGTTCTATTGTAAATCTCTTAATCGAGTGCACACTTGATTGTGTTTCTAAAATCCTCTAACTAGGTAGAGCTATCTAATCTTATTGTTACTCCTAATAGGTTAAGATCATCAGAAGTGATCAAAATCTTGTAGCATTAACCATCATACTTTGTTACTACAGTAGTGAAGCTTTGTGGGTGTCATCCCCAATGTAGTTTTTACCTTCTAATAAGGGTTTCTGCGATACCAAAACATCTATGTTAAGTATATGAAGTTTAATGAATGGTTTATTGATTAGGTTATATATAGTTATATTTGAATGTATGTTATATACAATGGATTCAATCGGTTAATGTATGCTTACCAAGTTTTTAGTCTTGAAAAGTTTTAAAGGTACTGATTCACCCCTCCCCTCTTAGTACATATCTTTCTATAATCCGAACCAAAACATCAATAACTGATCTCCCTATCATCAAACCTGTACCAAAACACTCTCAACAATCTCTATAACATTTCTACACTAGTGATGCCAACAATCTCCCCCTTTGGCATTTATGGTAATACCACATTGATCTGATAATGACAACTCATTCAATGTCTTCTTTTCTCTTCTGCTCCTATTCCTTCAACTGATTCTTCTACTAGTCTTCTCCTAATCTTTGTTCTTCTCCCCCTTTGATAATAATGAAAAAGGTGCTACATAGGTCACTTGTTGCTGCAAAAACTACCTTTGCCTCCAACTGATCCCCCAAAGGAGTATTCCCCTTAACATCAACCTAATAGTGAAAGATATTTAATGATTCCACTAGATTGATGCTTACAACAACATCTTAGTTTTGATCAGGTAGGGGAATAACCACTAACTTAACTCTCAGATATTGAAAAGTGTCATTAGGTAGTGGCTTAGTGAATATATCTACTAGTTTCTCCTTAGTGGGCACATATTCCAACTTGACTACCTTTTTGTGCACTTGATCTCTTAAGAAATGATACTTGATTTCAATGTGCTTAGTCTTAGAATGCATCATTGGGTTCTTGGAAATGTTGATTACATTGGTAGTATCATAATATATAGTCACTGATTCAATTACCTTTTCTTTGATACCTTCCAAGATCTTCTTCATCCATGAAATCTAATTACAATTGATAGCTACTGCTACATACTCAACTTATGCAGTTGACTGGAAGATGCAATTTTGCTTCTTACTTGTCTATGACACAAGTCTTCCTCCTAGAAAGAATTCTCCTTTACTTGTATTTTTTTTGTCATCAAATTTTTTGTCCAATATGCATCAATAAAAACACTCAAAGAGAAATCACCTTTGTGAGTGGTGCAGGAGCACCTCTATGAGGGCCCTCACCTTCAAAGTTTGGTGTGTCTTACTTTTGGTTTGAAGTATGTAATTAAATAAGGGCCACAAGGTGTTTAGCTCATTTGTTTTTGTTGTGTCTAGGCATAGACTAAGTCCTAGAAGCTTAGTTTCTAATCTTTCTAGTCTGATTGTCTGCATAGTATCCAAGGAATGTAATGCACTTGGAGTGTTTGGATTGGGGTTAGTAATCCTAGGCTAGTGTTTTTTTATAAGCACAAGTGTGCTTTAGAAGTGTTTTGTATGAGAAAGAAAGAGTTCCTACAGGAGGAAGCCAGAGTTCCTATAGCAACTAAAAGTTGCAAGTCTTACATGACTAAAAGGATATAAGACCAAAACCATATGCACACACTTGGGAAAAAGCATATTTAATGTTTTGAAAAACCTAATCCTGAGATTGGACGTTCTATTGTACGGCTACAGTATGGCCATGGAGATTGAAACACAGTTTGGAGCATGAAATTGCTGGTTTTAGCTTTGTTTTGATGTAAATACTAAAAAATTCTTGGATTTTCTATGTGTTACTTAGTTAATAGTATTTTTTCTTCATTTTTGTGCATTAGATTAGGTTCTTTAAGCTTTTCTTGTGTTGGTTTTGTATATACTTTGATGTAACCAACTCTCTGCTAGTTTGGAGTGAGCTGTGTAAATGGGCCTGTATCTTTAGTTTCCACCATGGCCAAGCCATGAAACTTTGGAATAATAAAGTATAGACCCATACCTATAACATAATGCAAGAAGGGCCATAGAGCAAGTGGACAAGCTACAGTTTGTGGAGGCCCTAGGCGAGCTAGAGCAAAGCCCAACTAGGAGCAGTTAGTAAAGAAAGGTGTGCCAAGAGAGCAGGATAGGGTTTCATGACCTATCCTATTAAAATATTGTAGAGGGGTGTTAGAAGGTCTTATACCATGAAGGAGGGAGTTGGAGGAGCTATGGAAGGTTGCTTCCGCACCTGGTCTTTGCATTGCCAGTTCAGGAAACCAAAATAGTCCTAGAAACCCTTTATACTGGTATGGACACAGTACAGCCTCTTGGGCACCTGAGACCCCAAAAAACCTCTTAGAGGGGGTCAATCCAAGCATATTATCTTTAGACTAGAGGTTCTAAAACTTTCAGAAAAGGGTATCAAATTGCAAATTAAACCGGGTGGAGGGTTAACTAGGCCTATTCTAGTAGCCTTTAGTTTCCAAAGGAACTATCAAATTGGGTGTTTCCCAAACCTTCTCAATTCCATGGATAGGTGAAAATAGTCATAAAAAGTCCATAGAATCCAATAGAACTCTTTTTTTGAATGTGGAGCAAGTTAGGAAACAAAAATACCCTTTTTGAGACAAAATGAGGGTTAGCGTTAGGAAGTAGGGATTGACATGGTGATAGTTGAACTTGTTTAACTTGGTGGGATAGCTAGACAAATCAGGGGGTACTTGAATACATTAGATACCCTATAGATCATCCATAGGTGTTAGAGTACACTGGAAGCCTTAGACAAGGTTCAGAGCATATACTAGCTAGTCTATCCTAGCTTATCCCATCAGATTGGTATCAGAGCCAATAAGGCTTGGGAAGTGACAGGTGAATGTTTCAACCACCTAAATAATTAGTTGGATCATCTCAAAAGTAGAAAATGGTGACCAATGTAGAGCTTGACAGAAATGTAGAAGATCAAGAGGAAGCCAACAGGATCTTACAGGAAAGACTATTGTTAATGGAACAACTCTTGGATGATGTCCAAGCAAAAACAGATAAGGTGAATGACAGGATAGAAAAAAAAGATGCTAAGGTAAAAGAAGAGACCATTGATGATGAGGTACCTACACCAGATCCTCCTACTCAAGATGAATAATTTTTGAAAGCATTGAAGGCTATTATAGGCAAGGCACTTGAAGGTGTTCCATTACTCACTGACAGGATGGATACAGAACTTGTGCTGCAATGGATTGAAGGCATGGAGAATCATTTTGAATGTGAAGAGGTCTCAAAAGAAAAGAAGGTGAAAGTGGCCAAATCTAGGTTAAGGGGACAAGCTTTAACATGGTGGAACTATCTACAGGGTGAAAGAGAAAAAGAGGGGAAGAATCAAATCTTGAATTGGAAAGCAATGGTTAACAAAGTCAAGGAAGCCTACCTACCAGCTAATTATGAAATACAAAAGCATAGGAAGAGATTGAATCTCAAATAGAAGGAGATGGATGTAGCCACCTACATAGAAGAGTTCCATAAGTTGAGCTTAAGATCCAAGATTAAAGAGGAAGAAAGTGTTAAAGTGGCAAGGTATTTGAGTGGCTTGAAATGGAGCGTAGTTGAGGAGATGAGTTTGTTCACTCCCACCACCATACTTGGATGTCAGCATATGGCACAAAAACTTGAAGACAAACAAAGGAGAAAGCAAGAACATAAATCCAAGAATAGAGGAAGAGGTAGAGACTCTAGAGGGGGTCAAAGAGGAGGTTCTAGTAGAGGTGGTGAATCAAGAAATCAAGGGGAAAGTAGACTCTTGGAACAAAGTACATAAATTAGTACAAGAGGATCCTATGGAAGAGGAAGAGGTTCTCAAGGAAATAGAGGAAGAGGAATAGGGAGAAGCAACTCCTATTTTGCCACCATGAAGTGCTATCAGTGTGGACAGCTAGGACACCCTACCTATAGGTGTCCTGATAAACCATCAACTTCTAATAATGAGAAGAGGGTAGCATATACCCAAGAGGACAGCAGCAGCTCATGCAATAATGAAGTCAGAAAATTAGAATTAGAAATGGGGGAGAATCTTATGTTCAGAAGGGTACTCATTAGGCAGCCTAATAAAGGTGAACCCAAGCAAAGAAGAGCTCTTTTTAGAGTCAGGTGCAAGATACAAGGCAAAGTATGCAAGGTTATAGTAGATTCAGGGTCTACGGATAACATCATATCAGAGGAGGCAAAAAAGAAGCTTAAACTCACTAAGGTTCCACATGCAAACCCATACAAGGTGACTTGGTTGAACCAAGAGCAGAGTGTGCTAGTTAATGAGCAGACATGGGTAGAGTTTTCTATTGGAGGCTATAAGGACATAATTCTTTGTGATGTTTTGCCCATGGATGCATGCCATCTTCTCTTAGGAAGACCTTGGTAATTTGACAGGAAGATGATGTATGATGGAGAGGAAAATTCCATTTCTTTTTAAAAGGATGGAAAGACTATCAAAATTCAGTCCTTAGTAGAGAATGAAGGGGAAACTTCTAAGACACCTAGTGTGTTGCTTAGCAGTAGGAAAGAGTTCCTACATATACTACAGGAAGAGGGGGCCATAGGGTGTGCTATTATGGTGAAGCCAAAGAAGGAAGACAAGAATTTGTAGGAAGATTTACCATTGGAAGTGCAGAAAATGTTGGAAGAATTCAAGGACATTGTAAGTGATGGAACCCCTGCCACCTTACCTCCAAGAAGAGCCATAAGTCATCAAATTAATTTTGTACCTGGTGCATCCTTGCCTAATAAAGGAGCATACAAGCTAACCCCAGACTAGAATAAGGAAGTAGCAAGACAAGTACAAGAATTGTTAGATCAAGGGCTGATTAAGAAGAGCATTAGTCCATGTGCAATCCCTGTGGTTTTAGCATCCAAGAAAGGAGGCAAATGGAGACTTTGCATAGATTCAAGGGCTATTAATAGGATCACCATCAGGTATAGGTTCCCAATCCCAAGAATAAAAGACTTGATGGATTACTTAGGAGGTGCTATGTATTTCACAAAGCTGGATTTAAAGAGTGGTTATCACCAAATCAGAATTAAGGAAGGTGATGAGTGGAAGACCGCTTTTAAAACCACTGATGGATTGTATGAATGGATTGTCATGCCATTTGGGCTTACTAACACCCCAAGCACTTTCATGAGGTTAATGAATGAGGTCTTGAAGGACTTCACAGCCAGATTTGTGGTGGTGTATCTGGATGATATACTCATCTATAGCCAGACAAGAGAAGAGCATCTTGAGCACTTGAGGTTGGTCATGAAGAAGCTACATGAAGAGAAGCTAGCCATCAACCTAGAAAAATGTGAGTTCATGCAGTAAGAGCTAATTTATTTGGGCTTTGTAGTGTCCAAGGGTAATTTGAAAATGGATGCAAGCAAGGTGGAGGCAATCTTGAATTGGTCTACCCCAAAAATAGGGATAGAAGTTAGAAGTTTTCATGGTTTAGCCCAATTTTATAGAAAGTTCATTAGGAACTTCAGTGGGATATGTGCACCAATGTTGGATACTATAAAAGGAGGGCTGAAAACTAAGTTCAAGTGGACTGAGGTAGCTGAGAAAGGGTTCCAAACTTTGAAACAAGAAGTAGCCACTAAACCTATCCTACTCTTGCCTACTTTTGATAAATTGTTTACCATTGAATGTGATGCAAGTGGTACAATAGTAGGGGGTGTTTTAAGTAAAGAAGGAAGGCCTATGGAATTCTTTAGTGAGAAGCTCAATGAGGCAAAGAAGAAGTATTTAGCTTATGACTTGGAGTTGTATGCTTTAGTACAATCTCTCAAGAAGTGGAGGCATTACCTTTTGCCAAAAGAATTTATTGTCTTCACAGATAATCAGGCTTTAAGCTACATAAACACTTAGGAGAAGCTTAGTAACAGGCACTTGAAATGGATGGAGTATCTCCAGTCCTTTACCTTCACAATTAAGCACAAGAAAGGGCAGCTCAACAAGGTAGCATATGCCTTAAGTATAAAGTTATTGACTGTCCAAGAGGTACAGCTGAAAAGCATTAGAATAGCAGGTTTTAAAGACTTATATGAGGAGGATGATGACTTCTCACAAGCTGATGAAGGGTACTCCCCTTAATACCACAAACACATAACAAAAATAGATAAACACAACAACAATATGCAAGAACAAAAAATTGGCTTCTTATTATCTCCACAAGTGTGGAATTACAAACTTTAAGAATTACAATATGCAAAGCCACATGGGCATTCCCTTACAATATTCTATAGGACAAAGCCTTGAATCAATACCTAGATCTACTACCCAAAACTGCCCTAGACAACACTACGGGCCTTCTTTATATAGGCAATTTCCACCACCCGAGAAGGTTCTAGAAATTTAGCCTTTAGGGCTGGCCAAACTTAGAATTATTTTATTTTACAATTTATTACATCAAAGTCGGCTCAAAATGAGTTTTGAAACCCAAACAAAAATTTTGAAGAAAAATTATTTTCTGCCATTTCAGGTGACCCAACTTCCGAAGACCATAAGTCATCGCCCGTTGACCCGATTTGCTATTATAACCCCATTTTGGAAATGCCACGAAGCGCTCTACAGGCTTTAACCATGTAGAGTGTCTATCACCCAAATTTTCAACCTCATTCGGGGCCTCTAAAGCCTTCAAAACTGAGTTCAAAGTTTTTGTACCCTGCTGCCAATAACGAAAATCTTCAATATCTTCAAAACTAGACCTGATCTAGCCATGAAACTTTACTGGAAGGCTGATATGACTAAGATGAACCTCCACATGTAAAATTAGAACATTCCAAGATTGTAAGACCAACTTACTAAAAATAACAAGTTTCCATAAATAGTGGCTCTGCACAAGATAGCCCTTATTGAATACAAAAACATAAATATTTTTTGGGTGATGCAAGATTTCTCTTACACCCAAGATGCTCCTGCATCAGACACCTAGGGTAATTTGTGAAGTGACCCTGTCGCGACTTAGGTGTGCAGAGGAAAACCAAGATGGTTAACCTCCTCCTTTGTTAGCCATGATGAATCTTCAATAGGTCATCCTTTCCATTTGAGCAAATACTTTTCATATGTCTTGTTCCTTGTGCTTCTGCCAACATGACTGTCCATTATGTCTTCAATTTCCTTGATATCTGAACTGGTTGTTGGAATACTCCACTGTGCTGCTGCAACCTCATCTTCAACACCTCCTTCATGATACTCTGTCAAATCTGAAATGTTAAACACTGGTGAAATATTTAGCTCAGTAGGTAGTTCTACCTCATATGCATTTCCTGAATCATGCTTCTTCAGTATCTTACATGGCCCAAACTTCTTCATTTTCAACTTGTTATATGTACCAACCAGAAATCACTTCTTCTGCAAATGAACCACGACTTCATCTCCAACCTAAAATTCCTTATGCCTCCTTTTCTCATCTGCCTTAGCCTTATACTGTGCATTCATCTTGGTAATATGCTTCCTCACCTCCTCATAGATGTTCTTCAAGTGTTTTGCAAAATCCTCAGCTTCAGCACTACTTATTTCTCCTTTATCTATCTTTCTCAATTTAGATGTATTTCTTGGACTACTTCCATATACAATCTGGAATGGTGATTTACCAGTGCTCCTGTTGATAGAATTATTGTTTGCAAATTCTGCCTGTGGTAAAATCAAATCCCATCCTGTTGGCTTGTCCCCAACCAAACATCTCAACAAATTTTCCAAACTTCTATTCACCACCTCTGTCTGTCCATCAGTCTGTGGATGATGTGATCAACTGAACTTCAAATTTGTCTTCAACTTCTTCCACAATGTCTGCTAGAAATATCCAACAAACTTAGTATCTCGATCTGAAACTATGGTCTTTGGCAAACCATGTAGTCTCACTACTTCTCTGAAAAAAAATTCTACTACATGAACAACATCATTAGTCTTCTTACAGGGAATGAAATATGCCATCTTCAAAAATCTATCAACTACTACAAAAATTGAATCATGTCCCTACTGAGTCCTTGGTAAACCAAGAACAAAGTCCATACTGATGTCCTCCCAAGGCTTCTCTGGTACAGGTAATGGCTGATATAACCCTGTATTTTGCTTCACTCCTTTCGCCATTTGACATACTCTGCAACTCTGTATAAAATTCTTCACATCTTGCTGCAACTATGGCCAATAATAATTTTCACTAACCAAAGCAAGGGTTTTATCGTAAGCAAAATGTCCAGCCAATCCTCTGCTATGCTTCTCCTTAATGAGATTCTCCCTCATAGAACTTCGTGGAATGCACAACTGACTCCCTCTGAATAGCATATCATCCTGGATGATGAAATCCAACCATTTCATCCTGTCTAGAGTAATAGGTTCTGTACAAGCTTTCCAAGCTTGACCAAAATTAGGATCCTCTGGATACAAATTCTTGAGTTCTTTGAACCCAACCACTTCAATCTGCATTTCTGTCAACAATAGTTTCCTTCTGCTAAGAGCATCTGCAAACCTATTAGACTTTCCACTCCTGTGTTTCAAAACAAATGTATAACTCTGCAAAAAATCAACCCATTTCAAATGCCTCTGATTCAACTTTCCTTGACTATTCAAATATTGCAAAGCTTGATGATCGGTATACAAAACAAACTCCTTAGGAAGTAGATAGTGCCTCTACTTTTTCAATGCCTGAACTATAGCATAAAATTCTTGATCATAAATAGAATATTTTCTCTTGGCATCATTTAACTTCTCACTGAAATAAGCAATAGGTTTACCTTCTTGACTCATAACAGCTCCTATTGCAGTACCACTAGCATCACAGTCTACTTGAAACACCTTATTAAAATCTGGAAGTGATAAAACAGGTTGTTCTGTAACTTTTTATTTCAACAATTGAAAACTCTTTTCTGCCCCACTAGTCCACTTAAACTCTTTTCTATCCCCTCTCATTGTTTCAGTCAAGTGACCACAAATACTGCTAAAATTTCTAATAAACTTTTTGTAAAAGCTAGCCAAACCATGAAAAGATCTTACCTCAATAGCACTCCTTGGAGTAGGCCATTCAAGGATAGCCTGTACCTTCTTTGTGTCCATTTTTAGACCTTCTGCTAAAACTACAAATCCCAAATACACTAACTCTTTCTTCACAAAACTGCACTTCTTCAAGTTAATCAATAATTTCTCATCTCTCAGCTTCTCAAACACCATACGAATATGCATCATATGCTCCTCCAATATCTTGCTAAAGATCAAAATATCATCTAGGTAAACAATGACAAACTTACCCAAAAATTCTTTCAGACCTCGTTCATGAGCCGCATGAAAGTGCTCAGTGCATTGGTTAGCCCAAAAGGCATGACTAACCACTCATACAATCCTTCCTTTGTCTTGAAGGCAGTCTTCCATTCATCTCCTTCTCTGATTTGAATCTGGTGATATCCACTCTTCTGATCTATCTTTGAGAAATACACAGCTCCACTCAAACAATCCATAATATCATCCATTCGTGGCAATGGAAACCTATACTTGATTGTGATCTTGTTTATTGCTCTGGAATCTGTACACATCCTCCACTCTCCATTCTTCTTTGGTACAGCATAGGGACTCAGACTCTCTTGAATCAACCCCTTCTGCAATAACTCATGTACTTGTCTATTCAACTCTTCACTTTCTGTTGGTGTCATTCTGTGTGCTGCCTTATTTGGCAAACTAGCTCTTAGAATCAAATCCATCTAATGACTGATTTTCCTTATCAGTGGTAATCCATCAGGTAGATTATCAGATACAATATCCTGAAACTCATTCAACAAATCTGCAACCTCTACAGGTACATCCTCTACTTCTTCTTTACGAGCTTTTGGAATTAAAGAAAAACACACATGCTCATGCCTCATACCATCTAGGAATTTTCTTCCATCAACAAATGTTATTCTTACATTACCACATACCTTTTCTTTGGTCTCCTTCAATGGCTTTAGCTTATGTCACACTCCATCCTTTGTCAGGGAATAGGTATTCGCATGACCATCATGTACAACACATCTGTCAAACTACCACAGTCTACCCAACAACATATGACATGCATCCATAGAGATGATATCACATAGTACCTCATCTTGGTACCCGCTGATCTTGAACTTTACCAGGCACTGTTCACTGACCATGACCTTGTGGTCATCCTGTACCCAGGCAATCTGATATGGATGTGGGTGTTTCTATCTCTTGAGCTTCAACTTTGTCACCATCTCTTCTGACACCAAATTGTTAGTGCTTCCACTATCGATAATCACATCACAGCATTTACCCTCACACTTGCATCTAATGTGAAACAGGCTCCTCCTTTGTTCAAGTTCATTCTCACCACTCAGCAAGACTCTTCTATTAATTAGCATTTCTCCTCTTTCAACATCTTCAAAATTTGATGATCTAGCATCTTCATCTACATGTGCAACTCTGGCTTGGCCTTCATTTCTCCTGTCTGTTCTGCCTTGGCACTGAGGACATTCAAATGCCCTATGACCTTCTTCTCCATAGTGAAAACATGTTCCACGGAAGCCTCCTCTTCCATATCCTTGTCCTCTTCCTCTTCCTCTCTGATCTCTATTATTCTAATCTTGGAAACAATTTGAATTATTTCCTCTTTGATTCTGACTGCTACTAGCCTCATCCTTCTTTTTCAGATCTTCATTTCAGCCACCATATGACCGTCCACCAGATCTTCCACCACGACCTCTTCCATTTTGTCTGCTCTCAAACTTCTTATTTAGCTTTTCCTCTACTTTTAGGGCAAACTGGTATGCCTCCTCAATACTATTCATTCGAACTAGATTCAGCTCCTCTTGAATGCTTGGCCTCAACCCATTAAGGTATCGGGCAAATTTCTCCTTATCAGCTTCTGCATGGCCTGTTCTAATGAGGAGTCGATAGAACTCCTCTGTATACTCCTAAATAGATCTTCCTACTTGCTTCAAACTTTGCATTTTCTTTAGTAGGTCAAGATCATAATCAACAGAAATGAATTGTCGCTTCAATTTATCCACCATCTGATCCCATCTTGTGATTTTATCTTTTCCTCTTCTATTTCGCTCCAATTGAATCTCTTGCCACCAGATCTTCGCATGACCTTTCAGTCTGGCCTTTGCAAATTTGACCCTATCAGGATCCTCAACATCTTCATACTCAAAATATTCCTCACATTCATTGATCTAGTCGATCAATTCCTCTAGGTTAAGATTTCTAGAAAATGTAGGAACCTCAATCTTAGGCCTTTTCCCAATCTTGAAAATCGCCCGAAAAAGTCTTTCTTCCTCTTGGTTCACAATTTCGGCATCTCCTTCTTGATATTCTTCTTTGGCTTCATCCTCACTTTCATCTTTGACATTAAGATTCATTTCTCTGTGAATCTCTTCTTGCAATGTTTGCACTTGTCTCTGCAGCTCTCTAACCTCAAGTGTCACAACACCAGCTCTTCCGCCACTTTCTCTTCATGGAGGCATTTTCATGATGCAGGCTGAAACCCTAACCACGGTCCTAGTACAAACTGCCTCACAGTCAGTAATTTATTTACACACTCAAGAACTCCTGCTCTGATACCACTTGATGAAGGGTACTCCCCTTAATACCACAAACACATAACATAAATAGAGAAACACAACAATAATACGCAAGAATAGAAAATTGGCTTCTTATTATCTCCAAAAGTGTGGAATTACAAAATTTTAGAATTACAATATGCAAAGCCACATGGGCATTCCCTTACAATATTCTGTAGGACAAAGCCTCGAATCAATACCCAGATCTACTACCCAGAACTGCCCTAGACAACACTACGGGCCTTCTTTATATAGGCAATTTCCACCGCCTGAGAAGGTTCTAGAAATTTAGCCTTTAGGGCCGACCAAACTTAGAATTATTTTATTTTACAATTTATTACATCAAAGTCAGCTCAAAATGAGTTTTGAAACCCAAACATAAATTTTGAAGAAAAATTATTTTCTGTCATTTCAGTTGACCCAACTTCCGAAGACCATAAGTCATCGCCCGTTGACCTGATTGGCTATTATAACCCCATTCTAAAAATGTCACGAAGCACTCTACAGGCTTGACCAACACAAAGCACCCATCACCCAAATTTTCAACCTCATCCAGGGCCTCTAAAGCCTTCAAAATTGAGTTCAAAGTTTCTGTACCCTACTGCCAATAACGAAAATCTTCAATATCTTCAAAACTAGACCTGATCTAGCCATGAAACTTTACTGGCAGGCTGATATGACTGAGATGAACCTCCACATGTAAAATTAGAACATTCTGAGATCGTAAGACCAACTTACTAAAAATAGTAAGTTTCCATAAATAGCGGCTCTGCATAAGATAGCCCTTATTGAATACAAAAATAGAAATATTTTTTGGGTGATGCAAGATTGCTCTTACACCCAGGATGCTTCTGCATCACAAGCCTACAAGGTATGCCTAGAATTTGAGAACAACTTTGATGGTGAGTTTGCAGATTACACCCTTCAAAATGGGTTGTTGTTTAAAGGTAATCAGCTTTGTGTACCTAGAGGATCCATGAGGGAAAATCTGATCCAAGAAAAGAATAATGGCAACCTAAGTGGTCATTTTGGTATAAACAAGACATTGGAGCTAGTACAAAGATACTACTTTTGGCCTAAGTTAGCAAGGGATGTCAAGAGGTATGTTGAGCAATGTGGAATATGTCAAAGAGCAAAAGGAGGCTCAAGTGATGTTGGACTTTATCAACCTCTACCAATTCCAAGTAGGCCATCGGAGTGTGTAAGCATGGACTTTGTGGTTGGACTCCCTAAAACAAAATCAAGTATGGATAGCATCTATGTTGTTGTTGACAGGTTCTCTAAAATGAGTCATTTTATTCCTTGCAAGACAACTCATGATGCAAGTTATGTAGCACATCTCTTCTTCAAAGAGATAGTTAGGATTCACGGACTTCCTTTGAGTATTGTGTCAGATAGGGATAGCAAGTTCATGGGTCATTTTTGGCAAACCCTATGCAAAAGGTTGGGAACTAATCTCTCTTTCAGTTCAGCATACCATCCTCAAATTGATGGTCAAACTAAGGTCATCAATAGGGTGCTTGGTAACTTGTTAAGGTTCTTGACAAAGGAGTATGGGAAGACTTGGGATCTTGTTATCTCTCAGGCTAAATATGCATATAATGATAGTGTGAATAGGACCACAAGAAGAAGTCCTTTTGAGATAGTCTATGGAAGACACCCCAGGGGAGTATGTGAGTTGAGGGACCTAGGTTCCATGGAGTTGAAGAGTGGGAAAGTTGAAGATTTCACTCAAACCATCAAGGAGGTTCAAGAGCAAGTGAAGAAAACCATTGTGGAATCTACCCAAAAACTCAAGGCCAAAGTAGATGAAAAGAGGAAAGATGTACAGTTTCAAATTGGGGACTATGTTATCCAAAGGCACTAGCCAATCAAAGGAAGATTGCTATCCAAAGGAAATCTTCCAAAAGTTGATTTTCGTCCATCTTGAGAAGCCAACTTTTGAAAGGACTATAAAGTCATAAATAAGGTGTCCTATAGTCAAAAATACCCCTTACCCAATGGTCTATCAAGGGGACTAGTCATTTTTGTGCTAAACACTACCTAATGTGTCCACATGAGTCTTTAAAACACCCTTCTAAGCTACCCTTTAGATTTGACATGGATGTGACTCTTCCTTGGCTCTCTAATCAAGTGGATCTTCTTGGGAAGGATGGCTAGGTGACCCTTCAAGCTCCCCATGTGACATGCCAACACATTACACTAGCACAAGTAAGAACATTTCACAACACACTTGACATGTCACAAATAAATTCACAAAATATAAAGGGAGAAATAATTTAAAGTACACACACACACACATTCACTTTATGAAATAAAACACATCCAAAATGAGCTCTTGTCTCCCTCTGGACATGACCTTGGTGTCATGGGAGACATAGTAAATGTTAGCTTGACTCCCCCTAAATTCCATGGTTTTATCCATGCACACTCAAGATAATATCAGTAATTCCAAGGATATGTCATGTATATAATCCACTTAAAGCTTAATATAACCCATTTGTACATATACAACAATTAAGTCTACATAACACATCACCTCATTCACATATATAAATCTACATTTCTCCAAATCCAAAATTGATCAAACAATATATATAGTAATTGAAAATACCTCCTAACCAAGTTTCATAACTCAATTCCACATAGTCCATATTCCTTTATACTCTCTAACTCTAAAGCATATCATAATTTTAATTTATTTAATTTACCTCAATTTATTTGCATCAAGTCGCACATATCAATATAAGATCCAAGATCTTAGTTCTATATCATTTCATTTAGCTCATAACTATAAGCAAGTAAAACATAACCCAAATAAGATGTAGTACCAATGCACCAGGGCCTTCCATCAAATCAGGTCAGAATGTATCATCTTGTAATAACATTATCTCAATTTAACACATGGTACTCAATCATTAGGTTCATATCCTAGAATACACAATGCTATCTTAAAACAAGGTGGTCCTCAACCCATGACAAACATTGATCCTAAAAGCATAATTACCTAATATGAAATCACCCCATAATACAATTTGTCTTGGATTCCTTTATTAATTTCGAGTATGTTTCAAGAAGACAAGTCACGAAGATGGTTATCTCAAGGTTATTTCTAATCCCTCTCATATTTAATTACTGATCCTATTATGTCTTTAAAATCTACAACTTCACTAATCAAATTGGTTAATAGTGAGGACATGTCAAACTCAAAAAGTTTCTATACTTCCTTAAGCTCAACTTAGTCTTGGTTATGCTAATGTACTTCAACCATCGATACTATTGATTCAATAACATCTAATTTTTAATTACCATAGATTGTCTTTTCTATAAAATGTCTCAACACTATGCATGTTAAATTGACACATTCTATTATTCATTAGGGAAATATTCCAATCCTCATAAGCTTCCTAATTATAATTCAGATAAAACTTCCAAGCATCCTAGAGTAACATTAATACTATCATGTAAGCATAGGTATATATCTTCATGTTCTAATACCACAATAGTTAGCCAAAGTAATATTACTTCAAAACCATATCTTAAATTAACATATTTCCTGAATCCATTGAAAATGAAATCATTTTTAATTCAACTGGTAATCTCTAGTCAAGGTACCTAAGAATTCCATATGAAATCTAAGAGTAGTTTTGCAAGATTTAACATTATTGCTTACCTGAGTGTTTTTTTAACCAAGATGAGAAATAGAGGGGTACTACATCCTCCCCCCCTAGGTCTTGACTTACTCCTGGAAGTTGCAAGGGTACAGTGACACCCTCAAGTAGTACTTCTATAAATTTTTCATGTCATCAACTTGATCCATAGCACATGGGTACTAACTTCCTGCATGTTAGCATCTAGAAAAAAATATGCATTTCCAACATGAACAATATGATAACTACATTTGTTAGGTAAAAATTATTCACAATCATCTCAAAGCTGACTATCTATAGAACTTATTTACTATTCCTCTTTCCATTTTCACAAGCAAGATACATAATATCATCAAATACACTTGTCTTCCATTAATGTATGAGTAGGTGGTGCACCAACCCTTATAATACACTTAAATTTGGTTTCTTTTCCCATGTCCTCAGAAGTACATAAAATACCATACAATTAATTCCCACACAAAACAACACCATACAATGATGCACACCATGATAAGCAAGCTGAGTCATATAGACCCTTTTAAAACCCCTTTATATATATATATATATATATATATATATATATATATATATATATATATATATATATATATATATATATATATATATATATATAAGACATCTTTCTAAACACAGGTAGCTACAAATCCACACAATCATATGACAATCCACATCACTGGGGTAAACATCACTACAAAAGGCTCAAGAGCGGGCCATGCCATCACACTCTAGGGTACAATGTACTAGTCTCATATGCATCCATGATCCAAAATCCATAATCCAATGATACATAAATCATCAAGTGGCTTGATGGTACTAGAGTCACTCACATACATGGCATCCACTCATATATGGTGAGGTCCACCATACAAGACCACGTGATCTACCCCTTTTTGAGGTGTTTAACCTCCAAGGAATAGTCACCACTCTAAGGTAGGTAGTGGATATTAGCTGCATAACAGCCTCACACACCCCCATACTCAAGGGTCCCCTGCGTTTGCTTCCTTGCATACACTCACCAAGTCTACCTCCTGCATCCTTGGTGAGGAAATCACATTACTACATAGGACCAACATTCAAATAACACCAAGGAAAGTAGTTTAGCCACAAAAGTCATAAACAAAAGTAAAATAAGTTACCAAATTCAACAATAAATAATATAAATAAAGTTTTAGCAACAATAAATCATTGTATCATGAATTTCCAAAAATTGTGGCTAAACCTTCACAAAAGAAAATCAACAATTGTTGGTCCGCACAAGCAACAAAAATCATCATGAAAAGGCACAACACATCACTATGTGACCATACATAGTCACCAACGAGGAAGGAGGGAACATCGTCTGGCTGTCACAATAGCCCTTCATGTGGTGACCCAACAGTCTCTAACCACATCGCATAAACAATAATAATAATGCATATGCTTGTAATATATCATACGGTAGTGTTCCTAGCGGATATGGCATGGATAGGACACACTCCAAATAGTGATACCCCCATAGTCATCACTATAGCCAGAGGTATACATGGCTAGGGACCCCCCATATGCCTACCACGTCCAACGACTAAGCATCCATGGGCACCCCTCTACAACCATACAAGCATCTCCCAATCACTCTGCATCAAGTAGGAATACATAACATACATAGAATGCACCTTCACATACCTACGTACATGGCATTGTGTCCTCGAGCTCAGCTTGCTACCATTAGCAACACGGCATCATCACCCAACACTATGTCGAAACATCAGTGGGGTGTGGCATCGTACCTCATGCAACATGTCAGAACACATGCAGTACAAAATAATCACAGTAGGGAATACACTTCCCGCTTCATGCTGGACCACAATGAATATATATGAAGCTATGAATCATCAATAATGTCCAATCTATCCAAAAGAGTCTCACATCGATTATTGATACAGTGCTCAAACTGTGGGGATAAGGGATATACACATATGAACCACATACTTGGGTCCATAGAAGGGGAAGTAGTGAGTACATTCCTTGGTTAGTGGAAGCTAGCATTGCTTCACGCCGCTATGATGCATACATAGTACCCTACTATCTGAGGGACTTTGTGGCTACTACCACCCCTAACACATACTGAGTCATCATGGGGGAAATGGAGGATAGTGCCTCTTACTCCATCCCTCAAATAGTTGAGGCTCATGTTGCCTCATGCTGCCAGACATACTCTATACGTGCTACCCAAGAGATTCAAGTAGTGGAAGCTAAGGTCACTTTGTGTTGCCTGACATACACCTTACGTGCTACCCAAGGGACGGGTAATAACACTACCTTAGCACAAAATAACCTGCAAGCTATAACTCAATAAGGTAACACTCATACATACAAGTGTTAACAAATAGCAGATATGGTGTCCCCATACCCCTAACAAGCAGATATCCCATGGGTGATGCTCACTTACATCACTCCATGCAACACAAATCAAGCACTGGTTTTATCACAACACTCATCACAAGAACTCGTACAGGCTCAATCACATTTACAAGGGATTACATAACATGTTTACATTACTAATTATTAGTATTTGAGAAATAAGGACATAATTCAAGATTCCAATTAGGAAGGATAACATGTCTACTCTATATCACATGTTCAATTCTTATTAAGCTAGGTGCAAGCAATTTATCAACCTTTCAATGAGTGACAAAGAGTCATTTTCAACTTTATTAAGTGCATTAATATTATCAAACCTTGAATATACCCCTATACCAAAGACAAGGTTAACAAGTTATTAGGTAGAAATTATCTAAGTTTGCATCAACAATCTTCCAAAGGGGAATCATGTGACATGGAAATGTCCCTCTAACAATGTCCAGTTACTCATTTAATCATTAAGTTGGTAAAGTTATAACTAGGGTTTATCCAGTTGTAGTGCCCAAAGATTTTTTTTTGTGAAAAATACATGCAATTTTTTTTTTTCATATATGAATGCATATAATAACATTTACCATTGGTGACTTGTAATGAAGCACAAAGATATTTCCTATATAAACTCTTTTATTAACTTGATAAAAAGAGCAAGGAATAATATTACAGTACACTTAGTTTCGAATGTAAATAATTGGCTAACTATTTAGAATTCAATTAGAGGCAATAAATATAGACTACCATATGAATCTTGATATAATAACTATGAATTTCACTTTTACTTTTTATTTTCTTTTACCCATTTCAAGAATTAATTTTACTTGGAAATCCAAACACTTAAATTTTACAAGCTTAAATGAATCTTATAACTTATCATTATCATCATGGAATTTTCATTTGACCATCTTTACTTTAATAGAGAAGACCTTCAATCTTAATTTTCTTATATTTTAGTAAAACATTCACTACTACAAATTACCAATTTTCTAATTTGTTAAGATACTTTGATATAATGATTCTATATTTATACTAACATTAAAATTGAAATTTATTAGCTGTAAGAGAATTATGTGGACTAAAGAATTAATTCACATCATGATTCTATTATGATTTTATCAATATTTGATAAAATAAATCTTCAATCTAATTTTTAGGAAAACTAAAATTTTATTAATTAAGAATATATTATTATAAATTCATAAGATAGAATAAAGAAAACACAAATGAAAATAGAAAGATATCTAATCTTACTTGAACAAAATAATTCTTTCATTCTATTTTATCAATGCTATTCCCATAATTGTATATTCTTAAATATACACTATCAATTTATTTGAAGTGACTAATAATTGATATGATATGATAGGATGACTCCTCTTGTGATAGCTTCACATCTAGGGTAGCTACACCATAGTTTGTGAGGTTTGTCAAATAAAGATAGGCTCTATATCTGGATGTATTAATTATGTTTTTATGATGGAAACTAGAATTGTTAGAAGATCAACCCTAATCTTGTGCTTATCTTTCCTCTTTATAAATATTCACACATATTATTTGATTATATTGATGAAATTCTTCAATTCTTGTACTGATTACGATAGTAGTAATACCGCCTGAAATTCAGCCAAAAGCTTAGACCAAAAGCTAAAAGCCTTTATATGACCTTTCACATGGGCAATGTCAGATAGCTTGTTCTAATTGCTGAAGTCAACTTGACGTGTTCAAATATAAAAGGACACCTTAGAAAATCCCAGACTGAGTACATTGTCATTTCATCATTTAAAATTGCATTCAATTCTAAACATGAGAAAATCTCTGAGTGAAGATTGTGATAGATTCTCATCTAAGACAGGTGATAGTGAAATCTGACACGTATAAGCGTGGTGTCGATGGTGAGAGGAAGAGTAAAGTAAGGTATTTTTTTTTTGCTTAGGATAATATTTTTTTTTTTTTTGAAAAGTCGAGTAATATTCTATGTAATGTTTTATTGAAAACAAAATGACACTACTCATAGAAAAACCATTCATTACTTATAATCATGTTTTTAAATTATTAACATTTTTCCCAGATGAATTTTTTTTCCTTCATGATAATTTTACACTGCACGCAGTTATGATTTTTTTTTTCTTTGCTTAAAACGAGTGCAACACAATTTTTTTTCCAGCAATTCGATGTCCTGTTCTTGCGATATGGACATTGTGCTTCATAGACTACTAGTTTCATATTTATTTGTTAAATTTCGCTATAAATAATTTTTTCTATTTGGGAAAAAGAGTCCTTTCATTTGTTTGGCTTTATGATATGTAAAGTAAGGTGGTTGAAATGAATGTACATCTACCCTGCAGTAGAGAATGTGGGGTCGGTGAAGAGATGCGGTGCAGCCAGTGATGAAAGTAAAGGTAGGTTGTCAGCATTAATTCCTACAATTCAAAATGGTTGCTAAATGAGTGGTATTTCATCGACCCAACTCACCATTTCATCCAGTATTCTGATAAGGATTGAAGTATGTAATTAAATAAGGGCCACAAGGTGTTTAGCTCAATTGTTTTTGTTGTGTCTAGGCATAGACTAAGTCCTAGAAGCTCAGTTTCTAATCTTTCTAGTTTGATTGTCTGCATAGTATTCAAGGAATGTAATGCACTTGGAGTGTTTGGATTGGGGTTAGTAATCCTAGGCTAGTGTTTGTTTATAAGCACAAGTGTGCTTTAGAAGTGTTTTGTATGAGAAAGCAAGAGTTCCTACAGGAGGAAGCTAGAGTTCCTGTAGCAACTAAAAGTTGCAAGTCTTACATGACTAAAAGGCTATAAGCCCAAAACCCTATGTAAAAACTTGGGAAAAATCATATTTAATGTTTAGAAAACCCTAATCCTGAGGTTGGACATTAGATTGTACGGCTACAGTATGGCCATGGAGATTGAAACACAGTTTGGAGCATGAAATTGCTGGTTTTAGCTTTGTTTTGATGTAAATACTAAAAAATTCTTGGATTTTCTATGTGTTACTTAGTTACTAGTGTTTTTTCTTCTTTTTTGTGCATTAGATTAGGTTCTTTAAGGTTTTATTATGCTAGTTTTGTATATTCTTTGTTGTAACCAGCTCTTTGCTAGTTTGGAGTGAGTTGTGTAAATGGGCCTATATCTTTAGTTTCCATCATGGCCAAGCCATGAAACTCTAGAATCATAAATTAAAAACCCATACCTATAACATAGTGCAAGTAGGGCCTTGGAGAAAGTGGACAAGCTGTAGTTTGTGGAGGCCCTAGGCGAGCTAGAGCAAAGCCCGAATAGGAGCAGTCAGTAAAGAAAGGCGTGCCAAGAGAGTAGGATAGGGTTTCATGACCTATCCTCTTAAAAAGTTGTAGAGGGGTGTTAGAAGGTCTTATAACATGAAGGAGGGATTTGGAGGAGCTATGGAAGGTTACTGCCGCACCTGGTCTTTTCACTACCAGTTCAGGAAACCAAAATAGTCCTAGAAACCCTTTATACTGGTACGTACACAGTAAAACATCTTGGGTACCTAAGACCCCAAAAAACATCTTAGAGGGGGTCAATAAAAGCATATTGTCTTTAGACTAGAGGTTCTGAAACTTTTAGCAAAGGGTATCAAATTGTAAATTAAATCGGGTGGAGGGCTAACTAGGCCTATTCTAGTAGCCTTTAGTTTCCAAAGGAACTATCAAATTGGGTGTTTCCCAAACCTTCTCAATGCCATGGATAGGTGAAAATAGTCATAAAAAGTCCATAGAATCTAATAGAAATCTTTGTTTCAATGTGGAGCAGGTCAGGAAGCACAAATACCCTTTTTGAGCCAAAATGAGGGTTAGCATTAGGAAGCAGGGATTGACATGGTGATAGTTGAACTTGTTTAACTTGGTGGGATAGATGGGTAGATCAGGGGGTACTTAAATACATTAGATACCCTATAGATCATCCATAGGTGTCAGAGTACACTAGAAGCCTTAGACAAGGTTCAGAGCATAGACTAGCTAGTCTATCCTAGCTTATCCCATCAGTTAGAATACCAAATACCATAGTTTTTTGTTCCTTTCAAGTATCTAAATATCATATTTACTATTACCATGTGAGATTCCTTAGGATTAGCTTGAAATATGACTATTATACCAAATGTTTGTGCAATGTCTGTTCTGATATGAAAAACATAATACAACTTACCAATCATGGATTTGTATAGAGTTGCATCTACTACACTTAACTCATCATCCTTAGACAATTTGAATTCAGTCACCATTGGGGTTCTAACCGGTTTGGAGTCATCCATTCCAAAATTCTTCAACACCTCCTTTATGTACTTGGACTAACTGATATAGATACCACCCTTGATTTTTAAAATATGTAATCTAATAAAGAACTTAATTTCTCCTATCATTGACATATCAAACTCCTTCTTCATCTTCTTAGCAAATGTTAAAGTCATTTCATCATTTCCTCCAAAGATTATGTCATCCACAAACACTTCAACTAATAGTATCTTATCACCTTCAACCTTCAAGTATACATACTATCCTCACTTGTTCTTATGAAATTAATCTTAACAAGATAAGAGTGTATCCTTTCATACGATGCTCTAGGTGTTTGTTTTAGTCCATGCAATGCCTTTTGTAACTTGCACATTGTATCCTTATCTTTTGTCAATGCAAACCCATCTGGTTGCTCTATGTAAACCTCTTCTTCAAGAATCCCATTTAGAAAAGTAGATTTGACATCCATTTGAAAAATTTAAACTTATTATAGGAAACATAAGCAAGTAAGATTATTACCCATTCAAGTATTGCCACATGAGAAAATGTTTCTCCATAGTCTAATCCTTCTTCTTTTTCATAACCCTTACATACAAGTCTTGACTTATTATGAACTAATTCTCCATCTTTATTTAGTTTGTTTGACTGAAAACCCACTTTGTACCAATCACATTCTTGTTTGCTAGTCTAAGAACAAGTGTCCAAGTATCATTCTTCTCAATCTGATAAGGTTGTATCATCAGAAAATGGAAGCACTTCCATTTAGGACTGGTTTAGACCTTTGATTAGGTGGTTTGGGGTCATATCAGATGCCTTCATGAGATCTCTAGCTTGGATCATGATTTTACCCCTGTTTTGCCCTTTTCTCCACCTCTTTCTAGCCTATTTCTGGCACCCTGACTTGAAACCCTGAGATTCTTAACCTCAGGGTCAAGGTTGACCTTGACCCTGACCTAGGTCAGAGTCAACCTTGACCCCAACCTTGGGTCCAGATTTTAGATTCTAGAAGTTTCCTGATATCAAGCTTCAGAAAGTTTATTTTCCCATTTCTGGGTCGGTTGTTTCAAATTTCAGAATGGTAAACTCTTAAATTATATTTAATATAGGTCCATTTCTAAGGGTTAAGGTTTAAATGGGAATTTAATTCTCCTATTTCAGCCTCTCTAGAAGTTTTTTTCCCTAGACTAGTATAAAAGGAAGCCTTCCTCTCTCATTTTGATCATCCATTATCAAGCATCTTTGGCTATCTTATCTATCATCTCTCAAGTGCAATAAAGTATTCCATTTTAAAGCAAGAATTCAAGCCATTATCTATATTCAAGAACTCAAGCTCTCCATTGAAGATCAAGTATTCAATCATTCAAGCCTTTGGAGGGATTTGGTTCAAGCATTCAAGATTCATCATTCAAACCCTAGATCTATCCATAATGGTGGTGTGATCTTTCTTCAAGATCCTTTGTTCATCTTCAAGATATATTCATTCTCCCTTCAAGGTGGGTTCCAAGCATACAATCATGGAGGTTTTGATTTACATTTGTTAGTGTTGAGTCCAAGCTTTCATATCAATATACTTGTTTACATTCCAAATACAATTGCATATCTATTGAATATCATAGCTTCATTGTTAGATCTACTTCTACTACTTGCTAGCATTCTCTATTTCAATTCTATTTTAAAGGTTGATTCCAAACTAGGGTTTGACCAAGGCAAACCCCTCATCCAAAAAATAAAATCCCTTTTTCTTGCAAGTACAAGTGTGGGATAGTGAATTGTAGTTCAGATTTGAGTACCCTTTTCAGAAAACTTCTGGGATCCACGAACAAAATTTTCATCAGATCAGTGTAGGTTAAGGTCAATTTTTAGGGGTAAGATTGTGCCCTAGGGTAAGATTGTGCCCCAGGGTAAGATCTTACCCATGTTTTGGGTCAAGGTAGACCTCCCTTAGAAAGACAAAAGGTTTCTGGGTTTTCTCTATTTTTGCATTTCTAGGCTAGATCCGATGGTATAATTTCTTGAAACTGAACACAGGCACTAGAAAATAGCGATTTCAAAATCTAATCCTTTCCAAGATAAGTATTCATGTTTTATTAAGTTTGTATGTTCACAACATTTTCCACACACAACACATAAACCTCCACACTTCTTCGGACCATACATATAAAAATATATCCCAAAAAGATATATTTTTATATTTTACATTTTGGTGAACCCACGATAGCCAACTCTTTCTTTTTGGTGTTACATGCTTTAAGGTTAGATTTGTATTATGCTCTTTCATTCTAAATTAAAAAGAAACAAAAAAAATCTATATATTCTAAAAAATACAAAAATAGTTCTTGCATTTCATTTGCTATGAAGATCTTTAAGATGCTTTGGTGTATGGTTATTTTCATTATTATCCTCCTCTTGGCATTTCTTTATTATACTTATGATGTTTATGAGAGTATCATCCATTTTGTTATTTTTTTCACTCTTCATGTTTCACTTTCCTATGCTTTTGTGAGATTGACTGATACTAGTCTTCCTACTTTCAAAACTTTCATTAAAGATTTATGTGGTGGAGTTATTTCTCTTTTAGATTATGTGAAGAATTTGGTAGATGATACACCATCTCCTAATCTCCCTAATCCTAATCCTATCATACCTAATCTAGTTCCTAATCTGATTCCTAATATTCCTAACATGCCTTAGTCTCCATCTGGTATCCCTAGTTCTTCCATACTTATGATGATGTTCAAACTATGGTTCATGATGCACATGTGCAAGAATTCTTGGATTTACCTTCCCCTTCTCATTTGATCCAAGATGATATTAAAGGGAAGAGAAAAGAAACTTCTTGTAAACCTATTATTCCACCTTATACAACCTTAAACAATCACCTCCTGTAGAAGCTTTACATGATATGTATACTACGGGATATAATATGATGACTAAGAAAGGTTATAAAGGTTTAGGGCTTGGTGTTAATGAGCATGGTATTAAGTATCCAATTCATATATCCCATAAGAAAGATATGCATGGTGTTGGTTGTTCACAATATCAATTTAAGGTGGTTGATTTTGATCGTCATCCTCCTCTTCATATTCTTCTACCTACACCTACCTTAGATTACCTTGATACTCCTCAAGATGTAGCTAAGAAGGTGTATGTTTAGTTAATGAATTCCAAGAAAGAAATCTTTATACCTATGCCAAAATATGCTTTATCCAAGTAAAAATGTCCTTTTCATTATAGTATTACACATTTACTTGCTGATTGTGTGCATTTCAAGTTATATGTTAGAGAAAGAGCTACTTTAGGAATTATATCTCTCTCTCTCTCTCACATAGTTTTACAATTCCTTCATAACTTTGATAGGGAGAATCCCCTTTATTTTTCCATAATATAGATATTTTATGCTCTTGTCTCATGACTGGGGGGCAAGAGGCATTTAATCCAGTCTTCTAGGATTCATTAGGCTCTTAGCATATATTTTGTCGTGAGCTTAATTGGTATTCCTTCTTTCCTCCCTATGGTTTCATATTATGTTATAATCATCCATAGATTCTATTTTATATTCAAGATATCTTTTCTAAGGACATTTGTTTTGCAAAGGTATCCCTTGCTTTCATCCCTAGGGGGCAAGATTTTTCCTTCTTTCTCTTTGTCTAGGGATTTTATTCCCTTAGATTAGTGGCATTGGTTTATCTTACAACATTATTTCATTATATTGGCTAAGGTTTTGGCTATGGATATCCTTTTAGGTGAGAGGTTGTTGTCCTTAGGTCATCACCTCTTCTTTATTCTATAAATTACATTCTTTATAAATTCTTACCCTTGTTGTAGGGTTAGAGTTTGATTCCTTTGATCAAAGATTTCTCTTCCTCTTGATTATAGAGGGCTAGATGATTGAATCTTTGTTTCTCTTTAAATATGATATTTTATCTAAAAGCACTCCTCTATGGTGGGGGTCTTTTTGATAAGATCTCTTTCTTTGAGGATCATTTTCCATAAGTGACATATCCTTTTCATGATTATCTATGCTCTTGGATGTAAGGGTCACTACTCTTCACTAAGAATATAGTGTACATTGTTGTTAAACATGATATATCCTTACTTTGTGAAGTAGGTATCCTCCTTCTCTTCCTTACCATGTCTAGTATATAGCCATGATAAGGAGGGGGCATATATAGGGTCTCCCATATGCTATAGTTTACATTTTGTAGTATGCTAAATCCTTTGAAGGTAACACACATAAGTTGCTAAATCTTGAAGAGACGCACATTTTTCAATTTTCAATATGCTAAATCCTCTGAAGGCAACACACATAATTTTCTAAATCTTGAAGAGACACACATTTTTCAATTTTCAATATGCTAAATCCTCTGAAGGTAGCACACATAAGTTTCTAAATCCTAAAGAGACACACATATTTCAATTTTCAATATGCTAAATCCTCATAAGGTAATGCACATAAGTTTCTAAATCTTGAAGAGACACACATATTTTATATTCCATAGTGATACAAGAAGGTGGATCTATGGGTATTCCAAAAGCCATCAAAAGATGAATTACAATTTCAAAGCACATTTTTTGGGTGAACTATCAGGTTTTGCTACCTGTTGGGCTTTCCCTCCTTGGTGATTCACGGTAAGGTGGAAATCTTACTAGGCAAGGTAATCACTTTCTCTTTTCTCTCTTTTTGCTTTCATGCTAGTAGGATTAGATCATGAAGCTATGTTATTTATAGTTTTTCTCTTGTCTTTCTTATGTAATCATATATGTTTTTATGATAGCTTTTCGAATATGATATTAGTATAGGAAGCATTTCTTAGCAAGGTTTTCTTTGCTAGTTGATTTGGGTTTGTTTTTGTACTAACCCCCTCTTTTTGTGTCTTTTGGTTTTCTCTTTTCACACCCTCATGCATGTATGTTGAGTTAGAATCCTTAGATTGGGGGCTTGTGTCCTTAACTAAGTGTTATTCTATTTCATTATGAATCCACTTGGATCTTTCTTCTCCTTTACCAAGAGTTTGCATTGAATCCATACTCTTGCTAAAGTGGGGGCTAAATTTATCATCAAAAAATGGAAGCACTTCCATTTAGGACTAGTTTATCCCTCCAAGTAGGTGGTTTGGGGTCATGTCAGATGCCTTCATGAGATATTTGGCTTGGATTACCCCTGTTTTGCCCTTTTCTCCACCTCTTTCTAGCCTATTTTTGACACCTTGAGCTGAAAGCCTGATATTCTTGACCTTAGGGTCAAGGTCAACCTTGACCTTGACCTAAGTCAGAGTCAACCTCAACCCTAACCCTGGGTCCAGATTTTAGATTCCAAAAGTTTTCGGATGTCAGGCTTCAGAAAGTTTATTTTCTCGCTTTTGAGTCGGTTGTTTCAGATTTCAGAATGGTAAAATATTAAATTATATTTAATCTAGGTCCATTTATAGGGGTTAAGGTTTAAATGGGAATTTAATTCTCCTATGTCAACCTCTCTAGAAGTTTGTGCCCTAGACTAGTATAAAAGGAAGCCTTCCTCTCTCATTTTGATCATCCATTATCAAGCATTTTTGGCTATCTTATCTATCATCTCTCAAGTGCAATCAAGTATTCCATTTTCAAGAAAGCATTCAAGCCATCATCTACATTCAATCTTTCAAGTTCTCCATTAAAGATCAAGGATTCAAGCATTCAAGCCTTTGGAGAGATTTGGTTCAAGCATTCAAGATTCATCATTCAAACCCTAGATCTATCCATCATGGTGGTGTGATCTTCCTTCAAGATCCTTTGTTCATCTTCAAGATATATTCATTCTCCTTCAAGGTGGATTCCAAACATACAATCATGGAGCTTTTGATTTACATTTTTTTGTGTTGAGTCCAAGCTTTCATATCAATATACTCATTTACATTCCAAATACAATTGCACATCTATTGAATATCATAGCTTCATTGTTAGATCTACTTCTACTACTTGCTAGCATTCTCTATTTCAATTCTATTTTAAAGGTTGATTCCAAGCCGGTGTTTGACCAAGGTAAATCACTCATCCAAACAACAAAAACCATTTTTCTTGCAAGTGCAAGTGTGGGACAGTGAATTTCAGTTTAGATCTAAGTACCATTTTTGGCAAATTTTTGGGATCCGCAAACATAATTTCTATCGGATAAGTGCAGGTCAAGGCTGAATTTTAGGGGTAAGATTTTACCCCTATTTTGAGTCAAGGTCAACTTCCATAAAAAAGACATAAGATTTCTAGGTTTTCTTTGTTTCTGCATTTCTAGGCTAGCTATGATGGCAGAATTTCTCGAAACTGAACACAAGCACCGAAAAATAGTGATTTCTGAATCTGCTCCTTTTCAAGATAAGTATTCATGTTTTATTAAGTTTGTATGTCCAAAAAATTTTACACACACAACACATAAACCTCCACACTTCTTCCAACCATACAAATAAAAATATATCCCAAAAAGATATATTTTTATATTCTACACAAGTTCCTCTTCCATGACTTTTATCCAATCACCATTCTTCAAGGCTTCCTTCATAGTTTTAGGCTCCAACATGGAAATTGGACATGTACTTTCTCTGATCTTCCTTCTTATCTATACTCCAACATCTTTTCTCCTATGATCTGATCAACAGAGTGATTCAACTTCATATACCTTGGAATAATGGGTTCAGGTCTAGGTACTTCTTCTTGTTCCACCAGTTAAACCAATTCTTCCTCATTGTTTTATTAAACATATTCTTGCACTTTTGGTTTCACATACATACATTCCTAATCATTTACTGGTTCTTGCTTACTTTTTACATCATATTTCCCTATAAATTCATTTATCTTCACATTTTCACTTTCAATCATCTTGTTAGTCCTTTTATTAAAATACTTAAAAGCCTTATTTTTAGTAGAATATCCTTGGAAAATATAGTCATCACTCTTAGAATCAAACTTTCCAATGAAATCATCTCTCTTTATATAACATCTACTACTAAAAACTTTGAAATATTTAACACTAGGTGAATGACCATACCATAATTCATAAGGTGTCTTACCAACTCCTTTCTTCACTAGTACCTAGTTCAATATATAGACTGCAGTGATAATGACTTCTCTCCAATATGAATTGGGAACATCACCTTGAATCATCATTTTCTTGGAAGCATCAACTATAGTTATGTTCCTCCTTTCAATAACACCATTCTATTTTGGAGTTCTTGGTGCAAACATTTGGCTATGATTCTATTCTCCTTGCAATATTGGACAAACTTCGATGAGGTAAAATCTCCTCCTCCATTAGACCTTAAAAATTTCAAGCTCTTACCTATTTATTTCTCAACAAGTGTTATGAAAGCTTTGAACTTTTAGAAAGATTCATAATTATCCTTTAAGAAATTCACCCACATCATCCTTGAGTAGTCATCAATAAAATATATGAAAAATTTATCACCATGATAACTTCTAGTCCTCAACACAAATCAGTATGCACTAAATTAGTATATTCTCTGACGAAAATGACTTTCTATTGAAAGTATAACTAGTTAAATTACACAACTATCATTCCTTATACATCATACTATCTGGCTTAACTAATTGTGGAAAACCTCTAATTGTATTTATCTTGCTAACTTTGACCAAACTATTAAAGTTCACATGACAGAACCTTCTATGCCACAACCAACTATCCTCAACTCTAGCCACCAAACAATTATTTATAGTAGTATTCAAATGGAATAAATTATCTCTAGTCTTCCTACTAGTTGCAATCAAATCATTGATCTTCCAAGTATCTTGCATACACCTCCTTTGAACTTAAGTTTATAACCTTTGTCATTCAAATTACCCACACTCAACAAGTTATGTGTTATACCTTCTACAAAGTAAACACCATCAACATGGCTCTTACCATTCAAATAAATTGTACATTTTCATTTTACCAAGAAGGGTATGTTGTTACCAAATCTAACCACACCACCATCAAATTCTTCAAGCTTGATGAAATTACTTCGATCGCCGGTCATGTGATGAGAACAACCCCTATTAATAACCTATTCATTGGCTTGATCCATATGAGAAACTAGGGCCTTTTCACCTTCTGAGGTATCTTATTTCACTATAATAAACAATATCTCTTCATCTTCATTGTCTTTAGATTATTCATCAGTCACACCTTCATCTATTGCAACATAACATTGTTTCTTTATTTTTCCTTTGAATCTTTTGATCTTCTCTTTTTGTTCACCATTAGGATACATAGTAGTAATATGTCGTATCTTATTGCATGAGAAACACTTCAAAAGTAACTTGTCTTTGTACTTAACAGTACCTCCAGGTAGTATCCTTGCAAGTAATACTTCAAGTTCCTCTTGCTTTCTCTCTTCATCCAAGACAAACTCAAATTCCCTAGATTAACTTGACATGCAGACACATTCATGACTTATCTATTTCTCTTCTTATCTGATACTAATTTCAAAGATCCCTTAAAGGCTACTTCAACTCTAGGAATACTCTTATCAAAGTTACTCAACTCAAAAGTAGTAAGCTTACCAATCAAACCGTCAATAGAGACATTATCTATTGTCCTCAACTCATGAATAGCAGAAATTCTAATGGTATAAGAAAACAACAAAGCCCTCAACATTTTACTTACCACATCTTCTTCTTCAATGGTACCATCAACACTCATAATAGAACCTACAACTTTTTTTTATCCTTTAACCATATTGAGCAATGTTTTCTCCTTCAACCATTTTCATGTCATCATATTTGTCCTTCAAACTATACACCCTATCTTTTTGCAGATTCTTGTGTCCACCATAGATTAGTTTAAGCTTTTCCCAAACCTTATGATAAGTCTCTAAGCTATGTACATTAATATATTGATAATCAAATAAAGTACTTATTAAAGCCTCCAATGCTTATATACTCTCCTCCTTCTCCTTTAATTGATCTGCATTAAGAGTCCCAACAAGAACAACATATTTTGTCACAACATGATTCTAGAATTATGGCCCCATACCATTTAGATAGATCTTCATCCATTTTCTCCATATTGTGTAGCTATATCCATTGAACTTAGGACCTCCCTTCTTCAAAATTGGATCTTTCTTTCAAACTGTTAAGCTTACCACAAAGAGGTCCAAGACCTTTGATACCAATTATTAATACTATAAGGTCCAATATTATTGAGAGGGAGAGGGGGGGGGGGGGGGGAGGGGTGAATCAGTAATCTATCAAATCAAAAAGTTTTTACAATCATTTCAACAATATCAACCTCATTCATTAACTTTAAAATTTATGTATGAAATAAATAAAGTAACCATACAACTATCCAAACATTCAACCAAGTGACACCAGTATTTTATCATCGAAACCCTAATTAAGGTTGAAAACCATGGTGGGAATTATCACCCATTAATAATCTGTACTTTTCTAAAATGCACCATGTTAAAGGCCTAGCCCTATTAGGAGCTTACAATGATGTTTGGTTAGGAGTAGAGCCTATTAGGATTCACCCCGTTAAGGGATTTTCTTCTAGCCCTATTAGGAGATTTACCCTATTAGGAGTACAACTTTGTTAAAGGATTTCAAACCCTAGTTAAAGAATCACCCTATTAGAGGATTTACAAATCAAACCTATTAAAGTATACTTGATTAAGGGATTTTCTTGCAAAAACTATTAGGAATAAAAAATTACAATGAACTAGGTATATCACTTCTCCTTTGCTTGCTCATATCCAATTAAGCTAAAATTTTCTTCCTCTTGCAGATAATATTTTCTTTTTTCTCAACCACACCTTTGCATCCACCATCTAAAGTTTCATAATTCATCACTTGACATATAAATACAACTTCACTAACTAAGTTAGTCATTGCCTTACATATGACCTAATACATTTTAATTTCATCATTACAATTCATTCCCTCTTGATCCTTGAATCCTAAGACATGTTACTAATAATTTATTACAATTTCAAGTTCATGTTGGCCTTCAAATCCATCACACATTCAATTTAAATCAAGAACAATCAAACCTTTTGACTTCTTCAACACGCTTCCAATACTTGATTAAATCTGATCACCTCAAAGAATGTAACACTAACTCATCATTACAAATCTATTATGCCATGCCACCTTGAT